>CM057759.1:5000000-6250000 GCA_030064425.1 Trapa bicornis
ACCATGAGTCTGAGTGGATGTTCTCAAAATTTGACCCTCAGACCTGAAAACCACTCCCTGTCCATATGAGGATAGAGACCTCATCCCAACCCCACCTCGGTCTCATACGCAAGAAGCTACTCCAAGCTTCCCGACTCACTAGCACGATAAACTGTCCTTATCTCCACCATGTCGTCCAGTAGCCCTTAGGACCCATCACTACCCCTCTTGGGCATCTTGATGGTCCTGTACAACAAGTACATGCACAAAATAACAGTTTTCTCATATAGCTATTTATCTTTGGTGCCACTGGTCCAACGGCCTTGGCCCTCAACCCAACCTGCAGCTATTTGTCTAGGCCGGTCCGTCGACATGGCCCTGACGCACTGCTGCCAGTCCATCGAGTATTGTTGGTCCTGACTTGGTAACATAGTGAAATCACACAACAAATTCATTAGAAATTTCATTGCTTTCTCATATAAAGTTTGTTTACGAGCTCCTACTTGTGCCCATTGACCTTGATCCCACTACACGTGATTTTCTAAAAATCAGGCATTTAGCCCCACAAGTTCAAAAACCGAGGCCTCTAGCCTATCTGAGCTATTCTAGCTCTCATCAATAAGATCTACCAAATAGTTTTAAGTATTGGCACACAATCAGGGGAGAACACTTCTGACAAAAATATATTTTCACTTCATCCCACCAACTGGGTGTGATAATATCTCCACTTACAACCGGTAAGCAGGTTTCTTCTTCCTTCAAGGAAGTCCATCATACCAACTGTCATGCCCCAACCTAGTTTGGTTAGATCCCTATCATCAACCTACCACTCTCCTAGTTTATTAAGGGTTTCCCCTTCTTATAAACCGTGAAGAGTAAGGTGTCCTTTAAACATGTACCTTTTATAGAATAACATTTATCAACCTATAACTGTTTGTCTTGACCTGCACCTATTTGTCTTGACTAGTCCGAAAACCTGTCATGTCACACTCCTGCCAATCCATTGAGTAAGTCGGTCCTATCTCGATACCATGGCCAAACAATTCATTCACTTAAGTTTTCATGGCTTAAAATCATGTTTTTTTACGAACTCCTGCTCGTGCCAACTAGCCTAAGGCCCACTGTTCGAGATTTTCAAAAGCGGGCATAATAGCCCTCAAGTTCCAAAATCGAGGCCTCCAACCTATATGAGCTATTCGAGCTCTCGTAAAAAAGGTCTCCCAAAAATTTTAAGCATTGGCACACAGTTATGGGAGAGCAATTCTGACAAAATAATCTTTTCAGTTGTCCATCACACCAACCGAGTATGAGGACATCTCCACTTATAACCGATAAGCAGCTTTTCCACTTCCTTCCAGAAAGTTTCATCATACCATCCGGGTATGATCTACTTACAACCGGTAACTAGTTTTTTCGCATGATTTCCACATTACTCCTCTCAGGTTTGATGGTTAAAATACCACTTAGTAGTGGGTTTTCATTTTCGAGGTGTTAATCATCCCAACTAGGTATGATATTAAATATTCCACTCACCCAATAGTGCAGTGAATTTCCTCTTATCCCATTTGTTGCCTTCACGCAAACTTGTCTTAGCTGGCCTTCCTGGTACTTCGTGTTCCTACATGATGATATGAACATTCTTGTTCATTATCCTTTGGCCTAATAACCTTCATTCATCCTGAATGAATGAGAAAAATAAACTTTTCATTTATTTGTAATTAGGTCCCTAAAATTATTTTTTCTTTAACTTTAAGTCCCTAATGCCAGTTTTCCCCCAAATTGAATCTCTAAACTCTAAAATTCACCTTAGGACCTCAATTTATTCAAAACCACAAAAAGGGGTTCAAGTTTCCCAAATTTCCAATTTGGTCCCCCAACTTTTCCAAAATTACCATTTTGCCCCAAAAATTCCAAAATTTGCCTAGTTGGTCCTCCAATATATTTATCATGCCCAATTGGTCTCAATTTTATGAAATTGCACTTTAGTCCTTCGAATTTTTGAAATCCCCCAATTTCCCCCCAATTTCAACCTTCTAACTCAGCTAAATTTAATTTTATCAAATTAACTAATCAAATGAGTTTAATTGTTGAAATTGAAGTTAAATTGGAGTCTCTGCACCTTCATACGATGCAATTGCACTTTGAATCGCATGATTTGATGCCAGAATGAGCTCAAACGGAGCTTCGTCGGAAAATTGGACTTTGAGAGAGAAATCTTCGAAAGCTCACCGTTAGGGGCACGTCGATCCGAGCTTTCAATTTGGGCAAATAGCTCTTGTACTGAGGTTCCTCCCAGGATCAAGAATTGCATCAATTTATGTTGAATTTAGTGAGAATTCAGTCATCGAATTTTTGTTGGTTCTCTCTCTAGCACCGATCAAAATTTATAGAGGGGAGCCAAATTGACTTACCTTTAAGCTCTAATTCAGTAGTAAGAGGATTTTGAAGGTGTTGGAAGGGCTTTGTTTGGCCTAAGAAGGGCTTGAATTGGTCAATTTCAGCTCAGCCGAAATAGGGTAGCTTTAGTCTGTCAGAGCTGTTTCACTATTCTATCACGCTAGCGTTTCTCCGACGACCCTTGGAGCAAATGGAGACTACTTGCGTGTAGCTAACTTCTTCCAGAATCCAAAGAACCTAACCATGCCTTCTTTGGCTTAGAAAAATGCCCAAGTCCGATCTCTAGTTTAAGCTTCACCAAAAAATGGAGTAGTTGAGAGAGAATGGAGTTTTTAGGTGTGAAGAGGATGAATGAGGAGGGGCTCTTTATATAGGAAGCTTGGGGACTTCTTGGTCGTCCAATTGGTGCCATAATGGCGGTCATTCATTGCCTAAAACTCCCTGGCCGAAGACTTTTCATCTTCACCAGCGCTACTCGATTTTTCGACAAGTGAACAATGCTGTCATTTGAAAGAAGAAGATGACTTAAGGCCTGATTCGATCAAATTTTTCAAAATAAAAAATTTCTAAATCCATTCTCTATCTAATGCTGGCCTCAATTCTCCAATTTGAATTTCTAAGCCACCTAGAAAAATGAATTTAGCATCCGATTCAATAGTGGTTCAAACAGGTTCAAACTGATTCAATCCATCTCGGATCCGGTTCACATGAACCAGTATGGTTTTCTCTCCCAAATTGTCCTAAGGTCCTTTTCCATGGTTTTATGAACCCTTTGGGTTACTTGGGAATTGTAAATTTCCCAAATTGCTTGTTCTCTGATGATCGGGTTTGTGAATCGGTTCAATTTTCTCACTCGATTTGACCGGTTCTTTTCCCGGTTTCCTTAACTCTAAAAAGGGTGGGGTTTACACTAGCCGGGTATGATTTCCTCTACTTATAACCAATAAGTAGGTTTTAGCTTAATTCGCCCATCACCACATCCGTGTATGGTGTTAAAATCCCACTTAAAAGTGGTTTTTTATTTCTAAAGTGCTTACCATCCCAATCGGGTATGATTTAAATATGCCCACTCACCCGATGACTATGACGTGTTCATCCTCAGTTGGTTTGCCAAGTCTACACGAGCTTTCTCTTGCTTGTGTTCCGGTCACACGTGTCCCTACACAATTTGGGCAGCCTTATCAATTACGATTTGGCATAACAGCCTAGGCTCACAATTTATTGATTAATTGCACTTAGGTCCCTAAAGTTCATTTCCTTATCAATTAATGCAAACTTTTCCCCAAATTGAGTCTCAAGATTTCCAAAATTCCCTGTGAGTCCTCAATTTACTCAAATTTGTATAAGGGGCTCAAGTTTTCCAAATTTCCAATTTGGTCCCCAACTTTTCCAAAATTACAATTTTGCCCCTACTTTCCAAAAATGGAAATTTGACCCTAAGTGTTCCAAAAATTGACCAATTAGTCCTCCAACATCTTTCTCATGGCCAATTGACCTTCAATTTTGGTAAATTGCAAAGAGGTCCCTCAATTTTCCGAAATTCCCAAATTTCCTCAAAATTTCCCCCCAATTTCTCCCCTTCAAACTGACCGAATTTGATTTCTTCAAAATGGCCATCCAATCAAGGTTAATTGCTCCAATTGAAGGTATGGATCAGTTCCTACACTTCCATACAATTCAATAGAGCTTTGAACCGCGTCATTTGGGTCCGAATTGAGCTCAAACGGAGCTTCATCAGAAAATTGTACGTAGAGAGAGAAAGCTTCGAAAGCTTACCGTTGGAGGTGCGACAGTTCGAGCTCTCGATTGAGGAAGGTAGCTCTAGTCTTTAGGTTCCTTCTAGAATCAAGAATTGCTATAATTGATATGGAATTGAGGGAGAATTTTGTCAGTAAAGCTTAGCACTTTGTCTCTCTAACTCTCACCTGAAACAATTGTTTAGGGTCAAATTGGCTTACCTTTCAGCTCTATTGAGGGCTGTGGGGTATTAGGGAGGCTTGGTTTGGCCAGAGAAGGGCCGAATTTGGCCAAAATAGGGTAGCTTCGGTCCGTCAGAGCTGCTTCACTACTTGATTTCGCTAGCACTTCTCCGGTGGTCCTCGGGTCGAACGGAAGATGCTATCAGGTAGTTGACTTCCCCCGGAGTCTATAGGACCCGACCTTGCCTTCTAAGGCTAAGAAAAATGCTTATATCGGAGCTCTGGTTCGAGCTTCAATGGAAAATGGAGCAATTTAGAGAGAATGGAGATTTCAGGTGTGTGGAGAATGAATAGAGAGTAGCTCTTTATATAGGGAGTTCGAGTACCCTCTGCCCAACAACTTTCCTTTTTGGTTGAGCCTATCCTCGCCTTGAAACGTTCTGATCGGAGCCATTTTTCCTTCATGGGCATTATCCATTCTCTGCATTGAATGAACAGTGTTGTTATCCTCAAGGAGAAGATGACACTATTCCAAACCGGACCAGTCTGACCAGGTTCAATGCGTAAATCGGTCGGTTCATGCCTAATTTGACTAATTTTCTCAAAATTAAAATTTTCTAAATTCATCTTTCATCTAATGGTGGCTTTAATTCTCCAATTTGATCATTTTAAGACACCAAGAAAAATAAATTTAGGAACCGGTTCAATCTAGTTCACCTTGAACCAATCTAGTTTTCTCTTCCCAATTATCCCAAGATTCTTTTCCATGCTTTTTATGACTCTTTGAGTCAATTTGGGTTTGTCAATTTCCCATTTTAGCCCTTTCTTTACCGGTTATGGTTCATGAACTAGCTCGATTTTCTATTTTGAAATAACCAGTTCTTTTCCCGGTTTTCTTATCTATAAAGGGACGGGGTTTACAAACCCCTCCCTTTTTATCCCTTTTCAGGAATAAGGTGATATAATAAAGAAAATTTGAAGATATATCCTCCGCCAGGTATGCTTAAATTTTCTTTTAAGCTTGCATTTGATTGATTTATGTTATTCGAGGGAACAAGATTTGAAATTACGTCTGGCTCCTCTTGATTAAAAAGAAGGGGAAACTCCTCTTAAACCAAAGGAGCAACGGGTTGATCACGAAGATCCAACCAAACCGTGTCGGGTCGTGACAGTAGGCACTAACTGAACGGTTGACTAGGTGTGCTTCGCCATGTGTGGCACGTTGATTAGTCGTGCTTGTTGTCTGGGCACTGACCTGGCAATGGTCCATTGACTGGCTGGACTGTTGACCAGTCCAATTAGGTTCAGTTTCCCGAAATAAAAAATCGGCTAGTTCAAGCTTGTTTCGACAGATTTTTCAAAATTTTGAAAATTTTAAAATTTTCTAAATTCATTTTCTATCTAATGTGGCATCAATTTTCCAATTTGATATTTTCAATCCACCTATAAAAATGAATCTTTAAACTGGTTATTCACGTTTCAATCTGATTCGGGTCTGAATCACCCTAAACTGGTATAGTTTCCACATCCAATTCACTTCACGATTCTTTTCTATGATTTTAGGGATTTATTGGCTACTTTGAATTTTCCAAATTCCTATTGTAACCCTTCTTTACCAATTCTGGTTCACTTAGATCCTCGGTTTTCTTTAGAAAATTTTTTGTTCCCCTTTCCGGTTCCTTATTCTAAGAGAACAGAATTTATAGGCCCACTATACGAGTTTTTAAAATACGGCCTTGTACCCACTTTATTTTTCAAAATCACAGCCTTGGGCCCACTTGAGTAATCTAGCTCCATCCTGGCATGGTCCATGCCCATATAAAAAAAGTCTTCCAATACGTTTATGCTGATTCACACGGTTAGGGGAGATTATTTTCGAAAAATAGTTTTAAATTTAAAACGTGCTCATTACCCCAATCGGGAGTGATGTCAAAAATCTCACTCACCCGTTAATAGTGATGTGATCGTCCAAGTGAGATTTTGATATGTGATGTGTTATTCTGCACAGGTACTCAAACAACCAGCTCCTACATGGTTCGAGTATTCTCATTAGGAAAACTTGGCATAAAAGACCTTATAGTTTTGTGTATTTGCACATAGGTCCTCGCATTATGCCTTAATTACAATTATGTCCCTAAAGTTCATAATTTTGCTTTTAGGACCATAATGCTCAATTTATCTTTAATAGGTCCCTAAGATTGACAATTTTCCTCCTAGTTCCCTAACTTTTCCAAGATTACCAATTGTTTCTTAAGTTTATCAAAATTACCAATTGGTCACTAATTTTCCTCTAAATCACCCATTGGCCCTCCATTTCATCCAAATTGCAAATTGGTCTTCAATTGGAAGTTAATTTCACAAAAGTCCCCTAATTTTTTTAATTGAAATTTCCCCAAATTCTCTAAAAATCTCCAAATCGCCCAATTTTTCCAAAAATTGCACTTTGACCCCCAAATTCTCATTTCATTCAATTGACCACTTAAACTTGGTTAATTTCCCCTCTCATGCTACTGATCATTTCCCCCATCTCCCTATGAGCATTTTGACCTTTGAACGACATCAATTGGCTCACTGTTGAGCTCAAACGAAGCTTCGCCAGAAAAACTTTCTAGAGAGAGAAAGCTTGGTTTTCTTACTGGTAGAGGGGCGTCGTTCAAAGCTCTGTATAGGGGGTGGCTAGTGCTCGTCTAGAGGATCCTCTTAGGATCAAAAAGTGAGTCAATTAGCAGCTAGAGAAAGGTCAATTTGAGGAGAGAAGTTTTCATACTCCAATTTCTGCAACCTTACTATTCCAACGAAACTAGGCGAAATTAGCTTACCTTTTAGGTTCCAAGGGGTCAAGGATCGGTCGAGGAGGGCTGAGGGAGGTTTGGCCGAGCTGTAGGAGGTCGGAGGTGACTAGAATTGGAGTTGGGCCATTCAGCTTCTTTAGGACCATCGGAGGAGCACCAATGTTTGAGCTTGTCGATGCTCCTAAGGTGGTCCCTAGGCCGAATGGAAGGTGCAACTAGGTGGAGAACTTTCTCTCAGTTCCAGAGACACCAAATGCAACTTTGGAGGTTGAAGAAAGGCATGATGTCAGAGCTCTAGTTTACGCCTCACCGAAAAATGTAGCACTTCTTCTTCTTCGCTCTGTTGTGGGATGAGGAAAGCGAGAGGAGGGGTGCTCTTTATATAGGGAGCTTGACAAATGTCTGTGCTAGTTGTCGGCATAGGACTCGGCCTCAGACTCGGCTGCGAGCGAACATACCGGAGCTTTTCCCGGGTCGATGGAGACTGACCTTCCTTTCTCCCTCATCCACCTTTGCTAGTCATCTTGAGGAAGACTACACTATGTCGTATGTGGAGCTTC
The DNA here is from genome assembly GCA_030064425.1 of Trapa bicornis. Lineage (NCBI taxonomy): Eukaryota > Viridiplantae > Streptophyta > Magnoliopsida > Myrtales > Lythraceae > Trapa > Trapa bicornis. The sequence goes on from CM057759.1 coordinate 5,007,648, forward strand.
GCACGTGTAGACTTGCCATGTGGCACTACATGATTGGTTGTCTTTTCTAACACTGCTTCCTACTCAGCAGCCTAATCAACCTTGACTCGCTGACCGGACACGTGGCAACCTCCCATTAGCTGCTTGTTCCAATGTAGCTGTTGACCGTGTTCGATCAGCCCTTGATCGTGATACGTGGTATCCTCTGATTGGCTATTTTAAATGCGTCAGATTTTCCTGAAGACGTAGAGTGCCGCTACTATGTGTTAGTCCCTAATTGACTGACACCATCCAACATGGCCTTATCATGTGTCGACCTCTGATTGATCGGTCATTTCCATAACATCCTGATCGGATGCTGACTTGGCATCCTTGCCACGTGTCAGCTCCCCATTGGTCGGTCTTGCTGATAGGGCTTTTTTTAAATTGATTGGAGACACATGTCGCTCCCATATTGGTCAATAGTCGCTAAGGTGGATTTTCCTCATTTAACCGTTGATCGATGACACTTATTGTCTTCTTATTGGCCAGCATTGACTGAGCGGCTGACTCGGTGCGCTTTACCATATGTCACGTATTGATTGGTCGTGCTTGTTGACTGGGTGTTGATGTGGCAATGGCTCGTTGACTAGTTGAACCATTTATCAGTCCGGTCCGACCTGGTTGAGTGACTTGAAATCGAAAATCGATCGGTTAATGCCCAGTTCAAATAGTTTTCCAAAAATTAAAATTTTCTAAATTATTCTAAATTCATTTTCTATCTAATAATAGTTTTAATTTTCTAATTTGATATTTTTAATGCACCTAAAAAAATTAAATCTTTAAACTTCTTACTCACGGTTCAATTTAGTTAAGACTCGTTTCACCCTAAACTTGTCCAATTTTCATATCCAATGTACTTTACAATTCTTTTCGATGATTTTATGGGTTTATTGACTAATTGAAAATTTCCAAATTCTCGTTTTTACTATTATTTATCATTCTAATTCACTTACATACTCGATTTTCTCTCAAAATTTTTAAATTTATTATTTCGAAAAAATAAAGTTTACATAAATTAACCCTATAAAGTAAAAAATATCAATAAATGTATATATAATTCTGGGAATAAAACTCCGAAAAAGCACATGATAGTTGTAATACCGTTTCAACTTCTTTTATATTTTCATAATAGTTGTAACACCTTTGTTTTGGTAATGAGTATGTCTAAAATATTTAGATGACTAGAACTTATAAAAATATTTTTTAAAATGTATTTTAAGCTTAATAAATATCATCTTATTTTAAATGTTATTTTATTTTCAGAATTTTATTATATTTATACTTATAAGCAGTTTAAGGTTTTACTTGTATGGATAGTGAGTATTTGAATATTCAATATCAATCAATTCACTCATTAAGTCTATTCACTCATTAAGTCTATTAAGCATAATTCACCCCTCAACAACTTAAAAAAAATCATGTGATTTATTTTTAGAAAAAATGTAGATAATTCAGTACTATAATTTTGAATTTTAAACTTATTGTATTAATTATTTTGTTTACAAGGTCTATCAGTATACTTAAACCTACCATGTATGGTGGACAATGGAAGCCATCGGCTCGACGGCGGCCTCTCGTCATTTTCAGGGCCTCACCTTCCCCAGTTGAGAAGTCTCCGTTTAAGTTCTAGATACTAGTCACTTTCCCGAAATGGAAGGGCGAGGCCTCCCCTAGGCCGCCCTCCGTTCTTGTTGCCCTGAGCGAGAATGCTCTGATGGAATCCCCGTTGATAAATCACAGCCTTTTGGGCCCCTGATATCCCCAGTCAGTCCGGAAGGCCTCGCCGGATGATCTGCACTACCCGCCCGGCTACATCGGGGCAGTGCCAAACCACACTGCTCTGGGTGATGGCAGGGATGGGACATCCTTTACTCGAAAGTGTACGACGTGGCCATAAAGACTTCGCTGGAGTTGGTGTCGAAGCTCTCCCAGAAGCGCCTCGCCGCTGGAGTTGGTGTCGAAGCTCTCCCAGAAGTGGGGCGTCAACGTGGGGCTGAATAGAAGATCTGCAGCCAATAAGTTTTTCTATATTTATGTTATTCTCTCGCCTTGAAAAGTGAAAATTCTTCAGCTTTTTGAACCAGTTCTTATTATTTGTTTGCTAAGGTGGGGCTTTGAGCGCTACATCATTTGTTTGCTATATTCTTGGTCGACTTTCAAGCTACAGTTGACAAAACTCTCCATGTGTACCGGAAGAAGAGGATGGACGTAAAATTGTCTGATTACAGGAGAGAATTGGCTTTGATTATGTCTTTATAGAATCCTACTTTTCTCAATGTTTTGTTCTATCGGCGAGGAGTAAAATTTTAGAAAAATTAGCGATAATTTATTCGATAAAATAAGTTTTAATATTAAAACTGTTCTAGTTGAACTGTCGGTTACTCCAAGGTGTTGGATAGTGCAATGACCCCATGCAAATGCGAAGAGAAGAAAGTTTTGACATTTTTAGAAATAACTAGTCTTTCTGAGCACTCTATTTTTATATCCGTATGAAACAAATTATAAAATATTACTGGCAGATTTTCTCATTCAAGCTTCGTGGAGCCTATAATACAATGGCAAAGCTTCCACCAGAAAAACTTGATAGTGGCTTTTTATAAGAAAAAAAAAAGTTGAATAGAATAGCCCAGGATTGAGTAGTGAAAAATTCAGCAAAAAATATATGTAAGTGTATCAACTTATCATCAGCCAAACTAAATGTTTTTATGATGATTCAGATTATACCAACCCAACAGATCAGAAAAAAAAAAAACTATCCAAATTACAATGGAACATAAAGGGAAATTGACAACTTGTAGATAATAAGTTCAACAGCCTCGGTTCATTGAGACCATAAAATCTAAACAAACCCAAGAGAGTCCCAATTTGTTTTCTTTTATCAAACCATATGCAGAGAATTTTGCACAATCCATCATCCCTGAAAAGAAACACTAAGTTGTACAACTTATGAGGCTTTTGCCCATGTATATGACTCTAGACTTTGATGGGAGCAAAGTAGGAATTTCCATGGGCACATATTTTTTGTATCTCTTAACAACCATAGGTTTTGAAAGAAGATGACAACTAATGATTGGCAAAGTTATTTCAGTTGTGGTAGAATAAGAAAACCATTGGATTATACTTTCCAACATCATTGGTATGGTTTCCTGAGACTGTTGACCCTCCCCCAAGCAAGAATCAGCTAAAACGCCATTACCTGAGATTAAACCGTCCCCTATTTGCAATCAGCTACCCAGTGGGTAGAAGATCTTATCTAATGATTGTCATAAGGCACCTATAACTCTTCCTTCCAATCCTGATCATCCTCTTCATCGGGGATATTTTCTGGCCCCTCTTCTTTAGTATGAAGCTTCTCAACTATTTCATCCAGGGAAGGATCCCCAGCTCGTCGGAAAGCTCGGTCCCCAATCTTTACCTCATAGGTCTCTAATTGGTCCAATAAGAACTCCTTCAGCTACAGAAAGAAGAAATTCAGAGAGAAAAGAAGGAAAATAGATGCGTGGACATCCATGACTCCTTCCTAATGGTGACCCGAATCCAAACAAGTAGGAAACATTTTCCGCCATAGCATAATTTTGCAAGTATGGAATAAAAAATCAAACAGGAAATCCAGCACAGAAAACAATGCATACAGACCTCCATTGTGTCTCGACCTTTCAGCAAGGTAAACATTATTGTGTTCAGATCGACCGGATTGAAAGTCGCCTCAATGCCTCCTGTTTTTAGAACTCTATTCCATCTATTAGCAATCTCGGACACTGAGTCCTGAACAGAAAATAAAAAAAATACTATGATTCATGCACAACCATCCACTATAATCGCAATAATTAGTAGTCATTGAACAACTCATAACTCCGACACTAATTTGCTATAAGAATTTGCCACTAACACAGACGGATCGAATCTGTATCTTCAGGAGAGTGAATTTTAAAAGAATCGAAGATATGTTCCAATTACAGAGCTAATATGAGTTTCTTCCAATGATTCAATAAACTACTACCAAGCAGACGAATGATCTAAGAGAGGACCGGATAGAAATATCAAATAAGAGATAACAGAGAGGCTACCGGAGTCCGATGAACGCCCAAACGGAGCTTGACGAAGCCGAAGGTGGGTCCCAGGTGCCGCCGCATTGTCTCCTCCTGGATCTGGGACAAGTCCATATTGGAGAGGTCGGGCGGGAGATCCGGATGCGACTCCGGCCGGGAGCTCTGGCCCCATTGCTTCCAGTGCTCATCCTCCTCGTCGTCGACGACGTCATCGAGATCGTCGGTGATATGGACCCTCCGATACACGGGCTCGGCAATGAAGGGCAGGGCAAGGACAATGAGGTACAAGAGAAGGCAGGCTATGGATGATGGAGAATTCTTGCTCTTCATTCGCCCCATGTGAGATAGAAACTAAATGTAATTATTATATTTTATGAACGGGAGATGAGTATCAACACTCAATTTTTATTTACACATTCAAATAAAATTTTCTAATAATATAAAATAATATTCATACACTGTTAATAATTCAAGTCACTAGTGGGCTTCTTTTTGACATAGGCAAAGCTCAGCTTCACCACAAACTAAGCCTGCCCGTCCTTGTTTTTTACATGAAAGTAAAGATTGCAGTAGGTGGGACACAGCTGTCTCCCCGTTTAAGTTCAAGTGCATCAACCTGTACCCTCAAGCGCAACAGTAAAAAAAAATATGACCCAACCGTCCTTTGTTTGAGTAAGCTTTGAATTCACCTTTTTATTTAAACATTAGTTAGGTCTGGGTGGGCAACCCAATCAGTTAAATTATTTAAACATTAGTCAGATTTGAGTTTTCATTAAAAAACATGTATCATCAGAATATCCAGTTAAATTAAAAATCGAAGTTGAAATGGTGTTAGAAAGATTTGAGAGTTAATTTGAACAAAAAAATTTAATTAAATGTAAAAGAACTATTGATAGAATATCCAGAATATGGTAAAACCAGTATTGTTGCCATAATAGGGTGTGAAGAACAGCGAAATGGTTATAATAAAGTATGTTTGGACTAATAAATAAAAATTTTAAGTAAAAATATAATTATATATGAGAAAAGATATAAGGGAGAAAAATCTAAATTATGTTCAAAAGATAGGAAGTGATGGTGAAACCAACCGGGTTCGTTATGAGTAGGTCGGTAAGAATGGGAAATAAGAAAAGTCTCAAATCATCATAAAAGATATGACATGAAATGTAAAGGAGGGGTGGGATAACATTGATGAAGTTAGTTAAGGAAATATTACTGAGGGATAAGAAATAAATAAATCATGCCATCCCTAAAATTTGGAAAGTTAAGAGTAATTATCGAGAAATTGTCTGGAAACTGTCTAGAAACGTAAGGGATAAAGACAATTCTATAGCATGTCCGGCAAGCAACATGTAGGTTCAAAAATCCAAAAAAAAAAAAGGGAGACCCAAGTATGAAGGAGTGGATTAAAGGACTAGTCTAAAACGAAAAGGGGGATAACGCGAAAGAAAGCCAAGGTAAAGAGTTTTAACGACCAAGGTAATAAATAAACTTGAGGACAGTAGTACATTTTAGAATGTCAAATCTTGTGATATGAACAAAAACCCTCGAGAAAGGGTATTACCCCTAAGCGACATGAATCATTAGATCTAAGAAATTACATTGGACACGGGGTAAGATAGGACAATGTCAAAAAGTCCAAGAGAGTAAGTGAATAATAAAAAAAAAAGAAAATCCCTTAAGCATGTTGCATATGTGACTAAGAGAAAGATGTAACCAAAGTGATAGTATATCAAATTGAATCCCAAGTTGACCTCAAGGTGGATGCATAACTAAGTTTTGGGGACAAAACTCCTAAAAGGTGGGGAGTGTTGTGAAACACGTTCTCTCAGACCAAGGAAACTGGGAAAAAAATCGGTAATTTTTATGAGAATCGGTAAATGAACCAAAAATGGTAAAAAGGGTTAAAATGGTAATTTGGAAAATCCCAAATACTTAAGAAATCATAAAAATCATGAATAAGAACTAGGGAATGGATTGGATGTGAAAACCAGACCAGTTCAAGGTGAACTGGAACTGAACCAAATTAAATCGAATTGAACCGGTTCAATAATTTATTTTTCTAGGTGACTTAAAAATGTCAATTTGGAAATTAAGGATACCATTAGAAAGAAAATGAATTTAAATTAGTTAATAAATTTAAAATTTTTAGAAAATCGGTCGAATCGGACATGAAGCGAGCGATTTTCATTTTCACGTCACCGAACCCGATCGGACTGGACCGGTAAACAGTCCAGCCAGTCAACAGATCACTGCAAAGTTAGTGTCCAATTAGCAGGCGTGACCAATCAGCGTGTGACAAGTGGAGAAGCGCACCCCGTCAGTTGCTCAGGTAATGCCTAGAAGTGCTGGCCAATCAGAAGGTGACATGTATCCTCGGTCAACGATCAAAGGAGAAAATCCACTTCAGCAACGACCGACCAATAGGAGAGCAACACGTGTCTCAGTCAATGGTCAGCGAAAACTGGTCAATAGCTACATAGACATGGACAACCAATGGGAGGCTAGCATGTGATCGGTCAACGGATCAATGGTTGATTAGGCAACTAAGTAGGAAGCCGCGTCAGTTAAGCCAACCAATCATGGACTGCCATGTGGCAAGTCTACATAGTGTCGTCTCCTTCCTTCAATTGGTGACACTATTCATGAAAGGAATTCTGCCTTCCATTTCCAGTGAGGGAATATTCCTCCCACTATGGCATTTTTTGAAGAGGATAGGCTTGACCAATATGGAAACTGGTAGAGCTGAGGGTCCCGAGCTCCCTATATAAAGAGCTAATCTTCATTCTTCATCCTCACACCTCAAACATCTGAGGAAGAAGAAGAAGAAGTACTCGATTTCCCGATAAAGCTTGAACTAGAGCTCTGACTCGGGCACTTCTATCCACCTCGGATGGTGAATTCAAGTCCTACAGACTCCATCGGAAGTTAGCTACCTAACAGTGCCCTCCATTCGACATGAGGACCATCGGAGAAGCACCAGTGGGTCCAAATAGTGAAGCCGCTCTAAAGGACTCGAAGTTGCCTTGTTCTACCTAGTCCAAATTCGACCATCTCCGACTTCCTACAACTAAACCAAGCCCTCCTCAAGTCTCTCTAGCCTACACTCGACCTCCATGCAATTTCTCAAAATTGAAGTTCAATTTGCAATGTGAAAGATGTTGGGAGACCAATTGGTCAATTTTCGAAAGAATTGGGGTCAATTGACTATTTTTGGAAATTAGGGGCAAAACCATAATTTTTGAAAAATTGGAGACCAAATTGGAAATTCGGAAAACTTGAGCCCTTTTCACAATTTTGAGTAAATTGTGGATCCAAAGAGGATATTGGAAACATTGGGATTTAAATTGGGGGAAATTTTAGTATTAGGGACCTAAAGTTAAGAAAAATGAACTTTAGGGACCTACGTATAATAAACCAAGAACTTTGGGCCTAGTCGCTCATATGTGAGAAAACGGATGTTGTCATCCCGAATCCTTATTGATAATGATACCCAAATCGTGTAGGGATACGTGAGACTGGAACACATGCAAGGAAAAGCTAGCGTGGACTGGAAACTGACTAGCGATGAACACGTTACAGTCAACGAGTGAGTGAGATTATTTAACATCATACTCGGTTGAGGTGATGAGCATATTTAAAAGTGAAAAACCTATTTACCAGTTGTAAGTTGGAATAAACAAACATCATATCAGTTGGTATGATGAGGTTCCTTAAGGAAAGGAGAAAACTGCCTACCGGTTGTAAGTAGATCCATCATCACACTCGGTTGGTGCGGTGAGATAAAAACATATTTTTTGTCAGAAGTGTTCTCCTCTAACTATGTGACAACTACTTAAAATATTTGGGAGACTTCCTTAACAGGAGCTAGAACAGTACAAATAAGCCAGGGCCTCAGTTTTTGAACTCACAAGGCTTAAGGCCCAATTTTGGAAAATACGTGCAGTGGGCCCAAGGCTAGTGGGCACAACCAGAAGCTCGTAAAAAATATGATTAGGAAGAGCCATGAAAACTCCTAATTAAAATGGAATTGTTTGTGTGATGCTCCGCGGTATCGAATTAGGACCGACAATGCTCGATGGACGGTAGTGCGTTAGGGCTAGGTTAACGTATTGACCTAGACAAACAACTGCAAGTCGGGTTGAGTGTTGGGGTCGTTGGACCGTTGGCACCAAAGAGGATGGATAACTATATGAAAACTTTTGTTTGTGCATGCACTTAAGGATGGGGCCATCAAGATGCCTTAGGGGGTAGTGATGGATCCCAAGGGCTGTTGGACGACATGGAGGGCAATAAGGGCAGTTTTTCGTGTTAGTTAGTCATGAAGCTTTGGGAGCTTCTTGTGCATGAGATTGGGGTAGGGACAGGATGAGGTCTCGTCCTCATACGGACATGAAGTGGCATTCGAGTCTAAGGGTCGGACGTTGGGGACATCCACTCAGACTCAGGGTAGAAGTGGACAGACTTCTATCGAGGTGGACAACAAAGTCGCACTAGTCCCCAAGTGGGTGCAGTCTGGGACTACCTTGCGAATGTGTGTACCCTTCCTGATAAAGGGCGTGTGTTGTTTGCTAAACACCTCCCGAGGCAAGTGGATGGGATAATAGAGCTAAACACACCTGATATGGAAATGGAAAAAGGTTTGCAAATTTGAATTTGAGGAAATTCTTTAAAAGAAGGAAATGTTAACCTTGGCATGGTTTTGATAAACTAAAGATATTTTTAAACTCACTCTCATCACCCACTCACTGAGTTGTAGAAACTCACCCACTCCCTTTACCTCTTTTCAGGCAGAAGAGGAAGACCAACCATAAAGACCACTCGTAGTTGAACTGTAAGGACATGTACAAAAATTTTAATATATGCAGTGTTGTATAATGCTATTCTAGGAAAAATAGGAAAAATGATGCCTAACTCCTCACAGTTTAGAAAGGGGTGAAACCCCTCATAGACCAAAGAGAGTGGTGGGTTACTCACGGGGATCCAACCAAACCAGGTCGAGACGTGACAACGGTGGTCAAAGCTTTGGATATGGCTAGCTAGTGCTCATCATGAAGGTCCTTCTAGGATTGGTTTCTACAGCAATGGGCAGCTTGACAAGGGGAATTGGATGAGATAATTTTTTCTGGTTCTAAGCTTTGCAACTCTACTATTTTAATGGAGGGAGATGAAATTGGCTTACCTCGAAGGTTCTAGGAGGCCGAGGGTTGGCTGAAGAGGGTTGTGGGAGGGTTGACCTGGTCGCATGAGGTTAGAGGTGACTAGAATTTTGCTCAAAGGAACTTGCTACTTCGTGACTACTAGAGCGATGGTACTACAAGAGCTACCTGATGCTTCTCTAGTGATTTTTGAGATGGGGGAAGGTTGTAGTGAGGTAGATAAATTCTTCCCGGTTATAGGGAATCCAAATTCTTTGTCGGAGGTTGAGAAAAAGGCCTATGTCAGAGCTTTGGATCATGTTTCATCGAAAAAGGGAGTACTCCATTTTATTTGGTCATTTGAGGGATGAGGAAAATGAATGGGGAGGAGTTCTTTATATAGGGAGCTCAACAACCGACAAGGCTACTCAGCCATACTAGACTCGGCCCCAATCTTGCCTATTCTTGGTCATATCAGAGAAGATTTTAGGGTCGCTGGAGAGCGAGCAGTTCACCCAATTTTCCTCTTTGCCAGCAATCAGAGGAAGAAGATGACTCTACGCCACGCATGCGAGCTTCGCACATGTGAGTTGCCATGTGGGGCATTATTATTGGCTAGCTTTGTTGACACGACTTCCATCTCAGCGTTCGAGTCATCCTTTGACTCGTTGACTGGCCACGTGGCGACCTCCAATTGGTTTCTCATTCCAATGTTGTTGCTGACTTAACTCAACTAGCCATTTTACTATTACACATAGCGTCCTTTAATTGACTAATTTAATTAATTCAAATTTCCCTCCTTACTTACTGCGTTACTGCCACGTGTTGGTCGCTAATTGGATGTAATAATCTGACCTGGTTCCACCATGTGTCGACCTCTAATTGGACAACCATTCTCCGACATCCTAGTCGACTGCCAATGTGGCACCCTTACCACATGTCGGCTCCTTAGTTGAGTGTTAACCGAGAACACGTGTTGCTCTCCTATTGGTCGGTTGTTGGTGATGTGGTTTTGACCATTGACCGACGACACGTGTTATGCTTGGATTAGTCAACACTTCCAAGCATTGACCGAGAGGCTTACTGGGCGTGCTTTGCCATGCATCGCTAGCTGATTGGTCATGCCTACTGACTAGGCGTCGACTGGCTGGGTTGTTGACCAGTTCTGTCGGACCGGATTCAGTGACCCAAAATCGAAAATCGGCCAGTTTAGGCCTGATTCGACAGGTTTTCTAAAATATAAAAATTTCTAATTTTATATAAGTTCATTTTCTATCTAGTAGTGACTTTAATTTCCCAATTTTACATTTTAATGCTACCTATAAAAATCTATCATTGGTCTAGTTCTTCACGATTTAGTCCGGTTCAATATGTTTCGGGCCTGATTTACCCTGAAACGGTCTGGTTTTCACATTCAACTCCATTCATGGTTCCTCTCCATGGTCTTTTGGTCTTGGTTTACCACTTGTAATCTTCCAAATCCTCATTTTAGGCTTCTAATTACACTTCCAGTTCGATTTAACCTCAGTTTTCTTTAAAAAATTTTCAGTTCTCATTTCTAATTTTCTTATTTTAAAGAGATAGGGTTTACAAGACCATTATTGTTGTGTAAGGGAATGGCAGCGAGGCTGCCATGACCTAGGGTGCTGAGATACCCAACTATGAGATTTTACATGAGAAGTGCTGATTGTGGTATGAGTGCACTTATGGCTCCCACACTTCAGTTTATCGGTCCGATATTGTCCGCGTGGCGGTAAATTCCAAACGTGTTTTTATATGCATAGGTTGTGCATAACCCGTGTTTTGTTTAGGGCCTAAGTTAGTCCCTTTGATGTGCGAGGGAATGGCGGTGAGGCTGCCATGACCCTAAGTGCTATGACACCCAGTTGCGAGATGACACTCGAGAGGTGCCGATTGTGGTGTGAGTACCTTGCGACTCCCACACTCCAATTACCGGTATGGTATCGCCTGAGCGGTGCTACATTCCGGATGTTCTATTGTATGTATAAGGTTGTGAGTAGCCCATGTTATTTGGAGGCCTGAGTTAGCCCAAGCTTTTGTGTGAGAGTGGCAGCGAGGCTGCTATGACAAGGGTGCCGAGACACCTAGGTGCGAGAAGGTGGACGAGAAGTGTCTATTGTGGACCGAGTACCTTGGTGACTCCCATACTCCAATTCCCTGGTCTAGTCCCATCCAAGAGGTAATATATTCTAGGTATTTTATTGTGCATAGGGCTGTGAGTAGCCTGTAGTTAATTAAGGCCTATATAGTCATGTTGAGGCCCAGGCCGTGAGGAGCCTGAAGGTGCTACTTGAGCTTATGCCAGATTATGAACACGGGACGAGGGTTCCTAGTGTTTGCATATAGGTATGTGACTAATTGGTTAAAAACCAATGGGGAAGACTAAGGATAACTCGTCTTTAGTAGATACTGTGAGTTGGATAGTCCGATACATGTCTCCCGTGGCAGAATAAACCACGGGACTCATACGAGGTAGAACGAGTAATAAGTTAGAAATCATACTAGGTGGTTTATGGGAAATATCTGGATCATGAGCCATGTAGTGGCATGATATTTGGGTCCCACTCACTAAATTGTGAACTCACCCCTTCCAAATACATGTTGCATGTAGAGCCAATGAGGCACAATGAGTAAAGTGAAGGATCTTTATGAGGTACACGATCACCTAAGGTAACCTTGTACCTTATACACAAAGGTTTCATTTTTTATCATGTTGCTATTATTCTTTAGTTTTTTTATAAATCATTTTGTGGGCTACCATGAGAAATTTGGTAAGAAACGTTTCAAATTCCTGTTGCTTTTCATAGTTGTTTTTCTGTTATAAGCCTTGATCCCATCGATCTTACCTTGGGGAATGATCTCACCACTATAAAACCAAGTGGATTGCCAAGTTGCATGGGTCCCCATCCGACTGGATCGTGTTGGGGCATTACAACTAATGATGGTATCAAAGTCCGTGTTTAGGAAATAGTAGATTTAAAAAAATGGTTATGGGATGGATGGAAAATCGAGAGTAGCAATGATAAGGCATTCGTTTATAAGATTAAAGTGAACAAGTTTACATGTTAACTCTACCAACTATTCTTGTGCTATGTCTATAACTCAAACCACCAACCGGGTGCAACGTGGACGGTGAGGCTGTGAGCACTAAGTGGTAGCAGACCCAGACTCGAGCTGATATAGGTGGACTCCATCGACTTAGAGAACAACATCTGAAGCAATACCACTAGCCACGTGTCGGGCCCCATTGGAATGGGGTACTTCGAAGGCGAGTCCAGTAGATCGCATGGCACCGGGGATGCAAATCATGGAAGGGCGAGCCAAATGGAGAGTGTGGGCCATTTTTATTGTGGGGGCAAATGTGATGTGGGCCATGAATTGACTCCACAACTTGAGAAGAGGCATGGACACCTTTCAGATTCACTAGATGGATTACACATTCATGGTCATGAGTCTCGTTCCTGGTGAGGCCCATGAATGGTAGAAAATGGTAAGGCATGACTTTCTAGGGTTGGGTTCTCCCGATTGGCTGGAGTTTGAGGAGGGGTTCATTGAGATGTATCTCCCTATTATAGAGGTAGAAGAGGAGGCACACAAGCTGGTCATGCTTGAATAGGGGAATGGATATGTGGAAACTTGTGTAAGGGAGTTCATGCGAATCTGATCAAATTTCATGGTAATTTATAGCCTGGGAAAGGACAATTTCATTAGAAATATTTTTCGTGATTTTACTCTATAATTTCACCATTCCGGCGGAGGGAAGTGAAATTGGCATAACAAAAAGGTTTAGGAAGGTTGATGTCTGATCATGAGGAGCCGTGGAAGGGTCGACTAGATCTCAAGTGGTTAGTGGTGGTCAAAATTTAGCTTGAAAGCTTCTGCCCAAATTTTGTTGTTGAAGTTACGGTAATGTACTGCCTCACCGGAGCTTCTTTGGTAATCCTCAAGTTGAATGTAGTGTGTAGGGACGTAGAGGATTTCTTCAAGATTCTAGAGAACTAAATAGTGCAGTTGGAGGTGGAAAAAAGGGTTGATGTCAGCACTCTAGTTCGAGGATGGTCAGAAAGTGGAGCTATTCGGGTACTCTGATCAATGGAGGGGTGTAGAGGATAAATGTATAGGAGCTCTTTATATAAAGAGCTCAGGGACTGGCCATTTTAGCCATCAATCTATCGATTGACCATTAACTTGCTGATTTAAGGCCTTTTCAGAGCCATTAAAGACTCGTCAAAGTTAAGTCGTCGATCCTTCTCCACTCAAGTTCAAAAAACTAAAGGAATAAGATGACATTATGCACGCATGTGTGACCTTCGAACATGCGGGATGCCACTTGTCATGCTGTGACTGGTTGGCATCATTGTCGCGGCCGCCCACTCAGCATCCGAGTCACCCGTTGACCCATTGACTGGACACATGGTGACTTTTCATTGTTCGCCTAAACCAACGTGGCTGCTCACTGAATTTAGCTCTTTGTTGACCAAGACAGATGGCATCCTCTGATTGGTTGATTTAAATTTTTTAGTTTTCCCACTTGTCACAGTGTGCCAATGCCACATGCCAGTCTCTAATTGGCTGTAACTATCCGACGTGGCTCTGCTACGTGTTAACCTCTGATTGGTGTATCATTCTCCGATATCCTAGTCGACTGCTAACGTGACACCTTTACCACATGTCAACACCTCATTGGTCAGTCCGGCTGACAAGGCTTCTTCTTAGTTGACTGTTGACTAAGAACACATGTTGCTTCCTCATTGGTTAGTCTTCGATGACTTGGATTTTCTTCGATGACATGTGTCACACTCTGATTGGTTAGCACTTATGACTGAGTAGTTGATTGGGCATGCTTCTCCATGTGTTGCACGCAGGCGGTTCATTGATCGGCTGGACCATTGATAGGTTCGTTCACACAAAATTGAAAATTGACTTATTCAGGCCCATTTCAACCAGTTTTCTAAAAATTATAAATTTATCTAAATTCATTTTCTACACATTGATGACTTCAATTTCCCACATTGATATTTTTAAGTCACCTAGAAAAATGAATATTTGAACCTGTTCTTTCCTGTTCAATCTAGTTCAGGTCCGATTCACCCTGAACATGTATGGTTCTCACTTCCAACTTAATTCATGGTTCTATTCCTTGGTCATTGAATCCTCATTGATCACTTGGAACTTTCAAATTCCCCATTTTGTTTTCTCTTTAAAATTTCTGGTTCATTTTAAAACATTGTTTCCTTTTGAAAATTCCTGGTTCTCATTTTTTGCTTTCTTATATTGAGAAAATAGGGTTTACACTAACCCAATACTACAAGCATTGCATCAGGTGGCACTAGTAGAAGCTTAGTGAGTAGAGATATTAGCTCTAAGAGCTAATGGAGAAAAAAAGGGTCATATAACCAAGCTACTCTCCCTAGGGTGCACCTGTCTTATTGTAGGGGAGAAGAATGGGAACATATGATGGTATGTTAACTAGGGTTGACAAGAACCAAGAAGTGGTAAAGAATGGATATACACTCCCTAGGAAAGATGATTGATGGTCACCTTATGGGGGTAAGGGGTATCTTGGGAAGGTAGTTCAAGTGGACGCCACCAAGAGGGAGGCACTACATGTGTTGGGTAACCTTCCAGAATCCTCAAGGATCATAGGAGCCTTAATAGCCCTTTGACCCAAAAGGTGTTTGTGGTTCTCTTGAATGATCGGGTATGATTTGCACCCTACAATCAAACATGGATTCATAAATGTGCCCTAGGTCTATAATTAAGGCCTTTATTATACTATATCATAATATTTAAAAAATTACAATTTTTTTCTTATATCATATTTTCATAATTTAATATAATTTCGATAAATAAGAGAAAATCTAAATTATTTGAAATTATGTACCTTCCCGACCGAATCCATTACTTGGATAATCTATGATCGATCATTATGGTTCGAGATTTACTCGCATTTTAACTACACGTTTAAGGGTATTTTCGTAATTTTAGCTCAAATTTTATTACCCTCCCAAACGCGGCCTTAGGTGCATGATGTTTGCTACTGCCAAACATGCCCTTAGTGGCATTTTGATAATTTTGCTCAAAGATAAGGACATGTTTACCATTTTCTATAATTGGGGGCAATGTTGTAATTTGACTAAATTACCGTCAGTATCATCGTTTTCCATTCAGGGTCCCCAAGACCTCAGCACATTCATGCTGATAGCTCCTCTTAGTTAACCGATATTTTTCTGAGTTTATGTTACGCCCCGACTTGGTTTGGTCGGATCTTCGTGAGCAACCCGCCGCTCCCTTATTTTAAGAGGGGTTTCCCCCTTCTTTTAATCAAGAGGATCCGTGCATAATTCAAACCTTGTTCCATGGGATAACATAAATCAATAAACATGCAAGGTTAAAGTGATATTGAACATACCTAACGTATGGTATATCCTTGTGTTTTCTTTGGTCATGTTTCTTACTCCTGAAAGGGGTATAAGAGAGCGGCTGTGTTCTACAACTCAATGAGTGGTATTGGGAGTGAGGTTTTTTTTTGAAATAGTTTGTTTCAAATTGTGCCAAGGTATATTGTTTCCTTTAAAAGAAGTTCTCCTCAAAATTCAGTTTTTAAAACCATTTTTCCCATTTCCATATTAGGTTTGTTTAGTAGGCAACCCACGCCCTTCATCAGGAAGGGAACACACATTCGTAGGTGCAGCCCGTTCATTACACCCACTTGTGGCTCAGAGCATCTTTATCGGCCACCAAGATAGAAGTCCATCCACTTCTACCCTAGGTATGAGTGGATGTTCTCGACATCTGACCCTAAGACCCGAATACCACTCCGTCTCCATATGAGGACCAAGACCTCATCCCAACCCCACCCCGGTCTCATGTGCAAGAAGCTACTCCGAGCTTCCTGACTGACTGGCACAACGAATTGCCCTTATCTCCACCATGTCATCCAGTAGCCCTTAGGACCCATCACTACCCCTCTTGGGTGTCTTGATGGTCCTGTACCACAAGTGCATGCACAAACAATAAATTTTCGTATCATAACCATTATCTTTGGTCCGACAACCCCGACCCTCAACTCGACCTACAAATGTTTGTCTAGGCCGGTCTGTCGACTTGGCCTTGATGCACTATCGCTAGTCCATTGAGTACTGTCGGTCCTGACTCGGTACCATGGCGAAATCACACAACCGTTTCATTATAAAATTTTCATGACTCGAGTTTGTTTATGAGCACCTGCTCGTGCCCACTGCACGTGATTTTCCAAATCTGGGCATTTTGCTCCATCAGTTCAAAAACCGAGGCCTCTAACCTATTTGAGTTGTTCTAGCTCCTGTCAAGAAGGTCTTCCAAATAGTTTAAGTATTGGCACACAGTCAGGGGAGAACACTTCTAACAAAAAAAATAAATTTTCACTTCATCCCACCAACTGGGTGTGGTGATATCTTCAGTTACAACCGACAAGTGGGTTTACTCCTTCCTTCAAAGAAGTTCATTATACCAACCGGGTATGATTTCCTCTACTTACAATCGGTAAGTAGGTTTTAGCTTAGCTCACTCATCCCCCCAACTGGGTATGATGTTAAAGTCCTACTCACAAGTGGTTTCTTGATTCTAAAATGCTCATCATCCCAACTGGGTATGATGTAAATATGCACACTCACCCAATAACCATGACGTGTTTGTCCTCGGTTGGTTTTCCAAGTCTACACGAGCTTTCTCTTGCTTGCGATCCAGTCACACTTGTCCCTACACGATTTGGGCAGCCTTATCAATCACGGCTTGGCATAAAAGCTTAGACTCACAAATTATCGATTAATTGCACTTATGTCCCTAAAGTTCATTTCTCTTAACTTTAGGTTCCTAATGCCAACTTTTGCCCAATTTGAGTCCCAAGGATTCCAAAATTCCCTTTGAGTTCTCATTTTACTCAAAATTTTATAAGGGGCTCAAGTTTTCCAAATTTCCAATTGGGTCCCCAATTTTTCAAAAATTACCATTTTGACCCCAAATGTTTCAAAAATTGACCAATTAATCCTATAACATCTTTTTCATGGCCAATTGGCCTTCAAATTTGGGAAATTGCAAAGAGGTCCTTCAAAATTTTGAAATTCCCAATTTTCCCCTAATTTCCACATTTGAGACTGACCGAATTTGATTTCTTCAAATTGGCCATTCAACCGGGGTTAATTGCTTCAATTGGAGGTATAAATCAATTCTTACACTTCCTTACGATTCAGTTGACCTTTGAATCACATGAATTGAGGTCGAAACGGAGCTTTGCCAAAAAATCATTCGTATAGAGAGAAAGCTTCAAAAGATTACCGTAGGAGGTATAGTGATCCGAGCTATCTATCTGGGAAGGTAGTTCTCTTCCTGAGGTTCCTTTTAGGATTAAGAATTACTTCAATTAATATTGAATCGAGGGAGAATTCTATCGGTGAGGTTTTGCACTTTCTCTCTTTGACTCCAACTAGAAATGACAGAGGAGGGCAGAATTGGCTTACCTTTTAGCTCTGTTGTAGTCACGTGAGGGTCGTGGGGGTGTTGAGAGGGCTTGGTTTGGCCGAAGAGTGCTGAATTTGGCCGAATTAAGCTTCGCCAAAATAGGACAGCTTCGGTCCTTTGGAGCTGCTTCAGTGTTTGTTTTCGCAAGCGCTTCTCCGAGGTACTCGGGTTGAGAGGAGGTTGCTGTCAGGTAGCTGACTTCCTTCGAAGTCTGAGTCTTTAGGACTCGACCTTGCCTTCTGAGGCTGTGAAAAATGGCTATATCGGAACTCTGGTTCGAGCTTCATCGGAAACTAGAGCAGTTGAGAGAGAATGGAGATTTGAGGTGCATGGAGGATGAATGGAGACAAGCTCTTTATATATGGAGCTCGAGGACCCTTTGCCCGATAACTTTCCATTTTGGTTGAGCTTATCCTCACTCTAAAATGGCAAGATCAGAGCAATTTAAGCTTCACCGATGTTATTTGTTTATGTATTGAATGAACAGTGCTGTCATTCTAAGGAAGAAGATGACACTATTTTGAACTGGACCAGATCGGTTCGACTGGGTTCAATGGGTAAATTGACCGGTTCAGGCCCAATTCGACTGATCTTCTCAAAATTAAAAATTTCTAAATTTATCTAAATATATTTTCCATCTAATGGTGGATTCAATTCACCAATTTGATCATTTTAAGCTACCAAGAAAAATAAATTTAAGAACTAGTTCATGTATGGTTCAAACTGGTTCAATCTGGTTCAGGTTTAGTTCACCTGAACCAGTTTGGTTTTCTCTTCCCATTTGTCCCAAGTTCTTTTTCATGATTTTTATAACTCTTTGAGTCACTTAGGATTTGTAAATTTCCCATTTTACGCTTTTTTTACTGGTTATGGTTCGTGAACTAGCTCGGTTTTTCTCTTTTGAATTGACCGTTTCTTTTCCCGATTTTCTTAACTTTAAAGGGTGGGGTTTACAATTCATCTCAACCATTTTTGCTCTCGCACTTCCCTTAGTTCGACGATCAGACATCGGTGGTACCATCCATGGCTTCCTCTTGCCCTTCTTAGCTCAACGGTGCACGATAGTGCCTTCCGCACTCTGTGCGTTAGATTTTCATTCCCCACCCTTAGCTAGAACCGACGAGTAAGTCTCCTATCTCTATCGCCTAATGATAAACTTTTTTTTGTCTAACCTATGTTTCTCTCTAATTTTATTGAATGCCCTATTTCATTTAACAGACACTAGAAAGATGTCAATGGTGTTGTTCATGCGTAGGATCCTGATTCATTATCTTTAGTTTGTTGAGGTAATTTACAAATTTCCCTATTCTCTTTGATTTGAGATTGTTCCACAACCTTTCTGTTCCTAGGTTCTGTCAAGCTTTAATTCTAGATTGCTTGCATGCTTGTTGCTCTTTTGTCAGGTTGTTTTCTTTCCCCCTTAGATTAATTTATGATTCTTAGATTCACCCCAACTCTAAAATGGTGTTTGTTCATTGTGTTTGGTCCAACCAAATTCTCGTGTTTTGATTTCTCTAGAGCAGATATTCATAAATTCAATTGAGTAGGTAGTTCCAATGCATGTGGTTTTTGCAATTGGGCCCTCAGTCTCAGCCACAACCTTTCTCAACCTTGGTAAGGTATCGTGCTCATTCCAACCAGAGAAGTGCCGGTGGAATCAAATAGTGAAGCAGCTCCGACGGACCAAAGCTGCCCTATTTTGGTCGAGCTGAATTCAACCAAATTCAGCCCTCCTTTGGCCAAACCAAGCCTCCCCAACACCCCCAATGCCCTCATACGATCTCAACAAAGCTGAAAGATAAGCCAATTCAGCCCTCCTTAGTCGTTGCAGATCGAAGTTAGAGAGAGAAAGTGTTAAACTTTACTAACAAAATTCTCCCTTGAGTCGATATCAATTGTAGCAATTCTTGATCCAAGAAGCAATATTAGGACAAGAGCTACCTTCCTCGATCGAGAGCTCGGATCACTACACCTCCGACGGTAAGCTTTTGAAGCTTTCTCCCTCTACGTATAATTTTTTGGCGAAGCTCCATTTGAGCTTAATTCAAACCCAAATGATGCAGTTTGAAGTTTAATTGAATCGTATGGAAGTGTAGGAACTAATCCATACTTTCAATTAGAGCAATTAACCCTGATTGAATGGCTATTTTGAAGAAATCAAATTCAGTTAGTTTGAAGGGGAGAAATTTGGGGAAAAGTTTGGGAAAATTTGGGAATTTCGGAAAATTGAGGGTCCTCTTTACAATTTCACAAAATGAAAGGCTAATTGGCCATGAGAAAGATGTTAAGGGACTAATTGGTCAATTTTTGGAATAATTGGGGTCAAATTGCCATTTTTGGAAAGTAGGGGTAAAATTATAATTTTTGAAAAGTTGGGGACCTAATTAGAAATTTGGAAAACTTTAGCCCCTTATACAATTTTGAGTAAATTGAGGACTCAAAGGGAATTTTGGAAACCTTGGGACTCAATTTGGGAAAAAATTGGCATTAGGGACCTAAAGTTAAAGAAAAATGAACTTTAAGGACCTAAGTGCAATTAGTCGATAAATTATGAGCCTAGGTTGTTATGCCAAACCAAAATTGATAAGGCTGCCGGAATCGTGTAGAGACACATGTGATTGGAATGCAAGCAAGAGAAAGCTTGCGTAGACTTGGCAAACCGACTAGGGTTGAGTAGGTCACAGTCATTGGGTGAGTGAGCATATTTACATCATACCCGGTTGGGATGGTGAGCACTTTAGAAATGAAAAACCAATTATAAGAGAGACTTTAACATCATACCCGGTTGGGGTAATGGGCGATTTAAGATAAAACCTACTTAATGGTTGTAAGTAGAGGATATCATACTCGGTTGGTATAATGAACTTTCTTGAAGGGAGGAGAAACCCGCTTGCCGATTGTAAGCGGGGATATCATCACACCCGGTTGGTGGGATGAAGTAAAAAAATATATTTGTTAGAAGTGTTCTCTCCTGACTGTGTGTCAATACTTAAACTATTTGGGAGACATTTTTTACTGGAGCTAGAACAACTCAGATTGGCCAGAGACCCAAGTTTTTGAACAGGTGGGGCTAAATACCCGGTTTTCGAAAATCGCGTGCAGTGGGCCTAAGGCTAGTGAACACGAGTAGGAGCTGTAAACAAAGTTGAAATGAGAAAGTAATGAAATTTCTAATGAACTTGTGTGATTTCGCCATGTTACCAAGTCAGGACCGTCAGTACTCAATGGACTAGCGGTAGTGCGTTAGGGCCAGGTTGATGGACCAACCTAGGCAAATAGTTGTAAGTCGGGGCCGTTGGACTAGTGGCACCAAAGATAAATGGCTATATGTGAAAACTATTATTTTGTGCATACACTTGTGGTACAGGATCATCAAGATGCCCAAGAGGGGTAGTGATGGGTTCTAAGGGCTATTGGACGATATAGTGAAGATAAGGGCAGTTTGTCACGCCAATTTGTCGGTAAGCTCGGAGTAGCTTCTTGTGTATGAGACTGGGGTGCGGTCAGGATGAGGTCTGTGTCCTCATATAGACATAGAGTGCCATTAAGGTATAAGGGTCAAATGTCAAGAACATTCACTCGGAACTAAGGTAGAAGTGGACTGGTTTCTATCTTGGTGGCCGGTAAAGACGCTTCGAGCCACAAGTGGGTGCAGTGGATGGGTTGCACCTGTGAATGTGTGTTCTCTTCTTGATGAAGGGCGTGTGTTGTTTGCTAAACACACCAAATGGAAAATGGAATGTGATTTTGTAAAATCAAAATTGGAAGAATGATCCTTCTTAAAAGAAATAAGGATTTTGGCATACTTTGAATAATGCTATTTTCTTAAAAACTCACTCCCATCACTTGATCACTGAGTTGTAGAACTCACCCCCTCCCTTCTTACCCCTTTCAGGAAATTGAGGAAAGACCCTCCCTAAAGACCATACTAATTTAGAATAAGACATGTATGTCTATTTTAAATTACTCAGTTTTGTATAATGCTATTCCACGAAAGACACAGGTAAAGGCATACCTTACTCCTCACGGATTAGAAAGGGAGAAACCCTTGATAGACCACGAGAGTGGCTAGTTGTTCCTGAGGATCTGACAAAACCAGGTCGAGATGTGACAACTTGAATGGTATCAGAGCCTATTTCCTCAAATGCATTATCAAGACTATATAATATAGTAACTAAGAGAAATAAATCTTAAAATTTCAGATGGCTCCCATGAGAGGAACCAAGAGAACAAGACCTGCAATTTTTTACACTACCCAACAAACCCTTCGTGTGGAAACTCCCATAGAAGCCTAGACAATTCCACCTGGACTAAGCTCGGAACATCAGAGATTGTACGAGGAATTCATCAGAATGTTTGTGTCATGCCCCGGCCCGGTTTGGTCGGATCCCCATGAACAACACGCCACTCTCCTGGTTTATAAAAGGGTTTCCCCTTATTATAATCCATAAAGAGTAAGGCGTCCTTTAAACCTGCACCATAATTGAAACTGCATGAAATTATAAACTTTACATACCTGTCTTATAGGCATCTTAGTTGATTGTCTTTCAGGGTAGGCTTTCCGGGATTTCCTGAAAGGGATATAAGGGAGGGGATGAGTATGACTACTCAGTGAATGGGGTTTTAAAGGTCTACTTTTAACTTTTAAGAAAAAAATTTATATGTAGTGTGCCGGACTCCTTTCTTTTCAAAAATCCCTTCATTTAAAAATTTTGGTTTTTCCATTATTTCTTAGTTACCGGTGTGTCATAACCCAACACACATTCTTCATCATGAAGGTTACACACATTCGCAAGTCAGTATCACTACTGAACCTGCTAGTGGCTTCGGAGTGACTTTTCCTGCCACCCGGATAGAAGTATGACCACTTCTACCCTGAGAATGAGTGGACGTACGCGAAATCTGACCCACAATCTCGAAATCACTTCTTCGTGTCTGTATGAGGATAAAGACCTCATCCTATCCCCACCCCGATCTCATGCGCTTGGTGTTACTCTAGATTTCGCACAAACACCTAGAACGACAAACCGCCCGTATAGCCACCAGGTCGTCCAGTGCCCTTAGGACGCATCACTACCCCTCATGGGCATCTTGATGATCCCGTACTCACAGTGCATGCACAAACAATGTTTTCTCATATTGCCATGTAATCTGTGGTGCCACTGGTCCAACGGCCCTGACTCTCAACTCAACCCGCAGTTGTTTGTCTTGACTGGTTCGTCGACCTGTCATGTCGCACTGCTTTTAGTTGATTGAGCATGTCAGTCCTATCTTGGTACCATGGCCAAACAATTTACTAATTAAGTTTTATGGAACATATGTAATGTTCATTTACGAGCTCTTGCTCATGCCAACTACCCTTAGGCCTACTGTACGAGATTTTCAAAATTAGGCATTTAGCCCCCAAGTTCCAAAACCGGGGCCCTCGACCTACAAGAGCTATTAGAGCTCCCGTCGAGAAGGTCTCCCAAATTGTTTAAGCATTGGCACACAGTCAGGGGAGAGCACTTTCGACAAAAATAGGTTTTTACTGTCCATCATACCGACCGATATAAGAACATCTCCATTCATAACCAATGAATGGGTTTTCAACTTCTTTCGAGGAAGTCTCATCATACCAACCGAGTATGATCTACTTACAACCCGTAAATAGTTTTTCCGCATAACTTTCACATCACTTTTTCTAAGTAGTGATGATTAAAAATAGCACTAAGCAGTGGGTTTTTATACCGAGGTACTTATCATCCCCAACTGGGTATGATATAAAATTCCCACTCACAATTGGTAAGTGGTTTTTAATTTTTAGTTGTGCTCATCATCCCAACCGAGTATGTTGTTAGTAAGCCCACTCACCCGTTAATGCCGTGAATTGCACTAGACCGGTTCTTGGTATTCATGCGAGCTTGTCCTTGCTGGCGTTCCTGGTGCTTCGTGTTCCTACACGATATGAACATCTTGGTTCATTATCCTCCCCCCTAATCGCCTTCATTCATTCCAAATGAATGAGAAAGACAAACTTTCATTTATTTGCAATTAGATCCCTAAAGTTATTTCTCTTTAACTTTAAGTTCCAAATGTTGATTTTTCGTCAAATTGAGTCCCAAAAATTCTAAAATTTATCATAGGACTCAATTTATTCCATTTCGCAAAAAGGGGTTTAATTTCCCAAATATCCAATTTGGTCCCCCAACTTTTCCAAAATTACCATTTTGCCCTTCCTTTACAAAAATGGTAAAATTTGCCCCAAAATTTTCAAAATTCTTCAATTGGTCCTCCAACATTATTTTCATGCCTAATTGACCCTCAATTTCATAAAATTTCATTTTCATCCTTTGAATTTCGAAAATCCCCAATTTCAACTTCTTAACACAGTCGAATTTGATTTTATCAAATTGACCCATCAAACGTTTTCAATTTTTGAAATTGAAGTTGAAATTAAGTTTCTACATGTTCATACAATTCTTTAGAAATGTGAATCACAAGTTTTAACGTCGGGATGAGCTCAAACGGAGCTTCGCCAGAAAATAAACTATAGAGAGAGAGTTTTGATTACTCACCAGTGAAGGCACAACGGTTCGAGCTTTTGATCTGAGCAGATAGCTCTCGTCCTGAGGTTCATCCTAGTATCAAGAATCACATCAATTGATACAGAATTGGATTAGAATTTCGTCATTGAAATTCGGTCGACCCTCTCTCTAGCACTGATCGAAAATTGTAAAGGGGAGCCGAATTGGCTTATCTTTCAGTCCTAATTCGGCCGTGGAAAGGCTGAGGAAGTGTTGAGAGGGCTTGGTTTGGCCTGAGGAGGGTTTGAAATGGCCGATTTCAGCTTGGCCAAAATAGGGCAGCTTCGGTCCGCCGGAGCTGCTTCACTATTCCATCATGCCGACGCTTCTCCAATGATTCTCGGATTGACTGGAGTTTTCTATCAGATAGCTGTCTTCTCCCCGGTTCTAAAGAGCTTGACCTCTCATTTCGAGGTTAAGAAAAATGTTTAAGTCGAAACTTTGGTTCGAGCTTCACTGTGAAATGGAGCAGTAGAGAGAGAGAGAGAAGTGTTCAAGTGTGATGAGAATAAATGGGAATGACCTCTTTATATAGGTGTAATATTATTTGTATTAATTCCAATAAT
The DNA here is from genome assembly GCA_030064425.1 of Trapa bicornis. Taxonomy (NCBI): domain Eukaryota; kingdom Viridiplantae; phylum Streptophyta; class Magnoliopsida; order Myrtales; family Lythraceae; genus Trapa; species Trapa bicornis. Next base: position 5,032,508 of record CM057759.1, read on the forward strand.
TTAATTTAGGTATTAAATTATTGATATTAATTACAATAATTAAATATATATTAATTTATAGCTATTTATGATAAGGCGTACGTTCGTATAAAAAGTTTTGACCGAAATTTCGGGTTACAAAAAAAATCATACTTCCCAAGAGGTCACCCATCCTCACACTACTCTCGAGTAATCACACTTAACTTCAAAGTTCTTATGGATTCTTGTTCACCTAAACCAATTTGGTTTTTCTCTTCTAACTTGTCTTAAATATCTTTTCCAAGGTTAAATGAATCATTTGGATCACCCGGAAGTTATAAATTTCCAAATTGCTTGTTCCCAAATGATCTGGTTTGTAAATCGGCTCGGTTTTCTTACTCGGGTTGATTGGTTCTTCACCGGTTTTCCTTAACTCAAAAGTGCGGGGTGTACAGTTTGGGTGGCCTAACCTTGCTCCTTAAGTGGACACCAACTCTCGAGCTAAACTTGAAGAAGTACAATCTCATCGCCCTCATGTTAACAATCCTCCTCTAGTTGACATCCCAAAATATATGCTAACGATTTGTGGACGGTCTCAACATGGACATACGAGACTAGATGGGAGTACTAGGACACTGCATGAATTTGGCAGCGATTATCAGTATGTCTCACGAATGTGAGCGACTAGTACAAACCTGACGTCGCCGGATGGAGCAGGCAAACCAGAAACGGGACAAGGGCCAAAGCCGTCATGGAGGACAGAAGGAGCAAAATGGTCCGAGATGGGGAAATAGGGTGAGTTTCCAAAGGAGGAAGGGTGGACCACCACCCCCATGGAGAATAATCCCCACCTTTCCACATGAAAACCCTCGCTATCCTAGATGCCAAAGATACCATGAGGGAGCCTACTTATTAGTTGTAAGTACAGTAAATTATAACCAGTTGGTATGATGAACTTCCTTGAAGGATGGAGAAACCCGCTTGCCAGTTTAAGCGGGGATATCAACACACTCGGATGGTGGAATGAAGTGAATATATATTTTTGTTAGAAGTGTTCTCCCCTAATTGTGTGCTAATGCTTAAACTATTTGGGAGACCTTCTTGACGGGAGCTAGAACAACTCAGATAGGCTAGAGGCCTCGGTTTTTGAACTTGTGGGGCTAAATATCCAGTTTTGAAAAATCACATGCAGTGGACCCAAGGCCAGTGGGCACAAGCAGTAGCTCATAAACACACTTGAAATGAGAAAGCCATGAAATTACTAATGAACTTGTGTGATTTCTCCATGGTACTAAGTTAGAACCATCAGTACTTGATGGACTAGCGGTAGTGCGTTAAGGCTAGGTCGACGGACCAACCTAGACAAATAGTTGTAGGTCGGGTTTAGGGTTAGAGTCGTTGGACTAGTGGCACCAAAGATGGCTATATATGAAAATTTTTATTTTGTGCATGCACTTGAGGTACAAGATAATCAATACATCCAAGAGGGGTAGTGATGGGACCTAAGGGCTATTGGACGACATGGTGGAGAAAAGGACAGTTCGTCGTGCCAGTTAGTCGGGAAGCTCAGAGTAGCTTCTCGCATATGAGACTAGGGTAGGGTTGGGATGAGATCTCTGTCCTCACATGGACATGGAGTGGCATTCGGGTTTGAGGGTTGGATGTGGAGAACATTCACTCAAACCGAGGGTAGAATTGGATGGGCTTCTATGTTGGTGTTCGGTAAAAATGCTCCGAGCCACAAGTGGTTGTAGTGGATAGGTTGCACCGACGAATGTGTGTTCCCTTCTTGATGAAGGGCATGTGTTATTTGCTAAATACACCAAATGACAAATGGAATGAGGTTTTAAAAAATTGAAATTTGAGGAATGATCTTTATTAAAAGAAATAAGGATTTTGGCACACTCTGAATAAAGTTGTTTTCTTAAAAACTCACTCCTAAAACCTGATCACTGAGTTGTAGAACTCACCTCACTCTCTTCTTACTCCTTTTAGGAAACCGAGGAAAGACCCTCCCTAAGGACCCTACTAATTTTGAATAAGATAGGTATGTCTATTTTAAAATACTCAATTTTGTATAATGCTATTCTAGGAAAGACACAGGTAAAAGAACGCCTTACTCCTCGCGGTTTAGAAAGGGGGAAACCCTTGATAGACCAAGAGAGTGGTGGGTTGTTCATGGGGATCCAACCAAATTGGATCGGGGCATGACAATTTGAGTGGAATTAGAGCTTATTTCCTTGAATGCATTATCAAGACTATATAACATAGTAACTAAGATGAATAAATCTCAAAATTTTAGATGGCTCCCAAGAAAGGAACTAAGAGAACAAGAGCCAGAGTTTCTAACACTGCCCAACAACCCCTTCTTGTGGAAACTCCCAAAGAAGCCTAGACAATTCCACCTGGACTAAGCTCAGAATATCAGAGATTGTACGAAAAGTTCACCCAAGTGTTTGGACGTCCTAACGTCGCTCTTGAGGTGGAAACCAACTCTCGAGTTGAACCTAATGAAGTACAATCTCATCCCCTCCTATTAACAATCCTCCTCCAGTTGACATCCCTAAATACCTCAAAACTCTTCGTCAATTAGGAGGTAAGCCTTTCCTAGGAGAAAAGGATGCTGGAGTTGCTATGGACTAACTTGCTAACATTAAGAAGCTTATGGGAATAGTCAGCATTTAACTGGAGGACATGGTTATCCTGGCAGATATTTTTAAGGAGGCCAATGCAAAAAGATGGTGGGGCAATGTCAGGAGCGTACATACCACCGCCCCGACCTGGGAACAATTTGAGGAGAGGTACACGGATGAGTACTTAGCTCCACATCTGATTAATGAGAAGAAGCAAGATTTTGTCCGACTCTGACAAGGTCTTAACTCTATTTCGGAGTACAAAACTAAGTTCAATGTGTTAAGATCGTTTGCCCCTGACCTAGCCAGACCGATAGATATATGCTAATGATTTGTGGATGGTCTCAACATGGACATACGAGACTAGATGGGAGTACTAGGACACTGCACGAATTTGGCAGCAGTGATCAGTATGTCTCACGAATGTGAGCGACTAGTACAAACGAGTTTCCAAAGGAGGAAGGGTGGACCACCACCCCCACGGAGAATAATCCCCACCTTACCACATGGAACCCCTCGCTATCCTAGATGCCAAAGATACCATGAGGTAGCCTACTTACTAGCTATAAGTACAGTAAATCATAACCGGTTGGTATGATGAACTTTCTTGAAGGATGGAGAAACCCGCTTGCTAGTTTAAGCGAGGATATCAACACACCCTGAGGGTGGAATGAAGTGAAAATATATTTTTGTTAGAAGTGTTCTCCCATAACTATGTGCTAATGCTTAAACTATTTGGGAGACCTTCTTGACTGGAGCTAGAACAACTTAGATAGGATAGAGGCCTTAGTTTTTGAACTTGTGGGGCTAAATGTCCAATTTTGGAAAATCACATGCAGTGGGCCCAAGGCTAGTGGGCACAAGCAGTAGCCCATAAACAAAATTGTAATGAGAAAGCCATGAAATTTCTAATGAACTTGTTGTGTGATTTCTCCATGGTACTAAGCTAGAACCATCAGTACTTGATGGACTAGCAGAAGTGCATTAAGGCCAGGTTGACGGACCAGCCTAGACAAATAGTTGTAGGTCGGGTTGAGGGTTAGAGTTGTTGGACTAGTGGCACCAAAGATAAATGGCTATATATGAAAATTGTTATTTTGTGCATGCACTTGTGGTACAAGACCATCAAGACATCCAAGAGGAGTAGTGATGGGTCCTAAGGGCTACTAGATGACATGGTGGAGAAAAGGACAGTTCATCGTGCCAGTCAGTCAGGAAGCTCGGAGTAGCTTCTCGCACATGAGACCAGGGTGGGGTCGGGATGAGATCTCTGTCCTCATACGGACATGGAGTGGCATTTGGGTTTGAGGGTTGGATGTCGAGAACATTCACTCAAATTGAGGGTGGAATTGGATGGGCTTCTATGTTAGTGTTCGGTAAAAATGCTCCGAGCCACAAGTGGTTGTAGTGGACAGGCTACACCGATGAATGTGTGTTCCATTCTTGATGAAGGGCATGTGTTATTTGCTAAATACACCAACTGGCAAATGGAAAGAGGTTTTGAAAAATTGAAATTTGAGGAATGATCCTTATTAAAAGAAATAAGGATTTTGGCACACTTTGAATAAAGTTGTTTTCTTAAAAACTCACTCCTAAAACCCATCACTAAGTTGTAGAACTCAACCCACTCTCTTCTTACTCCTTTTAGGAAACCGAGGAAAGACCCTCCCTAAGGACCCTACTAATTTAGAATAAGATAGGTATGTCTATTTTAAAATACTCAATTTTATATAATGCTATTCTAGGAAAGACACAGGTAAAAGGACGCCTTACTCCTCGTGGTTTAGAAAGGGGGAAACCCTTGATAGACCACGAGAGTGGTGGGTTGTTCATGGGGATCCAACCAAACTGGATCGGGGCATGACAACTTGAGTGGAATCAGAGCTTGTTTCCTTGAATGCATTATCAAGACTATATAACATAGTAACTAAGATGAATAAATCTTAAAATTTTAGATGGCTCCCAAGAGAGTAACTAAGAGAATAAGAGCCAGAGTTTCTAACACTGCCCAACAACCCCTTCTTGTGGAAACTCCCCAAGAAGCCTTGACAATTTCACCTGGACTAAGCTCAGAATATCAGAGATTGTACGAGGAGTTCACCCGAGTGTTTGGACGTCCTAACCTCACTCCTGAGGTGGACACCAACTCTCGAGTTGAACCTGATGAAGTACAATCTCATCCCCTCCTATTAACAATCCTCCTCCAATTGACATCCCTAAATACCTCAAAACTCTCTATTAACTAGGATGTAAGCCTTACCTAGGAGAGAAGGATGCTGGAGATGATATGGAATGTCTAGCCAGCATCAAGAAGCTTACGAGGATAGTCATGATTTCACAAGAGGACATGGTGATCCTGGCAGAATTGTTTCTAGAGGCTAGTGCAAAAAGATGGATAATGTTAGGAGCCTACATACCACCACCCCCACATGGGAACAATTTGAGGAGAGGTACACAGGGGGTTACCTGGCTCCGCATCTGATTAAAGAGAAGAAGCAAGATTTTCTCCGACTCCGACAAGGGCATAACTCTATTTCGGTGTACAAAACTAAGTTCAATGAGTTAAGAACCTTTGCCCCTGACATGGCTGGACCGATAGATATATGCCAACGATTTGTGGATAGTCTCAATAGGACATACGAGACCGGATGAGAGTAATAGTATGCCCCACGAATCTAGTAGTGGTGATCAGTGGTGGTACAAACCCGACATCGCCAGATGGAGCATGCGAACCAAAAAGTGGACAAGGGCCAAAGCCATCATGGAGGAAGGAAGGAGTAAAATGGTCCAAGATGGGGAAATAGGGTGGGTTTCTAGAGGAGGAAGGATGTACCACCACCTCACGGAGAATAATCCCCACCTTACCACAAGGAAACTATCGTTGTCCTAGATGTCAAAGATACCATGAGGGCACATGTTTGTACTATTTCGTATGTGGTGGGGCACTTTGCAAACGAATGCCCCACTCTTAGGGAGAATAAGAAACGGAACACGCTTGGACCACCCCAAGGGAACCCAAGGACTCCCAGGCAGGACGCTACAACCAAGGTACCAGCTAGGGTATCCATCCTCACCTAGGAAGAGGCTAGAAAAGACCCTACTACTATAGCAAGTACTTCCCAAAACCTCCCTAACTAAGATTGACACAAAACTTGTAAATTGATTTTTCTTATCCAATAAAGAAAGTTCTTCTTCTAAAACATGTGTTCTTTTCAATCAGGGTACGTACACTTGTGGGAGAGAAAAGTCTATGCTCTCTTCAACTCGGGAGTAGATAAATCCTTCATAAAGGAAGATTTAATCCCATGTCTTCCCCTAGAACTTACCTCCCTAGAACAAAGTCTCAACATACTCACACCCTTAGGAGAAGGATTGCATAGGGACAAACAATTAAAAAGATGTGACATCATGATTGGACGAGTTCAACTAGAGGCAGATTTGATCACATTACCACTATGGAAGGTAGAAATAATATTGGGAATGGATTGGTTAAGTACCCACCAAGCCAAGATGGATTGTGGGAAGAAAGTAATAACCTTCGACACTCCCGAAACACTCGGACTATGTTTCCAAGGAGATAGGAGGAAGGGAAAAGTACAAATAGTGTCCCACATAAGAGCTCAAAAGATGATACAAAAAGATTGTGGAGCTTTTCTAGCAATGATCATCAACTGGAAATCAAAGGAAAAGGGACCAGAAGGCATTCTGGTAGTTAAACACTACCCAGACGTATTTCTAGAAGAATTACCCAGATTACCCCCAAGTCGACAACTGGAATTTACCATAGAGGTAATCCCCCAAATAAATCCCATATCCTAAGCCCCTTATCATATGGCCCCGACAATGTTAAAGGAATTAAAAGAGCAACTAAATGAGCTATTGGATAAGGGTTTCATACACCCTAGTCAGTCTCCATGGGGTGCACTAGTCCTATTTGTAAAGAAAAAAGATGGAAGCATGAGGTTGTGCATATACTATCGAAAGTTAAACCAGGTCATAATAAAGAATAAGTATCCACTTCCATAGATCAATAACATGTTCGACCAATTAGAAGGAGCAGCCCACTTCTCCAAGATAGACCTTCGGTCAAGATACCACCAACTCAAGATACGAGATGAAGATATTCCTAAAACTGCCTTTTAGTCTCAATATGGACACTATGAGTTTAGGGTGATTCCTTTTGGCTGGACAAATGCCCCTGTAGCTTTCATGGATTTGATGAATTGAGTGTTCCAGCCACACTTGGTCAAGTTCATGATAGTATTTATATATGACATACTTATATACTCACGGACTAGGCTGGAGCATGAAGAACATCTGGCTATCACCTTGGAGACACTACGAAATAATCGCTTTTATGAAAAATTCTCTAAGTGTGAATTCTAGTTGCAGGAAGTAGTGTTCTTAGGACACATAGTATCCAAAGATGGAGCCAAGGTAGACTCGACAAAGGTGGTAGCCATATCCAATTGGAAGGCACCAAAGAATCCCTCTGAGATATGTAGTTTCTTGGGCTTAGCAGGGTACTACAGATAGTTTGTGCAAGATTTCTCTAAGATAGCCGCCCCTTTAACTCATCTCACAAGGAAAGAAGTGGAGCACAAGTAGGATGAAAGCTGTGAGAAATCCTTCTAGGAGTTGAAGAACCATTTAACAATGACACTCGTACTCTCTCTACCAGACCCAAATGAAGGAAAGTACACCGTCTATAGTGACACATCTGAACAGGGACTCGAATGTGTATTAATGCAACATGGAATAGTTATTGCCTACGCCAAGTGACAACTAAAGGTACACCAGCGGTACTACCCTACCCATGACTTGAATTTAGCTACGATGGTGTTTGCCCTCAAGATTTGACAACAGTAATTATATGGGGTGAAGTGTAGGATATATACCGATCACAAGAGTCTTAAGTTCTAAACTTAGAATGAGTTGAACCTCCACTAGAGGAGATGACTAGAATTGGTTAAGAACTATGACCTTGTGATAGAATATCACCCCGGTAAGGCCAATGTGGTGGTAGATGCTTTAAGTCATAAATACCAAACTGAGACGGCACAAAAAAGCTACTTGCCCTTGTTGCAACAGTTGGGACCTTAAGGTGGATAAGGGAGAGAAATGCTTATTGGCTGACATAGTTGTCACGCCCCGACCCTATTTGGTCGGATCCCCATGATCAACCCGCCACTCTCCTGGTTTATTAAACGGTTTCCCCTTATTATAGACCGAAAAGAGTAAGGTGTCCTTTAAACCTGCACCTTTTCCAAGAATAGCATAAACAAAATTGCTTAATAATTTAGATTTATCATACCTGTATCTTAGGCATCTTAGTTGATGGTCTTTAAGGGTAGGCTTTTTGAAATCTCCTAAAAGGGATATAAGGGAGGGGGTGAGTATGACTACTCAGTGAATGGGTTTTCCAAAAGTTTAGACTTATAAGAAAACATTTGTTATTGGAGTGTGCCAGACTCCTTTCTTTTAAAACCAATCATTTCATTCAATTTCTCATGTTTATCACCATTTCTTTTTATCCATGGAGTGTCATCACCCAACACACATGCTTCATCATGAAGGTTACATACATTCGCGGGTTAGCATGACCACTGAACCCACTTGTGGCTTCGGAGAGACTTTATCGGCCACCCAGATAGAAGTACTTCCACTTCTACCCTGAGAATGAGTGGATGTCCGCGACATCCGACCCACATTCCTGGAATAAATTCTTCGTGTCTGTTATAAGGACAGAGACCTCATCCCATCCCCACCCTGGTCTCATGCGCTTGGTGCTACTCCAAATTTTGCACAGACACCTAGATCGACGCATTGCCCTTATACTCACCGAGTTGTCTAGGGCCCTTACAACGCATCACTACCTCTCTTGGGCGCCATGATGATCCCGTACTCATAGTGTATGCACAATCAATATTTTCTCATTATGCCATATAATCTGTTGTGCCACTAGTCCAATGGCCCCGACTCTCAACTCAACCCACAATTGTTTGTCTTGACAGGTCCGTTGACCTGTTATGTCGCACTGCCGCTAGTTGACTAAGCATGTCAGTCCTATCTTGGTACCATGGCCAAACAATTCACTTATTAAGTTTTATGGCACATATATCATGTTCGTTTACGAGCTCCTGCTCATGCCAATTGGCCCTGGGCCCACTATACGAGATTTTCAAAATCGGGCATTTAGCCTCCAAGTTCCAAAACTGAGGCTCCTGGTCTATCAGAGCTATTCGAGCTACCATCAAGAAGGTCTCCCAAATTGTTTAAGCATTGGCACACAGTCAGGGGAGAGCACTTTCGACAAAACATATGTTTTCTCTAGCAATTATACCACCCGGGTATAAGGACATCTCCGTTCATAACCTATGAACGGGTGTTTAACTTTCTTTGAGGAAGCCTCCTCATACCAACCGGGTATGATCTACTTACAACCGGTGAGTAGTTTATCCGCATGATTTTCACATCACTTCCTCTAAGTTGTGATATTTAAAATACCACTTAATAGTGGGTTTTCATACCGAGGTACTTATCATTCCCAACCGGGTATGATATAAAATTCCCACTCACAACCGGTAAGTGGTTTTTAATTTTAAGTTGTACTCATCATCCCAACCGGGTATGATGTTAGTAAACCCACTCACAATCGGTAAGTGGTTTTTAACTTTAAGTTGTGCTCATCATCCCAACCGGGTATGATGTTATTAAACCCACTCAGAACTGGTAAGTGGTTTTTAACTTTAAGTTGTGCTCATCATCCCAATCAGGTATGATGTTATTAAACCCACTCACAATCAGCAAGTTGTTTTTAACTTTAAGTTGTGCTTATCATCGCAACCGAGTATGATGTTATTAAACCCACTCACCCGTAAATGCCGTGAATTCCACTATATCGGTTCTTTGTATTCGCATGAGCATGTCCTTGTTTGTATTCCATGTACTTCATGTTCCTACACGATATGAACATCTCGGTTCATTATCCTTTGACCTAATAGCCTTCATTCATTCCAATTGAATGAGAAAGTCAAACTTTCATTTATTTGCAATTAGTTCCCTAAAGTTATTTCTCTTTAACTTTAAGTCCCTAATGCTGGTTTTTCCTCAAATTGAGTCTGGAAACTTTTAAAATTTATCATAGGACCTCAATTTATTCCATTTCACAAAAAGGGGATTAATTTCCTAAATTTTCAATTTGGTCACCCAACTTTTCCAAAATTACCATTTTGCCCTTCCCTTACAAAAACGGTAAGTTTTACCCCAAAAATTCTAAAATTCCTCAATTGGCCCTCTAACATTTTTATCATACCCAATTGACCCTCAATTTTAGGAAATTGCATTTCAGTCCCTCGAATTTTCGAAAATCCCCAATTTCCCCTAATTTTCCCCTAATTCCAACTATTTAACACAACCGAATTTGATTTCATCAAATTGACCAATCAAACACCTCTAATTATTAAAATTGAAGTTGAAATCGAGTTCCTCCATGTTCATACAATACCATAGAACTTTGAATTGCGAGTTTTAACGTAGGAACGAGCTCAAACGGAGCTTCGCTAGAAAACAGACTATAGAGAGAGACAGCTTCGATTACACACCGATGAGGGCACAACGGTCCGAGATTTCGATCTGGGTAGATAGCCCTCATCCTGAGGTTCATCCTAGAATCAAGAATCACATCAATTGATGCAGAATTGAGTTAGAATTTCATCATTGAAATTCTACCGGTTCTCTCTCTAGCACTGGTTGGTAATTGCAGAGGGGAGCCAAATTGGCTTAACTTTCAGTCCTACTTCGGTCGTGGGAGGGCTGAGAAAGTGTTGGGAAGGCTTGGTTTGGCCTAAGGAGGACTTGAAATGGCTGATTTCAACTCGGCCGAAATTGGGCAGATTCGGCCTGCCGGAGCTGCTTCACTATTTCACCGTGCCAGTGTTTCTCCGGCGACCCTCGGAGCAAACAGAGACTACATGCGTGTAGCTGACTTCTCCCCGGCTCTAAAGAACCCGACCTCACCTTGTTTGGCTTAGAAAAGACCTCATATCGGAGCTCTGGTTCGAGCTTCACTGGAAAATGGAGCAGTTGAGAGAGAATGGAGTTTTCAGGTGTGGAGAGGATGAATGGAGAGGGGCTCTTTATATAGGGAGCTCGGGGACCCGTTGGCCGTCCGTCTGGCACCTTTATGATAGGCATTGAAAACCTAAAACGTACTGAACAGAAATGTTTGTTTCTCGCCGGCACTGCTTCAATTTTCCGGCAAGTGAACAGTGCTGTCATCCTGAGGAAGAAGATGACCATGTTTCGAACCGGACCGGACCGGTCCAAACCGGGTTCAATACTTAAACCGGCTGGTTCACCCCCCATTCAACTGAGTTTTTCTAATCTAAAAATTTCTAAATTCATCTAAATTCATTATCTATCCAATGGTGGCCTCAAATCTCCAATTTGAATTATTTAAGCTACCTAGAAAAATGAATTTATGATTCGATTCAATTGTGGTTCAAACCGGTCCGAACTGGTTCGAACCCGGTTCACTTGAATCGGTTTGGTTTTCATCCCTAATTCCTTCACAAGTCCATTCCCCTAACTTTTGTGACTCCTTAGGTCACTTAGGGTCCATAAAATTCCTAGTTTACCATTCCTTTATCGATTCTGGTTCATAAATCAACTCGGTCCTTAAATCGGTTCAATCCGGTTCGGGTCCGGTTCACCCGAACTGGTCTAGTTTTTCTCTCCCACTTTGTTCTAAGGTTCCTTCCCAAGGTTTATGAATTTCTTTGGTGTACAATGGAGTTGAATTCCTTTCTTTTGCCTGATCTCTATTGGTTCCGGTTCATGAACCGACTCAGTTCATAAATCGATTCAATCCTGTTGGACCCGGTTCATCCAAACTGGTCTAATTTTACTCTTCCAATTTGTCCTAAGGTACTTTTACATAGTATTATGAACCCTTTAGATCACCTAGGAGTTGTAAATTCCTAAATTGCCCATTCACTATTGATAAGGTTTGTGAATCGGTTCAATTTTCTCACTCGGTTTGACCGGTTCCCTTCCCGATTTTCCTTAGCTCAAAAGGGCGGGGTTTACTTTGTGGTAAAACCCAGCCTAAATGAGAAAATTAAGGTCCAGCAAAAAGGTGATAAGGAACTCCAGCTCTAATTGGATGCGGTCAACGAAGGGACGAAACCGAACTACAACCTTCGAGGCGATGGAATACTAATCTACAAGGATAGAGTGTGTGTGCCTCGAGATAAGGAATTGAAGAGATTAATCTTGGAAGAGGCACATGACTCTATCTATGCAATGCATCAAGGCAGTACGAAGATGTACCACACCCTCAAGCAAGTTTATTGGTGGAAAGGGATGAAGAGCGATATTACGGAATATGTAGCTCGATGCTTGTCCTGTCACATATTAAAGCCGAGCATTAGAAACCTTCAGGACTGCTACAACCCTTACCAATCTTCAAGTAAAAATGGGAACATATCACTATGGATTTTGTCACAGAGACCCGTAACTCAAAAGGGATGAGATGCAATCTGGGTCATTATGGATAGATTAACCAATTCTGCCCATTTCCTACCTATAAGTGTGATGGATTCCTTAGAACAACTGGTTGTCTTATATATAAGGGAGATTGTGAGACTCCATGGCATCCCGTTAAGCATGGTTTCAAATAGAGACCCTAGATTTACCTTAAGGTTCTGGCCTAGTTTGCAAAGTGCCTTGGGAACCAAGCTCCACACGAGAACCACAGTTCATCCTCAAACCGATGGACACTCTGAGCGAACGATCCAAACCCTAGAAGACATGCTACGAACATGCATACTCATGGATAAGGGTTGGGAGGAATACTTGTGTCTGGTGGAGTTTATTTATAACAACAGTTACCAAACCAATATTCAAATGGCCCTTTATGAGGCCCTTTATGGACGACCATGTCGTACACCCTTATTTTGGAAAGAGGTAGGAGAAAGGAAGCAGAAAAGGATTGAACTAATCGAGGATGCCAAATAAAAGATTAAGATAATAAGGAGTTAACTCAAGGTCACTCAAGATAGGCAGAAGAGCTATACAGACCATTGGAGAAGGGACTTAGAATTTGATGTGGGAGACCAAGTGTTCCTCAAGGTTTCCCCGTGGAGGGGAATACTTAGGTTTCAACAACGAGGGAAGTTGAAACCAAGGCACTTCGGTCCTTACTCCATAGTCCAAAGGATAGGACCAGTGGCATATAAATTAGAACTACCTCTAGATTTACAGAGAATACATGACATATTCCATATCTCGGTACTCAGGAAGTACCAGCCTAATCCAAGCCATGTACTGGACCGACCTCCACTAGAGCTAGAAGAGAACCTGACTTATCAAGCAAAACTGGTGCAAATCATCAACCGGAGGGACAAGAACTTGAGGAACAAGAAGATCCATATGGTCAAGGTTCTTTAGCAGAACAAACCCGTGCAAGAGGAGACCTGGGAAACCGAGAGTGTTATGAGGGATGGGTACCCTTAGTTGGTTGACATGTAAATTATTTTAGGGACAAAACCCCTAAAAGGAGGGGAGAGTTGTAAACCCCATCCCTTTATAGATAAGAAAATCGAGCTAGTTCACAAACCATAACCGAAATGAAAATGGTAAATTAAGAAATTGACAAAGCCCAAGTAAGTTTAGGAGTCATAAAAAGAATGGAAAAGAACCTTGGGATAATTGGGAAGGGGAAACCAGACTAGTTCAAGGTGAACCACACTGAACCGGTTTATAAATTCTTTTTTCTAGGTGGCTTAAAATATTCAAATTGTGGAATTGAAGCCACCATTAGATAGAAAATGAATTTAGATGTATTTAGAAATTTTTAATTTTGAGAAAATTGATCGAATCGGGCTTGAATCGACCAATTTACGCATTGAATCCAGTCGGACCGGCCCGTAAAAGTATCATCTTCTTCCTCCAAATGACATCACTGTCATTCAATGTAGAAATGGATGATGCCATCGAAGGAGAAACGGCTCCAATCAGGCCATTTAAGGTGAGGATAAGCTCGACAAAAAATGAAAGTTATCGGGCAGAGGGTCCCTGAGCACCCTATATCGAACCAGAGTTCCGATATAGGCATTTTTCTTAGCCTCGGAAGGCAAGGTTAAGTCCTATAGACTCCTGGGGCAGTCAACTACATGATAGCATCTTACTTTCGACCCGAGAACTGCCAGAGAAGTGCTAGCGGAATCAAACAGTGAAACAGCTCCGACGGGCCGAAGCTGCCCTATTTTGGCCGAGCTGAATTTGACCAAATTCAGCCATCCTCTGGCCAAACCAAGCCTCCCCAGCACCCCATAGCCCTTATACGACCTCAACAGAGCTGAAAGGTAAGCCAATTTGGCCCTACTCAGTCGTTGCAAATCGAAGTTAGAGAGAGAAAGTGCTAAACTTTACTGATAAAATTCTCCCTCGATTCGATATCAATTGTAGGAATTCTTGAACCTAGAATTCTTAGATCAAGAGCGCGGACTACCGCACCTCCGACGGTAAGCTTTTGTAGCTTTCGCTCTTTACGTACAGTTTTACGGAAAGCTCCGTTTGAGCTCAATTCAGACCCAAATGATGCGATTTAAAGCTCAATTGAATCATATGGAAGTGTAGGAACTAATCCATACCTTCAATTGGAGCAATTAACCTCGATTGAATGGCCAATTTGAAGAAATCAAATTCGGTATGTTTAAAGGGGAGAAATTGGAGGAAATTTTTGGGGAAAATTGGGAATTTTAGAAAATTGAGGGACCTCTTTGCAATTTTCCAAAATTGAAGCCAATTGGCCATGATCAAGATGTTGAAGGACCAATTGGTCAAATTTTGGAACAATTGGGGTCAAATTGCCATCATTAGAAAGTAAAGGCAAAATTGTAATTTTTGAAAAGTTGGGGACCAAATTGGAAATTTGAAAAACTTGAGTCCCTTATACAATTTTGAGTAAATTGAGACTCAAAGGGTATTTTGGAAACCTTAGGACTCAATTTGGGGAAAAATTGGCATTAGGGACCTAAAGTTAAGGAAAAATGAACTTTAAGGACCTAAGTGCAATTACTCGATAAATTGTGAGTGTAGGATGTTATGCCAAACCGAAATTGATAAGGCTGCCCAAATCATGTTGGGACATGTGTGAATGGATCGCAAGCCAGAGAAAGCTTGCGTAGACTTGGAAAATCGACCAGGGATGAACACGTCACAGTTATCGTGTGAGTGGACATATTTACATCATACCCGGTTGGGATGGTGAGCACTTTAGAAATAAAAAATCACATGGAAGGAGAAACACGCTTATCGATTGTAAGAGGGGATATCATCACACCCAGTTGGTGGGATAAAGTGAAAAAAATATTTTCGTTAGAAGTGTTCTCCCTTGACTGTGTGCTAATGCTTAAACTATTTGGGAGACCTTCTTGACGAGAGCTAGAACAGCTCCGATAAGCTAGAGGCCTCAATTTTTGAACTTGTGGGGATAAATGCTCAGTTTTGGAAAATCACATGTAGTCGGCCCAAGGCTAGTGGGCACGATCAGGAGTTCATAAACAAACTTGAAATGAGAAAGCCATGAAATTTCTAATGAACTTGTTGAGTGATTTCGCCATGGTACCAAGTCAGAACAGACAGTACTAGATGGACTGGTGGTAGTGCATTAGGGCCAGGTCAACAGACCGACCTAAACAAATAGCTGCAGGTCGGGTTGAGGGTTAGGGTCGTTAGACTAGTGGCATCAAAGATAAATGGATATATGTGAAAACTATTATTTTGTGCATGCACTTGTGGTACATGACCATCAAGACGCCCATGAGGGGTAGTGATGGGTCCTAAGGGCAACTGGACAGCATGGTGGAGATAGGGGCAGTTCGCCGAGCCAGTCAGTCAAGAAACTCGGAGTAGCTTCTTGCGCATGAGATCGGGGTGGGGTTGGTATGAGGTCTCTGTCTTCATACGGACACAAAGTGGCATTCGGGGTATGAGGGTCAGATGTCGATAACATTCACTCAAACCCATGGTAGAAGTAGATGGGCTTTTATCTTGGTGGCCGGTAATAATGCTTTGAGCCACAAGTGGGTGTAGTGGACGGGATGCACCTGCGAATGTGTATTCCCTTCCCGATCAAGGGCGTGTGTTGTTTGCTAAACACACCAAATGACAAATGGAAAGATGTTTTGAAAAACCAGAATTTGTGGAATGATCCTTCTTAAAAGAAATAAGGATTTTAGCATACTTTAAATAAAGTTGTTTTCTTAAAAACTCACTCATAACACCCTCTCACCAAGTTGTAGAACTCACCCCCTATCTTCTTACCCCTTTCAGGAAACTGAGGAATGATCCTCCCTAAAGACCCTACTAATTCAGAATAAGACAGGTATGTCTATTTTAAATTACTCAATTTTGTATAATGCTATTCAAGGAAAGACACAGGTAAAAGGACGCCTTAGTTCTTGCGGTTTAGAAAGGGGAAACCCTTGATAGACCACGAGAGTGGCAGGTTGTTCATGAGGATCCGATCAAACTGGGTCTCCCACACTCTAACTCTCGATCAGGGATCGCAAGAGTGGCGACCCGATTCTAGGCTTGTGATTTTGTCTTTAGGGCCATGAGATGCACATACATTTGTTAAGGCCTATGTTGTCGGGTCAAGGTGGGGGTCGTGGATTATCCATGAGTACCGCCCATGCGGAGGCCATGTTGGTATAAGGGACTAAGTCCCAGTGTTTTCCTTTAATGTGTTTAAAGTGTATAACCCAAAAGGGGAGACTAAGGATAACCCGACTGTATCTTAGACTACGAGTAGGATGGCCTGAGACCATGTCTCAAGGGGCTACAGTGAACCATAAGACTCATAGGGGGAAATACATGTATGAAAGTGGAATATCATGTTATGTGGTTCACGGGAAAT
This sequence comes from Trapa bicornis, assembly GCA_030064425.1. Lineage (NCBI taxonomy): Eukaryota > Viridiplantae > Streptophyta > Magnoliopsida > Myrtales > Lythraceae > Trapa > Trapa bicornis. Next base: position 5,049,026 of record CM057759.1, read on the forward strand.
ATCTAGATCATAAGCCATGTAGTGACACGACATTAGTGTCACACTCATTGAGTTGTGATCTCACCCCTCCCCCTAAACTTTTGTGCAGATAAGCCGAAGAAGCACATGAAGGAAAGAGAAGAAGGGACAAATCCCAAGGCACCCCATGCTTTGAGGTAACCTCACCCCCTGTTTACGAATGTCATGCCCCAAACTAATCTCCCAGATTGTATACACCTACCAACCTGCCAATACTCCCGATACTGCCCTAGTGGATACCATCATTAGAGAAGCATCGATATAACTAAGGCTCACAATATAAAACATATTACAATTTGTAATGAAAATTTAAAAATTTTACAAAGTATCTACTTCTTAGAGTATATTTGATTAACCATGGGGAAAGTAGTGACTTACTACATGGAAAATCATTGCACCCATCCTCTTGAGGTCCTCCTCCCCAATTACTAATTATGTTGGAGCCACTTCCTGATGTACGAGATCTTCCTCTCCTCCTTTGTTCTTCACTCACACCAGAAAAAAAGATTTGGGGGAGGGGTGTGCTAATGCTTAGTGAGTGAGAGGACTGACCATCGAGTCTTTCCTAGCTCAATGTTGCCTCTACTCAAAACCACACTTAAGGATAGAAAGGTCTATATTGGGGCCGTTGCCCTTTCTTACTCCCAAGAGTTCTACCCCTTCTTAGGTCATATTCATTTCCTTTGGGTCTTCTCTAGAGATGCAAATTATAAGGGCAATATACCATTTGGCCTTTAACTCTTAGCTTAGGCCCTTCTTCCTACTAAGTGTTATACTCATCAAAGTATCTAGGGGGTCGGTACCCCAGTTCAGATATTTTTCTTATTCAAAACACTTATCTACGGAGGGTTCTCTCATAATCCTCTTGTCATCGTTTACTTAGCCTACTTATGGGGCCTTCGGGTCTGGTTGGGTGGAAACTTTCTCCCCCATTAACCAAATTTGTAGCATTCAGGGTACTTTTCATTTTTTTGCTCATTGTTATGAATTTCACATCTGTCTCACCTCTAAGTATGGAGAATTTCACTATCCTCTTCAGTCATGCGTATCATGACCTTACCATCCCTATAGATGTGGTTAATAAGTGTACCTTGCCCTTCATCCATGATTTCACAATTAGGCCCGGTTCCCAAGAAGTACCACTACTCTCACATGAACCACTCATTAAACACATATATTAAATTGCAAGATAATCTTCAAATTGCAATATGAAGAATAACACATTGCAATTGACTATTCTTTTTCCCGATCTTCAAGTACCACCATTATGTTATGTCCCTCATAAACAACACACAATCCTCCCACTGATAACCTCTCGGTAAAAGGTATCCTGTCCCTTATGTCCCACATGTGTATGCAATGACTCCCCCTTATATCCACTCTCATACAAATGATATGCATGAATGTAGAGTACCACAATTTAGTTATAGGTGTCTCCTTACTATCCCATCTTGTCTATGACGATCATTTCAAGCAATCATGCCTTTTATTGACATAATCTGACCTTTCTACCGTATTCATTCTTGGAGCCCAATTTTCTCTCAATCGTCTCACTTTCATTTTCTTTTAAAGTTTTATTTTTGATGCACACAATGATTTTATTTGGAGCTTAGCCCTCATTGGTCCGTCTCACCCATATGATTAGTATAGGTATCAGACATGTATTTCAGATTCCTTAATGGAGCACGATCATCTCTCTACCATCCCCATACACAATCCTCTTCAAGAATGATCTCGCGTCTTTCCCTAGTTTACTATTTGGTCCTATCACTAGACTTTTACTTAGTTACTAGTCTAGGTCTCCAATCTTTCCGTTATTTGGGGCCTACACTTAGTCCCCTAAGTTCATAATCTCATTAACCTAGTGCACATTGTGCTCACTGGGTTGACGTGCAGACCCTTGGCCCCTTCCATAATTGAGTCCTGGCTCATTTCTTTAGCACAAACATTGTCTCTTCTCCTAAGATAAGTGTGGGGCCCATTTTCACCAAAGGGTCACCTCCTATAGTCTTGAAGGTTTTGTATTCCCCTTCTTATTTATGTGCTCATAAGGGTTAGATCTCATCCCTTCTTAACCCTTGATTTCCTACCAGATCAACATTCACTACGGTTATTGGTTCATTCTTTGAGAACCGATCAACTCATGTCTTTGATTCTCTATGGGCATCTAGGTGTCAGCTTTGTGTGGGCTTTTCAAAAATACCTTTTTTTTTTCAGTATAACCACCTCATCATCTTATATAATGTGAGTAAAGGTGTCATCAATCCAATCGGACACAAAGTTGAAAATCCCACTCACCGTTTTCATCGAAACTTGTTTGTTCTGACATAGTCTCCTACTATCTCTAGGTCGATGAGCATTACTTGGACGTCCTTGTACTTCTCTACGTCAGAGTAAAATATCTGGGATTGGTTCAAGTGCCCCAACAACTCTATAAATGGTACACCGAATTTTCCATTGAAATTACAAGTTTTCCCTCCACGCTTGACTCACTCATCGAACTACCATTTATTTTGGACTCTAGAATTTTAGAAGTTCTTCACTTGAGTCCTCCAAATACCCTAGATCATTCTTATGTCTCACTTCCCACCATTAGCACAATAATCCCCGAGTTGGGCAAAATTAGCATTTGTCCATGGCCTTTAGACTTTCCAAACCTTCCATTTAGGTCCTTCAAGTTTACTTTAGTTCTATTTTGGTCCCCAATAGGCTTTGGATCAACTCCAAGCTCTATTTCTTTCAAATTACCAAATCATTCCCATGTTAGACAAAAATACCATTTTCCCCATTCTTTATAACTTGGGTTTTATGATTATCTCATCCCCCATTCTTCTCATTTGGGTTCCTAAACTTTCTCAAATTATGTTTATGTCCTTGGAATGCACGAAAGTTTCCTTTTGGTTGTGCAAATACTCTTATTTTCACTTTAGTCCCTAACATTGCCTATATTGTAAATATGTCTCTAGACCTTTCACAATAGGCAACCCAAGTCCTCTGTCCTCAACAAAATTTGAAATCAGCCCCAAAACATTCTTTAGCCCCTTATTATGACCCCATAAAAAGCTTATTCCTATTTGGTCCCCATAGCTTTACTTATTTGCATTCTAGTCCTCAACATTTGACGCCTAACCAAAGTATCTCCAAAAATTATGAAATTTAGTGGAGAGGTCCCCCTGGCCTCCCTCTAGCCATTCGGAACCTTAGTTTGACCGGAATCGGCCGAAATCTCTCCGATCGGGCTTGATCAAAAACTTAATAGAAAATAGGTAAAAATTAGGTCAAAGCTGAGAACTCACCAGAGAGGGCACATCTAGTGGGGTTGGAAATGAATCTGTTAAGAGTATGTGGCCACTTGAATCAACTTAATTGGTGGCCTGTAGCTCTTGCAATGTCCATTTTAGTGAGCTCACCCACTTACCTAAAAATTAGAAATTCAACGATTTAATTCTCCTTCCACACTTACTCAAATCAAGCAAGGTTAGTGCCTATGGAAAGTTGGTGGTTTGAGGAGTTTGTTGATTTTTTCCTAGCCACCGAGGGTCGTCAGGGGCATTAGAATTGTCCCTCGAAGCAATTGCTCTATTTTTGGTCGCTCGAGCTCCAGTACTGCGTGATCACGTTGATGGTGGATGATTGACAGGACAGGTGGTGTTGGAAAGATTGCCTTCTAAGGTGAGCACACGTGGAGCTAGGCTCTCTACAAGTTGGGACACCAGAGTTTAGATCTTTGTGTGTTCCAAAGAGAATTTCTATCACATTTTGATGAGGAAAAACTTGATATTTATATGGTTTGATTTTAGACTCATGTGTCAATCTAACCGTAGCTCACTTTGATCAATCCATAGCCCTAGCACTGGAAATGAATTAATTTCCTCAAATAGTACCCTTCGAGTTATCTGTTGATGTTTATTAATTTTGTAGATGAAATTCGGGTCGTGGGTTAGGTGAAGGAGATGACATGCGCACGCATGGCCGCGCATGAATGTGCCTCGTACCCCGCTCGTGTAGCACGTGCGTGCACCCTATGCGGCATGCCAACTAGTTTGCACTATAGAGAATTAGTTTTTGGTAAATTTCTCAGTCAATTTAGGGTTTTTTAGCCTGGTTCACCTGTTTCTCAGTCGAATCTTGGGAAAACAAATACTGAAAAATTATACATTCAATTTTCTATTGGATGGACTTAAGAACCACCTCATTTGGATTTGTTTATTCCCATCTAAAATTTGTGTGTTTTGTCGCTCTGAGCCGGATCGATCAGTTTCGGCCCTTCCAAGGCCGGTTCACCTCCTATTCGATCAGTTCTTGTACCAATCTATTTTTCTAAAAGTTCTTCTCATTCTCTATTGATTGAGCTCAAGATCCTCCCTTTTTGGAGTTGTTTAGACCCCCTTAAAAATCGGGGGCATTTTCCAATAAATTGGTTTGACTTTAATTTAGGCCAATTTTTCCACTCAGCCTTTTCCACCCCTTGATTCATGGTCTTTAAGAATCATTTAAGGTCATTTCTAGTGGTCTTACCCACTTATCCATATCATTGGATTTGAACTAGTTTACAAGTCAATTTCACCTTGACCTTCTATTCTTGGTTTTCCGGTCTAAACAGACTTAACCCTAGACCCGAAATTTCTGGTGTTACAATGAAGGTGTGCTTTCCCTATCCCATCATGTTATTACTATTCCTATGATTTTTGGATTATGTATGTCATGGGCTCCCTCAAGGGAATTTTGAAACAAAAAGTTCGAAATTTTAGATGCATTTTTTACTAATGTCCATTGTTCAAAGCCTTAGTCCTACTAGTGTTATCTTGGTGAAGGTACCCGCCTCTGTAACATTGGAGGGGGGACTGTCAAGGTTTGCAGAGGTCCCCGAATGAGGGAAATCAGGTTAGGGTGTGATAGTCGGGATCCAATAACAACCCGCCACGTACTCTCGATATTACAATGGTGGTACATTTACCAAAGTAATACTGACATAACCAACGCTTAAAATAAAAAACTTATAATTTTAAGTGAAACTTAAAACTTTTCATAAATTTAATTAAAAAGTTCACAAATATTTAAAACCCTAGGAAAATCAGATAATACTAAATGGAAAGTTTTCATGCATTTCTCTTCTACGATCTCTAGCTCAATATCGACCACGGTAGAGTTGCGTTCTGACACTGAAGATCTTCTTCTACTCTTTTGTTACTCTCTATTACTTGGAAATGTATTGGAGGAGTGGGTGATCAATACTTAGTGAATAGGAAAACCAATAATTGAATTGTTTATATCCTTAATATTATTTAGGAATGGTCAGTTTTAGATAATGTATTTCTTATATTTAATGATCCCATTTACCCTTGATAGGTTTGGTAATTAAATGAATGGTTTACAACATTCATTTATGGTTAGATATGTTTTTCCATTGGTTTAGCTTCCTATTATTCTTGCAGGTTTGTCGCTTTTATCATTTCGCCTAAGGAAATCCTCATCATTTGGTTTACTTCTCGTTTCCCCAAACCAAATCCTTGAGCATTTAAGTTCACTTGGTTCAATATGTATTTCTATTCACTGATCCTAAAACTTCGTTCACTTTTAAATCTCTAACATATGATATCTAAAAAGTCTTTAGGTTGTTCTTATCCTTCCATTTCCTCTATGGTGTCATCTCGCTTGAGAGCCCTCATTGACATTGGAATTCACTCAATGTTAACAGCAGTGACAACTTCCATCCTTGCTCCGAAGGCATAACCTAAATGTATGGATATTCCATCAATACCGATGTAAACCCCACACTTTTGAGTTAAGGAAAATCGGGAAAAGAACCGGTCAAACCGAGTAAGAAAACCGAGATGGTTTACAAACCCGATCATTTGGGAACAAGCAATTTAGAAATTTACAACTTTCGGGTGATACAAAGGGTTTATTCAACCTTGGAAAAGAAACTTAAGACAAATTAGAACAGAAAAACTAAATTGGTTCAGGTGAACGAGAATCCATGAGAATTCTAACGTTAAGCGTGCTTGCTCGAGAGTAGTTTGAGGATGGGGAAGTATGATTAAATTATTGGAATTAATACAAATAATTTAATACCGAAATTAAATTATTGGAATTAATACCAATAATTTACTGTAATATTAATACTAGTAATAAATCTCTCCCATTTAATACACGATTTTTACACCTATATAAAGAGGTCATCTCCATTCATTCTCCTCACACCTCAACACTTCTCTCTCTCTCTCTCTACTGCTCCATTTCTCGATGTAGCTCGAACCAAAACTTCGACTTAAACATTTTTCTTAAGCTCGGAAGGAGAAGTCGGGCCCTTCAGAACTGAGGAGAAGACAGCTATCTAATAGCAAACTCCAGTCAATCCGAGAATCGCTGAAGAAGTGCTGGCATGATGGAACAGTGAAGCAGCTCCGACGGACTGAAGCTGCCCTATTTCGACAAAGCTGAAATCAACCATTTCGAGCCCTCCTCAGACCAAACCAAGCCCTTCCAACACTTCCTCAGCCCTCACACGGCTGAATTAGGACTGAAAGGTAAGCCAATTTGGCTCCCCTTTGCAATTTCCGGCTGGTGCTAGAGAGAGAACCAGCAGAATTTCAATGATGAAATTCAAACTCAATTCGGCATCAATTGATGCGATTCTTGATTCTAGGATGATCCTCAAGATGAGAGTTATCTGCATAAATCGAAAGCTCGGACCGTTGTGCCCTCACCGGTGAGAAATCGAAGCTTTCTCTCTCTACAATATGTTTTTCGGCGAAGCTCTCTTTGAGCTCGTTCTGGCATTAAAATCTGCAATTTAGAGTTACTTAGAATCGTATGAACATGTAGAAACTCAATTTCAACTCCAATTTCAACTATTAGAGGTGTTTGATCGGTCAATTTGATAAAATCAAATTTGGCAGTGTTGAAGAGTTGAAATTGGGGGAAAATTGGGGATTTTCGAAATTCGAAGGACCAAAATGAAATTTTATGAAATTGAGGGCCAATTGGGTATGAAAATAATGCTAGAAGACCAATTGAGAAATTTTAGAACTTTGGGGCAAAACTTACCATTTTTGTAAAGGAAGGGCAAAATGGTAATTTTGGAAAAGTTGGAGGACCAAATTGGAAATTTGAGAAATTACTCCCCTTTTAATGAAATGGAATAAATTGAGGTCATATGATAAATTTTAGAAGTTTCGGGACTCAATTTGAGGAAAAATCAGCATTAAGGACTTACAGTTAAAGAAAAATAACTTTAAAAACCTAATTACAAATAAATGAAAGTTTGACTTTCTCATTCATTTGGAATGAATGAAGGCGATTAGGCCGAAGGATAATAAACTGAGATGTTCATATCGTGTAGGAACATGAAGTACCAGGAATGCCAGCAAGGACAAGCTCGCGTGAATATAAAGAACCGGTTTAGTGGAATTCACGGCATTAACGGGTGAGTGGGTTTACTAATATTATACCCGATTGGGATGATGAGCACAACTTAAAATTAAAAACCACTTACCGGTTGTGAGTGGAAATTTTATATCATACCCAGTTGGGAATGATAAGTACCTCGGTATGAAAACCCACTATTAAGTGGTATTTTAAATATCACTACTTAGAGGAAGTGATGTGAAAATCATGCGGAAAAACTACTTATCGATTGTAAGTAGATCATACCTGGTTGGTATGATGAGACTTCCTCGATAGAAGTTGAAAACCCGTTCATCGGTTATGAACGGAGGTGTCCTTATACCCGGGCGGTATAATGGATAAAAAAAATATATGTTTTGTCAAAAGTGCTCTCCCCTGACTATGTGCCAATGCTTAAACAATTTGGGAGACCTTCTTGACGGGAGCTCGATTAGCTCTGATAGGTCGGGGGCCTCGAATTTGGAACTTGGGGGCTAAATGCCCAATTTTGAAAATCTCATATAGTGGGCCCAAGGCCAGTTGGCACGGGTAGAAGCTTGTAAACGAACATGATCTATGTGCCATAAAACTTAATAAGTGAATTGTTTGGCCATGGTACCAAGATAGGACCGACATGCTCAATCAACCAGCAGTAGTGCGACATGACAGGTCGACAGACCAGTCAAGACAAACAATTGTGGATTGAGTTGAGAGTAGGGGCCATTAGACCAATGGCACCACATATTATATGGCAATATGAGAAAAAATTGTTTGTGCATACACTATGAGTACGAGATCATCAATACGTCCATGAGGGGTAGTGATGGGTCCTAAGGGCACTGGACGACCTGGTGGCTATAAGGGCAGTTCGTCGTTCTAGGTGTCTGTGCGAAATCTGGAGTAGCACCAAGCGCATGAGACCGGGTGGGGACAGGATGAGGTCTCTGTCCTCATACGGACACGAAGAAGTGATTTTGGGATTGTGGGTTGGATGTCGCGTACATCCACTCATTCCCAGGGTAGAAGTGGTCGTACTTCTATCCGGGTGGCAGGAAAAGTCGCTCCGAAGCCACTGGCAGGTTCAGTAGTGATACTAACTTGCGAATGCGTGTAACCTTCATGATGAATGATGTGTGTTGGGTGATGACACACCGTGGTAAATAAGAAATGGTGAAAAAACTCAAATTTTTAAATGAAGGAATTTTTAAAACAAAGGAGTCTATGACACTCTATATAAATGTTTTTCTTAAAAGTTAAAAGCTTTTAAAAACTCATTCACCGAGTAGTCGTACTCACCCCCTCCCTTATATCCCTTTCAGGAAATCCCGGAAAGCCTCCCCTTAAAGACCGTCAACTCAGATGCCTCTAACACAGGTATGTAAAGTTTTAAATTTCGTACAATTTTGATTATGCTATTCCAGGAAAAAGGTGCAGGTTAAAGAATGCCTTACTCTTTACAGTTTACAATAAGGGGAAACCCTTTAATAAATCGGGAGAGTGGTGGGTTGATCACGGGATCTGACCAAACCGGGTCGGGGCGTGACAACCGACTATCTCAATATTTCACTCTGAGGACTACCTGCTCTCTGTCTGTTGATCACTTCTGCTTTTCGTTTGGATCCCAAAGATGTTTCCTTGTGCTTCATTTGCATGCAATTAAGAATAGGACAATAACCACATGGGTGATTTTCATTTAAGATAAAGGGAAATCCTTTAGAGGAAAATAATTCTCTGACTTCCATGGATCCATGAAGGAATTCACTTTTGTTGGAATATGATGAACATTTTATATAGGTTAAGTTCCTAATCTGCCTAAAGAGGTTGAAGCCACAATCCACATAGAAGGGCTCTAGATTTTAATTCTCCATCCTAATGGGTTGATTGTATGGATATTCAATTCTTTCAATGACTAATACTTTTCCCATTCCACCTATATATGAGAGAGGCAACTTACTTCTTGCATGATAAGGAGGCTCTATAATTGAATTCCATTAATTGTAAGGATTTATTATTATTTTGGAATGGTCATGTTTAAGAGAAATTTCTTATATTGAATGACCCCATTTACCCTCAATAAGTTTGGAAATTTAATGAATAAATCAGGACATTCATTTATGGTTATATATATTTCCACCAATACATCTAACTTTTAGGAGTGTCCACCTTAATTCCAATTGTTCCGTTATACATTACTCCCTCGTAAAGTCAAGTTGTTGGGAAAAAGGAATTCTTTTAGCATTCCACAGGTATATTTTCAAATTGATTCTCTATCCATTTACCTTCATTTAATAATCGAACATGAATTCACTCATGTTACATTAAATGAGTTTCTCTTAATGGACAGGGTAATTGAATGTATTTACAAATTGAATTCATAATTTAGTTACAAGTTTAATTTACACGGTGAGAATTAAATATTTGTAGGTGTTTAATCTTTAGATATATTTGTTGGATAATGAGTTTTTAATTCCTTTATGACAATAAGTTTTCAAGAGATGCTTTTATTTATCTAATAATATTATTAGTTGTATGTTAATCACAATGTCCCTTCTTAAAATACACCAACTACTTTAATAGATCAAATCGGTTATCTAATCTTATAGAAACTTGAAATATTCACGCTGCAAGCTAAACACTCACCTTGACTAAATATTATTTGCTTGGCTTTTAAATTGGAGTAATTAGTCAAAGATAATAATTCATAATTGGATTGATAATAATTCATGATTGGATTGATAATAATTCATGATTGGATTGCTAGATATCTGTAATTTGTGCAACATATAAAATTTTCATAGTTTGTCCTACATGTCCTTGATTTACTTCACATTTATTCGTCTCTATTGAATTGAAGGTATTTCCATTATTTTGGATGCAGTGGTTATCTAATATTTGAAGATCGTCCATGACACTAAAAAGAATGTCCGTTTAACTAAATAGGAGTTGGCTCTCATGGTGTTTAATCAAAGACTCGTGAAAGCTTTCTTCTTCAGTCCTTTGAGATTCCATTAGACGACCTTTGAAGAGCAGGCTTCCTTCAGCCTAGGAACAGATATTCATGAAGGCGTTCTTTTTCTTTAAATACCTCTAATCTTATGTAATTGGACCCTCATTTTTCTTTAGTAAGTCCCTCCTATTTGTAAACATTCTTGTCCGTTTTATATACATAAAAATTGTTTGAATTTATTTGAAATATATAGAAATTAGATTAAGGTGTAGCCATATTTTTAGTTTTGCATTGACTTATAAGTTTGCGTATTTTCATTTATTATTGGAATTTGATTGTATGTTATGGACTCCTATTGATTCATTTGTATGAATATTAAAATTCCCAACATCAAATGTTTATATATATAATATTTAGTTTATTTAATGATTATTTTTATTTCACTAACAAATTAAGATATTTTGATGTTAATTATCTTAACTTGATCAAGTGTTATCAAATTTATTCAATCCAATTTAATTGAATAAACTTTTTTTATATACAGTTTTTCTCGTTCAAAATTTTTGAATTATGAAAGCACACTTTTACAACTATTCCCCTAATTTTTGTGAATTTTTTTCTCAAAAGATTTACAACATGGGACTTCAATTTCCACAACCACTCTACCTTTTTACTTATAGTTGTTGTTTTATTAATAATATCTACTAGTAATGGATAATCCATTATTCATATTTCTATTATGAGGTTGATTGCATGCACTATACTTCATAATATCTTGTCTTAACGATATGCAAAATTCATGTACCTTTATAATCCACAATCCACTAAACTCTCTTTGGTAGTACTTGTATAAGGCTTCACATCTTTCTGATCCCATACATTCTTAGAGGTGCCTTATGTAATTTCCACTCTTTTAGAATAAAAAAATAATATCTCTTTATCAAGGTTGTAGTCAGTTATCTCTGTAAACCCTGTTACTTTAAAAATAAGAAAACTGAGAAAATAATTGGTTAATTTAAAAGAAAAAACCAAGAAAGTTAACGAACCAAAACCGGTTAAGAAAGGGTAAAATGAGAAATTGGCAAAAAAGTCATAAAATTCATGGAAAAGAACCATGTAGCAAATTGGAAGAGAAAATTTGACCGATTTAGGATGAACCATACCTGAATTGGATTGAACCGAATTGAACTAGTTTTAACCATACATGAACCAGTATCTAAATTCATTTTTCTTGGTGGCTTAAAATTATTAAATTGGAAAATTGAAGCCACCATTGGATAGGAAATGAATTTAGATTAATTTAGAAATTTTTAGATTTGAGAAAATCGATCGAATAGAGTTTGAATCGATCGATTTTTACCACCGAACCCGGTTAGACCTATCCGGCCAAGTTCGAAACAGTGTCATCTTCTTCCTCAAGATGAAAACACTATTAATCAGTTCAAAAAATTTCCTTCTCCAACAAAGGAATATCCTCTCCGATTAGGGCATTTTCGAGTGAGGATAAGCTCAAGCAAAATGGAAACTTGTCGGGTAGAGGGTACTCGAGCTCCTAATATAAAGAGCTTCTCTCCATTCATCCTCCACACACCTCAAATTGCCATTCTCTCTCAAGTGCTTCATTTTCTAGTGAAGCTTAAACTAGAGCTCTGACTTGGGCACTTTTCATAGCCTTAGAAGGTAAGGTTGGGTCCTACAGACTCCGGGGTAAGTCAACTACCTGACAATAATCTCCATTCGACCCGAGGACTATCGGAGAAGTGACGACGGAATCAAACAATTAAGTAGCTTTGACGGACCGAAGTTGCCTTGTTTTGGCCGAGCTGAATTTGGCCAAATTCAAACCTCCTCTAGCCAAACCAATCCTCTCCAACACCTTCACAATCCTCACACAACCTTCAGAGAGGTGAAAGGTAAGCTAATTTGGCCCTCCTCCATTGTTGCAAATTAGTGTTAGAAAGAGAAAATGTCGAATTTCACTAACAAAATTAACCCTTGTATGAACTTCAATTGTAGTAATTCTTGATCCTTGAAAGAACATAAGAACAAGAGCTACCTCCTCAGATCGAGAGATCGGACCGCCACCCCTCCGATGACAAGCTTTTGAATCTTTTTCTCTCCACGGACAGTTTTCTGGTGGAGCAATGTTTGAGCTCGTTTCTAACTAAAATTTTGTGATTCAAAGCTCCATTTGATTGTATGGAAGTGTCAGAACCAATCCATGCAATCAATTGGAGCAATTATCCCTAATTAAATGACCAATTTGAAGAAATCAAATTCATTCAATATAAAGGGGTGAAATTGGGGAAAATTTGGAGATTTCAAAAAATTGAGGGACCTCTATGCAATTTCTCAAAATTGAAGGCAAATTGGCAATGAGAAAGATGCTGGAGGGCCAATTGGTCAATTTTAAAAAAATTTGGGGCCATATTGATATTTTTGCAAAGTAGGGGCAAAATCGTAAATTTTGAAAAATTGGGGACCAAATTTGAAATTTAGAAAACTTGAGCCCCTTACACAATTTTGAGCAAATTGAGGATCTAAAAGGATAATGTAAGCCTTGGGGTTCAAATTGGGGAAAAGTTAGCATTAGGGACCTAAAGTCAAGAAAAATGAACTTTAGGGACCTAAGTGCAATAAACCGAAAATTTGGGTCTACTCGCTCATATGTGAGAAAACAAATGATGTTATACCAAACCCTCATTGATAATGATACCCAAATCGTGTTGGGACATGTGAGACCAGAACACGAGCAAGAGAAAGCTCGCGTGGACTTGTAAGCTGACTAGGGATGAACGCATCACAATCATTGGGTGAGTGGGATTATTTAACGCCATACCCAATTGGGATGATAAGTACTATTTTTAATGGATAAAACCTACTTACCGATTGTGAGTAGGAATAAATAAACATAATGCCCAGTTGGTATGGTGAGTTTCCTTGAGGAAATAAGAAAACTGCCTACCGGTTATAAGTAGATCCATTATCACACCTGGTTGGTGTGGTGAGATAAAACATGTGTGACAACTGCTTAAAATATTTGGGAGACATTCTTGACGAGAGCTAGAATAGCTCAGATAGGGCAGAAGCCTCGGTTTTTGAACTCATGGGGCTCAATGCCCAATTTTGGAAAACACGTGTAGTGGGCCTAAGGCTAGTGGGCACGGGCAGAAGCTCGTAAACAAACTTGATTAGGAAGAGCAATGAAAACTCCTAATTAATGAAATTTATTATGTGTTATACCACGGTACCGAGTCAGGATTGATAGTGCTCAATGGACTGGTGGTAGTGCGTCAAGGCCAAGTCGACGGACTGACCTAGGCAAACAGCTGCATGTCGGGTTGAGCGTCAGGGCCATTGGACCGTTGGCACCAAAGAGGATGGATAACTATATGAAAACTATTTTTTATGCATGCACTCGTGGTACGAGACCCTCAAGATGCCCTAGGGGTAGTGATGGGTCCTAAGGGCTGCTAGACGACATGGTGGAGTTAAGGGCAATTCGTCATGCCACTCAGTCTTAAAGCTCTAGGAGCTTCTTGTGCATGAGATCGCGGTGGCATTCGGGTCAGGATGAGGTCTCCATCCTCATATGGACACGAAGTGGCATTCGGGTCCGAGAGTCGGACGTCTGGGATGTCCACTTTTACTCAGGGTAGAAGTGGACGAGCTTCTATCATGGTGGAAGGTAAAGACGCTCTGATCCACAAGTGGGTGCAGTGGATGTGTTGTACATATGAACATGTGTACCCTTCTTGATGAAGGGCATGTGTTTGTTTGCTAAATGCCTCCCAAGGTAAGGGGGTGAGCTAAGAGAGCTGAGCACACCTAATATGGAAATGGAAAAGGTTTTGGAAACCTAAATTTGAGGAAAATTCTTTTTAAAAGAAAATTCTAACATTGGCATGTTTTTATACACCAAATATGTTTGGAAAACTCACACCCAACACCCGCTTACTGAGTTGTAGAATTTACCCCCTCTCTTTTACCCATTTTCAGGTAATCGAGGAAAACCAACGTTAAAGACCCTCCTCTAGTTGATCTATAAGAAAGTTATGATCATTTTAATATATTAAGTTTTGTATAATGTTATTCCATGAAAAATAGGAAAATGGATACCTTACTCCTCGTAGTTTAGAAGAAGTGTAAAAACCTTTATAGACCAAAGGGAGCAATAGGTTGCTCACGGGGATCCGACCAAACCAGGTCAAGACATGTTAATCTCTAAAAAGGAATAGTTATTATTTTAATGGGTTGTCTTGGCCTGATCACTCCAAAGTCATTCTCCAATATTTTGGGTTCCTTGCATACCCATTAATAAAGTATCTCTTTTCATAGTCCAATTGAACATATATTGGTAAAAGTTATCTTGTTAGATCTTAATACAAAATATGAGTCCCTTGTTGTTATAAGTATTGTCTATGTGCTCCATGAGCACTAGTTTCATACTCAGTCATTATTGAATGAATTTCCTTCTTTCTCTTTCTCATCAATTATTTCTTATTATCGAGCTTTAACCTATTTGTCCAAATATGGACTTCATTAGGAATTTTATCAAGCTCCTGCTTTGACTCCTTTGGAGTATTGACTTCCACGACTTCCTATGGGGTCAATCCTGTTTCTTAAATTATGCAACAGCTTATATCCTTTAGATCATTATGAATGTTCAAATTTAACCTAGCGGTTCAAAATTCTCTTCATAATTTCATTCTTTTTTTTTCTCTAGCATTTTCTCATGAGAATATCCCATTTCTCATCCCCTCGGTGCATTATCTGACGATCATATGTTTCCCTGTCTTATATTATTTTCATCTAAATAGGTTCGCTCTTTATTGAGGGTTATGGTTTATATTGTGCAAAAAGGAAAGTCCTTTATAACCTTCTTGGTATTTTCTAAAACCAACTCCCATTATAGAAATTATGTTCTTTAACCACATGTACTTTATATTTAACAATTGTTCATTTCCCTAAGGAATATTCATTTGATACTTTCTTAACCAACGAAGATTCTGTTTGGATTGAGGGGTTTAGAGTGATTTGAAAATGAAGTGTTGGGAGGTGTTCAGAGGGAAAGTGAAGTGATGGATTTAGAGTTATTAAATTTTTTTTAATAATCACTTATATGGATTGAGGTGAAGTGAGGTGAACGATTATTAATAAATAAAATTAGAAAGACAAATTTACCATTGTAATTAAATTAAATTAAATAATTTATTAGCTATTATATATAATTAAATTATATTAAATATATTTTGTACAATAATATTTTTATTATATATTTATATTATATAAGTTTATATAAAATATTATTAATATATAAATTTATTTAAAGTACATAAAAATAAAAATAAATACAAAAATATAAAAAAAATAAAAAAATAATAATATAAACAATAAATAAAGGTATTAAAGTAATTTAAGCAATAAATTACACAATCCCTCCAAATACCCCTAGTTTCCTGGTATTGCATTTTAGTGTAAATGGACGGGTTTGGAGGTGATTCTCCACCCCTCCAAATCCCTCCAAATGGATCCATTTTTTTTTTTAACAAAAGAGGGATTCCTCCACCCCTCCAAACCACTCACTCTTCAAATCCCTCCAAACCCTCAATACAAATGCAAGGTTAAGGATCTTAGCAAATATCTTTTCACCTTAAAGGATGCATGCATAAATCTCGGGAGCTTGAATTTATGGGAGTCGACTTATCCTTTCAGACAACTGGCCCAACAACCACTGTCTCATGTCCCACAGCATGATCATGACCCATTCATTATCACAACAAAGCAATGTACATATGGCGGGAATCTAGCCCTTAGCGGCCCTCTCCCCCAATTCACACAAAGGCTCTAAGTCCAAAACTATGATTTTGCCTTAATTTCTCACAAATTGGCATTCATCTCATACCCTGGTTCTCATGTCTATTCTTACTTTGCTTTCAAAAGGATATATGATTTAGTGGGCATGCTTTTTACCGGTTCACACTTCTTATATGAGTTCTCAAAGTGCAACTAGATTATCTTAGAACATAAGGCCACACAAATTCAATTCATAGGGCTTGGTCGGTCTAATAGGACGCGTCGTCAAACATAACCCACTCACATTTTCTTTGGGAATTGTTCATCCTTACCATTATTTCCTCTATCTCTGGTTGTGTGATCCTCAGGTGATCAGTTGTAGGACTCATTCAACATGAATCAAATTGCACAACCAAGTCAGTTTATAGGTTTACTAAATATTCATAAATATTATCTCGTAATTGTTCACAAATTACGATTTTACCCCTTCAGTTGTGTTCTCTTAACTAACATGTCGATGACCATTTATGATTACTAACCCCACCTATGATTTCCTTCAAAATCAAGGTGAGGCCACATTAGGTCTTATTCATAAAAATGCCCCAAAAGTTTCTAAGTCATCCACTTAGATAATCCAACTTTTTAAAAGTTTGTATTTTGATCCTTAGGTTTGGCAAAATTACCATTTTTCCCCTACTAGACCCTAAATTTCCAAAGTCCCTCATTTGTGTCCACATAACTCCTTTAAACACACTTGGCACCCAAAAATGAATTAATTACATTTTGGTCCCTAAAATGGGAAAATTACCATTTGGTGCCTATTTGCAAAAATATTTATTTTGTTAAAATTACTACTTTGCCCTTCCTCCTCTGCCCCACCCCCATAGTTCAAAATGAACTATTTCACATCCATTTGGGCAAAATTATTAATTTTGCCCCTCCTCTACACAATATTTTTTATTTTGCTCTTGAATTCCCGAAAATGTCTTTAGACACCCCCCATATGTCTTAAAATCACATATATGTCTCTTAGGCTACTCTTAGGGACATTTTCCAAAATTTTCTCATATTTGCAATTTGGTCCCCAAATATTCCATAATAGTAATTTAGTCCCTAAATTTTCCAATTCAAATCCAATTAACTTATAAATTTATGATTTACTCCCAATTACTCTTATCATACTAAAAATAGCTTGTGGAGGGTGTGTGTGTGTGGGAGGGGAGCTTACCTAGGCCAACCACAGCTGAATGAGGTCGTTTGATGAAATTGGACAAAATTGAGCAATAGAGGGTGTTGACTGAAATTCTCCGCGGAGGTGGTCATAGAGCTAAGCACACCTGAGGCGTTTTATAGCCAAGGGCCAAGCAAAACTTTATGTGGTGGCGTCCATCCAAGTGGTTGCCTGAGTTGGGAGATATTGGTTGTCGACTGGTCGCTATCGGGCTGAATAACACATACCCACCGATAAATATTGGCTCCTACCGGATGATTTATCATTTTCCAGAGGTTGGCCCTAGCAATGGAGGTGTAGAGTGGATGGGGCCAACAATTTGGCATTGGTGGAGGCCAGATTGGTGGTCGTTGGATGGAGAATTGACCCCTAATGGGTCGTCAACAACCGTCGATTTTACTGTCAAGAATCATGGATGGCAAAAATAGTAATTTTAGCCTTTTTCGGCACTACTAGGTTAGGGTCTAGCCATTGGACTCAAATACCATCCATCGGCCAACCACAGCCGAATGAGGTCGTTTGATGAAATTGGACAAAATTGAGCAATAGAGGGTGTTGACTGAAATTCTCAGCGGAGGTGGTCATAGAGCTAAGCACACCTGAGGCGTTTTATAGCCAAGGGCCAAGCAAAACTTTATGTGGTGGCGTCCATCCAAGTGGTCGCCTGAGTTGGGAGATATTGGTTGTCGACTGGTCGCTATCGGGCTGAATAACACAGACCCACCGATAAATATTGGCTCCTACCGAATGATTTATCATTTTCCAGAGGTTGGCCCTAGCAATGGAGGTGTAGAGTGGATGGGGCCAACAATTTGGCATTGGTGGAGGCCATATTGGTGGTCGTTGGATGGAGAATTGACCCCTAATGGGTCGTCAACAACCGTCGATTTTACTGTCAAGAATCATGGATGGCAAAAATAGTAATTTTAGCCTTTTTCGGCACTACCAGGTTAGGGTCTAGCCATTGGACTCAAATACCATCCATTTGACACCAAGATCACCTCATTTAGTGATTGGACAAGAGAGATATTGCTATTTTACTGATCGGAGGTTGATGAGCAACTCAAGAACAATTTTTCTCCCTTTGAATGACAATATCGAGCTATCCACGAGATGTTAATGCAATTAAATCCATAGGGAATATGTTTTTGCATTTCCTAGCTGATTTGTCCAATCTGTAGCACTTAATTTGATCACAACTCGAGTCAATTAGACTAACATCTTGAAGGAGTGCAGCAAACCAGGGGGCATGTGGGGATGTGGGGGAGACCAAGAATACCCTGACCATAGGATAGAGACGAACTGCCTGACCTAAGATTGTCTTAGAGGGTCGAAGACAAACCAGGGGGCATGTGGGGATGCAAGCGATTATAGTAAACTTCCTTGCTAGGTGATTTATGGGAAAGGTCTGGGTCATACGCCAATGAAGCATGATAAGTGGAGAAGGGGAAGGCTAGGAATGAGACCCCTGCTATGTGGTGATCACACCTATTACGAAGGTTTGAATTCCCTACCATATCATGTGTTTACGATTCTGGTGATTTTTAAACATATATTTTCAGTAGCCCCCATAAGGGACTTAATCCATAAGTTTTAAATTTTCACTACCTTTTTGAAAGTTACACATTTATAAGCCTTGATTCCACTAGTGTTAACTTGGTGATTGTACCTGTCTTTGTAACATAAGGGAGATTGGTGGGTGCTTCACAGGTCCCCGACCTAGGGAAATCGGATCGGGGTATGACAATAAGACCTCAAAAACATAAAATCATTTGGATAATGAGCAAATTATAAGTGAATAAATCAAAGTATAACTGTGAAATGGTGATGAACAAATACACTAATGCAAAAAGTGTATGTGGAAAAATGGAATTGTTTGAGGAGGATGTTCCATCATGTCACATCATAAGGAAAGGTATGATAATAGACGAAAAATCAAATGGATAAACAAAAGGGTGTAGGTTAGGTAGACCTAAAAGACACTACTATATCTATGGAAAAAAATGACCCATAAATCAAAGTAGGAAGAAATATACAAACTATGGATGCATGAGCCGGTGGAATGATATTTGTTAAGATCTTTAATGCGGTGTTTGGATTGAGGAGTTTGGAGTGGTTTGGAGGGATGGAGTAATCCCTCATTTGGTAAAAACAAATGGAGCCGAGGGGTTTAGAGGGGTGGAGAATCACATCCAAACCCCTCTAAACCCTCTAAACTGTGCCACTCTGCCATTTTACTAAGGGCTTCCCCTATTTATAAACTATGAGAAGTAAAGTATCCTTTAAACCTGCACCTTTCCAGGAATAACATAAATCAAAACTGTACAAAATTTTAAACTATTCATACCTATTTTACAGGTGCGTTAGTTAGTGGTATTTGGGGTAAGCTTTATGGGGTTACCTGAAAGGGATATAAGGAAGGGGGTGAGTACAATAACTTAGTGAATGGGTTTTCAAAATTTAACTTTTAGGAAAAGTGTTTGATTTGGAGTGTGCCTGTCACGCCCCGACCCGGTTTGGTCGGATCCCCATGATCAACCCGCCACTCTCCCGATTTATTAAAGGGTTTCCCCTTATCGTAAACCGTAAAGAGTAAGGCGTCCTTTAACTTGCACCTTTTTCTTGGAATAGCATAATCAAAACTGTATAAAATATAAAACTTTACATACCTGTCTTACAGGAATCTTAGTTGACAGTCTTTAAGGGAAGGCTTTCCGGGATTTCCTGAAAGGGATATAAGGGAGGGGATGAGTACGACTACCTAGTGAATGGGTTTTTAAAAGCTTTTGACTTTTAGGAAAAACATTTATAGGGAGTGTGCCAGACTCCTTTCTTTTCAAAAATTCATTCATTTAAAAATTCGGGTTTTTTCACCATTTATTATTTACCACGGTGTGTCATCACCCAACACACATCCTTAATCATGAAGGTTACACACATTCGCAAGTCAATATCACTACTGAACCCGCTAGTGGCTTCGGAGCGACTTTTCCTGCCACCCGGATAGAAGTACGACCACTTCTACCCTGGGAATGAGTGGATGTAAGTGACATCCTACCCACAATCCCGAAATCACGTCTTCATGTCTGTATGAGGATAGAGACCTCATCTTGTCCCCACCCCGGTCTCATGCGCTTCGTGCTACTCCAGATTTCACACAAACACCTGGAACGACGAACTGCCCTTATAGCCACCAGGTCGTCCAGTGCCCTTAGGATGCATCACTACCCCTCATGGGCATCTTGATGATCCCGTACTCACAGTGCATGCACAAACAATGTTTTCTTATATTGCCATGTAATCTATGGTGCCACTAGTCCAACGGCCTCGACTCTCAACTCAACCCGCAGCTATTTGTCTTGACTAGTTCGTCGACCTGTCATGTCGCACTGTCGCTAGTTGACCGAGCATGTCGGTCCTATCTTGGTACCATGGCCAAAAAATTCACTTATTAAGTTTTATGGCACATATATCATGTTTGTTTACGAGCTCCTACTCGTGCCAACTGGCCTTGGGCCTACTGTACGAGATTTTCAAAATCGGGCATTTAGCCCCCAAGTTCCAAAACCGAGGCCCCTGGCCTATCAGAGCTTATTCGAGCTCCCGTCGAGAAGGTCTCCCAAATAGTTTAAGTATTGGCACACAGTCAGGGGAGAACACTTCTGACAAAATAGGTTTTCACTATCCATTATACCAACCTGTATAAGGACATCTCCGTTTATAACCGATGAACGGGTTTTCAACTTTCTTCGAGGAAGTCTCATCATACCAACCGGGTATGATCTACTTACAACCGGTAAGTAGTTTTTTTTCACATAATTTTCACATCACTTTCTCTAAGTGGTGATGATTAAAATACCACTAAACAGTGGGTTTTTATACCGAGGTACTTATCATCCCCTACCGGGTATGATATAAAATTTCCACTCACAACCGGTAAGTGGTTTTTTATCTTTATGTTGTGCTCATCATCCCAACCGTGTATGATGTTAGTAAACCCACTCACCCGTTAATGCCGTGAATTCCACTAGACTGGTTCTTTGTATTCACGTGAGCTTGTCCTTGCTGGCGTTCTCGGTATTTCGCGTTCCTACACGATATTAACATCTTGGTTCATTATCCTTCGGCCTAATTGCCTTCATTCATTCCAAATGAATGAGAAATTGAAACTTTCATTTATTTGCAATTAGGTCCCTAAAGTTATTTCTCTTTAACTTTAAGTCCCAAATACCAGTTCTTCCTCAAATTGAGTCCTGAAACTTCTAAAATTTATCATAGGATCTCAATTTATTCCATTTCACAAAAAGGGGTTTAATTTCCCAAATTTCCAATTTGGTCCTCCAACTTTTCCAAAATTACCATTTTACCCTTCCTTTACAAAAATGGTAATTTTTGCCCCAAAAATTTCAAAATTCCTCAATTGGTCCTCTAACATTATTTTCATGCCCAATTGACCCTCAATTGCATAAAATTTCATTTTGGTCCTTTGAATTTCGAAAATCCCTAATTTTCCACCAATTCCAACTTCTTAACACAACTGAATTTTATTTCATCAAATTGACCCATCAAATGTTTCTAATTGTTGAAATTGAAGTTGAAATTGAGTTTCTACACGTTCATACGATTCTTCAGAAATGTGAATCGCAAGTTTTAATGCCGAGACAAGCTCAAACGGAGCTTCGCCGAAAAATGAACTATAGAGAGAGAAAGCTTCGATTACTCACTGGTGAAGGCACGACGATTCGAGCTTTCGATCTGGATAGATAGCTCTCATCCTGAGGTTCATCCTAGAATCATGAATCGCATCGATTGATGCGGAATTGGATTAGAATTTCGTCATTGAAATTCGGTCGACTCTCTCTCTAGCACCAATCGAAAATTATAAAGGGGAGCCAAATTGGCTTACCTTTCGGTCCTAATTCGGCCGTGGAAAGGCTGAGGAAGTGT
The DNA here is from genome assembly GCA_030064425.1 of Trapa bicornis. Classification (NCBI taxonomy): domain Eukaryota; kingdom Viridiplantae; phylum Streptophyta; class Magnoliopsida; order Myrtales; family Lythraceae; genus Trapa; species Trapa bicornis. The sequence continues at coordinate 5,071,354 of CM057759.1, forward strand.
TGGGAGGGCTTGGATTGGCCTGAGCAAGGCTTGGAATGGCTGATTTCAGCTTGGCCGAAATAGGGCAGCTTCGGTCCGCCGGAGCTGCTTCACTATTCTATCACGCCTGCGCTTCTCAAACGATTCTCGTATTGACTGGAATTTTCTATCAGATAGTTGTCTTCTGCCCGGTTCTAAAGAGCCCGACCTTTGTTGAAGTCGAAGCTCTGGTTCGAGCTTTACCGGGAAATGGAGCAGTAATGAGAGGGAGAGAAGTGTTCAGGTGTGAGGAGAATGGAATGGGGATGGCCTCTTTATATAGTCGTAAAACTCGTGTATTAAATGGGCGAGATTTATTACTAGTATTAATATTGCCATAAATTATTGGTATTAATTTCAATAATTTAATTTCGGTATTAATTCCAATAATTTAATTTCGGTATTAATTCCAATAATTTAATTTCGGTATTAATTCCAATAATTTAATTTCGGTATTTAATTATTTATATTAATTCCAATAATTTAATTTAGGTATTAAATTATTGGTATTAATTTAAATAATTAAATATATATTAATTTATTACTATTTATGATAAGCCGTACATTCGTATAAAAATTTTGGGTTACAAAAAATAATACTTCCCAACAGGTCACCCATCATCACACTACTCTCAGGTAAGCACACTTAACTTTAAAATTCTTATGGAATCTAGTTCACCTAAACCAATTTGGTTTTTGTTTTCTATTTTGTTTTAAGTTTCTTTTCCAATGTTTAATGAACCCTTTGGATCTCCCGAAAGTTGTAAATTTCGATATTGCTTATTCCCAAATGTAAACCGGTTTGGTTTTCTTATTCAGTTTTACCAATTCTTTTCCCGGTTTTCCTTAACTCAAATGTGCGGGGTTTACAGTGCTAGCCTCCTTATTTTCTTTCAAAATAATTTCATTCTCAATTTCAATTTTTACACCATTTCTTGTTACCATGGTATGTCATCACCCAACACACATCCTTCATCATGAAGGTAAAACACACAATCGCAAACCAGCCCGTCCACTGAATCCACTTGTGGCGTTGCAGCGACTTTACCAGCCACCAATATAGAAGTATATCCACTTCTACCCTGAGAATGAGTGGATGATCGTGACATCCGACCATCAATCCCGTAACAATTCTCGATGTCCGTATAAGGACAGAGACCTCATCCTATCCCCACCCTAGTCTTATACGCTTGAAGCTACTCTGAGCTTTGTAAGATTTCTGGTATGACTAACTGCACTTATATCCACCAAGTCGTGCAGAGCCATAGGACGCATCACTACTCCTCTTGGGCATCTTGAATGTACCATAAACATAGTGCATGCACAATCAACAGTTTTTCACATAATGCCATATAATCTATGATACCACTGGTCCAACGACCCCGACCCTCAACTCGACATGTAGTTGTTTGTCTTAACTAGTCTGGAGACATGTCATGTTGCACTACTACAAGTTGACTGAGTATGTCGGTCCTGTCTCCGTTCCATGGCCAAACAATTCATTTACTTAAGTGTTCATGCCATATTGATCATGTTTGTTTACGAGCTTTTGCTTGTGCCAACTACCCTAGGGTCCACTGTTCGAGATTTTCAAAATCGGTCATATTAGCCCCCAAGTTCCAAAACCAAGGCCTCCAGCCTAACAGAGCTATTCAAGTTCTCATCGAAAAGATCTCCCAAAATGTTTAAGAAATGTCACACAATCAGGGGAGAGCACTTCCGACAAAATATACTTTTCAACTATCCATCGTACTAACCGAGTATGAGGGCATCTCCACTCATAACCGATGAACGGGTTTTCCACTTCCTTCGATGAAGTTTCATCATACCAGCCGGGTATGATTTACTTACAATTGGTAAGTAGTTTTTCCGCTTGATTTCCACATTACTCCTCTCAGGTGTGATGATTAAAATACCACTTAGCAGTGGATTTTCATTTTTGAGGTGCTTATCATCCCAACTGGGTATGATATTAAATTCCCACTCACCTATTAATGCAATGAATTTCTCTCGACCTATTCTTTGTATTCATGCGAGCTTGCCCTTGATAGTGTTCTCAGTACTTCGTGTTCCCACAACATATAAACATCCTTGTTCATTATCACTTGGCCTAATATCCTTTATTCATTACAAATAAATGAGGAATCTAAACTTCTCATTTATTTGCATTTAGGTCCCTAAAGTTATTTTTTTAACTTTAAGTCCCTAATGCTAATTTTTCCTCAGATTGAGTTCTGAAACTTATAAAATTCACCTTGGGATCTCAATTTATTCAATTTCACAAATTTCCAATTTGGTCCCCCAACTTTTCCAAAATTACCATTTTGCCCCTACTTTACAAAAATGGTAAGTTTTGCCCCCAACAATTCCAAAATTGCCCAATTGGTCCTCCAACATCTTTATCATGCCCAATTGATCCTCAATATTATGAAATTGCACTTTAGACCCTTGAATTTTTGAAACTCGCAAATTTCTCCATAATTTCCCCCCAATTTAAACCTTTTAACTCAACCGAATATGATTTCATCAAACTGACCGATCAAATGAGTTTAATTGTTGAAATTGAAGTTAGATTAGAGTTCCTACACCTTCATATGATTCAATTGCACTTTGAATTGCATGATTTGGTGTCAGAATGTGCTCAAACTAAGCTTTGCCAAAAAACTAGACTTAGAGAGAGAAAGCTTCGAAAGCTTACCGTTAGGGGCGCGGCGGTTCGAGCTTTCAATCTGGGCAGGTAGCTCTTGTCATGAGGTTACTCCTAGGATCAAGAATTGCATCAATTGATGCCGAATTGAGTAAGAGTTTTATCATCAAAGTTCTGTCGGTTCTCTCTCTAGCACCAATCGAAAATTATATAAGGGAGCTAAATTGGCTTATCTTTCAACTCTAATTCAGCTGTAGGAAGGCTGTGGAGGTGTTGTGAGGGCTTGGTTTTTGCTTGAGGAGGGCTCGAATTGGTTGTTTTCAACTTGGCCAAAACAAGGCAACTTCGGTCCACTGAAGCATCTCTCCGGCCACACTTGGAGCAAATGGAGACTACCGTCGGGTAGCTAACTTCTCCCAAGTTCTAAAGAACCCAATCATGCCTTCTTTGGCTTAGAAAAGACCCTAAATTGAAGCAGTTGAGCAAGAATGGAATTTTCAGGTGTGGAGAGGATGAATGAGGAGGGGCTCCTTATATAGGAAGCTCGAGAACTTCTTGGTCGTCCGATTAGCACCTTAATGGTGGTCATTCATTGCCTGAAACTCCCTGGCAAAAGACTTTTCAGTTGCACTGCCGCTGCATCATTTTCCAATGAGTGAACAGTGTTGTCATCTAAAGGAAGAAGACGTCACTGTTCCGAACCAGACCGGACCGGTCCAAACTGGGTTTAAAGTTTAATCCAGCTAGTTCATCCGATCCGACTGAATTTTTCAAATTAAAAAATTTCTAAATTCATTTTCTATCAATTGGTGTCCTCAAATCTCAAATTTGAATTTTCTAAGCCACCTAGAAATATGAATTTAACATCCAGTTCAATAGTGGTTCAAACCGGTCCAAACTGTTTCAATCCTATTCGGATCCGGTTCACCTGAACCAGTTTGATTTTCATCTCTAATTCATCCTAAAGTCTTTTTTCTTGACTTTTGTGACTATTTAGGTCACTCGAGATCCATAAATTTGCCGGTTTACCTTTTCTCTATCGATATGGTTCATTAACTGACTCGGTTCATAAATCGGGTCAATCCAATTGGATCCAGTTCATCTGAACCGGTCTAGTTTTTCTCTTCCAATTTGTCCTAAGGTTTTTTTGCAAGACTTTATGAACCTTTTGGGTTACTCGGGAGTTGTAAATTTTCCCTAATTGCCCATTCTCTCATGATCGATTTTGTGAACCGATTCGATGTTTCTCACTTGGTTTGACCGGTTCTTTTCCTGGTTTTCCTTAACTCAAAAGTGCGGGGTTTACAACTCTCCCCTCCTTTTAGAAGTTTTGTCCCCATAACTAAATCAACATTTTCACTCCGGAATAAACTTCTCTTAATGGTAACTTGAAGATGTTAACACTCTAATCGTTCTTTCACTTAGACCACTTTAAATTACGCGCTTAAAGATGTTCCTTTCCTTTACATTGTTTACTCCTTCCATGGATTTATCATAACTAGTATGTCTTGCCCAAGAGTTCAAAGGTATTTCCCTCGGATCATATCTCCCTTTGCTTAGGGCAAGATTCTTCCCCTTTGGGGTTCTTACTCATGATTTTAGGATTGGGAGTTCCAAGATGCCCAATTGTTCCTTTTTCTAGTTATTCTCTTCATCATTGAAAACCTTAGCTCGATGTTCTTTTGATCATTATGTACTTAATTTCACAGGTTTTAGTATTATTATCCATTCGTCCTATTTGATCCTTCCTTCCTCCATTATTGATTACACCTTCAATCAAAATTTTTTTTGACCTTGTTATGCTTACTAACTGGCTCTTTCTCACTCAAGTCACATTTCACTTGGGACTGTTGGTGCTTATATGTACCTTACAACATGACATAGTTTAGAACTCGTCTTTTTCCCTCATACTTCTACAACACCTCTTTTAGGGTTGCTTCCAACTTTCCTATCTTTTAGGAATTGTATAATTTCATCCCTCATCGAGTAGTATTCTTCAACTACCTTTACTATTATCCCCTTATCCTTCGTACCTTGATAACATGTCTTTACATAACCGTATTGGTTTTCCTTACCCACTCGTCCTTTCCCAACTTCTTTGTTGGGTCTTTCTAGTGCCAATTATTGAATTTCTTGATGACATACCGACATGTTGGGATTTTTCCCTTCTTATGTCTTTCTTCATTTCTAGTGACATCCTTTACTCAAGGATTTACCTTTTCCCAAAATTCATTCTCATTTACTTGTAGCCATTTCACGATTCCGTTATTTTTAGGGTGTTCTCCTTTAATGATTTTCATCCTCTACTATGTCCTTTAAAATAGAGATTTCCCTTTAGGTGCTATATGATCGAATTTCTTACTACTCCATGAAGGTTTCCTTCCTTCGCATTCTTACACCCATTTTTTATTTGGACTTTTGTCCACCTTTAATCATTTGCCGATCGTCAGGTCTTATTTCGTGTACTTAACACTATACCCGCTCTATTACCCTTCTTTAGAGTGTAGTCCCCACTACTGACCGGTCCTTCTTATAGTCTTGTTTATTCTCCTTGACCATCATGTTGTTACTAGTTGCTTCCTTCTTTTCTAGGTTTGCCAAAAATTTCTAATTGGCTTATTTGTTCTTCCCAATCAGGTAATACTTTGGTCATCCTGACATACCCTTAACCACTTATAGTTCTTTACGTTAGTTTTAGCTTCTTTGAATCTATCTGGTGGTTCCTTAGCTTTGGGTCTTCCCTTTTTTGAGGTCTCACTTCCTACATGTATCCTCTACCTAAGTATTCTCATCCCGGTTCAACTTCTTAACGCTTCTTGAAGGCTTTTCCATGTTCCTTTCTTACACCCTTCTGAGGTCGGTATTATTTCCCGCTCTTTATCCTTCATTGTCCTCCATTTCCTTTTCATTCCCTATCTTCTCTTTGAGGAGCTCCTAATGATAGATTGGTTCCTAGCACTGTTTACGTCCATCCTTACACTTCTTGGGCTCTATTAAGTGAGTGTGAACCATGACCAATATTGATATCATTGGTTGTTTTCTCCTTACCCTATTCCAAATTGAAGTGCTTACTTTTCCAAGGTTTTCATGATGGGTAGCCCACCCATTTTCACTCATCATTGCATCATTTAATACTATTTCCTACTTACTCGTTCCTTGGGTTTAACTTTTCCCTTGGGTCCTCTTAATGTGCTTCACTTGGTTCATTCACCTCAGTGTGCACTTCACCTCCTCATCCTTCGTTATTTCTTAGTTGGAACACGTATGCCTTCCCAGGGTCTCCTTCCTTGGGAAAGGCTCAGACACTTATTTGCTCCAAGACCTCTTTATGTGGGACTTACTAAATCCTCCTTATGGCTTGAGTGAAATTATCATTTCATTTTCAGCCATTTATTTCTTCAAGGGTTCTCTTCATCTTTCCATTCCATTGTTCTGGCCTTTCCACTTCTCCCTTCCTCGCTAGGTTAGTCTACAACCCTTCTTGTCTCATTTATTTTTCCAAAGTAGATCACAGTTTACTGTCTCAAGGCTTCCAAGTTATCTGTCATCGTTCAGCTTGTCTTTTATAGAGGAGGTGTTTCCTTCTTTGCTCCTAGATGGTTTATAGTACTCCTTGAGGAAAAAATTCCCTATATCTATATTCTATTATCTTTAGGTTTTCCAAAGGTCCTACCCTTAATCTTCTTTCTGTGATTCTTTCTCGGGCAATTGAGACATGCTTTTAGAGAAATTTTCAGAAGCTCAAAATCTTATTTATTGAAGTAAGAATACAATTTTGGGATTTTAACATCTCTTGAGGGAGATTGTTACAATGATGGGTTAGGGAGTACTTACTACTAAACTATGGTCTAGAGGGATTTCTTCCTGGGTGAGATTGGATTCCGTAGTCGCAATCATGGTTCTTATTGTCACGCCATGACCCGATTTGGTCGGATCCCCGGGAACAACCCGCCACTCTCCCAATTTATTAAAGGGTTTCCCCTTATTATAGACCGTAAAAAGTAAGGCGTCCTTTAAACCTGCACATTTTCCTAGAATAACATAAATAAAAATTGCACAATATTTTAACTTCATCATACCTATCTCACAGGTGTCTTAGTTGACGGTCTTTAAGGGTAGGCTTTCTAGAATTTCCTGAAAGGGATATAAGGGAGGGGGTGAGTACAACGACTCAGTGAATGGGTTTTCAAAACTTTTAACTTTTAGAAAAAAAATTGTATTGGAGTGTACCAGACTACTTGATTTCAAAAATCCTTTCATTTCAAATCTCGGTTTTTACCACCATTTCTTATTAACCACGGTGTGTCATCACCCAACACACATCCTTCATCATGAAGGTGAACACACATTCGCAGGCCAGCACGTCCACTGAACCCACTTGTGGCTTCGAAGCGACTTTACTGGCCACTCAGATAGAAGTATGTCATATTCTACCTTCAGAATGAGTGGATGTTTGAGACAGCCAACCCTCAATCCCAAAATCAATTCTTCGTGTCCGTATGAGGACAGAGACCTCATTCCATCCCCACCCCGGTCTCATGCACTTGGTGCTACTCCAAATTTCGCATGGTCACCTGCTACGATGAACTGCCATTATACCCACTAGGTCGTCCAGTGCCCTTAGGATGCATCACTACCTCTCTTGGGCGTCTTGATGGTCCCGTAATCACAGTGCATGCACAATCAGTATTTTCTTATTATGCCATATAATCTGTGGTGCCACTAGTCCGAAGGCCCCGACCCTCAACTCAACCCACAGTTGTTTGTCTTGACTGGTCCATTGACTTGTCATGTCACACTACCGCTAGTTGACTGAGTATGTTGGTCCTGCCTTGGTACCAAGGCCAAACAATTCATTTATTTAAAGTTTTATGGCATATAACTCATGTTTGTTTACAAGCTACTGCTCGTGCCAACTAGCCCTGGGCCCACTGTATGAGATTTTCAAAATCGAGCATATTAGCCCCTAAGTTCCAAAACCGAGGCCCCCAACCTATAAGAGATATTCGAGCTCCCGTCAAGAAGGTCTTCCAAATCGTTTAAGTATTGGCACACAGTCAGGGGAGAGCACTTCCGACAAAAATATGTTTTTAGCTATCCATCATACCGACCGGGTATAAGGACAACTCTGCTCATAACCGATGAACGGGTTTTCAACTTCCTTCGAGGAAGTTTCATCATACCAACCGGGTATGATCTACTTACAACCAGTAAGTAATTTTTCCGCATGTTTTTCACATCACTCCTCCAAGTTGTGATGTTTAGAATACCACTTAGTAGTGGGTTTTCATTTCGAGGTACTTATCATCCCCAACCGGGTATGATATAAACTCCCACAAACAACCGGTAAGTAGTTTTTAACTTTAAGTTGTGCTCATCATCCCAATCGGATATGACGTTAGTAAACCCACTCACCCGTTAACGCAATGAATTCCACTAATCCAGTTCTTTATATTCACTCGTGCTTGTCCTTTCTGGCATTCTCGGAATTCATGTTCCTATACGATATGAACATCTCAGTTCATTATCCTTCTGCCTAGTAGCCTTCATTCATTCCAAATGAATGAGAAATCAAACTTTCATTTTTTTGCAATTAGATTCCTAAAGTTATTTCTCTTTAACTTTAAGTCCCTAATGCCGATTTTTCCTCAAATTGAGTCCATAAAGTTTTAAAATTTATCATGGGACCTCAATTTATTCCATTTCACAAAAACGGGTTTAATTTCCCAAATTTTGGATTTGGTCCGCCAACTTTTCCAAAATTACCATTTTGCCCTTCCTTTACAAAAATGGTAAATTTTACTTCAAAAATTCTAAAATACCTCAATTGGCCCTCTAACACCGATCGGAAATTGCACAGGGGAGTCAAATTGGATTATGTTTCCATCCTAATTCAGCAGTAGGAGGAATGAGGAAGTGTTGGGAGGGTTTTGTTTGGCCTGAGGAGGGCTCGAATTGGCCGATTTCAACTTGGCCAAAACAGGGCAGCTTCGGTCCGCTAGAGCTGCTTCACTATGTGATCACGTCGGTGCTTCTCTAATGACTCTTGTATTGAACGGATGTTAACACCATGTAGCTGACTTCTCCACAATGCTATTAAATCTGACCACGCCTTCTTCGGCTCAGAAATGGCCCTATATTGGAGCTCTGGTTTGAGATTCACTAAAAAACTAAGCAACTGAGAGAGTGTGAGTTTTTCAGGTGTGGAGAGTATGAATGGGGAGGGGGTCTTTATATAGGAAGTTCGGGGACTCCTTGGCCGTCTGATTGGTGCCTTTATGACAGGCATTCATGGCCGAAAATGTATTGAACGGATACGTTTCTTCTTCGTCGGCACTGCTTTGATTTTTTGGCGAGTGAATAGTGTTGTCATCTGAAGGAAGAAGACGACACTATTTTGAATTGGACTGGACCGGTCCGAACCAGGTTCAAATCTTAAATCGGCCGGTTCATCCCTCATTCGACCGAGTTTTTAAAATCTAAAAATTTCTAAATTCATTTTCTATCCAATGGTGGCCTCAAATCTCAAATTTGAATTATTTAAGCCACTTAGAAAAATGAATTTAGGATCTAGTTCAATAGTGGTTCAAACCGGTCCAAATCGGTTTGGATTCGATTCACCTGAACCAGTTTGGTTTTCATCTCCAATTCCTTCACAAGTCCATTTCCATGACTTTTGTGACTCCTTAGGTCACTTAGGGTCCATAAATTTCCCGATTTACCATCTCTCTATCGGTTCTTAAACAGGTTTAATCCGGTTCGGGTCAAGTTCACCCGAACCAGTCTAGTTTTTCTCTCCCACTTTGTTCTAAGATTCCTTTCCAAGGTTTATAAATCTCTTCGAGTCACAAGGGATCCATAAATTTCCCTGTTTGCCCTTTCTCTATCGGTTCCGGTTCATGAACCGACTTGGTTCATAAACCGGTTCAATCTAATTGGATCTGGTTCATCTAAACCGGTCTAGTTTTTCTCTTTCAATTTGTCCTAAGGTTCTTTTCCAAGGTTTTATGAACCCTTTGGATCACCCGAGAATTGTAAATTTCCAAATTGCTCATTCCCAATTGATCGGGTACGTGAACCAGTTCGGTTTTTTTTACTTGGCTTGACTGATTCTTTTCCTGGTTTTCCTTAATTCAAAAGGGTGGGGTTTACACTTGTAATATTATCCCTTCGAACTTCTATAGGGGTGGAGGTGTCCTTCTTAGGAGGTATCACTTGGATTCTTCGTAGTGTTGGACAATTCCTTGCTATGTGTCCCACATTCCTACACTCATAACAAATCCTCTTGGGTCTTGTCCTTCGAAATGTCATGCATCTTCTACTGTAGTATCCCCATCGTCCACATTTATAATAGGTCATCTCCTTGTGTGGATTTTTATGGTTCGTCCAACACTTTAAACATTGTTAGGCCTTTCTAAGGGGTTGTTGATGGTTTGATGTCTTGCCGTCTTTGAGCCTAAACACCTTGGAGGCTTTCTTGTCGAGTCCTCTTCGACTCGGGGTTACTCCAAGGGGTCCTTCTATACTCTTGGTTCATTTCCTCTCTCAGGATGGGGTTCTCCCTAGTTTCTGGGGTAGCTAAGGTAGCGTAGGTTTGTTTGGTTACTTTTCTTAGGGCCATCTGAAAATTTTAAAAGTATTCCTATCGGTCACTATGTTATTTAGTTTTGATAATGTATTAGAGGAAACAGGCTCTAATACCACTCAAGTTGCCATGCCCCGACCCAGTTTGGTTGGATCCCCGTGATCAACCCGCCAGTCTCCCGGTTTACTAAGGATTTCCCCTATTTATAAACCGTGAGGAGTAACGTATCATTTAAACTTGCACCTTTCCTAGAATAACATAAATCAAAACTGTATAAAATTTTAAACTATTCAAACCTGTCTTATAAGTGCGTTAGTTGGTGGTCTTTGGGGTAAGCTTTCTAGGGTTAACTAAAAGGGATATAAGGGAGGGGGTGAGTACAACGACTCAGTGAATGGGTTTTCAAAATTTAACTTTTAGGAAAGTGTTTGATTCGGATTGTGCTAGACTCCTTATTTTCTTTTAAAAATATTTCATTCTCAATTTTGGTTTTTATCACAATTTCTTGTTAACACGGTGTGTCATCACCCAACATGCATCCTTCATCATGAAGGTAAAACACACAATCACAGGCTAACCCATCCACTGAACCCACTTGTGGCATCAAAGCAACTCTACCAGCCCTAAATAGAAGTATGTCCACTTCTACCCTAAGAATAAGTGGATGTTCATGACATCCAACCCTCAATCCTGTAACAAATCTCTATGTTCGTATGAGGACAGGGACCTCATCCTATCCCCACCCTGATCTCATGCGCTTGAAGCTACTCTGAGCCTCACAAGACTTATGGTATGACTAACTGCCCTTATATCTACCAGGTCGTCCAAAGCCAAGGGACACATCACTACCTCTCTTAGGCATCTTGAAGGTCCCGTAAACACAGTGCATGCATAATCAACAGGTTTTCACATAATGCCATATAATTTGTGGTGCCACTGATCCAACGGCCCCAACCCTCAACTCGACCTGTAGCTGTTTGTCTTGACTAGTTTGGAGACATGTCATGTCGCAATGTTGCTAGTTGACTGAGTATGTCGGTCCGGTCTTGGTACCATGGCCAAACAGTTCATTTACTTAAGTTTTCATGGCATATTGACCATGTTTGTTTACGAGCTCCTACTCGTGCCAACTGGCCTAGGGTTGTTCGAGATATTCAAAATCAGGCATATTAGCCCCCAAGTTCCAAAACCGAGGCCTCCAGCCTAATAGAGCTATTCGAGCTCCCGTCAAGAAGGTCTCCCAAAATGTTTAAGTAGTGGCACATAGTCAGGGGAGAGCACTTCTAACAAAATATACTTTTCAACTGTCCATCATACCAAACGAGTATGAGAACATCTCTGCTCATAACCGATGAACGAGTTTTCCACTTCCTTCGAGGACGTTTCATCATACCAATCGAGTATGATCTACTTACAACGGGTAAGTAGTTTATTCGCTTGATTTCCACATCGCTCCTCTCAGGTGTGATGATTAAAATACCACTTAGCAGTGTGTTTCCATTTTCAAGTTGCTTATCATCCCAATCGAGTATGATATTAAATTCCCACTCACTCGTTAATGCAGTGAATTCCTCTCGACCGATTCTTTGTATTCACGCGAGCTTGTCCTTGCTACTGTTCCCAGTACTTCGTGTTCTTACACGATATGAACATCCTTGTTCATTATCCATTAGCCTAATAGCCTTCATTCATTCCAAATGAATGAGAAAACTAAACTTTTCATTTATTTGCAATTAGGTTCCTAAAGTTATTTTTCTTTAACTTTAAGTCCCTAATGTTGATTTTTCCTCAAATTGAGTCCCGAAACTTTTAGAATTCATCTTGGGACCTTAATTTATTCAATTTCACAAAAAGGGGATAAATTGGGGATTTCAAAAAATTGAGGGACCTCTTTGCAATTTCCCAAAATTGAAGGCCAATTGGCCTTGTGAAAGATGTTGGAGGACCAATTGGTAAATTTTTGGAACATTTGGTGTCAAATTGCCATTTTTTGAATGTATGGGCAAAATAGTAATTTTTAAAAAGTTGGGGACCAAATTTGAAATTTTGAAAACTAGAGCCCCTTATACAATTTTGAGTAAATTGAGGACTCAAAGGGAAATTTGGAATCCTTGGGACTCAATTTAGGGAAAAATTGGCATTAGGGACCTAAAGTTAAGGAAAATAAACTTTAGGGACCTAAGTGCAATTAATTAACAATTTTGAGCCTTGTCGCTCACGTGAGAAAACGATGGTTGTTATGCCAAACTTTAAATAATAAGGATGCCCAAATCGTGTAGGAACATGTGTGACCGGAACTCTAGCAAGAGAAAGCTCGCGTAAACTTCTGAACCGACTATGGATGAACACATCACAATCATCGAGTGAGTGGGCTTAACACATTATAGCCGATTGGGATGATGATCTTATTTTTATGAAAAGAAAACATACTTACTGGTTGTAAGTAGAGATGATCGTACCCGGTTGGTATGTCAAACTTTCTTAAGGAAAGGAGAAACCTGCTTACCGGTCGTAAGTGGAGATATCATTACATCCGATTGGTGTGATGAAGTTGAAAACAACCTTTTTGTCAGAAGTGTTCTCCCCTAACTATGTGTCATTGCTTAAATGATTTGGGAGACTTTCTTGACAGGAGCTAGAACAGCTCAGATAGGCCAAAGGCCTCCATTTTGAACTCATGGGGCTAAATGCCCGATTTTTGGAAAATCACATATAGTGGGCCGATTGCCAGCTCATATTATAACAGTATCCCAAATAATTTAAGTAGTTGCACACAGTCACGGGAGATCTTTTTGGGAAAAAATGTTTTAAGCTTAAAATGCACTCATCATCCCATTGGGCATGATGATGGGAGATCCCACTCATGGTGGCATTTCATTTTAGTAGAAGTGCTCATCACCCCAACTGGGTATAATATTTAAAATGTCACACTCACTCGATGTCTGTGAAGTGTTCATTCCCAGTCAGCTTCTAAAGTTAGGGTCGTGCTCCCTTGCTAACATTCTTGTCCAAATTTGTCCCTACATGGTTTGAGTATCATTATAAGGAAAGGTTTGACATAAAAGACCTCCTGTTCTCACGTATGGGCAACTAGGCCCTAATTTTGGTTTTATTACACTTAGGCCCCTAAAGTTCATAATCTTTGACTTTAGGTCCCTAATGCTCAATTATCTTCAATCAAGTCCCTAGGATTTCCAATATCCTCCTTGGGTCCTTAATTTTCACAAAATCACAATTTGAACTCAACTTTTCCAAAATTTCCAATCCGTCCCTTAACTTTCCAAAATTACCGATCAACCCCAAAATTTCCCAAAATGACCAATTGGTCCCATTTCTTCCAAAAATGACCAATTGGTCCTCCAAGTTCTTCTACATTTCCAATTGACCTTCAATTTTTGAAACATTGCACAAAGGTCCTTCAATTTTCAAAATCACCAAAATTTCCCAAATATTTCCCTAATTTCACTACTTTATATTGATCAAATCTGATCTCTTCAAATTGGCCTTTCAAATGGGTTTAATTGTTCCTTTTTATGGTCCTAATCACTCTCTTCACTTCCATACGATCTGACCGAGCTTTGAATTGCTGTTATTGGTCCGGAACAAGCATAAACGCAAGTTTTGCTGAAAAAATAATGTAGAGAGAGAAAGCTTTGAGAACTTACTGTCAGAGGTGCGGTGGTCTGAGCTTTCAATTTGGATAAAAGCTCTCATCCACAGGGTCCTTCTAGTATCAAGATTTGCTACAATTCATGTACTAAGTAGTAGAAATTTGGTTAGTGAAATTTGACACTTTCTCTCTCTAGAATCGAACTGTTCCGATGGAGGGGGACCGAATTGATTTACAGGTTACCATGGGGAGGTCGAGTGCAGGCTAGAGAGGCTAGGGGAAGGCTTAGTTTGGTTGTAGGAGGTCTGAATTGGCTGAATTTGGACTGGGCAAAACAAGGCACCCTCGGGATCTATGGAGCAGCTTTACTATTCTGGCCTGCAGGTGCTTCTCTGGCGATCCCTAGGTCTAATGGAGGGCATCGTTAGGTAGTTGACTTCCTCTAGAGTCTGTAGGACTTGAATTCACCATTTGAGGTTGAAATATGTGTCCAAGTCGGAGCTCTGGTTTGGGATTTGTTGGGAAACCAAGCACTTCTTCTTCTTTAGAGGTTTGAGGTGTGAGGAGTATGAATGAAGGGGAGCTCTTTATATAAGGAGCTAGGGGACCCATGGCTCTTCCAGTTTCCATATTGGTCGAGATTTATCCTCATCAAAAAATTCCATAATCATAGGGAATATTCCCTTATCGGAAATGGAATGTGGAATCCTTCCATTAATAGTATTGTCATCCTAAGAAAGAAGATGACACTATTCGTTGATCGGTTGGACCGTTGACTAGTCTGGTCCAACCGGGTTCGGTCACTTGAAAATGAAAATCGGTTGGTTCAGGACCAATTCGACCAGTTTTCTAAAAATTAAAAATTTCTAATTTAATCTAAATTTATTTTCTATCAAATGGTGGTCTATATTTTCCAAATTGATATTTTTAAGCCACCTAGAAAAATGAATTATTGAATCGGTTCTTCACGATTCAACTTGGATCAAGTCTAGTTCACCATAAATCGGTCTGGATTTCACATCCAATCCATTCATTAGTTCTTCTTCATGGCGTCTAGGATTTCTTGGTTAATTGGGATTTTCCAAATCCCCATTTTAACCCTTCTTTACCATTTTTAGTTTATTTGTGTGCTCGATTTTCTCATGAAAGGTGCCAGTTCTTGTCACGATTTCTTTGGTCCGAGAGGACGAGTTTCACAACTCTCCCCTCCTTTTAGGAATTTTGTCCCCAAAACTTAGTTATTCACCCTTTAAATCGGGAATAAATTCCCTTGAGGTCAGCTTGGGATTCAGTTTGATATCCTACCACTTTGGTTACCCCCCTTCACTTAGTTCAATAGCCAACATACTTAAGGAATTTCCTTCCCCTTTGATCATTCATTTACTCCCTTGTACTTAGTTCCATAGACTTGTCTTACCCCCGTGTCCAAGTAATTTCTTAGATCCAATGCTTCTTGTAGGGGTAAGACCCTTCCTCTTGAGGGTTTTTGCCTAGAATTACAAGATTGGGTGTTCCAAACTATCTGATTGTCCCTGTGCCTATTTATTCCCTTGGTTGTTGAAACTCATTAGCTCGGTGTCCTTTTGAGCTTTTCATATTTTTTTTCTAAGGTTTCGATGTTATTCCCTTTTTGACTTATATTAGTCCTTTAATTCATTCTTTCATACTTGAGTCACCCTTTATTGGGATTGTTGGACCTACATGTCTCTTGCAGTATGTCTTGTTATAGAACTATCTTTGTTCATTATAGTTCTAGAATATTTCCTTGATAATAAATCATGCCTTTCCAACCTTTTAGGAATCATGTGGCTTTATTCCTTCTTATCACCTAGTAGTGTTCCTCAATTATCTTCAGCATTATCCAATCATCCCTTGCGCATAACTCTTGAATTCGGTTATTTCTCATTAGACTCGAAATCCTCCTTACTTTGAGGTTCAGACATCTTAGTATGAAATTTTTCCACTTCCTTCCTTAGAGTGTGTTCCCATACACTTCTCTATGCATTGTTAGAGTGTTTCACTATTCGATTCTGGTTCGTACATCTCTTCCATGCACATAATGTCCCTTTACATTGGACGTCATGTCTTTCATGAGCGTTTGGGTTTTCCATATTCATTCATCCTTCACCAACTTCCTTATTAGTATTTTCTGGTTCCAACCATCAGATTTCTCGTTCACTTCTTGACTTACTGACATACTTGAGGATTTTGTCCCTTATGTCGTTCCTCATATCCAATGGCGTCCTTACTTAAGGGTTTCCTTTTTCTAGTCCATCCTTACTTGCTTGTGACCCTTACAGTCCACTTGTCTTTTCCTTGGCTTGGAAAGTTCCCTTTCTATAGTCTCATTCTCTACTACATTCTTCGGACTAGAGACTTCCACCTTGGGTGTTACACGCTCAACCTTCTTACCACTCCTTGAAGGTTTCCTTCCTTCATTTGCTTACACCCTTTTTATATTGGTGCATTTGCCTGCCTTTAATCCTTCATCGTCTTTAAATTCTCATTCCGTCCCTTATTCCTTATCCAAGGAACTTCCAATTACTGGGTCTTATTTCATGTACTCCACACTATGCCCAGTCGTCCAATCTAAGGTTCCATGAACCGGGACGTATATACCTCTCTAGGACTTCTTTTCTACACTCGCTTCTTCCTTTCTTTGCACTTATGGGTATCCAACCTAGGGAAACTTTATGACATTCTTTGTTGCCATCCTTCCTGTTTACCCTTCTTTGAAAATCTTGCGGGTATGCCCTTGTACCCTTTCCTTAATCGTACTTGTATACTGTACAAGTTTACTTCCTTGGGAAGGGTTCAGATCTTGTTTGTTCCAAGATTTCTTGACCTCCTTGTGTGAGGCTTACTTAATCCTTATCCGCCCATGACTACTTTAAGGATTTCATTCATCCTTTCTTTTTGGATGTTGATCCTTCCCACTTCTCCTTTCTTCACTGGGGTTTTAATCCATGATTCTCATGAGGGTTAGTTCTTTAACCGCCTCATCCCTACTACTCTCCATGTCAAATAGTTTTGAGACAATTGTCTCTCGAGATTACTCGTCCTTGATGCCCATCATGTCACTCTATTAGGGCATAGTCATTACTACTTTCATGTCCTTCTTAGGACATCGTTTATCCTCCTTGATCATCCCATAGTTACTAGTTGCTTTACTCTACTAGGTTCATCTGTAACCCTACTTGGCTCCTCTGCTTTTCCAAAATAGGTCACACTTCGCCATCCTGAGACATCCTAATCAGCGTCCAACATTCGGGGTTTGTCTTCTCTTGTGGAGGCGCTTACTTCCTTGCTCCAAGATGGATCGTAACACTTCTTAAGGGAAATTTCCCATCATCCACACTTTGATCTGTTTGCGGTTTCTCAGGGTCCTACCTTCGGCCCTTCTTACCTTTTGTAACCCTTTCTCATACAATTGAGGTACAAGATTGCATCTTTATTTGAGAAGCAGAGTTTTAGGAACTTGGTATTTTTATTAATTGAGAAGGAGTATAATACGTTGGGGTTTTAGCCCTATTACAAAGAGTTGGTTACCAATTAAATTTGGAAGCTACTATACTTGGTTCTTGATATGTGTCCTCCTTGGTAAGGTTATAAGCCTTTGCTAGTTGGGGTTTTTTCTTTATCTTAAAAAAATATTTATTTGCTTCCCCTTACTAGGGAGGCATTTAGCAAACACTCACATGCCCTTTATCATAAAGGGTACAAACATTTGTAGATGTAGTACTCTGACTGCACCCACTTGGGGATCAGTGCGCCTTTACGATCCGCCTTGATAGAAGTCTGGCTACTTCTACCCTTAGTCAGAGTGGACGTTTACACGTCTGACCCTCAGACCCGAAAGTACTTTGTATCCATGATATGAAGACTAAGACCTCATCCTGACCCTGCCCAGTCTCGATGCGCAAGAAGCTACTCTAAGCTTCATGACTCACTCGATGACAATACTGATCTTATTGCATCTAGGTCATCCAATAGCCCTTGGAACCAACACTACCCCTCTTGGGCATCTTGATGGTCCGTATCATGGTGCATGCACAAACAATAGTATTAGAATTATTATCCATTATATTTGGTGCCAACGGTCCAACGGCCCCGACTCTCAACTTGGGCTCGTAGTTGTTTGCCTAATCGATCCGTTAACCTGGTCTTGGTACACTACCATTAGACCATCGGTCCTAATTTGATATCATAGCAAGTCACAAAAAATAATTATCAGTTATGAGTGTTTTCATGGCTTTCATCATTATGCTTGTCTACAGGCTCCAACTCGTGCCCACTATCCTTGGACCAACTTCACGAGTTTTTCAAAACTAGGCTTTGGGCCATATAAGTTCAAAACTGAGGCCTCTAGCCTATTGGAGGTGTCCCAGCTCAAATTAGTAAAGTCTCCCAAATAATTTAAGCTAGTAAAGGGAGATCTTTTCTGGAAAAATAGTTTTAAACTTAAAATGCACTCATCATCCCACCGAGAATGATGATGGAAAATCCCACTCATGGTGGCTTTTCATTTTAGCAAAAGTGCTCATCACCCCAGCCGATTATGATATTTAAAATGTCCCACTTACCGGATGACTATGACGTATTCATCCCTAGTCAGCTTCCCAAGTCTGGGTTGTGCTCCCTTGCTCATTTACTTGTACAAATTTTTCACATCACAGTTTGAGTATCCTTATAAGGAAATAATCGATATGGAAGGCCTCCTGTTCTCACGTATTGAAAACTTGGCCCTGGTTTTTATCTTATTACACTTAGGTCCCTAAAGTTCAAAATCTTTGACTTTAGGTCCCTAATGCTCAATTATCCTCAATTCAGTCCCTAGGATTTCGAATATCCTCCATTGTCCTTAATTTTCTCAAAATCGCAATTGGAACTCAACTTTTCCAAAATTTCTAATCACTCCCTTATGTTTACAAAATTACCGATCGGTCCCAAAATTTTCCAAAATGACCAATTGGTCCCATTTCTTCAAAAAATAACCAATTGGTCCTCCAAGTTCTTCTACTTTGCCAATTGACCTTCAAATTTTGAAAAATTGCACAAAGGTCTGTGAATTTTTTAAATCCCCAAAATTTCCCAAAAGTTTCCCCAATTTCACTTCTTTGTATTGAGAGAATCTAATCGTTTCATATTGGCCTTTCAAATGGGGTTAATTATTCCTTTTGAATTGTTGTGTTTGGATCCGAAGCTAGCTTAAATTGAGCTTCACCGAAAAATTAAATGTAGAGAGAGAAAGCTTCGAGAACTTAATGTTGGAGGTGCGACAGTCTCAGCTTTGAATTTGGAAAGAAAGCTCTCATCCACATGGTCCTTCTAGGATCAAGAGCCACTACAATTTGTGTCCTAAGTAGTAGAAATTCGGTTAGAGAAATTTAACACTTTCTCTCTCTAGAATTGAACTATTCTGACGGGGAGGACCGAATTGACTTACACAACTCCTTGTGGAGGTTGAGTACAGGCTGGAGAGGCTAGGGGAGGCTCGATTTAGCCACAAAAGGTCTGAATTGAACAAATTTGGACTGGGCAAAATAGGGTACCCTCTGGTCCTATGGAGCAACTTTAATGTTTGGGCCCACCGGCGCTTCTTTGGTGATTCTCAGCATGAATGGAGGTCATCGTTAGGTAGCTGACTTCCTTCAGAGTCTTTAGTACTTTAATTCAGCTTTTTTGGGCTATAGTTTGAGCTTTTTTGGGAAACCGAGCAATTCTTCTTAATCCAAGGTTTGAGGTGTGAGTAGGATGAATGAAGCAGAGCTCATTATATAAGGAGATAGGGGATCCTTGGCTCTACCAATTTCCATATTTGTCGAGTTTATCCTCATCATATAATGCCATAATTAGAGAGAATATTCCCTTGCCAAAATTGGAAGGAGGAATCCTTCCATGAACAATGTTGTCTTCTTAAGGAAGGAGATGACATTGTTCGTTGACCGGTTGGACCATTGACCGGTCCGATCCGACCGGGTTCGGTGACTCAAAAATGAAAATTGGTCGATTCAGGGCTGATTCGACTAGTTTTCTAAAAATTAAAATTATTCTAAATTAATTTTCTATCTAATGGTGTACTCAATTTTTCTAATTGATATTTTTGAGCCATATAGAAAAAT
Organism: Trapa bicornis; assembly: GCA_030064425.1. NCBI lineage: Eukaryota > Viridiplantae > Streptophyta > Magnoliopsida > Myrtales > Lythraceae > Trapa > Trapa bicornis. Next base: position 5,091,336 of record CM057759.1, read on the forward strand.
GAATTATGGAACCAATTCATCACGGTTCAACCTGGTTCGACTTAATTAAGGTTTGGTTCACCTTGAAACGGTCCAATTTCCATATCCAATCCATTCCTTAGTTCTTCTTCATGATTTTTAGGATTTCTTGGTTACTTGGGATTTTCTAAATCCCCATTTTAACTGTTCTTTACCATTTTTAGTTCATTTGTGGGCTCAGTTTTCTCATGAAAGATGTCAGTTTTTTTCTCGGTTTCCTTGGTCCGAGAAGATGAGTTTCACAATTTACCTCATGTGCCTTTAGTTATCTTGATGCATAAGCTCACAATTTACCCTTCCTTGTTTCATTAAAACACATCCTAAGCCTTGTCCGAAAGCGTCACTATACATGGCATTTTCTCTCGCGTATGGGTCTGGTAAGGCCAACACTGGATTTGTCGCCATATATGACTTTAGTTCTTGGAAAGAACTCTTGCAATTCTCATTCCACTTACACTCCACTCAATTCCTTGTTAGGCGGGTTAAGGGCACCACAATTCCTAAGAAGGCCTCTACAAATTTCCGGTAATACCTTGCTAAGCCAAAAATGCTACGGATCTCCGTCAGGTTTGTGAGAACTTTCCAATTTGATATCGCCTCTATTTTTTGTGAGATCCACCTTAACTCCTTCTCTAAAGACAACGTGTCCTAAGTAGCTCACCTCCTGTAACCAAAATTTGTCCTTCGAGAATTTGGCATAAAGTCTATTTTCCATCAAACCTCTAGAGTGACTCTTAAATGTTCTTCATTCTCCTCCTTGATTCATGAATAAATAAGGATATCATTTATGAAGACTATCACGAATTTGTACAAATAGGGTTGAAACACCTTGTTCATTTGGTCCATAAAAAGTTGCATGAGTGTTTGTTAAACCCAACGACATAACTATAAATTCATAATGACCATATCATGACCTCAATGTCATCTTTTCGATATCCTCCTCCTTGATTTTGAGCTGATGATATCTAGATCGTAGGTCAATCTTGGAGAAATAGGCAGTTCCTTTTAATTTATCAAACAGGTCATCAATCCTTGGTAGAGGTATCTATTTTTTATGGTCACTTGATTTAATTTCCAATAATGAATGCATAACCTCATGTTCACATCCTTTTTCTTTATGAATAATACTAGTGCACCTCACAAAGATTGATTGGGTTGAATGAAGCCTTTTTCCAACAGTTCATCTAGTTGCTCCTCTAACTCCTGAAACTCTACTAGGGTAATATGGTCGGGGGCTTGGGAAATGGTATGTATTTCCGGTATAATTTCAATGGAAAATTCCAATTGACAGCCAGGTGGTAATCCAAGTAATTCTTCTAGGAAGACTCTAGGGTAGTCTTTAACTATCAGAATTTCTTCTTGTTTCTTCATTTCATTGACTTCATTGGTGATGATTGCTAAGAACGACTCATATCCATTTCATAGCATGTTTTGTGCTTTAAGGTAAGGCACCAAATTTGCTCTTTTCTTGTTCCTATCTATGTAAAACACCACTGCTTTGGCCTTTGGGGGTGAAAGGTTACTATCTTATCTTGGCAGTTTACTCTCGCATAATGTAAGGACAATATATTCATTACTAGAATAATTTCAACCTCTTGAAATTTTAAGAAAATTAATTCCGCTTCAAAATCCCTTTCCATTATCTCTACCTTGCAATCCTTGTAGATATTATCCATTACTAATGCCTCTCCCAGAGGTGTAAGGACATTAATAGTTGGACTGAGTGTGGTGGTTCCTCAGGTATTTCTTGAATCAATGAGTCCTTAATAAAAAAAACTTTGCAGCTCCAGATTCGATGAGGGCGAATGTCCATCTACTGATTAACTTGATGTATCCGGATTTTTAGGAGATAAATAAATATTTGTTAACTAAGACTTCCTTTATTAATAAAATTCGAAGGAGTACAATTTTAGAAATTGTATCCCTTCTTAGAGAAAAAAAAAGACATTTTGGTGGAGTGTCGGGAAGTACCCACTACTACACTAGGGTTCCTTTGCACCTCTTATTGAATGATGTTGTATGCTCTTACTAGGATCCTAGGTGTGTTGGTGGCTCCTTGTCCTCTAGCATCTTGAGCTCCACTAGTTGAAGTATGGTTGTTGTCAGAAGGTATCAAATCTTTCTTTCTTCACATGATTGTGGTTTTTTCTTTATCTTAGAAAATATCTTAAACAGATATACTTGTCTTACAATTCCAACACAGCGAAGTCTTTAAGTTTGATTTTTCCTCAATTACCTGAAAGGGATAAAAGGGAGGGGGTGAGTTCTACAACTTAGTGAGCGGATGTTGGGAGTGAGTATTCGAAATACTTTAGTTTACCCAGCCAAGGATAACATTTTCTTTTCAAAAGGGTTTTCTCAAATATTATTTGTTTTCCAAAACCTTTTTCCAAGGTTTACCATTTCTTTTTCCAAGGATTCCCAAATCTCACCATGCCAAGGTTATCATTTCCTTAAATTTTGGTTTTCAAAACATTTTCCTATTTACCATATTAGGTGTGTTTATCTTTCTTAGCTCGTCCCCTTGCCTCGAGAGGCATTTAGCAAACAACACACACTCTTCATTAGGAAGGGTACACACATTCACAGGTGCAGCCCGCCCATTGCACCCACTTGTGGATCAGAGCGTCTTTACTGTCCACCAATATAGAATCCAGTCCACTTCTACCCTAGGTTTGAGTGGAACATCCCAAACACCCAACCCTTAAACCCGAATGCCACTTTGTGCCAATATGAGTATGGAGACCTCATCCTATCCCCACCCCGATCTCATGCGCAATAATCCCCTAGAGCTTCATGACTGACTGGTACGACAAACTGCCCTTATCGCCCACCATGTTGTCCAATATCCCTTGGGAACCATCACTACCACCTAAGGCATCTTGATGGTCCTGTACCAGAGGTGCATACACAAACATGAGTTTTCCAATAAATCTATTATATTTGGTGCCAACGGTCCAACGACTTCGACACTCAACCCGACCTGCTGTTGTTTGTCTAGGCGGGTTCGTCGACCTGGCCCTAATGCACTACTGCCAGCCCATTAAACACTATCGGTCCTGACTTGGTACTGTGGTGAAATCACACAATCAATTTATTTACGAACTCCTGCTCATGTCCACTGGCCTTGGGCCCACTACTAGCATTTTTTCCAAAAATCAGGCATTTAGCCCCATAAGGTCAAAAATCGAGGCCCCTAGCCTATTTGAGCTGTTTTAGCTCCTATCAAGAAGGTTTCCCAGATATTTTTAGCATTGGAACACAGTCAGGGGAGAATACTTCTGATAAAAATTCATTTTCATCTCATCACACCAATTGTGTGTGATGATATCTCTACTTACAATAGGTAAGTGGGTTTATCCTTTCCTCATCATACCAACCAAGTATGAGGTGAAATAATTCCACTCACAAGAGGTTTTTTTCAATTTTTAAAGTGCTCACCATCCCAACTAGGCATGATGTATAATTAAGCCTACTCACCCAATGACCATGACATGTTCGTCCCTAGTCGGTTTCCAGGTCTACCCTACCTTTTCCTCGTTGGAGTTCTGGTCTCTCATGTCCTTACACGATTTGGGCATCCTTATCAATTAATATTTGGCATGACAGCCATTATTTTCTCAAGTATGAGCGACTAGGCTCAAAATTGTTGGTTTATTGCACTTAGGTCCCTAAAGTTCATTTTCCTTAACTTTAGGTCCCTAATGCTAACTTTTCCCCAAATTGAGTTCCAATACTTCTAAAATTCCCTTTTGGATCCTCAATTTACTCAAAATTGTGTAAAGGGCTCAAGTTTTCCAAATTTCCAATTTGGTCCCCAACTTTTCAAAAAATACAATTTTGCCCCTACTTTCTAAAATGGAAATTTGGCCCCAAATGTTTCAAAAATTGTCCAATTGGTCCCCCAACATCTTTCTCTTTAGAAATTGCATAGAGGTCCCTCATTTTTTTCTAAATCCCCAATTTTCCCAAAATTTTCCTCCAATTTCTCCCCTTCAAACTGACCGAATTTTATTTTTTCAAATTGGCCATTCAATTGGGGTTAATTACTCCAATTAAAGGTATAAATCAGTTCCTACACTTCCATACAATTCAATTAAGCTTTGAACCGTAACATTTAGGTCTAAATTGAGCTCAAATAGAGCTTCGCCAGAAAATTGTTAGTAGAGAGAGAAAGCTTCGAAAGCTTACCGTTGGAGGTGCGGATGTCACGCCTCAACCCAGTTTGGTCGGATCCCCGTGAGCAACTTGCCAGTCCCTTTGGTCCATTAAGGGTTTCACCCTCTTCTAAACCGCGAGAAGTAAGGCATCCTTCTTTCCTGTCTTTCCTGGAATAGCATTATACAAAACTAAATATCTTAAAACTGACATACTTGTCTTAGAGGGAGGTCTTTATGTTTGGTTTTCCCTTGGTAACTTGAAAGGGGTAAAAGTGGAGGGGGTGAGTTCTACAAATCAGTGAGCGGGTGTTGGGAGTGAGTTTTCATAATAGCTTAGTTTATCCAAATCATGCCAAGGTTATCATTTCCTTTTTAAAAGGGTTTTCCTCAAACTTTGGTTTACAAAACCTTTACCCTCCCAAGGGTGACATTGTCTTTTAAAAGGGTTTCCTCAATTTCAATTTCGTTTTCAAAACCTTTTTTCTAATGTCTACCATTCATTTTTTTTCAAGGATTCTTAAATCCTTTCCAAGGTTTTCAAAAACCATTTTTTCCATTTTCATATTAGGTGTGTTTAGCTTTCCTAGCCCATCCGCTTGCCTTGGGAGGTTTTTAACAAATAAACACATGCCCTTCATCATGAAGGGTACACACATTGGCTGGTGTAGCCCTACTGCACCCACTTGTGGATCGAAACGTCTTTACCATCCACCAAGATAGAAGCATGTCCACTTCTACTCTGGGTCTGAGTGGATGTTCTTGACATCTTACTCGAATGCCACTCCGTGTCCGTATGAGGATAGAGATCTCATCCCGATCCCATCCCGGTCTCATGCGCAAGAAGTTACTCCGAGCTTCCTAACTGACTAGCACGACGAACTATCATTATCTCCACCATGTCATCCAGTATCCCTTAGGACCCATCACTACCCCTCTTGGGCATCTTGATGGTGTTGTATCACAAGTGCATGTACAAACAATAATTTTTACATATGGCCATTATCTTTGGTGCTAATGGTCAAATGGCCCCAACCCTCAACGCGACCTACAATTATTTGTCTAGGCCCGTCCGTCGACCTAGCCCTGACGCATTGTCGCTAGTCCATCAAGTATTGTCGGTCCAGACTTGGTACCATGGTGAAATCACACAACAATTTCATTAGAAATTTTCATGGCTTCCTTATCTCAAGTTTGTTTACAAGCTTTGTCTCATGCCCACTAACCTTGGGCCCATTGCACGTGTTTTTCCAAAATCGGGCATTCATCCCCATGAGTTCAAAAACTAAGGCCTCTGGCCTATCTAAGTTGTTCTAGCTCCCGTCAAGAAGGCCTCCCAAATTTTTTAAGCACTGGCACACTATTAGGGGAGAACACTTCTGACAAAAAGTATATTTTCACTTCATCACACCAATAGGGTGTGATGATATCTCCGCTTACAAATGGTAAGCAGGTTTCCCCTTTCCTTAAGGAAGTTCATCATACTAAACAGGTATGATTACCTCTACTTACAACTGGTAAGTAGGTTTTATCAATTAGAGATGGTACTCTTCATCCCAACTGAGTTACAAAATCCCACTTACAACCGGTAAGTGGTTTTTAGCTTAAATCGCTCATCACCCCAATCGGGTATGATGTTAAAATCACACTCACAGGTGATTTTCTGTTTCTAAAGTGCTCAACATCCCAACCAAGCATGATGTATAATTAAACCAACTAACCCGATGACCGTGACATGTTCGTCCCTAGTCAGTTTCTAAGTCCACGCTAGTTTTTACTTGTTGGTGTTCTAGTCTCTCGTGTCCCTACACGATTTGAGCATCCTTATCAATTAAGATTTGGCATGATAGCCATCATTTACTCACATACAGGCCACTAGGCCCAAACTTTTGATTTATTACGCTTAGTTCCCTAAATTTCACAACTTTTGACTTTATGTCCCTAATGTTAAAATTTCCTCAAATTAACTCCTAAGGACTACCCATATCCTCCTTGGGCACTTAATTTACTTTAAATTGTGTAAGGGGCTCAAGTTTCCTAAATTTTCAATTTGGTCCCCAATTTTCCAAAAATTACAATTTTGCCCCTACTTTCCAAAAATGGTAATTTGGCCAAAAATATTTCAAAAATTGACCAATTGGTCCCCCAATACTTTTCTCATGGCCAATTGGCATTCAATTTTTGGAAATTGCATAGAGGTTCCTCAATTTTTTCAAAATTCCTAATTTTCCCCAAAAATTTCCCAAATTTGATTTCTTCAAATTGGCCATTCAGTCGGGTTTAATTGCTCCAATTGAAGGTATGGATCAGTTCCTACACTTCCATACGATTCAATTGAGCTTTGAACCGCAACATTTGGGTCCTAATTGAGCTCAAATAGAGTTTCATTAGAAAACTGTTCGTAGAGAGAGAAAGCTTTAAAAGCTTACCGTGGGAGGTGTGGCAGTCCGAGCTCTCAATCTGGAGATGTAGTTCTCATCCTGAGGTTCCTTCTAGAATCAATAATTGCTACAATTTATATACAATCGAGGGAGAATTTTATCAATAAAATTTAGCAATTTGTCTCTCTAACTCCGACCTACAACGATTAAGGAGGGCCAAATTGGCTTACCTTTCAGCTCTGTTGAGGTCGTGTGAGGGTTGTGGAGGTGTTGGGGAGGATTAGTTTGGCTGGAGGAGGGCTAAATTTGGCTGAATTTAACTCGGCCAAAACATGGCAACTTCGGTCAAACGAAGCTGCTTCACTGTTTGATTCCGCCAGTGCTTCTTCAGTGGTCCTTGGGTCAAAAGAAAGATGCTATTAGGTAGCTAACTTCCACTGAAATTTATAGAACCCAACCTTGCCATCTAAGGCTGAGAAAAAAGTCGAGCTCTAGTTTGAGCTTCGTCGAAAAATGGAGCAGTTGAGAGAGGATTGAGATTTGAGTTGTGTGGAGGATAAATGGAGAGTAGCTCTTTATATAGGGAGTTTGGGGACCCTATACCCGACAACTTTCCATTTTTATCGAGATTATCCTCGCCCTGAAATAGTCTGATAAGAGTCGTTATTCCTTCGTCACCGTTATTAGTGTTTTGCATTAATGAACAGTGTTGGCATCTAGAGGAAGAATATGACATTGTTCCGAACCGGTCAGACCGGGTTCAATGCGTAAATCGATTGGTTCATGCCCGAATCGAGTGGTTTTCTCAAAATTAAAAATTTCTAAATTTATCTAAATTAATTATCTATCTAATTATGGCTTCAATTCCCCAATTTGATCATTTTAAGCCACCAAGAAAAATGAATTTAAAAATCAGTTCAAGTATGGTTTAAACCGGTTTAATCCGGTTCATGTCCGGTTCGCCCTGAACCAGTCTAGTTTTCTCTTCCCATTTGTCCCAAGGTTCTTTTTCATTAATTTTATGACTCTTTGAGTCACTTGGCATTTGTCAATTTGTCAATTTACCATTTCTTTATCGGTTAAGGTTTGTGAACTAGTTCAGTATTCTCTTCAGAAATGACCAGTTCTTTTCCTAGTTTTCCTTATCTTTAAAGGACGGCGTTTACAACTCTCCCCTCCTTTTAGGGGCTTTGTCCCCAAAACTAAGTCAGCAGTCCTTTGCATGGAGAGTAATTTTCCTTTGACATCCTTTTGGGGTTTGTTTGACATGTTGTCATTTGGTGGTTCCTTCACCTCGCCCTTTTTAACCACGTTCCTAAGAAATTCTTTTTCTTTCATTGTTTATTCACTCTTTGGAGTTTGTCATGATTAGGCATGTCTTACCCACTAGTTCAAAGGCATATCCTTAGGTTCACTCCTTACTCTACTTAGGGTAAGACTCTTCCTCTTGATTGTGTCTAGTTATTCTCTTGATCGTTGAAACCCCTAGCTTGGTGTTCTTTCAAGCATTACATACTTGTTATCACGGATTTTGGTGTTATCACCTTCTCGTCCGATTTTGTCCCTTCCTCCATCCGTTGTTTATTACAACATCCATTATCCGAGGAACTATGTCCAGTCGTCCACTCTTTAGGCACAATTATGTGAGTGTGGACCACAACCCATCTTGATATTAGTGGTTGTTCCCCCTTAACCACTTCTTACTTGGAGGGCTTACTTCCCCAAGGTTTCTCGGACGTTTTTTCCTTTATTTCCTTATTATGGCTTGTCTACCTATTCTTACTCATCATGGCATGTATTGATGTTATCTTCCTACCTACCCATTCCTTGGGTTTAACTTACTCCTTCGGTCCTCCTAGTATGCTTCCCTTAGTTCTTTCACCTCAGCATGCACTTGATTTGCAAGTTCATTTCCTCATTCCTCGTCACTTGGTTACATTACTCCTTAGTTGGGAAATGTAACCCTCCCTTGGGTTTCCTTCCTTGGGAGGATTCTTACCCTTTTCTCCCAAAATTCCTTTTTCATTCGCCCTTGATGGCACCTAACTTTAAATGGCATCCTTTGATGCCATCCTCTCCTGCTTACCTTTACTCTTGAAACCTTGCGGACACGTCTTTTATACCCCTTCCTCATTCCCACTTATACCCCAGTACACACCTATTTCTTTTAGGGAGAGCTAAAATCTTCCTTGTTTCAAGATCTCTTGATCATCCTACGAGAGGCTTACTTAACCTTCTCATGGTTTGAGTTTGGCCATTAAACTGGTCTTGGCCATTAATCACTTTAAGAATTTCCTTCATCCTTGTTTTCCAAATGTTTCCACCCCTCCCTTCTTTGTTGGAGTTATATTTTATGACCTACACAAAGGTCAATTCATTAACTGCCTTGTTGCCACTATTCTCCTAGTCTAATTATCTTGTGACAATTGTCTCTCGAGTTTTCTTATACTTGATGTCCATCTTATTGCACTTTTTAGGGTGTATTCCTTACTACCTCACGATCCTCCTTAAAGCATTGTTTATTCTCCTTGACGATCTTATTGTTACAATTTGCTTCCTTCCGCTATGTTCGTCTGAAACACCTATTTGGCTTCTCTGCTTTTTCCAAGGCAGAACACACTTGCCATCTTGAGACATCCCATTTATCATCAAATTCTCAACTTGTCTTCTCTTGTGGAGGTGCTTCCTTCCTTGTTCCTAGATTGTTGGAAATTTTCTTCTCAAGGAAAAATTCTCTTCATCTACCATCTACTATGTTTGTGGTTTATCAAGATCCTACCTTCAGTCCTTTTTCCTTCCTTGTGTAGTTGAGGCACACCATTGTACCATCATTGAGATGAGGCTCAAGTAGTCCTCCCAAACCTTATTCATTGTCAGAACGCATGCCCGAAGCATGTCTTCTAGGATTTGAATGGTCCGTTCGGATTGTCCATCTGTCTAAGGGTGAAAGGCAGTGCTCATGTGGAGTATAGTCCCAAGGGCAGCTTATAGGCTAGGCCAAAATTGAGAGGTGAACCTCGGTTCCCGATCTAATACTATACTTACGGGGACCACGTGGAGCAGCACGATTTCTCCCATGTACAGGGTGGCTAGCCTTTCTATCGGGTCTATCACCTTGATGGGTAGAAAGTGGGTGGACTTGGTCAGCCGATCCACGATGACCCATATTGCATCCCGACCCCTTTTTTTCACTGGCAGCCTAATCACAAAATCCATGGTGATATGCTCCCATTTCCACTCGGGAATTGGGAGGGGCTGCAGTAGTCTGGAGGGTTTCTAATGTTCGACCTACCCAGATAGAGAGCTTGTACCATCGTACCTCCGACAATAAGCTTTTGAAGCTTTCTCTCTCTACATACAATTTTCTAATGAAGCTTCGTTTGAGCTCAATTTGGACCCAAATGATACAGTTCAAAGCTCAATTGAATCCTATGGAAGTGTATGAATTGATTCATACCTTCAATTGGAGCAATTAACCTTGATTGAATGGTCAATTTGATGAAATCAAATTCAGCCAGTTTGAAAGAGGGAAATTGGGGAAAATATTTGGCAAATTTTGGGGATTTCGTAAAATTGAGGGACTAAATTGCAATTTCCAAAAATTGAGGGCCAATTGGGCATGAAAAAGATGTTGGAGGACCAATTGGTCGATTTTTGAAATTTATTGGGGTCAAATTGCCATTTTTATAAAGTCGATTTAAAATGGTAATTTTTGAAAAGTTGGGGACCAAATTGGAAATTTGGAAAACTTGAGCCCTTAGACAATTTTGAGAAAATTAAGGACCCAAAGAGAATTTTGGAGGTTTCGGGACTCAATTTGGAGAAAAGTTGGCATTAGGGACCTAAAGTCAAAGGAAAATGAACTTTAAGAATCTAAGTGCAATTAATTGGAAATTTTGAGCCTAGTCATTCATACGTGAGAAACGAAGGTTGTGATGTCAAATATTAATAGATAAGAATGTTCAAATCATGTAGAAACATGAGAACACCAGCAAGGACATGCTAGCCTGGACATGAGAACCAACTGAACGAGAGTACACTTCAATTATTGGGTGGGTGAGCTTACTTACATCATAACCGGTTGGGGTGATGAACACTTTTATCAAAGGAAAACCTACTTACTAGTTGTAAATAGAGATGATCATACTCAGTTAGTATGACAAATTTCATTGAGGAAAGGAGAAATCCGCTTACCTGTTGTAAGCGGAGATATCATCACACTCAGTTGGTGTGATGAAGTGGAAAATGCATTTTTGTGAGAAGTGTTCTCCCTTGACTATGAACCATTGCTTTAACTATTTGGGAGACCTTCTTGACGAGAGCTAGAACAACTCATATAGGTCAGAGGCCTTAGTTTTTGAACTTGTCTGGCTAAATGCCCGTTTTTGGAAAATCGCGTACAGTGGGCCCAAGGCCAGTGGGCACGAGTAGTAGCTTATAAATAAACATGAATAGGAAGAGCCATGAAAACTCTCATTAAAAGTTGAATATTGTGTGATTTGTCACTTTACCAAGTCAGGACCGACAAGGCTCGATGGGCTAGCAGTAGTGCGTTAGGGCTAGGTCAATGGACTAGTCAGATAAATAATTGCAGGTCGGGTTGAGTGTCGAGGCCGTTGGACCATAGGCACCAAAGAGAATGGCTAAGAAAAATGAAAATTATTTTTTGTACATGCACCTGTGGTACAGGACCATCAAGACGCCCTAGGGGGTAGTGATGGGTCCTAAGGGCTACTGGATGACATGGTGGTGATAAGGGAAGGAGAAGCTACTACATTTGGGTTTCTCGTCATACTAGTTAGTCGTGGAGCAACTATGTTTGGACACCACGGAGTTACTATGTTGGGATTCCACGGAGTTACTGTGTTTGGACTCCACGAAGCTACTGTGTTTGGGGCTTCCTGAAGCTACTATGTTTGAGCTTCATGCGCACGAGATCGGGATAAGGTCACTGTCCTCATATGGACAAGGAGTGGTATTCGGGTTTGAGAGTCGGATGTCGAGAACATACACTCAGACCCAGGGTAGAAGTTCATGGACTTCTATCTTTGTGGCTGGAAAAGATGCTCCAAGCCATTAGTGGGTGCAGTGGACGTGTTGCACTTGCGAATGTGTGTACCCTTTCTTGATGAAGGGCATATGTTATTTGCTAAACACGCCTAACATAGAAATGGGAAAAAGATTTTGAAAACCTTGGAAAGGATTTAAAAATCCTTGGGAAAGAATTAGTAAACCTTGCAAAGATGTTTTGGAAAAGAATTTGAAATTGAGGAAACCCTGTTAAAAAGGAATATGTCACACTTGGCAAGGTAAAAGTTTTTGAAAAACTGAACTTTCTAGAAAAAGTTTCTTCTTAAAGAAATGATAACCTTGGTGTGTCCATCTTTTAAACACACTCCCAACACTCGCTCACTGAGTTATAGAACTCACCCCCTCCCTTTTATCCCTTTTAGTTAATCAAGGGAAGGCCCACTTAAAGACTTCCTAATAGATGAACCTACAAGACAGGTATGTAAGGATTCATATATTCAGTTTTGATTAATGTTATTCTACGAAAGATATAGGTGAAAAGGACGCCTTACACCTCACAGTTTAGAGAAGGGGAAAACCATTAATAAATCGGGGGAGTGGTGGGTTGCTCACGGGGATCCGACCAAACCGGGTCGAGGTGTGACATTAGCAATATCCCTCTTCATCCCTTTCTGCTAGTATCCTTGTTTTAGAGTGTGGTACATCTTGGTACTGCCCGGATGCATGGCGCACATCGAGTCATGAGCCTCCTCCTCTAGTATCCCTCTTTTCAATTCCCGATTGTTCAGTACCCAGACCCTCACTTTGAAGGTTATTACCACATCGCTCCTTACCATAAGGTCTTGGACTAGGCCATCCACAATCTGTCTCCAATGGGGATGGAGCTCCTTGTCTTCCTTTTACAGAGCTCGTATTTGGCCTACTAGGCTGGGTAGTACGACTAGGCTAGCCATTAGGTTACCTCGGCCCTCATCCACGTCGAGGTCCACTCTCAAGCTATGTAGTTGGCTTAACAAGGATAGGTAGCTAGTCCTTACCGAGGCCACTCACATGTGGTACTTGCGGTTGAGTGCATCGGCTACCACGTTTGCCTTACTAGGGCGGGACTCGATCATTACGTCATAGTCCTTCACCAACTCTAGCCACCTCCTCTGCCATAGGTTGAGTTCCTTTTGGGTTAGGAAGTATATCAAGCTCATCTGGACAGTGTAAATGCGGCACTTTACCTCGTATAAATAGTGACACCATATCTTGAGGGCGAACACTATGGCTATCAGCTCGAGGTCATGTGTGGGGTAGTTTTTCTCATGGGCCTTCAATTGTCACAAGGCATAGGCAATGACACTCACCTGTTGCATTAGGACACATCCCCATCCCTATCCGAATGCATGACTGTATACGGTGTATTCCCCGGCATTCACATCGGGTAAGGCCAGCATTGGGGCCATCATCAATCGGGATTTGAGTTCTTGGAAGGACTCCCCACACTTTGCGTCCCACTTATAATCTACCCCCTTTCTCATGAGGAGAGTTAAGGGAGCTGCAATTCTGGAGAAGTCTTCCACAAACTTCTGATAGTATCCAGTGAGACCAAGGAAACTACGCACTTCGGATGGGTTGGTGGGAGCTTTCAAACTTGAGATGGTCTCTATCTTGGTTGGGTCCACCTTCACTCCATCCTTTGACACTATATTAGCCAAAGCTTGCACTTTGAGAATTTTGCATAGAGTCGATGTTCTCGCACAGTACTCAGCGTGATCTCTAGGTGTGCCCAGTGTTCCTCTTTGGTTTGGGAGTATATGAGGATGTCGTTTATGAACACGATCATGAACTTGTCCAAGTATGGTTGAAACACCTGGTTCATCAGGTCCATGAAAGTTGCGGGTGCATTCGTCAGCCCAAAGGGCATCAATCTAAACTCGTAATGCCCATATCATGATCGAAAAGCGGTTTTTTGTATGTCCTCCCAAGTTTTCAGTTGATGGTAACCTGACCGTAGGTCGATCATGGAGAGTAGGTCGTCCTTCTCAGCTGGTTGAATAGGTCGTCTATCATGGGGAGAGGGTATTTGTTCTTAATTGTCACTTGGTTGAGTCTTTGGTAGTTGATGCAGAGTCGCATGCTTTCGTCCTTCTTTTTTATGAATAAGAACAGTGCACCCCATGAGGATTAGCTCAGGCGTATAAAGACCTTCTCTAGGAGTTCGTCCAACTGGTCCTTCAACTCCTTAAGTTCAGTGGGCGCGATACGGTAGGGAGCTTGTGATATGGGGTGAATCCCCGGCACCACTTCAATCACGAACTCCAGTTGGCGGTCTAAGGGTAGGCCGGGTTGACCACCGGGATTTCTTCTAGCCCTTTTTTTGGGGAATCCTTGCAAGTAATCCAGGTGAGGAATACCTTACACCCTTTCCATAGTAAGTCATGTGCCTTCATGTAGGATACTAGGTGTATTCCATTTTTTCCTTTATCCCCTTCAAACACAGCCTCCTCTTTTCAAGGATGCGGAAGGTTATCCTTTTCCTTCCGTAGTCTACATGGCCTTGGTGTGTGCCTAGCCAATCCATTCCAAAGATGACATCTACTTCTCTTAGGGGAAGGGAATAAAGTCGGCCTCTAGGGTGACTTCTCGTATCTGCACTCCACATGCCTTAAGGTACTCATGCCACTCCAGTGCCTCTCCTAGTGGTGCAAGCATGTTGAGGGGTCATATGAGAGGAGAGAGTTCCATAGGGAAGCCTAGAACTAGGGTTTCCTTGATAAAATATCGCTCTGCCCCTAAGTCGTAGAGGGCGTAACTTTCTCTTCCAAATAATTGTACGAAATCTTAGGGAGAGTTTAACAAAGTTTGTGAGGGAACTCATTTTATTGAAATGAAAAGGGGACTACAATACTCTAGGTATAGACTCGATTATAGAGGAGGTTGGGGCGTACTAGCCACCACGTTGGGGTTCCTTCCTGGCTTCCTCCTGGGCCAGGTTGTAGAGCTGGGCCGAAACTCTAGTGTGTGCTTCCCCTCCCCCATTGGGTGCCCTCTGGTTTCTGGGTGGCGGTGGTGGAGCATTTCGTGGAGAGTTGTCTCGTGGCATTGGGCAATTCCTTATGTAATGTACGTGCTGCCTGCACCCGTAGCATATTGTACATGCCCCCTCATGGTTTCACCAGCATCGAGGCAGTAGGGGCTCCTCCTTGGAGGGGTGCATTTACCGCCCTGTGGTTGTGGTAACCTTCTTCCCTTTGTGGGAACCTTGGTCAATTCCCCCATCGTGGCATGTTTGGTTTTCTCGAGCCTCCTCTGTTGTTGTACCTCCTATCTTTCCTTTATCCCTCCCTGATCAACCCTGCGTTGCCTTGTTTGGACCAATCACTCACATTCGTGTGCCATGCCAATGATGGCAGCTAAATCAGTGGGGCATCCCTAAACCTCCATTCGGTCTCTTATGTCCATATTGAGACCGTCGATGAATTTTTGGCAGATGTTTGTCGGTCCCACCAAATTAGGGACGAATGGTCTCAACTCATTAAATCTGGTCCTCATATAACGAGACCGTGCTTGCTCCTTGGTGGAGCAGGAAGAACTCCTCCTTCTTTTCGTTAATCAGGTGGGGAGCCAGGTACTCCTCTCTCTACCTTCCTTCAAACTCCTCCCAGGTGGGTCTGGTCGGGAAGAGGCTCCTTATGTTATCACACCATCGCTTCGCGCTGGACTCTAGAAAGAATTATGCCAACATCATCATCTCTTCCGGGGGCGTCCTGATGATCCCCATGAACTTCTTGAGGCTCGCCAGCCAGTCCATGGCAGCTCTAGCATCCATCTCTCCATGGAAGGGCTTGCACCTCGGTTGTCGAAGTGTCTTTTGGTACTTGGGGATGTCAAAGAGGGGTGGGATAGGTGTGGAAGGGGGCTAGGATTGGACCTCTTCTTGGTGGGTCTGGGACTCGAAGTTCAGGTGGGGCTCGTCACTAAGGTGGGGCTCCCCAAACACCCTTGTAAAGTCCTCATACATTGTTAGTGTTCGAAGATAAGACCTTGAGGGGTCAGCTGTGCCCCCAGGAATTCTACCTCCGGGAGAGGGTTTCTGGTGAAATTGGCGATTGCCGCCCTTGTTCTCTAGGCACTCTCTTTGGTGCCATAGCTAGGATAAAATTTTCTTTGATTAGTATTTAGGTTACAAAGTCTTGATAATGTATCCATGAAAACACATGCTCTGATACCACCGAAGTTGTCACACCCCAACCCGGTTTGGTCGAAGTCTTATGATTAACCACTCTCTTAGACCTCGAAAAGGGACTCCTTCTGGAGGTCAAATAGAGTCAGGCGTAGTACCTGTCACGTTTTCCCTGTACAACATTAAACAAAACTAAATTTTAAATCTTTATACTTGGGACTGGTTATGGGGAGGAAGAGGCTAGCATAGTCACGTTCTATCACGCCCCGACCCGCTTTGGTCGGATCCCCGTGATCAACCTGTCACTCCTCCTGTTTATTAAAGGGTTTCCCCTTATTATAAACCGTAAAAAGTAAGGTGTCCTTTAAACCTACACCTTTTCCTAAAATAACATAAATCAAAACTACATAATATTTTAAATTTATCATACACATGTCTCACAGGCATCTTAGTTGATGGTCTTTAAGGGTAGGCTTTTCGAAATTTTCTGAAAGGGATATAAGGGAGGGGGTGAGTACGACTACTTAGTGAATGGGTTTTCTAAATTTAATTTTTTTAGGAAAAAAGATTTGTATTGGAGTGTGTCAGACTCCTTATTTTCATTCAAAAATCCTTTTATTTCAAATCTCCATTTTTATAACCATTTCTTATTAATCATGGTGTGTCATCACACAACACACATCTTTCATCATGAAGGTCAATCACATAATCGCACGCCTGCCTGTCCACTTAACTCACTTGTGGCATCGGAGCGACTTTACCGGCCACCTAGATAGAAGCACGTCCACTTCTACCCTCAGAATGAGTAGATGTACGCGACATCTAACCCTCAATCCCGAAATCACTTCTCTATGTTCGTATAAGGACAGAGACCTCATCCTGACCCCACCCGGTCTCATGCGCTTGAAGCTACGTCAAGCTTCGTAAGGTCACCTCATCTGATGAACTGCCCTTATATCCACTGTGTCGTCCAGGGCCCTAGGACACATCAATATGCCTCTTGGGCATCTTGAAGGTCTCGTACACACAATGCATGCACAATCAGTATTTTCACATCATGACATGTAATATGTGGTGCCACTGGTCCAACGGCCCCGACCTTCAACTCAATCTGTAGTTGTTTGTCTTGACTAGTCCGAAGACCTGTCATGTTGCACTGCCACTAGTTGACTAAATATGTCAGTCCTGTCTTGGTACCATGGCCAAATAATTCATTTATTTAAAGTTTTATGGCATATATCTCATGTTTGTTTAAGAGCTCCTGCTCGTGCCAATTGGCCTATGGCCCACTATTCGTGATTTTTAAAATCGGGCATATTAGACCATAAGTTCCAAAACCGAGGCCCCCGGCCTATGAGAGCTATTCGAGCTCCCGTCAAGATGGTCTCCCAAATTGTTCAAGTAGTGGCACACAATCAGGGGAGAGCACTTCCAACAAAATAATCTTATAATTTCTCCATCATACCAACCGAGTATAAGGACATCTTTGCTCATAACTTATAAATGGGTTTTCCACTTCCTTCGAGAAAGTTTTATCATACCAACTGGGTATGATCAACTTACAACCGGTAAGTAGTTTTTTCGTGTGATTTTCACATCACTCCTTTAAGTTGTGATGTTTAAAATACCACTAAGTAGTGGGTTTTTATTTCAAGTTATTTATCATCCCCAACCGGGTATGATATAAAATCCCACTCACCCGTTAATGTAGTGAATTCCTCTCAATCGGTTACTTGTATTCACGCGAGCTTGTCCTTGCTGGCGTTCTCGGTGCTTCATGTTCCTACATGATATGAACATCACTGTTCATTATCTCTCGACCTAATAGCCATCACTCATTCCAAATGAATGAGAAAACTAAACTTTTTATTTATTTCCAATTAGGTCCCTAAAGTTATTTTTCCTTAACTTTAAGTCCCTAATGCCTATTTTTCCTCAAATTAAGTCCTGAAACTTTTAAATTTCATCATGGGACCTCAATTTATTCAATTTCATAAAAAGGGGTTTAATTTCCCAAATTTCCAATTTGGTCCCCAACTTTTCCAAAATTACCTTTTTGCCCTTCCTTTACAAAAATGGTAAGTTTTACCCAAAAAATTATAAAATTCCTCAATTGGCCTTCTAACATTCTTATCATTCCCAATTGACCCTCAATTTTATAAAATTGCATTCTAGTTCTTCGAATTTTTAAAAATCCCCAATTTCCACAAAATTTCCCCCAATTTCAACTCCCTAACACAACCGAATTTGATTTTATCAAATTGACTAATCAAACACTTCTAATTGTTTAAATTGAAGTTGAAATTGAGTTTCTACATGTTCAAACAATTCCATAACACTTTGAATCGCAAGCTTAAATGCCAGAACGAGCTCAAATGGAGCTTCGCCGGAAAACAAACTAAAGAGAGAGAAAGCTTCAATTGTACACCGGTGAGGGCGTGGCGGCCTGAGCTTTCTATCTGGGCAGGTAGCTCTCCTCTTGAGGTTCCTCCTAGTATCATGAATGACATCAATTGATGTCGAATTGGATTAGAATTCTATCATTGAAATTATGTCAACTCTCTCTCTAACACCGGTCGAAAATTGCATAGGGGAGCCGGATTGGCTTACATTTTGGTCCTAATTCAGTTGTAGGAGGGTTGTGGAGGTGTTGGTAAGGCTTGGTTTGGCTTGAGGAGGTCTCAAATTGGATGATTTCAACTTGGTCAAAATAGGGCAGCTTCGGTCTGACGAAGCTATTTCACTATTTGATTATGTTGGCGCTTCTTCAGCAATCCTCGGATCGAATGGAGGTTGTTATCAGATAGTTGACTTCCCCTGGAATCTAAAGAGCCCGACCTCTCCTTTTGAGGTTAAGAAAAATGCTCAAGTCGAAGCTCTGGCTTCACCTGGAAATGGAGCAATAGAGGGAGAGAGAGAGAGAGAAGTGTTCAGGTGTGAGGAGGATGAATGGGGTGAACTAATGTTGCTATAAATTGCTGGGTATTTATTAGTATTAATTATAATAATTTAATTTAGGTATTAAATTATGGGTACTTATGATAGGGTGTATGATTAATACTAATTAACCAAATTTGCATAAAAAATTTTGAACAAAATTTCTGGTTACAAAAAAAACTTAGGAGGTCACCCATCCTAGCATTACTCTCACACAAGTACGCTTAACTTCGGTGTTCTGATGGGAACCAATTCACATGAACAAGTCTGGTTTTTCTCTTCCAATTTGTCTTAAGATTCTTTTTCAAGGTTTTATGAACCCTCAAATGGTTGGGTTTGTGAACCGGTCCAGTATTTCTCACTCAATTTGACCGGTTCTTTTCTCGGTTTTTCTTAACTCAGAAGAGCGGGGTTTACACGTTCCTTCCTGAAAAATGTTTAAAGGGAAGGGGTGAGTTCGACAACTTAGTGAGTGGGAGAAATCTTTTAGGAAACGTTCAATTTAGCACTTTCAAATGTTTGATATTTAATAAGCAGTTCCTTCTTAGGTTTTGCACACGGTCATTAACCGCCCTCCGATCATAGGAGGGATCACACATTCGCAGAATGGTCCCCGACCATTCAACTTGTGGATCGTAGCGCCTTTTCCATTAACCCTCATAAAGGTTAACTGCCTCTACACTGAGTTTGAGTGTACATCAAGAATACGACTCTCAAACCCTGATCACTTCATAGTGTCTGCTTTGTGGGACGAGACCTCCTTTCCCCTTCTGCATCAGTCTCAATACGTTGTAAGCTCCCTGAGCTTCTTGATCTACTAGAAGCCATACTGCCCTTCTACACCCCAGGTTGTCGAACAGTCCTTGGAATCCATCACTACCTCATGATAGGTGTCCTGATGACCCAAATCTCATGGTGCATGCACAAATCAAGAGTCTTTTAAGTTATAGCCAAAATCTTTGGCTCTCCAAAGCAACAATCTATTGGCTTGGCTTCGGCCCACGTGTACTGGCCCAACAGGTTCGACAACCTAGCTTCAATAGAGTAGTAGTTTGGTCCAACAAGCCCAATAACTCAGACTTGGCTAGGCGGGTATCACACATAATTTCCCATTAATTGGATCTTTTAGCATTACTCATCACAAGCTAGTTCTGGATGGGTCCATACCCATGTCCATCGGCCTTGATCCCACTTGCATGCCGAGCCTAACGCCTGAATTAGTTCCCAAATGTTTTAAGCAGAATCATCTAGTTTGGGGAGGAAAATTCTGAGAAAATTATTTTCAAAAATGAACTGTCATTCAAACTAGAAAAGAACCGGTCAAACCAAGTGAGAAAAACTGAACTGGTTCACAAAACCGATCATTTGGGAACAAGCAATTTGGAAATTTACAACTTCTGGATGATCCAAAGGGTTCATTAAAACTTGGAAAAGAAACTTAAGATAAATTAAAAGAGAAAAACCAAATTGGTTTAGGTGAACGAGATCCCATAAGAACTATGAAGTCAAGTGTGCTTGCCCGACAGTATTGTGAGGATGGGTGACCTTCAGGAGAGTATGATTTTTTTTGTAACCCAAAATTTCAGTAAAAAATTTTTATTGGAATGTATGGCTTATCATAAATAGCCATAAATTAATATATATTTAATTATTGTAATTAATACCAATAATTTATGGTAATATTAATATTACTAATAAATCTATTCTATTTAATACACGATTTTAGAGGTCACCCCCATTCATTCTCCTCACACCTAAACACTTCTCTCTCCTTACTTCTCCATTTCCCAATGAAGCTCAAACCAGAGCTTTGATTTGAACATTTTTCTTAACTTCGGAAGGAGAGGCCGGGCTCTTTAGAACCGAGGAGAAAACAGCTATATGATAGCAAACTCCAGTCAATCCGAGAATCGCTGGAGAAGCGCCTGCATGATGGAACAGTGAAGCAGCTTCTGTGGACCGAAGCTGCCCTATTTTGGCCAAGCTGAAATTGGCCATTTCGAGCCCTCCTCAGGCCAAACCAAGCCCTCTCAACACTTCCTCAGCTCTTCCACGGTCGAATTAGGACTGAAAAGTAAGCTAATTTGGCTCCCCTTTACAATTTTCGATCGGTGTTAGAGAGAGAGAGTCGATAGAATTTCAATGACAAAATTCTAATCCAATTTGACATCAATTGATGTGATTCTTAATTCTAGGATGAACCTCAAGACGAGAGTTATCTGCCAGATTGAAATCTCGGACTGTCATGCCCTCACTGGTGAGTAATTGAATTTTTCTCTCTCAATAGTCTATTTTCCGACGAAGCTCCATTTGAGCTCGTTCTAGCGTTAAAACTCACGATTAAAAGTTCTATAGAATTGTATGAACATGGAGAAACTCAATTTCAACAATTAGAGGTGTTTGATCGATCAATTTGATTAAATCAAATTCGACTATGTTAAAGAGTTGGAATTGGGGGCGGGGGGAATTGAGGGAAATTGGGGATTTTCAAAAATTTGAGGGACTGAAATGCAATTTCCTAAAATTGAGGGTCAATTGGGCATTATAAAAATGTTAGAGGGCCAATTGAGGAATTTTAGAATTTTTGGGGTGAAACTTACCATTTTTGTAAAGGAAGGGCAAAATGGTAATTTTGGAAAAGTTGGAGGACCAAATTGGAAATTTGGGAAATTAATCCCCTTTTTGTGAAATGGAATAAATTGATGTTCTATGATAAATTTTAAAAGTTTTGGGACTCAATTTGAGGGAAAACCGACATTAGGGACTTAAAGTTAAAGAGAATTAACTTTAGGGACCTAATTGCAATTAAAAGAAAGTTTGACTTTCCCATTCATTTGGAATGAATGAAGACTATTAGGCCAAAGGATAATGAACTGAGATGTTCATATCATGTAGGAACACAAAGTACCGGGAACGCCAACAAGGACAAGCTTGCGTGAATACAAAGAACCGATCTACTGGAATTCACAGCATTAACGAGTGAGTGGGTTTAATAACATCATACCTGGTTGGGATAATGAGCACAACTTAAAGTTAAAAACCACTCACCGGTTGTGAGTATGATTTCATATCATACCCGATTGGGGATGATAAGCACATCATAATGAAAACCCACTACTATGTGGTATTTTAAACATCATGACTTAGAGTAGTGATGTGAAAACCTTGTTGAAAAACTATTTACCGGTTGTAAGAAGATCATACCCGATTGGTATGATGAAACTTCCTCAAAGGAAGTTGTAAACCCGTTCATCAGTTATGAACGAAGATGTCCTTATATCGGGTTGGTATAATGGACAGTGAAAACATATTTTTGTCAGAAGTGTTCTCCCCTAACTGTGTCAATACTTAAACTATTTGGGAGACCTTTTTGAAGTGAGCTCGAATAGCTCTTATAGGCCGAGGGCCTCAGTTTTGGAACTTAGGGGCTAATATGCTCAATTTTGAAAATCTTGTACAGTGAGCACAAGGCCAGTTGGCACGAGCAGGAGCTCGTAAACAAACATAAGTTATATGCCATAAAACTTTAAATAAAGGAATTGTTTGGCCATGGTACCAAGATAGGACCGACATACTCAGTCAACTAGCGGCAGTGCGACATGACAGGTCGACGGACCAGTCAAGACAAACAATTGCGGGTTGAGTTAATAGTCGGGGCCGTTGAACCAGTGGCACCACAGATTACATGGTTTGATAAGAAAACATTGTTTGTGTATGCACTGTGAGTACGGGACCATCAAGACGCCCAAGAGGGGTAGTGATGCGTACTAAGGGCACTAGACGACCCGGTGAGTATAAGAGCAATTTTTCGTTCTAGGTGACCGTGCAAAATTTGGAGTAGCACCAAGCGCATGAGACCGGGGTGAGGACGGGATGAGGTCTCTATCCTCATATGGACACGAAGAATCGATTTTGGGGTTGAGGGACGGATGTCACGTACATCCACTCATTATCAGGGTAGAAGTGGATGTAATTGTATCCAGGTGGCCGATAAAGTCGTTCCGAAGCCACAAATGGGTTCAGTGGACATACTGACCTGCAAATGTGTGTTTAACCTTCACGATGAAGGATGTGTGTTGGGTGATGACACACGGTGATTAAATAAGAAAATGGTGATAAAACTCGATATTTTGAATGAAATGATTTTTGAAAAGTAAGGAGTTTGGCACACTCCAATACAATTCTTTTTCCTAAAATATAAAAGTTTTGAAAAACCCATTCACTGAGTAGTCATACTCACCCCCTCCCTTATATCCCTTTCAGGAAATCCCGGAAAGCCTACCCTTAAAGACCATCAACTAAGACGCATGTAACATAGGAATGTAAAGTTTAAAATTTCATGCAGTTTTGATGCTATTCCAGGAAAAGGTGCAGGTTAAAGGACCCATTACTCTTTACGGTTTATAATAAGGGGAAACCCTTTAATAAACCGAGAGAGTGGCGGATTGATCACAAGAAACTAACCAAACTGGGTCGGGGTGTGATAGGCCACATCTTTTTGGGCATTTGCACATAAGCCCTCTATTGTGCCTTAATTGCAATTTGGTCCCAAAAGTTTGTATGTTTACCTTTAGCTCCTTACTTACCCCCTATTTTCAATTAAGCCCCTAGGATTTCCAATTTCTTAGGTCCTTAGTTATATCAAAATTGCCCATTGGCCCCTCAATTTTCCAAAATTTGCCATTTATTCCCTAATTTCCCCAAAATTGCAATTTGACCCCCAAAATTCTCAAAAATTGTAAATTGGTCCTACATTTTATCCAAATTTCCCAATTGGCCCTAAACTGGTAGTGAAATTCATGAAAATACCTCAATTTCATTAATTTTTCATACAACCCCTAATTTTTGAAAAATCTCCAATTTGCCCAAATTTCTCAAAATTGCACTTTGGCCCCCGGATTACAATATCGTTAAATTGATCATTAAAATGTTGTTAATTGTCCCCATTCATGATTTGGATCACTTCCTTACATTTTCCTCGTCATTTTAAGCCCTGAACCGCTACATTTGGCTTAGAAATGAGCTTAAACTGAGCTTCATCAAAAAATACAGTCTAGAGAGAGAAAGCTTCGATAACTTATCAATGTTGGTCTAGTGACCGAAGCTTTGGCTATCACTGTGTTGCTCTCATCGTGGGAATCCTCCTTAGATCAAACCACGGCTCAATTGATGACCTGAAAAGTGTGAATTTCTTAGTCAAAATTTTTGTAGAATTTGTTCGTGAATAGTATTTTCTGGCGAAGGGCGCCAGAGGGAGCTTACCTTCTTTGCTCGGTGGAAGGTCGAGGCACCTCTAGGTGGAGTGTGGGGGTTTGGCTTTGCCATAATTGGCTGGGGAAAGCTCGAAGTGGGTTGTAGGATGTCAGCTATTTTCTAGCTGAGGAGCAGTAGCACTGTTTGAGCTCCCTCGCTCCTCCTCAGTGGTCCTCAATCTAAAAGGAGAGTATGGCTAGGTAGAGGACTTTCTCCCAATTTCGAAGACACCAAATGTGGCTGCAGAGGTTGAGAAAAGTCCCATCGTCGACGCTCTGGTTTGCTGCTCGTTGAAAACTTGCACACTTCTTCTTCTTCACTCGATTGTGGGATGTTGAGGACGAATGGAGGGGTGCTCTTTATATAGGGAGCTCGGCAACTATTCAGGCTACCTGCCGGCATGAGACTCGACCGTCGGTGACCTGACCGAAGAGATTTTTGAGTCACCCGAGACTCAAACTTTTTTGGCTACTCTCTCTTCTCTATTCTTTGTGTCAACGGCTAGAGGTTGAAGAAGATGACATGGCGAGTGTGCCACATGGTGCACTGTGATTGGCTAGTTTTTATAATGTGGAGGTCAAACTCGACCACTGTGTCAGCCATTGACCAGTTGACCAGACAAGTGGCAGCCTCTCATTGGCTACTCGTGTCTGTCTTGCGGGCTAACAAGTCGACTGACCGGACACGTGGCAGCCTCCCATTGGTTGCCCATGTCTGCGTGGCTACTGACTGAGAATCATTGACCATTGACTGGTCTGGTCTATTGATTGGTTAGACCATTGACCAGTCTGGTTCATTAACTGGTCTAGTCCGACCGGGTTCGGTGACCCGAATTCGAAAATCGGCCGGTACGAACCTAATTCGACCAGTTTTTAGAAATTTAAAATTTTCTTAATTTATCTAAATTCATTTTCTATCTAATGGTAGCCACAATTTCCCAAATTGGCATTTTTAAGCCACCTAGAAAAATGAATTATTGAACCAATTTACTATGGTTCATCCTGGTTCATTCTAGTTTGGGTTTGTTTCACCCCGAACTAGTCCAGTTCTCTTCTCAATTCCACTTCCTAGTTTTTCCTCAAAATTTTTGTGAATTTTGTAACTTGGGATCTTCCAATTTCTCACATTAACCCTTATTTACCATTTTTTGTTTATTAATTGGCTCAGTTCTTCACATGAAAATCTTACCGGGTCTTTTACCGGTTTTCCTTTGTCCAAAAGGACGGGTCTTACACTTAATCCCTCCAATGTTAATTTGGTAAACTTACCCACCATAGTAATATCAAGGGGATTGGCGAGATTCATGGTACCACGAGTCAGGAATTGGGCCGAGGCACGACATCTTTTAGTGGTATTAGAACCTACATTTTCAAAATATAAGATTTTGAGATGAAACATCTTGAGATGGATGCAAAAACTGGAATAACATTGATAAGTCATTCATTTATAACATAAGAAAATTCTATATGAAAGTAGGTGTGAAATTTTCTAATAAGAAATTGAAAACATTGTAGATCATGAAACATACGAAAGAGTTGATGGGATGACCCAACCGAAGTTAATCAAAAGTAGAGGCAAGGGGATTAATACTGGGAACCCTCATGTTTCTATTATAACTCCATAGTATGTTCGAGCATACCTGTGCATCATGAGGTATCTCGGGATGAACCTGGGATCAGCTAGAGTATCTTTTTTGTTAAGACATCAGAGGCAAAGGCATAGGAGGTTGCACCAACCCCAAGAGGTAGTTCTGCCCTAGGATTAGAATGTTCAAGGATTTGGTATTCCTAGGAACTTAAAAGCGCTAAGGCAACTTGGGTGCAAGACCTTCCTAAGCGAAAAGGAAGTTGTAATAGTGATGGATTGGTTAAGAAGCACCAAGAAGTTATTAGACATCGTGAAAGTGCTAAAGGCGGAAAGGATGACCAGGATTGAGTTCTTTTTAGAAGAGAACACTGATAGGTGTTGGTTAAACATACAAGTCATGTCTCCCTCCCCACCTGACTGGACTGAGTTCGAGGCTAAATTTTAAGAGGAATATTTATTTTCATACATGGTAAATGAGAAGAAGCAAGAGTTCCCCCAACATTGACATGGCTTAGGATATGTGACTAAGTACGAGAATAGGTTCAATGCTCTAAGATTATTTGCACCAGGTTTAGCCATGTCCTTTAGAGTTAAGGAAAACCGAGAAAGAACCGGTCAACTCGAGTGAGAAAACTGAATCAGTTCACGAAACTCAACCACTAAAGAATGGGTAAATTGGGAAATTTACAACTCTCGAGTGACCCAAAGAGTCATAAAAACCTTGGAAAGGGACTTTAGGACAATTTGGGGGAGAAAACCAGACCAGTTCAGGTGAATTGGATCTAAACCGTTTTGGATCGGTTTGAACCATCATTAAACCGGATACTAAATTCATTTTTCTAGGTGGCTTTAAATTTTCAAATTGGAGAATTGGAGCCACCATTGGATAGAGAATGAATTTTGAAATTTTTAATTTTGAAAAACTCGGTCAAATCAGGCCTAAACTAGCTAGTTTTAGCATTGAACCTGATTTGGACCGATCCAGTCTGGTTCGGAATAGTGTCATCTTCTTCCTTCAGATGACAGCACTGTTCACTCGCCGGTAAATCGAACAGTGCCAGCAGAAAGGAAATATTTTCGTTCAAGATGTTTCAAGCCATCAATGAATGTCATTAAGGTGCCAAACGGACGGCTGGAGAGTCCCCAAGCTCCCTATATAAAGAGCCCCTCTTCATTCATACTACACACACCTGAAAACTTCACTCTCTCTCAACTGCTCAGTTTTTCGATGAAGCTCAAGCCAGAGCTCCAACATAGGGGTTTTATTGAGTCAAAGAAAGTGTGGTCTGGTTCCTTAGACTCAAGGAGAAGTCAGCTACCCGATGGTGGTCACCATTTAGTCTGAGGATCGCTGGAGAAGCACCGGCGTAATCAAACAGTGAAGCAGCCCTAGGGGACCAAAGCTACCCTATTTTTATCAAGCTTAAGATGGCCAAATTGAGCCCTTCTCAGGCCAAACCAAGCTCTCCCAACACTCTCTCAGCCCTCATACGACCGAATTAGAACGAAAAAGTAAGCAAATTTGGCTTACCTCTATAATTTCCAATTAGTGTTAGAGAGAGAACCGACAAAACTTTACTAACCGAATTCTCCATCAATTCGACAAGAATTGAGGTGATTCTTGATTGTAGGAGAAACCTCAGGACAAGGGCTACCTACCTTGATCAAATGCTCGGACCGCCGCACCCCCTACGATAAGCTTTCGAAACTTTCTCTTTCAAAGTCTAGTTTTCTAGCGAAGCTCTATTTGAGCTCGTCACGGCATCAATTGATGCGATTAAAAGCTTAATTGAATCGTATGTATATGAAGGAACTCAATTTGACCTTCAATTTCAACAATTAATCTCGATTGATCGGTCAATTTGATAAAATCAAATTTGGCCAGTTTGAAAGGGGGAATGGGGGGGAAATTTTGGGGAAAATTGGGGATTTCGTAAAATTGAGGAACCAAAGTACAATTTCCAAAAATTGAGGGCTAATTGGCCATGAAAAAGTTATTGGAGGACCAATTGGTCCATTTTTGGAATTTATTGGTGTTAAATTGCCATTTTTCTAAAGTAAGGGCAAAATGGTAATTTTTAAAAAAGTTGGGGATCAAATTGGAAATTTGGGAAACTTGAACCCTTTTTGGGATTTTGGATAAATTGAGAACCCAAAGTGAATTTTTGAAAGTTTCATGACTCAATTTAGGGAAAATTGGCATTAGGGACCTAAAGTTAAAGTAAAGGAACTTTAGGGACCTAAATGCAAATAAATAAAAGTTTGGGCATTTTGTTCATTCGTGAGTAATTAAGGCTATTAGGCCAAATGATAATGAACAAGAATATTCAAATCATATAGGAGCACGAAAGACCGGAAAAGCCAACACGGATAACCTCACGTGGAGGCAAAAAGCTAACCAAGAGGAATACACTACACATATCGGGTGAGTGAGATTTTTCACATCATACCCGGTTGGGATTATAAGTACCTCAAAAAGGAAAAACCACTAATAAATGAAATTTTAACATCACGCCTGGTCTGGGTGATATGAGAAACACGCGGAAAAACTATTTACCGGTTGTAAGTAGATCATACACGATTGGTATGATAATCTTCTTGGAAGGAAGTAGAAAACCCGCTTACCGGTTATAAGTAGAGATGTCCTCACAATCGGTTGGTGTGATGGACAAGTGAAAAAGTTATTTTGTCAAAAGTGCTCTACCCAAACTATGTGCCAATCCTTAAAAATTTTACGAGACCTTCTTGACGAAAGCTCGAATAGCTCAGATAGGATAGAGGCCTCGGTTTTGGAACTTCGGGGCTAAATACCCGATTTTGAAAATCTCGTACAGTGGGCTAAGGCCAATTGGCACGAGCAGGAGCTCGTAAACAAACATGATGATAAGATATGAAAACTTTTAATGAATGAATGATGTGATTTGACCATGGTACTAAGACACGACCGATATACTCATTGGACTGGTGGCAGTGCGACAAGACCCAGTCGATAGACCGGTCTAGACAAACAGTTGCAGGTCAAGTTGATAGTTAGAGTCATTGTACAAGTGGCACCACAGATTAATGGCATATGGAAGAACTTTTTTTGTGCATGCACTGAGGTTCAGGACCATCATGACACCCAAGAGGGGTAGTGATGTGTCCTATAGGCTACTAGATGATATGGTGGAGATAAGGGCAGATTGTTGTACCAGCGGTCAGGGAAGCTCAATGTAGCTTCATATGCATGAGATCGGGGTGGGGTAGGGATGAGGTCTCTATCCACGTACAAACATAGAGTTGCTTTTTGGGTTTGAGGGTCGGATGTCGCGAACATCCACTCATTCCCAGAGTAGAAGTGGATGGGCTTCTATCTAGGAGTTCGGTAAAGTCACTCCGACGCCACAAGTGGGTGTAGTGGGTGGGCTGACTTGCGAATGTGTAATCCCTTCATGATGAAGGGCGTGTATTGATTTTTAAGCACACCAATTGTGGATAATGATGAATTTGGTTTTGAAAACTTAGAATTTGAGGAAAGAATGATTTTAAAGGAAATAAGGTGTATGTCACACTCCAATTCAAAACTATTTTATTGAAACTCTTTTTTTTAAACACCCATTCACTGAGTTCTAGAAACTCACCCACCCTTTTTATCCCTTTTCAGGAGTAGAGAAATGATTAGGGAGAACACTAGGATTTATCCTCTGTCAAGTTTGCTTAAATTTCTTTTAAGCTTGCATTTTTATTGATATATGTTATTGCAGGGAACACGGTTGTAAATTTCACCTAGCTACTTTTGATTAAAGAATGGAGGAAACCCTTCTTGAACCAAGAGAGTAGCGGGTTGATCACAGGGATCCGACCAAACCGGGTCGGGGCGTGATAACTTGAGTGGTATCAAAGCTAAGTTACTTTGAAACGTTATCAATACTATGCCCTAACACTAATAAAAATTTAACCACCGTGTAGGAAGGAGAATCCCTAGAAAGTTCGCCGTGAAATCCAATCTTCCACACATGACCCTAATAAAAATGCCTACCCCCAGGGAGGCAGCTGTTTAACGGTTCCTGAAGGTCAAAAAGAGAGTACCCAAAGATATGGAAGAGGATTATTTGAAACTTGTGGAAGCCTTACTAGAACCAAAAGGCATTACATACACTCCTCCAAAGCAAGAGGAACATGTTCCTTCTCCCAGGAGCTCAACCCCTCCTCCAACCACACAACAACCGGAGAGAAATCCTACCAAGAAGGAGGCTTGGAACAACTATTGGGATGGGTATGCCACCTTCATGAAAGTCCACCAAGTACCCTCACCTACTTAGTCCAACTTCAATCCCTCTCAATGGATGAAGTGGACATATGAGTGTGAAGTTGAGGTATTGAGGCAGTACGGAGTGGAGGTCATACATGAAGTTCATCCCATAAGGGAATATGGATGGACCCCAACTAGTTCCTCTGCACCATCTAATCATGAATCCCGCAATCATTCTAAGGCCAACTCCTGGCCTACGACCCCAAGGGACTAGTGGGTAGAAAATCTCTATAATAAGCCAAGTATGGCAGGAAATTATTTCTTGAATGATTGAAAGTTAAATTCTCTTGATAAAATTTATGGGTCTCTTTGATGAATTCAAACAATAAATGTAAGCTAATAAGGATCAGAGTAAAGGGTAGAAATCACCTAAGGAAGGAAAAATAAACAAGTCATTTCTAGTTAACCCAAATCTTTAAAGTAAGTTTACCATCCATAGAAGGAAAAAACAAGACAATAAGACTTGGAAAAGAAGAGACTACTATAATTCACCCAAGGAAGACAAATCCTAACTAAAGAAAGGAAGAAGAAGTCTACAGTAAGGGAAGTGAGAGTCAAAGAGTATGAGACTGGTGAAAGTCTGAGGAGTTACGAAAAGATTCTATGGATAAAAGTAAAAAAAATTAGACTATCCCAAGGAAAACCAATGGAATGGAAGCTGACCAGGAAGAAAGTAAGAACAAAATGGGAGCTCTGAAGATGGTAATTCAATTGAGATAAGACAAGGAGAAAGGAGAAAGGAAAGAAGTACGATAGAAAGAAAACCCCATAAATAATACCCGTACTTGGAAAGAGTTAGGATACAAGTTCTTAGGAATTCAATAATAATAAGGGGACTTTTTGGAAGCAAGGATATGGAACAAAAAAGAGAGAAATCCAGAGTGAATAACCATACAAAGGTTAGTAAGTATAAGAAAAGAATAAAGGAAGAACTTTCAAGGAGCAGTAGGGAGAATGAACTTGAAAATCCTAGAGCGAAGTCCCTAGAAGAAGGACAAGGATAGGAACTGGAACCGAGGAAGGAGGAAGTCCCAAGCTCAGGTAACCAACAAACTAATCATCATAAAACTAAAGCCGAAATAAGAACCTTATTAAAAAGACATAGGTGGCTACGGATATACCTAGATGGCCAGGTATGATCTACTTTCAAAAAGAGCAGAGAAATCAAATAAGGATTTCAGACAGACCCAATTGAACAAAATAAATGCGTAACAACAAGATAATCCAGATGAATAAACGATGCTTTGAGATGGACCAGGAAGTAGTGAAGACTATGCCCTAAAGAGGGAAATAAGATGGGTAGTAAGGACAATACAACTCAAGAGACGATGGTCTCAAGATCATATGACAAGGAGAATAATAAGATCAAGGTAATTAAAGAACTGACCTCAAGAGGATTATAAACTTAAACTCCACTGAAGAAGGGAGAGATGGAAAGGTCAAACATTTGGTAACTAAAGACGAAGGCAAAATCCTTAAAGAAATCAACTACCAAGACTGGATTAACAACCAAACTCAAGATAGGAGAAGATTAAGTAAGCCTCTCATAGTATTATCGTGAGATCTTAAAATAAGGAAGATGTGAATCCCATCTAAAAGAAATAGATGGATGCAGGAAAGAAACGAGAATGAAGAAGTACATATACATTCTCAAGAGTAGAATAAGTAGGTAAGGATGGCATAAGGAAATACCTTTTTAAGTTAAATATTCTAAATGGCAAAATGGGAAGAGAAACCGAGAGAAAAGAGCATAAACTGCCAAGGAAAGTACCTTGAAAGGACAAAAGTGCCCAAATTAAAAGGTAATGGGATCAACAGAAATGGAGATGAGATAAATTCATCCAAGATATGTCGGTTGAGACGGAAAGATTGAGTATAAAAGAAAGGTACTCAGAAGGACCCAAGGGGCAAGTTAAGTCCAATTAATGTGTAAGTAGAAAAACACATCAAAGGATGTCATGCAAGTAAGGAGGGAGTGGATTTCCCATAAAAGAGGAAATAGAGGAAAATGCATCTAAGAACCCACGGAAAAGTTAACCCCTCAATTAGGAAGGGATTTAAATAAAGGATCACTGACATCAAGGCTGGTAGTGATCAACGCTCAAGTTGATAAAGCCAAAGAAGAGAACAACTAGACATAGTGTGGAGTACCTGGAATGGGATCGAAAATTGAAAATGTCTCGGGTAAAGAATAAGGAAGAGACTAAAATTTCAATAAGGATTCAAAAGGATGAATACCCTATTATAGGAAGGGGGTATGAAGAAAGGAAGGAATGAAAACTTCAAAGAAATGATGAGAGGATTGAATGTGTAGTTCCCAAGGTGAACGTCTCTTATGTAAGAGACAGTGTGGAGAGCAAAACTGAAATAAGGGAGCAATCACAAGTGAGAAATTGATACTTAAAACTGATGGAGAATAACACTTATAAGAATTTTGAAGTGACCACGAGAGAATAAGAGTTGACTAAAAGAAGAGAAAGTCCTTGAGAAAAGGATGCCACTAAAACAAAGGAAGGACATAAGAAGCGTCAAAACTGGATAAAAGGAATTAACACCAAAATCTATGAAGTGAGTAGATGGTGCTCGAGAGGACCCCAAACTAAGGGTTTTAATGACCAAGGAAGTGACTACATACAAGAATGAGTGGGTATCTTGGAACTCCCAATCCTGAAATCCTTAATAAAGAACCTCAAGAGAAAGAATTATGCTTTAAGAAAGAGGGACGTGAATTTAAGAATATAACCATAAACTTTGAAGTACGGTATGCTTAGCTAAAGTAAGCTCCATGGAATGGATAATAGGAAGGAAAAGAAATTGATAAGTGTGTGTTATACCGGGGCTAAGTGGAAATAGCCGAGAAGGCTATATGTCAATAAACTACAAGATGATATCAAGGGAAGTTCTTTCTAGTGCAAAGGATGTTGAACAAGTTTTGCGGACAAAACTCCTAAAAGAAGGGGAGAGTTGTAAACCCCATCATTTGGAGTAAAGGAAAACCGAGAAAGAACCGATCAACCCGAGTGAGAAAACTAAATCGATTCATGAACCTCAACCACTAGAGAACGGGTAAATTGGAAAATTAACAACTCCCGAGTGACCCAAAGAGTCATAAAAACCTTGGAAAGGGACTTTAGAACAATTTGGGAGAGAAAACAAGATCGGTTTAGGTGAACCGGATTGAACCGGTTTGGACCTATTTGAACCATCATTAAACTAGATGCTAAATCCATTTTTCTAGGTGGCTTAAAATATTCAAATTGGAGAATTAAAGCCACCATTGGATAGAGAATGAATTTAGAAATTTCTAATTTTGAAAAACTCCGTCGAATTGGGCCTGAACCAGCCAATTTAAGCATTGAACCCGATTCAGACCGGTCCAATCTCGTTCGGAACAGTGTCGTCTTCTTCCTTCATATGACAGCACTGTTCACTCGCCGGAAAATCGAACACGCCAGCAGAGAGGAAATGTTTTCATTTAAGACGTTTTAGGCCATCAATGAGTGTCATTAAGGTGCCAAACGGACGGTCAGACAGTCCCCAAGCTCCCTATATAATGAGCCCCTCTCCATTCATCCTCCACACATCTAAAAACTTCAATCTCTTTTAGTTGCTTAGTTTTTCGACAAAGCTCAAACCAAAGCTCCGACATAGGGGTTTTTCTGAGCCAAAAAGGCATGGTCGAGTTCCCCAGACTTGGAGAGAAGTTAACTACCCGACGGTGGTCACCATTCAGTCTGAGGATCGCCAGAGAAGCACCGGCATATCAAACAGTGAAGCATCTCTAGCGGACTGAAGTTGCCCTATTTCTGTCGAGCATAAGATGACCAAATTGAGCCCTCCTCAAGTTAAACCAAGCTCTCCTAACACTCCCTCATCCCTCATACAACCAAATTAGAGTGAAAAGCTAGCCCAATTTGACTTCCCTCTGTAATTTTTTATCAGTGTTAGAGTGAGATCTGACGAAACTTTACTAATCGAATTGTCCCTCAATTCAACATGAATTGAGGTGATTATTGATCCTAAGAGAAACCTTAGGACAAGAGCTACCTGCCCCAATCTAAAGTTCAGACTATCGCACCCTCGACGGTAAGCTTTTGAGCTCATCCCGACGTCAATTGATGTGATTCAAAGCTTAATTGAATCGTATAGATGTGTAGGAACTCAATTTTACATTCAATTTCAACAATTAACCATGATTGATCGATCAATTTGATGAAATCAAATTTAACCAGTTTGAAAGGGGGGAAATTGGGGATTTCGTAAAATTGAGTGACCGAAGTACAATTTCCAAAAATTGAGGGCCAATTGGCCATGAAAAAGTTATTAGATGACCAATTGGTCAATTTTTGGAATTTATTGGAGTTAAATTGCCATTTTTTTTGTAAAGTAGGGGCAAAATAGTAATTTTTGAAAAATTGTGGACCAAATTGGAAATTTGGCAACTTGCCCTTTTTGGGATTTTGGATAAATTGAGGATTCAAAGTGAATTTTTGAAAGTTTCGGGACTCAATTTGGGGAAATTTGGCATTAGTGACCTAAAGTTAAAGGAAAGGAACTTTAGGGACCTTAATGCAAATAATTAAAAGTTTGGGCATTTTGTTCATTCGTGAGGAATGAAGGCTATTAGACCAAATGAAAATGAACAAGGATGTTCAAATCGTGTAGGAGCACAAAGATCGAAAAAGCCAGAAAAGATAAGCTCGAGTGGAGGCAAAAAGTCGAACAAGAGGAATACACTGCACTTATCGGGTGAGTGGGATTTATCACATCATACCCAATTGGGATGATGAGTACATCGGAAAGGAAAAACCACTACTAAGTGGAAATTTTCACATCACGCCTGGTTAGGGTGATGTGAGAAACACGCGAAAAAAACTACTTATCGGTTATAAGTAGATCATACCTAGTTGGTATGATGAACTTCTTGGAAGGAAGTAGAAAATCTGCTTACCAATTATAAGCGAAGATGTCCTCACACCCAGTTAGTGTGATGGACAACTAAAAAAGTTATTTTATCAGAAGTGCTCTCCCCAAACTGTGTGCTAATCCTTAAAAATTTTGCGAGACCTTCTTGACGAAAGCTCAAATAGCTCAGATAGGATAGAGACCTCGGTTTTGGAACTTGGGGGCTAAATGCCCGATTTTGAAAATCTCGTACAATGGGCCCAAGGCCAGTTGGCACAAGCAGGAGCTCGTAAACAAACATGATGATAAGCCATGAAAACTTTTAATGAATGAATGATGTGATTTGACCATGGTACTAAGACACGACCGACATACTCGTTGGACTAG
The DNA here is from genome assembly GCA_030064425.1 of Trapa bicornis. NCBI lineage: Eukaryota > Viridiplantae > Streptophyta > Magnoliopsida > Myrtales > Lythraceae > Trapa > Trapa bicornis. The sequence continues at coordinate 5,126,451 of CM057759.1, forward strand.
CGGCAGTGTGACAAGACTCGATCGATGGACCAGTCTAGACAAACATCTGCAGGTCGAGTTGATAGTCAGAGTCATTGTACAAGTGGCACCATAGATTAACGGCATATGGAAAAACTTTGTTTGTGCATGCACTAAGGTTCGGGACCATCCAAATGTCCAAGAGAGGTAGTGATGCATCCTAAAGGTTACTAGATGACATGGTAGAAATAAGGGCATATTGTCATGCCAACAGTCAGGGAAGCTCGACGTGGCTTCATGTGCATGAGACTGGAGTGGGGTAGGGATGAGGTCTTTGTCCTCATATGGACACGGAGTTGATTTTTGGGTTTGAGGGTCTGATATCGCGAACATCCACTCATTCCTATGGTAGAAGTGGATGGGCTTTTATCTAGGTGGTCGGTAAAGTTGCTCAGACGCCACAAGTGGGTGTAGTGGACAAGCTGCCCTGCGAATGTGTGATTCCTTCATGATGAAGGATGTGTATTGATTGTTAAACACACCGATTGTGGATAATGATGAATTTGGTTTTGAAAACTAAGAATTTGAGAAAGGAATAATTTTAAAGGATATAAGGAGTCTGGCACACTCCAATTCAAAACTATTTTATTGAAACTCTTTCTTTTAAACACCCATTAACTGAGTTGTAGAAACTCACCCACCCTTTCAAGAGTAGAGAAATGACTAGGGATAACACCAGCATTTACCCTTTATCAGGTATGCTTAAATTTCTTTTAAGCTTGCATTTTTATTGATATATATTATTCTAGGGAACACAGTTGTAAATTTCGTCTGGCTTCTCTTGATTAAAGAATGGGAAAACCCTTCTTGAACCAAGAGAGCGGCGAGTTGATCACAGGGATCCAACCAAACTGGGTTGGGGCGTGACAGATTCCTTGGCAAAATATCTCTAGAGATTCGATGTTGTGTGGGGAGCATAGGGCGACCCATAGATCTGGCAGTGCTCATCAACTCAGCATAAGAGTGTGAGCATGTCCCACATGACATCCTACAAACGGGGTTGGAAAAAGGAAAGAAAGGGAAGTGACCATTAGACACCCTATGGATGTACAACTAGGAAGTTGAATATTCTTTAAATAGCCACCATCCATGTAACACGAAGAATCCTTGAACTGAAAACCAACCCCAAACCGAACTAGGAAATAAGGCTAAACTGAGAAAGAAAACATGACTCATGATTCAAGATCGAACCAGGATAAGAATATAGTTTAGAAACAATACTTAAGGCAATGATAAAAGTTATAATAGGCCTTAGAGAATATATCGGGGTCAAAAATCAAGGATCGAGAAAAACCCAAGGAAGAACTAGTTTGAATAGGATAGGGCGACCCATAGATCTGGCAGTGGTCATCAACTCAGCATAAGAGTGTGAGCATGTCCTACTAACCACATGACATCCTACAAACGGGGTTGGAAAAAGGAAAGAAAGGGAAGTGACCATTAGCCACCTTATGGATGTACAACTAGGAAGTTGAATATTCTTTAAATAGCCACCATCCATGTAACACAAAGAATCCTTGAACTGAAAACCAACCCCAAACCGAACTAGGAAATAAGGCTAAACTAAGAAAGAAAACATGACTCATGATTCAAGATCGAACCAGGATAAGAATATAGTTTAGAAACAATACTTAAGGCAATGATAAAAGTTATAATAGGCCTTAGAGAATATATCGGGGTCAAAAATCAAGGATCGAGAAAAACCCAAGGAAGAACTAGTTTGAAAAGGATAGGGCGACCCATAGATCTGGCAGTGGTCATCAACTCAGCATAAGAGTGTGAGCATGTCCTACTAACCATATGACATCCTACAAACGGGGTTGGAAAAAGGAAAGAAAGGGAAGTGACCATTAGCCACCTTATGGATGTACAACTAGGAAGTTGAATATTCTTTAAATAGCCACCATCCATGTAACACGAAGAATCCTTGAACTGAAAACCAACCCCAAACCGAACTAGGAAATAAGGCTAAATTGAGAAAGAAAACATGACTCATGATTCAAGATCGAACCAGAATAAGAATATAGTTTAGAAACAATACTTAAGGCAATGATAAAAGTTATAATAGGCCTTAGAGAATATATCGGGGTCAAAAATCAAGGATCGAGAAAAACCCAAGGAAGAACTAGTTTGAATTGGATAGGGCGACCCATAGATCTGGCAGTGGTCATCAACTTAGCATAAGAGTGTGAGCATGTCCTACTAACCATATGACATCCTACAAACGGGGTTGGAAAAAGGAAAGAAAGGGAAGTGACCATTAGCCACCCTATGGATGTACAACTAGGAAGTTGAATATTCTTTAAATAGCCACCATCCATGTAACACGAAGAATCCTTGAATTGAAAACCAACCCCAAACCGAACTAGGAAATAAGGCTAAACTGAGAAAGAAAACATGACTCATGATTCAAGATCGAACCAGGATAAGAATATAGTTTAGAAACAATACTTAAGGCAATGATAAAAGTTATAATAGGCCTTAGAGAATATATCGGGGTCAAAAATCAAGGATCGAGAAAAACCCAAGGAAGAACTAGTTTGAATTGGGTTGGAACTAACACGGGTCACAACCCCCACCCCCCTCCTCCCCAAATCTGAAAAGGATTCAATGAGAGCATTTGTAGAGATCATCACTCCTCCGTCCGTCAACCAAACTTGGCATTATTGGTGTCCCTAGAAAGCTTCGAGAGTTAGCTTTCCATTGCCATCTCTCTCAATCATTGATGTTCACTCTACTGGCATTAGTGAGATTGAATAGTACCAGACCCTCTTTGGCTTTCAAGAACAAATTATGATAACCTCGACGACCAACAAAGACTAGGAAATTTTCAGTAGATTCCTCGTGGCCTCAACTTTTGAATTCCACCAATCTCCTAGAATTTTGGTAAGTATCAAGGCCAAATTAATTCTAAGAAGTTCAAATTTACTTCAGAGTTAACTTAGTTTAGTAAAATAGACATTGCAGGTGGCTTAGACATCCATTTGAGGTGTTCCAGGTGGCCATAGACTCCTCTAGGAGTCAACTTTCCAACTACACTAATGTCACCAACCGAGGCATCGTCTCTATTGAGTTCCCGACCTTAACCCAACTTTATTTATTAATTTATTAGTTAAGCATTAATTTTGATCATCATTGTTCTAGCTAACCCCATCCCAACAGAGTCTTTGATGGCCTAGAGGGTGGCTAGAGGAACGTCATACCTAAATTTAACAAAATAGAAAGTTTAGAGACTAAAGTATAAATAAATAAAAAAGTTATTTTTTGGAAGTCTAAAAATCTAAATGAGACTAAAAAAAGTCTAGAGACCTAAATTGAAGGTTTGGAAAATCAAAGGTCTAGAAAAAATAAGTTTAAGGGGTAGGGGTAAAATGGTAATTTTGCCCAATTTAAGGACTATTGTGCAAATAGTATGAAATAAGGCTTAGAAAATAACCTAAGGTATTTTGAGGACCAGAATGGGACTCAAAGAAACTTAAGTATCCAAATTAAAGATTTGGAAAATTTTAGAATCTAAAAAGGAAATATTTTAAGGTATAAAGGGCTAAATGCTAATTTTGCCCAACTTATAGACCAAAAATATAATTTTTGGAAAGTAAAGCACCTAAGTGGTAAATGAGGAAATTCTAAATATATTGAAAATTAAAATATCAAGAGGTTAATACGTTAAGCAAATAGTAACTAACCTTAGAGAAAGTTTAGTTAAAGTACAGTTTTTCAACAAGTAAGTTGAATAAACTGAGATTAAGGGGCAAAAGCCGTAATTTTTTAGTAAAGTTACAATGTAACAATTGTAAGGGAATTTAGGATTCTTGAACTGATCCATATACCCTACTTTGACCTTTGTAGAAAGAATAAGAGATCACTCATGTTAGCACCTCGAGATAGGATACATATAAAACCTTACAGAGAAGATATACAGTGTGTAAGACCCCATTTTATTAACCCAAAAAATTTGATTAGAATTTAAATAAGAGTGTGATTAAACTAGTTTGAGTAAAGTAAAGCGGAAGCGTTTTATTTAAAATAATGAGATTTAATATTTTATAAACAAATAAATATATAATTATATATAGGTAATTAGAATTAAATAAGTAACATGGAGATACAAGGTAAAGTCCAATCGAGCTAAACAATTTTATGTGAGATTACATTAAGGATGACCCATAAGTTCACATAAAATTGTTTAGCCCGGTTGTACGAGTTTAAGGGGCAAATTACATACTGGAATGACAAATCTTTCCTTATGCTATATGAGCCGTCCAACATCCCTTAGAACTAGCACTACCCTTGTAATGGACGCCTCGATAGTTTAATATCTCATCATCCATAATCAAAAGACTTTTATTTAGATCTTTCACATTTGTGTTACTAGTCCAACGGGTTCAACAACCCATAGTCGACTCATTAGCTTAAACACACAATATCAAATTATAATAACTTTTTATCATGCTCACAACTTATAATATTTACGCGGCAATACCTGTTTCTATTGGCCTTGGGCCCACTTTTATGAGATTTCCAAAACATGGCCTTGGGCCTGTTTCTCATTAAAAACTGTGGACTTTGACCCATTGGAGCATCATAATTCATCCAAACAATAAATTTCTCAAAAAAATAGTTTTAAGCTGGGTTCACACAATCGAGTAAAATTATATTCTAAAAAAATTGTAGTTATTCAGGAAAATAAAATGCGAGTAATGTCGATTTATCAACATGTAACACATATTGGCCCCCTTTGTTTTGGATGGATTAGGCTTGTCCAAGTCCATAGGCCAACAGTCCATGTCCAATTAACTCATACCTTTTTTTCTAGCAGTAATTATAGCAAAAAAGTTTGTTTGGAGTTTTGTATAGGTGAGACCGGTCACTATTGTTCTTCAATTACTAGTTAGCATTAGTTTACTAACTTGACTAGGTTGGTTATTTAATATGTTAAGTACTCAATTTGGTCTAGCAACTACCCTCCCTATTTAATTCTATTACCTTCCAAGTTTTGGGAAGATTATTGAATTACTCTCTTTTGATTTGTAGGGGATTCCCTCGAAGTTATGTTGTCCTTCCATAGTGGTGCTATGATGCAGTTCATCATTTGTCCCTAAGGGAACTAATGAAGATGCCCCTTAGTTCGAAAGTCCCTAACGGATAGTGCACATGGGTTGGTTCATTGAAGACCTATCTTCATTCCTTAAAGCCTAAATTGATGTTTGCTATGTAGGTTATGCGTCTCTGGTTCATTTTTTATTGTTAGGTTGTATACTTGGCTTATAGACGGTAAGTCTTTGTATAAGCTCTTAGTTAGGTCCGTTAATTTTGATTTATGGTCCAATAGAAATAGGTATTGCCCCATAAATATTATAAATTGCAAGCATGATAAAAATTTATTATAATTTGATATTGTGTGTTTAAGCTAATGAGTCGAATATGGATCGTTGAACTCGTTGGACTAGTAACACAAATGTGAAAGATCTAAATAAAAGACTTTTGATTATGGATGATGAGATATGAAACTATCGAGGCGTCCATTACAAGGGTAGTGCTAGTTCTAAGGGATGTTAGATGGCTCATATAGCATAAGGAAAGATTTGTCATTCCAGTATGTAAATAAGCTATAGGAGCTTCATGCACATTGAGACCAAGGAAGAAGGGTGAGAGGTTTCGTCCTATAATAGCGGACATGAAGATTCGGTTAAAGTCTGAGGGTTGGGTCAAGGTACTCATATATAGATATGGTGAAGGTTGTGGCCTCTTACCAGGGTGTACAGTAAAGATGCTCCAGTCCACAAGTGGAATAGTCGGGGACTATTTTGTGAATGAATGATCCCTTTGATGAGAAATGACATTTTGATTGTTTGTTGATACAAACTCACTAAAATATGACAATGTAAATTTTATCCCTTATAGGGTAAGTTGTGAAACATTATATAGTAGAAAGCCATTTTTTTTTATTTGAGTATGTGCTGAGTAATGGACTTGACGTCACAATGTGAGCTACCCTGCTCACTGAGTTGTCAAACTCATTCCCCTCCAAATATCCTTTTCAGGTTATAAAGGTGATAAAAGACATATGGATAATGGAAGAAGCCATCTAAAATTGATTGTACGCCTTACATTCAGTACTTTATCCCGGTATAATTTATGAATCTTATTTTCCAAATATTTAAATAAATATTTTTGGAAAATAAATTGAGTATTTTATTTTACGCCTTACATTATGTCGGAGTTACAATGATTAGGCACCCATTATTGTAAAGTCGGGAGGATGTGGCGGGTTGTCTACAGGCTTGATTAGGGAAACCGGGTCGAGGTGTGACATAGTGAGTGAGAGTAATGACAACGAGTGCAATTGGACCGACCGATAGCATTTTATAATTTTGAGCTTTGATCTAAATTACACATTATACTAGATTTCAAAACTCATATAAGAACTGCAAAATGACTTGAATATGCCCATGAAAGCAATACATACTCTTTTCAAGATGTTAAAGGGTTTTAAGGACCGATATAAATTAACTATAATCGCATGATAGGCTATGTGATTGGGGTCATGTGCCTATTATATTTAATGAGGGGAGTTGGTTGAATGATGAACCAAACTCCCAATGTGCATTGATCTTGCCTTAAATTTGTTGTGTCATGTATGTACTTGAATAAAAATGGTTAGAATAACGATCATACTCGAGAAAAATTGTGATATGCCTAAATATAGCTTGTTAATATGTTTTAAAATTTATTTTTATGAATACATTATACCAACATGGAGTGTGGGCATTGACACGACACCTTTCGAGTTAGTATTGAAGTAAGGTAAAATTGAAAGGATGGATAAGGGGAGATTGAACGATTTCTTCCAGATTTTTCGATACACCTGATTGATGTATGGGTACCATCCTATTTACACCGCGATGAGAAGTGACAAGATTTAGTTGCATGTGTAAGGGGCATGTGCAAGGTGTCAGTAGAAAAGTTGGCTATGACCCCGTATGCAAAGACATCCCATTGAGAAATGAACTTGAGGGGTATCGGTTATGGAAGAGTACACATGGCTCTCACATGCTCAATAAAACTCGATCGGTATTACGACATACACTTCAATCGTGTATGAATAAAAGAAAAAAAAGGAGGTTATGAGTTGCCCATATGTAAATGTCATGTGCATACCATGAATTATATTGTGTTAAATTGTTTTGGGGAAATGAGAGTGGACCCAACCATAAGGTAAGATCACGATTATGAGTAGCCGAGACCGAGGTCTTGAGAGGCCAAATAGAACAATGTGAAATGATGAATTTGATAAATTGATAATAAATATTCATACTTTGGAATTATATGAGATATCTAAAGTTGTAAGTAATGAATGGTCCGACATTAGTACCTTATTCATTAATTTGTGAACTCCCTCAAATATTGTAGGTAAAATCGAGGAACATTAAAGTCTGTGTGGGGAGCCTTCCCTAACAAACCCAACTTGAGGTAGGCATTTTGACTTGGGTACTAATATTGTAATTTAACTATTATCAATTATTATATTATCAAATTATTTATGAAATTATTTTAGGTACACTATACTTTAAAAAAAGTTTAAATTTTCACTACAAAATGGAAAATAGTTTTATTTGGAGCTTTAATATATCCGATTTTTGAATGTGCCAATTACGGTAACATTAATTGGATTGACGATGCGTAAAACTACTAATCGATAAGTCAAGTAGGAACATGACACTCTAATATGCTAAAACACACTCATAAGAGGAGAGAGAAATTACCATTTACGGGAAGACAACCCTTAGGCAATAAAAACCCACATGAGTAATGCCACTCTCAAGGACGACTTAACCACTGTCAAAAATGTGATAGTACACACCTAAAGGGTTGCAAGGCCACCAAATGTTACGAGTGTGGGTAAATAAGACATTTTGCTTAACACTGCCTAAATGTCCAGAGAAGACCACCTTGATCAAACTTTTTACGGCACGACCCTCACTACGTACAGGATTTCGAAAAATAACTAATTACATCAGACAGTTAATACGAATAATGAGAAATATGAATCTCACACAACCTAGCCCAAGTACTATTAAATTAAAAATATTAGTGTGCCACTGTAATTTTCTCTCTCCTTGCCTTCCACCACACCACCAAGCCCCTCCCCAGCTCTGTTTTTGTGGGTAATAAAAGGTGTGTTTGACATAGTTAAAATTAAATGTATAAAATTTAAAAGTTGTGGAATTGGATACGAGATGGTGGGATGCCAATTTGTGAATTTTCTTATGACTAACTTAACTAGAGAAAAAAACCCTTATAAATGTTTCTTCCTTATAATAACCCTTCATTTAGACAACTCAGAAACCCTCAGGAGCCAGTGACGGCAGCTGTCCAATAGGATATTCTTCGCTGTCTGGGTTTAGAAGTGGCTATAGCGATGTACAGAACATCAGCTTCACGCATCAGATCCCTTAAGGTCCAATTCAACACGATTATTCTATCCTATCTTCTTGCACATGTTTCTTGAGCGAATGCTTGTCATGGTTACCGATGAACAATGCTCATGATTAAACTTTCAGATTCGTTCCATTTCAGTAAACGTTATATTCCAGGTCTTACTTCAGCGAGTCTTCCACCTTATCGTTAAATTCTTTATCCTTGTAGTGATTGTGAACTCCAGTCCTCCACATTTATCCGCTAATGTTATCTATTGAATCCTTTATCTTGGTAAAAAAAACAATTTTTTTGGTTAATTCTTATGTGGTTTATGTTGAAATTGGACGAAATAGAGGAAAAATATGTACCAAGGTCTTATATAAATTTGCAGCTGTCCATTGTCCAGTGAGCCTTATAGTGCGCCTTATTTTCGTGTATGTACTTCTAATATATCTAGGGTTGCTAAATTTTATTTAACAGAGTGCTCATTTTCCTTGTCAAAGCAGAGTGCTTTGTCTGTAACTTGCCTAGTTTGATGGGATCATGTTTGTACAGTTCCTTTGTAATTATGTAATCCTTATATATATTGTTAGACAAAATTCACTATTGACGCATATTCCTTTTCTGTAAGTTTGGCATGATTTGTTATTCAACTCTATTTTTTCATTTGTAATGAAATGTTTTGGTCTGCCGCTTGATAGGGTTGTGTTGGAGGCTTGAGAACTAGGAGACATGCTACCTCAGCTGCAATTGCTTCTAGTTCTAACACTTCGGGCTTTTTCAGTTGGCTAACTGGTGAAAAGTCTACCTCTCTTCCTTCTCTGCAAATACCACTCTCAGGAATTTCTCCCGCATCTGTTCTCCCAGACTTTATAGAACCAAGCAAGACCAATATCACTACTCTTCCTAATGGAATCAAAATAGCCTCAGAGACATCTGCAGTTAGTTTCCATTGAACCTTCTAATTCATGGGTTTTTGGCTTTGCAGTTATTGATGTTTCTAATATGGTGTTAATGTTTTTTTTTTCATTTTTCTTATATCTGTTGATTTTTCCAGAACCCTGCAGCCTCAATAGGATTGTACCTTGACTGTGGTTCTATATATGAGACACCCTTCACTCGTGGGGCCACACATCTCTTGGAGCGGATGGCTTTTAAGAGCACGAGGAACAGGAGTCATCTACGGATTGTAAGGGAAGTGGAGGCAATTGGGGGTAATGTTGCAGCCTCTGCTTCAAGAGAGCAAATGGCTTATACTATTGATGCCTTAAAGACCTATGTTCCTGAGATGGTGGAATTGCTCATTGACAGCGTGAGGAATCCAGTGTTCTTGGATTGGGAAGTTAATGAGGAGGTGATCTTCCCACTTTCCTTCTAAAATTCCTAATCTTACTCGATATGTTGATGGTGCCTTGACAGGAAGGACAGTAGAAGGTGGTCATGCTTATAGTATTATTCGCTTTAAAAGACCTTGATAATACCTTGATTGGTTTAACAATGAATATTGTGTCATAATCATGTTTTTAGGGTTCTGAAACAAATTTTCTTTGGATGGAGGAACCAAGATGTTTATCTAATCATTACATACATCTCTGAACAATTACTGGATGTTCATCTGTACTGTCATAAATATGTATGCCCATGTCAAATAATTGTCTCAAACTATGCAATATGCAGCTTCGGAAGGTGAAATCTGAGCTTTCTGAACTTTCTAACAATCCCCAAGGCCTACTTTTGGAGGCTATTCATTCCACTGGTTATGCTGGTGCATTGGGTAATCCTCTTCTAGCACCCGAATCAGCACTTAACCAACTAGATGGAAGCATGCTGGAGGATTTTATGACTGTGAGATTTCGCTCCCAATTATATTATTTTTCTTGTTTATCTTGGTGTCTCTAAGAAGCATTTCTGTTAAAAATTCAGGAAAATTACACTGCTCCGAGGATGGTCCTTGCTGCATCAGGAGTTGAACATGGAGAGCTTCTCTCAGTTGCAGAGCTACTCCTCTCTGACCTTCCAAATATTCACCACCCTTCAGAGCCAGAGTCAAGATATGTTGGAGGAGATTTCCGTCAACATGCTGATTTGGGGGTAATGATACAGTTTTCTTGCATATTTTCTTGCAAGTATTTGAGCTGGGAGTTGCATATATTTCTTTGAATTAACTAACACTGATGCCAATAAAACCTAAGGTTAATTATCTACAAATTTTCTCATTATCTACTCTTTACAGAATACACATGTTTCCCTTGCTTTTGAACTTCCTGGTGGATGGTTAAAGGAAAGGGATGCAGTCATTTTGACTGTAATTCAGGTTGGTATATATACATAGATATATACATAGACTTCTTTAGCATACTTGAAAAGTATTTGATGCAAATAGTTAGCTGTACAGATGCTCATGGGAGGTGGCGGATCTTTTTCTGCTGGTGGCCCTGGGAAGGGGATGCACTCACGACTTTGTATGTTTATGTTCATCATATTGTTGGCTTGATTATTTTGTGCCCAACCTTTCATGATATTGCTAAAAGAGAAAAAATGGTTTATGCCATTAGATATTCATCCTAAGAGCTTTCTGGTACACCCTCTAACATGATTATTCTGGTGTAGATCTACGAGTATTGAACGAGTACCAACAGATTCAGTCTTTCTCAGCTTTCAGCAGTATCTTCAATAAAACTGGACTCTTTGGAATCTATGCTAGCACTGTAAGGAACTCTGAAAATGCCCCACGACCTTTTTTTGTGTAAATTGTATTCATTAATCTTCTGACATAAAAAAATTATGAAACTCTTACTTTTCCATTTGTCCTCATAAGCACTAGTAATGGTTATGAGGGAGGAATCAGCCCCAATAGGATTTTCTCAATTGCACATTTCATTATAAAAATTCTTGCTTTTATTATGATGAATTAAAGTACTGATGCAGAATGAAATTTCAGATGGTAAGGAATTGTACAGAATGTTTTATTATAATGTAACTTTTCTCTAGAGATGGAAATTATGAACAATTACATTTCATGTATAAATCATGGTGAATTCATATTTGTTTTTGGCAACTAATGTACTATCTATCCTTTCTAAATGATCAAGTGTTTCTTGTTGCTTGGTTGTTGGATAGAGCTCAGACTTCATTGGGAAAGCAGTTGATGTAGCTGCAGCTGAACTGATTGCCCTTGCAACACCTGGACAAGGTTCTACCTACACTTTTCTGGTTTTCCCTGTTTAATTAATACTTCATAGCTTACACATTCCATATTCTGTTTCCTTTTGCTATTGCAGTTACAGCTACACAACTCAGTCGTGCCAAGGAATCTACAAAGTCTGCTGTCTTGATGAACTTGGAATCCCGAGTATGTTTCATTCAAATAGAATTATTTTTGGACTATATGAAGGAACTTGCTATGCAATTAAAATGATGATTGCAGACGAAAAGATTTGGAAATATATCTTTTTATTCTACTTTGTGTTTGCATTGTCTTCGGATGACTTATTCTAGTGGTCATTTTCTATTTGCAGATGATCGTTGCAGAAGACATAGGGAGGCAAATATTGACCTTTGGGGAGAGGTATCTAGTGTACATGGATGGTTCCATTCTATTTGCTTTTTGTTCTGAAAAATACAAAGAATGATGAGTTTTTGAACTCTGATGAAACTTTTCCCCATCATGGAAGCAGAGTAATTTAGATAAAATGTAGAATTTGTTGAGCTGGCGAGTCTTCTCACCTCTATTGATATAAAGAAAAATATTAAATCCTGAAATGATAGCAAAGCACTTCATTTTTCTAGAATATTTAGAATGTTGGAAATGGAAGAACTTTCAGAATGCTTTGATCCACGTTGGACTGGGCATTCTGTTCTCATTACAACTTTGTTGCCTCCTTACAGAAAACCTGTAGAGCATTTCCTTAATGATGTTGACAAGATCACCTTGGAAGATATAACTACTGTTGCACGAAGATTCCTATCTTCCCCTCTGACAATGGCATCTTATGGAGATGGTGAGTCCTGCATAATATTAAATTTGATGTAATTTTTTATGAAGAAGGAGCTTAATACTTGCTTCTTCTGGCAGTTGCAAATGTCCCCACCTACGATTCAGTGAGCCGCAAATTTCATGCCAAATGAGATTGATGTTTGGTTTCAGTTCAACCATAATTTTCTTCCTGCCTTGGTAATAGTTGCTGGGAACTCTGCATTTCCTTAACTGCCGTTGGAATAATGTCATCGATGAAGATTTGGGAAATGGAAGATGACTCAACATCTTGGTTGTCTGCACCAGTATGTTACATTTTTTTCTCTATTTTTTTCCTTTGGCCTGTCTTCCATGACGATTTGCCATTTTCTCTCCTGAATGACCTCATGGTTCTTAACTAAAAATTATCTTTTGGACATGTTAATTATTAGTGACATTTCGTGGCTCTCGCGGCATGATCATTCATCTCCATCACGAGTTGTAATTCATTTCCCTAGTGATGCACAACATTTTAGAGAATAAATACATTGATGCAATGGAATTTTGTGTTTATTATTATGAATTGTACAAAAATATTGTAAAAATTTTAAATTATTATAAATCATATTTTGACTTTCTATCAAATCTTATGTTGTAGTTCCTTGGTATAAAATCCTTTTGTGAAGGAAACAATTTGATTTTTTTTACAAATTAAAGAATAACTTTGCACTAACTAAAGTATATTTTTGTAACAATTTATTATATCAAGAAATAGCAACACCCATTGCCCCCCAATGAACTTATCTTACAATATAGAATACAATCCTGTTCTAATAACATTAAAATACTGTTGGTAAGCTAAGTTTGTATACTATTTAAACCCATATACTTTGTGCATATACTTGATATTGTATTGGCATATTGTATTGGCACAAGAGTTACTTGATCTTTTCAGAAGAGAAATAAACTTGTACTCTATGCATTTGACTTAAATGTGGATTTCACAAGAAAATAAACTTGTACCCTCTGAATTTGACTTGTGGAAAAGCTCTATAAAGATAGTCATGGTTTATTGTGTCAACTTTTACTTCTGAGTCGGTTTCCATGATAATTTCTTGCTAACTTTTCTATACCTTAAAGTTGGATGCCATGGATTACTCAAGTTATTCAGCTTCTAGTGGGGAACCACAATGCACTGATGCCCCCTGCATTCCCGGGAGCCCTTTATCATCTCGTGCTAGTGTTATATCTCCCGCTTTAGCTTTTTTGGTGGAGGGTCGGTAGGATCTATTGCTGTTGATCTTGATTACAACGGACAGAGACTTTGTCATTGCCTACTTGTTCTCCTTGTTGTCAGATGCGACTCTGTTGGTGTTTTGAGCTTTTGGGCTTATCGGTATTCTAAGACCACTTTTGTTGCTTTTGTGGTTGTGCCCTGATTTCTTTATTTCCATATCGCCCAACATTCCTTCTCTTGATTGTGTAGTTTTATTTAGTTGTCAAGCAGCGAAATTTTAGTATGGCAATACATGCGCAAGACACAAAATGAAAACAACAAAATATCAAAACCACACACTTAGAGTCCATAAACAATGATATAATAGATGTTCCACAATTTTAGCATTTTCACAGAAATTACAACTACCCCTTCATCTAACCTTTCTAGCACACAAATTAGCATTTATAGATATAACATTTCCCATCTCTTCACAACAAATTTTAGATTTTGGGTTGGACTCATAAGTTATATAAAGAGGTCTACACTATTTTACTAATAAATAGAAGATGGAGTATTATTTAATCATGTTACAGCATTATCAACCAATAATGCATAATGAGATCTCAAATAATATTAATAATATAACTTCATATTCTTCTAATGATATTATAAACTTTATTCTATCAAGCTACCACATATATCCTGGGCGAACCAATCCGGGCGGAAGACATTGTCAGGTGGGGAGTTTGGCTGGGGCGGCACATCTGTTAAAAGATAGCGCAGGTGTCCTAATATGAGCTCAACGAGAACATAAATCTCGTGTGGAACAAAAGGGTAAAAGCTCGTTTAATTCTGATTTACAGTACGAATACGAACCTTGGCCTAAGCGGCCATAGTCCCTCTAAGAAGCTGGCCGTGGAAGTGTACCCTTCACATAGCTAGTTAGCAGGCTGAGGTCTCGTTCGTTATCGGAATTAACCAGACAAATTGCTCCACCAACTAAGAACGACCTCAGCCTGCTAACTAGCTATGTGGAGGGTACACTTCCACGGCCAGCTTCTTAGAGGGACTATGGCCGCTTAGGCCAAGGAAGGGTGAGGAGAAGTGTGCGGGTACCACTACTACCTCAAAAAATGAGCCAACCGAATCGGGGGACGCCCGCGACCAACCTTTCCCATCCAGCTCAGACGAGCCTAATGGGAGATCCCACCCACACCAATTGACGCTGTTTCATGAACGCGATCTCGCAAAAGGGATCCCAAGTGCTCGTTCTCCAGTTTCATGATTGATATATTTGTAAGTTATTTGTCTCCCACATTTTTATAAACAAGCTGATTACTTGCATAAATACTCCTACAACAACGGCTAAAATTTTAATTTGGATAGTGTGAATTTCTAAAATATTTACTTTTAAGCATCCTAATTCACTAAGACTTGAGTCCTTCAAGAATTTTTATTCTTATTTTATCAACGTTGAAATTATGTAGAGAGTCTATAAGTGTAAAAATATAATTTAATAAAAAAGGGTTAGGTCAATGGATTCTGGTTCGGTCGATCACATTCTTGTTGACCTCACTCATCGAATATCCCTCATTTTTCTATTCATTCCCTACATTAATTTTAGTTGCACGCTATTAGAAAAATTGACTTAATTGATTAAATTTTTTTATCAAATTGCATACCATAAAAATATAATTGAACTGATAACTTTACAAGTTGAATTTATTATCTAAATTTAGGAAAATTGTGAGTGAGAAATCTTCAAATTCTCCCTTACTTGACACCAACGGATGTGATTCTTATCTCAAAATGTCGCTAATAGTTTTTTTTAATTTTATGGTCGGGTCATGTCTTGAATGTGGCCAGAAACCATTGTACGAGTGTTGTTTTCCCGACTATATTTTTGGGATAGAAAATTTGTACCTCGTTGCCGACTTTTCAAGGCTAAATTCTCCCACCTCATATCAACCATCTGGTGGACACCAATACCAAAAGAGCTCCTGCCTCCCCTCTACCTCCCACGAGCCTTCATCGACCTCTAATAAGTGACTTTCGATTGCCTTAAGTCGATTTTTGATGATGGGTCTATTTTTTAACATCCAACCACAACCGTTCGAGGCCAAAATTTGGCCAGCTCTCGTGATCATCCAACCGACCACCACCACATAATGAGTTGCCTATTCCTTAGCTTCATTTTGCCCACACTCCAACCACTGCTGGTGACTTCTCCAGTAAGAATTTGCAAATACACCTCTAATAACTCTATTTCAATCACTTTTGTAAAATAATCAAATCCAACCAAATTTGGATGGGTAAGACCTCCAACTCCATTCACGAGTCCTTAGTAGGTAAATGAAAGTATTTGTGAGTAATTTGTTAAAGTTGAAGTTGGTTGGGGTGATTTTCTGTGACACCAAGAAATACAAACCAGGAAGTTAAGTTAGGTAGATCGGGAAGGTCGAAAATTTAAAAATCAAATCGGGGTGGGGGAAAGCCATACATACCCTGAACTTCGAAGTGAGGAACTTCACTCCAAGGGACACTCTCCAATTAGTGTTGAAGGATTGGGCAAATTCCTAGTGGAAACTTGGTCGAATTGAAAGCTGGGTCATTTAAGTAAAATAACCCCAAAAGTTTTAAAGGATATAAATGAAAGAAAAAAAAAATCTTGAGCCCAATCAATAGAGAATGTGAGCAAGGATTTTAGAAAACTTTTGTGATCGAGAATCGGGCAAACCGGTAAAACAGGCTTGGAGTAGTAAACCCCTCTGATTTTTAAAAGGGGTAAATTAAATTGGAATATGGATGTTCTTGAGTTAAATTGATAGAAAACTGAATGAAAAAGTTTTAGAAATTCTATTAATCCGAATTGGAGGTGAACCAACAAAGGAAATGATGAAATTGGCCAAACTGACTAATTTATTTGCTGGAAATTGGTTCACTATAGTGTGAACCAATTGGTGCGTCACGTCGGCGCGAATGCTTGCATTGCATGTGCATGTCATCCCTTCAGCTTGACTAAAACCCGACCCAGCAACCCATGACCCGACACTATGCAACCCCTCCACCCACTTTCTTATGAAAATTTCCTCTTCAACATATGAAAGGGAATTGCTAAGAAAATCTCAATTTTGATCAAATCTCATGGAATAAAAATTGTCATTAAACTAACAATTCATTTATCTATCTGTTCATATGATCAATTAAGTTATCAGAGAGAGAGAGAGGGAGAGAGAGAAAAGTGAGTTTCAGACAACCGACACTTTCGAGGAAAAATTCTCCTCACTCAAACCACCAATCTTAGTGATTTTGGTGTTCTTGTGCACACGCGGATGTTGTCTTTTCATCTTCATCGGTGTCCGGTATCGACTTCCCCTCTACTGACACTAGGGATTGTGCATAGTAACAGACTTCCCCTCACCAAAAAATGGTCGGCTTCTTTCGAGGCCAATGTCACACCTCGGCCTAATTTTATCGACTAGAGACTCGTGCCCCTCTGCCTATCCCCAACGATAACCATTATGATGGGTACATTCACCATAGTGAGAACTAGATGGACTAGGACTTCTGAACAAAATACTTGTAAAATGCAGAGGAAATTCAAAACTTTTCTTTCAAAGTTTTACGTGGGATTCCACATCCTGGGAATCATAAAAATATGATGAACATAAACATCCTTCATGAGTTGGGTATGTGGTTACCTTGGCAAACGTACGCCTTGGGAAGTTCCTTCCCTTCTCTACCTACACCTTTAGACTTAGCCTATAACATATTTAGGGGAGGGGATGAGTTCACAAGTCAGTGAATGTGACATTGACATCATGCCACTGTATGGCTTATGACCCAAATGTTCCCTCGTAAACCACCTAGCATGATCATCTAACATAATACTTGTACTTTCCCCTTCCAAGTCCCGTGGTTTACTTCGGCCCTAGAGACATCAGTCTCGGGCCATTTGACTCATAGTCTATGCTACTTTTGTGATATCCTTGGTTTCCCCCCTTTAATTTCCCCAAACTAAAAAATGTATTACTGCTATATGCACACACTGAGAATTCATGTCCCTCACACAAAGGATGACCAACATTCGACCGACATTTCTAGGCTACTCACAACCTGTGCCTCGTCCTAGGCTACACAAGTCATAATCATGTCGGGCTACTCATGCCCTTAACACAATAACACACCCTAGAGTGTACCACTACTTAGAAGATACCAAACCAGGAAATTGGAGTGTGGTAGTTGCTAAGGTGCTCTTACCACAATCGACACTCCTTGGGTGCCATTTCGTAGCTAGGTGTCTTAGCACCTGGAGTCATGGTTGTATCACCACCACTCCCTCGCAAAACAATGAGCAACTCAAGCTCGCACACAATTTAGGCTACTCGAACCCCACATTTATATCACTTCCAAAGTGTATTGATGCTTGGACAATACCAAACCAAGAACTAGAGTGTGAGTGTCACATGATAACTCTACAACAACTAACACTCCTCGAGTGTCATCTTGCAGTTGGGTGTCGAAGCACTTGAGGTCATGGCTGCGATACCACCACTCACCGATCCATGCCTTGTATACATGCGACTTAATTCTACTATCGTCTCGTCATTGCGGTGTACTAGGATGGTACTCGTACATCATCTTAGTGTCTCTGGAAAACATGGAAGATTACACAAAAGTTCTCCCCAATCTCCTTTCCATTTTTTCCTTGGCCGACAATCCAAGCACTCAGGCATCCACCCCTCTTGCTTATACCGGTATTCATAACAAGTAATATCATAACTCGTGGTAATACCCCTAACACTCGTGGCCATGTAGTGTAATGATGCTTAACGCATCTCATTACCTAGGAGCTCTGTGCGTCTCTCAAAATGCTTATAACATGGATAATACGTGGGAGTCTAGTCCGTCACTAGACCAACTCCCACACAATTTAATCAATCTCGGGAGTCTGACAAGTCTCTCAACTATCTCCTCATATCACATGGTGGACATCAAGCCCCAAACCCGGGGTCACACGACATACTTCGCGTCTCGGTCGCTAAGTCAACACATAACATAGTAATAACACTTGTTTGGGAGCCTGATCAGTCACTTGGACATCTCCCCAAATTTTATGATATGGCTCAAGGCCTAAAATATTTCGCTGGTTCCTCGGAACCGTATTCATGCATTTTTCCTTGGTCTCATGACCAATTTCTTTATTTACCCATAAAATCATATTTGCTTTAATAGGCATGATCTTAGTCATTTTGCTCTCCTTGTATTAGTTTTAAGGCAAGATTTCTACTCATATGCACTCAATCAATCAGGCATGTATTTAATGCTTTGATCGGTCCAATTGGACTCGCCATTGATGCCCACTCACCACACAATGCTAAACTCGTTGGTTCTGCTAGGGTTTCGAAATTCGCTCTTAATTCCACTAGAGTACTTCTTGCATTATCTACAAGGATTTCCATAATAAGATTAGTTCCACTTAAGAACATTTCACTATTTTATCGACTGTACTCTTCCTACGGCTTTACATTTTAGCTTTTCCGGACCCGGTCACCCGACTCACTAGCCAGTTACCCAACCTCCGTCTAACCTTGTCTAAGGTTAACCTTTTAAGCCTAAGTTCATTCTCTTTTTACTTAGCACCTATTTAAGTGCCCACATTTTGTTTGCTCACCACCAAGTAGTTCTATTTTTTCCAAATTACCACTTGGTCCTTATTTTGGGCAAAATAGTAATTTTGCCCTTACACTCCACAATTTCCTCTTATTAGACCCTATACTTTCCCAAGTATTTCATTTGGATCTCTCAAGTTTCCATGAGTCCAATTATGGTCCCAAATAGGCATCAGAAAAATTCCAAGCTCTATTTTCCATGAATCCCTAAAATGCCCATAAGTTTTGTCAAAATTACCATTTTGCCCCTCTGATGATGAACTTAGGCTTCGAGATTCATTTGACCCACAAATTTCCCATTTTGGTCCCTAAAATTCCTTTAATTAAGTTTACATTCTTGGACAACCCAAAATTCATCTTTTGGTCACAAAAATACTTGTATTTTTACTTTAGTCCTTAACTTTTCCATTATTGCAAATAGGTCCCTCGACATTCTGCAATAGGCAAGCCCGGTCCCAAACCTTCACCAAACTTTGCAATCAGTCTCAATACTTCATTTTAAACCTTAGAAAGACCCCATAAAATCTCAATAGAAATTGGGTCCCCTAACTTTCAAATTGTTGTAATTTAGTCCCCAACCTTTGACCCACTAACAAAGTATCTCTAAAAATTAACAAATTAAGTAGGGAGGTCCCCCTGGCCTTCATCTAGGCCATCATAAACTTAGTTTGATCGTAGTCAGCCAAAGTTGCTCCGATTAGTCATGATTAGAAATGTCACACCCTGACCTTGCTCGATTGAAGTCTCGTGATCAACCCGCCACCCTTCCATGAACCACCTAGGTATTCCTACCTCGATGGTTCAAGGAAGGTAAAGGCATACTGGTACACATGTTTTCCATTAAAAAATTTAGAAATTTGAATGTCATAGTATATAAATTATCTTGATGGTTCGAGCCTTCCTTCGAACTTCAATCCCACTTGGCTCGACCCGTCCCTAAAAAGGGGCTAAGGGAGGGGCGTGAGTGCACAACTCAGTGAGGGGAAATTTCTACAGCAACTAGTTTGTTAAATATTTTTATTTATTTGTAATCATGATCCATGTAAAATTTTCATTCAACATTTGCTCTTTTATCTTAAAAGAGTTCACTCGGTCGTAGAGTATTCTCCGACTGCTCCACTTGTAGTTTAGAGTGCCTTTACCGACCATCCTAATAGAAGTCCATGACATCTACCCCAAGTCTAAGTGGACATCAATTGTCTGACTCTAAGGCCATACTTCGTGACTACAATGTGGGACGAGACCTATTCCCCCTCTGACCCTGGTGTTAGTCTCGCTGGCAAGACACATGGCGGTCTCCTATTGGTCGCTCGTTCCAATGTGGCTACTGACCGAGTTCAGTTAGCCGTTGATCGTGACAAATGGCATCCTTTGATTGACTAATTTAAATGTGTCAGATTTCCCTCCTGACACATAGAGCTCTACCACGTGTTAGCCTCTCATTGTCTAGGGTCATCCGACGTGGCGCTTTCACATGTCGACCTCCAATTGGTCGGTTGTTCTCACACATCCCAATCGGATGCTAACATGCCATTTTGCCATGTGTAAGCTCCTCATTGGTCGGTCTTTGCTGACGGGCCTTTTCGAGATTAACCATTGACCATGACACGTGTCGCTCTCTTACTGGTCGGTGGTCGCTTACATGGGCTTTCCTACTTTGACTGTTGACCAAGGACACGTGTCGTGGTCTGATTGGCTAGTGCTTTCAGGCATTGACTGTGTAGCTAACTAGGCATGCTTCACCACATGTCACACGTTGATTGATCGTGTCTGCTAACTAGGCTCTAACATGGCAGTAATTTATTGACCGGTCTGGTGACCTGAAATCGTAAATCAGCCGTGTGAAACCCGTTCTCTCGAACCAAGGAAACCGGGAAAAGAACCGACCAATTTCCATGAGAAAACCAAGTCAATGGGAAATGGGAAATTGGAAAATCCCAAGTGACCAAAAAGTCATAAAAATCATGAGTAATAACAATTAAGTAAATTGGAGGGGAAAACCGAACCAGTTCAGGGTGAACCAAACCTGAATCAGATTGAACCATAGTGAATTGGTTCAATGATTCATTTTTCTAGATAGCTTAAAAATACCAAATTGGAAAATTAAAGCCGTCATTAGGTAGAAAATAAATTTAGATAAATTTAAAATTTTTAGAAAATATGTCGAATCGGACTTGAACCGATCGATTATCGAATCTGGGTCACCTAACATGGTCGGAACGGACTGGTCAATGGTCCAGCCGATCAATGAACCGGATTGGTCAACGGTCCATTCGGTCAATAGTGAGTGGACGTCCGATCAGCAGCCACACAGACACGAGTAGCCAATGGTAGGCTGCCACGTGTCCGGTCAACGGTCAGCAGACGATGCAAACACGAGCAACCAGTGGAAGGCTGCCATGTGTTCGATCAAAACTGGTCAATGGTTGACGTGGTGGCTAAATGAGAATGCCAAGTCAGAAAAATTGACTAATCATAGCACGCCACATGGTACGCATGCCATGTCATCGTCATCTTCCTCTGTTAATTTATAGAAAGGAGAGAGAGAAAGGAAGGGCGATTCTTCTGGCGAATCAGAAAGATCTCCGGTATGACTGCCAATGGCCGAGTCCAGGGTCGAGTCCTATGCAGGCCGGTAGCCCAGTCAATTGGCGAGCTCCCTATATAAAAAGCCCCCCTCCAATCATCCTCTCCGTCCCACAAATGAGTGAAGAAGGTGAAGTACTCTATTTTTCAGTGAGCAGCAAACCATAGCTCTGACAGCAGGGTTTTCTTCAACCTCTGAAGCTGCATTTGGTGTCTCTAGAACTGGAAGGAAGTCTTCTATCCAGCTACACCCTCCCTTCAGGTCGAGGACCACTAGAGAAGAGCAGGGATGCTTGCATAGTACTGCCACTCCTCGACGGTCGGCAACCCAAGCTGCTCGAGCTCAATTTGAACCATCCCTAGACCAATCCCTGCCAAACCAAGCTCCCTAGACCACACCTAGAGGTGCCCTGACCTTCCCTAGGCTAAAATGATTAGTTCCCACTACCGTCCCTCATTAGAAAATATTATTCACAATGCTTTTATGCTAAAATTTAAACTTAGAAATTCACATGGCTCAGGCCACCAATTGAGGCATGGTTTGATCCAGGAAGGATCCTCAAGAGGAGAGCAATTTAGAGAAAGCAAGAGCTCCGGTTGTTGGATCCTCACCGGTAAGATATTGAAGCTCTCTCTTGACTAAGTATTTCGATGAAGCTTCGTTTGAGCTCATTTCTGAGCCAAATGAAGTGTTTCAAAGCTTGAAATGACGAGGGAGACATAGGAAAGTTGATTAAGATTATGAAGGGGGACAATTAACTAAGCTTTGGTGATCAATTGAATGAAATGGTGTTTCGGGGACCAAATTGTAATTTTGGAAAAATTGGGGAATTTGGGGATTTTTGGAAAAGTGGGGGTCGAATTCTAATTGAAGGAAAATTAGGGTATTTTTATGAAATTAACTCCCAATTGAGGCCCAATTGGGCAATTGGATGAAATGGAGGACCGATTGGCAATTTTTGGAAATTTGACAATCAATTGACAATTTATGGAAAAATAAGGACCAATTGGCAATTTTGGAAGCATTGAAGGCCAATTGGTGATTTTGGAAAAACTAAGGACACATGGGGGAAAATTAGAAGTCCTAGGGACTTAATTGAGATTAAATGAAGATTAGGAACTTAAATGTAAAGTTATAAACTTTAAGGGACCTAATTGCAATTAAGGCATAGTATGAGGACCTATGTGCAAATACCTGAAAGTATAAGGCCCCTTATGTCAATTCACCTAATGTGGATACTCGAACCATATAGGACCCGGTTGTTCAAGTACCGGTGCAAAGGAGTGCACCACAAATCAAGATCTCACTAGGACGACCATGTCACTATTACCTGGTGAGTGGGATTTTTAGCGTTATTGTCACGTCCCGACCCGGTTTGGTCAGATCCCTATGAGTAACCCGCTGCTCCCTTGGTTCAAGAGAGATTTCCTCTTCTTTTAGACAAGAGGAGCCATACGAAATTTCAAATCTTGTTCCCTAGAATTGCATAAATCAAAACTAAAGCAAGCTTAAAAGAACTTTAAGCGTACCTAACTTAGGATTCATCTTCTCAAGCTCTCTCGGTTGATCTCCTTTTTCCTGAAAAAGGGATAAAGGGAGAGGGTGAGTTCCTACAACTCAGTGAGCGGGTGTTGGGATTGAGTTTTAAAAATAGTCAGTTTATTGAAATCCTTAGCGCACTGTTTTTAAAACTTTTTCTCCTTGTTAAGCCTTGGTGTGTTTAGCTCTATTATTACATCCCCTTGCCTCGGTAGTCGTTTAGGAAACAAACACACACCCTTTATCATAAAGGGTACAAACGTTCATAGGGAGTCCCAAACTACACCCACATGGGGATCAACCTACCTTTGCTATCCACCCTGATAGAAGTCCTGGACTTCTAACCTGAGTCCCAAACATCTTTCTCATTGCCAATTGGCCTTCAATTTTGAGAAATTGCATGGAGGTCTTTCAATTTTCCGAAATCCCCAAATTTCTCCCAATTTTTGTCCCTCACTACTAACTGAATTTGATTCCTTCAAATTGGTCATTAAATTGGGGCTATTTTCTCAAATTGACGATATGAATCGGTTTCTACACTTCCATTCAATTCAATTGAACTTTGAATTGCTGGATTTGGGTCCAAAACAAGCTCAAACAGAGCTTTGTCGAAAAACTGAACGTACAGAGAGAAAGCTTTGAAAGCTTACCGTTGGAGGCACGGCAATCCGAGTTCTTGATCGGGGAAGTTATCTCTTGTCCTCAGGGTCCTCCTAGGATCAAGAATCGAAGCCATTGCTGTCAGGATTAGTGGGAATTTAATCAATGAACTTTGTCACTTCCTCTCTCTAGAACTGAACTTTAACGACTGGGGCGGGCCGAATTGGCTTACCTTTCACCTCTGAAAAGATCATGTGGTGGTCGAGGGGGCTTTGGGAGGACTTAATTTGGCCGTAGGTGGTCAGAATTGGTTGAATTCTGATCTACTGAAATAGAGCAGCTTCGGCTTGCTGGAGCCGCTTCACTATTCGAGCTCGTCGGCGCTTCTCTGGCAATCCTCAGGTTGTTGGAGGTAGGCGTCAAGTAGCTGACTTGCTCCGGAGTTTGTAGGACTCGAATTTGGCTTCTGAGGATGGAGGAAGTGCCCAAGTTGGATCTCTGGTTTGAGCTTCAACAGAAAACATAAGACTTCACAGAGAAGGGAATTGAGGCGTGTGGAGGATGAACGGATGGGAGCTCTTTATAGAGGGAGCTCGGGGACCCTCTGCCCGACTAGTTTCCATAGGTCATGCTCATCCTAATAAGAAATTACCCAAATCAGAGCAAATTTCCTTCTCCAAAAAAGGAAAGAAAAAATCTTTCCTCGATAAATAGTGTCATCAGACGGAGAAGGAAGATGACATTGTTCTAGACGTGTGAGCTTTGCACGTGCGGGCCAACCACGTGGGAGCATGTGATTGGTCGGTTTTGTTGACATGGTGATTCAACTAAGCTGCCACATTAGTCGTTGTCCAAACATGTGACAACCTCTCATTGGTTGGTCGTGTCTACGTGGTTGCTGACTGGGTACTTATTGACCGTTGACCGACTGACAGAGTGCTCCTTGCCACACGTTGTGCTCTGATTGGTCACACGCGTGCTGATTGGGCACTGACCGGTTAGCGGTTCGTTGACTGGTTGGATCGTTGACCGGTCCGACTAGGTCCAGTGACTAGAAAATGAAAATCGGTTGATTCAGGCCTGATTCGACCGGTTTTCTTGAAATTAAAATTTTCTAAATTTGTCTAAACTCATTTTCTATTCAATGGGGACATCAATTTCCGAAATTGATCTTTTTAGTCTGCCTAGAAAAATTAATTAAGAGACTAGTTCATGTATAGTTCAACATAGTTCAATTCAATTCAACCTAGTTCATGTCCGATATACTCCAAACTGGTCCGATTTTTTCATCCAATTTTTTTCATGACCCTTCCCCCATGATTTTTGTGACATCTTTGTCATGCCCTAACCCAGTTTTGTGGGATCCCCATGGTCAACCCGCCGCTCCCTTGGTTCAATAGGGGTTTCCCTCTTTCTTTAATTAAGAGGAGCCATGCGTAATTGTGACCTTGTTCCCTGGAATAACATAAATCAATAAAAATTTAAGTTTAAAAATAACTTTTAAGCATACCTGATAAAAGATAAGTCCCGGTGTTTTCGTTATTCATTTTACCAACTTTCCTGAAAAGGGATAGAAAAGAGGGGTGGGTTTCTACAACTCAGTTAATGGGTGTTGGGAATAAAGTTTTAGAAAAATAGCTTTAATTGGAGTGTGCTAGACTTCTTATTTCCTTTAAAATCATTTCATCCTCAAACTTAGGTTCTCAAAATTTCATTTCCTCATTTCCACATCAGGTGTGTTTAGTAATCAACACACGCCCTTTATCGGGAAAGGAATCACACATTCGCAGGGCAGCCCATCCACTAAACCCACTTGTGGCGTCGTAGCGACATTACCGACCACTTAGATAGAAGCCCGTCCACTTCTACCCTCAAAATGAGTGAATGTTCACGACATCCGACCCTCAAACTCGAAAGTCAACATCATGTCTGTATGAGGACTAAGACCTCATTTTGACCCCACCCTGGTCTCATGCGCATGAAGCTACGTCAAGCTTCTCTGACTGCTGGCACGACAAAGTGCCCTTATCCCCACCATGTCATCTAGTAGCCCCTAGGATGCATCACTACCCCTCTTGGGTGTCTTGATGGTCCCAAACCTCAAGTGCATGCACAAACCATAATTTTTCCACAATGCTATTTATCTTTGGTGCCACTAGTTGAACAACCCCGACCCTTAACTCGACCTACATCTGTTTGTCTAGATCGACCCATCGACCTGGCCCTGACGCACTACCGCCAGTCTATTGAGTATGTCGGTCCTGTCTTGGTACCATGGCGAAATCACACATTCCATTCATTTAGAATTTTTCATGGCATAAATAGATCATGTTTGTTTATGAGTCCTACTCATGTCAAGTGGCATTTGGCCCAATGTACGTAATTTTCCAAAACCGGGCATTTTAGTCCTCAAGTTCCAAAATTGAGGCATCTAGCCTATCTAAGTTGTTCTAGGTCTTGTTAAGAAGGTCTCCCAAATTTTTTAAGCATTGGCACATAGTTAGGGGAGAACACTTTTGACAAAATAAACTTTCCATCCATCACACCAACCGGGTCTGATGACATCTCCACATACAACCGGTAAGTGGGTTTTCTACTTCCTTCTAGGAAGTCGATCATACCAACTGGGTATGATCTTTCTACTTACAAATGGTAAGTAGTTTTTCCACATGGTTCTCACATCACTCCAGTCGGGTGTGATGTCAAAATTTCACATAGAAGTGGTTTTTCATTTACTAAGTGCTCAGCATCCCAATCAGGTATGATGTGAATAAACTCACTCACCTAATAATCGCAATGTATTCCTTCTTAGTCGGGTTTTGCCTCCATGCAAGCTTATCCTTGCTGGCGTTCTGGTCCTTCGTGTTCCTACACGATTTGGACATCTTATCTATTAATATTTGGCATGATAGCCTTCATTCCTCACGTATGTATAAAAATGCCCAAAATTTTCAATTAATTACATTTAGGCCCCTAATGCTAACTTTTCCCCAAATTAATTCTCAAAATTCCAAAATTTGCTTTGGGTCCTCAATTTACTCAAAATTGTCTAAGGGGTTCAAGTTTTCCAAATTTTCAATTTGGTCTCCAACTTTTGAAAAATTACCATTTTGCCCTTACTTTACAAAAATGGCAATGTCACCCCAATTATTTAAAAAAATTGACCAATTGGTCCTCCAACAACCTTTTCAGGGCCAATTGGCCCTCAATTTTGGAAAATTGTAATTTGGTCCTTCAATTTTACGATATCCCCAATTTTCCCCAAAAGTTTCCCCTAATTCCCCCCTTTCAAAATAACCGAATTTGATTTCATCAAATTGACCATACAATCGAGGTTAGCTATTGCAATTGAAGGTGTAATTGAGTTCTTACACATCCATACGATTCAATTGAGCTTTAAATCACAAAAATTGAGGCCGAAACGAGCTCAAACAATGAATGGAGAGTATCTCTTTCTATAGGGAGCTCGGGAACTATTTGGCCATTTTTTTGGCACCTTAAAGTCACTCATTGATGGTTTGAAATGCCCTAAACAGAGACATTTCCCCTTCGCTGGCGCTGTTAATTTTTCCAGCGAGTGAACAGTGTCGTCATCAAGAGGAAGAAGACAACACTTCCGAACCGAACCGTATTGGTCTGAACTAGGTTCAATGCTTAAAATGACTAGTTCATGCCCGATTCGAGCAAGTTTTTCAAAATTAAAAATTTTCTAAATTCATTCTCTATCTAATGGTGGCTCCAACTCCCCAATTTGAATATTTTAAGCTAACTAGAAAAATGAATTTAGCAACTAGTTCAATGATGGTTCAAATCGGTCCAAACCGATTAAATCTGGTTCGGATCCAGTTCACCTGAACTGATTTGGTTTTCTCTTCCAATTTGTTCCAAAATCCCTTTTTATGGTTTTTATGACTCGTTGGGTCATTCGGGATGTGTAAATTTCCCACTTTACCCCTTTCTCTATTGGTTGGGGTTCGTGAACCGGTTCAATTTTCTCACCTGGGTTGACCAGTTCTTTTCGCGGTTTCCTTATCTTTAAGGGATGGGGTTTATAATCTTGGTCACTTGGGATTTTCCAATTTCCCATTTTAAGCCTTCTTTATCATTCATGGTTCATTAAGTGGTTCAATTTTCTCCTTAATTTGATTGGTTCTTTCTTGGTTTCCTTGACCCGAGGTGACGGGTTTCACAGTCATACCCGGTTGGGGGTGATGAGAACTGATTTAAGTTTGAAAAAAATCATTTTTCTAGGAATGGTTTCCTCTAACTGTGTGAAACTCCTTAAAAAGATTGGGAGACGTTCCTCATGGGAGCTAGAATTGCTCTAATAGGCTCAATAGGGTTGGAGGCCGAATTTTGAAAAATTCGGCCCAATGTTAGTGGGCACGAGTTGAAACACGTAGAAAAACATGATTATAACAATCATGAAATATCTCATAAAGCTAGAAATGTTGTATGACTTGCCATGTGACCAAGATAGGACTAACAAGGCTTGATGGGCTAGTGGCAGTGCGCCAAGACTAGGTCGACAGGTCGATCAAGTAAACAACTATAGGCCAAGTCGAGTGTCGGGGCCTTTGGACCATTGTTATGCATGCATGAGGATCTGTGAGCATCTAGACGCTCAAGAGGGGTAGTCGATGGGTCCCAAGGGTTTCTAGACAACTAGGATGTAATAAAGGTAGGTTTGTCATGAGAGTTAGTCATGAAGCTCTGAGAGCTTCATGCGGACTGAGACTGAGGCAGTAGGGGAAATGAGGTCACAACCCACAAAGCAAACATGAAAAATGATTAGGGTTTGCAGGTCAAACATGTGATTTCCACACAAACACTCGGTAGAGGCTGTTAACCTCTACTCGAGTGGATGGTAAAGATGCTCCAATCCACAAGTGGAATAGTTAGGGACTGTTATGCAAACGTGTGATCCCTTTATATGATAGAAAGGGCGGTTGAATGTTTGCTAAAATGTCCTCCGAGCAAGGGGAAGTGCTAAAAAGAGATCAACTCATATCATAGTGAACTAAAAGGATAAAATGCTTTGATAAACTGCTTGTTTTGAAAACTCACTCCCTAAGCCCCGCTCATTGAGTTGTAGAAACTCACCGCGAGTGAGAAAATCGAACTGGTTCACAAACCACAACCATTAGAGAATGGGAAAAATGGAAAATTTACAAATCCCGAGTTACCCAAAGAGGCATAAAAATCATGGAAAGGGACTTTAGGACAATTTGGGAGAGAAAACCAGACCGGTTCAAGTGAACTGGATCCGAACTGAATTGAACCGGTTTGAACCATCATTGATCTAGATGCTAAATTCATTTTCTAGGTGGCTTAAAATATTCAAATTGGAGGATTGAAGCCACCATTGGATAGAAAAATGAATTTATAAATTTTCAATTTTGAAAAACCCGGTTGAATCATGCAAGAACCAACTGGTTTAAGCATTGAACCTGGTTCGGACCGGTCTGGTCCAGTTCAGAACAATGTCATTTTCTTCCTTCAGATGACAACTCTGTTCACACACCGGAAACATGAACAGCATCGGCGAAAAGGAAACATTTCCATTCAGTACGTTTCAGGCCATCAATGAGCACCATTAAGGTGCCAAACGGATGGTCGGAGAGTTCCCGAGCTCCTTATATAAAGATCCCCTCTCCATTTATCCTCCACACACCTGAAAACTTCACTCTCTCTCAGCTACTTAGATTTTCGATGAAGCTTGAACCAGAGCTCCGACATAGGGGTTTTTCTTAGCCAATGAAGGCGAGGTCGGGTTCCTTAGACTTGGGGAGAAGTCAACTTCCCGATGGTGGTCACAATTCGAGCCGCGGATTGCCGGAGAAGCGCTGGCGTAATAAAAAAGTGGAGCAGCTCTAATGGATCTAAGGTGCCCTATTTCGACCAAGTTTAAATCAGCCGAATTTAGCCCTCCTTTGCCCAAACCAAGCTCTCCCAACATCCCTACTGTCCTTAGACGACCTCAATTGAGCTGAAAGGTAAGCCAATTTGGCCCTTCTCAATAGTTGCATGTTGGAGTTAGATAGAGAAATGGTCGAATTTTATTGAAAAATTCTCCCTCAATTCGGGGTCAATTGTAGGAATTCTTTATCCTAGAAATTACCTCAGGAAGAGATTTATTTCCCAGATAGAGAGACTGGATCGCCACACCTCCGATGGTAAGTTTTCGAAACTTTCTCTCTCTAAATTTAGTTTTCTGGCAAATCTCTATTTGAGCTCAATTTAGACCCAAATGATGCGGTTCAAAGCTCAATTGAGTCATATGGATGTGTAGGAATTCAATTTTACCTTCAATTTTAACAATTAAACCAGTTTGAAAGGGGAAATTGGGGGAAACTTTTGGGAAAAATTGGGGATTTCATAAAATTAAGGTACCAAAGTGCAATTTCCCAAAATTGAGGGCTAATTGGCCATGAAAAAGTTATTAGAGGACCAATTGGTCAATTTTTGGAATTTATTGAGGTCAAATTGTCATTTTTGTAAAGTAGGGGCAAAATGGTCATTTTTAAAAAGTTGGGGACCAGATTAGAAGTTTGGGAAACTTGAACCCCTTTTTGTGATTTTGGATAAATTGAGCCCGAAAGTGAATTTTGGAAGTTTCTTGACTCAATTTGGGGAAAAATTAACATTAGGGACTTAAAGTTAAATAAAAAGAATTTTAGGAACCTAAATGCAAATAATGAAAATTTTTGCCATTTTGTTCATATGTGAGGAATGAAGGCTATTATGCCAAATGTTAATAATCAAGAATGTCCAAAATTGTGTAGGAACACGAAGAGCTAGAACGCCAACAAGGGTAAGCTTGCGTGGAGGCAAAAAGTTGATTAAGAGGAATACACTACACTTATTAGGTGAGTGGGATTATTCACATCATACCCGATTGGGATGATGAGTACTTCAGAAATTAAAAACTACTTTTATGTGGAATTTTAACATCACACCTAGTTGGAGTGATGTGGAAACTACATGGAAAAACTATTTACCAATTGTAAGTAGATCATACCTGGTTGGTATGATGAATTTCCTAGAAAGAAGTAGAAAACCCACTTACCAGTTTTAAGTGAAAATGTCATCACACTCGGTTGGTGTGATGGACAAGTTGAAAAGTTATTTTGTCAAAAGTGCTCTCCCTTAACTGTGTGCCAATGCTTAAAAATTTTAGGAGACTTTCTTAATGAGAGCTCGAAAAGCTCAAATAGGCTAGAGGCTTCGGTTTTGGAACTTGGGGGCTGAAATGCCTTGTTTTTGGAAAATTACCTATAGTGGGCCCAAGACTAGTTGGCACGAGCTTCTCTTGCTGGCGTTTCGATCCCTCATACTCCTACACAATTTGGACATTCTTATTTATTAATATTTGGCATAACAGCCTTCGTTCCTCACGTATGAATGACTAATCCCAAAATTTTCAATTAATTGTATTTAGGTCCCTAAATTTCTTTTTCCTTAACTTTCGATCCCTAATGCTAACTTTTTAACCAAATTGAGTCCCAAAACTTCCAAAATTCACTTTGGGTCCTTAATTTACTAATTTGGTCCCTAACTTTTCAAAAATTACCATTTTGCCCCTACTTTACAAATATGAAAATTTTGCCTCAATTATTTTAAAAAATCGACCATTTGGTCCTACAACATGCTTTTCATGACCAATTGACCCTCAATTTTGGGAAATTGCAATTTGGTCCCTCAATTTTACGAAATACCCAAAATTTCCCTTTTCAACCTGGCCAAATTTGATTTTATCTAATTGACCATTCAATCATGGTTAATTGCTCCAATTGAAGGTATGGATCAGTTTGTACACTTTCATATGATTCAATTGAGCTTTCAATCGTATCATTTGGGTCTGAATTGAGCTCAAATGGAGTTTCACTGAAAAACTGAACTTAGAGAGATAATGCTTCGAAAGCTTACCGTCGGAGGTGTGACAGTCTGATCTCTCTATCGAGGAAGATAACTCTCCTCCTGAGGTATCTTCTAGGATCAAGAATTCCTACAATTGACCACGAATTGAAGGAGAATTTCGTTAGTTAAATTTTGTAGTTTCTCTCTCTAACTTCGATATGCAACGACTAAGAGGGGCCAAATTGGCTTACCTTTCAACTCAATTATGGTTGTCTAAGGGCTGTAGGGATGTTGGAAGAGCTTGTGTGGCTGGAGGAGGGCTAAATTGAGTTGATTTCAGATCGGCCGAAACATGGCAACTTCGGTTCACTAGAGCTGCTTTAGTGTTTGATTATGCCAGCGCTTCTCCGACGATCCTCATATTGAATGGAGGTTTCTATTAGATAGTTGACTTCCCCCGGAGTCTAAAGAGACCGACCTCACCTTCTAAGGTTGAGAAAAATGACCAAGTCATAGCTTTGGTTCGAGCTTCACCGAAAAATAGAGCAGTAGAGAGATGGAGGAGTTTTTAAGTGTGAGTAGGATGAATGGAGAGTAACTCTTTATATAGCTGTAAAAAAATATTTTTTAAATGGGAAAGATTTATTACTACATTATAGGTGTTTATGGGTATTTATTCTAATTAAATTGGGAAACTGATGGATATTTATGGGTATTAATTCAAATAATTGAATGTAGTTATTAATTTATGGGTATTTTTTAAATAATGGTATTAATTCCTTAACTCTCGAATCCGTTTCTCCTTTATATTTGTTTGGAAATTAATTTTGTACAGATATATATATATACACATATATGTAAACATCTATTCAACATATATATATATATATACAAAATTAAAAATTATTTATATAATATTTAATTTACGCTTAAATTCAACGGAAAAAATTTCTGACCGAAATTTTGGGTTACTAAAAATACGGTGTGACATCTTTGGTCAGCCCTACTAACGAGGGTAATTCTCAGTTGACCATTGACTGAGTACACATGTCACTTCGTGATTGATTAGTCATTGGTGACATGGATTTTCTTCATATAACCGTTGATCGAGAACAAATGTCATGCTCTTATTGGTCAACACTTCTAAACGCTAAGCATGCAGCTGGCTGGGTGCGCTTTGCCACGTGTCATGCATCGATTGGTCATGTGCGCTGACTAGGAGCTGACCTGGTATGCAGTCCGTTGACTAGCTGGAATGTTGATCGGTTCGGGTTCGATGATGTGTAATTGAAAATCTGTCAGTTCAGACCTGATTCGAGCAGTTTTCTAAAAATTAAAAATTTTAAAATTTATCTAAATTAATTTTCTACACATTGGTAACTTCAATTTCCTGAATTACTATTTTTTTAAATCATCTAGAAAATGAATCTTTGAATTGGTTATTCACAATTCATCTTGGTTCAAGCATGTCTGAGTCTAATTCACTCTAAACTAGTCTAGCTCTCACATTCAATTTGGTTCATGATACATTTTCATTATTTTTGGATCTTTGCAGAATACTTGGAATTTACTAATTTCCCATTTTGGTTTTATTTTTACAAATTTTGGTTCACTTTGAACCATGGTTTCCTCTCAAATTTTTGTGATTCTCATTTCCGACTTCTTATTTTTGAGAGAATTGGGTTTACATGCCACTTGGCACACTATGATTGCTTGGAATTATTGATGTAGCATCTGACTCAGAATCTAGGTCAACCTTTAATTTTCTAAGCTAACACATGGTGACCTCTCTTTGGTTGTTTAATCCAATGTGATAGTTGACCAATTCTGATTGTTAAGACCTTGTCACGTGGGCGTCCTATGATTTGTTAATTAAAATAAGTTAGATTCTTCATCTAGCATCCTATGGTATCACCATGTGTTCTCTCAAGATTGTTTGTGGGTTTCTAATGTGGATTTACCACGTGCAACTCGATGATTGGTCGATCTTTTTTAGACATCTTAGCTAGTTGTTGACGAGGCGTCATCCTTTTTTTAGTCAACCCAGTAAATGTAAAATTCTTCTAATTATCCATTGATAATCGACATGTGTCACATTCTAATCGGTCAATTTAGTTGACGTAGAAATTTATCCATTAAACATTGACAACATACATGTGTCATTTTCTAATTGGTCAGCACTTCTAAACACTAATCTGTCGATTGATCGGTCATGCTCGTCAAACACCGCGCGTTAATTTGTCACGTGTGTTGATGGGTCACTAACATGTCAGTCGAGCCATCTCGACTGGTTCGTTGATCAATTCAATTGAAGCGGGTTTAATGACGTGAAATTGAAAATTAGTAATTTTAGACTCGATTCAATTTGTTTTCTAAAAATTAAAAAAAACAATTTACCAATTTGTTATTTTTTAATCATCCCAAAAAATAAATTATCGTTCAAGTTTCTCTGATTCAGTTCAATTCAATCCAATTGAAGTTTAGTTTACCTATTGAGCAAAAAAATCTAGTTTCCATAATTTCCTCTAGTTCTAATTGTAAATTTCCGATTGTATCTATCTTCTTATAAAATTTAGTATTTAAATCGTATTTGATTCATTTTAAATTTTGTTTTAATTTCTATTAGTGATTCTGTCATTTGATTTTTATTTCAAAATTTTCATTTATATTGTAGGGAAAAAGAGAGGTTACACCCAAAAGTCTTATGGGAGATGTAAAAAGAGTTGAATATAATTCGCAAAGGACTAGAATGTCAGCACGAGAATCTCACATCAACTTGGAAAATGAATCGAGGACAAACATGTCACGATTAATGGGTGAGTGAGTTATTCACATCATACCCGGTTGGGATGATGAGCACCTCAAAAATGAAAAATCACTACTATATGAAATTTTAACATCACACCTAGTTGGAGTGATGTGAGAACTATATGGAAAAACTACTTACCAATTGTAAGTATATCATACCTGAAAGGAAGTAAAAAACCCGCTTACTGGTTGTAAGCAAAGATGAAATCACACCCGATTGGTGTGAGGGACGAGTTAAAAAGTTATTTTATCAGAAGTGTTGTCCCCTTACTGTGTGCCAATGCTTAAAACTTTTGGAATACCTTCTTGACGAGAGCTGGAATAACTTAGATAAGCTAGAGGACTCAGTTTTGGAACTTGGGGGCTAAAATGCCCAGTTTTAGAAAATCACGTATAGTGGGCCCAAGGCTAGTTGGTACGAGCAGGAGCTCGTAAACGAACATAATGATAAGTTATAAAAATTCTTAATGAATGATTTATGTGATTTGCCCATGGTACCAAGATAGAACGGACATACTCGATGGACTGGCAGCAATGCGATAGTACCAGGTCGACTAATTGGTCTAGACAAACAGCTGCAGGTCGAGTTGATGGTCGAGGCCGTTGGACCGGTGGCACTAAAGATAAATGACTTTGTGGAAAACTTTTATTTGTGTGTGAGCTTAAGGTTTAGGACCATTAAGAGGCCCCAGAGGGGTAGTGATGCATCCTAAGGGCTACTGGATGACATAGTGGAGATATAATGGCAGTTTGTCATGCCAGCAATTAGGGAAGCTCGATATAGCTTCATGCGCATGAAACCAGAGTGGGGTCAGTATGGGGTGTCTATCCTAATATGAACACGGAGTTGATTTCAGGTTTGAGGGGCGGATGTCGCAAACATTCACTCATTCCCAAGGTAGAAGTGGATGGGCTTCTATATAGGTGGCCGGTAAAATCGCTTTGACACCACAAGTGGGTGTAGTGGATGGGCTGTCCTGTAAATGTGTGATTCTCTTCTTGATTAAGTACATGTGTTAATTGTTAATCACACCTGATATGATGTCGTATTTAAATTATTTAAAAAAATATTAAAAAATTTTAATAATAAATTTACTTTTTTGAACAATACAAATAATATTTTTATAAATTTAAAATTTATTTAAAATATAAGTCTCATAATATATCTATTAATCACATATCTCTTCTAATTTTATACTAGTAATAATTCAATAAAGTAAATATTATATTAAGACTGATGTATTAATATTTTATTTATTAATTGTAATATTAATCCAAAATAATACTTATCTAGTATATTAATGTAATATTTTGAAATTAGATTATATATCTAAAATTATATATATTTACTATAATAATTGTGCATATAAATATTTATTCCAAAATTTGAAATTTATTCTATTAATTTAAATTTATATGAAAATATTAATAATTTATAAATTTCATAAATCTTCTTTTTTGAATTCGTAATCACATTACACATGAAACTGTGCATTAGATGATTAAGCCCAGATGTATTTCTCATAAAAGTGTCCAAAAAGTTCTTACTTGTTTTTATGGATTTTAATTTAAGTATCGTTCATCAATAAGAAAAATGGATAATTTTTAGTTGATGAAATTTATTGTATATATTAGAATATTACAGACGGATAAATAATTAAATACATATAACTTGTAATTGGTCTATTTTAATTCATTTGTCTACATACATCTTATCATATACAATTTTCAACAATAATTGTTTATGAATAAAATATTTTTTTAATATAATCAAAATAATTTTTCTTTATATTATATAGATCACGAATAATATTTTCAATATCGGGAGGAGGGTACAAATTCAATTTATGAGATATTATTTAATATAATATTATGTGCTCATAAAAATTTAAATAAATCTAAATTTAAAAAACTTATAATTGTAAGTAATATAATATTAGAAAACTTATAAATCAATAGGGATTCTCCGTTTTTGCAATTAAGCTTTTGAGCATGATAGAATTATTATAATAAAAAAATTAATAATACTAATACCTGATATTTTAATTATTTTATTATTTAATATAAATTTAAAATTTTCTCATATTTAAAATCTTTCATATACGTTTTAATCTAAACGAACTATCAACTTAGAATTTATTATATTATTTGTTATTTATGTGACAAACTAATATGGGAGCATAATCTCACACAAAAGAGAACATGGTACAAGTTTAAATCGAAAGAAAGAAGCGAGTCAAAGTATGTCGGACTCCCAATCTACCATCCACGCTTTTTACAACAAAAGGCACCTTCAATTTGAACTTCTCTTGATTCGAACTCTCAGAATGGCGCCCTCTTCACTTTTCTCAATTCAAAGTTCTATGGCACTATGGGACCATTTGACCTTTGGAATAAATTTAATCAGTAAAACAGTCACCAAGAAGGCGTGCAGAGACAGAAAACAAATTCAGTGGTCTTGGATGTGTAAAGAAGACTGATGTCCAAAGATAAAGATGTAAAGAGACAAAAAATTCTGTTCATAATAATGAATTCTTTTTGGCTCTGAACGGACTCATCATGTTTTAAAGCAGACCATATAAGCGAAGATGTTTTAAATGCAACCGTTGTCTGATACCAGGGCTTTAAATTTATCCTTGTCTTCATCAATAAAATATCTCAAAAGTTTAAACAGACATCCATATTCTCAATGCATTAAAGTGACCCATATTCTCAATTGCGGTGAGAATCATTTATCTATTCCTATGGCCCTATATATGATGAACCCGTTTTTTACCAAGAGTTTAATATAATGAGATGGTATGAAATCTTTATAAAATGGCCTCATTTTGGATATGTTGATTATATGTTTTTTTTAACTACTTTTTTTACTACTGACATTCGTACCATGTCATTATAGTTGCTGAACAAAATGGCCACATTTTGGAGTCTCATGTCTATATAAAACACAAGTTGATTGCAACTTTGAGAAAAAAGAGAACATCCTATCTCATCTTCTTTCTCACTTCCACTTCATTTCCTCGGAGCAGTTCAGTTAGGATTTCAGATTTGATTCTTGGATCTGCAGTCTTTACAACATATTATGCTATGACATCATTGCCTTTCAACTAGTGCATAATCTAATTGAAGATGGAAGGTCGAATGGCACGACAACCATAGGCTAAAACCAAGTAGAAATTCCAAATGGATTTCAGCCACTAGATTCTTTTCTTGAAGGTGGATATAATATTTTTTGCTCAAATACAAAACAAGACTCAGGTTGGACATGCACGAACTGAAGATTTTGTGATGGAACTATTACACTTGGTGATATGAGATGTTTATGGCACTCTTCATCAACAACAAAATTGGTTTCATTAACTGTAACATCACTAAGTCATCCAAAACAAATTCATCACTATTTCTTCCTTTTTTTCACACAATCATGGATCTTAGTTCCACAATAATAATTTAATTATTATTTTAGTCCACGACAATAACTTAATTATCATTTTAGTTTCTGAACAAAATCTAATTCTAATTTTGTAAATTTATTACATTTTAAATGAAAAAGACAACATAATCTCATCTATATTCCGTTCCATTTCATTTTTCTCATACCAGTTCACTAGGATTTAGATATGAGAATCTTTGCAACATATTGATACAACACACCTAGATATGATAATTTTGTTTGCTTTTAAATTAATTTATCACATATGTCCTAGCTTATTCTTCTAAATTAACTTTGGAATAATGTTTTTTATGGGATAGTGAAAAAGCTAAAATTAATTATTTTCACTTAACATTTTACACTATATATAATATACATAATTTTACTATTTATACCAATAGACTAGTATATTATAATATTCATCACACACCCTCAAAATATATGGTAAATATCTATCATTTTCACATTTTTATAAATATTACTCCACTTATTATTTCTTATACAGTATGTTTTAATCGTTTATTTAGCAAATCAATTAATTATTTTTCAGTTTTCAAATATTTTAGCTTCATGATTTAAAATTTCTATTTGATGAATAATCGATAAATTTTAATATTTTTTAGTTCTATCATGTTAAACTGGATAGTTGACAATGTTGGTTCCTGATTTATTATCATGCTATAA
This sequence comes from Trapa bicornis, assembly GCA_030064425.1. NCBI lineage: Eukaryota > Viridiplantae > Streptophyta > Magnoliopsida > Myrtales > Lythraceae > Trapa > Trapa bicornis. Next base: position 5,165,247 of record CM057759.1, read on the forward strand.
TATAAAAAGGTTTATTTTTCTTAATAAGCATGATTCCAATTGTAACCTTTTATCCATAGTATCTCACATATTGTTTGAGTCATAACTTTGTATTTCGCCTTTATCATTGATATAGTGACCACATCATGTTTCTTAATTCTCGAATATACAAGATTACCTTCTACAAACATAGAGTATCATAATGTCGATCTTATATTATTTGTACTATTAGTCAAATCGTTATCACCAAATTCTTCCATTCTAGTGTAACCTCGAGACTTGAACCAAAGCACTTTACCTAAGCTACTATTCAAATATATCAATATTTGCATGACTACCTCCAAATGTTTTGTAGTGAGATCATGCATATATCTACCTAAAATACTAATAACATATGTGATGTATAATCGTGTGACATAAATGGATAGGTTTTCTTATAATTCTCTGATATTATTTTTTATTCATCAGATCACCTAACTTAGTACATAATTTAATATTTGTTTCAATTGGAGTTAAAAGACTTTCCACAACCTAAAATCCATGTCTTAGTAAGTAGATGCAATATATAGTTTCTCTAAGAAAGTACCATGATTGTCCTAGACCTTACAATTTTAATACTAAGAAAATACTTGAGGGGGCCCAAGTCCATCACTTCAAATTATTTTATTAATCATCGTTTTAGTCCTAATATCTCATTTCCATCACCTCAGTGATAATAATATTATATAAATATATTATGAGAATAGCAACTCACTTAGATGAGTGTCGATAGAAAGTCGTGTGATCTTTATTACACTACCGATACTCAATTCTAACTATTCCATGTTAGAATCAATCAAACCAAACTCCTGGTAATTGTTTGATTCCATACAAAGACTTCTTAAGTTTGCATACACTCTTAGTAATCTTAATCGTACCAAACCCAAGTGAAATCTCTTTATACACATTCTCTTGTAAGTCTCCATAATATGTATTCTTTATATCTAATTGATAAAATTTTCATTCCAAGTTGGTTGCACATAAGATAAGCATCATGACTGTAATAATCTTAGGAATTGTTGCAAATGTTTCATCATAATCTATTCCATATATCTGATTGTAGGCTTTTGCTACCAAATCTTGCTTAATATTTTTCAACCTTTCCTTCTGCATTTTTCGTGGCAACGAATACCTATTTTCATCCAACAACCTTCTTTCCACTTGGGAGTAAGGCAAGTTCCAAAGTTTTTATTTTATCTAATGTGTCATGCCCCAATATAGTTTGGTCGGAACCCCGTGAACAACCCGCTACTCCCTTTGGTCTAAGAAGATTCACCACTTCCCAAGACCGCAAGGAGTCATACGTAATTTCTGCCCTTGTTCCCTAGAATAGCATTATACAAAACTCAATAGTTTAAAAACTTTAACATAACTGACTTAAGGATTGTCCTTGAAATTTTTTATGAGTGTGCTCCTTTCCTGAAAAAGGGTTAAAGGGAGGGGGTGAGTTTCTATAACTCACAAAGTGGGTGTTGAGGTGAGTTTTCAAAAAAAAAAATCAGTTTATCACATCTATCTTTCTTCACATTATTGTGGTTTTTTCTTTATCGTATAAAAACATTTCATCCTTTTTAATTCACTATTATGTTAGTTCAGCTCTTTTAACACTTCCCCTTGCTCGGGAGGTGTTTAACAAACAATCACATGCCCTTTATCATAAAGGATACAAATGTTCGCAGATGCGATACTCCAACAACACCCACTTGGGGATAGGAGCGCCTTTACCGTCCACCCTGATAAAAGTTCTTGATTTCTACCCTGAGTTTGAGTGGACGTTACCTGTCTGACCCTCAAACCTAAAAGAATTTTGTGTCTGTAATGTGGGACAAGACCTCATCCTGACCCCGCCCTGGTCTTTTTGCAGGAAGCAACTTCGAGCTTCATGACTCACTGGCACAACAAACTGCCCCTATTGCATCTAGGTCGTCCAACAGCCCTTAGATAGAACACTACCCCTCTTAGGCATCTCAATGGTTCCCTATTATAGTGCATGCACAAACAACAATTTTGGGATTTATGATCCATTATCTTTATTGCCAACAGCTTAATGGCCCCGACTCTCGACTTGGGCTTCATAGTTGTTTGCCTAACCAGACCATCGACCTAGCCCTAGTACACTACCACTATCCTATCGAGTCTTGTCAGTGTGGGTTCGAGACTGTGGCAATTCACACAAAATTAGCCAATTACACAAGTTTTCATGGCTCTTATTGTGAAACCCGTCATCTCAGATCTAGGAAAATTAGTAAAGAACTAGTCATTTTAATGAGAAAACCAAACCACTTAACGAACCGAGAATGATTAAGAGGGGCTAAAATGAGAATTTGGAAAATTCCAAGTGACCAAAAAGTCATAAAAGTCATGGGAAAGAACCATGAAGTAAAATGGATGGGAAAATCGGATCGGTTTAGGGTGAACCAGACCTGAATCAGATTGAACCAGTTTAAACTATACATGAACTGATCTCTAAATTTATTTTTCTCTATGACTTAAAAATCTCAATTTGTAAAATTGAGGCAACCATTACATAGAAAATGAATTTATATTAATTTAGAAATTTTAAATTTTGAGAAAATTGGTCGAATCGGTCCTGAATAGGTCAATTTTCGCCATTGAACCCAGTTGGACCAGTCCGATCCGATTCGGAACAGTGTCATCTTCTTCCTTGGGATGACATCACTATTCATATGGCAGAAAATCTTTACTTCTGCCGTGAAGGAATATTTCCTCTGATTTGGGCATTTTTGAAGAGAATAAGCTCGACCAATATGGAAATTGGTAGAGCAGAGGGTCCTTGATCTCCTTATATAAAGAGCTTCCCTCTATTAATTCTCCACATACCTCAAATCCTCTCCTCCTTCGAAGTGCTCCATTTTCTAGCGAAGCTCAAACTAGAGCTTCGACTTAGACACTTGTCTTAGCCTTAGAAGGCAAGGTCGGATCCTACAGACTACCGGAGAAGTCAACTACCTAATAACAACCTACCATTAACTTGACGATCGTCGGAGAAGCGCCAGCGAAATCAAATAGTGAAGCAACTCTAACAGATCCAAGCTGCCCTATTTTGGTCGAGCTGAATTCGGCCGAATTCAGACCTCCTCCAACCAAACCAAGCCTCCCCAACATCCCCACGACCCTCACACGACCTCCACACGGGTGAAAGGTAAGCCAATTTGGCCCTCCTCCATCGTTGGAGATCGGTGCTAGAGAGAGAAAGTGTAGAATTTCACTAACACAATTCACCCTCATATAGACTTCAATTTTAGAAATTCTTGATCCTAGAAGGATCCTAAGGACATGAGCTACCTCTCTAGATTAAGAGCTCAGATCGTCGCACCTTTGATGGTAAGTTTCAAAGTTTTCTCTCTCTTTAAACAATTTTCCAGCGAATCTCCATTTGAGCTCATTTTGGACACAAATTATGCAATTCAAAGTTCCATTTGATCATATGGAAGTGTAGGGACCGATTCATGCCATAAATTGGAGCAATTAACTCCAATTGAATGGCCAATTTGAAGAAATCAAATTCGATTAAAAAGGGGGAAGAAATTAGCGAAAGTTTTGGGAAAATTGGGGATTTCGAAAAATTGAAGGTCAATTGGGAATGAGAAAGATGTTGGGGGGGGGGGGGGAATTGGTTAATTTTTGAAAGAATTGAGGTCAATTGGCTATTTTTGGAAAGTAGAGACAAAATGGTAATTTTTGAAAAATTGGAGGACCAAATTGGAAATTTGGAAAACTTGAGTCCCTTACACAATTTTAAGTAAATTGAGGATCCAAAGAGGATATTGGAAATCTTGGGATTCAATTTGGTGGAAAAAGTTAGCATTAGGGACCTAAAGTGAAGAAAAATGAACTTTTACCAAATTGTAATAACCGAGAATTTCGGCCTAGTTAATCATATGTGAGAAAACAAAAGTTGTTATGCCGAACCCTCATTGATAATGATACCCAAACCGTGTAGGGACACATGAGACTAGAACACAAACAAGAGAGAGCTAGCATGGACTAGAAACTTGTCATGCCCCGACCCGGTTTGGTCGGATCCCCATGATCAACCCGCCACTCTCCCGGTTTATTAAAGGGTTTCCCTTTATTATAAACTGTAAAGAGTAATGCGTCCATTAAACCTGCACCATTTCCTGGAATAGCATAATCAAAACTGCATGAAATTTTAAACTTTACATACATGTCTTACAGGCATCTTAGTTGATGGTCTTTAAGGGTAGGTTTTCCAGGATTTCCTAAAAGGGATATAAGGGAGGGGGTGAGTACGACTACTCAGTGAATGGGTTTTCAAAGGTTTACTTTTAACTTTTAAGAAAAATATTTATATGGAGTGTGCCAGACTCCTTTATTTTCAAAAATCCCTTCATTTTAAAATTCGGGTTTTTCCACCATTTCTTAGTTACCACAGTGTGTCATCACCCAACACACATCCTTCATCATGAAGGTTACACACATTCATAGGTTAGTAGGACTATTGAACCCACTAATGGCTTCGGAGCGACTTTACCGGCCACCCAGATAGAAGCACAACCACTTCTACCCTGGGAATGAGTAGATATACGCGACATCAAACCCTCAATCTTGAAATTGCATCTTCGTGTCCATATGAGGATAGAGACCTCATCTCATCTCCACCCTAGTCTCATGCCCTTGGTGCTACTCCAAATTTCGCACAGACACTTGGAACGACAAACTGCCCTTATAGCCACCAGGTCATCCAGTGCCCTTAGGACGCATCACTACCCCTCATGGGTGTTTTGATGGTCCCGTACTCACAGTGCATGCACAAACAATGTTTTCTCATATTGCCATGTAATCTGTGGTGCCACTCATCCAACGGCCCCGACTCTCAACTCAACCCGTAGTTGTTTGTCTTGACTGGTCCATCGACTTCTCATGTCGCACTGTCGCTAGTTGATTGAGCATGTCAGTCCTATCTTGGTACCATGACCAAACAATTCACTTATTAAGTTTTATGGCACATATATCATGTTCATTTATGAGCTCCTGCTAGTACCAACTGGTCTTGGGCCCACTGTACAAGATTTACAAAATCAGGCATTTAGCCCCTAAGTTTTAAAACCGAGGCCCTCGGCCTATCAGAGCTATTCGAGCTCCCGTCGAGAAGGTCTCCCAAATCTTTTAAGCATTGCTACACAGTCAGGGGAGAGCACTTCCGACAAAATTTATGTTTTCTCTATCCATTATACCGCCCGTGTATAAGGACACCTCCGGTAATAATCGGTGAACGGATTTTAAACTTCCTTCGAGGAAGTCTCATCATACCAACTGGGTATGATCTACTTACAACTGGTAAGTAGTTTTTCCGCATGATTTTTACATCACTTCCTTTAAGTTGTGATGTTTAAAATACCACTTAATAGGGGGTTTTCATACCGAGGTACTTATCATCCCCAACCAGGTATGATATAAAATTCCCACTCACAATTGATAAGTGGTTTTTATCTTTAAGTTGTGCTCATCATCCCAACCGAGTATGCTGTTAGTAAACCCACTCACCCATTAATGCCGTGAATTCCATTGGACCGGTTATTTGTATTCACGTGAGCTTGTCATTGCTAGTGTTCCCGGTGCTTCGTGTTCCTACACGATATGAACATCTGGGTTCATTATCCTTCAACCTAATAGCTTTCATTCATTCCAAATGAATGAGAAAGTCAAACTTTCATTTATTTGCAATTAGGTCCTTAAATTTATTTCTCTTAAACTTTAAGTTCCTAATGCCGGTTTTTCCTCAAATTGAGTCCCAAAACTTTTAAAATTTATCAAGGGACCTCAATTTATTCCATTACACAAAAAGGGGTTTAAATTTCTAAATTTCCAATTTGCTCCCCCAACTTTTCCAAAATTACCATTTGCCCTTCCTTTACAAAAATGGTAAGTTTTGCCCCCAAAATTCCAAAATTCCTCAATTGGTCCTCCAACATTATTTTCATGCCAAATTGACCCTCAATTTCATAAAATTGCATTTTGGTACTTTGAATTTCGAAAATCCCCAATTTTCCCCCAATTCCAACTTCTTAACACAACCGAATTTGATTTCATTAAATTGACCGATCAAACGTTTCCAATTGTTGAAATTGAAGTTGAAATTGAGTTTCTACATGTTCATACAATTCTTTAGCAATGTTAATCGCAAGTTTTAACGTTGAGACGAGCTCAAACGGAGCTTTGCCGAAAAATAGACTGTAGAGAGAGAAAGCTTTGATTACTCACCGTTGAGGCACGACGGTCTAAGCTTTCGATCTGAGTAGATAGCTCTCATCCTGAGGTTCATCCTAGAATCAAGAATCGCATCAATTGATGCCAAATTGAGTTAGAATTTCATCATCGAAATTTTGCCAGTTCTCTCTAGAACCGGCCGAAAATTGTAGAGGGGAGTCGAATTGGCTTACCTTTCAGTCCTAATTCAGTCGTGGGAGGGCTAAGGAAGTGTTGGGAGGGCTTGAAATGACCGATTTTAGCTTAGCCGAAATAGGGCAGCTTTGGTCCGCCGGAGTTGCTTCACTGTTCCATCATGCCGACGTTTCTCCAGCGATTCTTGGATTGATAGGAATTTGCTACAAGATAGCTGACTTCTCCCTGATTCTAAAGCGCCTAACCTCTTCTTCCAAGGTTAAGAAAAATGTTCAAGTTGAAGCTCTAGTTCAAGCTTCACCGGGAAGTGGAGCAGTAGAGAGGGAGAAGTGTTCATGTGTGAGGAGAATGAATGGGGATGACCTTTTTATATAGTTGTAAAATCGTGTATTAAATGAGAGAGATTTAATACTAATATTAATATTACCATAAATTATTGATATTATTCCAATAATTTAATTTATGCATTAAATTATTGGTATTAATTACACTAATTAAATATATATTAATTTATAGTTATTTATGATAAGGCATACATTCTCATAAAAAATTTTGACCAAATTTTGGATTACAAAAAAAAATCTTACTTAGCACGCTTAACTTTAGAGTTCTTATGGGTCCTCGTTCACCTGAACCAATTTAGTTTTTCTCTTCTAATTTGTCTTAAGTTTCCTTTTCAAGGTTTAATGAACCCTTTGGATTACTCAGAAGTTGTAAATTTCCAAATTGCTTGTTTCCAAATGATCGGGTTTGTAAACTAGCTCGATTTTCTTACTCGGTTTGACTGGTTCTTTTCCCGGTTTTCCTTAACTCAAAAGGGTTTACAACTCTCCCCTCCTTTTAAGAGTTGTCTCCAAAACTTAATTAGCAACCTTGCATGAGCAATCATTTCCTTTGATGCCCCTTTGGTGTTTGCTTAACATGTAACTTTTCTCTCGCCCTTTCCATTAGCCCCTTTTACAACCTTCACCTAAGGAATTCCTTTTCCTTTATATTATTTACTCCCTCCATGGTGTTTGTCATAACTAGACATACTTACTACAGGGTGTGTGCTTAGATTTTATCTCTTTCTTTGAATAGAGCAACATTCTTCCCTTTGAGGTTCTGTACTCCAAATTGGGTGTTCCACGGTACCAAACCATTCCCATGTCTAGTTAACCTTTTGGTCGTTGAAACCCTTAGCTCGATGTACTTTAGAGCATTACGTACCTATTTTCGCAAATTCTCTTGTCCTCACCTTTTTGTCCTATTTCGACTCTTCTTTCATTTGTTGCTCATTACAATTCAGTCCAAATTTTTGGTTTGACATTGTCATTTTTACTAACTAACTCTTCCATATCTTGAGTCACGTTTTCCTCGGTGCTGTCGGGTTTACCTGCCCTATACAGCATGACGTTTCCTAAAATCTTATCTTTGTGTCCATTAGATTTCCAGGACACCTCCTTTAGGATTATTCCTAACTTTCCCAACTCTCAGGGATTGTATAACTTCATCCCTCTTTTCTTTTGGTAGTATTCCTCAACTACCTTTACCGTTATCCACATTAATTTATAACGGTGTCATTTCTCCTTACCCACTCGTCCTTTTTTGACTTCCTTATTGAGTATTTCTAGTTCCAATTATTTGATTTCTGATTGTTTTACTGACATGCTAGGATTCGTCCTTTCTTAGGTCCATCATCATTCCCAATGACATCCTTTACTCAAGGATTTTCCTTTGGCCTCAATCCACTCTTACTTGTTCATAACCATTTCATAGTTGTTATTCCTGTTTGACCCTTTTTTCAATTTATTGGTTTGATTAGGGAGTTACCTTTTTACCTTTCCATTCTCCAATATATACTTCAAGGTAAAGGCTTTCGTTCCAGGAGCTACATGCTCAACCTTCTTACCATTGCTTGAAGGTTTCTTCTCTCCCTTTCCACGTACCCTTATCTATGTTAGGGCATCTGTTTACTTTGAATCCTTCTTTACCCACCACTTTTGTTTCCTCCCTTATTCATTACATGAGATACTTCTGATTATTAGTTTTATTTCGTGCATTTTGCACTATGCTCAGTCGTCCACTCTTTAGACTTCATATGCGTGTGTGGACTTTGACCCGTCTTACCAATTGTGGTTATTCCTTCTTAGCCACATTTTATTTAGAAGACTTGCATTTCCTAATGTTTCTTGGACATTCTTTCCTTTTAAACTATTTCCTTGGATCGCTCAAGCATGCTTTCTTGGTTCTTTCACCTTGGCTTGCGCTTCATTTGCAAGTTTATCTCTTTGTCCCTTTTTCTTGGTTCCGTTATTTCTTGGTCCCTTTATGTCTTTCCATGATTTTCTTCCTCGATAGGACTCTCCCCTTTTTCCTTGGTTCTAGGGAATGTCTACCTTTAAATGGCATCCTTTGGTTTTCGTCCTCTTCTATTTATCCTTTCTCTTGAAATTTGTAGGTATATCTTTGGTTCCCTATCCTTATCCCTACTCATACCACAATACACGTCCATTTCTTTTAGGGAGAGTTTAAATTGTTTCCTTGTTTCAAGATTTCCTGACCATTATGTGAAAGTTTTACCTACTCCTTTCTTGGCTTGAATTTCGTTGTTAATTTGGTCATTAGTTTTTTTTAATGATTCATTTCATCCTTCTTTTCTCCAATATTTGGCCTTTCCACCTCTTCCTTCTTTGCTGGAGTTTACTCTATGACCCTCACGAGAGTAGTTCATTATCTGTCTCGCCCCTACTTTTCACCTTGTTTAGTTTTCTTGAGGCAGTTCTCTCTAATCTCCTTGTCCTTAATGATTCTTCCAGTGCCCTTTTTAGGGTGTATTCCTTACTACTTCCCGGTCCTCCTTAGGGTGCCGTTCATTCTCTTTGACTATCTCGTTGTCATAGTTTGCTTACTTCTGTTATGTTGCTCCGAATCTCCACTTTGACTACTCTATATTTTCCTAAGGAAATTGTACCTAAAATTATATCACTTTTCAAAATTAAGTTAGTCTTGGCCTATGATACATCTTTCCTTCAAGTAGTTTCTAATGAGGGGTTGGCTCCTTGCACTCCACGTTATGTCCATCTGCCAACCAATGATTCCTTCAAGGCACTTAGTTGTATGCATCCCTTCAGAGTTCCCTTTCACAGCATATTCCTTCTCTTATTCACTCTCACTGTGTCATTCCCTAGAGTTCTAGGGAGACGTTTTTCTATGTTTGCCCCTTATGAAAGGGTTCTAAGTATGCTTCCAATGTACCTTATCCCTATTCATGAGGTATCCTTCTCGGTTTGACCTTCTTAAGAAGTTTTTTGCATTCACCTCGTCATTTCTTGACCTCTTTATGAATCGTTTACATAACCTGCTCCATGGTATCGGTCTCCAATCCTTCATGTCTTTCGTGACCTTTGAGGAGGTATTGCCCTGAATCTATGAGGTGTGGAATACTACTTCTTTCCTTACACCAATAATAGTTCATCTTGGTACTTGTCCTTTAGTAGGGTTAGGCATCTCTTCAGGTAATGTTCCATCGTTATTCCCTTAAATGGATTGTTGTGGTTCCTTCTTTCCTTCGAGTGAGGCTTTTCCAGGGTTACTAGTGGTTTGGTGCTTTACCGTTCTTGAGTCTGATCACTTTCACAGTTTTCTTGCTGAATCTCCTTTGCAGGTCATAGTAAGAGTCCTTCTAAGTTTCTTAATTCCATAATTAATCTTCCATAATCAAGATGTGACTTTTCCTTAGTTTCCAGGATAGTGTGGATTTGTTTTATTTTCCTTGGGCCATATTCCCAACAAGATTGCATCATCACGAGATAGAGTTTTGAGAATTTGATTATTTTATTAACAGGAGGGATACAAAAGATTAGGCTTTCATCCCTATCACAGGAAATGGTCACAAAATAACTAAAGAGCTATGGAATTCTTGATAAACATCTCTTTCATACTTAGAGTTATGCCATCAATAGATCCTATAACCATTCTCCAGGATACTTCCCCATTTGGTCTTTTGAGATTCCTCCCAGGTCATAGGCATTTGGGAAGCTTCTAGGGTTGTCTTCCTATGAAGATAGGGTGTTAAGTAGAGCCATTCTAAGTTTTCTTGGTTCTTCTCCTAGGAGCCATCTGAAAATTTTCGGATAAATCCTATTAGTTACTATATTTTCTAGTCTTGATTATTTATTCAAGGAAACAGGCTCTAATACCACTCTAGTTGTCATGCCTTGACCCGATTTGGTCGGATCCCCATGATCAACCCGCCACTCTCTCGGTTTATTAAAGTGTTTCCCCTTATTATAAACCGTAAAAAGTAAGTTGTCCTTTAAACATGCACCATCTCCTGGAATAGCATAATCAAAACTGCATAAAAATTTAAACATTACATACCTGTCTTATAGGCATCTTAGTTGATAGTCTTTAAGGGTAGGTTTTCCAAGATTTCCTAAAAGGGATATAAGGGAAGGGGTGAGTATGACTACTTAGTGAATGGGTTTTCAAAAGTCTACTTTTAACTTATAAGAAAAACATTTATATGGAGTGTGCCGGACTCTTTCTTTTCAAAAGTCCCTTCATTTTAAAATTCGGGTTTTCCACCATTTCTTAGTTATCACGGTGTGTCATCACCCAAGACACATCCTTCATCATGAAGGTTACACACATTCATATGTCAGTACGACTACTAAACCCACTAGTGGCTTCAGAGCGACTTTATCGGCCACCCGAATAGAAGCACAACCACTTGTACCCTAGGAATGAGTGGATGTATGCGACATCTGACCCTCAATCCCAAAATTGCTTCTTCGTATCCATATGAGGACAGAGACCTCATCCCGTCCCCACCCAAGTCTCACACGCTTGGTACTACTCCAAATTTTGCACAGACACCTGGAACGATGAACTGCCCTTATAGCCACTAGGTCGTCCAGTGCCCTTAGAACGCATCACTACCCCTCATGGACGTCTTGATGGTCCCGTACTCACAGTGCATGCACAAACAATATTTTCTCATATTGCCATGTAATATGTGGTACCACTGGTCCAACGGCACCAACTCTCAACTCAACCCACAGTTGTTTCTCTTGGCTGGTCCGTCGACCTATCATGTCGCACTGCCGCTAGTTGACTGAGAATGTTGGTCCTATCTTGGTACCATGACCAAACAATTCACTTATTAAGTTTTATGGCACATATATCATGTTCATTTATGAGCTCCTGCTCATGCCAACTGGCCTTGGGCCCACTGTACAGGATTTACAAAATCGGGCATTTAGCCCCCAAGTTCCAAAACTGAGGCCCCTGGCCTATTAGAGCTATTTGAGCTCCCGTCGAGAAGGTCTCCCAAATTGTTTAAGCATTGGCACACAGTCAAGGGAGAGCACTTTCGATAAAACGAATGTTTTCTCTATCCATTATACCGCTCGGGTATAAGGACACCTCCGTTCATAACCGATGAACGAGTTTTCAACTTCCTTCGAGGAAGTCTCATCATACCAACCGGGTATGATCTACTTACAACTGGTAAGTAGTTTTTCCACATGATTTTTACATCACTTCCTTTAAGTTGTGATGTTTAAAATACCACTTAATAGTGGGTTTTCATACCGAGGTACTTATCATCCCCAATCGGGTATGATATAAAATTTCCACTCACAACCGGTAAGTTGTGCTCATCATCCCGACCGAGTATGATGTTAGTAAACCTACTCATCCGTTAATGCCGTGAATTCCACTAGACCGGTTCTTTGTATTCACGTGAGCTTGTCCTTGCTAGCGTTCCCGGTACTTCTTATTCCTACACGATATGAATATCTGGGTTCATTATCCTTCGGCCTAATAACTTTCATTCATTCCAAATGAATGAGAAAGTCAAACTTGCATTTATTTGCAATTAGGTCCCTAAAGTTATTTCTCTTTAACTTTTAGTCCCAAATGCCGGTTTTTCCTCAAATTGAGTCCTGAAACTTTTAAAATTTATCAAGGGACCTTAATTTATTCCATTTCACAAAAAGGGGTTTAAATTTCCAAATTTACAATTTGGTCCACCAACTTTTCCAAAATTACCATTTTGCCCTTCCTTTACAAAAAATGGTAAGTTTTGCCCCAAAAATTCCAAAATTCCTCAATTGGTCCTCCAACATTATTTTCATGCCCAATTGACCCTCAATTTCAAAAAATTGCATTTTGGTGCTTTGAATTTCGAAAATCCCTAATTTTCCCCCAATTCCAACTTCTTAACATAGCCGAATTTGATTTCATCAAATTGACCAATCAAACATTTCCAATTTTTGAAATTGAAGTTGATATTGAGTTTCTACATGTTCATACAATTCTTTAGCAATGTGAATCACAAGTTTTAACGTCTGGACGAGCTCAAACAGTGCTTCACCGGAAAATAGACTGTAGAGAGAGAAAGCTTTGATTACTCACAGATGAGGGAACGATGGTATGAGCTTTCGATCTGAGCAAATAGCTCTCATCCTGAGGTTTATCCTAGAATCAAGAATCGTATCAATTGATGCTGAATTGAGTTAGAATTTCATCATCGAAATTCTGCCGGTTCTCTCTAGAATCGGCCGGAAATTGTAGAGGGGAGCCGAATTGGCTTACCCTTCAGTCCTAATTCGGCCGTGGGAGGGGTTGGTTTGGCTTGAGGAGGGATCGAAATGATCGATTTCAGCTTGGCTGAAATAGGGCAGCTTCTGTTCGCCGGAGCTGCTTCACTATTCTATCATGCCGGCGCTTCTCCACCGATTCTCGGATTGACTGGAATTTACTATCAGATAGCTGACTTCTTCCCGATTCTAAAGCGCCCGACCTCTCCTTCCGAGGTTAAGAAAAATGTTCAAGTCGAATCTCTGGTTCGAGTTTCACCAAGAAGTGGAGCAGTAGAGAGAGAAGTGTTCAGGTGTGAGGAGAATGAATGGGGATGACCTCTTTATATAGGTGTAAAATCGTGTATTAAATGGGGGAGGTTTATTACTGTTATTAATATTGCCGTAAATTATTGGTATTAATTAAAATAATTAAATATATATTAATTTATGGCTATTTATGATAAGGCGTACCTTCACATAAAAATTTAGGAGGTCACGCTTAACTTTAGAGTTGATATGGGATCTCGTTCACCTGAACCAATTTGATTTTTCTCTTTTAATTTGTCTTAAGTTTCCTTTCCAAGGTTTAATGAACCCTTTGGATTATCCGGAAGTTGTAAATTTCCAAATTGCTTGTTCCCAAATGATGGGGTTTGTAAACCGGCTCGATTTTCTTTCTTGGTTTAACCGGTTTTTTTCCCGATTTTCCTTAACTCAAAAGTGCGGGTTTACAAAACTGACTAAGGATGAACATGTCACAGTCGACGGGTGAGTAGGAATTTTATACATCATACCGGTTGGGATGACCAGTTAACCTATTTGAAATGAAAACCTACTTATCGGTTGTGAGTGGGACATCCTAAATGTCATTCCCAGTTGGGGTGATGAGCACCTTTTTCTAAATTGAAACACCACTGTGAGTGGGACTTTTATACATTATACCGGTTGGGATAATAAACACTATTTTTAATGGATAAAAGCTATTTATCGGTTGTGAGTAGGCATGAACAAACATCATACCCGATTGATATGATGAGTTTCCTTTAGAAAAGGAGAAAATCGCTTACCGGTTATAAGCGAATCCATCATCACACCCAATCATTGTGATAAGATAAAAAGTGATTTTTTTGTCAGAAGTGTTCTCCCCTGACTATGTGACAACTGCTTAAACTATTTTGGAGACTTTCTTGATGGGATCTAGAGCAACTCTAATGGGCTAGGAGCCTCAGCTTTTGAACTCATAGGGCTCAAGGCCCAATTTTGGAAAATACCTACTGTGGGCACGGGTTAGGGCCCATAAACAAACATGATTAGGAAGGGCCATGAAAACTCCTAATTAAAATGGATAATGATTGTTTGATTCACCATGGTATTGAGTCAGGACCAACAATGCTCAATGGACTAGCTATCACGCCCCGACCCGGTTTGGTATTAAGCAACCCGCCACTCTCCCAATTTACTAAGGGTTTTCCCCTTCTTTAACCCGAGAGGAGTAAGGCATCCTTTAAACATGTACCTTTCCTAAAATAACATAAATCAAAACTGCATAAAAATTTTAATTTACATACCTGTCTTACAAGTGTGACTAACAGGAGGTCTTTGGGTAGGTTTTCTTTGGTTACCTGAAAAGGGACATCGGGGGGAGGGGGGAGGGGGAGGGGTGAGTTCAATTACTTTGTGAATGGGTTTTTAAAGTTTGACTTTTAGGAAAAGTGTTTGAATCAGAGTGTGCTAGACTCCTTAATTTCTTTTAAAATAATTCATTCTTAAAATCTCATTTTCATATCCATTACTCAATCCTCAATCATAACCGATGTGTTTATCAACCAACACACGCCCTTTATCATGAAGAGAACACACATTCACAGGGCAGCACATCCATTGCACCCACTTGTGGTGTCGAAGCGACTTTACTGGCCACCTAGATTGAAGCATGTCCAGTTCTACCCTGTAAATGAGTGGATGTACACGACATTCGACCCTCAATTCCATAAATAAAACTCCATGTCCGTATGCGGACAAAGATGTCATCCCAACCCCACCCTGCTCTCATGCACATGAAGCTTTGTCGAGCTTCTAAGACTGTTGGCATGACTAACTACCCTTATCTTCGCCATGTCATCCAGTAGACCTATGATGTATCACTACCTCTCTTGGGCGTCTTGAAGATCCCATAAATCAGTGCATGCACAAATCAACAGTTTTCTGCATGAGCCATTTAATCAGTGGTGCCACTAGTCCAATGGTCCCGACCCTCAACTCGACATGTTGCTGTTTGTCTCGACTAATCTGTCGACCTGTCATGTTGCACTTTTGCCAGTCCATTGAGTTTGTCGGTCTTGTCTTGGTACCATGCCCAAACAATTCATTTATTTTAAATTTTCATGGCTTAAACTTTATGTTTGTTTACGAGTTCTTGCTCGTGCCAACTAGCCTAGGGCCCACTATACGAGATTTTCAAAATCAGGCATATTAGTCCCCATGTTCCAAAACTGAGGCCTCCGGCCTATCTGAGCTATTTGAGCACCTGCCAAGAAGGTCTCTCAAAAGGTTTAAGCAGTGGTACACAGTTAGGGGAGATCACTTCTGACAAAAATAAA
Source organism: Trapa bicornis (assembly GCA_030064425.1). Lineage (NCBI taxonomy): Eukaryota > Viridiplantae > Streptophyta > Magnoliopsida > Myrtales > Lythraceae > Trapa > Trapa bicornis. The sequence goes on from CM057759.1 coordinate 5,180,821, forward strand.
CTTTTAGTCGTCCATCACACCAACCAGGCATGAGGAGATCTCCGCTTATAACCGATAAGTGGGTTTTCTACTTCCTTCCATGAATTTTCATCATACCAACCAGGTATGATCTACTTACAACCGATAAGTAGTTTTTCTACGTAATTTCCACATCACTCCTCATAGGTGTGATAGTTAAAATACCACTTAGTAGTGGGTTTTCATTTCCGAGGTGCTTATCATCCCAACCAACTATGATATAAAATCTCACTCACCCGATCGTGTAGTTAATTCCTCTTATTTGGCTCTTTGCCTCCATGCGAGCTTGTACTTGTTGGTGTTCTTGGTACTTCATGTTCCTACACGATATGAACATCCTTGTTCATTATTATTTGGCCTATTAGCCTTCATCCACCACGAATAAATAAAATAATCAAACTTTTGGATTTATTGCAATTAGGTCCCTAAAGTATTTTTTTCTTTAACTTTAGATCCCTAATGCTGATTTCCCCCAAATTGAGTCCCAAAACATCTAAATTTTACCTTAGGACCTCAATTTATTCAAAATCACAAAAAGGGGTTCTAGTTTCCTATTCTATCACGACGATAAAGCTGCTTCACTATTCTATCACGACGGCGTTTCTCTGGTGACCTTTGTAGCAAATGAAGACTATAGGCGTGTAGTTGACTTCTCCTCGAACCCAATGAACCCGACCACACCTTCTTTGGCTCAAAAAAATGCCCAAGTCAAAGCTCTGGTTTGAGCTTCACTAAAAAATGGACCAGTGGGGTGAGAGTGGAGTTTTCAGGTGTGAGGAGGATGAATGAGGAGGGGCTCTTTATATTGGAAGCTTGGGGACTTCTTGGTCATCCGATTGGCACCTTAATGGTGGTCATTCATTGCTTGAAACTCCCTAGCCGGAGACTTTTCATCTTCGTTGGCGCTACTCGATTTTCTGACGAGTGAACAGTGCTATCATATGAAGGAAGAAGACCACACTATTCCGAACCAGACCGGATCGGTCCAAACTGTGTTCAAAGCTTAAACTGATCGGTTTAAGCCTGATTCAACTAAGTTTTTCCAAATTAAAAATTTCTAAATTCATCTAAATTCATTATCTATCAAAGGGCAGCCTCAATTCTCCATTTTGAATTTTTTAAGCCGCCGAGAAAAATTAATTTAGCATTCAGTTCAATAGTGGTTCAAATCGGTCTAATGCGGTTCGGATCTGGTTCACATGAATCGGTTTGGTTTTCATATCCAATTCATGCTAATGTCATTTTTCATGACTTTTGTGATCTTTAGATCACCCGAGATCCATAAATTTCTTGGTTTGCCCTTTCTCTATCGGTTTCGATTCATGAACCAACTCAATTCATAAACTGGTTAAATTTGGCGCGGATTCGGTTCTCCTAAATCGGTTTGGTTTTCTCTTCCAAATTGTCCTAAGAACCTTTTCCAAGGTTTTTATGAAACCTTTGGGTCACTTGGGAGTTGTAAATTTCCCAAATTTCCCATTCTCTAATGATCGGGTTTGTGAACTGGTTCGGTGTTTCTCACTCGATTTTACCAGTTGTTTTCCTATTTTTCCTTAACTTCATAGGGTGGGGTTTACACTGGTGGTAGAGCGTCAGGGCTAGGTTGACGGACCAGCCTAGACAAACAATTGTAGATCATGTTAATTGTTAGGGCCGTTGAACCGTTGTCACCAAAGAGGATGGCTAAGTATATGAAAAATTTTGTTTGTGCATGCACTCAAGGTAGAGGACCATCAAGATGCCCCAGGGGGTAGTGATGGCTCCCAAGGGTTGTTGGACGACATGGAGGGTGATAAGGGTAAATTATTGTGCCAGTCAGTCATGAAGCTCTAGGAGCTTCTTGCGCATGAGATCTGTGTGGGAACAAGATGAGGTCTCCATCCTCAAACGGACACAAAATGAATTTTGGGTCTAAGGATTGTACATTTGGGATGTTCACTCAAACTCCAGGTAGAAGTCCGAGACTTCTATTAGGGTGGATGGTAAAGACGTGCCAATCCACAAGTGGGTGTAGTCATCGTAACTGCATCTCACGAATGCTTGAACCCTTTATGATAAAGGATGTGTGTTTATTTTCTAAATGCCTCCCGATGCAAGGGGGGTGTGCTAAGAGAGATAAACACACATAATAAGTGAAAATGGTGAAAGTCTTTGAGATTGGAGAAAATTTTTTAAAATGAAGATAAACTTTGAAATAGTTTTTGATGAATTAAATATGTTTGAAAACTCACCCCAACACCCGCTCACTAAGTTGTAGAAACTCACCCATCCCTTTAACCCCTTTTCTGGATGGAAGGTAAACCCTTAAAGAATACATCGAAGCCAAACCCTTAAGACAAGGATAAGTATGTAAGTTTTAACATATTCATTTTTGTATAATGTTATTCCAAGAAAATCAGATAAAAATGACGTCTGACTCCTCGTAGTTTAGAAGGAAGTGAAATGCTTCATAGACATAAGGGAGTGGCGGGTTGCTCACAGGGATCCGACCAAACTGGGTTAGGGTGTGACAACTTGAGTGGTATTAGAGCATGTTTTCTTGAGTACATTATCAAGAATATATAACATAAGAAGTAAGAGAAAATTTTAAAATTTTTAGATGGCTTCTAAGAGAGAAACCAAGAAAACTAGGACTAATGTCACCAACACTACCCAACACCCTGTCCCCGTAGGAAGACAACCCTAAAAGCTCTCCAATGCCCGAGGTATAGTTGAAGTCACAAGGGATCAAGAGACATTATGGGGAAGCATCCAATGTGTCACGCCCTGTCTTAGTTTGTTCGGATCCCTGTGAGGAACCCGCCACTACCTTTGGTCTATGAGGGGTGTCACCTCTTTCTAAACCGTGAGGAGTTAGACGTCCTTTTCCTAATTTTCCTAGAATAGTATTATACAAAACTAAATATATTAAAATTTTTGTAGTTGTCTTTACGGTTCAACTGCGATGGGTCTTTACAATTGGTCTTCCTCTTTTACCTAAAAAGGGTAAAGGGAGGGGGTGAGTTTCTACAACTCAGTGAGCGGGTGTTGGGAGTGACTTTTTAAAAGAATGTTTAGTTTCTTTATCAAAATCATGCCAAGGTTAACAATTCCTTTTTAAAGTTTTCCTCAAACTCAAATTTCCAAAACCTTTTTCCATTTCCATCTTAGGTTTGTTTAGCTCTCCCCTTGCCTTAGGAGGCTTTTAGCAAATAAACACATGCCCTTCATATGGAAGGGTACACACATTCGCAGGGCAGTCCCAAACTACACCCACTTGGGGATTAGCGCGACTTTGCTATCCACCCTGATAGAAGCCCATCCAATTCTACCTTGAGTTTGAGTGGATGTCCCAAATGTCTGACCCTCACACCCGAATGCCACTTCGTGTCCATATGAGGATGAAGAACCCTTCATATCCCCACCTCGGTCTCATGCGCAAGAAGCTCCTAGAGCTTCATGATTAACTGGCACGACAAAAACTACCCTTATCTACCCCCATGTCATCCAACAACCCTTGGGACACATCACTATCCCTTGGGTCATCTTGATGGTCCCAATCCTTAAGTGCATGCACAAACAAAAGTTTTCATATGCTTATCCATCCACTTTGGTGCCAACGGCCCCAATGCTCAACCCGACCTGCAGTAGTTTGTATAGGCCGGTCCGTCGACCTGGCCTTGATGCACTACCATCGAGCTATGTTAGTCCTTCTCGATACCATGGTGAATCACACAAACAATTTCATTTTAATTACGAGTTTTCATGGCTCTTCCTAATCATGTTTGTTTACGGGGTTCAACCCATGCCTACTAGCCTTGGGCCCACTACACATGTTTTCCAAAATTGGGTCTTGAGCCCTATGAGTTAAAAAATCGAGGCCCCTAGCCTATTAGAGTTGTTATAGCCCCCGTCAAGAAGGTCTCCCAAATAGTTTAAGCACTTGTCACATAGTAAAGGGAGAACACTTCAGACAAAAATCACTTTTAAATTCATCACATCAACTGGGTGTGATGATAAATCTGCTTACAACTGGTATGCGGGTTTATCCTTTCCTCAAAGAATCTTATCATTCCAACCGAGTATGATATCGAATAACCCTATTCACAACTAGTGAGTAGGTTTTTAGTCTTCAAAATATGCTCTTCATTCCAACCAGGTATGAAGTGTAAAAGTTGCCACTCACAAGTAGTTTTTCTTTTTAATTAAAATGTGCTCATCATCCCAATCGGGTATAACGTTAATAATTTCACTCACAAGTGGTTCTTTTATTTTCAATTAAAATCTGCTCATCACCTGAATCGGGTATGACATTAATAATCCCACTCACAAGTGGCCTTTCTTTTCAATTAAAATGTGCTCATCACCCCAACTAGGTATGACGTTAATAATCCCATTCACCCATTGACTGTGATGCATTCGTCCCTAGTTAGCTTCCAAGTCCAAGCTAGCTTTTTCTTGCTGGTGTTCTAGTCCCACGTGTCCCTACATAATTTTGGTATCATTATCAATAAAGATTCGGCATGACAACCTTCATTTTCTCACGTATGAGCGACTAGACCCAAAGTTCTTGGTTTATTGCACTTAGGTCCCTAAAGTTCATTTTTCTTGACTTTAGGTCCCTAATGCTAAATTTTCCCCTAAATTAAATACTGAGGTTTCCAATATCCTCTTTGGATAACCAATTTACTCAAAATTGTGTAAGGGGCTCAAGTTTTCGGAATTTCCAATTTGGTTCCCAATTTTCTAAAAAATACGGTTTTGCCCCTACTTTGCAAAAATAGTCATTTGGCCCCAAATCTTTCAAAAATTAACCAATTGGTCCCCAACATCTTTCTCATTGCTAATAAACCTTTAATTTTGAGAAATTGCATGGAGGTGCCTAAATTTCTCGAAATCCCCATTTCCCCCCCAATTTCTTCCCCCTTTTTTGACTGAATTTGATTTCTTCAAATTGGCCATTCAATTGGGGTTAATTGCTCTAATTGATGGCATGGATATGTTTCTACACTTCGGTATGATCAAATGGAGCTTTGAATTGGAGAATTTGAGTATGAAACGAGGTCAAACGGAGATTTGCCGAAAAATTGTTCGTAGAGAGAGAAAGCTTCGAAAGCTTATCGTCGAAGGTACAGTAGTCTGAGCTCTCGATCTGGAAGGTAGCTCTTGTCCTTAGAATCCTTCTAGGATCAAGAATGGCTACAATTAAAGTCCAAATGAGGATGAATTTTATTAGTGAAATTTCTGCACTTTCTCCCCCTAACACCAATCTGCAATGATGGAGGAGGGCCAAATTGGCTTACATTTCACCTATGTGGATGATGTGTGATGGCCGTGGGGGAGGGGGGGGTCTGAATTTGGTTGAATTCATCTTAGCCAAAACAAGGTAGCTTCGATCCGTCGGAGCTGCTTCACTATTTGATTCCGTCAGCACTTCTCTGGTAGTCCTCGAGTCGAAGGGAGATTACTGCCTGGTAGTGGACTTCCCCCGGAGTCTGTAGGACCTAACCTTGCCTTCTGTGGCTAAGAAAAGTGCTCAAGTTGGAGCTCTCATTTAAGATTCACCGTAAAATGGAGCACTAGAGAGAGAATGGTGATTTGAGTTGTGTGGAGGATGAATGGAGGGGAGCTCTTCATATAGTGAGCTCGGGGACCCTCTACCCAACCAGTTTCCATATTGATCGAGCTTATCACCTTCAGAAAATGCCAAACCAGAGAGAATATTCCTTCACCAGAGAAGGAAAGTTTTTTAAATGATGATCAGTGTTATCATCCTGATTAAGAAGACGACACGGTTTCGGACTAGACTGGTCCGATCCGACCAGGTTCAATGATGAAAATTGGTCAGTTCCAAGCACAATTTGACTACTTTTCTCAAATCTAAAAATTTCTAAATTTGTCTAAATTCATTTCCAATCCAATGGTGGCTTCAATTCCATAACTTTATCATTTTAAGCCTTAAAGAAATGTGAATTTAGAAACTGGTTCATGTATAGTTCAAATCGGTTGAATCTAGTTTAGGTTCGATTCACCTTGAACCAGTTCGAATTTCTTTTTCATTTTGTTCCATGGTTCCTCCCCAAGATTTTTATGACTCTTTGAGTCACTTGGGTTTTTCCAATTTCCCATTTTACCCCTTCTTTACTGGTTTTGGTTCATTAACTGGCTCGATTTTCTCTTTTGAATCGTCCTTTTCTTTTCCTTGTTTTCTTATCCTTAAAGTAATTGGGTTTACAAATCTCCCCTCCTTTTAGGAGTTTTGTCCTCCAAACATAATCAGCATCCTTTCCATCATGAATATATTTTCCTTGATGTCAACTTGGGGTTTGCTTGATATGCTACTACTTTGGTTGTTCCTTCACTTAGCCCATTAAACCACATGCTTAAGGAATTTCTTTTCCTTTCCATTGTGTACTCACTCCATGGAGTGTATCCTGATTTGGTATGTTTTACCCACAAATCCAAAGGTACATCCTTAGGTCCACTTCTTACTCTACTTAGGGTGAGACTCTTTTTTTTTAGGGTTCTTATCTAAGTCATTAGGTTGGATTTTCTATACACGTCCGATCATCCCCGTTTCCATTTATTCCCATGGTCATTGATGCTCTTTAGCTTGGCATCCTTTTGGGCTTTTTTCCCTTAACCCCATGGGTTTTGATGGGATTCCCTTTTTATCTTATTTTGGTCCTTCCCCCATCTTTTGTTTACTATAACTCCGATCCTAGTTTTTTTGTTTGACTTCTTCGTGTGTAACTAATAGAATCCTTCTTACTTGAGTCAGATTTATCTCGGGACTATTGGACCTACATGTCCTTTACAACATGATATGTTCTAGAACTTATCTTTATCCATTATGATTCTAGAGCATTTCCTTGATGGTTCTTCTCAACTTTCAAACCTTTGAGGGATTACATAATTTTGCCCCTTCTTTTTATTTGGTAGTATTTCTCGACTACCTTTACCGTTTATCCAGTCGTCCATTTACTTTTTGACATTGTGATCATGTCAGTTTTTCCTTATCTACTCATTCCTTACCAACTTCCTTATTGGTTTCCCACCATTTCCAACCATCGGGTTTCCTGACGACTTACCGATATGTTGGGATTCTTTCTCTTATCTCCTTCCGCATTTCCAATGGAGTCCTTTACTCAAGGACTTTTGTTTCTTCAATCCACTCCTACTTGTTCGTAACCATTTCATGATTCTTTATTCTGAGTTGATCCTTTTCGATCTACGTGTCAATTTCCTTTGTTTGGGAAGTTCCCTTTTGATGGTTGTATTCTCTACTATCCTTCAAAGTAGAGAGTTCCACATTAAGAACTACACGTTCAACCTTCCTACCATTCCATTAAGTTTTCCTTGCTTCGTCTTCTTACACCCTTTTTATATTGGGGCATTTTCTCACTTTTAATCCTTCATTGTCTTTAAATTCCCATTTCGTCCCTTCTTCCCTATCCAAAGAACTTCCGACTACCATGTCTTATTTCATGTACTCCACACTATGCCCAACCTTCCAATCTTTAGGCTCCATTAATCGAGTGTGGACCACAACCAGTCTTGATGTCTGTGGTTGTTTACCTTAATCACTTCTTAATTGAAGGGCTTACTTCTCCAAGGTTTCTCAGATATACTTTCCTTTATTTCCTTATTATAGGTATTCCATCCATTCTTACATGTTAAAGCATCTTCTGATGATATCTTCCTACTTACTATTCCTTGGGTTTAACTTACTCCTTGGGTTTTGGGTATACTTCCCTTATATTTGGTCCCTTTTCCCAACTTGCATTCCATTTGCAATTTTACCTTCTCTTCCACTTTAATTGGGTTCCATACTTCTTCATTGGGATATGTATGCCTCTCCAAGGCTCCCTTACTTGGTAGGCTTGCTCCTCTTTTCTCGAATTTCCTCTTTCCTTCATTTTCTTGGGTATCTATCTTTATGTCAACCTCATGACATCCTTTGATGTCATCCTCTCCTGCTTACTCTTAATTTGGGAATCTTGTTGGCATATCCTTTGGACCTTGTCTTTATTCCAACTTGTACTCACTGCATATTTATTTTTATTAGGGAGGGATTTTGATCTCTTTCCTTTTGATGTTTCTTAATCTCCTTTTGAGAGCTTGCTTAATCCCTCCCGTGACTTGAGTTTGGTCTTCGATCCGTTTTCGACCATTGATTTCTTTAAGGATTTCCTTCACCCTTCTTTTCCAACGTTTGGCCTTTTCACTTCTCCCTTCTTTGTCGAGGTTTAAATCCATGGTTCTCCCGAGGGTCAGTTCATTAACTGCATCGTCCCTACTATTTTTCTTGTCCAACTGTATCTAGAATTCACTCATCCTTGATGCCCATCATGTCGCCCTTTCTAGGATGTGGTCGTTACTACTTCACCATCCTTCTTAGGGCATCATTTATCCTCCTTGATCACCCTATGGTTACTAGTCACTTCCCATTGCTAGGTTTGTTTGTAATGACTCCTATATCCTTCCAAGGTAGGTCACATTTTGCTATACTAGGACATTCCATTGACATCAAACATCTGGGTGTTCTTTTACGAAGGTGTTTCCTTGTTCCCAGATGGTTTATAACTCTCCTTAAGGAAAATTTCCTTTCATCTATACTTTGCCTCGTTTGCAATTTTCCTTCCTTTGGTCCTTCTTATCTTCTATGACCCCTCCTCATATAGTAGAGGTATGAGAACATGACTTTGTTTGAGGAAGAGAGTTTTAGGAAAAAAATAGAATTTTTATTAATATGGGTTATAATACGTTTTAGGCATTAACCTTATTATAAGAAGTAATTTCAGCTTGCGGAGCTACTATACTAGGTTCTTAGTAAGCATTCTTCTTGGTTATAAGTCCCTTACAGTGTCCTTGGAGTTAGGTTGGCTCTCCTCCTACTTGTGGATGTGACCTCAACAAGTGCTAACACCACATTCCTTATTGGCATTAGATGATTCCCCATAATGTCTCTTGGTCCTTTGTGACTTCTAATATAACTCAGGCATTGAAGAGCTTTTAGGGTTGTCTTCCTACAAGGACAGATTGTTGGGTAGTGTCAGTGACTGCGACTCTGGTTCTTTTGGTTATACTTTTGGGAGCCATCTATAAATTTTAAAACTTGTTTCTCTTAGTTTCTACGTTATATAAATTTGGTAATACATTCGAGTAAATAGGCTCTGATACCACTCAAGTTGTCCCACCCCGACTCGGTTTGGTCGAATCCTCGTGAGAAACCCGCCACTCCCTTTGGTTTATAGGGGTGTCACACCTTTATAAACTGCGAGGAGTTAGGCGTCCTTTTCCTGTTTTTCCTGGAATAGCATTATATAAAATTGAATATATTAAAATTTTTGTAGTTGTCTTTACGATTTAACTGCGAAGGTTCTTTACAGTTAATCTTCCTCTTTTGCCTGAAAAGGGTAAAGGGAGGGGTGAGTTTCTACAACTCAATGAGCGGGTGTTAGGGGTGAGTTTAAAAAAATGTTTAGTTTCTTTATCAAAACCATGCCAAGGTTAACAATTCCTTTTTAAGGTTTTCCTCATACTCAAATTTCCAAAACCTTTTTCCATTTCCATATTAGGTGTGTTTAGCTCTCCTCTTTCCTCGGGAGGCATTTAGCAAACAAACACACGCTCTTCATCGGGAAGGATACACACAATCGCAGGGTAGTGTGAGACTGCACCCACTAGGGAATCAACGTAACTTTGTTGTCCACCCTGATTGAAGCCCATCCACTTCTACCCTAAGTCTGAGTAGATGTCCCAAACATCCGAACCTTAGACTTGAATGGCACTTTGTGTCCGTATGAGGATGGAGACCCCATCATGTCCCCATCCCAATCTAATGTGCAAGGAGCAACTAGAGCTTCATGATTGACTAGCACGACAAACTACCCTTATCACCCCCATGCCATCCAACAGCCCTTGGGATCCATCACTACCCCTGGGGGCGTCTTGATGGTCTTGATCCTTAAGTGCATGCACAAACAAAATTTTTCATATACTTAGCCATCCTCTTTGGTGCAAATGGTCCAATAGCTCCGATGCTCAACATGACCTGCAGCTGTTTGTTTAGGTTGGTCCGTCAACTTGGCCCTGACGCACGACCGTCACTCCATCGAGCATTTTCGGTCCTAACTCGATACAATGGCGCATCACACAAACAATTCCATTTTAATTAGGAGTTTTCATGGCTCTTCCTAATCATGTTTGTTTACGAGCTTTAGCCTGTGTCCACTATCTTTGGGCCCTCTGCACATGTTTTACAAAACTAGGCCTTGAGCCCTATGATTTCAAAAATTGAGGCCCCTAGCCTATTAGAGCTATTCTAGCTACCGTTAGAAGCTCTTGATCTGGGGAGGTAGCTCTCATCCTTAGGTTACATCTAGGATCAAGAATTGCTATAATTGAAGTCCAGACAAGGGTGAATTTTGTTAGTGAAATTTGACACTTTCTCTCTTTAGTAGTAATGTGCATCGATGGAGGAGAGCCAAATTGGTTTACCTTTCACCTCTGTAGAGGTCATGTGAAGGCCTTGGCGATGTTGGGGAGGCTCGATTTAGCTTTAGCGGGTCTGAATTTTGCCGAATTCAGCATGGCCAAAATAGGGCAGCTTCGGTCTATCGGAGCTACTTCATTGTTTGATTCTGTTGGCGCTTCTCCGGCGGTCCTTGGGTCGAAGGAAGATTGCTGTCAGGTAGCTAACTTGCCCCAGAGTCTATAGGATTCGACCTTGCCTTCTAAGGCTAATAAAAGTGTCCAAATAGGTGCTCTGGTTCAAGCTTCACTGAAAAATGGAGCACTTGAGAGAGAATGGCGATTTGATGTGTGTGGAGAATGAATGGAGGAGAGCTCTTTATATAGGGAGCTCGGGGACCCTCTGCCCGACCAGTTTCCATATTAATTGAGCGTATCCCCTTCAGAAAATACCCAAACCTGAGAGAATATTCCTTCATCGGAGAAGGAATGTTTTTGAACTAATGAACAGTGTTGTCATCCCGAGGAAGAAGATGACACTATTCCAGACCGAATCGGGTTCAATGACGAAAATCAGTCGGTTAAGGCCTGATTCAATCGGTTATCTCAAATATAAAAATTTTCTATATTTGTCTAAATTCATTTCCCATCCAATGGTAGCTTCAATTTCCCAATAAATTTAGAAACCGGTTCATGTATAGTTCAAACTGGATCAATCCGGTTCAGGTCTGGTTCACCCTAAACTGGTCCAATTTTCATTTTCAATTTATTCCATGGTTCTTCCCCATGATTTTTATAACTCTTTGAGTCACTTGGGATTTTCCTATTTCCCATTTTACCCCTTCTTTACCGGTTTCGGTTCATTAATTGGCTCGGCTTTCTCTTTTGAATCGTCCGAGTCTTTTATCCTTAAAGTAATGGGGTTTACACAATGCCACCAAGGAATGTGATGCCAACGCCTGTTGAGGTCACATCCACGAGTAGGAGGAGAGCCAATGACACTGCAAGGGACTTATAACCAAGAAGGACGCTTACTAAGAACCTAGTATACTAGCGATACAAGCTAAAATTACTTCTTGTAATAGGATTAACAATTGAAATGTATTGTACCCCTTATCAATAAAAATTCTATTTTTTCCTAAAAACCATATCCCTCAAATAAAGTCGTGTTCTCATACCTCAACTATATGAGGAGGGGTCACAGAAGATAAGAAGGACCAAAGGAAGGAAACACAAACGAAGCATAATATAGAGGAAAGTAAATTTTCCTTAAGAAGAGTTACAAGTCACCTAGGAGTAAGGAAGAAAATGCCTCCACATGAGAAGACAAGCCCATACAATGGACGACAAATAGGATGTCTCGGGATGGCAAGTGTGTCCTGCCATGAAAAAGTAGATGAGCCAAGTAAGAAGCAACTAATAACAACTCGATAGTCAAGGAGAATAAACGATGCCCAAAGGAGGACCAGGAAGTAGTGAAGAATACATCTTAAAAAGGGTGATAGGATGGGTATCAAGGACAAGTAAAATCGAGAGACAACAGCCCCCAGACAATTGGACAAGAAGAATAATAGGGACGAGGCAGATAATGAACTAACACTCGTAAGAATCATTGATTTAAACTCGGGCGAAGAAGGGAGAAGTGAGAAGGCCAAACGTAGGAAAAGAATGATGAAGGAAATCTTTAAAGAAATCAATGGCCAAAAACGAATTAATGACCAAACTCAAGACATGAGAAGGATTAAGTAAGTCTTTCACAAGATGATCAAGAGACCTTGAAAAAATTAGGATTTGAACCCTCTCTAAAGAAATAGACTTATACTAGGATACAAGTGGGAATGAGGATAGGGTACAAAAGACATTCTGCAAGATTTCAAAAGTAAGGGTAAGCAAGAGAGGATGGCATCAAAGGATGTCATTTAAGGTTAGATACTTTTGAGGACGAATGAAAAAGGAATTTCGTGAGAAAGGGGAGGAATCTTATCAAGGAAGGAAGCCCTGGAGAGGTATATGTATCACAAGTAAGAGGTAATGGAACCAATTGAAGTAGATAAGAAGATAAGCTTGCAAATGAAGTGCATGTTGAGGTGAAAAGACCGAGGGAAGCATACTAGGAGGGCACCGAGAGTAAGTTAAAACCAAGGAATGACTAAATAGGAAGATAATATCAAAAGATGCCTTAACAAGTAAGAATGGGTGGAAAGCCCATAATAAGGAAATAAAGGAAAATATATTTGAGAATTCTTAGAGAAGCAAGCCCTTCAATTAAGAAGTGATTAAGGGAAACAACTACACACATCAAGAATGGTTGTGGTCCACACTCGATTAATGGAGCCTAAAGATTGGAAGGTTGGGCATAGTGTGGAGTACACAAAAGAAGACCCTATAGTCGAAAGTTCTTTGGATAGGGAATAGGGGAGGACATGGGAATTTTAAGACAATAAAGGATTAAAAGTGGGCAAATGTGTCAGACCCCAACCCGGTTTGGTCAGATCCCTGTGAACAACCCGCCACTCTCCCGGTTTATTAACGGTTTTCCTCTTCCCAAAACTGTGAGGAGTAAGGCATTCTTTTCACTTGTATCTTTCTTATAATAACATTAATCAAAACTAAATATATTAACCTTACATACCTATCTTATATTCAGCTATCTGAAGACCTTTAAGTGGGTTTTCCCTTGGTTTAACTAAAAAGTGTAAAGGGAGGGGGTGAGTTCGACAACTCAGTGAATATGTGTTGGGAGAGACTATTCAAAACATATTTAATCAAGTGTGCCAGACTCCTTATTTCTTTCAAAAATATTCTTTTCCTTAAATTCCCGATTATTTAAAATCATTTTTTCTCATTTCTATATCAGGTGTGTTTAACAATCAACACATGCCCTTCATCAAGAAGGGAATCACACATTCGCATGGTAGCCCGTCCACTGCACCCACTTGTGGCGTCGGAGCGACTTTACCGACCACCTAGATAGAAGCCCATCCACTTCTACCCTAGGAATGAGTGGATGTTTGCGACATCCGACCCACAAACTTGAAATCAACTCCATGTCTGTATGAGGACAGAGACCTCCTCCCGACTCCACCCTGGTCTCAGGCACATGAAGCTACGTTGAGCTTCCCTAACTGTTGGCACGACAAACTGCCCTAATATCCACCATGTCGTCCAGTAGCCCTTATGACGCATCATTACCCCTCTTGGGCATCTTGATGGTCCTGAACCTCACGTGCATGCACAAACAAAAGTTTTCCACAAAGCCATTTATCTTTGGTGCCATTAGTCCACTGACTCTGACCCTCAACTTGACCTGTAGCTATTTGTCTAGATCAATCCATCGACTTGGTCCTGTCACACTACCGCTAGTCCATCGAGCATGTCATTCATGTCTTGAACCATGGCGAAATCACTTGATTCATTCATTATGAATTTTCATGGCTTAAACACCATGTTTTTTTATGAGCTCTTGCTCATGCCAACTGGCCTTGGGCCTACTGTACGTGATTTTCTAAAACTAAGCATTTTAGCCCTCAAGTTCCAAAACCGAGGCCTCTGACCTATCTGAGTTGTTCTAGCTTTCTTCAAGGTCTCCCAAAATTTTTAAGCATTGGCACATAGTCAGGGGAGAACTCTTCTAAAAATGTTTTTTTCATCCATCACACCCACCCAGTGTGATGACATCTACACTTACAACTAGTAAGCGGGTTTTCTATTTCCTTCCAGGAAATCCCTCATACCAATCGAATATAATCTACTTACAACCGATAAGTAGTTTTTCCGCATAGTTCTCACATCACTCCAATTAGGTGTGATGTCAAAACTCCACATAGAAGTGGTTTTCATTTTTTATGTGCTCATCATCCCAACCAAGTATGATGTGAAATAACCCACTCACACATTAACCGTAACGTGTTCATCCTCATTTGATTTTTCTCAAGTCAACAATTGAGTTTCTTTCTCTAACTCCGACCTACAACAATTGAGTAGGGCCGAATTGGCTTACCTTTCAGCTCAGTTGAGGTTGTATGAGGTTTATGGGGATGTTGGGAGAGTTTTGTTTGGCCGGAGTAGGGCTAAATTCGGTCGATTTCAGCTCGGCCGAAACAGGGTAGCTTGGGTTTATCGGAGTTGCTTTACTGTTTGTTTTCGCCAATGCTTCTCCGACGGTCCTCAGATCGAACGGAGGTTGCTATCATATAGCTTACTTCCTCCAAAGTCTAAAGAACTTGACCTCAACTTTTCATGTTGAAAAAAATGTCCAAGTCGGTGCTCTAGTTCAAGCTTCACTAGAAAATGGAGTAGTAGAGAGAGAGAGAGAGAGAGAGGAGTTTTCAGGTGTGAGAACGATGAATAGGGAGGAGCTCTTTATATAGGCTGTTCGGGAACTCTTTGACCGTTTGATTGGCGCCTTCATGGCAATCATTCATATCCTAAAATACTCTGAATGGAGACTTTTCTCCTTCACTGGTACTGTTAACTTTTCCAACGAGTGAATAATGTTTTCACATGAAGTAAGAAGACGACACTGTTCCGAACCGGACCGACCAGTCCGAAACTGGATTCAATGCTTAAATCGGCCAGTTCAGACTTGATTGGACCGAGTTTTTCAAAAATAAAAATTTCTAAATTCATTATCTATCTATTGGTGGCTTCAATTCCCCAATTTGAGTATTTTAAGCCACATAGAAAAATGAATTTAGAAATCGGTTCAAAAGTGGTTCAAACCGGTTCACCTAAACCGGTTTGGTTTCCTTTTCCAATTCATCCCAAAGTCCTTTTCCATGACTTTTATGACTCTTTGAGTCACTTGGGATTTGTAAATTTCCCAATCTGCTCTTTTTCTATCGGTTTAAAGTTTATGAACTAACTTAGTTTTCTCTTTGGAAATGACCGGTTCTTTTCCCGATTTTCTTGTTATAAAAGGACGGGGTTTACAAAATGCCCCAATATAAAAGGAGTGTAAGGAGATGGAGAAAGGAAACCTTTAAGGGATGGTAAGAAGGTTGAACGTGTAACTCCTAAGGTGGAAGTCTCTACTTTGAAGGACATAGTAGAGAATGAAACCATAAAAAGGGAACTCCCCAAACAAAGGAATCGACACATAGACCGAAAGGGATCAACTCGAAATAAAGAATCATGAAATGGTCACAAACTAGTAAGAGTGGATTGAAGAAAGGAAAGTCCTTGACTAAAGGATGTCATTGGAAATGAGTAAGGACATAAGAAGGGACACTTGGATAACACCAATGGTAGTTAGGGAACATTACCATGTAACAAGAATGAATGAAGCTACACGACTCCTAACAGATGGAAAGGCATGAAACATTATCAAGAAAATGTTTTAGAACTATAATGGACAAAGAAATTTCTAGAACATGTAATGTTGTAAGGGACATGTAGGCCCAACAATCCCAGGAAAATATGACTCAAGTAAAAAAGAGTTTGTTATTCAAATATGATGGAGTCAAACCTAAGAATTGGAATTGGAACTGTAATAAAGAAAAGATGGAAGAAGGGCCAAAATATGATAAGGAGGAAATCATATAATAACCCACGGGGTTAAGGACAAACAATTCGAAAGGATGCTGAGCTAAAGAGCATCAACGACCAAGGGAATAAATGGAAATAGGGACTCAGACGTATATGGAACATCCAACCCCATGACTGGGATAAGAACCCTCAAAAAGAAGAATCTTACCCTAAGCAAAGTAAGAAGTGGACCTAAGGGTATACCTTTGGACTTGTGGGTAAAACATACCTAATTAGGATACACTCCATAGAGTGAGTAAATAATGCAATTGAAAAGAAATTCCTTAATAGCACGTGGTTTAAAGGTCTAAGTAAAGGAACAACCAAAGTAGTAGCATGTCAAGCAAACCCCAGGTTAACATAAAGGGAAATATATTCCTTATGCAAATGATGTTGATTATGTTTTGGGGATAAAACTTCTAAAAGGATGGGAGAGTTGTGAAACCCGTCATCTTGGATCAAGGAAAACTAAGAAAGAACTAGTCAATTTAATGAGAAAATCAAACCATTTAAAGAATGGAGAATGATAAAGTGGGGCTAAAATGGGAATTTGAAAAATTCCAAGTGACCAAAAAGTCATTAAAGTCACATGAAAGAACCATTAAGTAAAATGGATGGGAAAACCGGACCAGTTTAGGGTGAACCGGACCTGAACCGGATTGAACCAGTTTAAACTATACAAGAACCGGTCTCTTAATTCATTTTTCTTGGATGCTTAAAAATCTCAATTTGGAAAATTAAGGCCACCATTAGATAAAATATGAATTTAGATTAATTTAGAAATTATTAATTTTTAGAAAACTGGTCAAATCAGTCCTGAACTGACAAATTTTTGCCATTGAACCTAGTCGGACCAGTCCCGTTCGGTTTGGAATAGTGCCGTCTCCTTCCTTGGGATGACAACATTGTTCATATGGTAGAAAAACATTCCTTCTTTGATGAAGGAATATTCCCTCCTATTTGGGCATTTTCTAAAAAGAATAAGCTCAACCAATATGGAAACTAGTAGGTAGAGGGTCCTTGAGCTCCCTATATAATGAGCTCCGCTCCATTCATCCTCCACATACCTCAAATCTTCTGCTTCTCCTAAGTGCTCCATTTTTCGGTGAAGGTCAAACCAGAGCTCTGACTTGGACACTTTTCATAGCCTTAGAAGGCAAATTCGGGTCCTTAGACTCCAGGCTAAGTCAGCTACCTGACAACAACCTCCCCTCGACCTGAGGATCGCCGGAGAAGCGCCAGCGGAATCAAATTGTAAAGCAGCTTCGAAGGATCGAAGCTGCACTATTTTGGCCGAGCTAAATTCAACCAAATTCAGACCTCCTCTAGCCAAACCAAGCCTCCCTAACATCCCCACGACCCTCACACAACCTCCATAGGGGCGAAAGGTAAGCCAATTTGGCCCTCCTTCGTCTTTGTAGATCGGTGCTAGAGAGATAAAGTGCCAAATTTTACTAACAAAATTCACCCTCATATGGACTTCAATTATCACAATTCTTGATCCTAGAAGGATCCTAAGAATGAGAGCTACCTCCCCATATCAACAGCTCGGACACTGCACCTTCTACTACAAGCTTTCGAAGCTTTCTCTCTACGAACAATTTTTTGGCGAAGCTCCGTTTTAGCTAGTTTCAGACTCAAATTCTGCAATTCAAAGCTCCATTTGATCATATGAAAGTGTAGTAACAAATCCATTCCATTGATTGGAGCAATTAACCATAATTGAATGACCTATTTGAAGAAATCAAACTTAGTCAAAAAAGGGGGAAGAAATTGGGGGAAAATTTTGTGAAAATTAGGGATTTTGAAAAATTGAGGGACCTCCATGCAATTTCTCAAAATTGAAGGTCAATTGGAAATGAGAAAAATATTGGGGGGACCAATTGGTCAATTTTCTAAATAAATTGGGGTCAATTAGATATTTTTGAAAAGTAGGTGCAAAATGGTAATTTTTTAAAAATTGAGGGATCAAATTGGAAATTTTAAAAAATTGAGCCACTTATACAATTTTAAGTAAATTGAGGATCCAATGAGGATATTGGAAACCTTGGGATTTTATTTGGGGGGAAAAGATAGCATTAGGGACCTAATGTCAAGAAAAATTAACTTTAGGGACCGAAGTGCAATAAACCGAGAATTTGGGCCTAGTCGCTCATACGTGAGAAAACGAAGGCGATTATGTCAAACCCTTAAGTAATTTTCTGATACAGGAAGGATCCCCAGGGAGAGAGCAACTCAGAGGAAGCAAGAGCTCCGATCGTCAGATTCTCACCGGTAAGTAATCATAGTTTTCTATCTCTAAGGCAATTTTCTGGTGAAGCTCCATTCGAGCTCATTTTAAATCATTTTTAGTGTCCTAAAGTTTGAAATGACGAGGGAGATATAGGAAAGATGAACAATATCATGAAAGGGGTCAATTACCCAAGTTGAAGAGGTCAATTGAATGAAATGAGATTTTGGGGGTCAAATTGCAATTTTTGGAAAATGGGGCAGGTTGGAGATTTTTGGAAAATTGGGGGCCAAATTGCAATTAAAGCTAAAATTGGGAGATTTTCATGAAATTAACTCTCAATTGAGGGCCAATTGGCAATTTTGATAAAATTAAGGGCAAATTATTGATTTTTGGAAAAATAAGGACCAATTGGTAATTTTGGAAAAATTAAGGAGCTAAGAGGGATTTTAGAAACCTTAGGGACTTAATTAAAAATAAGTTAAGAATTAGGATCCTAAAGTCAAAATTAAGAACTTTTGTTACCTAATTACAATAAGGCAAAAATTAAGGACTCATATGAAAATATTTGGAAGTTAGATGTCTTTTATGCCAAGCCTTCCTTATGTGGATACTCGACCCATGTTGGAATTGGTAGTGCAAGTACTAGTGTAGAGGTGCACATCGGTAACTAGAATCCAACTGGGACGAACACATCTCAGTTACCCACTGAGTGAGAATTTCTAACATCACACCTAGTTAGGGTGATGAGCACCCATTTCAACTTTGAAAACCATATTCCAATAATAGTCTCCCCTAACAGTGTAAAACTGCTTAAACATTTTGAGAGATATTTCTGAATGCTGGAATTGTTCTAGTAGGCCTAAGGCCTCAGTTTTGAAAAAATTCATGAAGTGGGCCTAAGGCTAATGGGCACGGGCTAAAGCCCATAGACAAGTATACTTATTAGCTATAAAAGAATTTTATAACCGGTTAATTGTGTGAACTGCCATTGCACCGAAGCTGAACCGTCAACTCAATGAGCTAGTAGTTGTTGAGCCGAAGCCAGGTTGTCGAACCTATTGGGCATAGCAAATATGGAGCCGAAGCCAAGAGTCGGGATCATTGGGCCGGTTGCACCAAAGATGATGGATATAATTCCTAAAATTATTGTTTTTGCATGTTATGAGTTTAGAACCATCGAGGCACCTAGTATGAGGTAGTGTTGGTTCCTAGGGTAGTCGAATGACCTAGGGAGCATAAGGAAAGCCTATCATCTAGCATGTCGAGAAGACCAAGGAGCTTCATGCGCACTAAGACTGGGGCGGGAGAGGCAAGCACGTCCCCTAATGGACACGGTGTATTTTCGAGTCTGAGGGTCAGACAACTGATATCCTCTTAGACTTAGGGTAGAAGTCATAGACTTCTATTCTGGTGTACGATAAAGAAGCTCAGGTCCACAAGTGGAGCAATCTACAAACGTGTGAAGCCTTTTTTTATAAAGGGCATGTGTGATTGTGTGTTAAACCAATCTCGAGCAAGGGAAACATTGAAATGTTTTTCTATGAAGTAGAAACTCCTGTGAACAATAGTGATGTTATAAATTCTTTGAAAACTCACCCTAGTACCTGCTCACTCAGTTGTAGAACTCATCCCTCCCTTTAAAACCTTTTTAGGAAAAGAAACGACCTTCAAGAAATCCCCATGCCAAGCCTATAAACCCAATGTTTTATTTTTATATTATTAGTTTTGTATAATGTTATTCCAAGGAACAATGACTAGAGGTACGTTTGATTTCTCGTGGTCCCATGAGTAGTGACTCATCTAGACCAACGAGAGTGGCAAGTTGCTCATGGGGTTCTGACTAAACTGGTTGGGGCGTGACAACTTAAGTGGTATCAAAGCAAAGTTTCCTCAAATTCATTATCAAGACTACATAATCTAGAAACTAAATGAAAACTATCTACCTTGCAGGAACAATAGCCCCAAGGAAAATTGCCAAATGAACCTACCCAACCTCATGGCCAGTAGAGATCGCTACTACGAGCAAGGGAAACTACGAGCTCAAAAGTGCTTGACCAGAGGAAATGACCACAAACCGAAGAGCACTCCTCGAATAGATGAGGCAAAGTTTTAACATACCAAATCCTTCTCAGGAAAGAGGCGAACACCTAGCAGAAAAAGCACCTCCTCAAAGGGACCTAATGCCTCCCGCAACACCCCAACAACCCGAAAGAACCCCAGCACAAGAGGAGGACTGGAAGAACTACTGGGAGGCATATGCTAACTATGTTAGGGTCTTCCACAAACTCCCACCCATGCGAGTGAGCCCCGAACCCATAAACATGATGCGACAAGCTTATGAATATGAGGTCGTAGTGCTAGAAAGGTACGAGATCGAAGTGACTCATGAAGTCAGAGCTCGAGGAGCACCCAACTACACAATCCCACTCAATCCAAGGAACCTATTCTGAACACGTATAAGGGATGTGAGGGACATTACTTGGACATAAACTCATCATCTTTGGAACCATTGGATAACGAGTCCCGAAATAAATCGAAGGTGGATTCCCAAATGGTGAACATGTAGGGTTAGGAGGAGAGTGAGACGAATGCATGTAATAAGCCTATTTTGGGCAAACCTTTCCTTGAATAAATAAGAGTTCTTTATGTCTGAAAATTTGAAGATCAATTAAAAGATAATTGAAGAATTTAAATCTCCTACAATATGATGAAGGGGCCTCAAAATCGTAAAATCTAAGGAAAATAGACAAAACTCTCTCTAAATGGTTAATAAGTTAAGGATCAAGAACTACCAAATGTAAAGATTGGAAGTTTTGCATGGGATAGGAATAATACTTCCCTCAAAGGTGTCAAGAGGATCGAAGAAGGCTTGGAACTTAACTAAGATGGTGAACGAAAAGAGGAGCCAAGTACCAAGGGTACACTCAAGATAAGTAATTGGGGATATCACCAAGACCCAAGATGGGTAGAGTGGCTAGAAACGATAGGAGAGAAAGAGACAAGGAAAATGATGTACCCCAAAAAGGGGGTGACGAACATGATAAAGGAATGGTAAGCGTGGTAAGTCAACACCAAGGAAGCCCTAGAGGTACCATGAACAACAGATAGAGATAGAGTCTGGTGAGGAAACCAAATAGGAAGGACAATATCAAATGATGATACAAAGTTGCTTTAGGGTTTGATACCCATAAGGACGTATTAAGGGGGTAGTGGTTCACAACTTCCTCCCGAGCTCAATCCCTTGGTTGACCTTGTTTCAGGTGTGAGATCTCGTATGTAGGTTCTTGAATGGAGATCTCTACTCTGATGTACAAGAGTAAAGGATGAGACCAACGAAGGAACTCCTCTTGGTGAGTCCAAGGAGTCGATAAGTAGACCATAAGGAATCAACTCGGAATGGAGAACTGTGAAATGGTCACAAGCATGTAAGAATGGACTAGGTAATTGAAATCCTTAGGATGGGAACACCATCTAATGAAGGAAGTGGAAGAATTCAGCACTCGGAAGTTTGAATTTCAAAGTAGGGAGATTTACGAGGCTAGAAAGAAATGACCAAATGATGGGATTATGTATGTAGGATGCTCGGATAACACTCAAACTAGCTGAGAAACACTACCAGATGGTAAGAAAGGATAGAGTCCTACGATCCCTAAAGGATTTGAAAGTTTGGAACCATGAACGAGGGAATGTCCTAGAAGTGTAATGAACAAAGACAGTTCTGGAATATGTCATTCTACAAGGAAAATGTAGGTCCAACAGTTCTAAGAAGGTGTGACCCAAGTAAGGAAGGATCGTATAATTAAGAATGGTGAGGTAAAATGAAAGATTTGGATGGACCTAAGTTATAATAAAGAAGGAATGGACTAAAGGACCAATATAAGATAAAAAGGGGATAACACCAAAAACCACGAAAATAAGAATGAAAACCTCGGAAGGATGTTGAGCTAAGGATTTTCAACAACCAAGGGGAAATAACCAAGCACAGGGATGGTTGAGCATTTCAAAACTCCCAATCATGTGATATGGATTAATGTTTGAATGAAAGCCTCCATAAGGAGAATCATAACCTTAAACAACATAAGAATCGGACCTAAGAAAATACATTTGGGCAAGTGTGTAAGACAAGCTGATCATTGTAAGTTCCATGAAATAATGGAATATTTGAGGGTAAAAGAAACCCTTAAGGACGTTATGTGAAACCCATCATCTTGGATCAAGGAACCAGTCAATTTAATGAGAAAACTGAGACCCTTAAGGAACCGAGAATGATAAAGAGGGGTTAAAATGGGAAATTGGAAAATCCCAAGTGACCAAAAAGTCATGAAAATCATGGGAAGAACCATGAAGAAAATTGGATAGGAAAATTGGACCAGTTCAGGGTGACTCGTACCTGAACCAGTCTATCTAAATAGTTGCATGTCGAGTTGAGTGTTGGGGTCGTTGGACCGTTGGCACCAAAGAAATGGTTTAATCATGAAAACACTTGTTTGTGCATGCACGAATGGATTAAGGACCATCAAGATGCCCTAGGGGGTAGTGATGGGTTCCAAGGGCTACTGGACAACATTGTGGAGATAAGGGCAGTTCATCGTGCCAGTTAGTCATGAAGCTCTGAGAGCTTATTGCGCATGAGACCTAGGTCTCCGTCCTTATACGGACACGAAGTGGACTTCGGGTCTGAGGGTCGAACGTCTGGGATGTCCACTCAAACTCAAGGTAGAAGTATGAAACTTCTATTAGTGTGGACAGCAAAGTCGCGTTGATCCTCAAGTGAGTGCAGTCTGGAACTACCCTGCGAATGTTTGTACCCTTCCTGATGAAGGGCTTGTCTTTGTTTGCTAAATGCCTCCCGAGGCAAGGGGATGTGCTAAGAGAGCTAAACACATCTAATATGAAAATGGAAAGAGTTATGAGATTTGAGAAAAATCCTTGAAAATGAATGAGAATCCTTGGCATGATTTTGATAATCTAAGCGTTTTGAAAACTTACTCTCAACACCCGCTCACTAAGTTGTAGAAACTCACTCATTCCCTTTAACCCTTTTCAGGAGAAAGGAAGACCAACTTTAAAATCCCTCTGCACTTGAACCCTAAGCTAGGTATATAAATTTTTAATATATTGAGTTTTGTATAATGGTATTCTAGGAAAAGCAAGGAAAAAAGATGCATGACTCCTCGCGGTTTAGAAAGGGGCGAAACCCTCTTAAACCAAAGGGAGTGGTAGGTTATTCATGGGGATCCGACTAAATCAGGTGAGGGCATGACAAGTTGAGTAGTATAAGAGCATGATTGCTCGAATACATTATTAATACTATATAACATAAGAATTAAGAGAAAATATTTAAAATTTTCAGATGGCTCCCAAGAGAGGAACCAAGAAAACTATGACTGACGTCATCAATACTATCCAACACTCTATCCTCATAGGAAGACAACCCTAGAAGCTCTCCAATGCTCGAGGTATAGTAGAAGTCCCAAAGGACCAAGAGGCATTATAGGGAAGTATCTAGTACCATCAAGGAGTATGGTGCCAGAACTTGTTGGGGTCACAGCCCCGAGTACGAAGGGAGCCAAGCCTGAAGCCAAGAACGCCAACAAGGGCTTATAAAACTTACCAAGGAAAACACTTATCAAGAAACCAGTAGCTCCCAATTTACTTTATGACCATCTTTTTGTAATATGGCTAAAACCATAACGTATTGTACTCCTTCTCCATTAATGAATAACTTCAAATTCCTAAAACACTCTCTAAAAAATGATATGATCTTGCGCCTCAACTGTAGGAAGATTGCCCCAAGAAAAGTAACCAAACAAACCCGCGTTACCCTAGACACCACAGCGACCGGGGAAAATCCCATCCCAAATAAGGAAATAAACCAGGGGACTAAGGAGTCTAGGAGAACTCTTGGGGGAAAACTATTGGGCAAAGAAGGCTCGACAAGAAAACTGTCTAAGTGACTAAGGAGTCTAGGAGAACTCTTGGAGTAACTACTTGGCAAGGAAGACGCGACAAGCAAACTATCAAGATGATCGAGCTCAAGGACAATAAAGCACAGAACTACCAGCAATTCCCTAGAAAGGCTCCCCAATGCTCAAAGTATTGGAGGAACCATAAAGGTTCACACAAGGAAATGACTTGCTACAAGTGTGGACAATGGGGACACAACGTAAGAAAGTACCCACACTACTGAGGACAGATACTAAGATAAACCATTATAGGAATAGAACATAAGATAAAGAATTGTCCCACACCCCACGAATTTAGGGCAATACCTCCTAAGAACCATGTTGACTACCGAGGACCAAAGGGGCAAAAGGCAGAAGCCTCAACTAGAGATTTCAACCTCACCAAGGAGAAGGATCGTCAAGACCCTAGTGTAGTAGAGAGTACTTACAGTTCATTGTAACTATCTCCCTCCTTGGGGACAAAGCATAAACGTATTGTACTCCTTATCAATTAATAAAGGACTCCAAATTTCTAAAATCTTGCCTCTTAGATAATAACATAATCTTATGCTTCATGAGGAGGAGTCATTGAAGGCAAGAAGGATAGAAGGTAGGGCCTAGAGAAAAATCGCAAATGGAGCAAAGTATAGATGAAAGGAAATTTTCCTAAAGGAGAGTTACAAGTCATCTGGGAGCAAGGAAACACCTCTACAAAAGAAGACCCGAATGTTGGATGCCAATGGAATGTCCCAGGATAGCAAAGTGTGACCTACCTTGGAAGGACGGAGGAGCCAAGTAAGATTACAGATGAACCTAGTAATGGGGAGTGACTAGTAACCATGGGGTGATCAAGGAGGATAACTGATGCCCTAAGAAGGACGGTGAAGTAGTAAGGACTACATCCTAAAAAGGGCGATAGGACGGACATCAAGGACAAGTAAACTTGAGAGACAACTGCCCCAGACAATTGCACAAGAAGAATAATAGGGATGAGGCGGTTAATGAACTAACCCTCGTAAGAAACATGGATTTAAGCCCAGGCAAAGAAGGGAGAAGGCCAAACGTCGGAAAAGAATGATGAAGGAAATCATTAAAGAAATCAATGGCCGAAAATGGATTAACGACCAAACTCAAGCCATGAGAAGGATTAAGTAAGCCTCTCGCAAGATGATAAAGAGACCTTAAAATAAGGAGGATTTGAACCCTACCTAAAGAAATAGACTTGTACTGAGATACAAGTGGGAATGAGAATAGGGTACAAAGACGTGCCCACAAAATTTCAAAAGAAAGGATAAACAGGAGAGGATGGCATCAAAGGATGTCATTTAAGGTTAGATACTCTCAAGGATGAATGAAAAAGGAATTCTGGGAGAAAGGGGAAGAATCCTACCAAAGAAGTAAGCCTTGGAGAGGCATACATATCCCAACTAAGAGGTAATGGAACCAATTGGAGTGGATAAGAAGATAATCTTGCAAATGAAGTGCATGTTGAGGTGAAAAGACTAAGGGAAGCATACTAGGAGGACATAGGGAGTAAGTTAAAACCAAGGAACGGGTAAGTAGGAAGATAGCATTAAAAGATACAACAACAAGTAAGAATGAGTGGAATGCCCATAATAATGAAATAAAGGAAAGTATATATGAGAAACCTCAAATAAGTAAGCCCTTCAATTAAGAAGTGATTAAGGGAAACAACCACAGGCATCAAGACTGGTTGTGGTCCACACTCGCTTAATGGAGCCTAAAGATTAGAAGGTTGGACATAGTGTGGAGTACAAGAAATAAGACCCGATAATGAGAAGTTATTTGGATAGGGAATAAGGGATAAAATGGGAATTTTAAAACAATAAAGGATTAAAAGTGGGCAAATGCCCCAATATAAAAAGGGTGTAAGGAGATGAAGAAAGGAAACTTTCAAGGAATGGTAAAACGGTTAAATGTGTAACTCCTAAGGTGGAAGTCTCTACTCTAAAGGACATAGTAGAGAATGAAACCATCAAAAGGGAACTCCCCAAGCAAAGGAATCGATACATAGACCGAAAGGGATCAACTCAGAATAAAGAATCGTGAAATGGTCATGAGTGAGTAAGAGTGGATTGAAGAAAGGAAAGTCCTTGATTAAAGGACGCCATTGGAAATGAGGAAGGACATAAGAGGGGAAAAATCTAAACATGTCGGTAAGTCATCGAGAAACCCAATGGTTGGAATTGGGGAAAACAAATAAAGAAGTTGGTAAGGGATGAGTAGATAAGAAAATCCAAACAAGTCCAAATATAAGTAGAAGATGGGATAACGGTAAAGGAAGTCAAGGAATACTACTAGATTAAAAGAAGGGGTGGAATTATGTGATACTCGAAAGGTTGGAAAGTTGAGAACAACCATCAAGGAAATGTTCTACAATTATAATGGACAAAGATAAGTTCTAGAATATGTCATGCTGTAAAGGACATGTATGTCCAACAGTCCTAGAAAAAATGTGACTAAAGTAATAAAGAGTCCGTTTGTTATACATGACGAAGTCATACCTAAAAAACTGGGACCAGAGTTATAGTAAACAAAGGATGGTGGAAGGGACAAAATAAGATAAAAAGGGAATCCCATCAAAACCCATGAGGTTAAGGATGAAAAGTTCGAAAGGTTGTTTAGCTAAAAATAATCAACGACCAAGGAAATAAATGAAAATGGGGATGATCGGATGTATGTGGTACATCTAACCTAGTGACTTGGATAAGAACCCTCAAGAGGAAGAGTCTTACCTTAAGCAAAGTAAGAAGTGAACCTAAGGATGTGCCTTTGGACTAATGGGTAAAACAAGCCTAATCGTGATAAATTCCATGGAATGAGTAGATAATGGAAAGCAATAGAAATTCCTTAAACACGTGGTTTAAAGGGGGCAAAGTGAAGAAGCAACCAAAGTGGTAGCTTGTCAAGCAAATCCAAAGTTGACATCAAGGGAAATTATTCCCGAGATAAAGGATATGTAATCAAGTTTTGGGAAAAAAACACTTAAAAGGAGGGAAAGGTAAGCCAATTAGGCCCTCCTCCATCTTATTTTTGGCCTAGCTGAATTCGATCAATTCAGACCTTTTCTAGCCAAACCAAGCCTCTCCAAAGTCCCCACGACCATCAGACGATCTCTATAGAGGTGAAAGGTAAGCCAATTAGGCCGTCCTCCATCATTATAGATCGGTGCTATAGAGAGAAAGTGTCGAACTTCATAACAAAATTCCCATTGATATGGACATAAATTGTAGTGATTCTTGATCCTAGGAGGACCATAAGGATGAGAGCTACCTCCATAGATCAAGAGCTCGGACCACCGCACCTCTTATGGTAAGCTTTCTCTCTCTATGAATAATTTTTCAACGAAGCTCCATTTGAGCTCATTTTGAACCCAAATTCTGCAATTCAAAGATCCATTTGATTGTATGGAAGTGTAAAAACTGATCCATGCCATCAATTGGAGAAATTAACCCCAATTGAATGGCCAATTTGAAAAAATCAATTTCGGTGAGTAAAGGGGGAAGAAATTGGAGGAAAATTGGGGATTTCAAAAAAATTGAGAGACCTCCATGCAATTTCTCAAAATTTAAGGTCAATTGGCAATGAGAAAGATGTTGGGGGACCAATTTGTCAATTTTTGAAAGAATAAAGGTCAATTGGCTATTTTTGGGTAGTAGGGGAAAAACCATAATTTAAAAAAATTAGGGACCAAATTTGGAATTTGGAAAACTTGAGCCCCTTACACAATTTTAAGTAAATTGAGGGTCCAAAGAGGATATTGGAAGCCTTGGGACTCCATTTAGAGGAAAAGTTAGCATTAGGGACCTAAAGTCAAGAAAAATGAACTTTAGGGACCTAAGTGCAATAAACCAAGAATTGGGCCTAGTCGCTAATATGTGAGAAAACGAAGGTTGTCATGTCGAACCTTTACTGATAATGATACCCAAACCGTGTAGGGACACTTGGGACTAGAATGCAAGCAAGAGAGAGCTAGCGTGGAATTGAAACTAACTATGGATGACATGTCACAGTCAACGGGGAGTGGGACATTTTAAATGTCATTCCCTATTGGGATGATGAGAACCTTTGTTAACTGAAAAACCTAATTACTAGGTGTAAGTGGTACTATTTAAACATCCTACCCGGTTGGTATGGTGAGCTTTTTTTCTGAAAGAAAAAACCCGCACACTAGTTGTAAGCGGATATATCATCACACTGGTTGGTTGATGAGTTAAAAAGGGATTTTGTTAGAATTGTTCTCCACTGAAAGTGTGCCATTGCTTAAACAATTTGGAAAACCTTGATCTGAGCAAGAACAACTCTAACAGACTAGGGGCCTCAATTTTAAACTCATAGGGCTCAAGGCCCAGTTTTGAAAAATACGTGCAGTGGGCCCAAGGCTAGTGGGCATGGGTTAAAGCCCATAAATAAACATGATTAGGAAGAGACATGAAAACATTTATGTAAAAAGGGAATCAATTGTGTGATTCGTCATGATACCGAGTCAGGACCAACAATGCTCAATGGGCTGGTGGCAGTGCGTCAGGGCCAGGTCGACGGACCAACTTAGACAAACAACTGCATGCCAGGTTGGGCGTAGGGGCCATTGGACTGTTGGCACTGAAGAGAATGGCTTAATCATGAATACTCTTGTTTGTGCATGCACTCATGGATTTGGAACCATCAAGATGCCCTAGGGGGTAGTGATGGGTTCCAAGGTCTATTGGACGACATGGTGGAGATAAAGGCTGTTCATTGTGCCAATTAGTCATGAAGCTATGGGAGCTTCTTGTGCATGAGACTAGGGTGGATCACGATGAGGTCTCCATCCTCATACGTACATGAAGTGGATTTCGGGTCTGAGGGTCAGACGTGTGGGACGTCCATTCAGACTCAAGGTAGAAGTTTGAGACATCTATCAGGGTGAACAGCAAAGTTGCATTGATCCCCAAGTGGGTGTAGTTTGGGACTGCCCTGTGAATGTTTGTACCCTTCATGATGAAGGACGTGTGTTTGTTAGCTAAACACCTCCCGAGACAAGGGGATGTGTTAAGAGAGTTAAACACACCTAATATGAAAGTGGAAAGAGTTATTTGATTTGAGAAAAATCCTTGAAAATGAATGAGAAACCTTGGCATGATTTTGATAATCTAAGAGTTTTGAAAACTCACTCCCAATACCCTCTCATTGAGTTGTAGAAATCCAAGCCCTCCCTTTAACCCTTTTTAGGAGAAAGGAAGACCAACTTTAATGACCCCTCTACACTTGAAACCTAAGTTAGGTATATAAAATTTTAATATATTGAGTTTTTTATAATGTTATTCCAAGAAAAATAGGGAAAAATGATGCCTGACTACTTGCGGTTTAGAAAGGGGTGAAATCCTCTTGAACCAAACGAAGTGATGTGTTATTCACGGGGAACTAACCAAACTGGGTCGAGGCATGACACGTTATCTAAAGGACTATGTGAAAGAGTAACCATAGTGATATCTTTCCCAAGGAGAAAGCATATGAACAAGGGAACACTTGAAGAAAAAGGAAATGGGAGGCTGAATCGCTATGAAATCTTCTCCTCAAGTATGATTACCAAATCGCGCCATTAAGTAATATAAAAAATAATATTTTATAAGGCAAGAGACACTACAAGATATGGAAAGGAAAGATGCCCAAAGGGTGGACAAACAAGAAGGATGCCCAAAGGAGAAACAACCAGGTTGGGGACATACCCAATGTTATCAAATCGAAGCGAATCACATGTTAGCAATAAGGGAAATCATTCACTATGTATGGGATGCATAACTAGTTTTGGGGACAAAACTCCTAAAAGGTGGGGAAAATTGAAAACCCTGTCTTCTTGAACCAAGGAACCAGGAAAAGGGAACCTAGAAGTTCCGAGAGAAAAACCGATAATATAAGTGAACTAGAATTGTTAAAGAATAACCAAAACGGAGATTTGGAAAAAAAATACCAAGTACCCAATAAATCAAAAAAATCATGTTGAAGAACCATGAAGTTAATTGGTTGTGAAACTGGACCGGTTTAGGGTGAACCGGACCTGAACACGATTGAACCAAGTTGAACCGTGAAGAACCTATTCAAAACTTCATTTTTCTATATGACTTAAAAATATCAAATTGGGAAACTAAAGCCACCATCAAATATAAAATGAATTTAGATGAAATTTGAATTTTTTTTTTTTGGAAAACCGATCTAGTCAGGTCTAAAACCTAGTCGATTTTTGTTTTTGGGTCACCGAAATCGGTAAGACCAAATTGGTCAACGATCCAACCAGTTAATGGACCGTTGCGAGGTCATCACCTAGTCAGCAGGTGCGACCAATCATCGTACGATATGTGGTGAAGCGCTCCCAATTAGTAGCTCAGTTAGTGCCTGGAAGTGCTAGCCAATTAGAAGGTAAAATGTGTACTCGGTCAACGGTTAGAGAAAAAGCCACGTTAGTGATGACCGACCAATAGGAGAGTGGCACGTGTCCCCAATCAATGTCCAATGTCGGAAAGGCCCCGTCAATAAGGCTGACTATTGAGGAGCTGACATGTGGTAAGGACGACACGTCAACATCCGACAAGTATGTCGAAGAAATGACCTACCAATTAGAGGTCAACACGTGGCAATGCCACGTCGAATGGCATCAGCCAATCATAAGCTAACATGTGGCAATGGCATTGTGCATCACATGGGAAATCTACCACATTTAAATCACCAATCATAGGATGCCACGTGTCACAGTCAACAGTTGACCAAACGCAGTCGCGTAGGAATGAGTAGCCAATAGGAGGCTGTCTCGCGTCGGGTGAACAGGTCAAAGGCTTACTAAGTTGCTGAGTGGGGAGCCACGTTAGCAAAGCTGGCCAATCATAGAGTACCACATGGCAAGTCCACACGTGCGAACCTCGCATGCATGGCACATTGTCATCATCTACCTCCAGACCACAGGAGAGAGAAAGGATAAAATGGATGCCCTTTCTCTAGTGTCTAATAAACTCCTCCGACAAGGCCTTAAATTGAAGAGTTAATGGCCAATTGATGGAGTAAAGAATAGAATGGTCAGTCCCTGAGCTCCCTATATAAAGAGCTCATTCCAAATCATCCTCCTCACCCCTCAAATGCGTGGAGAAGAATAAGTGTCATTTTTCGATGAAGCACGAACCAAAGCTCCGACTTGGGCACTTTTCTCCACCTCCAAAGTTAAATTAGGGTTCACTTTAATTCTAAGAAAGTCAACTACATGATGATATCCTCTATTCAACTCGAGGATCACTAGAGAAGCATCAGCAAGCTCGCATAGTACCATTGCTCCTCGACGGTCTACAATCCAAGCTGTGTGAGCTCATTTTAAGCCACCCTTTGACCAATTGTGGCCAAACTAATCACCCCTAGAGGTGCCTCAACCTTTCCTAAGCAACTTTGGTAAGTCCCCTCCGCTGCCCTTCGCCGAAAATTACTTTTCACAATCAATTTTGCCTTAAAACTAAAATGCGTAATTTGCACTACTCAAGCCATCAATTGAGATGCAGTTTGATCCAGGAAGGATCTCTAGGGAGAGAGCAACTCAAAGGAAGCAAGAGCTCCAATCATTGGATCTTCACTAGTAATTAATTGAAACTTTCCCTCTCTAAGGTGATTTTCTAGAAAAGCTCCATTCGAGCTCGTTTTAAAACCATTTTTAGCGTACTAAAGCTTCAAATGATGAGGGAGACATAGGGAAGATAAATATGATCATGAAAGGGGTCAATTACCCATGTTAAAGGGGTCAATTAAATATAATGAGATTTCGAGGGTCAAATTACAATTTTTTGAAAATTGGGAAATTTGGGGATTTTTGGAAAATTAGGTGCCGAATTGCAATTAACAAAAAAATTGGGTGATTTTCATGAAATTAACTCACAATTGAGGGTCAATTGGCAATTTTGATGAAATTAATAGCCAATTAGTGATTTTTGGAAAAATTGGGGACCAATTGGTAATTTCGTGAAAATTAAGAACTAATTGGTAATTTTAGAAAAATTATGAACCTTAGAGGGATATTGGAAACCTTAGGGATTTAATTAAAAATAAGTTAAGAATTAGGGACCTAAAGTCAAAATTATGAACATTAGGGACCTAATTGCAATAAGGCATAAATTAAGGACTCATATGCAAATATTTGGAAGTTAGAGGTCTATTATGCCAAGCCTTCCTTATCTGGATAGTCGACCCATGTAGAAATTTGTTGTGTTAGTACTGATGCAAAGGAGCACACCGGTAACTGAAATCCAGCTAGGACGAACACGTTTTAGTTACCTGATGAGTGAAAATTTCTAACATCATACCCGGTTGGGGTGATGAACACTGTTTTCAACTTTGAAAACCATTTTCTAGGAATGGTATCCCCTCACTGCGTGAAATTGCTTAAATATTTTGGAAGATGATATGGAATTACTTTAGTAGGTCTAAGGTCTCAATTTTGAAAATATTAAGGACCAAGGCCTAGTTTTGAAAAAACTCGTGAAGTGGGCCTAAGGGCAATGGGCACAGGCCAATGCCTAAAGACAAGTAAGCTTATGACCTATGAAAACATTTTATAATCGGATAATTGTGTGAACCGCCACCATGCCAAAGTCGGACCGTCAAATTGATGGGCTAGTAGTTGCTTAGTCAAAGCCAAGTCATTGAACCTATTGGGCATAGCAGTCATGGAGTCGAAGTCGAGTGTCGGGATCGTTAGGCCAGTAGCACCAAAGATGGTGGATATAATTCATAAAACTATTATTTGTGTATGATATGAGTTCCGAACCATCGAGGCACCCAGTATAGAGTAGTGTTGGTTCCAAGGGTAGCTAGATGACCCAAGGAGCATAAGAGAAGCTTGTCGTCCAGTATGTCGAGAGGCTCAAGGAGCTTCATGCACACTGAGACCGAGGTAGGGAATGAGGGGTCTCATCCCCCAGCCATCACAAAGTATTTTTAGGTTTGAGTGTCAGACAATTGATGTCCACTCAGACTTACGGTAGAAGTTAGAGACTTCTATTCGAGTGAACGGTAAAGACATTCAGGTCCACAAGTGGAGCAGTCGACAAACTGTTCTAGAACGTGTGAGCCCTTTTTTTTTTATAAAGGGCATGTGTGATTGTGTGCTAAATCAATCTCGAGCAAGGGGAAACATTGAAATATTTTTCTATGAAGAAGAAACTCTTTTGAACAATATAGATATTATCAATTCTTTTAAAACTTACCCTAACACCCGCTCATTGAGTTGTAGAACTTACCCCTTCCCTTTAAAAATTTTTTCAAGAAAAGAAATGACCTTTAAGGAATCCCTACACCAAGCCTATAAACCAGGTACATTACTTTTATGTTATTAGTTTTACATAATGTTATTCAAAGGAACAATCATAGGAGTTACGCCTCACTCATCACGGTCCTATGAGTAGTGACTCATCTAGACTAATGGGAGTGGCAGGTTGCTCACGGGGTTCCGACCAAACTGGATCGGGGCGTGACATATAGCCACTTGATGGTTGACACCGTCTCCGACCTCCTGTGTATCCCCATTGGACATGGGCTGGATTTTGGGAGGGGACTAAATTAATAGCCTTGGATAATATTTTGAAAAGGTTTGGACTTGGATATTTTAAATTTAATGATGGTCAAAATTTGGAAATTATATGGGCTTAATTGAGATTTTAAAAATTATTTAGGCTTAATTTAGATTATAAAAATGGATTTGACTTAATTTGGGTTTTGAAAATAGATTAGGTGGGTCAAATGACTCAGGGTGCCTAGAAATATGCACGAGAACCCATGAGAAGGGAAGTCCCTATTAAGGAAATCTAACAATCCAAAATATGTCACAACTTAAAAAATAACCCTATGATATACCCCCACATGATGAAAAATATCATATCTAAATCGAGGTGTCAAATAGAAGAAGAGTTGGTAGGAGTGCATGATGCCTCCTTTATCAACCAATATGAAAACATGGATAGGCCTAGTGGCCTAAATATTTTAAGGAGATCTGACTATATAATAGTTGTTGGTCAAAATGACACAATTGAATTAAATCTTAGCTTTAGAATGAGAGGGGTGACATCTACGGGGTGACATCCCGTAGATGTCGGTGGTCAAGATAGACATCATAACTAGTTCCTCGTTAAAGAACCTCAGTAGTGATGAGTTCAAGTGACCCCTCATGAATATATATAGGAAACAAACATAGGTGTACAATTAGACTTAGTAGGCAACTAAAGTGGATATATCACATGCCTTTAGAACGGTACATGCCTCTTGAAATGTTAAGTACCTTAAGGGTAGAGGCATATCACCTCATAAATAATAGAGCTAGAGGGTGGAAACTATAATGAAATATGGTGTACATCAAAAATATATATTACACAACTGACTATATTCAAGTGAAAAATGATTAGATAAATGTACGATGGATTTTTCAACAAATAAATTGAAAAGGACCTGATGGGGAAAAAGTATTATAAATACCATCATACATGTTAGTTGTAAGATGTGAATGGTAGATTAGAAGATTAACAATACGATTGGTCAAATGAAGTGAAGGAATTGTAGTCCTATGCAGAGAATGCCATGAATTATAAGGTAAGAACTTCTTGATGAAATCAATGCAAAATCGAATGGTAATTTTTGCTATATACACCATTGAAGCATAGTTGGAGGAAAATATATTATGTCATATAAGAAGGGATGCATCAATTACATATACTTGATACTCATGTGATAGGAAAGTAGAGAATATCATAAAGATGATATGAGTAAGTAAGAAACACATTCGTATAAACAAACACAATGGTGAAACTCTTGGAATGAGTACACAAATAAGTGATGTGAAGTATTACTATGAACATATTAAGGAAATATACAACAAGAAAGGAAATATGTAGCAAGTTATTTGAAGTGAGGAACATGACCAGCAAATTGCAAATATTGGAAATAAGGGTTTCATCTGACTAGCCCTAAAAGGAGGGTAGAACCCTGTATACATGTATATAAGAATGTGTGTGTAAGAAAATATTGTAAGGCATATGACGTGAGAATAAAACTCTACACATAACGATGGGGAACCTTACTAAGATAAAATGGATAGTCTAACACCCTGGTATAAGAGGGGTGGAGAATGGACGATACTGAAAATATGAAAGAAAGGCTTATGGAAGGAAGGTCGAGTGTTACAACAAAAGTAGAACAAGTTGAGTGAATAAGATATGTTAACCATTAATGAGTACATGCCATACCAAATTGTGGATCAAAACACCTTTTGCAAGTGCACTATTATATGTTGAAATTATTGGCGTGGCATCTGACTCAGTATCTAGGTCATCCTTTTTTTTCTAACCTAACACATGGTGACCTCTTCTTTGTTGTTTAATCTAACATAATAGTTGACCAATTCTAACTGTTAAGACCTCTTCACGTGGTGTTCTACAATTGGTTGATTGAAATAAGTCGAATTCTTCATCTGGCGTCTTATGCTATTGTCACTTGTCCTCTCGGGATTGGTTGTGGGTTTCTAATGTGGCTTTGACATGTGTCACTTATTGATTGGTCCATCTTTTTTAGACATCTTAGCTAGTTGTTGACATGGCGTACTTTCCAGTTGTCATCCTTTCATTAGTCAACCCACTCAATGTGGTATTTTTCTAGATGACCATTCATAATTTGCCCGTGGCACATTGTAATTGGTCAGTTTAGTTTATGTGGAAAATTATTCATTAAATGTTGATGACGTACATGTGTCATTTTCTAATTGGTCAACACTCTAGATACTGATCCATCGACTGACTTATCACGCTCAGCACACATCGCCCATTGATTTGTCACGTGTGTTGATGGGTTGCTAACCTAACAGTCGGTCCGTCCCGACTGGTTCGTTGGTCGATTCAATTGAAGTAGTTTAATGACCTAAAATTGAAAATTAACCGATTTAGACCTTATTCAATTGCTTTTCTAAAAAATAAAAATTTCTAAATTATTTTTTAAATAGTGGTAATATCAATTTACCAATTTGTCATTTTTTAGTTATCCGAAAAAATTAAACATTGAACAAATTTCTCTCGATTCAATCTAGTTCAAGTCTGGTTTAACTTAATATGTTCTAGTTCTAACTTCAATTTTTCAATTAGATTAATTTACTTTTGAAATTTAATATTTAAATTGTATTTGGATCAATTTAAATTCTATTTTTATTTTTTTTAGAGATTCTATTTCAATATGTCAATTGTTTTTTCAAATTTGTTTCATTTGTATTTTATGGGAAAATAGGGTTTACACCTCAAAATTTTTACAGCAAATGTAAAAATAGTTAAATATGACCTTATTTGTGAGAATAAGGTATGAATAAATATATACATTGTATTTAAATTATTATTTAAAAAATATTATAAATTTTTAATGATAATTTATTTGTTTGAACTCTAAAAATAAAAACTTAATAAATTTAAAATTTATTTAAAACATAAATCTCACAATATATCTATTAATAAAAGGTTATGTACTTACATTACTCTATATTGAGCATTTTATAAACACATATCTCTCCTAATTTTATATTATTAATAATCTAATAAATAAAATATTATATTATGGTTGACATATTATTTTTTAAATTTATTTTTTGCAATATTAATCCAAAATAATACTTGTATAATATATCAATGTGATATTTTGAAATTAGTTTAAATATCTAAAGTAAATATATATACTATAATAATTGTCAATATTAATGGTTATTCCAAATTTTAAATATTATTTTATTAATTTAAATTTATATGACAATATTAATAATTTATAAACTTCAGAAATTTTTATTTTTAAATTCCTAATCATATTACACATGAAACTATACATTAGAAGATTAAACCCAAATTAAGGCCTATTGTTGAAAAAAAGTTTTTATTATTCACTTTATTAATTGGAAATGTACAAGTAATGGTATTTCTCATAAAAGTATTCAAAAGGTTCTTACTTGTTATTATGGATTTTAATTTAAGTATCATTCATCAATAAAAAAAGGGAAAATTTTTAGTTGAAGAAAATTATTGTATATATTCAATTATTAAGGACAGATAAATAATTAAATATATATAACAGTAACCTCGGTAGAAATTTTCTCTATTTTAATTAATTTGTAATTTTATTACTAACACTAACACAATAAAATATGATTTTGTTCAATATAATCCAAATATTTTTCTTATGTAATACTATTTGATATAATATTATGTGCTCATAAAAATTTAAATAGATCTACAGTTAAAATATTATAATTATAAATAGTATAATATTAGAAAACTTATAAATCAACAAGGTTTCTACACTTTTGCAATTAATGTTTTGAACATGATAGAATACGTGCAATGCACCTCTCAATAGTATAATAAAAAAATGAATAATAATGATGCATGATATTTTAATTATTTTATTATGTAATAAAAATTTTAAAATTTCCCATATTTAAAATCTTTTATACACTTTTTAATCTAAACTAACAAGGAACTTAGAATTTATTATATTATTTTTTATTTATGTGACAGATTAATATGGGAGCATAATGTCACACAAAAGAGAAAAAGGCATTTCCAAAGTTATATTTAATGCCGTACAAGTTAAAATGGAAAGAAGAAAGCGAGTCAATGTATGTCGGACTCCGAATCACTACCATCCACACTTTTTAACCTTCAATTTGAACTTGTCTTTGATTCGAATTAACACAATGGCGCCCTCTTCACTTTTCTCAATTCAAAGTTCTATTGTACTATGGGACCATTTGATCTTTAGAATAAATGCAACCATTGTCTGATTCTAGGGTTTTAAATTTAACCTTGTCTTCTTCAATGAAATATCACAAAAGTTTAAACAGAGATCCATATTCTCAATGCATTATAGTGACCCATATTCTCAATTGTTGTGAGAATCATTTATCTATTCCTATGGTCCTAAATATGATGAACCCGTTTTTTTCCCAAGAGTTTAATATAATGAGATGGTATGAATTCTTCATAAAATGGCCTCATTTTGGATGTGTTGAGTATATGTTTTTTAACTACTTTTTTTACTACTGACATTCGTACCA
The DNA here is from genome assembly GCA_030064425.1 of Trapa bicornis. Classification (NCBI taxonomy): domain Eukaryota; kingdom Viridiplantae; phylum Streptophyta; class Magnoliopsida; order Myrtales; family Lythraceae; genus Trapa; species Trapa bicornis. The sequence continues at coordinate 5,219,099 of CM057759.1, forward strand.
TGTCATTATAGTTGCTGAACAAAATGGCCACATTTTGGAGTCTCATGTCTATATAAAACACAAGTTGATTGCAACTTTGAGAAAAAAGAGAACATCCTATCTCATCTTCTTTCTCACTTCCACTTCATTTCCTAGGAGCAGTTCAGTTAGGATTTCAGATTTGATTCTTGGATCTGCAGTCTTTACAACATATTATGTTATGACATCATTGCCTAGTGCATCATCTAATTGACACGGCAACCATAGAATCAAAGGCTAAAACCAAGTAGAACTTTCAAATGGATTTCAGCCACTAGATTCATTTCTTGGAGGTGGATATAATATTTTTTGCTCAAATATAAACCAAGACTCACGTTGGACATGCACGAACTAAAGAGTTTGTGATGGAACTATTACACTGGTGCTATGGTTTCATTAACAGTAACATTACTAAGCCATCGACAACAAATTCATCACTGGTACTTTTTTTCACACAATCATGAATGTTAGTTCCACGTCTGCGAACAAAACCTAATTCTGCAAGCTGATTGGAATTTGAAAGAAATATAGGACGTTATCTCATTTATATCACGTTTCATTTCATTTTTCTTGTACCGGTTCATATGAGAATCTTTGCAACATATTGAGGCAACACGGATAGTAATAACAATTTTGTTTGCTTTGTAAATTAATTTATCACATAAGTCATAGCTTATTCTTCCAAATTGACTTTGGGATAAATTTTTTTATGGGATAGTGAAAAGGGTAAAACTAATTATTTTCACTCAACGTTACACTATATGTGCACTATTAATAACTTAGAGATATATTTGTAAATAGAACAAATCTACACTATACATATTCTTAATATAATTTACTATTTAAATTTTATATTTTTAATATTTAATATGGTATGAGAGCTAGAGTTTTCTGTTATTTTCAAGTTTTGGCGGATCTAAAGTATTGAGTGAGACTGAGACAGCTCATGATGTGAATTAACTAAATTGTTGAATGAGACGAAAAGCTATCTATAAGATTTTGTTGCCGTCGGGAGCTGCGACTAGGAGAACTAGAAGTCGGAAGGGATTCAAGAGAGACGGAAAATATCAATAGCAAATATCTCATTATATTATACGAGAATGAGATCAATTATTGTAATATGGTACAAACACTTGAATCTTCCACACCATCATATAAAGATTGGGTTATTAATTCAGGTGCTTCAAGACATATGATAGGATAATTAGAAGAGTTTAATATATATGATAAGTATCCTCAAACTTATAACAGTTTTGTTCATATTGCAGATGGAACAATATAATCTATCAAAGGGAAGGGCTTTATTAGATGTACTTATTTGATCACATTATCATTTGTTTTGCATGTTCTCTGTTTTCTAGTTAATCTGATAATAACTAGTAGTATTATTAATCAGTTGAATTGTCAAATAATTTTTTATGGGGACATTTGTATCTTTCGAGAGAGAAACACTAAGAAGATACTTATAACTGGCAGCAAGCATGGAGTATTGTGGTATCTCAATAGAAGAGTTGTAAATAAAAGTTTGAGTGTTGCAATGAATAGTAATTAAGAAGATGAAGCAATTTTAGAACATTATCGGTTAGGACATCCATCTTTTGAGAGTTTTAAAAGGTTGAGATCATACTTGATGACTAAAACATAACGCAATAAACTTGTTTGTAATTCTTGTGAGTTAAGTAATACCTTACACCCTTTTCGTAGTAAGTAATGCGCTTCTATGTAGGACACCAGCTGTATTTCTGCTCTTCCCTTGTCCCCTTCAAATATAGCCTCCTCCTTCCTAGGAGCATGGAAGGTTATCCTCTTACTTCCACAATCTACCTGGACTTGATGCTTGCTTAGCCAGTCCATTCCCAAGATGACCTCTACTTCTCGTAGCGGAAGAGAAATTAGGTCATCCTCTAAGGTGGTCCTTCCTATCTGCACTTCGCAAGCCTTAATGCACTCATGTCGCTCTAGTGTTTCTCCTAAGGGTGCGAGGATATGGAGGGGTAGCAGGAGAGGGGAGGGTTCCTTAAGGAGTTCTAGGACTAGGGCTTCCTTGATGAAATATCGTTCCACCACTAAGTCAAAGAGTGTGTACCTTTCCTTTTCGGACACTTGTACGAAACCTCTAGGTAGGAATGGGCAGCTAATAGGAGGAGGCCATGTGTCCGATTAATGGGTCAAAGGCTGGCCAGGCTACTTACTAGAAAGTCGCATTAACAAAGTCAGCCAATCACAGAGCGCTATGTGGCAAGTCTGTACGTGTGAAGCTTGCACACACGACATAGTGTCATCATCTACCCCTAGACTAGGAGAAAGAAAGGGGCAAAACGGACGTCATTTCTCCGACAGCCAATAAATGCGTCCGACAAGGCCTTAAATCAGAGAATTATCAATGGGGAAATGAATAGAACAGTTAGTCCCTGAGCTCCCTATATAAATAGCTACTCTCCATTTGTTATCCTCACCCCTCAAACGCTTGAAGAAGAAGAAGTGTCCATTTTCTAACAAAGCACAAACCAGAGCTCTGACTTGGGCAGTTTCCTCCACCACCAAAGTCAAATTTGGGTTCTCTGGAATTCTGAAGAATTCAGCTACATGACGATAATCTCCGTTCAGCACGAGGATGTCTTGAGAAGTGACGGTGATATCGCATAGTACTGTTGCTCATCGACAATCTACAACCCGAGCTGTTCAAGCTCTTTTCAAGTCACCCTCGACCCAAATCCAGCTAAACTAAGCTTCCTAGACCACCCCTAGAAGTGCTCCGACCTTCCTTGAGCTACATTGGTAAGTACCCTTCGCTGCCCTTCGCCAAAAATTACTATTCACAGTCAATTATGGCAGAAAACTAAAATGCAAAATTTGTACTACTCAAGACACCAATTGAGGTATTTTTTGATCCAGAAAGGATCCCAGGCAGAGAGCAACTCAAAGGAAGCAAGAGCTCCGACCACCAGAGCCTCATCGGTAAGAAATCGAAGCTTTCTCTCTAGACTAATTTTTTCGGCGAAGCTCCATTTGAACTCATTTTTCAACATTTTTGTGTGCTTTAGCTTAAAATGATGAGGGAGACATATGGAAGATGATTCAGATCATAATAGGGGACAATTGTCCAAGTTTAAGAAGTCAATTTGATGAAATAAGATTTCAGTGTCAAATTTGCAATTTTTGGAAAATTGTGCAATTTGGGAATTTTTGAAAAATTGGGGACTGAATTGCAATTAAAGGAAATTTGGGAGATTTTCATGAAATTAACTCTCAATTGAAGGCCAATTGGCTATTTTGATTCAATTATGGGCCAATTAGTTATTTTTAGGAAATTTATGACTAATAAGTCATTTTTGGAAAATTTGGGGCAAATTGGTAATTTTGGGAAATTGGGGACTAAAGTACAATTAAGCGAATATTGATATTTAAAAGTCCAAAAAGGGAGTTTTGTGAATATTTATAAAGTAATGATTCGTAAGACTGGTATTTAATCAAGAGTTAATTGCCATGTAGGTAGAGATCACGAACTTTAAAATGAACTAGGACTTAACATTCCTTACTGGGAATGATATAGGTCCAAGAGGAAGTGGGTCAACTTACAACCACGAAACACCCTCGGAATCCAAGCAAACCAGCCCCATAGAAATGGATCACTGTATATTAGGTGAGTGAATTTCCAACATCATTCCCGGTTAGGGTGATGAGCACTGTTTTAAGTATTAAAAATTATTTTCCAGGAATAGTCTCCCCTGACTATGTGAAACTATTTAAACGTTTTGAGAGATGTTTATGTTGAGAGCTGAGATAGCTCTAATAGGTCGGATGCCTCGATTTTGGAAACTTATAGGGCCCAAGGGCCAGTTTTGGAAAACTTGTGAAGTGGGCACAAGGCCAATGGGCAAGGGTTGAAGCCCGTAGACAAATAAAGCTTATGAGCTATGAAAAGTTTCAAAACTGGTTATTTGTATAAATCACCACCGTGCTGAAGACGGTTTATCAACTCGTTGGACTAGCAGTTGCTAAGTTAAAGCCAGGTCGTCAAACCTGTTGGGCATAGCAGTTATCGATGAAGCCGAGTGTCTAGATCGTTGGGCCGGTAGCACCAAAGATAATAGATTTAATATAAAATATTATTATTTATGCATGCGCTGATTTGCAGAACCATCGAGGCACCCAATATGAGGTTGTGTTGGTTCCAAGGGCTGATGGATGACCCAAGGAGTGTAAGAGAAGCCTGCCATCTAGCATCTCTCGAAGCTCGAAGTAGCTTCCTGCGCACCGAGACCAAGGTGGAAGAGGGAAGAGGTTTCATCCCCCAGCGAACACGAAGTATTTTCAGGCCTGAGGGTCGGACTATTGAGGTCCACTTAGACTCAAGGTAGAAGTCAAGGACTTTTATTAGGATGGATGGTAAATACGCTCCAATCCATAAGTAGAGTAGTCGGGGACTACTCTGCGAATGTTTGAACCCTTTCCGTTAAAGGGCGTGTGATTATTTTCTAAACAAATCTTTAGAATGGGGAAGTATTGAAAGAGTTAAGTCCACACACCAATGAACATGAAAAATGTTAAAAATTCTTTTGAAAACTCATCCTAATACCTATTCACTGAGTTTTAGAAACTCACCCCCTCCCATTAAATCCTTTTTCGAAAAGAAAAAGACCCTTTAGGAAATTCATACGTTAAGTCCTAGAAATACAGGTAATCTACTATTAATTTTTTTTAGTTTTGCATAATGATAATTCACGGAACAATGACAAGATACGCTTGACTACTCACGGTTTTAAGAGTGGTAACTCTTCCTAGACCAAAGGGAGTAGTGGGTTGCTCATGCGGTTCCGACCAAACCGGGTCGGAGCGTGACAACTTGAGTGGTATAGGAACTATGTTCCCTTGAATTGCTCATGCGGTTCCAACCAAACCGGGTTGGAGCGTGACAACTTGAGTGGTATAAGAACTATGTTCCCTTGAATTCATTATCAAGGCCATATAATCCAAAACTAAATGAAAACTATCCAACTTGTATGTTAAACCCGTCCTCTCGGACCAAGGAAAACCGAGAAAAGAACTAGTCAATTTCCCTTAGAAAATCGAACCAAATAATGAACTGAACATAGTAAGGAAGGGATAAATTGGGAAATTGGAAAATTGGAAAATCCCAAGTGACCAAAAAAGTCATAAAATCATGAGGAAGAACCATGAAGTGAATTGGATGAGAAAACCAAAACAATTTGGGGTGAATTGGACCCGAACCGGATTGAACCATAGTGAACTAGTTTAATAATTTATTTTTCTTGGTGGCTTAAAAATATAAATTTGGAAAATTGAGGTCACAATTAGATAGAAAATGAATTTATAAATTTATAAATTTTAGAAAATCAGTTAAATCGGGCTTGAATCGACTGATTTTCGATATTGGGTCACCGAACCCAGTCGGACTGTACTGGTCAACGGTCCAGCTAATCAACGAATTGGACCGGTCAATCGTCAGTGGGAGCCCAATCAGCAGCCACGCAGACATGGGCAGCCAATTGGAGGCTGCCACATGTTCGATCAACAGTCAACGGACGTTGGGTTAGCATGCCATGTAGACCTGAGCAACTAATGGGAGGCTGCCACGTGTCTAGTCAACCAGTCAACGATTGATGTGGTGGTTGAGTTGGAACATCACCTTAGAAAAAGCAGCCAATCACAGCATACCACGTGACATGCCCGCCACATCATCATCATATTTCTTAGTCAACATAAAGGATAGAGAGAGGGAGGGCTATTCCTTCGGCGACCCGGGGAGAGCTTCGATATGACCACCGGTGGTCGAGTTGGAGGTCGAGTTCTATACTGGTCGGTAGCCTAGAGAAGAGTGGGAAAGCTCGCACAATGCCGCCTGTAAAACCCACCCTTTTAAGCTAAGGAAAACCAGGAAAAGAGCCAGTCAAACCAAGTGAGGATTCAGAACCTGTTCACAAACCCGATTATTTCTAAATGGGCAAGTTGGAAATTTACAACTCTCGGGTGATCCAAAAGGTTAATTAAATGGAAAAGAAACTTAAGACAAATTAGAAAACAAAAACCAAAGTAGTTTAGGTGAACTAGATTCCATAAGAACTTTAAAGTTAAGCGTGCTTGCCCAAGAGTAGTGTGAGGATGGGTCCAAGAGTAGTGTGAGGATGGGTGACCTCCTAGGAAGTATGAATTTTTAATTATTGTAATTAATACCAATAATTTATGGCAATATTAATACTAGTAATAAATCTCGCTCATTTAATACACAGGTTTTACGCCTATATAAAGAGGTCATCCCCATTTCATTCTCCTCACACCTGAACACTTTTCTCTCTCTCACTATTGCTCTATTTCCCGGTAAAGCTTGAACCAGAGCTTCGACTTGAACAAAGGTCGGGCTCTTTAGAACCGGGGAGAAGATAGCTATCTGATAGCAAACTCCAATCAATCCGAGAATCCTTGGAGAAGCGTCGGCGTGATAGAATAGTGAAGCAACTCTGGCGGACCGAAGCTGCCTTATTTCGGCCAAGTTGAAATCAGCCATTTCAAGCCATGCTCAGGCAAATCCAAGCCCTCCTAACACTTCCTCAGCCTTTCCACGACCGAATTAGGACCGAAAGGTAAGCCAATTCGGCTCCCCTTAATAATTTTCAATTGGTGCTAGAGAGAGAGTCGACCGAATTTCAATGACGAAATTCTAATTTAATTCTACATCAATTGATGCGATTCTTGATTCTAGGATGAACCTTAGGATGAGAGCTATTTGTTCAGATCGAAAGCTTGAACCGCCATGCCTTCACCGGTGAGTAATCGAAGCTTTCTCTCTCTATAGTTCATTTTCCGGCGAAGCTCCATTTGAGCTCGTCCCGGCATTAAAACTTGCGATTCACATTTCTGAAAAATCGTATGAAAATGTAGAAACTCAATTTCAACTTCAATTTCAACAATTGGAAACGTTTGATACGTCAATTTGATGAAATAAAATTTGGCTATGTTAAGAAGTTGGAATTCACGGCATTAACGGGTGAGTGGGTTTACTAACATCATACCCGGTTGGGATGATGAGCACAACTTAAAATTAAAAACCACTTACCAGTTGTGAGTGGGTTTACTAACATCATACCCGGTTGGGATGATGAGTACAACTTAAAAGTTAAAAACCACTTACCGGTTGTGAGTGGGTTTACAAACATTATACCCGATTGGGATGATGAGCACACCTTATAATTTAAAAACCACTTACCGGTTGTGAGTGGGTTTACTAACATCATACCCAGTTGGGATGATGAGCACAACTTAAAGATAAAAACCACTTACCGGTTGTGAGTGGAAATTTTATATCATACCCGGTAGGGGATGATAAGTACCTCGGTATAAAAACCCACTGTTTAGTGGTATTTTAATCATCACCACTTAGAGAAAGTGATGTGAAAATTATGCAAAAAAAACTACTTACCGGTTGTAAGTAGATCATACCCGATTGATATGATGAGACTTCCTCGAAGGAAGTTGAAAACCCGTTCATCGGTTATGAACGGAGATGTCCTTATACCGGTTGGTATAATGGACAGTGAAAACCTATTTTGTCGGAAGTGTTCTCCCCTGACTGTGTGCCAATGCTTAAACTATTTGGGAGACCTTCTCGACGGGAGATCGAATAGCTCTGATAGGCCAGGGGCCTCGGTTTTGGAACTTGGGTGCTAAATGCCTGATTTTGAAAATCTCGTACAGTGGGCCCAAGGCCAGTTGGCACGAGCAGAAGCTTGTAAACGAACATGATATATGTGCCATAAAACTTAATAAGTGAATTTTTTGGCCATGGTACCAAGATAGGACCGACATGCTCAGTCAACTAGCGGCAGTGCGACATGACAAGTCGACGGACTAGTCAAGACAAACAATTGCGGGTTGAGTTGAGAGTCGGGGCCGTTGGACTAGTGGCACCACAGATTACATGGCAATATAAGAAAACATTGTTTGTGCATGCACTGTGAGTACAGGATCATCAAGACGCCCATGAGGGGTAGTGATGCGTCCTAAGGGCACTAGACGACCTGGTGGCTATAAGGGCAGTTTGTCGTTCTAGGTGTCTGTGCGAAATCTGGAGTAGCACCATGCGCATGAGACCGGGGTGGGGACGGGATGAGGTCTCTGTCCTCATACGGACACGAAGAAGTGATTTTGGGATTGTGGGTCAGATGCCGTGTACATCCACTCATTCCTAGGGTAGAAGTGGTCGTACTTCTATCCAGGTGGCAAGAAAAGTCGCTCCAAAGCCACTAGCGGGTTCAGTAATGATACTGACTTGTGAATGTGTGTAACCTTCATGATGAAGGATGTGTGTTGGGTGATGACACACCGGTAACTAGGAAATAATGAAAAAACCCAAAATTTTAAATGAAGGGATTTTTTGAAAAGAAAGGAGTCTAGCACACTCCATATAAATGTTTTTCTTAAAAGTTAAAAGTAGACCTTTGAAAACCCATTCACTGAGTAGTCGTACTCATCCCCTCCCTTATATCCCTTTCAGGAAATCTCGGAAAGCCTACCTTGAAAGACCATCAACTAAGATGCCTGTAAGACAGGTATGTAAAGTTTAAAATTTCATGCAATTTTGATTATGCTATTCCAGGAAATGGTGCAGGTTTAAAAGACGCCTTACTCTTTATGGATTATAATAAGGGGAAACCCTTTAATAAATCGTGAGAGTGGCGGGTTGTTCACGGGGATCCGACCAAACTGGGTCGGGGCATGACACCGCCACTACTCAGCTGTCAACAACACGACCTGCTTGAGCTCAAGTCGAGCCATCTCGAGGCTAATTCTAGGCAAACCGAGCTTCCTAAACCACACATAGAGGTGCCCCGACCTTCCTTGAGCCCCGATGGTAAGTCCCCTTCGCCACCCTTCATTGGAAAAATTTAAACTGCGAAATTTGCACTATTCATACCACCAATTGAAGCGTGGCTTAAACTAGGGAGGATCCTCAAGAGGAGGGCAATTCAATGAAAGCAATAGCTCCGCTTGTCGGACCCTCACCGGTAAGATATTGAAGCTTTCTCTCTCTAGATTGAATTTTCCAGTGAAGCTTCGTTTGAGCTCATTTCTGATTCAAATGAAGCACATCAAAGCTTGAAATAACAAGGGAAACCTATGGAAGATGATTCATATTACAAATGGGGACAATTAAATGAGTTTTGGAGATTAATTAAATGAAATTGTGATTTGGGGATCCAATTGCAATTTTTGAGAAATTGGGCAATTTGGGGATTTTTGGAAAATTGAGGGTCGAATTGTAATTTAAGGAAATTTGGGTGATTTTCATGAAATTAACTCCCAATTGAGGTCCAATTGGATGAAAGGAAGGACCAATTAGCAATTTTTGAGAAATTAAGGGCCAATTGACAATTTGGCGAAATTTAGGGACCAATTGGCAATTTTGGAAAAATTGGGGACCAATTGGTAGTTTTGGAAATAATTAAGGACCCGTGAAGGATAATTGGATAATTAGGGACCTAAATATAATTAAAGCATAATTCGCGGACTGTGCACTAATATGTGAGAAATACGAGGTCACTTACATCAATTTATTGATGTGAATGCTCAAACCAGGTAGGAGTTGGTTGCCCAAACCCTTGTGCGAGAAACACACCACCAATCGAGATCTCACCAATACGGCCATGCCACTATTACCGGGTGAGTGAGAACTCTTCAACATCGGTTCCGATTAGGACGATTGCTTCACCTAAAAAAAGGATTTTCTCAAAATTAGCCTCCCCTAACTATTTGGGGGCTAATTTCGGGGCTCAGGCTCGATGATACAAGTGGGCCCAAGGACAATAGACACGGGTATGGACCCGATAAGAATGTGCATGTTATGAACTACTAAAAGTCCTAATAATGGATAATGTTGTATCATACCCACCGAGCCAAGGTTGGGATGTTGGCCTTCTTAGGCCGAATAGCTGCTAAGTCGAAGTTAGGTCGTCGAACCCGTTGGGCTGGTGCGGGTGGGCCGAAGCCAAGCCAATAGACCCTTGAGTTGGAGGGCCAAAGATGATGGCTATAAATGAAAAAGACTCTTGATTGTGCATGTAATATGATGTGAGACCATTAGAACACCTGGTATGAGGTAGTGGTGGTCCCAAGGGCTGTTGGATGACCCATGGAGCATAAGGGCGGTCTGTCGTCCAGTATATCGAGAAGCTCTAGGAGCTTCCTATGCACTGAGACTGAGGCAGCAAAGGGAAAGAGAACTCGTCCCACAAAGCAAACACAAAGTGTGATTAGGGTTTGAGGGTCAAACGAGTAAGGTTGACTCAAACTCGGGGTAGAGGTTGTTAACCTATATCAGGGTGGACAGTAAAGGCACTCCGGTCCACAAGTGGAACAGTCGGGGACTATTTTGCAAAAATGTGATCCCTTCTATGATAGAAGGGCGGTTGATTAGTGACTACTATGCGAACAATGAATAAATAATTAAGCAACTAATTAAAGAATGCAATCGTTGTGGAAATTTTCCCTCACTGAGTATATATATACTCATTCTCCTCCTCTCACCCTTTCAGGAACAATTGAAAGAATCTAGACAGGAGAGACAAAAAGCTCCAAGTAACTGCTCGGGTCCTCAAGGTACATTCCCCATCCCAAACTTATAGTAAGGGAATGAACATAGGAATGCCTTTACCTTCCTTGGATAATTTAGGTAGATATACTAGGATGATTCATGGAAGGGTGGTGATTTGATCATAAGACTCTGACACAATCGAGTCGGGGCGTGACAACTTGAGTGGTATGAGAGTAAAACTTTCATAATAAATCCCCACGAACCCTTGCCCCTAACCCTAAAAAACCTTGCAAAAAAATATGAACGAGAACCCGAATGAAGAATATATTCCCTGGATACATGCCATAGAGCAGAGGATAGAGGAGCTGGAAGAGCCCATTCCATGGAGAGCACCTCAGGAAAGGACCCCTTCCTACTCTGTGGAAGATGAGACCTCTCCACCCCGATAACCGGATCAAGCTTAGATCCTAGAAGAGGTTGAAAGAAACTTCTAGGAACCCTGGACTAACTATGTGAGGGTCTTTCGCCAACTTCTCCTGAATAGGTATGGAGTGGAGATTATGTGTCGTGTACCACAAACCCTATGCAACATGCCTACGCATATGAGGTCACAGTCCTCAATAGTTATGGAGTGGAGATCGCATCGAAAGTACAAGTTAGGAGGGCTCCCAGCACATCAACTTCATCAAAGTTTGAAGAGCTCGGCATGAACCCGTGCCCCCAATATGGGAGATACCACAAAGATGATTGTCCAAATAAGAGGAGGAGACACGTTAGAGCGACTGACACTAAGTCGCGTAACCTACTCGTGTTAAACTCTTGGTCGGTTAAAATGGGAGGCTAGGAATGGGACAATAATTTCCTTGAAATTTATTGTTAAACACTTAGGTCTCTAAAGTTCATTTTCCTTAACTTTTAGGTCCCTAATGCCAACTTTTTCCCAATTTGAGTCACAAAACTTCCAAAATTCTCTTTTAGTCCTCAATTTACTCAAAATTGTATAAGGGGCTCATGTATACCAAATTTCCACTTTGGTCCCTAACTTTTCAAAATCTACAATCTTGCCCCTACTTTCCAAAAATGTCAATTTGACCCCAAATGTTCCAAAAATTGACCAATTGGCCCCTCATTATCTTTCTCATGGCCAATTGGCCTTCAATTTTGGGAAATATCAAAGAGTTCACTCAATTTTTCGAAATCCCCAAAATTTTCCCAAAATTTTCCCTCAATTTCTCCCTTCAAACTAACCGAATTTGATTTCTTCAAATTGTCCATTCAATCAAGGTTAATTGCTACAATTGAAGGTATGGATAAGTTCCTACACGTCCATATGATTCAATTAAGCTTTGAACCACAATATTTGGGTTCGAATTGAGATCAAATGGTGCTTGGCCGGAAAACTGTTTGTAGAGAGAGAAAGCTTCGTAAGCTTACCGTTAGAGGTGAAGCGGTCTGAGCTCTCAATCGAGGAAGGTAACTCTTGTCTTGAGGTTCCTTCTAGGATCAAGAATTTCTACAATTTATATCAAATTGTGGGAGAATTTTGTCAGTAACGTTTAACACTTTCTCTCTCTAACTCCCATCTTCAACGGCTGAGGAGGGTCGAATTGGCTTACCTTTCAACTCTGTTAAGGTCGTATGAAGGTTGTGGGGGTGTTGGGAAGGCTTGGATTAGCTAGAGAAGGGCTGAATTTGGCCGAATTCAGCTCGGCCAAAATAGGGTAGCTTTGGTCCGTTGAAGCTACTTCACTATTTGATTCCATCGGCGCTTCTTTATCGGTCCTCGGGTCAAAAGGAAGGTGCTATCAGGTACTTCCCCCGTAGTTTGTAGGACCCGACCGTGCCTTTTGAGGCTAAGAAAAATGCCTATATTGGAGATCTGGTTTGAGCTACACCAGAAAATGGAGCTATTGAGAGAGAATAGAGATTTCAGTTGTGTGGAGTATGAATAGAGAGAAGAACTTTAGATTGGTACCTTGGGGACCATCTGCCTGACAACTTTCCTTTTTGGTCGAGCTTATCCTTGTCTTGAAACGGTCTAATCGGAGTCGTTTTTCCTTTGTCGGCATTATCCATTTCTGCATTGAATGAACAATGTTGTCATCTTAAGGAAAAAGATGGCACTATTCTGAACTAGATCGGTCCGATCGGTTCAATGCAAAAATTGATCGGTTCAGGGCCGATTCGACTAGTTTTCTCAAAATTAAAAATATCTAAATTAATCTAAATTCATTCTCTATATAATGGCGGTTTCAATTTCCCAATTTGAATATTTTAAGCCACCTAGAAAAATGAATTTAGAAATCGGTTCAAATGTGGATCAAAATAGTTTAATCCAGTTCGCCTTGAACTGGTCTAGTTTTCTCTTCCCATTTTTCCTGAGGTTTGTTTCCATGATTTTTTTGACTCTTTGTGTCACTTGGGATTTGTTGATTTCTCATTTTACCCTTTCTCTATCGGTTAGGGTTCATGAACCGGGCTTGGTTCTATTGTGAGTTGACCGGTTCTTTTCCCGATTTTCCTTATATTTAAAGGATATGGTTTACAACTCTCCCCTCTTTTTAGGGGTTTTGTCCCCAAATCTTAAGTCAGCCATCATTTGCATTAGAAGTGACTTTCCTTGATGTTCTCCTGGGGTTTGCTCTGTATGTTATCTCTTTGGCTATTCCTTTCATCTAGTCCTTTAGCCACATACTTGAGAAGCCTTTCTTCCTTTATATCTTCCACTCACTCCACGGAGTGTATCATGATTAGTCATGTCCAAATTTCCCGTCCTAAGGTACCTCCTTAGGGCTTCTTCTCACTCCACTCAAAGTAAGACTCTTCTTCTTAAGGGTTCTTATTCGTGTCTTTGGGTTGGATGTTCCATATACATACTATCGTCCATGTTTTCCCATCATTTCCTAGATTGTTGATGTTCTTAGTTTAGCATCCTTTGGGACTCTTCATCCTTAACCCCTTGGGTTTGGACATACTTTCTTCCTTATCTTATTTTGGGTCCTTCCTCCCTTTTTGATTTCCTACGATTCTAGTTCCATTTCTTAGACTTGATTAACGGACTTGGTCTTACTTGGGTCACCATTCTTGGAACTATTTACACTACATGTTCTTTATAGCATGATCTGTTTTGGAAATATCTTTGCCCATTATAGTTCCAAAATATATATCCTTGATAACGGTTCATGCCTTTACATCCGTTTAGGTGTCATATGGCTCTGTTCCTTCCTACTACCCGGTAGTGTTTCCCCACTACCTTTTATGTTGTCCAATCGTCCTTTAAATCTCTTAACATCATAATCGCATCGGTTCCCTTTATCTACTCACTCTTTACCAATTTTTCTATGGGTTTTCCCCCAGTTCCAACCATCGGTTTTCCAGCTTACCAACACATTGGGATCCTTTCTCACTTATGTCCTTCCTCATTTACATTGTCGTCTTTTACTCAAGGGCTTTCCTTTCCTCCATCCTTTCTTGCTTGCTTGTGACCATTCACCATGTCTCATTTTGAGTTGTCCCTTTTTCAGTCTACGTATTGATTCCTTGTTTTGGGGAGGTATCCCCTTTTGTGGTTTTCATTCTCTACTATATCCTTCAAGGTAGAGACTTCCATTTTAGGGTTATACCTTCAATTTTCTTACTATTCCTTGAAAGTTCCTTCCCTTTACTTCCTTACACTCTTTTTATTTTGGGACATTTACCCGTTTTTAATCCTCCATTGTTTTATAATTCCCATTTCACCCCTTATTCCCTATCTAATGAACTTATGGTTTTTGTGTCTTATTTCATGCATTTCACACTATTCCCAACCGTTATTCTTTAGGTTCCATTAAGTGAACATGGACCATGACAGGTCTTGATGTCTATGGTCGTTTCAATTATCCACTTCTTAATTGGAGGGCTTACTTCTCCCAAGGTTTCTCAGGTAGTCTTTCCTCTATGTCGTTATTATGGGAAATTCACCCCTTTCTTACTTATACAACATCTTTCGATACTATCTCCTTCTCTACCCATTCCTTGAGTTTAACATACTCCTTGGTTTATGGGTAAACTTCTCTTGTAACTAGTCCTTTATTACCAACTTGCATTCCATTTGAAAATTTCTCCTCTATTCCACTTTAGTTGGGTTCATTACTTCTCCATTGGAATATGTATGCCTCTTTAGGGTTCCTTTCCTTGGTAGGCTTCCTCTTCTTTTTCCCGGATTTCCTCTTTCCTTCGTCTTCTTGGTTATCTATCTTTAAGTTAACCTCATGACATCCTTGATGTCATCCTATCCGACTTATCCTTACTTTGGAGAGTTTTGCTAGCAGATCCCTTATCCTTGTCTTTATCCCAACTTGTTATTCACTACAATTTTTATTCCTATTGGTGAAGGGTTCTCGGTCTTTTTCCTTTTGAGGTTGCTCCATCCCCTTCTAAGAGCTTACTTAATCCGTTCCATGGCTTGGATTTGGTTGTCGATTCATTCTTGGTCATTTATTTCTTCAAGAATTTCCTCATTCTTCTTTTCCAATGTTTTGACCTTTACACATTTCCCTTCCTTGCTAGTGTCGCATTTATGGTCTTCTTGAGAGTCAGTTCATTAACTACCTCGTCCCCACTATTCTCCTTAGTCGCTTGTCAGGGAACAATTGTCCTTTCAGTTCACTTGTCCTCAGTGCCTATCCCGTTGTCCTTTTAAGGGTGTAATTCTTACTATTTTCTGGTCCTTCATAGGACATTGTTTATTTTCCTTGATCATTTCATTATTTTTCGTTGCCTCCCACTTGACTACTCTCCTTTTTCAAAAACAAGTCGCATCTATCATTCAGAGACATCTCCGTTTGGTTCTCTTGTTTCGGGTTATGCCTCTTATGATCCACCCTTCAGTTCCTTAGCTTGGAAATTTTCTTCTTATGGTCTTGCTTCCTACCTGCATCCTTTTTCTTAGGGACCTCTGTCTTAGGATTTTTGTGTACAACCTCCCTAATACTCCTTGTAGCCCTTTCCTTTCGTGCGCCCTTCCAACATTGGTATGGTTATCCACCCTTAATTCATTTCTATTCTCTAATTCCCTTTTTGTTCCTTATCCTTCCTTGATTGTCAGTGGGTTCCTAGCACTTTACGTTATGTCCATCTGCCTATCGATGGTTCTTTCAAGGATACTTATACATTCCTCTAGAGTTCTCTTTCCTAGCACATTTCTTTTCCTCTTCCCTCTTACCGTGTCCTATCCTAGAGTTACCCAAAGAGGTTTTCCGTGTTCATCCTTTTTAGGGGTTCTTGTACCTTACCTCCCCTCTTGGTTATCTTTCATACAACTGGTTCTTCTCAGAGGTAACCCAATTCCTCTTGGTTTCCTACTTTTGTATGAGGCTCTTTCAATCCCTTATGGTCCTTAGGCTTTCCTCCATTCTTCCTACATCTTTTAATGTTGCCTTCCCATTTCCCATATTCATCCTATTCTTTGACTCTGCTTCTCTTATGCCCTACCTACCTTTTTTCCCTTCTTCCTACCATTGGTATGTCTTTTCTGGTCCTCTGTCAACTACTCCTCTGTAAACTACTTTCCTAGTCTTGTTGTCGTGTTACTCAGCATTCCTATTTCTTGTGGGGGGACTATTTAGATTGACTATCTTAATGTTAGTGTTAACTAGAAGTGACTGGTAGTCTTTCTCCTTATGTGGCTTTCTTTCCATTTATTACCTAGGGTCCTGATTGGTGTATTCCAATCTGTTAGTTGTATTTTATCGTTAACAGGGGAAAAATAACTTTTTTTAAATAAAGAAAATAGTATTTATTCATTAAAGGATGTAGTTTTATTGACGTACTCAACTTATTACAAGGATTTCTCACTACTTCCTAATCCCTTGGAGTCATAGGTCGAGAGTTAGCCTCCGAATGATTTCGAGTTTTATGGTCTGAGGGCTCTGATGAACTGGTTGACGTCCATCCATACTCTCATCGGGCTTCCCTGATAGGATGAACTTCATGAATTGCCACGAGTCCGTACTGTCTTAGTATCATGGCCTCGCACTCATAGGTCCACCTCATCCATTGGGAAGGGTTGAAGTTGGATTGAGTTGGTGGGGATACTTGGTGGACTTTCATAAACGTGGCATGGGCATCTCATGCGCGTTTGGTTCGCATAGTGAATTTCCAAGGACATCTTCTTCCTACAATGTAGTTAAGTTTTTATTAGTATTAGGGCATAGTATTGACAATGCTTTCAAGGGAAGATGGCTCTGATACCACTCAAGTTGTCATGCCCCAACCCTGTTTGGTCGGATCTTCATGATCAACCCAATGCTCCCTTGGTTTAATAGGGGTTTCTCCCTTCTTTTAATCAATAGAAGCCAGGCATAATTCCAACCTCATTCCCTGAAATAGCATAAATCAATCAATATGCAAGCTTAAAAGTGACATTAAGCATACCTAATGGAGGGTACATCTTTGTCTTTTCTTTTGTCATGTTTCCTTACTCCTGAAAGGGGTATAAGAGAGGGCAGTGAGTTCTACAACTCAGTGAGCGAGTGTTGGGAGTGAGTTTTTAAGAAAATAGCTTCATTTAAATTGTGCCAACATATATCAATTCTTTTAAAAGAAGTTCTCCTCAAAATTCGATTTTCAAAACCCTTTTTCCCATTTCCATATTAGGTGTGTTTAGCAAACAACACATACCCTTCATTAGGAAGGGAACACACATTCGCTAGTGCAACTCGTCCACTGCATCCACTGGTGGCTCGGATCATCTTTATCAACCACCAAGATAGAATTCTATCCACTTCTACCCCAGTTCTAAGTGGATGTTCTCGACATCTGACCCTTAGACACAAATGCCACTCCATGTTCGTATGAGGAGAGAGATCTCGTCCCAACCCCACCCCGGTCTCATGCACAAGAAGCTACTCCGAGCATCCCGACTGACTAGCACGATGAACTGCCCTTATCTCCACTATGTTGTCTAGTAGCCCTAAAGACCCATCACTACCTCTCTTGGGCATCCTGATGGTCCTGTAACCCAAGTGCATGCACAAAACAATAGTTTTCACATAATAGCCATTATCTTTGGTGCCAATGGTCCAACGCCCCCGACCCTCAACCCGACCTGCAGCTGTTTGTCTAGGTCGTTCCGTCGACCTAGCTCTGATGCACTACCGCCAACCCATCGAGTATTGTCGGTCCTACTCGGTACCATGGAGAAATCACATACACAATTTCATTAGAAATTTCATGGCTTTCCTTTACTCAAGTTTGTTTACGAGATCCTCCTCATGCCCTTGGGCCCACTGCATGTGATTTTCCAAAATCAAGCATTTAGCCCCATAAGTTCAAAAATCAAGGCCTCTGGCCTATCTGACATGTTCTAGCTCCTGTAAAGGTCTCCTAAATCTTTTAAGCATTGACACATAGTTAAGGGAGAACACTTTTGAGAAAAAGTTGTTTTCAGCTTTATCCTTGTTGGCATTCCGGTCTCTTGTGTTCCTACACGATTTGGGCATCCTTATTAGTTAAGCTTTGGCATAACAGCCACTGTTTTCTCACGTTTGAGCATCTAGGCTCAAAATTGTTAATTATTGCACTTAGGTCCCTAAAGTTCATTTTCCATAACTTTTGGGTCTCCAATGTGAACTTTTTCCCAATTTGAGTTACAAAGCTTCAAAATTTCCCTTTGAGTCCTCAATTTACTCAAAATTGTATAAGGGGCTCATTTTTTCCAAATTTCGACTTTGGTCCCTAACTTTTCAAACATTACAATATTGCCCCTACTTTCCAAAAATGGCAATTTGACCCCAAATGTTCCAAAAATTGACCAATTGGCCCATCATCATCTTTCTCATGGCCAATTGGCCTTCAATTTTAGGAAATTGCAAAGAGGTCCCTCTATTTTTTGAAATCTCCAATTTTTCCCCAAAATATTCCCCCAATTTCTCCCTTCAAACACACCGAATTTGATTTTTTCAAATTGGCCATTCGGGTTAATTGCTCCAATTGAAGATATGGATTAGTTCTTAAACTTCCATACAATTCAATTGAGCTTTGAATCATAGCATTTGGGTCCGAATTGAGCTCAAACGGAGCTTCGCCGAAAAATTATTCGTAGAGAGAGAAAGCTTTGGAAGCTTACTGTTAGAGGTGTGGCAGTTTGAGCTCTTGATCGGGAAAGGTAGCTCTTGTCCTAAGGTTTCTTCTATGATCATGAATTGCTACAATTGATATCGAATCTAGGGAGAATTTTTTCAGTAAAGTTTAGCACTTTCTCTCTCTAACTCCAATTTCCAACAACTGAGGAGGGTTAAATTGGCTTACCATTCAGCTCTGTTGAGGTTGTATGAGGGTTGTGGGGGTGTTCAAAAGCCTTGGTTTAGCTGGAGGAGGGCTGAATTTGGCCAAATTCAGCTCGGCCAAAATAGGGCAGCTTCGGTCCGTCGGAGCTGCTTCACTATTTGATTTCATCGGTGCTTCTTCGATAGTGCTTGGGTTGAAAGGAATGTGCTATCAAGTAGCTGACTTCCCCTAGAGTTTGTAGGACCTGACCTTGCATTCTAATATTGAGAAAAATGCCTATATCGGAGCTCTAGTTCGAGCTTCATTGGAAAATGGAGCAATTGAGAGAGAATGGAGATTTTAGATGTGTGGAGGATAAATGGAGGGTAGCTCGGGGACCCTCTACCCGTTAACTTTCCTTTTTAGTCGAGCTTATCCGCACCCAGAAACGGTCTAATTATAGTTGTTTTTCCTTCGCCAGCATTATCCATTTCTACATTGAATGAATAGTATTGTCATCCTGAGGAAGAAGATGACACTGTTCTGAACCGCACCAAACTATTACGATCGGGTTCAACGTAAAAATCGGTCGGTTCAGGCCCGATTCGACCAGTTTTCTCAAAATTAAAATTTTCTAAATTAATCTAAATTCATTCTCTATCTAATGATGGGTTCAATTCTATAATTTGATTATTTTAAGCCACCTGGAAAAATTAATTTAGAAACCGATTCAAATGTGGATCAAACCGGTTCAATTTGGTTCATGCCCGGTTCGCCCTAAATTGGTTTGGTTTTCTCTTCCCATTTGTCCCGAGGTTCCTTTCCATGATATTATGACTCTTTGAATCACTTGTGATTTGTCAATTTTCCATTTTACCCTTTCGCTATCGGTTAGGATTCATGAATTTGCTCGGATTTATTGTTAGTTGACTGGTTCTTTTCTCGGTTTTCCTTATATTTAAAGGACAGGGTTTACAGACTATCCGAGTTTTCCGGAAAGGAGGGGAGTCTTGTAAAATTCGTCCTCTCGGACCAAGGAAAACCAGGGAAATAACTGACCAATTTCCATGAGAAAACTAAGCCAATTAATGAACCGAAAATAGTAAAGAGGGGTTAAAATGGGAATTTAGAAAATCCCAAATGACCAAAAAATTCATAAAAATCATTGGAAAGAACCATTAAGTGAACTGGATGAGAAAATCGAACCGGTTCGGGGTGAAACGGACCCGAACCAGATTGAACTATAATGAACCAGATCAATGATTTATTTTTCTAGGTGGTCTAAAAATATAAATTTTAAAAATTAAGGCCCCTATTAGATAGAAAATAAATTTAGAAGTTTTTAAATTTAAGAATACCAGTCAAATCGGGCATGAATCACCTGATTTTCGAATTAGGGTCACCGAACCTGGTTGGACCAGACTGGTCAATAGACCAGACCACTCAACAGTCCATCCAGTAACGATCTAGACCGGTCAACCAGTCAACGATCAGCGGGCGCCTAGTCAGTAGCCATGTAGACACAGGCATCCATTTGGAGGCTGGCACATGTCCGGTCAATAGTAAGCGGACGCTCGGTCAGCATGCCACACAAACATGAACATCCAATGGGATGCTGCCAAGTGTCCCGTCAATGACTAATGTGGCCGTTGAGTTGGAATGCCACATCAAAAAAACCAGCCAATCACAGCATGCCACATGGCACACCCACCACGTCATCGCCGTCTTCCTCATTTAACTTACAAAAAGGATAGAGAGAGAGGGAGGGTGATTCCTACGGCAACCGGGCAAGAGCTCTGAAGTGACCGTCGGCGGTCTAGTCAGGGGCATAGTCCTATGCCGGTCAGAAGCCCAGTTAGTTGTTGAGCTCCTTATATAAAGAGCACCCTTCCATTCGTTCTCAGCATCCCATAATCAAACGAAGAAGGTGAAGTGTCCTAGTTTCCGATGAGCGGCAAACTAGGGCTCTAACAGCGAGACCTTTCTCAACCTCTGAAGCCACATTCGGTATCATTAGAACTAGAAGGAAGTCCTCTACCTAGAAAATAGTAAGAAACCAAGAGAAAAAGTGACAGTATTTTGAAAACTATGCCAAATTAATTAATAGAAAATAGTAAAAAAGGGTTACCATGGGAGATTGGAAAATTCCATGTGACAAAAAAATTCAAAAAAATCTTGGGGAAGAACCATGAAGTGAATTGGATGGAAAAACTAAACTGGTTCGGGGTGAATCAGACTGAACCATAGTGAACTAGTTCAATAATTCATTTTTTCTAGGTGGCTTAAAAATATCAATTTGGGAAATTGAGACAACCATTAGATAGAAAATGAATTTAGAAGCTTTCAAATTTTAGAAAATCGATTGAATTGGGTTCAAACCGATCAATTTTCAAATTCGGGTCACCGATCCTGGTCGGACAGAACCAGTCAATGGTCCGACTGATCAATAAACCTGACCGGTCAATAGTCCGACTGATCAACAAACTAGACCAGTCAATGGTCAATGGCATCCAATCAGCAACCACACAGACATGGACAACCAATGGGAGGCTGCCACATGACCAATCAATGGTTAGTGAATGACCCGTTAGCTTGCCACATAGACATGAGTAGCCAATGGGAGGCTGCCACATGTTTGATCAATTGATCAATGGCTAGCGCAGCAGCCGAGTTGGATCACCACATCAGAAAAATAGGCCAATAATAGCGCACCATGTGGCACGCCCGCCACGTCAACATTTTCAACAGCATTCCACTAATAGATAGGAGAGAGAGGCTGGGAAAGAGAGAGTCTCCAACAACTCAAAAATACCTCCAATTAGGTCGTCGACGAGTGGGGCGGGGGCCGAGTCTCACGTCAGCCGATAGCCTGAACAGTTGTTGAACTCCCTATATAAAGAGTACCCTCTCACTCATTCTCCTCACCTCTCAAGCGCTCTCTGAAAATAGGTCACTCACTTTTCAATGAAACACCAATCAAGGCTCTGACAAGGGGCAAATTCATAACCAAAGAAGCTCTAAAGGGTGGCATCAGAGCCGGGGAGGAATCCCTTAGCTCAAGAAGCCCCTAAAGTGACCAGAGGACAACTGGAGAAGTGTTGGAGTGATAACACAGTGAAGTTGCTAGGGAGCCAAGAAATGCGAGCTCCCAACCGACCCAACACCGACCCTCTCAACCCTTTCGCCGCTAGAATTGACCACCTCCAACTGCCTGAGACCCTCCTCAGCCCCTTACGGACCCCCGGTAAGTTCAATTTCACCTCTCCTCGTCAAATTTTCTAAGTTTGAGAGCTCCACCTCCCCAAAACTTCTCTCTTCAAATTCCCGCAGTCCAGCGACAAATTGCAATGGGATTCAATCCTGGTAGGATCCCCTCGACGAGCACTAGTAGCCCCCACCTCAAGCTCCAGCCACCGTCCCTCCATCAGTAAGCCAAGCAAGCTTTCTTTCTATAATGTAAATTTTTCGACAAAGCTCCAACGGAGCTCAAATAATAGCAAGAAACGAAGAAATTAAGGACCTATAGGCCGTCAATTGGGGAAGAAGGAGGCAATTTGGGGATTTTTCGATAAAAAGGGGGCTTTGTGCAATTTTTCAAAAATTTGATGGTCAAATAGTAAATTGATAAAATTGAGGGCATTTTCATGAAATTCACTCCCAATTGAGGGCTAATTGGGAAATTTGGGCAAAATGGAGGGCCAATTGGCAATTTTGAAAAGTTTAGGACCAAATTGCAATTTTTGGAAATTAGGGACTAAATGGCAATTTTTTGAAAATTGAGGGCCAGTGGGTGATTTTTATAAAACTAAGGACCCAAGAAGGATAAATGGAAATCCAAGAGGCTTAATTAAAACTAAGGGGCAATTAGGGACCTAAATGTAAAAGTACAAACTTTAAGTACCTAAATGTAATTAACACATAATATGAGGGCCTATGCATAAATACTCAAAAATGTGGCCTCTTATGTGAAGCATCCTGATATAGACATTCGTGCCATGTAGGAGCATACTACCCAAATATTAGCACACGAAAGCGCAACCAGAATGATGAACTACCTTAAAACCAATTTCTCAGAATTAGCCTCCCTTGATTAGTTGATTCTGCTTAAAACATTTGGGAGCTAATTCTGAGCTTAGGCTTGGTAATACAAGTGGGCCCGAACATGGGTATGGACCCATCCAGAATCAACATATGATAAGTCCTACTAAAAGATCTAATTAATCGGTAATTATGTTTGATACCCACCGAGACAAGTCTGGGATGTTGGGCATGTTGGGCCAAACTGCTACTAAGCCAAAGCTAGGTCGTCAAACTTATTGGGCCAGTAAATGTGAGCCGAAGCCAAGCCAACAGACCATTGCGCTAGAGGACCAAAGATAATGGCTATACATGAAAAAGACTCTCGATTGTACATGCACTATGAGATACGAGGCCATCAGGACACCTAGTACGAGGAAGTGATGGATTCCGAGGGCTACTAGATGACCTAGGGTGCATAAGGGCAGTTTGGCATCCAATATGTCAAGAAGCTCGAGGAGCTTCCTGCACACTAAGACCGAGGCAGTAGGGGAAAGGAGGTATCGTCCCATAAATTGGACACCATGAAGTGATTCATGTTTGAGGGTCGGACGAGAAAAGTCCACTCAAACCCCGGGTACAGGTAGTTAACCTCTACCAGGGTGGACAGTAAAGGCACTCTAATCCACATGTGGAATGGTCAGGGACCGTTCTGCAAACGTGTGATCCCTCCCAGGATATGATGGTGATTGATGTGTGAATAATATGTGATAAATGATTAATGAATGACTAATGGATGAAGTAACAAACTAAATCAATCATTGTAGAATTTCCCTCACTGAGTATATGTAGCTATATACTTAATCCCCTCCTCAAACCCTTTCAGGACTAGGACAAAGACAGCAAGCTCCAGGACAAGCTCAGGCACTCAAGGTACATTCCCTATCCTAACTCATAGTAAGGGAATGAGTGTAGGCATGCCTATACTTTCCCTGTATCAATAAGGTAGGAATACCCGGATGGTGCATGGAAGGGTGACGGGTTGATTACAGGGCCTCGACCAAACCAGGTCGGGGTGTGACATGTACCATCCCTTCAACACGAGGGCCACCAAAGAAGAATGAGGAAGCTCGCACAGTGCCACCACTCCTCGGCTGTCAACAACCCGAGCTGCTCAAGCTCAAGTCGAGCCATCCCTAGGCCAATTCTGGCCAAACCCTACTTCCTAGACCACATATAGAGGTGCCCCAACCTTCCACAAGCCCCGACGGTAAGTCCCTTCTGCCGCCCTTCACCGAAAAATAGTATTCATGGTACACTTTTGCAAAAGTTTAAACTATGAAATTCGCACTACTCGAGCCATCAATTGAGGCATAGCTTGATCCAAGAAGGATTCTCAGGAGGAGGTAAATTTAGAGAAAGTAAGATCTCTGGTTGTCGGATCCTCACCAGTAAGATATTGAAGCTTTCTCTCTCTAGACTAAGTTTTCCGATGAAACTACGTTTCAGCTTATTTCTAAGCCAAAAGAAGCGATTTAAAGCTTGAAATGACGAGGGAAACATAGGAGTCACGCCACGACCCTATTTGGTCGGATCCTCGTGATCAACCCGCCACTCTCCCGGTTTATTAAAGCATTTCCCCTTATTATAAACTGTAAAAAGTAAGGCATCCTTTAAACTTGCACCTTTTCCTGGAATAGCATAATCAAAACTGCATAACCTTTTAACTTCACCATACTTGTCTCACAGGCGTCTTAGTTGATGGTCTTTAAGAGTAGGTTTTCCGGGATTTTCTTAATGGGATATTAGGGAGGGGTGAGTATGACTACTCATTGAATGGGTTTTCAAATCTTTTGACTTTCAAGAAAAATATTTTATATTGGAGTGTGCCAAAATCATTTCTTTAAAAAAACGCCTTCATTTAAAATCTTGAGTTTTTTTTCACCATTTCTTATTTAACCATGGTATGTCATCACCCAACACACATCCTTCATCATGAAGGTTAACATACATTCGCAGGCCAGCATGACCATTGAACCCACTTGTGGCTTCAGAGCGACTTTACCGACCACCTAGATGGAAGCACGTCCACTTCTACCCTGAGAATGAGTGGATGTACGTGACATCCGAAATCGATTCTTCATGTTCGTATGAGGACAGAGACCTCATCCCATCCCTATCCCGATCTCATGCTCTTGGTGCTACTCCAAATTTCGCACGGTCACTTGGAACGACAAAATGCCCTTATACTCACCGGGTCATCCAGGGCCCTTAGGAAACATCACTACCCCTCATGGGCATCTTGATAATCCAGTACTCATAGTGCAAGCACAAACAATATTTTCTTATTATGCCATATAATATGTGGTGTCATTAGTCCAACGACCCTGACTTTCAACTCAACCTACAGCTGTTTGTCTTGACTGGTCCAGAGACTAGTCATGTCGCATTGCTACCTGTTGACTGAGAATGTCGGACCAACCTTGGTACCATGACCATACAATTTACTTATTAAAGTTTTATGGCACATATATCATGTTCGTTTACAAGCTTCAGATCATGCCCATTGGCCTATGGCCCACTCTGTGAGATTTTCAAAACCGGGCATATTAGCCCCCAAGTTCCAAAACCGAGGCCCCCGACCTTTAAGAGCTGTTCAAGCTCCCATCAAGAAGGTCTCCCAAATTATTTAAGCATTGATACACGATCAGGGGAGAACACTTCCGATAAAAGTATGTTTTCACTGTCCATTATACCGACCCGATATAAGGACATCTTCGTTCATAATTGATGAACGAGTTTTCAACTTCCTTCAAAGAATTTCATCATACCAACCGGGTATGATCTACTTACAACTGGTAAGTAGTTTTTCCTTATGGTTTTCACATCACTATTTTAAGTCGTGATGTTTAAAATACCAAATTGTAGTGGGTTTTCATTTTGATGAGCCTATCATCCCCAATCAGGTATGACATAAAATCCTACTCACAACCGGTAAGTTGTTTTTAACTTTAAGTTGTGCTCATCATCCCAACCGGGTATGATGTTAGTAAACCCACTCACCCGTTAATGCCGTGAATTCCACTATACCGGTTCTTTATATTCACGCGAGCTTATCCTTGCTGACGTTCCCGATACTTCGTGTTCCCACACGATATCAACATCTCGGTTCATTATCCTTTGGCCTAATAGCCTTCATTCATTCCAAATGAATGAGAAAGTCAAACTTTCATTTATTTGCAATTAGGTCCCTAAAGTTATTTCTCTTTAACTTTAAGTCCCTAATGTCGGTTTTTCCTCAAATTGAGTCCCGAAACTTTTAAAATTTATCATAGGACCTCAATTTATTCCATTTCACAAAAAGGGGATTAATTTACCAAATTTCCAATTTGGCCACCCAACTTTTCCAAAATTACCATTTTGCCCTTCCTTTACAAAAATGGTAAGTTTCACCCGAAAAATTCTAAAATTCCTCAATTGGCCCTCTAACATTTTTATCATGCCCAATTGACCCTCAATTTTAGGAAATTGCATTTCGGTCCATCGAATTTTTGAAAATCCTCAATTTCCCCTAATTTTTCCCCCAATTCCAACTCTTTAACACAGCTAAATTTGATTTCATCAAATTGACTGATCAAACACCTCTAATTGTTGAAATTGAAGTTGAAATTGAGTTTCTCCATGTTCATACGATTCCATAGAACTTTGAATCATGAGTTTTAACATTGGAATGAGCCCAAACGGAGCTTCGCCGAAAAATATACTATAGAGAGAGAAAGCTTCGATTACTCACTAGTGAGGGCATGGCGGTCTGAGCTTTTGATCTGGATAGATAGCTCCCATCTTGAGGTTCATCCTAGAATCAAGAATCGCATCAATTGATGCTGAATTGAGTTAGAATTTCATCATTGAAATTCTGTTGGTTCTCTCTCTGGCACCGGCTAGAAATTACAGAGGGGAGCCGAATTGGCTTACCTTTCAGTCCTAATTTGGCCGTGGGTGGGCTGAGGAAGTGTTGGCAGGGCTTGTTTTGGCCTGAGGAGTGCTCGAAATGGTCGATTTCAACTAAGCCAAAATAGGGCAGCTTCGGTCTACCGGAGCTGCTTCACTATTTCATCACACCGGCATTTCTCCGACGACCCTCGGAGCAAACGAAGACTACAGGCGTGTAGTTGACTTCTCCCCAGTTCTAAAGAACCCGACCTCGCTGTGTTTGGCTCAGAAAAGACCCTATATAGGAGCTTTAGTTCGAGCTTCACTAGAAAACTAAGCAACTGAGAGAGACTGAGCTTTTTAGGTGTCGAGAGGATGAATGGAGAGGGACTCTTTATATAGGGAGCTCGGGGACACGTTGGCCATCCGTTTGGCACCATTATGACAGACATTGAAGACCTGAAACATACTGAACGGAAGCATTTGTTCTTCGTCGGCGCTGCTTCAATTTATCGGCAAGTGAATAGTGTCGTCATCCTAAGGAAGAAGATGACACTATTCCGAACCAGACCGGACTAATCTAAACTGGGTTTGAAGTTTAAACCGACTGGTTCACCCCTCATTCGATCGAGTTTTTCAAATCTAAAAATTTCTAAATTCATCTAAATTTATTTTCTATCCAATGGTGGCCTCAAATCTCTAATTTGAATTATTTAAGCCACCTAGAAAAATAAGTTTAGGATCTGGTTCAATAGTGGTTCAAACCGGTCCAAATAGGTTCGGATTCGATTCACCTGAATCGGTTTGGTTTTCATCCCCAATTCCATCACATGTCCATTTCCATATCTTTTGGGACTCCTTAGGTCACTTAGGGTCCATAAAATTCCCAATTTACCATCTCTTTATCGATTCCGGTTCATAAACCGACTCGGTCCTTAAATCGGTTCAATCCGGTTCAGGTCCGGTTCACCCGAACTTATCTGATTTTTCTTTCCCACTTTGTTTTAACGTTCCTTCCCAAGGTTTATAAATCTCTTCTAGTTACAAGGGATCCATAAATTTCCTTGTTTGCCCTTTCTCTATCGGTCCTCTTCATGAACCCACTCGGTTCATAAACCGGTTCAATCCAGTTGGATCCGATTCATCCCAATCGGTCTGGTTTTTCTCTTCAAATCCATCCTAAGGTTCTTTTTCTTATTATTATAAACCTTTTGGATCACCCAAGAGTTGTAAATTCCCAAATTGCCCATTCACAAATGAAGGGTTTGTGAACTGGTTCGATTTTCTCACTCGGTTTGACCAATTCTTTTCCCTTTTTTTCCTTAGCTCAAAAGGGCAGGGTTTACAATAGGGAAGATGATTTAGATTATTAATGTGGACAATTAAATGAGTTTTGGGTATTAATTGAACGAAATTGTTATTTGGGGACCAAAGTGCAATTTTTGAGAAATTGGGCAATTTGGGGATTTTTGGAAAATTGGGGGCCAAATTGTAATTTAAGGAAATTTGGGAGATTTTCATGAAATTAACTCCCAATTGAGGTCCAATTGGGCAAATTTGATGAAAGGAAGGGCCAATTGGCAATTTTTGAGAAATTAAGGGTCGATTGGCAATTTGGGGAAATTAAGGAACCAATTAGTAATTTTGGAAAAATTGAGGACCAATTAGGAGTTTTTGGAAATAATTAAGGACCCATGAAGGATAATTAGAAATTCTAGGAACTTAATTAAGATTAAATGATAATTAGGCTCCTGCATGTAAAAATTATAAACTCCAGGGACCTAAATACAATTATGGTATAATGTGAGGACTATGTACTAATACGTGCGAAATACGAGGTCCCTTACATCAATTTCCTAATGTAAATGCTCAAACGAGGTAAGAGTTGGTTGCCCAAGCCCCTGTGCGATGAATGCACCACCAGTCGAGATCTCACCGGGATGGCCACGCCACTATTACCAGGTGAGTGGGAACTCTATAACATCGGTTCTGATTAAGACGATGGCTTTGCCTAAAAAAGGATTTTCCCAAAATTGGCCTTCCTTGACTGGGTGACTCTACTTAAAATATTAGGAAGCTAATTACGGGGCTTAGGCTCGATGATACAAATGAGCCCAAGGCCAATAGACACGGGTATGGACCCATTAAGAATGATCATGTTATGAACAGCTAAAAGTCCTAATAATTGATAATGTTGTTTGATACCCACCGAGCCATAATTGGGATGTTGGGCTTGTTGGGCCGAATAGCTGCTAAGCCAAAGTTAGGTCATCGAATACATTGGGTTGGTACGTGTGGGCCAAAGCCAAGCCAATAGACCCTTGAGCTGGAGGGCCAAAGATGATGGCTATAAATGAAAAAGACTCTTAATTGTGCATGCAATGTGGTGCGGGACCACCAAGAGACCTGGTACGAGGTAGTGGTGGTCCCAAGGGTTGTTGGATGACTCATGGAGCATAAGGGCGGTCTATCGTCCAGTATGTCAAGAAGCTCTGGGAGCTTCTTGCATACTGAGACCGAGGTAGCAAGGGCGAAGAGGTCTTATCCCACAAAGTAGACACGAAGTGTGATTAGGGTTTGAGGGTCGGACGAGCACGGTCCACTCAAAAATCAGGTAGAGATTGTTAACCTCTATCAGGGTGGACGTTAAAGGCACTCCGGTCCACAAGTGGAACGGTCAGGGACCATTCTACGAACAAGTGATCCATTCTATGATAGAAGAGCAGTTGATCAGTGACTACTATGCAAGCAATGACTAAAGAATTAAGCAACTAATTAAAGAATGCAATCGTTGTAGAAATTTTCCCTCACTAAGTATATATATTTATATATATACTCATTCTCCTTCTCTCAGCCTTTTAGGAACAGATGAAAGAATCTAGACAAGAGAGACGAAAAGCTCTAAGTAACCGCTCGGACCCTCATGGTATGTTCCCTATCCCAAACTTAGAGTAAGGGAATGAACGTAGGAACGCATTTACCTTCCTTGGATCATCAAGTTAGGAATACTAGGATGATTCATGGAAGGGTGGTAGGTTGTTCACAGGACTCCGACTTAATCGGGTCGGGGTGTGACATTGTAGCAACAATGACCCCAAGAAAATTTTCCAAACGAACCCGTCCAAACCCCAAATTAGTAGGGACCACCACCTCAAGCAAGAAAAGTAGCAAGGGAACCTACAAGCTCAAAAGAGCTCGACCCGAGGAAATAGCCACGAGTTGTAGGGCAATCCGTGAACAATGCTGACAACTAGTCCATAGCGGTCTAGTGTCCTTCTCCCATTGGAAAGGCTTACATCCTAATTGATGGAGAGTCTTGAGGTATTTGGGAATGTTAGATAGAGGAGGGATAGTAATAGAAGTGAGATGGGATTATACTTCCTCGGGCTCAGCTTGGGAGTTGGTGTCCACCTCGAGAGTGAGGTTGGGCCTCCCAAACACTTGGGTGAACTCTTCATACAGCCTTTGATGTTTAGAGCTTAGTCTAGATGGACCCGTTTGGGCTTCCCTCGGAGTTTCTACAGGGATGGGGTTTTGGTCTGTGTCGGTGACTGTGGCTCTAGTTCTCTTGGTTCCTCTCTTGGGAGCCATCTAAAAATTTTTAACAATTTTCTCTTAGTTCATATGTTATATATATAGTCTTGATAATATATTCGAGGAAATAGACTCTAATACCACTCAAGTTGTCATACCCGACCCAGTTTGGTTGGATCCCCTTGAGCAACACGTCACTCTCTTAGGTCTATGAAGGATTTCACTTCCTTCTAAACCGCGAGGAGTCAGTCATATTTTTTTACCTGATTTTCCTATAATAGCATTATATAAAATTTAATATTTTAAAAACTTTACATACCTGTCTTAAGGGTTTAGCTTCGAGATTTTCTCTAAGGCTTCCTATTCTTTCCTAAAAAAGGGTTAAAGGGAGGGGGTGAGTTTCTACAACTCAGTGAGTGGGTGTTAGGAAAGGAGTTTTAAAAAATACACATAGTTTATAAAAAATCCTTTAGCATATTGATTTCTAAAAATCTTTCATCCTTTTTAATTCTTTGTGTGTTTAGCTCTTTTAGAACATTCCCTTGCCTCGGAAGGCATTTAGTAAACAAAAACATGCCATTTATCATAAAGGGTACACACATTCGCTGGTGCAACACGCTCACTGCACCCACTTGTAGATCGGAGTGTCTTTATCGTCCACCATGATATAAGAACCTGACTTCTACCTTGAGTCTGAGTGATGATGCCCCATGCGCCAGGCCCTCAGACTCTAGATAACTTCATGTCTGTATGAGCACAGAGACTTCATCCCGCCTCCACCCCAGTCTTAATGTGCAAGAAGCTCCCAGAGCTTCATGACTAATTGGCTCGATGAACTATCCTAACCACTACTAGGTCATCTAGCAGTCATTGGAACCCATCACCATCCCTCTTGGACATCTTGATGGTCTTGAATTCAAAGTGCATGTACAAATAATAGTTTTCATATATATAGCAATTATCTTTGGTGCCAATGGTCCAACGGCCCTGACACTCGACCCGACCTGTAGTTGTTTGCCTGACCGATTCATTGACATAGTCCTAGCACACTACCATTATCCCATCAAGCTTTGTTAGTCCTAACTTGGTTCTGTGGTGAGTCACACAAACTTTTCCACTTTTAATGAGAGTTTTCATGGCTCTTCCTATTCATGTTTGTTTACAGGCTCAAGTCCGTGCCCATTAGCCTTGGGCCCACTTCACGAGTTTTTCAAAACTAGGCCTTGAGCCCTATGAGTTCAAATCTAAGGCCCTTGGCCTTTTAAAGCTATTCTAGCTCTTGTCAAGAAGATCTCTCAAATAGTTTAAGCAATGGCACACAATCAAGGGAGAACACTTCTGACAAAATCTCCATTTGACTCATCGCACCAACCAGGAGTGATGATAGAGTTAGGTCTACTTACAACCGGTATGCGGGTTTTTCCTTTCAGTAAAGAAGTTCATAATACCAACCGGGTATGATGTTTAAATAATCCCACTTACAACAGGTAAGTAGGTTTTTTTCATTTTAAAAATATGATCATCATCCCAACCGAGTATAAAGTGTAATTAAGCCCACTCATTCGATGACTGTGACGTGTTCTTCCCAAGTCAGCTTTCCAAGTTCTCTTTAAGCTCCTTTGCTCACGTCCTTTTCCGAATTCGTTCCTACATGGTTTGAGTATCTTTATCATGAACGAATTGGCATGAATAGCCCTTCTATTTCCATGTAGTTACATTTAGGCCATTATTTTTTCCTTATTGCAATTAGGTTCCTAAAGTCTATAATCTTTGACTTCAGGTCCCTATATACTCAATTATTTTCAATTAAGTCCTTGGGGTTTCCAATATCCCTCTTGGGTCCTTAATTTCCTCAAAATAGTATATGGGGCTCAAATTTTCCAAATTTCCAAATTGGTTCCCCAACTTTTACAAAATTACTATTTTTGCCCCTAAGTTCCAAAAATGGCCAATTGGTCCCAATTCTTTTAAAAATTGACCAATTAGTCTTCTAACATCTTTCTTACTATCAATTGACCTTCAATTTTGAGAAATTGCATATAAGTCCTTCAATTTTTTAAAATCCCCAATTTCACCCCTTTATACTAACCGAATTTGATTTCTTCAAATTGGTAATTCAAATGGGGTTAATTGCTCCAATTGATGGCATGGATTAGTTCCTACACTTCCATACCATCCAATTTGGCTTTGAATTGCAGAATTTGGGTACGAAATGAGCTCAAATGGAGCTTCGCTGGAAAATTGTATATATAGAGAGAAAGCTTCAAATGCTTACTGTCGGGGGAGCGATGGTCTGTGCTCTCGATATGGAAAGGTAGCTCTCATCCCTAGGGTCCTTCTAGGATCAATAATCACTACAATTGAGGTCAAGATCAGTGTGAATTTGGTTAGTGAAGTTTAACACTTTCTCTCTCTATAACCGATCTACAACGACGGAGGAGGGCTGAATTGGCTTACCTTTCTCTTTTATAGGGGTCATGTGATGGTCATGGGGACTATGGGAAGGCTTGGTTTGGCCGTAGGAGGTCTAAATCGGCCAAATTCAGGTTGGCCGAAACCAAGCAGCTTCAAACCAACGAAGCTACTTTACTTTTTGATCTTGCTGGTGCTTCCCCAACGATCCTTGGGTCGAGGAGAGGTTATTGTCGGGTAGTTAACTTCTCCTATAGTCTATAGGGCCCACGTTTTTCTTCTAAGTTTGAGAAAAGTGCCCAAGTCAGAGCTCTTGTTTGAGCCTCACCGGAAAACTGAGCAACTTAGAGAGAAGGACAATTTAAGGTGTGTGGATGATGAATGGAGGGGGGGAGAGGGGGAGGCTCTTTATATAGGGAGCCCAAAGACCATCTGCTCTACCGGTTTCCATACTCGTCGAGCTTGCCCTCGCCTCAAAATGCCCAAATTGGAGGGAATATACCTTCACCAAGAAAGGAAAGTTTCTACATTGATGAATAGTGTTGTCATCCCAAGGAAGAAGACAACACTATTTTGGACCAAATCGGTCCAATCCAACCGAATTCAATGACGAAAATCGACCAGTTCGAGCTTGATTTGACCCTTTTTTCTCAAAATAAACAATTTCTAAATTCATTTTCTATCTAATGGTGGCTTCAATTCTCCAATTTGAGATTTCCAAGCTACCTAGAAAAATGAATTACTTAATCTGGTTCATTATGGTTCAATCTGGTTCAGGTCCGGTTCACCCCTGAACTGGTTTGATTTTCCCTTTCAAATTACTTCATAGTTCTTCCTCGTGATTTTCATGACTCCTTTGGTCACTTGGGATTCTCCAATTTCTCATTTTACCCTTTTTTACCATTTTTGGTTCATTAAATGGTTTTGTTTTCTCCTTAGAACTGACCGATTCTTTCTCGATTTTCTCATTCTTGAAAGGACGGGGTTTACATAGAAGATGTTGAACTTTGATAAATGGGTGGTAAGGCTCACCCAGACTTGTGATAGAAGGTGAGATCTTCCACCAAGGGTACTTAATAAAGGCGATTTGGACCATAAGTGTAGTAGTTGGGGACTACTCTACAAATGTGTGAACCCTTCAATGATTAAGGGCGATTATTTGAGTGTTAAAAGAAAATAGAGAAAGACGATAAAAGAAATTCAACCAATTTTTTTAAAACTCCATTCACTGAATTTTAGAACTCATCCCCTTCCCTTCAGGCTCTATCGTCATCCAAACTAAGGTACAAAGTCCTTACTTTGAGTTAGTTTTGATAATGTCATTCTAGGGAAATCAGGGAGATTGAATTTTGCCTTACTCTTATTGGTGACCGGAGGGCGATGATACTTCTACCCTGAGAAGAGTGGTAGGTTAATCATGGAAATCCAACTAAATCGGGTTGGGGGGTGATACTAAGTGTCGGAAAAATTATGAAATAAACCTAATTTTTTAATAAATATTTGTGTATAGAATTTTAGTGAAATCTAAAATCGTAAGTTATGTAGTATCACAAAGTTAGTAACTCATTAACTTATTTATGAGCTCATCCCACTTCTCAAAATAAGTGAAAGTAGAAGTTTCGTGAGGCAGAGTCGTGACATCACCTACAAAACGAGAGCAAGTCACGTATCCTAAAACACACTTATGTTCTTATTTATATTTTGACCAGTTGTTATATTTCTTAGTTATTATATAATTTTTTGGACACATTGTCTGTGAAAGGAAAATTTAAATTCTAATTGAAATTATTTTATGTGTATTATTTTGAGTATTAGTTCCTCTAGTACTACCATGGTGAAGGGAATATTAAAGGTGGTTTAAGACTGACATCATGAAACGGGAATATTTTCAATCCCGTAGAATTGAGTAGTCAATGCATTTCATATATTATATGCATTCTAATATCTTCTACCAATATCGTGATAGGACACATTGATCATGTCATCGATATAACTATTGGAAAATTAATCGTGTTCCACATTTTATATAATGTACTTGTCATCAATATAACCACTGAAAAATTAATCGTGTTCCACATTTTACATAATCTACTTGTAGTATTAGCGAGTTCTAAACAAGAGTCATCAATATTAGTTTCATTATTTTCGACCAACTCATATACATTTTTCATTCTATCAAGTCTGGGCACGAGGCTATTAGTAATTTTAAGTTCAATTCTAACTATAAATCTAATCATGTGAATAAAATATATCATCTTTTTTATAAATAAATTATCAATATATTAAAAAAAGTTTCTTCAACTATGTTACCAACCAACATGTGTATCTATTTTGTTCATTTTATTTGTTGAATATCCAAAATCGCTCTCTAATTTTGTAAAAAGAATAACTTCAACTCAAAATATAAAAATTACAAGTGTATCTATTTTTTTTTGTTAAATATCCACCGGCACTCTCTAATTTTATAGAAAGAAAAAGCTTAAATTAGAATATAAAAATAATTAAAAAAAAGGAGAAAATAGTACTTACAATCAATTTAATGACCAAGGATTAATTCAATCAAAAACTTGATATGGTCTGAAATTCAAAAGTG
Source organism: Trapa bicornis (assembly GCA_030064425.1). NCBI lineage: Eukaryota > Viridiplantae > Streptophyta > Magnoliopsida > Myrtales > Lythraceae > Trapa > Trapa bicornis. The sequence continues at coordinate 5,254,402 of CM057759.1, forward strand.
TTTCAAAAATTCCAAAATTCAAACGTTCACCTTTTAACTTCCTCTCTCTCCCTTCTATCTTCCTTATCTATCCACTCCATGGCCTTTTACCCATATGGAGTAACAGTCATTCTTGTGGTGAGCGCTGCACCTTTATTCGGCTCTCTTTCATACTCACGAGAGAGATGCTCAACTGGATTGACTTTTTCTCTGGTCATTTCAAAATTCTCTAATATGAGTGGACTTTTTCTGAACTTGACTAGTGTGGTGATTTTGCTTGGTTAATATTAAAAGGGTAACACTAATTATTTTAACTAAATCATTTATATATATATATATAATTTTATTATTTTCACAAATATCCTCGTATTTTATAATATTCCATAATAATAACATGCATTTTACAAAAACTCTGTTTAATTTTTATGAACGTTGCTGATTATTTTTTGCACAAAAAACATTGGGCTTTCATTCAATATCATATTTGCCTGGAGAGCCCCAAAAAGAATTACAAAATCCCTTCTAATTCGAAAATACCCCTGCAAGCGATGCACTACCAATTCCAGGCAAGGTCTGAGAAAGGGGCTACTACAAGCAAATTTCACTGAGCTCATAACTGTCATCTCAGAACAGCATTCGATGTTCAGTTTATGCTGTTTTGGGAAGTCGTTTTCATTTACAGCAGAGTGTCTTTCAAGGAACTGCTTAGCCTTCACTACTGTCCAGGAAACCGTGTTTTTGTATAACCCAACTGCAGTTTCTCATGAAAGACTTCCATAGTTTCCTCTAGTAATGGCCCGCTATTGTTCAGTTGTTGGTCAGCCCATATCCGACCACTTCGGCTTCCCACATCAGAGACAGGGGTATACATACAATTGGAATCGACAAGCATGTCTCCTTCCAGAATGCGTAATACCTGCCATTGGAAGAAGATAAGATGATAGAAGATAGATACAAGCACGAAGCATTCCTTAAAATTATAAGATAAACTGTCCTATATGCAACCAAAGTACCTAAACATTCAAATCTTCTTGGCATAATCTCCTATATCCTCTCTGATATATAACAAAAAGATGCTTGGAAATCAGAACAGTATCTTCAATTTCAGGGCATTCCCCATTACCTGAGACATTCGAGGCCTCGACTGGGGGTCCAGCCGTATACACAAGGATGCAGCATAAAGCATACAAGAAACCTCATATTCCACATATCGATCACCCAGTCGTGGATCAATCAGCTGATCAATCATGAAGTCTTCCAGTAAAGGGCGCGCCTGTACCATCCATGAGAAAATCAATAACATTTAGCTGAACAAAGATTCTCTTAGCACTTGAAAAATGTGTTATTAGGATCTATACCCATTCTGTGAGGCATTGCTCTCCCTTGGGCCGACTCAGATCAACAGCCTTTCGGCCAGTGACAAGCTCTACCAGTACAACTCCAAAAGAGTAGACATCTGCCTTTTCTGTGACTTGCCCACTCTGGGCATATTCTGGTGCCAGGTACCTGGGATAAAATTCAAAAGGAGTTGGTTCAACAATGTTGTCACCAAGACAAAATAAAATGGCAAAAGTTAAAGAATAATGTTAGAGACAGACAAACCCGAAGGTTCCTATCACTCTAGTTTCAACACCAGTATCTCCATCGGGCTGCCACCTTGCTAGACCAAAATCCCCAACCTGGAAGCAAAAGTAGACATGTTAAGAATATTATACAAAATAACTATGTTTAAAGGTGACAGTTTCCAAAATCTAGCATTTTTTATGGGGAGATTTAACCATTCATCTGCAGCAATTCAAAAGGCCTCACCAGTGGCTCAAAGTCATGGGTGATGAGAATGTTGTTTGGTCGCATATCTCTGTGGACAATGCAACCTACTCTACATTCTTCATGAAGATATCGAAGTCCCCGGGCAGCACTAACTGCAATTTTGTGCCTTGCTGACCATTCCAGAGGTTCTTGGTGTCGTCCTGAAATTACTAGGTATGTCAACTATAATGACACATCTCGTTCTTTTGTAAATTTAACTGGTAGATGAATGTGTAAAATTTTTTTCACTTTTCCAAAGCCAAACTTTCTTCAGGCTTAAGAAAATGCTGCAGGTAATTAATTACCTAATGGTAATCACAAGACTGTGCCATTACAAAATGAAGAATTAAGCCTTACAGATTAAAGTAGCAAACAACTTTTAGGGTATTTTTCCCTTTTCCAATGCCAAACTTGATTCAGGCTTAAGCATGAAAATCCTGCTGGCAATATCCTAATGGTAATCACCAGACAGTTCCATTACAAAATGAAGCATTAAGCCTTAAGGAATAAAGTAGCAAACAGCTTTTAGAGATGTTAGAAATTTTATATAATATCATTATTGTGGAGAACATGAATCAATGAAGGGGATTACAATTACCATAGAGGTGAGAATCCAATGAGCCATTGCAAATGTATTCATAAACCAACAGCCGCCGCTTATCCTCTATGCAGAAGCCAATCAGCATGACAACATTTCGATGCTGGGCACAGCTCAAGACCTCGACTTCAGAGCAGAACTCTTGGTCTCCCTGAGAGCTTGCAAGCTTGTGCTGCTTCACAGCAACTACTTGTCCATCAGGAAGTACCCCTCGGTGGACCGACCCAAACCCTCCTTCTGCCAGGAAATTGGCCTGAGAGAACCCTCCTGTGGCCATCTCCAGCTCCTCATAGCTGAACCACCTTGGAGGCTTCCCAAACACAGGAGCCTTGTGCTGGCATATTGAACACAGGGGAGGGGGACCTGGAGGCGCATTTCGGGACAAAGATATTGCCTCTCGAACATTTCTGCTGTAATGATCAAACATGTTCTTACTTGCCGTTGCTGCTGTATGGGCATTCTCGTTGGGGTTAAGCAGCTCAGCCATTTTCCATGGATGATATCTCATACTTGTTGATGCCAGGGACATATTCTCACTGTCAGTATCTGAACTGCTACTGTACTCATCCAATTCTCGGGTTTCTTTAATGACAAAAGGCTCTTCTTTCTTTACATCCAAGTTTGCTCCAGACACAAAAAATGGAGAGGTTCCAGGTTCAGAACTTGAGATTGAAGAAGTCCCCACTTCAGTAGCAGTAAATGGTGTTCCAAGCTCAGGGCTGCTGTTGGGAGTGACCACTGGGCCTTGGATGGAATTCAGTGCATCTGTTTTTTGGCTCTTATGATCTTTCTCTGACAATTCATTAGGTTCCAAAGATGAGGAGAGAGCATCAGGCTCTCTTTTGGAAGACCCAACCAGATTAAGGCGGAGAACTTTTGGTTGAGAATGTTTCATGGTCACAATGTTACATTGCAGCTCTTCCATGCATCGTTTTTCTTCATGCTTGAGATATCTTCAGAATGTTTAAGAAAAGCAAGAGAATATATTTGTAAGAATAAAACTCTGGAAATGATAACAATTCATGTGGAAAATATTCAAAATATTACTTGTCTAATATGACCCAATTAGCCTCAGTTTTCTTAGCTTCTGCAGAGACTACCCCGCGTGGAGATCCAGATACAATTTTTATCTTGACATTAATCTGCAAAATAGAGAGATGCAAGGGCATGATAAGGTAAATAGACATTAAATATTTCAGAATTCATTATGGCATATACTCACCTTGTTTGAGTCATAAACATTGTGCAGCCTAAGAATCATTTGTGAACATGAATCAGTGATCTCAATTTTCTGTTCTGAGGTTGATCCTGAAAGAGATTTACGATGTCCACTTGCACAATCTCCTGCAAATCTTGGGAAACCCCAGAACCTCCTACCTGGAAATCTCAAAAGTACCAGTATCAACTAAGTTACTGAAGTAAATTGGTAGTCAAGCAGAACTGAAATCTTCAGTAGAGTTCGATTGTATACCATAACTTTTCACATCAGAGTTAAACCCATTCAAGAAATCCTATTACCACCCTTGAAAATATGAAGTTGCATACGCTAAAGATGCTTCAGAACCAGTTACTTGATCTCAATTCTAAGGGCACTACAACTGATCAAGCAAAGAGTAGAAGACAAAATACCCAATCTTTGAGAAGGGATAACCACGAGCAAAGTAATGCATCCACCAGGCTGGACGACATGGGTCAACGCCCAAACAAGGGCAGTCCTTGGGATCTCCTTGGAAGCCTTAACGGCAACAACAACCTTCTCAGCAGCATCAATATCCTTCTCCCGCTGCTTCCCTCTACTCAGCTCCCTGCTGCTCATTTGGCACCGCCAGAGAAGTCCAAAACCCTCTTGTTTCTATGTATGAGAGGAAAAGCCTTCATGAAAACCAATTAAAATAAAACGAAAGCATGTCCGACAGAGATTACAACCCGACAAATCCCACTGAGCACATGTCACTGGAGAGGTGAAAGAACAACAGCACGCTAGAGGTCTATCAATTCTTCGACCCCACCTTGCTATGATTTTCGTTCATGTAACAGAGAAAAGCAAACGGCTCCAACAGAGAAAAGATAACTTACAACAAGACCGTTTTCACCCATTCACATGGAATGACTCGGCTGAAAGAAGCCACATATATGTCCACTCTAAGCTCCGGTACAGTAAGGCTAATCGCTCATCTCTCCCTCTATGAGAAACCTTTGAAGAGATATTCTGAAGTAGGAAACAGAATAAACCTATACACAGAAAAATCCAGGAGATGTCCCGAAACTTCAAAAGACTAAATCTCTCCCCAGATTTGGGTGCTGTAGGGAGAAGACAAGGCAACCGCCTAAAAACATTCAGGCCAAATAAATATTTCCCTGACGAATAACTTCCCTGCAGGGTACAGTCAATCAGCTGTAGTTGCCATCTATCCGGACTAGTAAAATCAGATTTTGGTAGAATAAACAAAACAAGATTGAAACAAACCAATGAAACAAAATAAGAAAAGAGTGAAAAGGAAACATCAGGAGAGATTGCTTTACCCTGTTTTCCTTGGTGAGATGGATTTCTTATCAAGAGGACCACCGACAAACTCCAAAATTGTTCGAATCACCAGAACCTCCAAAGGTCTGGCTGTCGTGAAATGCGGGAGAGGTCAGGCTCTCGATTCGACCGAGGGATAGACACTGAAAGAGGAAAAAGCAATAATCAAGGAGCTTTTTAAATAATGATGGAGCAGGAGAAGACACTGAAAATGAAGGTAGAGAACGTCAGATAACAAGAGGTGGACCCATGCAGCATTGCCTGTGGAAGCACCAATGTGACTTCACACTTGGGTAGGAAAGATAATGGATTGAACCAGCCAAATACAAGAAACAAGACTATGGGACTAAAAAGAGATGAGAGAGGGAAGAGGGGGGACCTCTGCTTCAAAGGTGAGTTGTTGAGTTGAGAGAGGAGGGGTTTTAGTTGCTTCAACTTAGCTGCATCCCGTCACCGTGGTGGTATTACAGGAAGTAGGAAGAGAGAGAGGGTTGATGAAGGTTAGGGAGGTTGATCAATTATGAGTCTACGACAGACGGTGGTCAGCTGGTTGCTTGTATTCATTTTATTCAATTGATGAAAAAACAAATAAAAGAGCACATAGTTTTAGGTAAGAAATTAATTTGCAATAGGTTTGCGCCCTACACAATATGGACCCACCTTCTACTTTTTTTAAGGCAATAAAATACATCTCCAATTAAGTAAAACAAAAGATGTATGAAAAAAAAGTAAAAAAAAAAAGGACATTTAGAACACAAGAGTGGTCATGCCTTATGAGCAAAGAATGTTAATGCGGCAAAAAATATCTATCCATCAAATGAAAAAATACGAGAAAAAAAAGTAAACACACTATTTGATTATTCACTCTACGTTTATGCGAGTCAATATACACATGATTTAACTACTTTAGCTCATTCAAGCATGGCAAGTGTATTCTTAACTAGTACTCTAATACAGAATTTTTTTTAATTAATATTTAATTTTAATTGTATAAAAAACTAATGGATAAATATGATTAAAAATAAATTTAGAATTGAAAAAAAATTATAAATCAATATTTATTATAAATTTAGATAATTTATAAATAAATTAATTACTATCATGTTTTGATCCGATTTTTTGAATTTGGGTCAAATTATTTTGTTATAATTGTTCTCCCCTGAATTTGTACCACTCCTTAAATATTTTTTGAGAAATTATTGAAAAGAACTAATATAGCTCAAATAGGCCAGAGGTCTCGGCTTTGGAACTTGTGGGCTAAAATGCCGATTTTGAAAATATCATACAGTGGTCACAAGTGCAGTTGGCACGAGCAGTAACTCGTAAACAAACATTATGTTAAACTATGAAAACTTTAATCAATGATGTGATTTGGCCATGGTACCAAGATATGACCGATATACTCGATGGACTGACGGCAGTGCGACAAGACAGGTTGACGGACCAGTCGAGAAAAACAGCTGCAGGTCAAGTTAAGAATTGGGGCTGTTGGACCAGTGACACCAAAAATTAAATAGCTTATGAGAAAAATTATTATTTTGTGCATGTAGTGAGGTTCGAGACCATAAAAACGCCCAATAGAGGTAGTGATGCATCATAGGGGCTATTGGACGATATGGTAGAGATAAGGGCAGTTTGTCGTGCCAACACTCAAGGAAGCTCGACGTAGCTTCATGCGCATGAGACCGAAGTGGGTAAGGATAAGGTTTTTGTCCTCATACGAACATGAAGTTCTTTTTGGGTTTGAGGGTCAGATGTTGCGAACATCTACTCATTCACAGGGTAGAAGTGGACGGGCTTCTATCTAGGTGGCCGGTAAAGTCGCTTCGACGCCACAAGTGGGTGTAGTGGACGGGCTGCCCTACGAATGTGTGATCCCTTCATGATGAAGGGCATGTTTTGATTGTTAAACACACCAACCGTGGTTAATGAGGAACAATGGTTTTGAAAACTGAGAAATTCAGGAAGAAATGGTTTTAAAGAAAATAAGGCGCCTGACATACTATAATTCAAACTATTTTTCTGAAACTCATATTTTAACCACTAATTCACTAATTTATTGAACTCACCCCCTCTATTTACCCCCTTTCAGGAAACTGTGGGAAAAATTGACCTAAAGACCTTCAGCTAGCTAAACTTACAAAACAGATATGTAAGTTCAAATTTTATGCAGTTTTAATTAATGATATTCCAGGAAAGGTACAGGTTTAAAAGACATCTTACTCTTTACGGTTCAAAGAAGTGGAAAACCCTTAATAAACTAGGAGACTAGCGGGTTGATCATGGGTATCCGACTAAATCGGGTCGAGGCGTAACAACTTGAATGATATCAGAGCCTATTTCCTCGAATACATTATTAAGACTAGAAAACATAGTAACTAATAGAGATGATTTTAAAATTTCAGAATGGCTCCCAAGAAAGGAAACAAGGCATAATTGTGAGGGAGGACATTCTAATTTGTTCATGATATGATAAGAGTAATACTTGATTAAAAGTGGTTGAGACTCAACACACCAAATGGACTAGTGGTAAAAATAAGTAAAAATTGCCAAGCCCCAAGAAGTAAGTAACATGCATACAAGGGATGACAATGACTCAACAACTTTAAGAAGAATTTATAGCCATAAGAAATCTCAAGAGAACTTATCAATTTTTTCTTGGACGGTTAGAAATAACCCCCTTGAGAAGGGATGACTTTTGAAAAAGTCATGGTTTTCTTTTAAGTGAGGAATCGAGTATTCATGCTATTAAGGCGACGATGATACCAAGTGAGTACCTCAAATCTTAGGAGGGAAAATGATGAGATGTTTTTTTTGCTAAGGGTTTAATACGAGACGTTAAGTCTAACCCTTCCATTGGAGTTAGTATGCCAATAATCGCCTTAGAATTTGTCATGATGTCAGTTATTTGTATGGATGATCCTACCGAAATGATACCCATAGAAAGGCAAATGTTACGCCTCGAAGGAAGGGGTAAACCTAGAAGGATAATAAGAAAATCGGTGCACTGAAAAAGCAAAAGAGATGAATGGAAGATAAATCCCTCATGTATGATGATGAAGGTAAAGGATGTAACTTAATGTAGAAAATACTGAGGACAAAAAAGAAGTTAAATTTAAAAGGCAAGTATAGGAGGTTTTGTAAATTAATGACATTACAAAGCTGGTAAGTATCAATGTAAAATAAGTTGGGTGTTGTGAGAAAAAAATTTCATGTTGAAAATGTGGAAATGGCCTATTATTAGTTGGAAACATTGAAACATAAGTGGAGTATGACTAACAAGTCTTGTAGGTACCATTATCACCAACTAAACGACATTTGGTGAAGAAGCAATGAACCACTATACATGAGAAGAAATCTTGTAAAGCTAAGAAATTTTGATGGAATTAAATAGAACACACTAGAAAATGGTTGACTAAATAGCGAATGAGGAACTCGATGTAGAAAGAGCAATTCAATTATGTGATTAGAAGGAAATTGACAAATGAAACCACTTGAAAAAAAAAAAAGAAATACTGTCACACTTCGACCCAGTTCGGTTGGATCCTCGTGATCAACCCACTGCTCCCTTGGTTTAAAAGGGATTTTCCCTTCCTTTAATCAAGAGTAGCCATGCGTAGTTTTAAACTTTGTTCTGTGGAATAGCATAAATCAATAAAAATGCAAAATTAAAAGTAAATTTTAAGAATAGTTGATGGAGGGTATTTCTTCACGGTTTCTTTTGTTAGATCTTCTTACTCCTGAAAGGGGTAAAAGAGAGGGGGTGAGTTCTACAACTCAGTGAGCGGGTGTTGAGAATGAGTTTTCAAGAAAACAACTTTATTCAATATGTGCCAAAATTCTTATTTCTTTTAAGAAGGATCTTTCCTCAAATTCTGGTTTTTCAAAACCTCTTTCTATTTGTTATTAGGTGTATTTAGCAAACATCACACGCCCTTTATCAGGAAGGGTACACATATTCGCATGTGTAGCCTGTCCACTGCACCCACTTGTGGATTGGAGTGTTTTTATCGGCCACCAAGATAGAAGTCCGTCCACTTCTATCGTAGGTCTGAGTGGATGTTCTCAACATCTGACCCTCAGACCCGAATGCCACTCCGTATTCGTATGAGGACATATACCTCATCCTGACCCCACCCCGATCTCATGCACAAGAAGCTACTCCGAGCTTCTCGACTGACTAGTATGACAAATTGCCTTTATCTCCACCATGATGTCCAGTAGCCCTTAGGACCTATCACTACCCCTCTTGGGAGTCTTGATGGTCCTATACCTCAAGTGCATGCACAAAATAATAGTTTTCTCATATAGCCATTATCTTTGGTGCCACGGGTCTAATGGCTACGACCCTCAACCTGACCTACAGCTTTTTGTCTAGAATGATCTGTCGACTTGGCCCTAACGCACTACCACCATTGAGTATTGTCGGTCCTAACTCGGTACCATGGCGAGTTCACATATACAATTTCATTTAGAAATTTTATGGCTTTCCATTATTCAAGTTTGTTTACGAGCTCTTACTTGTGCCCACTAGCCTTGGGCCCACTGCACATGATTTTCCAAAATTGGGCATTTAGCCCCATAAGTTCAAAAACTGAGGCCTCCAGCCTATTTGAGCTATTTTAGCTCCCGTCAAGAAGGTCTCCCAAATAGTTTAAGCATTGGAACACAGTCAGGGGAGAACACTTCTGACAAAAATATATTTTCACTTCATCCCACCAATTGGGTGTGATGAGATCTCCACTTACAACCGGCAAGTAGATTTCTCCTTCCTTCAAGGAAGTTCATCATACTAATTGGGTATGATTTCCTTTACTTACAACCGGTAAGTAGGTTTTAGCTTAAATCGCCCATCACCCCAACCGGGTATGATGTTAAAGTTCCACTTCACAAGTGGTTTTTCATTTCTAAAGTGCTCACCATCCCAACCAGGTATGATGTAAATATACCCACTCACCCGATAATCGTGACATATTTGTCTCTAGTCGATTTCCAACTCCACACTAGCTTATCCTTGCTAGCATCCCGATATCTCGTATTCCTACACGATTTATGCATCCTTATCGGTTAAGGTTTGATATAACAACCATCGTTTTCTCATGTATGAGCGTCTAGGCTCAAAATCGTTAATTAATTGCACTTAGGTCCCTAAAGTTAATTTTCCATAACTTTAGGTCCATAATGCCAATTTTCCCCAATTTGAGTCCCAAGGCTTCCAAAATTCCCCATTGAGTCCTCATTTTACTCAAAATTGTATAAGAGGCTCAACTTTTCCAAATTTCCAATTTGGTCCCCAACTTTTCAAAATTACCATTTTGCACATACTTTCCAAAAATGGCAATTTGAGCCCAAATGTTTCAAAAATCGACCAATTGGTCCTCCAATATATTTTTCATGGCCAATTGGCCTTCAATTTTGGGAAATTGCAAAGAGGTCCCTCAATTTTTTGAAATTCCCATTTTCTCCAAAAATTGCCCCCAATTTCTCCCCTTTAAACTGAACGAATTTGATTTCTTTAAATTAGCCATTCAATCGGGGTTATTTGCTCAAATTGAAGGTATGGATTAGGTCCTATAGTTCCATACGATTCAATTGAGCTTTGAATCGCAGTATTTGGGTTTGAATTGATTTCAAACGAAGTTTCAACGAAAAATTGCTCATAGATAGAGAAAGCTTCGAAAGCTTACCGTCGGAGGTGCGGCGATCTGAGCTCTCGATCGAGGAAGGTAGCTCTTGTCCTGAGGTTACTTCTAGGATCAAGAATTGCTACAATTGACATCGAATTGAGGGAGAATTTTGTCAATAAAGTTTAGTACTTTCTCTCTCTAACTCCAATATGTAACGACTGATAAGAGTCATTCTAGCTCTATTGAGGTCGTATGAGGGTTGTAGGGGTGTTGGGAAGGCTTGGTTTGGCTGAAGGAGGGCTGAATTTGGCCGAATTTAGCTCGACCAAAATAGAGCAACTTCGATCCATCGGAGTTGCTTCACTATTTGATTTCGCTGGCACTTCTCCCGCGGTCCTCGGGTCGAAAGTAAGGTACTATCAGGTAGCTGACTTCACCTGGAGTTTGTTGGACTCGACCTTGCCTTCTAAGGCTGAGAAAAATGCCTATATTGGAGATCTGGTTCGAGCTTCACCAGAAAATGGAGCAATTAAGAGAGAATGGAGATTTCAGGTGTATGGAGGATAAATGGAGAGGAGCTCGTTATATAGGGAGCTCGGGTATAAAGAGCTCATCTCCATTCATCCTACTCACACCTAAAATCTCCATTCTCTCTCAACTACTTCATTTTCTGGTGAAGCTCAAACCAGAGCTCCGACTTAGGCAGTTTTCTTAACCTCACAAGGTGAGGTTAGGTTCTTTAGATTCCAAGTGAAGTCAACTATCTGATAGCAACCTTCGTTCGATCCGAAGACTGTCGAAGAAGCGCCGGTGGAAACAAACATTGAAGCAACTACAAAGGACCGAAACTGCCATATTTCAGCTGAGCTGAAATTGGCCAAATTTAGCCCTCCTCCAGCTAAACCAAGCTCCTTAGTTATTGCATGTTAGAGTTAGAGAGAGAAACTACAAAATTTCACTAATGAAATTCTCCCTCGATTCGAGGTAAATTGTATAAATTATTGATCCTAGAAGGTACCCCAAGAAAAGAGCTACCTTTCCTAATAGAGAGTTCAGACCGCCGCACTTCCGACGGTAAGCTTTCAAAGCTTTCTCTCTCTATGTGTAGTTTTTCGGAAAAGCTCCATTTGAGCTCGTTTCAGCCTCAATTCTTACGATTCAAAGCTCCATTGAATCATGTGGAAGTGTAGGAACTGATTTACACCTTCAATTGGAGCAATTAACCCCGATTGAATGGCCAATTTGAAGAAATCAAATTTGGTCAGTTTGAAGGGGAGAAATTGGGAAAACATTTGAGAAAAATTGGGGATTTCATAAAATAGAGGGACCTCTTTGCAATATCCCAAAATTGAAGGCCAATTGACCATGAAAAAGATGTTAAGGGAACAATTGGTCGATTTTTGGAACAATTGGGGTCAAATTGCCGTTTTTGGAAGGTAGGGGTAAATGGTAATTTTTGAAAAGTTGGGGGACAAAATTAGAAATTTGGAAAACTTGAATCCCTTACACAATTTTAGGTAAAACGAGGACTCAAAAGGAATTTTGGAAAATTTTGAGCTCAAATTGGGCAAAGGTTGGCATTAGGGACCTAAAGTTAAGAAAAAAATAAACTTTAGGGACCTAAATGCAATTTATCGATTATTTGTGAGCCTAGGCTTTTATGCCAAACTTTAAGTGAAAAGGGTGCCCAAATTGTGTAGGGACAAGTGTGATTGAACCCCAGCAAGAGAAATCTTGTGTCGACTTGGAAAACCAACCAATGACGAACACGTCATGGTTAGCGGGTAAGTGAGCATATTTACATCTTAGCCAATTGGGATGATGAGCACTATACAAATGAAAAAGCAACTTTTAAGTGGGATTTTAACATCATACCTAAATGGGGTGATGGGCAAACTAAGCTAAATCCTACTTACCGGTTGTAAGTAGAGGAAATCATATCCGGTTGATATGATAGACTTCCTTAAAGGAAGAATAAACCCACTTACCGGTTGTAAGCAGAGATATCACCACACTTGGTTGGTGTGATAAAGTGGAACTTTGTTTTTGTTAGAAGTGTTCTCCCCTAATTGTGTCCCAATGCTTAAACGTTTTGGGAGAACTTCTTGACAGGAGCTAGAACAACTCGGATAGGCTAGAGGCCTTGGTTTTTGAACTTGTGAGGCTAAATGCCCAATTTTGGAAAATCAAGTGCAGTAGGCCTAAGGCTAGTGGGCACGAGCAAAAGCTCATAAACAAACATGAGTTATGAAAGCCATGAAAACTCTTAATGAAATGGTTGTGTTATTTCACCATGGTACCAAGTCAAGACCAACAATATTTGATGGACTGGTGGCAGTGCGTAAGGGCCAGGTTGACGGACCAGCCTAGACAAATAGCTACACATCAGGTTGAGGGTCAGTGCCGTTGGACCATAGGCACTAAAGATAAATGGCCAACTGTGAAAATTATTATTTGGTGCTTGTACTTGAGGTACAAGACCATCAAGACACCCAAGAGGGATAGTGATGTATCATAAGGGCTACTGGACGACATGGTGAAGATAAGGGTAGTTTGTTGTGCTAGTAGTCGGAAAGCTCGACATAGCTTCTTGCGCATGATACCGGGCTGGGGTCAGGATGAGGTCTCCGTCCTCATATGGACATAAAGTATTTTGGGTCTGAGTGTCGAACGTCTAGGACGTTCACTCAGACTCGAGTAGAAGTCAAGGACTTCTATCATGGTAGATGTTAAAGACACTTCGATCCATAAGTGGGTTGAGTCGTCGTAACTGCATCTCATGAATGTGTGTACACTTCTTAATGAAGGGCGTGTGTTGACTATTAAACACACCTAATATGGAAATAGGAAAAAAATTTTGAGAACCTTGGAAAGGATATGAAAATCCTTGGAAAAAGAATTGGTAAACCTTGGAAAAAGGCTTAGGGAAAAGAGATTGAAAATTGAGGAAAATCCCTTTTAAAAGAAAATGTTGCCCTTGGCGTAAAGGTTTTTTTTCGAAAACTGAACTTTGAGGAAAAAAACCATCTATTTAAAGAAATGATAACCTTGGTGTGGCTATTTTTAAACTCACTCCCAACACCTGCTCACTGAGTTGTAGAACTCACCCACTCGCTTTTACCTATTTAAGGTAACCAAAGGGAAACCATAATTTAAAGACCACCTTGTAAGATAGGTATGGTAGTTTTAAAATATTTAGTCTTGTATATTGTTATTCCAGGAAAGATAGGAAAGAAGGACGCCTTACTCCTCGTGGTTTAAAAAGGTGTGAAACCCTTTACGGACCAAAAGGAGTAGCGGGTTGATCACGAGGATCTAACCAAACCAAGGGAAACCTACTAGGAGGACCCAAGGAGAAAGTTAAACATAATGAACAGGTAAGTAGGAAGATAGTATCAAAGGACGCAGTGACAAGTAAGAATGAGTGGGTTACTCATAATAAGGAAATAAAGGAAAGAACATCCGGGAAACCTTGGAGAAGTAAGCCCTTCAATTCAGAAGTTGTTAAGGGGAATAACCATTGACATCAAGGCCGGTTGTGGTCCATACTCGCTTAATAGAGCCCAAGGAGTAGACGACTAGACATAAAACCAAGTACTAGGAACCAACTTATCAGTAGGAGTTCCTCGAAGGGAGGATATGGAACAAAAGGGAGTTGGAGGACAGGGAAGGATAAATAGCAGACAACCATATCGATATTAGAAGGGTGTAAGAAAGGAAAGGAGGAAAAGCCTCCAAGAAGTGATAGAGAGGTTGAACCAGGATGGGAGTCACTAGGTAGAAGGATAAAGGAAGGAAGTGAGACCTTAGAAGAGAAAATCCCAAGCTGAGGAACCGACAAATGGATCATAAGAGGCTTAAACTTAAATAAGAAAGCTCATAAAGAAGCATAAGTAGTTGAAGGTATATTAGGACGACCAAGTGTGACCTATTTTGGAAGAGTAGATAAGCCAAATAGAGATTTTAGATGAATCTAGTAGAAGGAAGCAACTAGTAATAATGGAACAATCAAGGAGAATAAATGATGCCCTAAGAAGGATCGAGAAGTAGTAGAGACTACACTTGAAGAAGGGCAATAGGATGGGCATAGTGTGAAGTACGAAAAATAAGACCTGACGATTGGAGATACCTCAGATAGGAAAGTAAAGGGTAAACTCGAAAATTAAGGTCAGTGAATGATTAAATGTGGGAAAAAGCTCTAATTCAAAAGGGTGTATGAATCTGAAGGAAGGAAACCTCTAAGAAATAGTAAGAAATTCAAATGTATGGCGCCTAAGGGGAAAGTCTCTACTTGGAAGGACATAGTAGAGAATGAAAACCATTAAAGGAGAACTCCCCAAACAAAGGAATTGTGAAATAGTTATGAGCAAATAAAAGTGGGTTAAGGAAAAAGGAAAATCCTTGAGTAAAAGATGCCACCAAAAATGAGGAAGGATATAAGAAGGGAAGAATCCCAGCGTGTCGATAAGTCATTAGGAAACCCAATTATTGACATCGGAAATACCCAATAAGGAAGTGTTATAGAAATCTAATGGACTGAGATAGGTTCTAGAACACGTCATGATGTAAGTGACATGTAAGCCCAACAGTCTCGAGGAAAAATATGACTCAAGTAAGGAAGAGTCAGTTAGCAAGCATGGCGAGGTCAAATATAATTTAGACCAAAGTTATAATAAATAACAGATGTAGGAAGGGTTGAAATAGGATGAATGGGTAATAACACTGAAACCCATGAAAACAAGTACGTAATGCTCAAAAGAACATCGAGCTAAGGGTTTCAATGACCAAGAGAATTACTAGACCCAGGAACGATTGGGCATTTTGGAACTCCCAATCCTGAACTCTTGGGCAAGAACTCTTAAGAGGAAGAATCTTGCTCTAAGTAGAGGAGGAAGTGGACCTAAGGATATAAATTTGGACTAGTGGGCAAGACATGCCTAGTTATGATAAACTCCAAGGAGGGAGTAAACAATGTAAAGGAAAGGAAATTCCTTAAATGCATGATTTGAAGGGTCTAAGTGAAAGAACAACTAAAGTATTAGCTTGTCGAGCAAACCCCAAGTTGACATTAAGGGAAACTATTCCCAATGTCGTTTGGGGACAAAACTCCTAAAATGAGGGGAGAGTTGTAAGCCTAGTCCCTTAAAGATAGGAAAATCAGGAAAAGAACTAGTCAACTCAAGAGAGAAAACCGAATCGCTTCATGAACCTTAACCGATAGTGAAAGGGAAAAATGGGAAATTTACAAACACCAAGAGACTAAAGGAGTCATAAAAATCATGGAAAAGGACTTTGAGATAAATTGGAAGAGAAAACCAGATCGGTTCAAGTGAACTAGACCTAAACTAGATTGAACCAGTTTCTAAATTCATTGTTCTAGGTGGCTTAAAATATTCAAATTGAAGCCATCATTGGATAAAGAATGAACTTAGATAAATTTATAAATTTTTAATTTTGAGAAAATCGGTTAAATCAGGCCTAAACTAGCTAGTTTAAGCATTAATGTCATGCCCTGACCTGATTTGGTCGGATCCCCGTGATCAATCCACCACTATCCCGGTTTATTAAAGGGTTTCCCCTCATTATAAATTGTAAAGAGTAAGGTGTCCTTTAAACCTGCACCTTTTCCTGGAATAACATAAATCAAAACTGCATAATATCTTAAATTTATCATGCCTATCTCATAGGCGTCTTAGTTGATGGTCTTTAAGGGTAGGCTTTCCGGGATTTCCTGTAAGGGATATAATGGAGGGGGTGAGAACAACTACTCAGTAAATAGATTTTCAAAATTTAACTTTTAGGAAAAAGATTTGTATTGGAGTGTGCCAGACTTCTTATTTTCTTTCAAAAATCCTTTTATTACAAATCTCTGTTTTCATCACCATTTCTTTTTAATCACAGTGTGTCATCACCCAACACACATCCTTCATCATTAAGGTCAAAACACACAATCACAGACTAGCCCGTCCACTTAACCCACTTTGGTGTCGGAGCGACTTTATCGGCCACCTAGATAGAATCACGTCCACTTCTACCCTGAGAATGAGTGGATGTATGCGACATCCGACCCTCAATCTCGAAATCAATTCTCTGTGTCCGTATGAGAACAGAGACCTCATCCTGACCCCACCCTGGTCTAATGTGCAATGCAGCTACGTCGAGCTTCGCAAGGTCACCTGGTCCAATGAACTACCCTTATATCCACTAGGTTGTCCAGGGCCCTAGGACACATCACTACACCTCTTGGGCATCTTGAAGGTCTCGTATACACAGTGCATGCACAATCAATATTTTCATCTCATGCCTTATAATATGTGGTGCCACTAGTCCAACGACCCTCACCATCAACTCAACCTGTAGCTATTTGTCTTGACTAGTTGGAGACCTGTCATTTTGCACGACCACTAGTTGATTGAATATGTCGGTCCTGTCTTGGTATCATGGCTAAACAATTCATTTCCTTAAAGTTTTATGTCATATATCTCATGTTTGTTTACAAGCTACTGTTCATGCCAATTAGCCTATGGCCTACTGTTCGAGATTTTCAAAATTGGGCATATTAGCCCCCAAGTTCCAAAACTGTGGCTCCCGATCTATAAGAGCTATTCGAGATCCTGTCAAGAAGGTCTCCCAAATTGTTTAAGTAGTGGCACATAGTTAAGGGAGAGCACTTCTGCCTGTGAGGGCGCGACGGTATGAGCTTTCTATCTGAGCAAGTAGCTCTCTTTCTGTGGTTCCTCCTAGGATCAAGAATGACATTAATTGATGTCGAATTGGATTAGAATTCTATCTTTGAAATTCGACCGACTCTCTCTCTCTAACATTGATCGGAAATTACAGAGGGAGTCGAATTGGCTTACCTTTCAGTCCTAATTCGGCCGTGGGAGGGCTGAGGAAGTGTTTAAAAGGCTTGGTTTGGCCTGAGGAGTGCTCGAATTGGCCAATTTCAGATCAGCCGAAATAGGGCAACTTTGGTCTGCCAGGGCTACTTCACTGTTCCATCACGCCGATGCTTCTCCGACTACCATAGGAGCAAACGGAGACTATAGGCGTGTAGCTGACTTCTCTCCGGTTCTAAAAATCTCGACCTCACCTTCTTTAGATCAGAAATGACCCTATATCGGAGCTCTGGTTTGAGCTTCACCAAAAACTAAGCAGCTAAGAGAGAGTGAGCTTTTCAGGTGTGGAGAAGATGAATGGGGAGGGGGTCTTTGTATAGGAAGCTCGAGGACTTTTTTGCCGTACGATTGGTACCTTTATGATGGGCATTAATGGTCAAAAACATATTGAACGGAGATGTTTCTTTTTTGCCGGCGCTGCTTTAATTTTCCGGCGAGTGAACAGTGCTGTCATCTGGAGGAAGAAGGTGACATTGTCCCGAACTGGATCGGACTGGTCCGAACCGTGTTCAAAGCTTAAACCGGCCAGTTCACCCTCATTCGAGCGAGTTTTTCAAATCTAAAAATTTTTAAATTCATCTAAATTCAATTTCTATCCAATGGTGGCATCAAATCTCAAATTTGTATTTTTAAAGCCACCTAGAAAAATGAATTTAGAATATGGTTCAATAGTGGTTCAAACTAGTTCGGATCAGATTCATAATTTTATCCCTCCTTTTATCGGGTAGTATTCCTCAACTAACTTTACTGTTATCCAATTATCCTTCGTATCTTGACAACATGTCTTACATAACTGTGTTGGTTTTCCTTACCCACTTGTCCTTTCCTAACTTCTTTATTGGGTCTTTCTGGTGCCAATTATTTGGTTTCCCGGTAGTTTACCAACAAACTGGGATTCTTTCCTTCTTAAGTCCTTGACAATCCTTATTCAAGGATTTTCCTTTTTCTTTAATCCACTTTTACTTACTCGTAATCACTTCATGATTCTTCATTCTACAATAATCGCTTTCAATCTATGTGTCGATTCTTTTGCTTGGGATGGTTCCATCCTTCCGATTTCGTTCTCTACTATGTCCCTCACAATAGAGATTTCCATCTTAGGAGTTACATGCTCAACCTCCATATTATTCATTGTAGGGTTCTTTCTCCCTTTCTTCACACCCCTATCTATGTTAGGACATTTGCCCGTATTGGATCCTTCTTTATCCACAACTTCTGTTTCATCCCTCTTCCTTACTAGAGATACTTTTGATTTTCAGTCTTATTCTGTACACTTCACACTATGCTCAGCCGTCCACTCTTTAAGCTTCATATGTGCGTGCGGACTATGACCTGTCTTACCAATTGTGGTTATTCTTCCTTAACTACATCTTATTTAGAGGGTTCACTTTCCCAACGTTTCTCGGACGTTCTTTCCTTCATTAGCTTATTATGGATAGTTCACTCATTCTTACTTGTCACAACATCTCTTGATGCTAACTTCCTACTTACCATTTTCTTGAGTTTAACTACTCCTTAGATTCTCTTAATATGCTTCCTTGGGTTTCTTTCACCTTAGCATACATTTTATTTGCAAATTTGTCTCCTCACCTCTCATCACATGGTCCCATTTCTTCTTTATTAGGTCATGTATCCTTTCTCACGATTTCTTTATTTGGAAGGATTCTTACCCTTTTCTCCCGTAATTTCTTTTTCATTCATCTTGAAGACACCTAACTTTAAATGATGTCCCTTGATGCTATTCTTTCATGCTTACCTTTACTCTTGAGATCCTACGGGTACGTCCTTTATACTCCATCCTCATTCTCACTCGTACCCTAGTACATGTCTATTTCTTTCTAGGGAGAGCTGACATCCACCTAGTTTCATATTCCCTTGATCATCCTTTGAGAGTCTCATTTAACCATCTCATAGCCCTTTTTTTTTATCGTAAATCCAGTCTCGATCATTGATTTCTTTAAGGATTTCCTTTATCCATTTTTTTAACATTTTATCCTTTTCACATCTCCCTTCCTTGTCGTGGTTTAAATCCATGGTTCTCCTGAAGGTTAGTTCGTTAACTGCCTCGTTCCAACTATTTTTATTATCCAACTATTTGGATAGTTGTATCACTTGTCTTTCATGCCCATCCTATTGTTACTAATTACTTCTTTCTACTAGTTTCTCCTAGAACCATTATTTGGCTCTATTACTCTTCCAAAGCAGGTCAGACTTGGCCTTCAATACATCCTTCCTTCAAGAAGTTTCTAATGATGGGTTGGTTCCTTGTACTCCACGTTATGTCCATCCGCCAATCCAATGATCCTTTAAAGGGGGTACTTAATTGTATGCATCCCTCTAGAGTTCCTTTTTGTAACTCCTTTATTCTCTTCCCGATTCTTACTGTATCATACCCTGACATTTTTGGAGGATGTTTTTCGTGTTTTCCCCTTTCCGAGGGGGTTCTAGGCATACCTCTCATATACCTTACCTCTATTCTTGTGGTATTCCTCTATGGTTGTCTTTCTTAAGAAGAAGTTTGTACTTCCTTCCTTTACCTTGCTATTTCTTGTCCTCCTTGTGAATAGCTTACTTAACTCGCTCCACTGTTTTTGGCCTTTGGTCCTACAAGTATTCTGTGTCCTTAGACTTCGATAGTTGGCATGGTCCTTAGGTGGCATTGTCCTCAGACCACGGGGTATGGGACTGTCCTTAACTACCTATCTTATTCTCTTATTCCATATTATGTTATTTATTGCGTGGACCGATGAGGTTCCTTAAGCATTTCTGAGTCTTTTCTAGGGTTGTTGGCGGTTTGGTGCTTTGTTGTCCTTGAGTTTGAACACCTTGATAGGTTCCTTGTTGAATCTCCTTTGCTAAAGGTTATTCTAATAGTCCTTTTGGGTTTCTTAATTCCCTGATTCAATTTCCATAACCGAAATGGAAAATTTTCCTAGTTTTTATGGTAGTGTGGGTCTGTCTGATTACTTTCCTTGGGGGCAATCTTCCTAGCAAGATCATATCATTAAGAGATAGGAATTTAAGAATTTGAGTACTTCATTAATAGGGGGATAAAAAGGTTGGGGTTTTAGCCCTATCACCAAAAGTAGTCACAGAATAGATAAGAAGCTAATTTTTCTTGGCAAGTATCCTCCATGGTAAGATTATACATCCATACTAGCATTCCTAGCTTTAGGCTTGGCTCTCTTTGTACACATGACTGTGACCCTAACATGTCCTGGCACCGTACTCCTTGGTGGTCCTGGATATTTCCCCATTTGGTCCTTTGGGGCTTCTACTATATCCCGTGCAATGGGAAGCTTCAAGATTTGTCTTCCTACGAGGACAGGGTGTTGAGTAGAGTCATTCCTAGTTTTCTTGGTTCCTCTCCTCGGAGTCATCTGTAAATTTTAAGATAAATCCTATTAGTTACTGTATTTTCTAGTCTTGATTATGTATTCGAGGAAACATGCCCTAATACAACTCAAGTTGTCATGCCCCGACCTGGTTTGGTCGGATCCCCATGATCAACCCGCCACTCTCCCGGTTTATTAAAGGGTTTCCCCTCATTATAAACCATAAAGAGTAAGGCACCCTTTAAACCTGCACCTTTTCCTAGAATAACATTAATCAAAATTGCATAATATCTTAAATTTATCATACTTGTCTCACAGGCATCTTAGTTAATGGTCTTTAAGGGTAGGCTTTCCGGGATTTCCTAAAAGGGATATAAGGGAGGGGTTGAGTACAACTACTCAGTGAATAGGTTTTCAAAATTTAAATTTTAGGAAAAAGATTTGTATTGAAGTGTGCCAGACTGCTTATTTTAATTAAAAAATCCTTTCATTTCAAATCTCTATTTTCATCACCATTTCTTTTTAATCACGGTGTGTCATCACCCAACACACATTCTTCATCATGAAGGTCAAAACACAATTGCAGGCCAGCCCATCCACTAAACCCACTTGTGGCATCGGAGCGACTTTCCCGGCCACCTAGATTGCACATCCACTTCTACCCTGAGAATGAGTGGATGTACGTGACATCCGACCCTCAATCCCGAAATCAATTCTCCGTGTCTATATGAGGACACATACCTCATCCCGACCCCACTTCAGTCTCATGCGCAATGAAGCTACGTCAAGCTTCACAAGGTCACCTGGTCCGATGAACTGCCCTTATATCCACCAGGTCATCTAGGGCCCTAGGACACATCACTACCTCTCTTGGGCGTTTTGAAGGTCCTATACACACAGTGCAAGCATAATCAATATTTTTATCTCATGCCTTATAATCTGTGGTGCCACTATTTTAACGGCCCTGACCATCAACTCAACATGTAGCTGTTTGTCTTGACTAGTCCGAAGACCTGTCATGTCGCATTGCCACTAGTTAACTAGATATGTCGGTCCTGTCTTGGTACCATGGATAAATAATTTATTTCCTTAAAGTTTTATGGCATATATCTCATGTTTCTTTACGAGCTCCTGCCTGTGCCAAGTGGCCTATGGCGCACTGTTCGAAATTTTCAAAATCAGGCATATTAGCCGCCAAGTTCCAAAACCGAGGCTCTCAACCTATAAGAGCTATTCGAGCTCCCGTCAAGAAGTCTCCCAAATCGTTTAAGCAGTGGCACATAGTCAGGAGAGAGCACTTCTGACAAAAATATGTTTTCAGCTGTCCATCATACCGACCGAGTATAATGATATCTCCACTCATAACCGATGAACAGGTTTTCCACTTCCTTCGAGGTAGTTTCATCATACCAACCAAGTATGATCTACTTACAACCAGTAAGTATTTTTTTCGCATGATTCTTCACATCACTCCTCTAAGTTGTGATGTTTAAAATACCACTAACTAGTGGGTTTTCTTTTCGAGGTATTTATCATCCCCAACCAGGTATGATATAAAATCCTACTCACTCGTTAATGCAGTGAACTCCACTCGACCGATTCTTTGTATTCACTCGAGCTTGTCCTTGCTGGCATTCCCGGTACTTCGTATTCCTACATGATATGAACATCTTTGTACATTATCAATCGGTCTAATATCCTTCATTCATTCCAAATGAATGAGAAAACCAAACTTTTTATTTATTTGCAATTAGGTCCCTAAAGTTATTTTTCTTTAACTTGAAGTTCCTAATGCCAGTTTTTCCTCAAATTGAGTCTTGAAACTTTTAAAATTTATTTTAGGATCTCAATTTATTTAAATTCACAAAAAGGGGTTTAATTTCCCAAATTTCCAATTTGGTCCCCCAACTTTTCCAAAATTACCATTTTGCCCTTCCTTTACAAAAATGTTAAGTTTCACCCCAAAGATTCTAAAATTCCTCAATTGTCCCTCTAACATTATTATCATGCCCAATTGAGCTTCAATTTTATAAAATTATATCTTGATCCTTCAAATTTTCAAAAATCCCCAATTTTCCCCCAATCTCAACTCACTAACACAGCCAAAATTGATTTTATCAAATTGACCGATCAAACACCTCTAATTTTGAAATTGAAGTTGAAATTGAGTTTCTACATGTTCATACAATTCCAAAGAACTTTGAATTGTAAGTTTAAACGCTGGAACGAGCTCAAACGGAGCTTCGCCGGAAACAGACTTTAGAGAGAGAAAGCTTTGATTGCTCACCAGTGAAGGCGCGTTAGTCTTAGCTTTCTATCTAGGCAAGTAGCTCTCCTCTTAAGATTTTTCATAGGATCAAGAATGACATCAATTGATGTCGAATTGGATTAGAATTATATCATTGAAATTTGGCCAACTCTCTCTAACACTGATAAAAAATTACAGATGGGAGCCAAATTGTCTTACCTTTCAGTCCTAATTCGGTCGTAGGAGGGCTGTGAAAGTGTTGGGAGGGCTTGGTTTGGCATGAGGAGGGCTCAAATTAGCCAATTTCAGCTTGGCCGAAATAGGGCAACTTTGGTCCGCCGAAGCTGCTTCACTGTTCCATCACTTCGGCACTTCTTCGGCGACCCACGGAGCAAACGGAGACTACAAGCATATAGCTGACTTCGCCCCAGTTTTATAGAACCCGGTCTCACCTTCTTTGGCTTAGAAATGACCCTATATCAGTGCTTTGATTCAAGCTTCATCAAAAAACTAAGCAGCTGAGAGAGAGTGAGCTTTTAGGGTGTGGAGAGGATGAATTGGGGGGAGGGGGGGGGGGTCTTTATATAGGAAGCTCGAGAACTTCTTGGCCGTTCAATTGGCACCTTTATGACAGGCATTGATGGCCAGAAACATATTGAACGGAGTCATTTCTTCTTCGCTGACACTGCTTCGATTTTCCATCGAGTGAACAGTGTTGTCATCTGGATGAAGAAGCTGACATTGTTGCAAATCGGGCCGAACCGGTCCGACCGGGTTCAAAGCTTAACCGGCCGGTTCACCCCCCCATTTGATCGAGTTTTTCAAATCTAAAAATTTCTAAATTTATCTAAATTCATTTTTATCCAATGATGGCCTCAAATCTCAAATTTTAATTTTTAAGGCCACCTAGAAAAATGAATTTAGAATTCAGTTCAATAGTGGTTCAAACTGGTTTAAACCAGTTTAATCAGATTTAGATCCGGTTCACCTGAACCGGTTTGGTTTTCATCTCCCATTCATTCTAAAGTCCATTTCCATGACTTTTCGGACTCTTTGGGTAACTCGGGATCCATAAATTTCCTGCTTTTCCCTTTCTCTAATGGTTCTAGTTCATGAACTAACTCGGTTCATTAATCGATTCAATCTAGTTGGATCCGGTTCATCTAAACCGGTCTGGTTTTTCTCTTCTAATTTGTTCTAAGATTCTTTTCCAAGGTTTTATGAACCATTTGGATCATCCAAGAGTTGTAAATTTCTAAAAGTGCTCATTCCCAAATGATCGGGTTTGTGAACCGATTCGACTTTCTTACTCATTTTAAGTAGTTCTTTTCCCAGTTTTCCTAAACTCAAAAGGGCGTGGTTTACAATTGAACTCGGTCGGACCGCTCCGATCCAGTTCAAAATAGTGTCGTCTTCTTCTTGCATATGATTACACTTTCATTTAATGCATGAACGGATAACGTCGACAAAGAGAAATCATCTCTATTTAGGCCGTTTCAGGGGGAGGATAAGCTTAATCCAAAGGTGAAGCAGTCGGGCAGAGAATCCTCTAGCTCATTATATAAAGAGCCCCTCTCCATTCATCCTCCTCACACGTAAAATCTCCATTCTCTCTCAATTGCTCCAATTTTTGGTGAAGCTCGAACTAGAGCACTGACTTGGGCGGTTTTCTTAACCTTAGAAGGCGAGGTTGGGTTCTTTAGATTCTGAGGGAAGTCAGCTATCTGATAGCAACCTCCGTTTGATCCAAGGACCTTCGAAGAAGCGTCGATGGAATCAAATAGTGAAGCAGCTCCAAAGGACCGAAGCTGGCCTGTTTTGACCGAGCTAAAATCGATCGAATTCAGCCCCCCTCCAGCCAAACCAAGCTCTCCCAACATCTCCACAGCCCTCATACGACCTCAACTGAGTTGAAAGGTAAGCCAATTCGACCATAGTCAGTCATTGCAGTTCAAAGTTAGAGAGAGAAACTACAAAATTTTACTAACAAAATTCTCGCTCGATTCAAGGTGAATTGTAGAAATTCTTTATCCTAGAAGGTACCTTAGGAAGAGAGCTACCTTCCCCAATAGAGAGCTTGAACTGCCGCACCTCCGACTGTAAGCTTTCGAAGCTTTCTCTCTCTACGCACAGATTTTCGGTGAAGCTCCATTTGAGCTCGTTTCGACCTCAATTCATATGATACAATGCTCCATTGAATTGTATAGAAGTGTAGGAACTGATTTACACCTTCAGTTGGAGCAATTAACCTAGATTGAATGGACAAATTGAAGAAATCAATTTCAGTCAATTTGAAGGGGGAAATTGGGGAAAGTTTTGGGGAAAAATGAGGATTTCATAAAATTGAGGGACCTCTTAAAAATATCCCAAAATTGAAGGCCAATTGGCCATGAAAAAGATGTTTAGGGATCTAAATGCAATTTATCGATAATTTGTGAGCCTAGGCTTTTATGCCAAACTTTAAGTGAAAATGCTGCCCGAGTTGTGTAGGGACAAGTGTGATTGGAACACCAACAAGAGAAAGCTTGTGTCAACTTGGAAAATCAACCGAGTACAAACACGTCACAGTTAGCGGGTGAGTGGACTTATTTACATCATACCCGGTTGGGATGATGAGCACCTTAGAAATGAAAATGCCACTTGTAAGTGGGATTTTGATATCATACGCAAATGGGATGATGGGTGAACTAAGCTAAAACCTACTTATTGGTTGAAAGTAGAGGAAATCATACATGGTTGGTATGATGAACTTCCTTAGAGGAAGAAGAAACCCGCTTACCGATTGTATGCGGAGATATCTTCACACTCGGTTGGTGTGATGAAGTGGAACTTTATTTTTGTCAGAAGTGTTCTCCCCTGACTGTGTGCCAATGCTTAAACTTTTTGGGAGAACTTCTTGACGGGAGCTAGAATAGCTCAGATAGGCCAGAGGCCTTGGTTTTTGAACTTGTGGGGTTAAATACTTGGTTTTGGAAAATCACATACACTGGGCCCAAGGCTAGTGGGCACGAGTAGGAGCTCGTAAACAAACATGAGTTATGAAAGTCATGAAAACTCTTAATGAAATGGTTGTGTGATTTCGCCATGGTATCAAGTCAAGACTGACAATACTAGATGGACTGGTGTTTGTGTGTTAGGGCCAGGTCGACGGACCAGCCTGGACAAACAACTGCACATCAAGTTGAGGGTTAGGGTCGTTGGACCATAGGCACCAAAGATAAATGACTAACTATGAGAATTATTGTTTTGTGCATGTACTTGAGGTACAGGACCATCAAGACACCCAAGAGGGGTAGTGATGCATCCTAACAGCTATTGGATGACATGGTGGAGATAAGGGTAGTTTGTCGTGCCAGTAGTCGGAAAGCTCGATGTAGCTTCTTGCACAAGAGACCGAGGTGGGGTCGAGATGAGGTCTCCGTCCTCATATGGACACGAAGTATTTTGGGTCTGAGGGTCGAACGTCTAGGACATTCACTTAGACTTTGGGTAGAAGTGAGTGACTTCTACCAGTGTGGATGGTAAAGACGCTCCGATCCACAAGTGGGTGTAATTGTCGTAATTGCATCTTGTGAATGTGTGTACCCTTCCTGATCAAGGGTGTGTGTTGACTATTAAACACACCTAATATGGAAATGAGAAAAAGGTTTTGAGAACCTTGGAAATGATATGAAAATTCTTGGAAAAAGAATTGGTAAACCTTGGAAAAAGGTTTAGAGAAAAGAGATTGAAAATTGAGGAAAATCCCTTTTAAAAGAAAATGTTGCCCTCGGTAGGGTAAATGTTTTTTTTGAAAACTAAACTTTGAGGAAAAAAACCATATGTTTAAAGAAATGATAACCTTGGTGTTGCTATTTTTAAACTCATTCCCAACATCAATTCACTGAGTTGTAGAACTCACCCCCTCCCTTTTACCCCTTTTAGGTAACTAAAGGGAAACCAAAACTTAAAGAGCCTTGTAAGACAGTTATGTCAGTTTTAAAATATTAAGTCTTATGTAATGTCATTCCAAGAAAGACATGAAAGAAGGATGCCTTACTCCTTGTGGTTTAAAAAGGGGTGAAACCCTTTACGGACCAAAAGGAGTGGCGAGTTGCTCACGGGAATCCGACCAAACCGGGTCTGGGCATGATATGAGTCATTACATACTAGGTGAGTGGGTTTAGCATCATGTCTGGTTGGGCTAATGAGTACACTTTTTCCTTATTGAAAATGGTTTACTTTCCAGGACTGCTCTCCCTTGAATGGTTGAACAAGCTTAAGCATTTTGGGAGATTGTCCTGATAAGAGCATGGATCATGCGATGGTAGAGCTAATACTGCTCGAGTAGAACGAAGGACAATGGGCACATGCATAGGCCCGTATACAAGATAAGGCTCATGTGCTTGAAAATACTCTAATAATCAGATAATTATGTGAATTAGCTACTGTGCTAAAGCTGTTGGG
Source organism: Trapa bicornis (assembly GCA_030064425.1). Lineage (NCBI taxonomy): Eukaryota > Viridiplantae > Streptophyta > Magnoliopsida > Myrtales > Lythraceae > Trapa > Trapa bicornis. The sequence continues at coordinate 5,281,867 of CM057759.1, forward strand.
CTAGAGCCGAATACAAGTTGTTGGGTCCATTGGGCCAGTAGTACCAAAGATAATGGTCATAACTAATAAGTCTATTGATTATGCATGCCGTGAGTACATAAACATCGAGGTGCCCGCTATGGGGTAGTAGTTGTTCTAAGGGCTACTGGACAACCTAGGAAGCATAAGGGAAGTTTGTCGTCTAGTATGTCGAGAGGCTTGGGGAGCTTCATGCAGATTGAGACCGAGGTCGGAGGGGGGGAGGTCTCGTCCCACATTTGCGGACACATAGTACGTTGTGGGTATGAGGGTTAAGTAACTGATGCCCACTCAAACTCTTGATAGAAGTCATAGACTTCTACTAGGGTGGATGGTAATGGTGCTATGGTCCACAAGTGGGACAGTCGGAGACTATTTTTCGAACGTGTGATCCATTTTGTTGATAAAAGGGTGTGTGTTACATGTCAACCCAGTTTTGTAAATAGAACACCTCACGATGATAATGAGGAAAAGATATAAAGCATGTGTATGAATGTAATGAAATTAAAAAGACTAAATGAACCCATCCCTTTTCTTTTTTTTTTTCCAAGAAGGGAGGTCTTGTTAAAACTTGATAGTTGAATCCTTCAAACCCATGTACTTTATTAATTAAGATTTTATTTTGTTATAATAATTTTCCTAGTGTCATTCTAGGGAAACTATGATCAGAAGTATGCCTAACTCGCTACAGTTTCAGAGTGATTAACCCCTCTAGGTTGAATGGAGTGGTGGGTTGCTCACGGGGTTCCGACCAAACCGAGTTGGGCATGACATCCCGACTGATACTCGACCTCCCCAAAGTATAAGGGTAAGTCCACTTTGCCTCCACTTGTTGGAATAGTAAAATTCTAGAGAGAGTATTCGTAGTGTACTGATCAAATTCTTCATGCTCAGGACATTGATTGGGGAAATTTTCAATCCAAGAAGGACCTTATCGACTAGCACAAGCTTTCCAAATTGAAAGCTCTGGCAACAGAGACCTCATCGGTAATAATTCAAAACTTTCTCTCTCTAAGAATAGTTTTCTAGCGAAGCTCCATTTGAGCTTAATTCTAGGCCGATTAGAGTAATTCAAAGCATGGATTGATCGTGGGAAGGTAGTGAAGATGGTTAGCAGCATGATAGGGGCAATTAACCAACTTAGAAAGCTAATTTGATGAAATAAGATTTTAAGGGTCAAAGTGCAAATTTTGGGGAACTTGTGGAAATTGGCGATTTTTGGAAAATTGGGGGCCGAATTGTAATTAAAGGAAAATTGAGGACTTGAATGGAAATAAGAGAAGCTTAGGGTTCTTATTGAGGATAAAGTGGATATTGGGGGACCTAAATACAAAAGTTTGACCTTAGGGACCTAATTGTAATTAAGGCTTAATTAAAGGACATATGTGTAAATACATGAGAGAATGATGTCTTTTATGACAAATTTCCTTATATGAACACTCAGATAGTGTAGGATCTGAGTGTTCGAGTACTTATGCAGAGGAGCACATTACAGATCGGGATCTAGCCAGGATGAATGAGTCACAGTTACTTGGCGAGTGTGTTTTCCTGCATTAGACCCATTTGGCGTGATGGGCACATTTTTGAATTGAAAACCGATTTTCCAAAAATAGTAAACCCTAATTGTGTGAACCTGCTTAAATCTTTTGGGAGTTATTTCTGAGAAGAGCTATAATTGCACTAGTGGGCCCTAGGCCAATGGGCATAGGTTCAAGCCCGTTGATAATTAGTTGAGAAATGAACATATAAAAACTCCTAAAATTGGCAAATTGGGTATGATAGCTATTGTGCCATGACCTGTGTTGTCAAATTCGTTGGGCTAATGGTTACCGAGTTGAAGCCGTGTCATCAAACTCATTGGGCTGCTAGTACAGAGCTGAAGCTCGGTCAGCAAGCTCATGAAGGCCAGTAGCACCAATGATAAAAGGGTCTTAACTAAAAAGACTTGTGTTTGTGCATGAATGAGATACAAAACCATCGAGGCATCCAATATAAGGTAGTGCTAGTTCCAAGGGCTATTGGATGACCCAGGGAGCATAAGGGAAGTTTGTTGTCCAATGAGTCAAGAAGCTCAAGGAGCTTCATGCGCATTAAAACTGAGGAAGCAGGGGGCGAGGTCTCATCCCACTATAGCAGACTCGGAGAATATTGAGGTTTGAGGGATGGGCAATAAGGCTCACTCGAACTTGTGGGAGAAGGTGAGACCTTCTACTAAGGGTGGTCGGTAAAGGCACTTCGGACTACAAGTGGAGTAGTCAATGACTACGTGAACCCTTTTATGATGAAAGGGTGGATGTTGAGTGACAAATGACATGGTTGTTTGTGAATAATGAAATTACACAAAAACGTTTTCCTAAAGTATGCCGTAGAATTTACCCCTCACCGAGTTATGAGAACTCATCCCCTCCCTTAAACTCCTTTAAGGGAAAATTTCACACCAAGTAAAGTTTAAGTTTGAAAGGCAATGCAGAACCTCCAAGGTAACTATATTTAAGACGTTTTGTAAACTTTTTATGGAAATCATATGTATTGATAAGCCTTTACCTTTCTTGAACCATCTTGCTAGAGATACCATTATGGCTTAGGGAAGGGTGGCGAGTTAATCATAAGACTCTGACCAAACCGGGTTGGGGTGTGATAACTTGAGCGGTATCATAGCACAATTTTCCAAACAAAACTTTTAAACCATGGACCCTAACAAACTGTAAACCCCTTTTTGAGAAATATGAATGGAAACATGAGTGAAGAATACATCCCTTGGAAGGACACTAGCAACCCGAGCGGGGATGCGAGTGAAGAGTACATCCATTGGAGGAACTCTTGGAAGAGAACACCCCAACGTTCGGTGGAAAATGATACCCCTCCACTTCGAAACCCAATTCTAACCCATGCCTAAGAAGAGGCCGAGAAGAGCTTCTAGGAAGCATATGCCAACTAGGTGAGAGTCTTCCATAAACTACCACCAATTCAATGTGACCGAAATCCAATGAACCAAATGCAAAGGGTTTATGAGTACGAGGCCATAATCCTGGAAACATTTGGGGTCACTGTCACGCATGAAGTTAGAGTCAAGAGAGCAAAAAGTGAATCATCTTCATTGGAATATGAAAAGTCATGTACCATGTGCTAGGTGTGGGAGGTACCATGGAGGCGCTTGCCCAACTAGAAGATTGGCCCCACGCCCTAGACCTTCAGATGAAGAATCCCGCAACCCACAATTACTAAACTCTAGATGAGTTAATATGGGGGATTAAAGTAGTAGTTAATGGGTAGGATACTTTGCTTGGCATATGTAATAAAGCTATATTTGTGGCAAACGCAATTGATGAGTAAAATTTCCTTTTCTTAAAGGTTTAGGATTTCATAATATAGAAGAGTTGAGTAAAGGAAAGAAAACCCTTTAAGGAAGAGGGGTGAGAAAGCCAAAGAATGAAAAGGGAAGGATTAAGAAGATCCTTAGTCATAAGAAGCCATTGGAAGGGATTGACCAAAAAGAAGTCAATTACCCCAAGGAGTAATACTAAGTTTTGGGAATTGGAGGCTCCCTAGTGCAAAGGTCAACCTGTCCTATGAGTTATGATTAAAAAAAAATGAGTCATTGACATCCTTGACAAGGAAGTCGAGAGAATCATAGATTTTGAGGGGAATGCCAGTGGAAATAAGGATCAAGTACCTGGGTATACTCATGAGATTCAAAGAAGGTAGATTATCCCAAGGATGTCATAACATTTTTGGATTGGTCAAATACCCATAAGGATGGATTAAGGAAAATACTCTTGAAGGACCAAAATGAGGAGCACCGAAAGGAAGAATGTTGTTGATGCAATTAAGGGAATGATGATAAGGACAAGTAGGAATTAAGGAGAATGGGTTTAGCCCACCCCCACTTAATGGAGCTTAAGATGGCATGGCATAGTGTGGGGTACCCGAAATAGGATCACGGTAATCGAAATTCCTTGGATAGAAAATGGATTGCAAAAAGGGGATTCCTAAGGAAGAGCTCAAGGGGGAAAATACTTACCATAAATGAACCCTCATAAGTATATGAGGGAATATCCATGGAATGGACACGAACAAGCACAAGTAAACCAAGAAATAGAAACCCGTAGGGATGGATACATTTTGCCAAATGGAGAAGTATGAGGTGAATTAGGCAAGTTGTGAAGTGATCCGAAACTAGATGGTTGAAATCCAAAATGACCAAGAATGGGATTGGTAAGGGACAAGTGAATACTTAATGCATAAGATTCTTGGAAAACCAAATGGTCATAAACAAGGTAGGTTCATATGGAATGATGTTCAATCAAGGGTAGGTCAGTGAACGGACCTTACGTAGTGATCTATGGTGAAATCGAGGGTAAAAAAAGAGGAAAGGTGTGGAAGGGGGTGTAAAAGAAGGGTCGTAGGATGACTATCCAGGTCCTATGGTACGTTGTTTACGAATATACAGAAGGGAGAATTAAGGATGGATTAAAGGACCAACACCAAATAAAAAGGGCGAAGCTAATAATGCCAAAGAAAAAAGAAGCAAGAACGGGAAGCTTGAAAGGATGTCAGGCTAAAGACTTTTAACGACCAAGGGAAATGACCAAACAATGGGACGATTAAACCTTTTCGAACCCCATTCTTGTGATCCCAATTAACGTTTGGACAAAAACATTGAGAGGAAGAGTTTGAATGTCAAAAGGGAGAAGGGGCACAAAGGATTCCCTAAAAGAGATGCAACTAGGATGGGAACGTGCCCTATGGGATCGTAACGAATGGAATCACAGGTCGATCTGAAGGGAAAATTTAAGTCCAAAAATAAATTCAATTGGCAAAGAGTAGCCAGAGTAGGAAACTAAAGGAGAAAAGAGCACGAGGATATCATTCTCTATTTAAGTGATGTATAACAAGTTTTGGAGACAAAAAAACCTTAAAGGTTGGGAGAGTTGTAAACCCTATCCTCTTGGAGTGTGGAACCAGAAAGGAGAAACTAGGAATCAGAATGACATCGAATTGGTACATAAGTACCGAAAAAGGGAAATTTGAAAATCTCTAGTAGCCAATCAAGATCCAAAACTCATGGAAAGGGATTATTAATGAAATTGGGTGAGAAAATCAGATCAGTTCATAGTGAATCAGATCTGAACCGGATTGAACTATGAAGAATCGATTCAAAGCTGCATTTTTCTAGGTGGCTTAAAAATTCCAATTTGGAAAATTAAAGTATCCATTAGATGGAGAATGAATTTAGACAAATTTAGAAATTTTGAATTTTTAGAAAACTGGTCAAATCGGGTCTGAATTGTTCAATTTTTTTATTTCGGGTCACCGAACCCGGTCTGACTGAACTGGTTAACGGTCTAGACGGTCAATGGATCACCTACCTGGTCAATATCTAGTTAGCAGGCACACCCAATTAGAGTGTCACGTGTGGCAAAGCACGCCCAATTAGTTGCACAGTCAATGTGTTGAGGCACTGACCAATTAGAGAGTGACATGTGTCTTTGGTCAATCATCGACGACTGGCCAATAGAAGAGTGACACGTTTCCTCAATCAATGATCAACTGAGGGGAGGCCTCCTCAGCTAGGCTGGACAATGAGGAGCTGACACGTGGCAAGGATGCCATGTTAGTAGCTGAGTAGGACATTAGAGAAACGACCGACCAATAAGAGGTCGACACCTGGCAGAGCCACTTTGGATGGCCTGAGCCAATCAATGGCTGACACATGTCAGTCACACGGTGCGTCAAGAGAGATATCTGATTATTTCAATCTACCAATTAGAGGATACTCATATGATATAAGTTTTAAATATGAAAAACAAGTAATGAGGGTCGTTCGGCTAATCTAACAAACCTCGGAGTTAAAAGAAGTCTATTGCTTCTTAGATTGATATATGTTTATTAAATAACATGAGTAGTGGGTTGGTCAGATAGCATATCATAGACCTAAATAAAAAATGGTGATTTTATTTTGTGGTCATATGTGTGTTATGATTGGGCAGACATGTTAGGACATTGACATGGCACCTAGTATAGATGTGATATCAAGCATATAGGGAGGATTTGAAGCAAGGATATAAGGGAAGAGAGATAGCTTCCAAATCATTCCACAAACTTGAGGAAGGCTTATGATGGGGGTTTGGTCATCACTTCTGATCTAGGAGATGGATTGAGTTGTATTAAAGGATGAGGGATGTTGGATGACACATCATCAACGTTCATATCAAGGGGACAATCATCTCAAGATGTTCCCTGGGAGTGTGCTTGATGCACATACGCTTCATGTAAACCCCGACCCTTCAAGGTAAGAAAATCGGAGAAAGAATCGGTCAACCCAAGAGAGAGAACTTAACCGGTTCACGAACTCCGACCACTAGAGAACTGGAAAATTAGGAAATTTACAACTTCTGAGTGACCCAAAGAGTTATTAAAACCTTGTAACTTTAGTACTATTTGGGAAAGAAAACCAGACCGGTTCAGGTGAACCAGATCTGAACCAAATTAAATCAATTTTGATCAGTTAGAACCACTATTAAACCATATGCTAAATTCATTTTTCTAGGTGGCTTAGAAAATTCAAATTGGAGAATTGAGGCCACCATTGGATAGAGAATGAATTTACAAATTTTTAATTTTGAAAAATTCAGTCGAATTAGGCATGAACCAGTCGGTTTAAGTGTTGAACCTGGTTCGAACCGGTCTGGTATAGTTCAGAACAGTGTCATCTTCTTCCTTCATATGACAACACTGTTCACTCATCGAAAAATTGAGTAGCGCTGATGAAGATGAAAAGTCTCTGACCAGGGAGTTTTAGGGAATGAATGACCGCCATAAAGGCGCCAATCGGATGGCCAAGAAGTCCCTGAGCTTTGTATAGAAAGAGCCCCTCCTCATTCATCCTCCTGACATCTAAAAGCTCCACTCTCTCCCTACTACTCCATTTTCCGGTGAAGCTTGAACCAGAGCTCCGACTTGGGCATTTTTCTAAGGCAAAGAAGGCAAGGTCGGGTGCTTTAGATTTAGAGAGAAGGCAGCTACCCGGTGGTAGTCACCATTTGCTTCGATGATCGCTAGAGAAATGCCAGTGTGATCAAATAGTGAAGTAGCTCCAACGAACCGAAGTTGTCCTATTTCGACCGAGCTAAAAATGGCCCATTCGAGCATTTCTCAGCCAAACCAAGCTCTTTCAATACTTCCACAGTCCTCGTACAACTGAATTAGAGCTGAAAGATAAGCCAATTTTGCTCCCCTCTATAACTTTCGATCAGTGCTAGAGAGAGAACTTACGAAACTTCACTGACCAAATTCTCCCTCAGTTCGACATGAATTGATATGATTCTTGATCCTAGGAGGAACCTCATGATGAGAGCTATTTGCCCAAATCTAAAGCTCGACAGTAAGCTTTTGAAGCTTTATATATGTACGTCAAGTTTTCCGATGAAGCTCCGTTTGAGCTCAATTAAGATCCAAATGATGCGATTCAAAGTTCCATTGAATTATGTCAAAGTGTAGGAACTCAATTTTACCTCCAATTTCACCAATTAACCTTGATTGATCGGTCAATTTGAAGAAATCAAATTCGGCCAGTTTGAAAGGGAAAATTTTGAGGGACTAAAGTGCAATTCCACAAAATTGAGGGCCAATTGGCCATGGAAAAGATGTTGGAGGACCATGGCCAAAGATGTCAATTTTTAGAATTATTGGGGTCAAATTTGTCATTTTTGTAAAGTAGGGGCAAAATGGTAATTTTTGAAAAGTTGGGAACCAAATTGGGAATTTGGGAAACTTGACTTCCTTTTTGTGATTATGAATAAATTGAGGTCCCAAAGGAAATTTTAGATGTTTTGGGACTTAATTTGAGGGGAAATTGGCATTAGTGACCTAAAGTTAAAGAAAAAGAACTCTAGGGACCTAAATACAAATAACTAAAAGTTTGGGCATGTTATTCATTAATGATGAATGAAGGCTATTAGGCCAAAGGATAATGAACAAGTATGTTCATATCGTGTATGAACACAAAGTACCAGGAATGCTAGAAAGGCTAAACTCGCGTGGAGGCAGAAACCGTTTTAAGAGGAATTCGTTGCACTATCGGGTGAGTGGGCTGATTTTCACATCATACCCGGTTGGGATGATGAGTACCTCAGAATGAAAAACCACTACTAAATAGAATTTTAAACATCACACCTGGATGGGGTGATGTGGAAATTATGCAAAAAAACTACTTAACGGTTGTAAGTAGATCATACCCGGTTGGTATGATGAACTTCCTGGAAGGGAGTAGAAAAGCCGCTTATCGGTTATAAGCGGAGATATTCTCACACCCAATTAGTGTGATGGACAGATGAAAAATTATTTTGTCAGAAGTGCTCTCCCCTGACTGTGTGCAACTGCTTAAACATTTTGGGAGACCTTCTTGACAGGAGCTCAGATAGGCTAAAGGCCTCAGTTTTGGAACTTGGGGGCTAATATGCCTACTTTTGAAAATCTCGTATAGTGGACCCAAGGCCAAATGGTACGAGTAGGAGCTCGTAAACAAACATGAGATTAAGCTGTGAAAAATTTACTGAATTATATGTTTGGCCATGGTATCAAGACAGGACGTACACAGTCGATGAACTAGTGGTAGTGCGACAAGACATGTCGACGAAACAGTCGAGACAAAAAGCTATAGGTCGAGTTGAGGGTCAAGACCATTGGACCAGTGGCACCAAAGATTATATGGCTTATGAGGAAAATTCTTGTTTTGTGCATGCACTGAGGTTTGGGAACTTCAAGACGCCCAAGACGGGTAGTGATGCATCCTAGGGGCTACTGGACGACATGGTGGAGATAAGGGCAGTTTGTCGTGCTAGCAGTCAGGGAAGCTCAATGTAGCTTCATGTGCATGAGACCAGGGTGGGGTCAGGATGAGGTCTTTGTCCTTATACGGACTCGAAGTTTCTTTATGGGATTGAGGGTTGGATATCACGTACATCTACTCATTCTTAGGGTAGAAGTGGATGGGCTTCTATCTAGGTGGCCGGTAAAGTCGTGTCGATGCCACAAGTAGGTGTAGTGGACGTGCTGCCCTACAAATGTGTGATCCCTTCATGATAAAAGGTGTGTGTTGATTGTTGAACACATCGACTATGGTTAATGAGGAATAATGGTTTTGATAACTAAGAAATTGAGGAAATGGTTTTAAAGAAAATAAGGAGTCTAGCAAACTCTAATTCAAACTATTTTTCTGAAAATCATGTTTCAAACACCCATTCACTGAGTTGTTGAACTCACCCCCTCCCTTTACCCCTTTCCAGGTAATCAAGGAAAAACCTACCTAAAGACCTTTACTTAGCTAAACTTGCAAGACATGTATGTAAGATTAAAATTTATGCAGTTTTGATTAATGTTATTATAGGAAAGATACATGTTTAAAGGACGCCTTACTTCTCATGGTTTCAAGAAGGGGAAAACCCTTAATAAATCGAGAGAGTGGCGGGTTACTCACGGGGATCTGACTAAACCGGGTCGGGGTGTGACACTTCATGTCCCAAGTTCATGAGTAAATAACTCCGAAGAATTATTTATGCATCGAAATTGTGAATTTGTGGAATGGGGAAATTAATTCATATCGTTTTAAATACGTGATAAAATACCTATAAGATAAAGAAAGCCATGAAAATAATAACAGTGAATAACCTTGAGTAAGTAAGGATTGGATCATAAGTTGTAGTTCGATTTCAGTAAATCCATTCACTGAGATGTGAGCTCACCCCTCCCAACTCTTTTCAGGATCGTACAAAAAGCATAGAGATTCACAGCAACTACGAATCCTATAGCCATGCAACTGGGGTACAATACTCGATAAGCATGCATGAAGGTTAGGTTTACTTATCAGATACTTAATTATCGAGGAATATTTGTAAATATATTGGGCTTACTATATGCTTTTAGAAAATTTTAAATTTTGGATGAAATCTATATGTTTTATTCTGACTTGTTATGTCATGTCAGTTCTACTTGGATGGAGATATCACCATAATAGAATTGAGGGAACATGGCGGCTTTCCATCATCTTCCCCAGCACGGGAGATCGGGCCGACGTATGTAAAAAATTATTATGTGCCTTAAATTTTATCGATTCTAGAGTGGTCAAGGTACCTACTATTTTAGTATTGGGAGGATGTGGTAGATTGTTTGAAGGCATAATTAGAAAATCAGGTCAAGGTAAGTAAAAATATTTTAAAAAATGTATAGTCCTAAAATAATATATTGTCTAGATCTTCAAAAAACAAAAAAAAATTAACTAACAAAAAAATCCCTGTAGAAAAATGGCCAAAACGTATAGAGCATGACTCTCCATGCCACCTAGATCGAGAACTTCCAAGAACACTCTAGTTGAATCTTTCGGCTCTCAAGTCCCATAAGAAAGGATTCCGGATAATACTTTCAAGGAAATAACCAAGCTAGGCAAAACTAAATCTAATAAGTCACCCTAACAAAAAAAGAAGCTGGTGAAAACTTATGGTTGGTCGATGTGGATTATGTCTTGCAGTTGAAAGGATTTCCACAATTCAATTGAGCTTTAAATCGCATGATTTGAGTCTGAAATGAGATCAAACAGAGCTTCGCCGAAAAATCGTTCATAGAGAGAGAAAGCTTCGAAAGCTTACCGTCGGAGGTGTGGTGGTCCGAGCTCTCTGTCTGTGAAGGTAGCTCTCATTTTGAGATTCCTTCTAGGATCAAGAATTGCTACAATTGATATCAAATCGAAGGAGAATTTCATCATTAAAGTTTTAGCACTTTCCCTTTGTAACTCTGACCGGTATTGACAGAGGAAGGCCGAATTGGCTTACCTTTCAGCTCTATTGTAGTCGTATGAGGGCTGTGGGGGTGTCGAGAGGCTTGGTTTGGCCAGAGGAGGGCTGAATTTGGCTGAATTCAGCTTGGCCAAAATAGAGTAACTTTGGACCTTCGGAGCTGCTTCACTATTTGATTCCATCGGGGCTTCTTCGGCGGTCCTCGGGTCCAGAGGTTTCCATTGGGCAGCTGACTTCCCCTAGAGTCTATAGGACCTGACCTTGCCTTCTAAGGTTGAGAAAAAGGCTGATGTTGGAGCTCTGGTTTGAGCTTCGCTGGAAAATGGAGCAGTTGAGAGAAAATGGAGATTTGAGTTGTATGGAGGATGAATGGAGAGGAGCTCGGGGACTCTCTGCCCGACAACTTTCCAATTTGGTCGAGCTTATCCTTGCCCTAAAACGGCCTGAACGGAGCGATTTCTACTTCATCAATGTTTATCCATTTTCTTCATTAATGAATAGTGTTGTCATCCCGAGGAAGAAGATGACACTTTTCTGAACCGGATAGGACTAGTCCGACCGGGTTCAATGCGAAAATCGGCCAGTTTAGGCCATATTCTATCAGTTTTCTCAAAATTAAAAATTTCTAAATTAATCTAAATTCATTCTCTATCTAATGGTGGCTTCAATTCCCCAATTTGAATATTTTAATCCATCTAGAAAAAATAACTTAGAAACTAGTTCAAGTATGGTTCAAACCGGTTCAATCCTGTTTAGGTCCGGTTCACCCTGAACCGGTCTGGTTTTCTCTTCCCATTTTTTTCAAGGTTCTTTTCCATGATTTTTATGACTCTTTTAGTCATTTGGGATTTGTCAATTTCTCATTTTTAACGTTTCTATATCGGTTAAGGTTCGTGAATCGGTTCAGTTTTCTCTTCTGAAACGACCGGTTCTTTTACCGATTTTTCTTTATCTTTAAAGGATGGGGTTTACAATACATATGAGTATTCAGACACTGTGTATATCATTCGATATTATCTTCATTATCGCTTTACTTGTAACTCGGGCTAAAAATGTGACACATCCTTTCTAGTTCAACTCATGAGCCTTTAAGCTAGATATTATGTAGAGCCGATTTGTTTTCTTGTCTCCTCCGAATACCTCTCATTTGGTGTTACTGATACGAAATGCTACCTTCTTATCCTTACAATCCACCTTGGCATGGTGTTTTGACAACCAGTCCATTATGAAGATGAGGTCTACATTCCTTAGGTGTAGGGACACGAGATCTGCCTTCAACGTCTTACCTCCTATTTCCTCCTCACATCCTCGTAAGATGGTGTCTCTAGAAACTTCCTTGCTTAATAGTGTGTGTATTAAAAGTCTAGGGCTTAGTGGGGATAGAGTTCGTGGCACACCAACTCTATCTTTAAATATGATTGATATGCTCCATAATCGATAAGGGCAAAGGCTTATATGCCACATATTTTTATACGCTCTATAATTGCACACAAAAACAAAAGTACTACCCTAAGCATACTGAAATGGATTAAGATCATGGGTTCACTCCTTTACCAAAAGGGTGATATCCTGTCTTCTTTTCAAAAGTAGAAATTAGAAAAATTCTCAATTTAAGGGTTCTGAGAAGTACTCGCCATGAAACTCGGGTCAGCCTTAGCTTCCTCATGTGTCATGACGTATACGCTAGCAGGGACCCTAGGTTGAGTTGTAGGAACTCTAGGTTGTTTGTTCATCACTCCACTGTCAAATGCAGTGCAAGGCCCTACCTAAAACCCTATGTGTGGTGGGAGTTGAGCTACAAAACTCCCTGTAGGGCCAGCCCAATAGTATTCTTGGCACATTCATGAGCCTTATGCCCCATTCTCCCACATAGGAAGCAATTTATACCTTAAAAGAAACCTGTTTGGGATCTCCTACACCTTGGACATTGTAGAATCTCATTCATCTTACTGATGTTCAACTTTGCACTCCTCATATGGGATGGTTCGGACTCTCTAGTTAGGCACTTCCATATAAACGGCCCTTTCTTCTTTTGACATGAGTAGTTACTAATGATGTTCGAGGTGTCGCCTAAGTTGGAGTCCCAACTCCTCTCAAATGCTTCCAATGAGTTGTTATCGACATCACGCTATCCTTTCTCTTCTTAGATCCATCTAAGGGGCATTGATAGTTGAGTAAGATATGCTCACACTCATATGTAGAACATATTATTCTTGTCTATTTGATGGGTCATCCAATGCTCCCCAAACAACATTATATGTGGGAGTATCCCATCCTAGAATCGTTGACATATGTTAGTGGGCCTAGCAAAGTCCATAGCAAACAACATGAGGGCATTAAAATCGTTTTCATACTCCGTTACCATTCCCGAGTCCTATTTCAGTTTGAGTAACTCTTGTTTCTTCTCGTTGATCATATATGAAAATAAATAGTTTTAAGAAAATATAGCCCTAAACTCGGCCAAATATGGTGGCACAGGTGCCATGGCTTGTATGTTGAGTCACCATCCATCTATGTTCTCCTCTAAGAAGAACTCAATCATGGTAATTTTGTCAGTCACAAGTACTTTTACCATGTTTAAAAACTTCTTAGTTGTTCATAGTCAATCGATTGTCGCTACAACATCCTTTTTGCTAGAGAAGGTCTTACATCCTAATTGTCTCAGGGACATGAGGTTTTAGGGAATAACAAAATGTTGTGTATCTAGTTCATGAGTTGGGGATATCTTCTATGGTGGCACAACCTCAAGCACTTTCTCATCTAGTGGTATGATAGGAAGGCATGCTCCAACTGATTTCAGGTTCTTCCTGAAGTCTTTCATGAAATCCTAGCAGGTTTGAATATACTTGGAGGTCGAGGCCATTGCATGGGAGTTCCCAATATGAAATACCCTTTACTCTATCTTAGGTAATCCTTAATATGGTCCCCCTGCTGACTTATTGGTGTGTTCCATGATCTACGATATTTTTTTCATCTCATTACTATATGAGGTAATGTTGTTACTTTAATATTATAAATGAAGGCTTTATCAATGTTATTTCTATTATTCATATAACCTAAATTCCTTCATTCCTAAAAATCATGTTTTGAAAACGTGGGCTCTAATACCACTAAAGTTGTCATGCACTCGCCCGTTTCATACCTGGTGGTCTCGTGCAACTTGCCACATCTTCTCGATGTCACAATGATGGATACTTTAACCAAGGTAATACCACAGGTACCAAGGTTCAAAATAAAAATGAATACCCCAAATTTCAATGGAAACTTGAATTTTTTAGATACATAGTGAACCCAAAATAATTATACAATACCCCGAGAATAGATCAAGTAATAAGAAAATAACTTTAAACCTTTGTGCATGATCTTTGAGATTCGTACCTCATGTCACGTTTATTTTGTAGGTGACGTCCCAACTAGTAACTCATGGAAGTTAGCTTTCACATGTAATTGTTTGAGGAGGGTGTAAGCTCACAACTAAGTGAATGAGGTATAAACATCGAGCCACTACTTGTATTTCGACTTTAGACTTCACATAAAAATCTAAACATGGAGATTTATTCATGATTTCAAAATTTTAGTTACTTTCATCATTTTCCCAACCATTAGGACTCATGCCTCTGGCTTCCCACACTTTAATCTATAAATATGTTGGATTGAGCTCTCGTTCACTAAATCACATCAACAACAATTCACATGCCCAAAATAACTCATATTATCAACTCATAGCCAATGACATTCCCGAAAGTCATGCCGTAATTTCGATCGGGTAAATATGAGTATGTGTGAGTCGCGTGTACTCTACACAATTGAAATCCCTTGGGTTCATTCTCTCATACGGATGTCTCACATCCTCATGACAGGACACTAACCTACCAAACTCCATATACATGCCTCTAAACACATACACTACATCCTACCATTCACTCGGGCATACATGTGCCCTCACAAGGACCACACTTGTACATCATCTAGAGGTGCTGGTTAATTTCAATGTATGATTTCAATCTTCTCTTATCCGCTACTTCCAATACACCTTGGGCATCAACAGTACCTCGATAGATGTGTTGTAGACACCCTAAACTTTCAACCAACATATAACATCTTATCATTAGGTGCCATACTGACACCATAACTTGTCCACCCATACAATGTATTGAAAGTTCATAGGAAAACAATAACATAATAGCTCTTAAAATAATATGGGTGTGTGGTATGATATCTGATAGAACCATTATAAAACATAATGACTCTTAAAATAATATGGGTATGCAGTATGCTATTTGATAGAACCCACTATCATATCTTCAAAACAAAATCATGTATCAAGAATGATGATATTTCTTTCTTACTTTTCGAAACTTTGAGAGTTAGCCAATTTCCCATATTCCTCTATCATTCTCATATGTGTGGTTTGTTCTTATTTCTCATTTAGAAATATATAATTAAAATATCTTTGTATGATAAATGGTATTGCACTTGGACTTTGCAATTAACATCGTGTCTTTTATATTTCTCGTAATATTTGGTTCTCCTATCATCCTTTTCTAGTGAACTTTTGGTGTAAGCAAAAGAGTGATGGATAGGAATCATGATAGGTCCAATAGTACTTGACGTTTGTAAACCCACTTACTCAAGTATCTGGAATGCATTACGTTCCAATGTATTTTCCCAGTATCTCTGGTCGAGAAGTCCATTCGTACCACTTATAACATTTTGGTGTGTTTTTCCAATATCTCTAGTCGAGAAGTCCATTCCAATTCTAAACGGTAATTTTAGTATGCTCCATAATTTTCAAAAAATATGAGTTTGTCCCTTTGTTGTCGGGTTTCCCGAACCTCGTGTTGGTCCTAAGGTTTTACATTCCTTATTTGTAGTTCTAAGTTTCCAATATTTTTCCTTATATTCTAGGTTTTTTCCACCCATGGTCCCAAGTCATTTTCACCCTTTCTTACTAAGGTCCTTATATTTTCCATTTATTACATATTAGTTCCTAATTTTTCCTAAATTACATTTTAGTCTTTCTTCCTATTTATTCTTTTTGGACCTAGATTTTGAAAATAAATATTTTTCCCTAGGTCCTCTAACTTTTTTTAGCTTCTTAAGTTGCTTATAACTTCTCACATATTCCATTTTAGTCCTCTAATACTTAAAAATGACACTTTGATTCTATAACTTTTCAAATAGTTACACTTCATGAATAAATACCCTTTGTTTTCACGAGGGTTTCTTTTGTGTCAATCAAGATTTCCACTTCAAGATGGATCATCCCTTTTATCATGTTATTATTAACCCATTGTCTTTTATTTTCTGTCCTTTCTTAGAATCATAGTATTTTATTGAGATTCTTAGTTCGCCCTACCATGTATTTTGTACACTTGTTTATTTTTCCTTTAGCTATTCAAGGTATAAATTGAAATTTTATAAAAGGAATATTTTATTTATTATTAGTAAATGTTAATGTAGGCTTTAATACTAGGGAAAAAAACAACACTCTGGACGAACACTACTCCACTATTTCCTCATTTTCTTATTTTGAGTCATTGGACGGACACTACTCCTTAACACAAAGCTTGGTATAGAAACCATTCTTCCATAGGATCCTTGCTTCTAAATGAAGGAATGGTAGTCACATGTGTTAGACTTTCCACTGGCATTTATGAATTATGTGTCTGGCATTGATAAAAAAAATAGTTGCCTACAGGACTACCCATGGAACCTAACGCAATTTGAGCGATAGTTCATACCAGCTTCCTCTTCTTTTGAAGTGTTTTGGGTTAGAGGTTCCTCTAGCTCCACCAGTGCAGCCCTTCCCCTTCCCCTACATGTTAACAAATAATGGGTAAGAATGACTCATTCACACTCAAAGGATTGATGCATGAGGAATGTAGGTTCCTAGAAAGGTTCTTTGCTTATTGTGGAAGTGTATGATCTGATTTATACCTCCAATTGAAACAATTAACCCCAATTGTATGGCCAATTTGAATAAATCAAATTCAATTAGTTTGAAGGGGAGAAATTAGGGGAAATTGGGGAAAATTGAGGGGTCTCTTTGCAATTTCCCAAAATTGAAGGCCAATTGGCCATGAGAAAGATGTTAGAGTACCAATTGGTCAGTTTTTAGAATAATTGGAGTCAAATTGCCATTTTTGGAAAGTAGGGGCAAAATTGTAAATTTTAAAAAAGTTGGGGACCAAATTAGAAATTTGGAAAACTTGAGCCCTTACACAATTTTGAGTAAATTAATGACTCAAAGAGAATTTTGGAAGTCTTGGGACTCCATTTGGGAAAAATTTAGCATTTGAGACCTAAAGTTAAGGAAAATGAACTTTAGGGACCTAAGTGCGATTAACTAACAATTTTGAGCCTTGTCTCTTATATGTGAGAAAACGAAGGCTGCCATGCCAAACCTTAATTGACAAAGATGCTCAAATCGTGTAGGGACACGAGAGACAGAACGCCAACAAGGAAAAGCTAGCGTGGACTCGGAAACTAACTAGGATGAACACGTGACGGTCATTGGGTGAGTGGGCTTAATTACATCATACCTAGTTGGGATGGTGTGCACTTTATAAACGAAAAACCACTTGTGAGTGGGCATATTTTACGTCATTCCCAGTTGGGGTAATGAGAAAGTTTAAAAGTTAAAAACGTACTTACCAGTTGTGAGTAGGATTATCTAATATCATACCCGGTTAGTATGATGAACTTCCTTGTTAAAAGGAGAAACTCGCTTACCGGTTGTAAGCGGATATATTATCACACTTGGTTGGTGTGATGATGTTAAAAATAACTTTTTGTTAGAAGTGTTCTCCTGTGATTGTGTACCAATGCTTAAAATATTTGGTAGACCTTCTTGACAGGTGCTAGAACAGCTCAGATAGGCCAGAGGCCTCAAATTTTTGAACCCATAGGGCTAAATGCCCAGTTTTGGAAAATCGCATACAGTGGGCCCAAGGCTAGTAGGCACAAGCAAGAGCTCATAAAAAAACTTGAGTTAAGAAAGCCATGAAAATTTCTAATGAAATGGTTGTGTGATTTTGCCATGGTACCGAGTCAAGACCGACAGTACTAGAAGGAGTGGCGGTAGTGCGTTAGGGCCAGGTCGATGAACTGACCTATACAAACAGCTGCAGGTCGGGTTGAGGGTCGGGGCTGTTGGACCATTGGCACCAAATATAATGGCCATATGTGAAAAACTGTTGTTTGTGCATGCACTTGTGGTATAGGACCATCAAGATGCCTAAGAGGGGCAGTGATGGTCCTAAGGGATATTGGATGCCTAAGAGAAGGGCTATTCGCCATGCCAATTACTCTAGAAGCTCGAAGTAGCTTCTTGCGCATGAGATCGGGGTGGGGTCAAGATGAGGTCTCTATCCTCATACGAATACGGAGTGACATTCAGGTCTAAGGGTCAGATGTCGAGAACTTCCACTCAGACCTATAGTAGAAGTGGATGGACTTCTATCTTGGTGGACGATAAAGATGCTCCGATCCACAAGTGGGTGCAATGGATGGGCTGCACCTGTGAATGTGTGTACCCTTCCTAATGAAGGGCGTGTGCTTGTTTGCTAAACGCCTTCTGAGGCAAGGGGATGGGCTAAAAGAATTAAACACACCTAATATGTAAATGTGAAAAAGTTTTGGAAACCAAAGTGAGGAAATTCTTTTTAAAAGAAATGATAACCTTGACATGTTTTAGATAAATCAAAGCTATTTTCAAAGAAAACCCACTCCCAACACATGCTCAATAAGTTGTAGAACTCACCCATCCATTTTATCCCTTTTCGGGAAAAAGAAGATATAATAAAGAAAACGTGAAGATGTATCCCCCGTCAGGTATGATTAAAATTTCTCTTAAGCTTGCATTTGATTGATTTATGCTATACTAGGGAACAAGGTTTGAAATTACGCCTGGCTACTCTTGATTAAAAGAAGGGGAAACCCCTCTTAAACCAAGGGAGTGGCGGGTTGATCATGAGGATTAGACCAAACTGGATCGAGGCGTCACATGTATTTCCAGAGGAATTACCTGGTCTTCTACTAGACCATTAGTTTGACTTTGTAATCAACATTGTTTCAGGAACAAACCTGATATCATAGACTTCATACCGAATGGCCCCAACTAAACTTAGAGAACTTAGGGAACAACTCGATGAGTTCATGAAGAAGGGACATATACATCCTAGTCACTCTCATTGGGGTGCCCCTGTGATTTTTGTGAAGAAGAAGGATGGGAGTACGAGGTTATGTGTGAACTACACGCATCTGAATCAGGCCATTATAATGAATTGTTATCCCCTTCATAGGATCGATGATCTTTTGAATCTACTATTAGGAGCCTCATATTTCTCAGAGATTGATTTATGATAGGGTTACAAGTAATTAAGGATAAAGGAGAAGGATATATAGAAAATGGCCTTCCGAATAAGATATGGGCACTATGAATTATGATTGATGCCCTTCAGACTAACCAATGCATCGACTGCATTTATGGACCTAATGAATAGGGTGTTCAAATCATACCTAGACCTATTTGTCATTGTGTTCATTGACGATATACCAATATACTCCTAAACAGACTCTAAACATGAGGTACACCTCCGAGTAGTGCTAGAAGTACTACAAGGAAATAAGTTATTTCCCAAATTCTCCAAGTGCAAATTTTGGTTAAGAGAAGTAGGTTTTCTTGGACACATGCTTTTAAGAAATGGAATCTAAGTTAACCGGATAATGATTGAAACAATTTCCTACTAGAAGGCACCAAAGAATCCTACAAAAGTGTGAAGTTCCAAGGTTTAGCTAGATACTAATGGAAGTTCATAGAGAACTTCTCCATACTAGAATCCCCTATGATGTAGCTAACCTCTAAGTGCATTAAATATGAATGGAACTCTAAGTGCGAGATAGCATTCGAGAAACTCAAGAAGAGACATACTATAGCCCCTACACTAGCTATGTCATGGCTCGACCTGGTTTGGTCAGAACTCCGTGAGCAACCCGCCACTCCCTTTGGTCTATGAAGTATTTCTCTTCCTTTTAAACTATGAGGAGTCGGACGTTATTTTTACCTAGTTTCCTAGAATAACATTATATAAAACTTGAATAATTTAAAAAGGCATACCTAACTATTGGTTCAACTTTAGAAAATCCTTGGAGGGTTTTGTCTTCTTTCCTGAAAGGGGTAAAGAGAGGAGGTGAGTTTCTACAACTTAGTGGGAGGGTGTTGGGAGTGAGTTTTTTTAAAAAAAATATAAAGTTTAATAAAACTATTCCCAAAATCTCTTATTTGTATCCAAAGTCTTTCACCATTTTAACTCATTATGTGTGTTTAGCTCTTTTAGCACATCCTCTTTCTTCTAGAGGCATTTAGTAAACATACACATGCCCTTTATCATAAAGGGTACAAACATTTGTTGATGCAACACGCTCACTACACCCACTTGTGGATCAGAGTATCTTTACCATTCACCATGATAAAAGTCCCTGACTTCTACCTTGAGTTTGAGTGGCGCCAAGGTGCCAAGCCCTCAGACTCAACATCTCTTCATGTCCGTATGAGGATGGAGACCTCATCCCGCCTCTACATCAATCTCATGCGCAAGAAGCCCCAACACAGTAGCTTCATGACTAACTAGTACGACGAGAAGCCCAAACACAGTAGCTTCTCCTTCCTTTATTACCACCACGTCGTCCAACAATCCTTGGAACCCACCACTACCCCTTATAGGTGTCTTGATGGTCCCAAATCAAAATGCATGCACAAACACTAGTTTTCATATATAACAATTATCTTTGGTGCCGATAGTCTAATGGCCCAGACACTCCACCCAGCCTATAGTTATTTGCCTGACTGGTCCGTCAACCTAGTTCTGGCGCACTGCCACTAGCCCATCGAGTCTTGTCGGTCCTATCTTAGTACCATGGAAAATCACACAAATATTTCCTTTTTTAATGAGAGTATTCATGGCTCTTACTATTCATGTTTGTTTAAGGGCTCCAGCCTGTGCCCACTGGCCTTAGGCCCACTTCATGAGTTTTTCAAAACTACGCCTTGAGCCCTATGAGTTCAAATTGGAGGCCCTAGGCCTTTAGAGCTATTCTAGCTCTCGCCAGGAAAGTCCCCCAAATAGTTTAAGCAATGGCACACAGTCAGGGGAGAACATTTCTGACAAAATCCTTTTTTACTTAAAGTACTCATCGCACCAACCGAGTGTGATGATAAAGGTAGGTCCACTTATAACCGGTAAGCGGATTTTTCCTTTCTTAACAAGAGTGTCCATCATCCCAACTAGTATGATGTATAAAGTTCCCACTCAAAATTGGTAAGTAGGATTTTAACTTTTTTAAAATGTGCTCATCATCCCAATCAGGTATGAAGTGTAAATAAGCCCACTCACCCGATGGTTGTGATGTGTTCGTCCCCAATCAGCTTTCTAAGTCCTGCTTGAGCTTCTTTACTCACATCCTTATCTAAATTCGCTCCTACATGGTTTGAATATTCTTATAAGGAACAGCTTGGCATAGCCCCTCTATTTCCATGTATTTACATATGGGCCTTTATTATTGTATTATTGCAATTAGGTCCCTAATGTCCATAATCTTTGACTTTAGGTCCCCAAACACTCAATTATTTTCAATCAAGTCCCTAGGGCTTCCAATATCCCATTGGGTCCTTAATTTTCTCAAAATGGTATATGGGGCTCAAATTCCCAAATTTCCAAATTGGTCACCCAACTTTTACAAAGTTAAGAATTTGCCCCTAAGTACCAAAAATGGCCAATCGGTTCCAATTCTTTCAAAAATTGACCAATTGGTCCTCCAACATCTTTCTCATTGCCAAATGTACTTCAATTTTGAGAAATTGCATTTAGGTCCTTCCATTTTTCAAAATTCTCAATTTTCACTCCTGTCTACCGATCAACTTTGATTTCTTCAAATTGGCCATTCAAATGGGGTTGTTTTCTCAAATTGGTTGCATGAATCAGTTTCTATGCTTCCATACAATCCAATTGAGTTTTGAATTTCAAGATTTGGGTCTGAAATGAGCTCAAATAGAGATTTGCCGAAAAATTGGACGTAGAGAGAAAGCTTTGAAAGCTTACTGTCGGAGGTGCAATAATCCTAGTTCTTGATCTGGGGAGTTATCTCTTGTCATTAGGGTCCTCCTAGGATCAAGAATTGGGACAATTACTACTAGAATTAGTGGGAATTTGATCAATGAATTCTATCACTTTCTCTCTCTCGAATCGAACTACAATGATGGAGGGGGACAAAATGGCTTACCTTTCTCCTCTGTAGAGGTCGTGTGATGGCCTTGGGGGATAAGGGAAGGCTTGGTTTGGCCGCTAGATATATGAATTGACCAAATTTTGATCAGAAAAAATAGGCAACTTCAGACCGACAGAGCTGCTTCACTGTTTGATCTCGCTGTCACTTTTTCGACGATCCTTGGGTCGAGGAGAGGTTGTTGTTAGGTAGCTAACTTCCCTCTGAGTCTATAGGACCCAAGTTTGCCTTCTAAGGCTCAGAAAAGTGCCCAAGTCAGAGCTCTGGTTTGAGCTTTGCTGAAAAATTGAGCAGTTTGGTGCGATTTGAGATGTGTGGAGAATGAATGGAGGGGAGCTCTTTATATAGGGAGCTCGAGGACACTTTGCTCTACCAGTTTCCATATTGGTCGAGTTTATCCTTGCCAGAAAATGCCTAAATCAGAGGGAATATTCCTTAGTCAGGAAAGTAAAGTTTTCTACATTGATGAATAGTGCTATCATCCCAAGGAAGAAGACAACATTGTTCTAGACTAGACCAGTCCAGTTTAACCGGGTTCAGCGACGAAAATTGGCCAATTCTGAACCGATCCAATCGGTTTTCAAAATCTTAAAATTTTCTAAATTTATTTTATATCTAATGGTGGCCTCAATTTTCCAATTTGAGATTTCCAAGCCACCTAGAAAAATGAATTAACCAATCTAGTTCATTATGGTTCAATCCGATTTTCCCATCCATTTTACTTCATTATTCTTCCCCATGGTTTTTATGACTTTTGGTCACTTGGGATTTTCCAATTTCCCATTTTAACCCCTCTTTATCATTCTTGGTTCCTTAAGTGGTTCGATTTTCTCATTAAATTGATCGGTTCTTTCCCCATTTCCTTGATCCGAGATGACGAGTTTCACAACTCTCCCCTCCTTTTAGAAGTTTTGTACCTAAAACTAAATTAGGTATCATTTACATTGGGAATAATTTTCCTTGATGTCAACTTGGGGTTTGCTTTAACATGCTACCGCTTTTGTTACCCCTTTCACTTAGTCTCGCATGAAACATACTTGAGGACTTTCCTTCCCTTTCGATAATTCATTTACTCCTTTGGACTTAGTCCCTTTGGTTTTTCTTACCCCCGTGTCCAAGTAATTTCTTAGATCCAATGTTTCTTGTCGTTTAGGGGTAAGATCCTTACTCTTGAGGTTTTTTATCCAGAATTCCAGGATTGGGAGTTCCAAAATGCTCAATCGTTCCCGTGTCTAGTTATTCTCTTGATTGTTGAAACCCTTAGTTTGTTGTCCTTTCAAGAGTTTCGTACTTGATTTCATAGGTTTCGGCGTTTTCCCCTTTTCGTCCTATATTGGTCCTTCCCTCATTCTTTGTTTACAACTCTGGTCCAAATTTTTATGTTTGACTTTGTCATGCTTAACTAACTAACTCTTTCTTACTTGAGTCACATTTTCCTAATACTATTGAACCTACATGTCCCTTACAGCATGACATGTTCTAGAACTTGTCTTTGTCCATTATAAGTTTAGACCATTTTCTTGATGGTTGTTTTTGACTTTCTAACCTTTTGGGGGTCGTATGATTTCGTCCCTTATTATCATTTGGTAGTATTTCTTAACTACCTTTAGCATTATCCTATCATGAATTTACCTTTGACGTGTCTTTCATGATCGTGTCAGTTTTCCTTATCTACTCATCCCTTACGAACTTCCTTATTGGGTTTTCCTAGTTCCAATCACCGGGTTTCCCAATCACTTCATGACTTACCGACGTGTTGGGATTTCTCTTCCCTTATGTCCTTCATCATATCCAATGGTGTCCTTTACTCAAAGATTTCTTTTCTCTAGTCCATCCTTACTTGCTTGTGACCATTTCACTAGTATTTATTCTGAGTTGATTCTTTATGGTTTACTTGTCCATTCCTTGAATATTTCCTTCCTTCTTTTCCTTACACCCTTTTGTATCGGTGCTATTGTTCACCTTTAATCCTTTATCGACTTAAATTCTCCATTTTTCCCTTTCTTTCTTATTCGAGGACTCTCCAATTTGTGAGTCTTATTTCATGTCCTTTACATTAGGCTCAGACATTCAATCTTAAGTTCCATTGAATGGATGTCGACTGGAAATAGTCTTGGTCTCAATTGTTATTCTTTTATATCCCATTTCGACCAGAGTGTGTCATTTCCCAAGGTTCTACTTCCTTCGGGATTTGTTTCCTTATTCTTTTATTTGGGGTATGCCATTCATCCCCACTTGTAATGACATGAGTCAATAATATCTTCGTGCTCACCCATTCCTTTGGTTTTAACTTGCTCCTTGGACTTTGTGTACACTTCCCTTGTAATTGGTCATTTATCCCAACTTTCATTCCATTTGCAAGTTTACCTTGTATTCCACTTCAATTGGTTTCATTACTTCCTCGTTGGGATATGTATGCTCCTCAAGGGCTCCCTTCCTTGGTAGGCTTCTTCCTCTTTTCCACAGGTTTCCCTTTTTCATTAGTCTTTGTGGGTATCTGTCCTTAAATCAATTACATGACGTCCTTTGATGCCATTCTCTCTTGCTTACCCTTACTTTAGGGGTCCCACAGGCATATCCTTTGTATATGGTTCTTATTTCTACTTGTAATCACTACAAGTTCATTTTATTAGGGAAGAGTTTCGATCTCTTTTCGTTTCGAGGTTTCTTGTCCTCCTTCTAATATGCTTACTTAATTCTCCTCGTGGCTTGAGTTTGGTCTTCAATCTAGTTTCAGCCATTGATTTCCTTAAGGATTTCCTTCATCCTTCTTTTCCAACGTTTGGCCTTTTCACTTCTCCTTTCTTTGTCGGGGTTTAAGTCCATAATTCTCACGAGGGTCAGTCTGTTAACTACCGTGTCCCTATTATTCTCTTTGTCAATGGTCTTGAGATGGTTGTCTCTTAGGTTCGCTTCATTCTTAATAACTATCATGCTGCCATTCAGCGTGCTTGCAGTTATTACCACTTCCATGACCTCCTTGAGGCATCGTTCCTCCTCCACTTTTCCAAAGTGGGTTACATTTATTATTCCAAGACATCCTGTTTGGCATCCCACATTTAGGGCATGCCTTCTCTTGTGGAGATACTTCCCTTCTTGTACCTAAATGGTTTGTGATCCTCCAAGGAAAATTCCTCCTTGTATCTATGTTTTGTTCCATTCACAGCTTCTTAGGGTCCTTCCTTCAGTATTTCTTTTTCCCATGACCCTTCCTCATGTTAGTTTAGGCACACAATCACTTCATCATTGGGGGACCAAAATTTTTTAGGAAATCAAGATTTTATTTACTTATTATCGAAGTAGGAATACAATTTGGGGTTTTAACTATCCTTAAAGGGAGATTGTTACAATCACAGGTTGGGAAGTACCCACTACTATGTTAGGATGTTGACGATTTTCCTCCTAGGAGAGATTGAAATCCCTAGTTTGAATCGTTGTTCTTGTGGTAGTATCCCTTCGAACTTCTGTAGGTGATGAGTTGTCATTCTTGAAAGGTATTTCTCTAAATCTTTACGGTGTGGGACAATCCTTCATTGCATGTCCTATTCCCCTACACCTATAAAATGTTATCTTCATACATATCCTTAGTAGTGTTGGGCACTTTCTCACGTAGTGTCCCCATTGTCCACACCTGTAACAGGTCATTTCCTTGCATGGACCTTTGTGGTTCCTCCAATACTTTGAGCATTAGGGAGCCTTTCTTGGGGATTGTTGGTAGTTTTGTGCTTTGCCATCCTTGAGCCCAAACACCTTGATGGTTTTCTTGTCGAGTCTTCTTTGCAAGTAGTTACTCCAAGAGTTCTCCTAGAATACTTAGTCACCTAGATCATTTCCTTATTTGGGATGGGATTCTCCCCAGTCTCCATGGTGTCTAGGGTAACACGGGTTTGTTTGGCTACTTTGCTTGGGGCCATCTTCCTACAGTTGAGGTGCTAGATCACATCATATTTGAGAGACAGGGTTTTAGGAATTTGGAGTTCTTCATTAATGAAGAAGGAGTACAGTACGTTGGGGTTTTAGCCCTATTACAAAAAGGTGGTTACGAAATAGATTGGGAGCAACTAGGTTCTTGATATGCATCATTCTTGGTAAGGTTATAAGCCCTTGCTAGTGTTCCTGGCTTTAGGCATGGCTCCCTTCATACTTGGGGTTGTGACCTCAACAAGTCCTGACACCATATTCTTTTGTGGTACTGGATACTTCCCCATAATGTCTCTTGATTCTTTCTGACTTCTACTATAACTTGGGCATTGGAAAGCTTTTAGTATTGTCTTCCTACGAGGATTGAGTATTGGGTACTGTTGATGACATTAGTCCTAGTTTTCTTGGTTACTCTCTTGAGAGCCATCTAAAAATTTTGGTAGTTTTTCTCTTAGTTCTTATGTTATATAGTCTTGATAATATATTTGAGGAAATAGGCTCTAATACCACTCTAGTTGTCACGCCCCGACCCGGTTTAGTCGGAACCCCGTGAGCAACCCGCCACTCCCTTTGATCTATGAAGAATTTCTCTTCCTTCTAAACTGCGAGAACTCAGGCATCCTTTTCACCTAGTTTTCTAGAATAACATTATATAAAACTTGAATAATTTAAAAGGGCATACCTGTCTATTGATTCAGCTTCAAAAAATCCTTGGAGGGTTTTGTCTTCTTTCCTAAGTGGTAAAGGGAGGAGGTGAGTTTCAACAATTTAGTGAGCGGATATTAGGAGTGAGTTTTTTTAAAAAAAATATGTGTGTTTATCTCTTTCAGCACATCCCCTTTCCTCGGGAGGCATTTATAAAACATACACATACCATTTATCATAACGGGTACACATGTTTGCCAATGCAACACGCTCACTGCATTCACTTGTGGATCGAAGCATCTTTACCATCCATCATAATAGAAATCCTTTACTTCTACCTTGAGTCTGAGTGACGCCCCAGGTGTCAGGCCTTTAGACTTAACATCTCTACATGTCCATATGAGGAAAGAGACCTCAGCCTACCTCCACCCCAGTCTCATGTGCAAGAAGCCCCAACACAGTAGATTCATAATTAAATATTATGACGAGAAGCCCAAACATAGTAGCATCTCCTTCCCTTATCGCCACTATGTTGTGCAACAGTCCTTGGAACCCATTACTACCCCTTGTGGGCATCTTGATGGTCCAAAATTAAAGTACATGCACAAACAATAGTTTTCATATATAACCATTATCATTGGTGTTGATGGTCCAACGACCCCGAACCTTGACCCGACCTATAGTTGTTTGCATGACTGGTCCATCGACCTAGTCCTAGTGCACTGCCACTAGCCCATCAAGCCTTGTTGGTCCTATCTTGGTACCATAGTGAATCACACAAATATTTCCTTTTTTAATGAGAGTTTTCATGGCTCTTCCTATTCATGTTTGTTTATGGGCTCTAGCCCGTGAACCACTGTCTTTGGGTCAACTTCACGAGATTTTCAAAATTAGGCCTTGAGCATGTTAGAGCTATTCTAGCTCTCATAAAAAAAGTCTCCTAAATAGTTTAAGCAATAGTACACAGTCAAGGGAGAATATTTTCTACAAAATCCCTTTTTGCTAAAAGTACTCATCACACCAACCGGGTGTGATGAGAGAGTTAGGTCTGCTTACAACCGATAAGTAACTTTTTCTTTTCATAACAAGGGTGTCCATCATCCCAACCAGTATGATGTATAAAATTCTCACTCACAACCGGTAAGTAGGTTTTTAACATTTTTAAAACATGCTCATCATACCAACCGAGTATGAAGTGTAAATAAGTCCACTCACCCGATGAAAGTGACAAGTTCCTCCCTATTTAGCTTTCCAAGTCCTACTTGAGCTCCTTTGCTCACATCCTTATCCGAATTCGTTCCTACATGGTTTGAATATCATAATAAGGAATGGCTTGGAATGAATAGCCCCTCTATTTCCAAGTATTTACATTCGGGCCCTTATGTTTATCTTATTGCAGTTAAGTCCCTAAAGTCCATCACCTTTTACTTTAGGTCCCTACAGTCCATAATCTTTTACTTTTGGTCCCCAAATGCTCAATTATTTTCAATCAAGTCCCAAGGCTTCCAATCTCCCTCTTGAGTCCTTAATTTTCTCAAAATGATATATGGGGCTCAAATTTACCAAATTTCCAAATTGGTCCCTCAACTTTTACAAAATTACCAATTTGCCCCTAAGTTCCAAAAATAGCCAATTGGTCCTCCAACATCTTTCTCATTGCTAATTGACCTTCAATTTTGAGAAATTGCTTTTAGGTCCTTCAATTTTTTGAAATTCCCAATTTTCCCCCTCTCTATTGACTGAATTTGATTTCTTCAAATTGGCTATTCAAATAGGGTTGTTTTCTCGAATTAGTGGCATTAATTAGTTTCTATACTTCCATACAATCGAATTGAGATTTGAATTGTAGGATTTGGGCCCGTAACGAGTTCAAACGAAGCTTCACCAGAAAACTGGACATAGAGAGGAAAAGCTTCAAAAGCTTACCATCGAAGGTGCAGAAATCTAAGTTCTTCATCTCAAGAGCTAGCTGTTTCCTTAAGGTCCTCCTAGGATCAAGAATTGGGACAATTGCTATCATGATTAGCGGGAATTTGATCAATGCATTATGTCACTTTCTCTCTCTAGAACTGAACTACAATGATGGAGGATGGCCAAATTAGCTTACCTTTCTCCTCTCGAGAGGTCGTGTAATGGCCTTGGGGGATAAGGAAAGGCTTGGTATGGCCACATGAGGTCTGAATTGGCCAAATTTTGATCGGCAAAAATAGGGAAGCTTCGGACCAACGAAGCTGCTTCACTGTTAGATGCCGTCCGCTCTTCTCCAGCAATCCTTGGGATGAGACGAGGTTGTTGTCAGGTAGCTGACTCCCCCTAGAGTCTATAGGACTTGAGTTTGCCTTCTAAGGCTGAGAATAGTGCCCAAGTCGGAACTCTAGTTTGAGCCTTGCTGGAAAATTGAGCACTTTGAAGGGGGAGATGATTTGAGGTGTGTGGAGAATGAATGGAGGAGAGCTCTTTATATAGGGAGCTCAGTAACCCTCTACTTTACCAGTTTCCATACTGGTCGAGCTTATCCTTGCTAGAAAATGCCCAAATAGGAGGGAATATTCCTTCGCCAGGAAAGGAAAGTTTTCTACATTGATGAACAATACTATCATCCCAAGGAAGAAGACAATACTATACTGGACCGGACTAGTTCGGTTCAGGCCCGATTCGACTAATTTTCCAAAATTTTAAAATTTTCTAAATTAATCTAAATTTATTTTCTATTTGATAGTGGTCTCAATTTTCCAATTTGAGATTTCAAAGCCACCTAGAAAAAATGAATTATCCAATCTGGTTCATAATGATTCAACCTAGTTCAATACGTTTAAGTTCTATTCACCCTAAACTTATTCAATATGGTTCAGGTCCGGTTCACCCTGAACCAGTCCAATTTTCCCATCCAATTTACTCCATGGTTCTTCCCCATGATTTTTATGACTTTTGGTCACTTGGAATTTTCAAATTTCCCAATTTAACCCCTTTTTATTATTCTCGGTTCCTTAAGTGGCTCAGTTTTCTCATTAAATTGATCAGTTCTTTCCTAGTTTCCTTGATCCGAGATAACGGGTTTTACTAGTTGTCTCAAATGTGAGAGGAGAAGAGTACACGGTATATAGTGACATTTCCTATCATGGATTGGAATGCTTGCTAATGTAACGAGGAAAAGTATTCACGTATGCATCTATGCAACTTAATAAGCATGAATGTAAACACCCTACACATCATTTTGCATTTACAGCCATCATGTTTGCTCTCAAGATATGGGGGCATTACGTTTATGTTATCACCTATAGAATCTTCATATATCACAATAGCCTCATGTATATCTTGATTTAGAAGGAGCTAAATCTGAGATAGAGGTGATGGCTGAAATTGTCCAAGGACTATGATCTAGTGATCATATACCACTCTAGAAAGGCAAATGTGGTAGCGGATGTAGTAAGTCGCAAGCATGATGAAAGTTTGACTCACATAAGGTCAACATACCTACCCATGCTAAAGCAAATGAAGCAGCTACAAATATCCTTTGTAACACCAAAATTTCTGAAATCGGGTCTTAGGCCGATTAGATTAGAAATGAATGTTGAACCAGGAAATGGAATCCTTAATGGAGAATGAGAAACAAAACCAAGAATGGAATCCTAAATCAAGGATGGAATCTAAAACTAAGAATGGGATCCCAAACCTAGGACAAAAACCTAAACCAAGAATGGAATCCCAAACAGGGAATGGAACCCGAGTTAGGATTTGGAAAGTCAATCGGATCATGACTCCATTATTGGAAATGGGAAAGCGAACCTAATATCGAGAAGGGGGATCTGAATGGATTATGGGTTGGATTCCTGAGCACGAAAACCTAGGTCTTTGCAAAAAGCTAGTTTTTGCCTGAACGGGACAAGGATTGTAAACTCTGCCCCTTTAAGGATAAGAAAACTGGGAAAAGAAACGGTCGATTTAAAAGAGAAAAACGAGCCATTTAACGAATCAAAACTAGTAAAGGAGTGTAAAATGTGAAATTGGAAAATCCCAAATGAAAAAAGAGTAAAAAAAATCATGGGGAAGAACCATGGAACCAATTGAAAGAGAAAACTGAATCACTTCATGGTGAACTGGACCTGAACTAGATTGAACCAATTTGAACTATACATGAACCAGTTTTTAAATTCATTTTTTTGGTGGCTTAAAATGATCAAATTGGAAAATTGAAGCCACCATAGGATAGGAAATGAATTTAGATGAATTTAGAAATTTTTAGATTTGAGAAAACCATTCGAATCAGGCCAGAACCAGCCAAGTTTTTGCCATTGAACCCGGTTGGACCGGACCAGTCCTGTCCGGAATAGTGTCGTCTTCTTCCTTAGGATGATAGCACTGTTCATCGATTCAAACACTTTCCATTTTTGGCGAGAGCAATATTCCTTTGAATAGTGCATTTTGGGTTAGGATAAGAAATGGAAATTGGTCGAACAGAGGGTCCCCGAGATCCCTATATAAAGAGTCCCCTCCATTCATCCCCCACACACCTCAAATCACCCTCCTCTCCCAAGTGCTCCGTTTTCCGGTGAAGCTCAAACAAGAGCTCCGACTTGGGCACTTTCCTCAGCCTTAGAAGGCAAGGTCGAGTCCTACAAACTCTAGCGGAAGGCAGCTACTTGACAACAACCTTTCTTTGACCCGAGGATTGCTGAAGAAGTGTTGACTAAATCAAATATTGAAGTAGCTCCAATGGTTCGAAACTACCCTGTTTTGGTCTAGCTAAATTCAGCCAAAGTAAGACCTCCTCTAGCCAAAACAAGCGTCCCCGAAGTCACCATGGCCCACACACAACTTCCACAAAGGTGAAAGGTAACCCAATTTGATCCATCGCTATCATTGCAAATCGGTGCTAGAGAGAGAAAGTGTCGAATTTCACTAATGAAATTCCCCTTCATATGGACAACAATTCTAGCAATTATTGATCCGAGAATTATCCTAAGGACGAGAGCTACCTCCCCAGATTGAGAGCTCAGACCACCACACCTCCGACAGTAACCTTGCGAATCTTTTTCTCTCTACAACCAGTTTTCTGACAAATCTCCATTTGAGCTCATTTTATACTCAAATTCTACAATTCAAAGATTCATTTGATCTTGTGGAAGTGTAGAAACCGATCCATGCCATCAATTGGAGCAATTAACACCAATTGAATGGCCAATTTGAAAAAATTAAATTTGGTCAGAAAAGGAGGAAGAAATTGGGGAAAAATTGGGGATTTCAAAAAATTGAGGGATCTCAATGCAATTTCTCAAAATTGAAGGTCAATTGGCAATGAGAAAGATGTTGGGGGACAATTGGTTAATTTTTGAAAGAATTGGTGTCACGCCCCAACCCGGTTTGGTCAGATCCCCGTGACCAACCCGCCGCTCCTTTGGTTCAATAGGTGTTTCCCCTTCTTTTAGTCAAGAGGAACCAAGCAAAATTTCAAATCTTGTTCACTGGAATAGTATAAATCAAAACTAAAGCAAACTTAAAAGAACTTTAAGCATACCTGACGGTGGATACATCTTTCCGAACTCTCTCAGTTGACCTCCTTACTCCTAAAAAGGGGTAAAAGGGAGGGGGTGAGTCTCTACAACTCAGTGAGCAGGTGTTGTGAGTGAGTTTTCAAGTAAGTATAGTTATCAAAACTGTGCCAAGGTTTAATATTTTTCATGGTTTTTAAGGATTTTTCTCAATTCTCAAACCTCAGAAAATTTTCCATTTCCATATTAGTGTGTTTAACTCTTTTAGCACATCTCATGCCTCCAAAGGCGTTTAAGCACACAAGAAATGCCTTTCATGAGGAAGGGTACACACATTCGTAGGGCTGTCCCAGACTGCACCCACTTAGGGATCAGCACAACTTTGTTGTACACCTAGATGGAAGTCCTAGACTTCTACCCTGAGTCTGAGTTGACATCCCAGACATCTGACCCTACGACCCGAATTCCACTTCGTGTCCATATGAGGATGGATACCTCATCCTGACTTCACCCGGTCTCTTGCACAAGAAGCTCTCAAAGCTTCATGACTAACTGGCATGATGAACTACCCTTATCTCCACCATGTCGTCTAGTAGCCCTTGAAATCCATCACTACCCCTAGGGCATCTTAATGGTCTTGTACCATGAGTGCATGCACAAACAAGTATTTTCCATGATTAAGCCATTCTCTTTGGTGGTGACGGTCCAACGACCCCGTCACTCAACCCGACCTGTAGCTATTTGTCTAGGCCAATCTGTCGACCTAGCCCTGATGCACTGCCACCAGCCCATCGAGCATTATCGGTCCTGACTCAATACCATGGCAAATCACACAATAATTTTCCATTTTAAATAGGAGTTTTCATGGCTCTTCCTAATCACGTTTGTTTATGTGCTCCAGGCCGTGCCCACTGGCCTTGGGCACATTGCATGTGTTTTTCCAAAAATTAGGCCTTGAGCCCTATGAGTTCAAAACTGAGGCCCCAAGCATGTTAGAGCTACTCTAGCTCCCATCAAGAAGGTCTTCCAAATTGTTTAAGTAGTTGTCACGCAGTTAGGGGAGAACACTTCTGACAAAATCGCTTTTAAATTCTTCACAACAATTGTGTGTGATGATAAATCCACTTACAACCAATATGCGGGTTTTTCCTTTCCTCAAGAAATCTCATCATACCAACTGGGTATGATATTGGATAATCCCACTCACAACTGGTGAGTAGGTTTTTAGTATTCAAAACATGCTCAACATCCCAACCGGGGATGAAGTGTAAAAGGTCTCACTCACCCAGTGACTCTGACGCGCTCATCCCTAGCCGGTTCTCCCAATTCGAGTCTGGCTCCCCTATTAGCGTTCCGACCTCAAGAGTACCTATAGGGTTTGTCCACTCTTATACGTTAGGGTTTGGCATAAAAGCTTCTTAGCTTTTCAGTATTGGCTACTAGGCCCAATTTTTTATTTATTACAATTAGGTCCCTGAAGTTCATACTTTTTTACTTAGGTCCCTAGAGATAAATTTTCCCCAAATTATGTCCCAAGGACTTCCAATATCCACTTTGGGCCCTTAATTTTCTTAAAATTGTGTAATGGGCTCGAGTTTTCCAAATTCCCAATTTGGTCCCCAATTTTTCAAAAATTATGGTTTTGCCCCTACTTTCCAAAAATAGCAATTTAGTCCCAAATATTTCAAAATTTGACCAATTGGTTCCCCAACATCTTTCTCATGGCCAAATGGCCTACAATTTTGAGAAATTGCATGGATATCCCTCAATTTTTTAAAGTTCACAGTTTTTCCCCAAAATTTCCACCCCATTTACTAACCGAATTTGATTTCTTCAAATTGACCATTCAATTGGGGTTATTTATTCAAATTGATGGTATGAATCAGTTTCTACATATTCATACAATTTAATTGCACTTTGAATTGCGTAATTTAGGTCTAAAACAAGCTCAAACGGAGCTTTGTCGAAAAACTGAATGTAGAGAGAGAAAGCTTTGAAAGCTTACCATTGGAGGCACGACAATCCGAGTTCTTGATCAAGGACGATAGCTCTTGTCCTTAGGGTCCTCCTAGGATCAAGAATTGAGACAATTGATTCAGTATTAGTGAGAATTTTATCGAATATATCAATCTCTTTCTCTATCTAGAACTGAACTGTAACGATGGAGGAGAGCCAAATTGGCTTACCTTTCGACTTTGTTGAGCTCATGTGGTGGTCATGGGGGATTTGAAAGGGCTCAATTCGGTCGAAGGAGTTCAAAATTGGCTGAATTTTGATTGACCGAAATAGAGTAGCTTCGGTCCGCTGATGTTGCTTCACTATTTGATCTTGTCGACGCTTCTCCGTCGATCCTCAGATCAGTTGGAGGTAGGCATTAGATAGCCGACTTCCTTCTGAGTTTGTTGAACCCAAATTTGGCTTCTAAGGCTAATAAAAGTGCCTAAATCGGAGCTCTGGTTCGAGCTTTTCCAAAGAACATAGCACTTTAGAGAAAAGAGAGAATTTAGGTGTGTGGAGGATGAACGGAGGAGAGCTCTTTATATAGGGAACTCGGGGACCCTCTTCCCAATCAATATCCATATTGATCGTGTTCATCCTGATAAAAAATTGCCCAAATCGGAGCAAATTTTCATTCACCGAAAAAGGAAAGATTTTATTTCCTCGATGAATAGTGTCATCGGACGGAGGAGCAAGATGACACTGTTATGCACATGTGAGCCTCACACGTACAGGCCGGCCACATGGCAGCATGTGGTTGATTAGTCTAGCTCACATGGTAGTCCAACTTAGATGCCATGTCAGTTGTTGACCGATTGACCAGACATGCAACAGTTCATGATTGGTCAGTCATGCTAACATGTCAACTGCCTCAACTTCCATGTCATCCGTTCACCGGACACGTGGCAGCTTCTCATTTGCTTGTCGTGTCCAACTAGGCACCCATTGACCGTTGACTAGCTGACAGAGCATGGTTTGCCATACGTCGTGCTCTGATTGGTTGCACGCATGCTGATTGGGCACTGACCGATCAGTAGTTCGTTGACCGGTCCGGTCCGACCGGGTTCAATTACCAGAAAGTGAAAATCGACCACTTCATACCCGATTTGACTAGTTCTTTTGAAATTAAAATTTTTTAAATTTGTCTAAATTCATTTTCTATTAAATGGTCACCTTAATTTCCTAAATTGATCATTTTTAGCCACCAAGAAAAATGAATTTATAAACTAGTTCATGTATAGTTCAATCCGGTTTAGGTCTAGTTCACCCCAAACCGGTTTGGTTTTCTCATTTAATTACCTTCATCATCCTTCCCCATGATTTATATGACATCTTGGTCACTTGGGATTTCCCAATCTCCCATTTCAACCCTTTTTTTTATTGTTCTCGATTCATCAAAGTGTTTGGTTTTCTCCTCAATTTGACTGGTTCTTTCTGAGTTTTCTTAACTTGTTGAAGATGGGTTTTACATTACGGATGGCATGTGTCTAAAATGCATATTTCAAGGGTTGAAGATGACACTATGTGCATGCGTATGGTTTCGCACATTGAGTTGCCATGTAGTGCACATTGATTGACTGGATCTATTAACATGGGATTCCATTCAAGGTCAATTTCATCCTTTAACTATTTAACATGCAACGTGACAATCTTCCATTGGTCACTTAATCCGATGTGGTGGTTGACTAAACTTGATCATATGTGGACCGTTATGATCTCGCCACGTGGTATTCTTTGATTGGTTGATTTAAATATCTCAGGTTTCTCACATAACATGTGTTAATGCTATGTGTCCTCTTAAAATTGGCTATATACTTTTGGCATGACTTGCCATGCGCCATATGATGATTGGCCAATTTCCAAATATATCCAAGTTGGTTGCTAACTAACCCTCGTTATCCAGATATCATTCTTTGATTGGTTCACATGTCTTACGTGACTTGTTGATGAATATTTGTTTTTGTTAAATATTAACAATTTTCATGTGTCGCACTATGATTCGTTAGCACTTTCATATGCTTGTTTAGCAATTGACTAGGTGTGTTTTCCACACGACGCTTGCTGGTTGGTCACCGTTATCAACATGGCACTAATGTAGCAATCTGGTTCATTGATTTGGTTGTTCCTGATGACCCGGTCCAATTGTTGAATGGTGTAACCAAATCAAATTTTGATGAACTGAAATTATTTTCTAGTTGATTTAGGCCACTTCAACCAGCTCTCTAATTTTTAAAATTTTCTAAATTGATTTCATATATTATGGTGAGCTCAATTTATCATTTCTCCCTTTTTAAATCACTCCTAAAAATAATATTCAAATTGATTATTCTCGGTTCAGTATGGTTCAATACAATTTTACTTTAGTTCACTTCAGTTCTCAAATCCAATTTCTAATTGGATATTTCCTTTAAAATAAATCTCATTTTGGATAACTTTCAATCCATTCGATTACTCTTCATGCTCCCAAATCATACTGATCTCCAGTTTTTTTTCAAAATTTTCTAGTACTCGTTTTGTGTGTGACACCATATTTTTGAAATTCGAAAATTTCGTACAAGAAATTAAACCAGAAGAGAAAACAAATCAAAATTGGAAACGATTCAATGTGAGAATTAAAATTGATGATCTAATTATTTTAGCATCAAAATGAGTATTCTTGATTTGGGAATCATTGCAATATATTCAATGGGGAATCGAATATAAGACAATTCATTCAATTGGATTGGATTTATCTTATGGGATATGTTTGCATGAGACTTAACTAATTTGGTTTAATTAATACTAAGAGATCTGAATTAAACATGTGAAATTAGACAAAATATAGATAAATGAATACATATATATATGTATATAGGTAATGTAACAATGAGCCCAACAATATGCAAAATGGGAGTTAAGACCACCAAAATATGGCCTCACAATAAGTCTAGCCTAAACAAAAACTTATCTTTACAACTATAACCCAATAATAGTTTAATATGGCCCTTAGAAACTATTGGGTCGAATAACCCAAATGAAAGCCTACAAAAGTTAGTTGGGCTAATAGCGGGATAGTGGGCTTGGTAGATGCCTAGCATAGCCGACGTGCAAGTAGGAAAGCTAAACCTTCATCATATTTTGGGAAATACCCAAATAGTCAAGGGATACCTCTTTGAATTGGATATGACCATGGGCCAAGTTAGAAGCCCATCCTAGTTAGCATGAGAAATCTAGATGAGCCTAATAACATTCTCCCTTTTTGCTAAAGCTTGTTAGTTTTAAAGATCCATTGTAGTTGGCTATGCTTTGCCCTTACATTAGGACATCAAGCAATTAACTTGAATTAAAAACATATAATATTTAGATATAAGTAACACAAGAAGAAGAAACAAAAAATAGAGATAAGGATCTGAAGAGAACCTATTCTATGGGATTAGAATATCTATTGGAGGATCATCAAATGTATTAATCAGCTTTCAAACAAGTTATATATCCACCCATGTCCTAAGGGAAAAATGTTAGTTAACCACAATCAATAGACTAATGGAGGATTGGGTTAGATTTGGACTAGCCTATTGAATTGGGCAAGGACTGTTAGTATGTGGACCTTGGAAGATGTCCAATGAAAGTAAGCCCAAAGTAACATATTCTTTAGCAATAACCTGATCATCACATTTGTACAATTCAATCATCTAAATTATGAAACTTCCTAAATATGATAGAAAGAATGAATGAAAATAACCCCTTACCATTATAAGCATAGCGACCACCTAGACTCCATTATTGTAAAGAAGCCGGGTGAAAATTATTGGGAGTTACAAGAGTCATAAAATTATATAATTCTCAAATGGAAGGAGTGCAATGAATTTCCAAAATGAGCAAGAGAATTCTAAATAGATTCATTATGAGAAGGAAAAGTTGAGGGAATAGAAGAATTACAAAATGGAATTGAGCCCCTAAGCCCCTACAAAAAAGGGCAGACATTAGACCCCAAAAACACAAAAAAGATTCATCGATATGAAATACATATAACAAGGAGTGATAGTAAGTGAGGAAATTCACCTAGGGGAATTCGAATAGATAAATGTCGAGTTGATTCCTCAACCTACTCAATCAGTGTGGTAAACCTCCTTCCTCTCTATGGAATTCATGTAAATCAAAGTTAGATAAGTAGTTATCGTCCCCAAATTGTTGTAGGAACTAAATTTCCTATAGGGTATGATAACATTGTTGAGGCAGAATGAGCAAGAGATTAGGGAAGTTAAATACCCTATTTTGATTCCTCAACCTACTCAATCAGTGTGGTAAACCTCCTTCCTCTCTATGGAATTCATGTAAATCAAAGTTAGATAAGTAGTTATCGTCCCCAAATTGTTGTAGGAACTAAATTTCCTATAGGGTATGATAACATTGTTGAGGCAGAATGAGCAAGAGATTAGGGAAGTTAAATACCCTATTTTGATTCCTCAACCTACTCAATCAGTGTGGTAAACCTCCTTCCTCTCTATGGAATTCATGTAAATCAAAGTTAGATAAGTAGTTATCGTCCCCAAATTGTTGTAGGAACTAAATTTCCTATAGGGTATGATAACATTGTTGAGGCAGAATGAGCAAGAGATTGGGGAAGTTAAATACCATATTTTGATCGTGTGTACTAGTAGGTGTCCAGGCCACACTAATAATTTGGAAGGATGAATAGTTTCCTTAGTTCTTGACATGCCTTGCCTAGCATCAACTCATCCATCTCTCTACAAAGTATCCAATTCAAGGTCACCTGCCATAAAGGAGTGAGCATATCAACCTAACAAATGATATATGTGAAAATGTTCACTTCAACCACTATCTTACCTCCCAATAATTTTCTAATTTCAACTCTAAATTTCGAGAATTATGATAAAAAAATATTTTAGGGGAAAGGATATTTGAAACTTCCTAAAATTAGAGATAGCAGGATGATGAACGGGGGACTTCATTTCACAAAGACTAAACTAAAGATAGAGTAGAGCTAAAGTTTCAATCTCTATAAACTAAGGAGTTGGAGTCCTTTATGGAAGTGTACGAGAGGGAGTATGGAAGACTTGCAACAGATGAAAACTAAGGTTGAATTATGGGAAAGAAGTTCATTTTAAGAAGATTGAGCTACATGAAGATTAAGGGCAAGTTCGACTTACTTTAGGCACTCCTAAATGAACTATAGACAAGGGTGGAGAGCTTAAATCTATTGAACTAAAGCTTATACGTGCATCAACCATGGTTGATTCAGTCATATAGTGAGACGAGGAGGCCAGATTTGGTAAATCGAAGAATGGATATGAGGACCCCGACAACAAAACCTCAGGACAATATGTGTGTGAAGAGTCCCATGGAGATGATCAAGAAGCCACAAAACTTTTCCGGAAGAGAAAGCATGGAAAATATTTGAGTGGTTATCAAATGTAGGATGCAGGAGGATGATGGATCCAACAGAGAAGGAGCTAAGGTTCTTGGGTTGCTGAGGCTCAAGAGAATTTTCGGTTAGGAATGAACTGGAGCTACAAGATCATGAGATATAGAACAGGGAAGCTTAGTGTAAATTTTGATCAAATGATAATGCTGCCCTCGAAATTTTGTCATTTGAAGGTCTAGGAGGAAAGACACAATTTATATTTAATTATGACAATGGGGTCTAGGGACATAACCAAAATTTTGGAAATGTTATGGTATTGTATATTAAATTCCATAATAATTGACACAAAGTATATTTGTAAAACTCATGTGTGATGTGTACGGAACAAATCATACTCCATCGTGAAACAGGAGCACAAATATTTGGAAGGCTCTTTGAGACTAACATATTCTTGGATAATGGTGAATATGATTTCTATCATCAAATCTGATTGGGTCGGTGATGCATTATTACTTGCACTTTAAAAAAATATGAATACTGCTTTGAAAGTATTTTGAAAAGATAGAAAAATATAGAGAGGTAGTTTTGAAAGACTTTTTTCTAAAGAAAGGATTTGGTTACTTCCTCGACTAGAAAATGGGGCAAGCCCATGACCGAGGGAAATGGGTCGGACCATTATTTATTAAAATTGGTCATATGACCATCATTTAAAAAAAAAATAAGTGTGCCCAAGGCCATATTTTGGACAAACTTGTGAAAGTGTGCACAATGTCTTATTTTAAAAGGGAGGGGCTATGACCCCAAAGGAAAGTGGATATCGTCCCATATTATTTTAAAACATAAAAATGGGCCTTGTCTCTTAAATGACAATAGAAGTGGGATTTTCTAGATAGCAAGGAAAGTATCGATAAAAAATATTTAATAAATTATTTTTTAAACGGCCCATGCCTGGTAATTACTATCAAGCTAAAAGCGAGTCTCGTCCCATATGTCTAATAGTACAAAGATGATTAGTTGTGAATGGCCAAATAACAAGCTAACTCTTGAATGATTAAAACACCCTGCATGTGTTTGTTATGGATGGGATCATGAAACTCCTAGTATGGAGTAGTGATGATCATGAGGCCAACTAGAAAGTAAGGCAAGAATAGTGGAAGTGAATACTGATTCGATATGTCGAGGGCTCTAGGAGTCATGTGCACACTAGACCTAGTGAAGGGGAAAGGTCTCATCCCTTAATAGTAGACAAAACTTCAATATTTCTAGGGGTTAGGAATTATGCTCGCATAGAAAAACCATTTATATTGGGATGTAATCATGGAAGTAAGAAGTCTCCACAAAATAAGAAATTGGTACGAACATTTCAGTGGAAATCAAGAAGTACTAAACGAATAGTTTAACATAAAAACTTAGTGTTGGACAATAGGCACGAAAAACCTTTACAAATATTTTTGGCAAGGAAGTCGAAGAATAGAATGATGGAATAGAGCATCAACAACCTTTTACCCTACAACAACCTTGCACATGAAATACAAGTAGAAATAAGATCCTTACAAAAGGGAAGAGAGGTTTACACCTAAGTAATCCCAATAAAGAAAATCTTGTCACAAGTAAAAGGCAACTTGCATGGTATGACTATAATGCACAAAAGGATAAAACCTAATTTCAGACATAAGGAACATCAGGATAGAGAACCAAGTTGTACAAAAATGACAATAATAAAACCTTGAATGAGGTTGGATCATAAGTCTAAAGAGAAAGAATAAAGAAAGGGTTGGACTCATGAGCAAGAAAACAAGTGGATAAGAAACCAAATAGGGTAACCCTAGAAATTCATAACTTGATACTAAGATTGGATTAATACAAAAGAAACCCCAGAGAAATAATGGAACATTATCTATAAGTAGGATATTGAAAGATGATTGTTCATGTTTTACTTATACTCCAAGTCGATCGGTTATAAGGATGAGACACGTGTGCTAAGGAACAACTTATCATGGAGTAAGGCAAAAGGATAACCATGAAATGGTCATGAATGGCTACACTATGGTGGAAAGTGTAAGTACTTTAGGGATAGGAACCTTAAAAAGAGAACAACCGAGTTGAAGATACAAGAAGGAAAAGATATGATGCCAGTCATAGTAAAAGCACAACATGAGTATGTCATAAAATAAGTTGGAGTAAAGTTGGGAAGACCCAATAGATATTGTAAAGATACAAATAAGAAAATTTGAAAGATATAGTCAAGTAAGAAACATACAAGTTCGTTAAAACTAATATTGGATATGAGAATATTTCAAAGACCTTCATTGAGTAAGGAAGGTTGTCAAACAAAGTTCTAATGATAAAGGAACATCCGCACACATGAGGTTGTCAATCGAGCAACTATGTTTGAATTTTCTAGAAAGAAATAGACTACATGAAGTCTGGAAGAGTAGAAAAGGTCACGAAATAACCTTAAGTGACCAAGAAGGTTTTGGTTATATCAACAATCGTTAAACCCTTGGAAAGGTGTTTAAGCGAACTTCGTGCAAACACTATCTAAGAATGGATTAGTGAGAGAATACTTAATAAAGAGCATAGATATCACCGAGAAGTGAGGAGGGATCTACATTACCATCATAGAGTTAAAAGAGAATGCCTACAATTTAGGAGTAAAATGTGAATGAAATTTTGGACAAGAATATTGGGAAGATGTATGAGAAAATTTTTGAGTCCACTAGGACAAGTAGAATTTAGTATATTTTCTCGTTCGCGTCTGCGCTTTCTCCGTTTTCTCGCTTGCTGCTCCGGCTTTCGAGCCTCCGCTTGCTGGCTCTCAAGCCTCCGCGTGCTAGTGCGCGCTCCGTTTTCTCGTTCGCTAGCGTGCTCTACGTTTTCTCGCTTGCTTGTAGTTTTCTCGCCTACGCTTTTTTTTGCTTGCTCGCGTAGGGGTAGGGTCGTTTATCCCCAGCAAGCTACGGCGAGAAAGCCAGAGCGAGCAAGCAAGCTACGGCTTTCGATAGAAAGCCGGAGCGCGCGTCTTGTTGTTTGTAGATGCCCAGAGAATTAGAAACATGGTATGAAAGAGATAAATGAAATCATGGGTAACGATGGTAGTTGTGCGATAACAAAAGTGTTGATCGGGAAACCAGACACAAGAAAATAGCAAATGGTGAGTTAATGTATTGACATGATAATAATTATGAACTCAAAACATAAAAGTATATGAAGAATAAGGTCTTGGTCAAATGAAAGACATTCCAACATATAGGAATTTAAATGAAGTTACAAAAGCATATGCTCACTAAAGGTAGTCCTGATATGAACCAAAAAGAGTATGTAGTCTAAGAGACCAATTAAACTCACATGGCCATTCAGCTTTTCAAATGAAACTGGTTTTCAAAGGTAATTTCAAAGGAATAATTGCTAACCATATAAGATATATGGTTATGGAATATAACTTCCCTAATAAGAGAATTGTGTTAGGAAATGACATGTAATTCTTTTGTATGGCATAAATCACTTTGGAAGGATGAACCTCTTACTAGTGTAATTATTACAAGATAGAGAAACAATTATTCATAAAGTAATGCACTGATGAGATGAAAAATGAGTAATGAAATACTCAAAAGAGAAAGATTGAATGAGCTTAGAGAACCAAAAAGGGTTAGAATATGAAGATAAATTCAAACTTTTGTATTGAAATATGATTATTAGTAATGATCCTAGAAACATATTATTGTTGCCAAGTAAAACCTATGTGGATGATACTCACCCAATATTAAAAGTGTAACTTAAGGAAAAGTATCGACCCCACAAAAGGTGGTGTGAATGAGTACTCTAAAGGAGTCAAAAGGTGTAGCTTGATAAAATCTCTAATAAATGTCATTTATGGACAAAATTTTGAAGGCTCAGTAATAAGGAATACCGATGAGATAAAGGGAGGTTGGAAACTTTAGTCAATAATGATTGAGTATGAAACTAGTTCTCATCAAGCACATAGAAAATGATTATAACAATGAAGGATTCATGCTTATAGCA
Source organism: Trapa bicornis (assembly GCA_030064425.1). NCBI lineage: Eukaryota > Viridiplantae > Streptophyta > Magnoliopsida > Myrtales > Lythraceae > Trapa > Trapa bicornis. The sequence continues at coordinate 5,325,402 of CM057759.1, forward strand.
AGATCTGATGTGTTAATATTTACTGGAACACCTTTGGTTGGGCAATGGCAAGAGACATTTTATGGATAGGTACGCAAAGTACCCAAAATGTAGAAGAATGTTTTTGGACTGAAAAGGCCAAGACAACCCATTAAAAGAATAATCAACATTTTTGGAAAAGACTGGTTACAATTGTGATGTACAGAAATTCTAAGATGATGTGAAAACTTGTGTGAATGATGTAAAAAGCCTCTAATGAGGTATGAGGTAAAAACGACATGAAGTCTTAAATGGGTACTACCAAATGGACAACTAATACTGGATATTTGTTAAAGATATTATGAGGCATCATGCGGACAATCAACCAAAGAGTTCGAATATGGATAATGGATTATCCATTAATAGTGGATATGGTTAACATTAAAAATGAGAAAGGTAACCATAAATAAGTTATTAGGTGAAAGATGAAGAGTGACTATGGAAAATGGAGACACGCCTTACAATATTTTTGAAAGAAAACTCTCAAAAAAGAAGGGAGTAGTTGTGATACCATAATTTTGGAACACAAATTGGAAAATGTCAAGAAGAGAAACAAACCCAAATTGGAAATGATTCAATGTGGGAATTGAAATGATGATCCAATTATTTTTGGAAAGAGATGAGTATTATTGATTTTAGAATCAATACAATATATTTCAAAGATTTAACTTATTGGATAAGTTAGTATGAGACTTAACTAAGTCAATTTAATTAATCACAAGAGATCCCACTTAAACATGTGAAATTAGACAAATTACATTTAAATAAATAAATAAATATATATATATGTATATACATGTAAATACATATGTATACCGGTGATGTTACAATCAACCCAACAATATGCAAAAAGGGAGTTAAGGCCACCTGAATAAGGCTTACAAAAAGTCTAGCCCAAACAAAAATCCAACTTTACAATAGGAACCAAATAATAGTTAAATAGGCCCTAAAACTATTAGGTTGGATAACCCAAAGCAAATCTTACAAAAGTTAGGTGGGCCATCAGCAAGACACTCAAAACTTCATCAATTTTTGGGAAATACCCGAACTACCTAGGGGCACATCAATTAATTGGACATGACCATGGGCCAAGTTCGAACCCTAACCTTGTTAGCCTGAGAAATTTGGATGAGCCTAGCAACATTCCCCTTTTTTGTTGAAGCTTGCAACTTCTAAAGATCCAATGTAGTCGACAAAGCTTTTTCTTAACATTAGGACATTAGGCAATCAACCTTCATTCAAAACACATAATATTTAGCTATTAGTAACACAACCAAAAGAAACAAAAATACAAATAAGGGTATCAAGAGAATTTATTCTATGAGCTTAACATTCCACCCATGGCCTAAGGAAAAAAATTTAGCTAATCGTAGTTGAAAATCAAACAAAAGTAAAACGAGTGATAGGAGGTTTAGATTAGATTTGGACTAGCCTATTGGATTTGGCAAGGAGTGTTAGTATGTGGACCTTGGAAGAAGTCCAATGAAAGCTAGTCCATACCAATGGACTCTTCAGCAAGAATTTGATCATCACACCTGCATAATCCAACCATCTAAATTATGAAACTTCCCAAATATAATTGAAGGAATGAATGGAAAGGATCCCTTACCATTATAAGCAGAAAAATCACTTAGACTCCATTCTTGTAAAGATGGAGGGTGGAAATTCTTGGCTGTTACAAGAGTTGTAAAATTACCCAATTCTCAAATGAAAGGAGTGCAATGAAATTCCAAAACTAGCAGAGAATTCTAAAGAGATTCAACATGAGAAGGAAAAGTTGAGGGAATAAAGGAATTACCAAATGCAACTAAACCCCCACGCCCCTATAAAAAGGGTTGGCATTAGACCCCAAAAACACAAAAATATATTCATCAGTATGAAATATAGATTGTAGGAAGTAGTAAGAGGAAGTGAGGAAATTCACCTATAGGGATTCAAACAAAGAAATGCCAAGTTGATTGACTTTCATAAACCTACTTAATTAGTGTGGTAAACCTACTTCCCCTCTATAGAATTCCTACAAATCAAAGATAGATAAGTAGTTATCCTCTTCAAATTATTATAGGAACTAAATTACCTAGAGGACATGATAACATTATATGGGGAAGGTAAATGCCCTATTCTGATCATGTGTGCCAATAGAATACAGACCACACTGACCATCTTGAAGGACGTGTAATTTCCTTAGTTCCTCACCCAACCTTCCTAGCACTAACTCATCCATCTCCCTAGAGAGTAGCCAATTCAAGGTCGTCAGGCATAGATAAGTGAACATATCACCACATCAAACAATAAATGTGGAAACATTCACTACTAGCACTGCCTTACCTCATGGTATTTTCCTAATTTTAATTCCAAAATTTGAGAATTATGATTAGAAACATTTTAGGGGAAATGATATCAGAAACTACATGAAATTAGGCATGATTGGAGGATGAGCAAGGGACTTCATTTCCTAAGGACTAAATTGAAGTTTGAGAAGAACTAAAGTTCCATTATCTATAAACTTAAGAGCTAGTCTCCTCAAGGGAAGACCTACAATAAATGCAAAATAAGGTTGAATCTTGAGCAGTAAGCTCATTTTGTGCATACTGAGCTATAGGAAGAACAAAGGATAAGCTTAAATCTTTCAGACTAAAGCTCAGATATGCATGAACGATGGTCAATTCAAATATCTAGTGATACGGGAATGTTAGATTTGGCAAATTAGAGAATGGTTATGAGGACCCCTACCACAAAACCTTAAGACATGACATATGCGAAAAGTCCCATGGAGATGATGAGGAAGTAACAAAACTTCCTCGAGAATGAAGGGATGGAAAATACTTGAGCAATCATCAGTCACCTAAGTTTGATGGGTCCCACGAAGATGGAGCTGAAGGTCTTCAGGTTTTTGAAGGCAGGGAGAATTTTGATAAAATTATAATATGGAGTAAAATTGCAAATAAATTAAACTTAAGAATTTTGGTAATTAAATTAGGGGTTAATTTCCAATGGAAGAAACCTAGGGACTTCTATGAAATTGGGAGAAAACCTAGCTAGGGACAAACTCTTAAAAGAATGAGAGGTAAAGATCATGGGGAAAAACTTGGAGATTGATTTAATTCCACTACCTTGGGAATGGATTGGTTGTCCACACATCAAGCAAAGGTTGACTATCGAAATAAGAAGGCGGCTTTCCATGCTCCAAAGGCATAAGGAGTAGTATTTGAAGGAGATAGGAAGAGGAATGGAATACACTTGGTATTGTGTGTCAAAGTCCAAGACATGCTATGAAAAGGATGTAAGTCATTCATCACTATGATGACGAATGTAAGCCAGGAGAAGAAGGGACTGGAGGAGATCTTGATATTGAAACACTATCTTGAGGTATTCCAAGAGGAATTACCTAGATTACCTATGGATCACCAATTATAGTTCACTATAGAGGTGATACCTAGAACACAACCCATTTCTCAAACACCCTACCGAATGGCCCCAAGAGAGTTAAATGAGTTAAAAGAGCACTTGGATGAGTTACTAGAAAAGAGCTTTATACACAGTTAATTTTCATGGGGTGCACCTGTCTTATTCATGAAGAAGAAGGGTGGAAGTATGAGCTTGTACATTGACTACCGAAAGTTAAACCAAGTAACTATTAAGAGTAGGTACACTTTACTAAGAATAGATGATCTATTTCAGCTAAAAGGAGCAGTTATTTTTCCAAGATTGACCTATGGTCCGACTATTATCAACATAAGAATTGATTGGAGGATATATTGAAGACTGCGTTTAGATCGCGTAAAGGAAATTATGAATTCAGAGTAATGTCTTTTGGTTTAACAAACGCTCCTTCAACCATTATGGATCTAAGAAATCGGGTATTTCAACCTTACCTGAATAAATTCTTGATAGTATTTATAGATGATATATTGATATATTCATGAACCAAGGCAGAGCACGAAGAACATTTGGGATCACTCTAAGTGTCTTAAAGGAAAATAAGCTCTACACTAAATTCTCAAAGTGTAAATTTTGGTTTCAAGAGTTAGCCATCCTAGGACATGTCATTTCGAAAGATGGGGTTAAAGTGAATCCGACTAAGATAGAAACAATATAAAATTGGAAAGCTCCCACCAACCCAATGGAGATACGTAACTTCCTAGGGTAAGCAGGATATTATCAAAAATTCATGGAGGATTTCCCAAGAATTGCAGCTCAATTAACTTGTCTAACAATGAAGGGAGTGGAGTACAAGTGGGATAAAAAGTGTATGAACTCCTTTTAAGAACTTAAGTCACGTCTAACGATAGCTCTGATACTAGCCTTACCCGATCCAAATGATGGAGAATATACTATGCATAGTGACACTTTCGGACAAGGTTTATGATGCATCTTAATGCAACAAGGAAGGGTTATAGCTTATCTGTCCTGATAATTGAAGACACACGAATGGGATTACCCCACCCATGATCTGGAGTTGGTGACAATAGTGTTTGCCCCTAAGATTTGGAGACACTATCTATATGAAGTCAAGTGTAGAATATTCATAGACCATAAGAGATTAAAGTATTTCCTAACACAGAAGGAGCTCAACCTATGGAAAAGAAGGTGGCTAGAAGTGGTGAAAGATTATGATCTGATCATAGAATACCATTTTGGTAAGGTTAACATAGTAGCATATGCACTTAGTCGCAAATATCACACTGGAATAACCTACATGAGCACGACATATTTACCATTGTTAGAACAAATGGGCAAGTTAAAAATAGATCTCGACATAGATGAAGACAGGAAGCGCCTAACAGCTAACATAGTTGTAATACCCAGTTTGATGGAACAAATTAGAGTTCAACAAAAACATGATGATGGACTCAAACCATACATAGATCAAGTAGCCGACGGAAGGACCCAAGATTTTGCTATTAGGGGTGATGAGTTATTGACTATTAAGGGAATGGTGTGCATACCAAATAAAGAGGAAGTAAGAAAGACAATATTAGAGGAGGCTCACGACTTAGTATACATCATACACCTTGGAGTACAAAGTTGTATCGTACTCTAAAAGAAGGTTATTGATTGAAGAGGATGAAAATAGCCATAGCCAAGTGGCAAAATGCCTATCCTACAAATAGATTAAGGTAGAACATCAAAAACCCTCTGAACTATTGCAACCTCTACATATCCCCATATGGAAATGGGAGAATATCATAATGGATTTTGTGATAGGGTTTCCAGTAACAAAGAGTGGGCACGATGCTATATGGGTCATAGTAGATCAAATGACTAAAATGACCCACTTCTTGCCTATGAAGGTGACTGATTCCATAGAAAGGTTAGTGAACCTCTATGTTAGAGAGATTGTATGATTACATTGAGTCCTAGTGAGCATAATATTGGATCAAGACCCGAGGTTCAAATCCCGATTTTGGCAAAGGCTACAAGATGCTCTAGGAACTAAACTTAATATGAGTACGACCTTCCATCCCTAAACTGATGGACAATCTAAACGTACCATCTAGACTTTGGAAGACAAGCTCCGAGCATGTGCCTAACTATGAATAAAGGTTGGGAGGATTACTTGTGCCTTATGGAGTTTGTCTATAACAACAGTTATCACGCTAATATACAAATGGCACCGTATGAGGCTCTATAGTGGAGACCGTGTCATGCAACCCTATTATGGGAAGAAGTAGGGGAAAGGAAGCTTGAAAGGATTGAGCTCATAGAGGATGCCACGAAAGAGATTAAGATTATCATAAATCAGCTTAAGGTGGCACAAGATCGACAAAAGATTTATGCTAATCGAAGTTGAAGAGATCTGGAATTCGAGGTTGGAGATAAAGTATTGCTTAACATATCACCCTAGAGGGGAATTCTAATGTTTCAACAACGAGGGAAATTGAAACCAAGGTATATTTGTCCCTACACCATAGTTCAAAGGGTTGGACCAGTGGCATACAAGCTCAAACTACCTACGGACCTACAAAGGATACATGACGTGTTCCAAATATCGGTACTAAGGAAGTATGAACCCGACCCTATTCAAGTACTAGAACACCCACCACCTGAGCTAGAAGAGAACCTGTCTTATGAGGTGTAGCCAATCCAAATTCTTGATAGACAAGAAAGAAATCTAAGGAATAAGAAGATTTCAATGGTGAAGGTCATCTGACAAAGTAGTCAAGTTGATGAAGAAACATGGGAAACAAAGTCTGTAATAAGAGAAAAGTACCCTCGTTTATTTAATGTATAAAAAGGTTTTGAGGACAAATCTCCATAAAGGTGGGGAGAAGTTATAAACCATGTTTCTTCATAATAAGAAACATCGAAATGAGAAATAGGAAATTTTGAGTGAAAACCAAGGTTAAAGCAAACCAAAATTGTATTTAGAAGCAAAAATGGGGATTTAGAAAATTTCATGTGGTTAATAAAAACACAATATTCATGTAAAGGAATCATGAATGAAATTAAATGATAAAACCAGATCATTTCAAGGTGAACGGGACCTAAACTAGATCAATCTAGATTGAATCGTGAAGAATTGATATTCATTTTACTAGGTGATTTAGAAACATCAATTTGTGCAATTGAAGACATCATTGGATAAAAAATGAATTTAGATATTTTTAGATTTAAGAAAACTAGTCGAACCATGCCTGAATTGGCCAATTTTGTATCTAGGGTCACCAAACCCGGTGCGACCGAACTAGTCAATGGTCTAGCCGGTCAATTTACCACTTATCGAGTTAGCACCCAGTTAGCATGCGTGACCAATCAGCATGCGACGTGGCAAAGCGCATCTAGTTAGTCGCTCGGTCAGCGCTGACCAATCAGAGCGTCACTCATGTCCTCGTTCAACGGTTAAAGAAAGAAATCCATGTCACCAACGACTGACCAATAAGAGAGTGACACATGTCTTCAGTCAATGCCCAACTGAGGAGAAGCCTTGTCAACCGAGCCGACCAATGAGGAGCTGACACATGGAAAAGATGCAACGTCAATGGCCGACTAGGATATCAGAGAAACGGTCAATCAATTAGAGGTTGACACGTGGTAGAGTCACGTCGGATGGTCCTAATCAATCAGAGGATGACACGTGGTAGTGGCATAGTACGTCAGGAGGGAAATGTGAGTTATTTAAATCTACTAATAAGAGTGTGCCATGTGTCATAGTCAAATAGCTAGTCGAGTACGGTCAGCGGAGACGTTAGACTGAGCATTCAATGGAAGATCGCCACATGGCCGGTTAATGAGTTAAAAGATGAGTCGGATGCTGAGGGGGAAGTCGCATTAGCAAGCCAACCAATCATAGTGCACCATGAGGCAGCTCGCACACGTGCGCACAGTGTCATCTTCAACCTCTAAAAACTGCCAGATAAGAATGATGTACTGGCTGCTCAGTCTCCAACAACTGAAACACCCTCCAAATATAATCATGAATGGGAGAAATTGGGGTCGAGGGATGGACGAATGGATAGCCCTATTAGTTATCAAGCTCCATATATAAAGAGCTCCTTGCCATTCATCTTCCTCATCCCTCAAACGATTGTAGAAAAAGAAGAATTGCTCCATTTCCTGACAAAGCACAAACCAAAGATCTGACTTGGGCCTTTTCCTCAACCTTCAAAGGCAAATTTCGGTTCCCTAGAACAAGGAAGAAGTTCCCTACCTTGCTGCTACCTCCTTTCAGCTCGAGGCTCACTAGGGGAGCACTGGTGAGTTCTCACAATACCATCATTCCGATGCTCGCAAAGTTGAAAAATCCTTCGAGCTGAATTCTGGTCACCTTCGACCTCATGCAACCAGGTCGACCCTCCTCCAGCACTCCCCGACCGACCCTCGACTCCTTGAACCTTTGAGGTAAGCCAATTCCACTTCCTTTCACCAGAAAAGTTGAGTTATAGAATGTAAGACTTGAAAACTTCTCTCATAAAATTCTCATTGCTCAGGCTACCAATTGACACGTAATTTGATCCTAGGAGGATCCCCTAGATGAGCACTAGCTGCCAATATCCAATGCTCCGTCAATCGTCCCTTCGTCGGTAAGAAAATGAAGCTTTCTGCTACTCGAAAGAATTTCCCAATGAAGCTCCATTTGAACTCAATTTTGGGTCAAATGAGGTGATGCAAAGCTTAGAATGCTCGTAGAGAGATGGGAAAGGTGACTAATGACATGTTAGGTGGGAATTAACAAGTTTTAAGCATTCAATTTGATAAGTCAAAGATTTGGGGGAGCTAAAGTGCAATTTTGATAAAAATTGGGAAAATTGCAAATTTTAAAAATTGTGGGGATTTTTGTGAATTTGATCTCAGTTGAAGGTCAATTGGTGATTAAGAAGAAATTAAGAACTTTATTACAATTAAAAATAATTTTGAGGAAATTAATCGTAATTAAAGGAATTTGTAAGGATTTATTTGCAATTTAAATTATTTAATTTCAATAAAATTATATAAGGTGTAAAATTGTAAATAAAGTAAACTTAGAAATTTTGGTAAATAAATTAGGAGTTAATTGTCAATGGAATAAACCTAGGGACTTCTGTGCAATTAGGAGAAAACCTAGCTAGGGACAAACTCTTAAAAGAATGCGAGGTAAAGATCATGGAGACATACTTTGGAGGCTGATTTAATTCCAGTACCTTTAAGAGAAGTGGAAATGATTTTGGGAATGGATTGGTTGTGTGCACATCAAGCAAAGGTAGACTGTCAAAATAAGAGGGTGACGTTCCATCCTCCAAAGGAACAAGGAGTAGTATTCAAAGGCGATAGGTATAGTAATGGAATACACTTGGTATCGTATGTCAAAGTTCAAGGCATTCTACGAAAAGGTTGTAAGTCATTTCTCGCTATGATGATGAATGTAAGCCATGAGAAGAAGGGATCATATGAGATCCCAATAGTGAGACACTATCCAGAGGTATTCCTAGGGGAATTACCCTCATTACCTCTTAATCGCCAATTAGAGTTCACTATAGAGGTAATTCTTGGAACACAACCCATTTCTCAAAAATCCTATTGTATGGCCCCCGAATAGTTAAATGAGTTGAAAGAGCAATTGGATGAGTTACAAGAAAAGAGCTTTATATGCCCTAGTCAATCTCTGTGGGGTGCACCAATCTTATTCGTGAAGAAGAAGCATGTAAGTATGTGGTTATGCATCGACTACTAGAAGTTAAACTTAGTAACTATTAAGAATAGGTACCCTTTACCAAGGATAGTTGATCTATTTGATCAGTTGAATGGAGCAGCTATTTTTCCAATATTGACCTTTGGTCCATGTATCAGCAACTATAGTGACGCTTCTAGACAAGGCTTAGGATGCATCTTAATGTAAAAAGAAGGGTTATAGCTTATACGTCCCCACAATTGAAGACATACAAACGAAATTACCCCACCCATGATCTGGAGTTGGCAACAATACTGTTTGCCCTTAAGATTTGGCGACACTATCTACCTTGAGTCAAATGTACAATATTTATAGACCATAAGAGCTTAAAGTATTTCCTGACACTGAAGGAGCTTAACCTACAGTAAAGAAGGTGGCTAGAACTTGTGAAAGACTATAATCTGATTATATAATACCATCATGATAAGGCTAACGTAGTAGTAGATGCACTTATTCGCAAATATCACACTGCAATAGCCTACATGAGAACTACTTATTTACCATTGTTGGAACAAATGAGCAAGTTAAAAATAGATATCAACATTGATGAAGTGAGGAAGTGCCTAACAACTAACATAACTGTAAGGCCCAATTTGGTGGATCAAATTAGAATTCAACAAAAATATGATGAAGGACTCAGACCATACATTGACCAAGTAGTTGACGGAAGGACACAAGATTTTACCGTCAGGGATGACGAGTTATTGACTTTTAAGGGAAGGGCGTGCATACCAAATAAAGAGGAATTAAGAAAGTCACTATTAAAGGAGGCTTATGACTCGGTATATGCCATGCACCTTGGGAGTACAAAGATGTATCGAACTCTAATACAAGGATACTAGTGGAAGGGGATGAAAAGAGATATAGCCAAGTACGTAGCAAAATGCCTATCCTACCAATAGATTTAGGCAGAACATCAGAAACCCACTAGACTATTACAACCTCTACTTATCTTCAAATGGAAGTGGGAGAATATCGCAATGGATTTTGTAATAGGGTTGCCAATAATGAAGATGTGGCATGATGCTATATGGGTCATAATAGAACAACTAACTAAATCGTCCCACTTCCTGCCTATAAAGGTGATTGACTCCATAGAAAGGTTAGCGAACCTCTATGTTGAAGAGATTGTGCAATTACATGGAGTCTCAATGAGCATAATAATGGATCGAGATCCGAGGTTCACATCCCGATTTTGGCCCACCCTACAAGACGCTCTAGGAACTAAATATCATTTGAGTATAGCCTTCCATCCCCAAACTGTTGGAGAGTCTGAATGAATCATCTAGACTTTGGAAGACATTCTCCGAGCATGTGTTCTAACTATGAATAACGTTTGGGAGGATTACTTATGCCTTATGGAGTTTGCATATTACAACAGTTATGAGGCTAGTATATAAATGGCACCGTATGAGGCCCTATAGAAGTGATCATGTCGTATGCCCCTATTCTGGAAAGGACTAAGGAAAATGAAGCTTGAAAGGATTAAGCTCATAAGGAAGGCATGAAAAAGATTAAGATGATCAGAAATCGGCTTAAGGCGCAATAGATCGGCAAAAGAATTATGCCTACTAAAGGAGGAGAGATCTTGAATTCGAGGTAAGAGAGAAATTATTCCTTAAGGTATCACCCTAGAGGGGAATTCTACGGTTTCAACAATGGAAAAAATTGAAGCCAAGGCATATTGGTCCCTACACCATAATTCAAAGGGTTGGACCAATGGCATACAAGCACGAACTGCCTCTGGACCTACAAAGGATACACGACGTGTTCCACATATCGGTACTAAGGAAGCACTGACCGACCCTAGTCATGTATTGGAACACCCACCACTCGAGCTTGAAGAGAACCTAACTTATGAGGTGGAGCCGATCCAAATTCTCGATAGACAAGAAAGAAATCTGAGGAACAAGAAGATTCCAATAATGAAGGTCCTCTAGCAAAGTAGATAAGTCGAGTAAGAAACATGGGAAACCGAGTTCGTAATAAGAGAAAAGTACCCTCATTTATTTAATGTATAAAAAGTTTTGAGGACAAAACACATTAAAGGTGGGGGGATGTTATAAACCCTCTTTCTTCATATTAAGAAAGACTAGAAATGAGAACCGGGTAATTTCAAGTGAAAACCATGGTTAAAGCGAATTAAAATTGTATTTAGAAGCCAAAATAGGGATTTTGAAAATTCCAATAGGTTAATAAAGATCCAAAATTCATGGAAAGTAACCATGAATGGAATTGAATGTGAAAACTGGACCAGTTCAGGGTGAACTACACCTCAATCGGATCAAACTGGATTGAACCATGAAGAATCGGTTCAAATATTCATTTTTGGGGTGACTTAGAAATATAAATTTAGAATGGTTAGAAAATTAATTTAGATGAATTTAGAAATATTTAGATTTTATAAAACCGGTCGAATAGTGTAAGAATCGGCCAATTTTTTATTTTGGGTCGCCAAACCCAGTTCAACCGAACTGGTCAACGGACCGCTGCCAAGTCAGTGATCAATCAGCACACACAACCAATCAGCACGCGATGTGTGGCGAACTACACCCAGTCAGCCACTCAGTCAACATTGACCAATTAGAGTGTGATGTCCTCGCTCAACGGTCAAAGAAAGAAATCTATGTCACCGACGACTAACCAATAGGAGATCGACATGTTTCCTCAGTTAATGGCCAATTGAGGGGAAGCCTCGTTAATCGGATTGACCAATGAGGAGCTAACACGTGTCAAAGATGCCACATCAATGGCCGACTATGATATTAGAGAAATGGTCGACCAATCAGAGGTTGACACGTGATAGAGCCACGTCGGATCATTCCAGCCAATTAGAGGCTGACACGTGGTAGTGGCATAGTGCGTTAGGAGGGAAATCTGACTTACTTAAATCAGTAAATCAGAGGACGCCATGTGTCATAGTCAAATGTCTAGTTGAGTACGGTCAACTGCCACATTTTAGTGAGTGACCAATGGGAGGTCGTCACGTGGTTGATCAGCGAATCAACAGATGACTTGGACATTGAAGGGGAAGCTGCATCACAGAAGCCAGTCAATCTTCTCTCAGCTTGAGCATCACCAGAGGAGCTCCGATTAGCTCACACAATACCATCACTGTAACATTCACAAACTAGCAAAATCCTTCGAGCTGAATTACGGTCACATCCGACCTCCTGTGACATGGTCGACCCTCTCCCATCTCTCCCCAACCGACACTCGACCTCCTTAAGGTAGGTCAATTCTACCTCCTTTCGCTGGAATAGTTGAGTTACAAAATGTGAGACTTGAAAACTTCTCTCATAAAATTCTCGTTGCCCAGGCTACTAATTGATGTGCAATTTGATCCTAGGGCAATCCCCTTGATGAGCACTAGCCGCCCATATCTATAGCTCCGAGAATTGTCCCTTTGTCGGTAAGAAAATGGTGCTTTCTCTCTCTAGAAAGAATTTCCCCATGAAGCTCCATTTGAGCTAAATTTTAGGTCATATTAGGTAATTAAAAGCTTAAAATGCTTGTAGGGAGATGGGGAAGGTGATTAGTGACATGTTAGGAGGGAATTAACAAGCTTTAAGCATTCAATTCGATGAATCAATGATTCAAGGGCTAAAGTGCAATTTTGACAAAAATTGGTCAAATTGGGGATTTTCTAAAATTTGATGATTTTTGTGAAATTGACATCAATTGAAGGTCAATAGGTGATTAAAAAGAAATTAAGGACTTATTTGTATTTAAAAATAATTTTTAGGAAATTAATTGTGATTAAAGGTATTTTTAAGGATTTATTTGAAATTTAAATAATTTAACTTCGATAAAATTATATAAGGGGTAAAATTACAAATAAAGTAAACTTAGGAATTTTTTGAATTAAATTAGGAGGTAATTGCCAATGGAATAAAACTAGGGACTTCTATGCAATTAGGAGAAAACCTAGGGACTTAAGTGAATATATTAGGATAATTCAATAAATTATTATACGTGATAGTGTAGGCACGTACCAAGAGGATTCAACCTACAACCGCGAAAAGGCCTCGAGACATTGGAAATCTATCCGGGATGAACAAGTCACTGAATAAGGCTGAGTAAGATTTCCAGCATCATGTCCAATTGGGGAGATGAATGTACTTCGTATTTCCTAAGTTAGAAAACCGTTATCCATAAATAGTCTCCCCTCACTACATGAATCTACTCAAACATTTTGGGAGATATTTCTGATGAGAGCATGAAACATGTATTACTTAAAGCTAAAATTGCTCTAGTAGACCCAATGCCTTGGTTTCTAAACTAAAATGGGTCCAAGGCCATGTTTTGGAAAAACTTGTGAAGTGGCCCCAAGGCCAATGGGAACGGGCTTAAACCTATAGATAAATTAATATTTATGTGTCTATGGAAACCCTTCATAAATGGTTAATTTGTGTGAGTTATTTAATGAGTCGAAGCTGAGTCATCGAACTCGTTGGGCTAGTAGCACCAAACATAACAGTCTTAATTAGTAAGACTTTTTCTTGTGCATATTGAGATATAGAACTATCGAGACACCCAGTATAGGGTAGTGTTAGTACTAAGTGGTGCTAGATGACCCAAGAGGAATAAGGGAAGCTTTGTCGTCCAGTAAGTTAAGAAGCTCTCGAAGCTTCATGCGCATTGAGACCGAGGATGAAGAGGGAGAGGTCTCGTCCCACTATAGCGGACATGAAAGCTTGATGTAAGTTTGGGGGATGGGTAGTGGCGCTCACTCAGACTTGTGGTAGAAGGTGTAACATCCTATCAGGGTAGTTGGTAAAGTCGCTTTGGACCACAAGTGGAACAGTTGAGGAGTACTCTATGAATGTGTGATCCCTTTGATAATAAATGACATGTGCTTGATTGTTAAACCAAATACATAAAGCATAAATGTAGAATTTTCCTTTTTAATGATAAAAAAGAATGTGAGTGTTAAGTTACCCAATAATGAGAATAGAGATATAATATGAAAATAGAAAATCTCTTACCCTTATTCCCTATACCGCTTGCTCACAGAGTTGTAGAACTTACACCCTCCCATTTTCCCCTTTCCAGGAGGAAACTTTTCAACCTTGTCAAGAAGAACCACAAGCTAGCTCAATAGATATGGTACGACACATATAGATTATTTCTTTGGAAATAGTTTTGATAATGTTGCTTTAGAGAAACCATGGAGAAGTAAGTAATGCCTAACTCTTAACAATACTTCAGAGGAGATTATCCTTCTATAGTATGAATAGTGGTAGGTTACTCACAGGGTTCTGACCAAACCGGGTCGAAGTGTGACACCTCGTGTTGGGTTCTCTCGACTAATGTGTCCATTACCATTTATGATTACTAACCTCACATATGGTTTCTTTCAAAATCAAGGTTAGACCAAATTATGTCTTATTCACCAAAATGCTCCAAAAGTTTTTAAGTCCCCCACTTAAATAACTCAACTTTTCCAAAGTTTGCATTTTGATCCTTAAGTTGGGCAAAATTACCATTTTGCCCCTACTCATCAAAATATCATCAATTTAGACCATATACTTCCCAAGTCCCTCATTTGGGTCCCCATGACTCTTTTAAACACACTTGGTCTCCAAAAATGTATTAATTACATTTTGGTCCATAAACTTGGAAAAATTACCATTTTACCCCTTATTTTCAAAAATATTTCTCTTTTGCATACTTATTTTGGCAAAGTTACTATGTTTCCCTCCATATTTAAAAATGAACTATTTGACATCCATTAGGGCAAAATAAACCATTTTGCCCTTTCATTACACCTTATTTACGATTTTGCCCTTTAATTCCCGAAAATAACTTTAGACATCCTCATACATCTTAAAATCAATTCTAAGCCTCTTAGTCTTAGGGACATTTTCCATATTTTTTTTTCCATATTTACAATTTGGTCCCCAAATTTTCCATAATTACAATTTAGTCCCTAAACTTTAGAATTCAAATCAAATGAATTTATAAATTCACAATTTATCTCCAATTACTCTTATCATACTCCTAATGGCTCGTGGAAGGAGTGGGGGACCGTACCCCAAAAACCAACCACGATAGAAATTGGCCATTTGCCAAAATTGGCCAAAACTGAGTAATAGAGAGTGTTGACAAAAATTCTCATCGGAGGTGGCCAAAGGGCTAACCACACCTTAGGAATTTTGTTGCCAAGGTGCAGATAAAACTTTCTATGGTGGTGATCGACTAAGTGGTAAGTGGAGTTGGGAGCAATTGGTCGTCAACTGGTCATGATTGGATTGAACTATACTGACCCACTAGCAAGATTAGCTCCTATATATTGATTTCCCCCTTGTGAGGTTGGCCTTGGCCATAGAGGTGTAGAGGGGAGGAACATCAATAATTTGGCACCTGTGAGGGTCAAAGTGGTGACTGGAGGACAGAGTAATGGCCCCCAAAAGGGCCACTAGCAGTTGCCGATTCTTTTGTCCATAATTAGGGTTAGAAAAAAAAAACCTTTTCAGCCTTTACTAGCTACTACCAGGTTATGGTCCAGTCATGGAACTTCTAAAGGGCTTAATTACCATTAATTAGGTACCAAGATCACCTCATTTGGTGGTCAAACGAGAGAGATATGTCCATTTTATTGGCCAAAGATCGGGGAGTAACATGTGAACAGTTTTTCTCAGTTTGAATAACAATATCGAGCTATCTATAGGGAGTTAGTGCAATTAAATCCAAAGGGATGTTGTTGGCTCAGTTCCTAGCTGATATGTCCAACTTGTAGCACTCAATTTGATAAAGTATTGAGTCAATTAGGTCGACATCTTGAAGCGGTGTAGTAGAAACGGTCGGTCTGTTTTCGGTGTTCAGTGGCTCTAGGTGAGTTGGCTGAGTTGGGTAAACCCAACTCACTCCTTTCTTCTCTTCTTTCCATTTTTTAACTTTTTAATTACCATTTTTCCCTTTTGGTTCCTTTTGTTAATTAAATTCTAAATCAGGTCCATGTTTGGGAGATAACCAGCTTTCCCCAAAAATTATGATTTTCGTGACCGAGCACCCGATCCTAAATCCGATTGGATCCCTAGTTCTGACTTTCTCAATCCTAACTCAGGTTCCATTCTCGGCTCAAGGCTCGTTCCTAGTTTTGGTTTTTTTCTCTAAATTGAGATTTCCATCCCCGACTTTTGATAGCATCCCTGGTCTAGAATTTCCTTCCTGGTTTTATTTCTTATTTTGACTTTGAGATCTCATTCCCCCACTTAGTATTTTATTCTTAGTTTGGGATTCTATTCACGGGTCATACTCAATTTCTAGTCCACTTGAGCTTAACTCGGGTTTCGAAAGTTTTGATGTTACACTAGTGCTCTATTTTTTCCATCACAAATGTGATCACTATTTGGTCACATTGATACAACTCTGGTGAGTTGGGGGCTCTGGTGTGGTCTCATTCAAGAATAAAAAGTTTTTATGAAACCTTGAATTAAGGGGGGACTTCTCTCATGACCTAAAAAACTAAGTTTGACAATCACTTCACTAAAAAAACTAAACTACTGGCATTTATGGAGAGATTCTAATGAAATAAGGAGGAGATGATAGTTGGTTTTATTATGGGAAGCTCCCTTGTGTGATTCAAACTATTTTGTGGTGACTTGCCACCATGTTGGAGTAGTTAGATGTTGTCAGAAAATTTTCCTAATTTATTTGGTGAACCTACCATATTTTCTATTGAGGTTTGTCATGTAATATGACAATGTGTAAATATGTGAGATGTTACATTACAAGGAGTGATTAGTCGGGGTCCACTAACTTGTTATTTGACTAAGTTATTATTTGTTAACTAAATTCGTTATCACGTGATACGTCGTGATTGTTCACACCCATTTGACTTTATTAAATCATTGTTTATGTAACTATCGTCACGTGTCATTCAACAATTGGTCGCACTCTTGATGTTGACTAAACTATGCTAACAATATTGAATTTCCATGTGGCATGTAATGATTAGTCACGACTGTTTTCTTGGATTAATACGTTGTTGACCACACCGTCTGAACACCTAGTGTGCAATGATTAACCGAGTCTACTAACCTAGCGGTCTGACTCAAGTCGTTGCCCAACTATGTTTGAACCAATTCCAGGCATATATTTCGGCCAATTCAGTCAATTTTAACCATATTTTACCATGTTTAATAAATATTTGGTTAGTTATCAACCAAATTAATTTTTGTAAAAATTATTTTACTATTTTGCTTATTTTTAAGGTCATAAATTATATTTTTCCCCTTTTTAGGGTTTCTTATAAAATTTATACCATTTTTTATCAAGTTTGATTCGATACAATTTAAATCCTACTTTTATTCAATTATTCTACATTTCAAATTTATAGTTTACGAAACTCCATTCTCAATCAAAAAAAATATTTTTTTTAGTTTGTCCAACTAATTTTAACCAATTATAAAGTTTCCGTTTGAATTAATTTTCTATTCGTTTTGTTTCTAATTTCGATTCTACTCCATTTTTCTAAATTAGCATGTTATAAAAAATTTTAAGAGTTATATTGTCTCTAAATGAATATATATTAGCTATTAAAAACTCTATTTCAAAAAATAATACACCCCAATTTTTTACAAGATTATAAATTTATTAAAATTAATCTCAAATCTTAATAAAAAGTCGATTTAAGTAAAATTATCGACATGGCATGTTATTATAATGTTTTAGTTAATTGTTTGACTATCTACTAAGATGCAAAAATAAGTTCGTTTGAGATATATCATTATTTATATAATTATAAATAATTTATATTTATATATAAGTTATATTAATACATACCTTATTCTTTAATTCTTTTTCATTTGTCATAACTTTTAACCTTTAAAAACAGTAAATAAATCCCAAATTCTCATTAATATTATTTATTTCTTAAAATATATATTTCTAAAAAAATATTTTGATGAATAAACATTAAAAAAATATAAATTGGTTTTCTGGTTATTCTTATTTGTATTTTAGTTGTAAAGCTATTTTAACAAATTAATTCATATTATCCAAAACTTTCTAACTCATTGCTCATCTCTTATAAAATTTTAAGCAAGTTACAATTCTTTAAAATTTGTATTTTAGTTTGAAACTTTCAAAATTTTCACATTTGTTAATTCATTTTTTTTCTAATTTACAATATGATATCATGCTATATTTACATTTTTGTCTCATTTCCTAAAATTTCAAAATATATCCTTCAAATTTCAAGATTTTTAAAATAAGTCCTTTAATTTTTCCAAATGCACCCTAAATTTTCAAAATCTTTCAAATCTATTCATTATGTTCTTGATAAATATCATTAGAAGAAAAATAAGGATTGAAATATATTCCCTCATAATGGAGGCACGTTTTTTTTCTTTGCTTCTCTTGGTTTTTATAACTATATCCTGCAGATCCAAATTGTGCTAAATTGTCAAGTTGGGTGGAGAGATGCTAAGATTCTACTTCTATAACTGTCTTCATTTATTCTCAAATAGGCTTCATAGAGGAAGTCTCTCCTAAAATGGATCATCACATCTCTATTTTAACATGTTGTAAATAGTGAGGACACTCCGATCCTGCTGAATGATGGTGGTATACCTATTGCAGCATATTCCTACCTGATTTGCTGTCCATACCCTGAAATCAAATATCTTTCCTAGTAGTTCATGCAAGTTATGGTGGTGCCCTAATTGTTGCACTCCATTCCTTTCCATGAATAGAGAAGCTGTAGTTGGGGTTCCACTGGCATTATTGGTTTTTTTTTTTTTTTGCTCAAAACTGGCAGTACAAGTTTGAATTGAGCTTTGGATTCGTTATTTGCCACCAAAAATTCAACAATATTTCATGTGAATAGGGAAATCATTAAACTCTTATGCGTCAGCTCTTAAGGATATCTCTCTTGTTTTATCATGCAAGGGAAAATGCAACATTTCTTATAAATATGTTTCAATCCAGTATGCGAGTCTCATGACCACAAGAAGAAATTCATAATTTGAAGAGATTTGTTTCTTTCTAACAAAGAAGAGGTTTCAGGTACCAGCCAAGCTTCTCAATCACATAAAATTTTTGGGATCAACAATCAATATCAAAGAGGAGATTTACTCTCTACCAATAGTTAGATGAGCTTTGCCTTTGACAGACACTTCTTGCAGATCCTGACAATCCTTCGGACATCCTTCCTCATAGAGCAGAAAGCTGAAACAATAGCAATCATCATAGTTGGGTATATACCAATAGCTTTTGAATGATTTGCAAAAGCAGTTTTTCTGCTGAAGACTTCACAGATAAGACCCCAGGTAACTATAAGAGACCCAAAAAAGCTCATTCTTGAAGGTCCTATAACGTTCACAAGGGCTCCCACAACCATTAAGTAGCTTCCTGCTAGGACCTGATCAAACGAGAAATTAATAAAGAAAAGAAAAAATAAACAAATGAAAACTGCAAAATGAACTTTCAAAGAAAAAATGAAATCCGAAAAATGATTATAAGACAAATGGACAGAAATTCCTAAGTAGTTCATTTAATGTAGGCTGAAGTTATTTTATTCTTGCAATGGTCTCTGCGGTTAACAATATCAAAGCAGTAGAGATCTTCCTGTTAAATAATGGCCCTAAAATGTTGCATGTAAAATGTGTTCCAACGAATTTGAACAATCAATCTCTGGAATGATGAATTCCGCCTCTAACAGATCTCTTATTACCATAAAAAACATGATTTTAGGGAAACGAACAAAGGAGAACTCATAAAACTGACAACGTAATTCAATTAATATAATTGGGTGCAAACCTCTATGCGTCCGAGATCCATTACTGTTCCGAACCCCATACTGTAGTCGGAACCATAGGAAGCTAGCAAATCATCTGAATTTGGAAGAGCCTTCTTCTTCAGCACAGAATCTGCCGCGGCACCCGGGTAGAGAAGAACCTTCAGTATAGTTTCAGGGAAGAGCCCACTGACAATCAATTGAGATGATGTCACCTGCAGAGGCGATTCGCAGGACCCGATCCTACAAGGAACCCTACGGAGCAGTAAACAAACGTAAATGTTCAAGATTTACAATGTCTGGTGCATACATTAGGAATCACAATATGAGTTACGATTTTGAGATCAATCCAAGACATTAATTATCAATCTTCGAATTGATGTTCGTCGTCCAAAGGAAACTATAAATTCTCTAAGAATTCTTAAATGCACCATCATTCCTAAGCCGAACCATGCAATCATCACATAATTCCCCATCTCTTTCTGGAAGAAACTCATAACCTCGACGCTTATTTTCATTTCTGGATTTATGGACAAACGTAGAATCTCTATCATGAAGAACAAGTCAGCGTTTCTGTTCACATTGACAACACAAATTGAAACTCACAGGATACCAACATAACGGTGGCATAACAGGGTACCTGAAGAGAGGAACTTGAAAGATGACAAAGAGGAGATATGTGAATGAGGCGACGAAAGATATGATGTGAGCGCACTTTCTTGATGAAACCATCTTCGTGGGTCCTCACAAGTTTGTACAAGACAATATTATTCTACTGAGATTTTGTCATTTTTTCACAACCAAATGATCGAGGGTCACCCGAGCATATTTAATGTTTCAAATTCTTAAAAAATAGAAAATGAAAAAGTGGAAGAAAATTACATCCTTCCTAATTCCTCCTCTTACCTTTAGGGAAAAATGGTAACGTTATCTCTAAAAATATTATGATAAATCAAGAGTGAGAGAATGTCATAGGTTGGAAATCTAATCCTCATTATATCCAACATGTAAAGAGTAAGTAAATAATGAACTGGCATGCACTCGTTATAATAGAGTTTAATAGACATAGACATAATACTTACACCCAAAAGCTGTGCGGGACACCGAGTCATGCATTAGGACCTTCATCACCCTACCATCCACACCACCTAGTCATGCAAAATTGTACACATTCCAACTGCGGAAGGATATCCATTCCTATGCATATTTTTATGTACAATTCTAACACCAAAATCAACGGTAATTCTATCACCGGTTTAATATTAATAAATTATGAATATATTTATAAATAGTATAAATATATATTATATATATTTGTAATATAATTTATTATATATAATATTTTATTTTTAAATATTAAATATAGTATAATAGTTAGTTTTTTTTGTATTTTTAAGTTTTGGCAAATGCCAAGGAATGGGTGATACGGAAAAAACTCGAGATATGAAATATTTGAATTTTTGAATTAAACAAAAATATATCTTTAAAATTTGTAGTCATCGAAAGTTGAAACTAAGAATTATTAAAAATGATTCGAGATAGATAAAAAAATATAAATAGTGAATATCTCATTATATTGGACGATAATAAGATCAATTATGGTAATTAGGTACAAACATTTAAATCTTTCGGACCATCATATAAATATTGGGTAATTAATTATTGTACTTCAAGACATATGACAGAATCATTAGAATAGTTTTATACATATTTTCAGTATACTCAAACTTATAAGTGAGTTGTTCATACAATAAATGAAACAATATAATCTATCAAAGGAAATAACTCTATTATATATACACATTTGATCACTTTATCGTCTGTTTTACATGTTCCCTATTTTCCAGTTAATCTATTGTCAGTTAGTAGTATCTTGGATCAATTGAACTATAAAGTAATTTTTTATGGGGACACTTGCTTATTTCGAGAGAGAAACACTAGATAAGATATTTGGAATTGATAGTAAGCGTGGAGTATTGTGATATCTAAATAGGAGAGTTATTGATAAAAGTTTGATTGTTAGAGTGAATAGTAAAGAAGAAAATTAAGCAATGTTAAAAAATTATTAGTTTAGAGATCCATATTTTGAAAATCTTAAAATGTTGAAATCAGAACTAATGAGTACAGTAGAACACAATAAACTTATTTGTAAATATTGTAAGTTTGAAAAACACACAAAAACAAGTTATAATTATACTGATTAAAAAGCATTGAGCCATTTTTATTGATTCAATAAGATGTTTAGGGGCCATATCCGATTTTATTAGTGGTTACAGATGTTTTACCACTTTTATTGGTTGTCACTCTCGGATGACGTGATTATATTTGATTAAGCAAAAAGGAGAATCACTATTATGTTTCAATAATTTTCTAGCTTTTGTTCAAACTCAATTTAATGCCAAAAATTGTACTCTTACAACATACAATGATATTGATTATGTGAATCGAGAATTCTCATCTAATCTATCAAGTAATAGAATTATTCATGAGACTACATATCCATATACACACGAACAAAATGGTGTGGCAGAGAGGAAAAATCGTCATTTTGTTAGAAGTTGCTTATTCTCTTCTTTTCAAGATGAATATACTAAAGTATTCATGAAGTGAAGTCGTACTGATGATAACATATTTGATTAATCGAATACCCTTACAAGTGTTGAGTTTTAGATCATGTAAAACCCGCCCTTTTGATCTAAAGAAAATTGGGAAAAAACCGGTCAAACCAAGTGAGGATACAGAACCGGTTCACAAACCCAATCATTTCTGAATGGGCAATTTGGGAATTTACAACTCTTGGGTGATCCAAAGAGTTTATTAAACCTTTGAAAAGAAACTTAAGACAAATTAGAAGAGAAAAATCAAATTGGTTCAGGTGAATGAGAATCCATAAGAACTCTGAAATTAAGTGTGCTTTAAACCTGCATCATTTCTTAGAATAGAATAATCAAAACTGCATGAAATTTAAAAATTTACATACTTATCTTATAGGCTTCTTAGTTAATGGTCTTTCAGGGTAGGCTTTTTGGGATTTCCTGAAAGGGATATAAGGGAGGGGGTGAGTATGACTACTCAGTGAATGGGTTTTCAAAGGTCTACTTTTAACTTTTAGGAAAAATATTTATATGGAGTGTGCCAGACTCCTTTCTTTTCAAAAATCCCTTAATTTAAAATTTCTCTCGAGATTTTCCATTATTTCATAGTTACCAGTGTGTCATCACCCAACACACATCCTTCATCATGAAGGTTACACACATTCTCAAGTCAGTATCACTACCGAACCCACTAGTGTCTTTAGAGTGACTTTTCCTGTCACCCGGATAGAAACACGACAACTTCTACCCTGAGAATGAGTGGATGTTCGCAACATCCAACCCTCAATCCCGAAATCGCTTCTTCGTGTCCATATGAGGACACAAACTTCATCCTGTCCCCACCCTGGTCTCATGCGCTTGGTGCTACTCCAAATTTTGCACAGACACTTGGAACGACGAACTGCCCTTATAGCCGCCAGGTCGTCCAGTGCCCTTAGGACGCATCACTACCCCTCATGGGCGTCTTGATGATCCCGTACTCACAGTGCATGCACAAACAATATTTTCTTATATTACCATGTAATATGTGGTGCCACTAGTCCAACGGCCCTGACTCTCAACTCAACTCGCAGTTATTTGTCTTAACTGGTCCGTCGATCTGTTAGGTCGCACTGTCGCTAGTTGACTGAGCATGTCGGTCCTATCAATCAATATTCGGACCTTTTTTACCATGGCCAAACAATTCACTTATTAAGTTTTATGGCACATATATCATGTTCGTTTATGAGCTCCTGCTCGTGCCAACTGGCCTTGGGCGCACTGTACGAGATTTTCAAAATCGAGCATTTAGCCCCCAAGTTCCAAAACCAAGGCCCTTGGCCTATCAGAGCTATTCGAGCTTCCGTTGAGAAGGTCTCCCAAATTGTTTAAACATTGGCACACAGTCAGGGGAGAGCACTTCCGACAAAACATATGTTTTCTCTATCCATTATACCGTCCGGTATAAGGACACCTCCGTTCATAACCGATGAACGGGTTTTCAACTTCCTACGAGGAAGTCTCATCATACCAACCAGGTATGATCTACTTACAACCGGTAAGTAGTTTTTTCGTATGATTTTCACATCACTTCCTCTAAGTAGTGATGTTTAAAATACCACTAAATAGTGGGTTTTCATACCGAGGTACTTATCATTCCCAACCAGGTATGATATAAAATTTTCACTCACAACTGGAAAGTGGTTTTAAAATTTTAAGTTGTACTCATCATTCCAACCGGGTATGATCTTAGTAAACCCACTCACCCATTAACGTAGTGAATTCCACTAGATCGGTTCTTTGTATTCACGTGAGCTTGTCCTTACTGGCATTCCCGGTAATTCGTGTTCCTACACGATATGAACATCTTGGTTCATTATCCTTTGGCCTAATAGCCTTCATTCATTCCAAATGAATGAGAAAGTCAAACTTTCATTTATTTGTAATTAGGTCCCTAAAGTTATTTCTTTTAAACTTTAAGTCCCTAATGCCGATTTTTCCCCAAATTGAGTCCCAAAACTTTTAAAATTTATAAGGGACCTCAATTTATTCCATTTCACAAAAAGGGGATTAATTTCCCAAATTTCCAATTTGGTCCCCCAAGTTTTCCAAAATTACCATTTTGCCCTTCCTTTACAAAAATGGTAAGTTTTGCCCCAAAAATTCCAAAATTCCTTAATTGGTCCTCCAACATTATTTTCATATGCAATTGACCCTCAATTTCATAAAATTACATTTTGGTACTTTGAATTTCGAAAATCCCTAATTTTCCTCAATTTTCCCCCAATTTCAACTCCTTAGCACAGTCAAATTTGATTTTATCAGATTGACCAATCAAACACCTCCAATTGTTGAAATTGAAGGTAAAATTGAGTTCCTCTATCCTCTTACGATTCAATAGCACTTTGAATCGCAAGTTTTGATGCTGGAACGAGCTCAAACGGATCTTCGCCGGAAAATGGACTATAGAGAGAGAAAGCTTCGATTACTGACCGGTGAGGGCACGATGGTCCGAGCTTTTGATCTGGGCAGATAGCTCTCATCCTGGGGTTCATCCTAGAATCAAGAATCGCATCAATTGATGCCGAATTAAGTTAGAATTTCATCATTGAAATTCTATCGGTTCTCTCTCTAGCATCGACCAAAAATTGCAGAGGGGAGCCGAATTAGCTTATCTTTCAATCCTAATTCGGCCGTGGGAGGGCTGAGGAAGTATTGGGAAAGTTTGGTTTGGCATGAGGAGGGCTCAAAATAGTTGATTTCAACTTGGCCAAAATAGGGCAGCTTCGGTCCGCCAGAGCTGCTTCACCCGTAAATGGAGCAGTAGAGAGAGAGAGAGAGAAGTGTTCAGGTGTGAGGAGAATGAATGAGGATGACCTCTTTATATAGGTGTAAAAATCGTGTATTAAATAGGAGATATTTATTACTAGTATTAATATTGTCATAAATTATTGGTATTAATTCTAATAATTTAATTTAGGTATTAAATTATTGGTATTAATTACAATAATTAAATGTATATTAATTTATGACTATTTATGATAAGGCATACTAGGTCACCCATCACAGGCAAGCACGCTTAACTTTATAATTCTTATGGATTCTCATTCACCTAAACCAATTTGGTTTTTCTCTTCTAATTTGTCTTAAGTTTCTTTTCGAAGGTTTAATGAAATCTTTAGATCACCTGAGAGTTATAAATTCCCGAATTGCCCATTTAGAAATGATCGAGTTTGTAACCCAGTTCTGTACCCTCACTTGGTTTGACCGGTTCTTTTCCCGGTTTTCCTTAGCTCAAAAGGGTGGGTTTTACAGATCACCTTGTGAAATATTGATAGGGAAAAAAATACATACATAGTCCTTTCTCGTGTGTTTGGATATGTTTTATGAGAGATCATCAACATTCGGTAAGTAAGATTGATACTCATGCATTGAAATTTATTTATTTATTTAATTAATCTAGTACTCAAAAGGGATACAAGTTTGGTGTAAACCCTATTTCTTCATAATAAGAAAAACTAGAAGTTAGAACCAGAGAATTTTGAGTGAAAAACCAAGATTAAAGTGAACCAAAATTTATATTTAGAAGCCAAAACGGGGATTTTGGAAAATTGCAAGTGTTCAATGAGTACCCAAAAATCATGGAAAGGAACCATGAATGGAATTGAATGTAAAAACCAAACTTGTTAAGGGTTTACTAGACCCAAACCATATTGAACCGTGAAGAACCGATTCAAAAATTCATTTTTCTAGGCGACTTAAAATTATCAGTTTAGGAAATTGAAGTCACCATTAGGCAAAAAATGAATTTAGACAGATTTAGAAATTTTTAGATTTTAGAAAACTGAACCAATCAACGGTCCAGCCGGTCAATAGATCGCTTGTGTCATGTTTCAACCCAGTTTGGTTGGAACCCCGTGATCAACCCACCGCTATTCTCGATAGAGAAGGATACTCTCCCCTTAGTCACCATTAAGAGTGAGACATAATTTGATTCCCCTTGGTTTCCCTAGATCAATATTAACAAAACTATCTCAAAATAAAAGAGCTAAACATGTTGTACCTAAGCGATTAAGCATGCTGGTGGTACTTATTTATGAGGTTGATTCTTTCTTTTCTTTAAAAGGGAAAAAGTGAGGGGTGAGTTCTATAACTTGGTGACTGGGGGTATCGGAAATTAGGGGAGGTTTGTTGGGTTTATTTCTTAGTTTTTCTCCATCTTTCTCAATGAGTTTCAACACACAAGCAAGCACCCTTTATCATAAAAGGGATTATACATTTACATAGAAGTCCCTAACTACTCCACTTGTGGTCTGGAGCGCCATTACCGACCACCATGGTAGAAGGTCACACCTTTTACCACAAGTCTAAGTGAGCCATGTTTCCCATCCCCTAGACTTGAATTGCCTTCATGTCCGCTATAGTGGGACGAGACCTCTCCCACTTTTTCCTTGATCTAAACGCACATGAAGCTCCCAGTGCTTATTGACTTACTGGATGACAAAGCTTCCCTTATGCTTCTTGGGTTATCCAACAGTCCTTAGAACCAACATTACCCCATACCAGGCACCTCAATGGATCCGTATCTCAGCATGCACAAATAATAGATTTTTAGTTAAGACCATTATTTTTGGTGTTACTAGACCCCACGAGCTTGTTGACTCAGCTTCGACCCAATAACCACCAGCCCAATGGGTTTGACATCCTGGCTTCATCTATGTAGTTGCTAGCGCAATGAGTTAAACAACTCGACCTTGGCTCGGTAGCTATGCCACACAATTTACTATTTATGTAAGATTTTTCACGGACTCATAACTTGTCTATTTGTCTATGAGTTTAAGCCTATGACCATTGGCCTTGGGTCCATAGGAGTAACCCTAGCTCTTCTCTGAAATAACTCTAAAAAATTTTGGGCAGTTTCACGCAGTTAAGGGAGACTAGTTCCGAAAAAGTGGTTTCCAAATGGGAAAGCATGCTCATCACCCCAACCGGGTGTGATGTCGGATATCCCACTCACCCGTATTCCGAGAGTTGATCATCTCAAGGATTTCCAAGCACATTTGCCTTTCCTCTGCACGAACTTGTAGGTGATCCGTTCATATAAATAATGGAGGTGATTAAGTCCCAAAAAATAAAGTATTTACACTTAAGACCCATAACTTTCCATAATTACATTTTACTACCTAAGTATACCTAATATTATCAAATCTTTCATCTAGGCACCTAATTTCTTTAAATTTTCACCTGGGACACCATAATTCTTTTAATTACAAAAAACCACAATTTTTAAAAAATTACAATTTAGTCCCCAAACTTTCCAAAAATTGTAATTTGGTCCTTAAACTTGAATCTCATCAATTCGACCTACATTCCTCTCAATTGAGTCCTAACAAGATACTAATCATCTTCAACACATCCCTTGGTTCATTCCAACCTTTAAAACACCCATTTTGGCTTAGAAATGAGCTCAAATGAAGCTTTATTGGAAAATGGTCCTAGAGAGAGAAAACTTCGATTACTCACTAGTGAGGAGTCGACGACTAGAGCTTTTGCTTTTACTAAATTTCTCTCTTCATGAGGATCCTTCCTAGATCAAACATCGCCTCAATTGGTGGCATGAGAAGTGGGAATTGCTAAGTTAATTTTTGAGTAAAATACACTACGAATAGTGAACTCCGATGAAGGGCAGCTGAGGGGACTTACCTTGATGGCTCAGGGGAGGTCAGGGCTCCACTAGGGGAGGTCTGAGGTGCTTGGTTTAGTCATGGTTGGTCTGGGAGTTGCCTAAATTTGGCTCAACCTATTTTAGTCACAGGCGGCTGAGGAAACAAGGTCACTGTGCGAGCTCGTCAGCGCTTCTCTAGTGATCCTCGAGCTAAAAGGAGGTTGTAGCAAGGTAGAGTACTTCTTTCTAGTTTTAGGGAACCCAAATTTGCCTTCAGAGGTTGTGAAAAAGGCCTATGTCAGAGCTCTAGTTCATGTCATGCTGGGAAATGGAGTGTTTTATCTTCTTCAATTGTTTTAGGGATGACGAGGACGAATGGAAAGGCACTCTTTATATAGGGATCTTGACAACTGATAGGGCTAATCAATCGACCCTAACTCAACTCCAATCTCGCTCGTCATCGGTTAGATTGGAGAGTATTTTTGGTCGTCGGAGAGTGAGCAGTTCACCTGGTATTTCTCTCTTTCAGCTTTTAGAGGAAGAAGACGACCATGTGCGGTGCATGCGAGCTTCGCACATGCGAACTACCGTGTGTCACATTATGATTGGGCTTCACTAATGCAGCTTCCCACTTATTGTTCGATTCATCCCTTGACTCGTTGACCAGTCACATGGCGACCTCTCATTGGTCGTTCACTCTAACATGGCCGCTGATTGGGCTGTACTAGCCATTTTACTATGACACATGACTGATTTAAGTAAGTCAGATTTTCTTCCTGACGCACTTTGCCACTACCACGTGTTAACCTCTGATTGGCTGGGACCATCCGACATGGCTCTTCCATGTGGTGGCCTATGATTTGTCGACTGTTTCTCCGACATCCTAGTTGGCTACTCACGTGGCATCTTTGCCACATGTCAGCTTCTCATTGGTCAGCCTTATTGACAAGTCTTTTCCTTAGTTGACCATTGATGGAGGACACATGTTGCTCTCCCATTGGCCAGTCGTTAGTGACGTGGATTTTTATTGTATGACCATTGACCAAGGACACACGTCACTCTCTCATTGGTTAGTGCTGATCGAACGACTGACTAGGTGTGCTTCGTCACATGTCGCTCGCTAATTAGTCGTGCCTGCTAACTTGGCACTAACCTAGCAGGCGGTCCATTGACTAGTTTGGTCAGATCGGGTTTGGTGACCTAAAATCGATAATTGACCGGTTCAGGACGAATTTGATTGGTTTCTAAAAATACAAAATTTCTAAATTTATTTTCTATCCAATGGTGGCCTCAATTTTCCAAATTGATATTTTTAAGCCACCTAGAGAAAGAAATATTTAAACTGGTTCTTTACGGTTCAATCCGATTCAATACAGTTTGGGTCTAGTTCACCCTGAATTGATTCGTTTTTCACATTCAATTCCATTCACAGTTCATCTCCATAGTCTTTGGGTCTTTATTGACCACTTAGAATCTTCCAAATTCTTGTTTTGGGCTTATAATTTTACTTCTGGGTTGATTTAAACTTGGTTTTCTCTCGAAATTTTCTGGTTCTCATTTCCAGTTTTCTTATTTTGAAGAAACACGGTTTACAACTTCTCCCCTCATTTGTGGAGTTTTGTACTCAAAACTTTTTATAAATCAAATAAATTAGGATTATAGAATTGGTTTCCCTAGTCTCTTTCTTGACTTGACTACTTCACAAGAGAACCTTCACCATTGGAATTTTCTTCTTCCTTAAATTTCTTTCTTGTCTATCAAGAATTTGGATTGGCTCCACCTCGTAAGACATGTTCTCTTCTAGTTTGGGTGGTGGGTGATCTAGTACATTATTAGGGTCTAGTTCATATTTCCCGAGTACCGATATGTGGAACACGTTAAGGATACTTTGTAGGTTCGCTGGTAGTTCGAGCTTGTATGCCACCGGTCCTTTGTATTATAGTGTAAGGGTTGATATACCATGGTTTCAACTTCCCTCGTTCTTGAAACATTACTATTCCCATCTAGGGGGATACATTAAGGAATACATTATCTCCCACCTCAATTTCCAGCTCTCTCCTCCTCTGATCGGTGTAACTCTTCTACTAATCTTGGGCCACTTTGAGCCGATTTCTTATCATCTTAATCTTCTCTGTGGTGTCTTCTATGAATTCAATTCTTTCTAGTTTACTTTCCCCTATTTATTCAAAGAATAGGGGGTGTACAACACGGTCTCATGTATAGAGCCTCATATGATGCCATTTATATGCTAGCCTGATAACTATTCTTATAGGTGAACTCCATAAGGCACAAGTAATTCTCCCAGCCTTTATTCATTGTCAGGACACATGCTCAGATCATATCCTCTAGTGCTTGAATTGTAAACCTCGTCTCCACACCATAGGAAAAATTAGGTTAAGGAACCAAAAAACATGAAGGAAAACCGAGATGGAAATGAACTGGAATCGGTTAATGTAGGCCAAAATGGGAAATCAGGAGATCCCAAGTGGTCGATGAATACCAAAAAACTATGGGTGAATGCGGGAGTGAGAACTGCACTAGTTCAGGCCAAACCGAACCTGAACCAGGATGAACCGAACTTGAACAAGGAGGAACCGTGTGGAACAGGTTCAAAGATTCATGTTTCTAGGTGGCATAAAAACATCAATTTAGGAAATTGACGCCACCATTAGATAGAAAATGAATATACAATAATTTAGAAAATTTTAAATTTCAAAAAACCATTCGAATCGGGTCTGAACTAGCCGATTTTCGATTTCGGGTCACCGAACCTGGTTAGACTGGATCGGTCAAAGGTCAAGCTGGTTAACGGACCGCATCCAGGACAACGCCCAGTCAGCACGTGTGACTAATCAGGGCACGACACGTATGTCATGCCCCGACCCGATTTGGTCGGAGTCCTATGATCAACCTACCACCCTTCCTCATACTAATTTTGTATTTCTGCCAAATAGACCGAGGAAGGTAAAGGCATGTAGTGCACCTATTTTCCATAATAAAGTTTACAAAACATCTAAATAATGGTTTACCTGTTTGTGGTACCTTTGGCTTTCTCCCCTAGCTTCTGCTCTTCTTGGCGGGGTGTTTCTCCTGAAAAAGGTTTAAGGGAAGGGAGTGAGTTTCTACAACTTAGTGAGCAGGGGTTGGGAAGTGAGTTTTCAAAAAAATTCGTTTATGAAACATTTTATACTTTTAGTTTATTGTAATATGAGTTCATCTCCTCTTTAACACTTCCCCTTACTCAGGAGGTGCTTCAGCAAACAATCACATGCCCATTCTATCATAGAAAGGGATCACACGTTCATAGAACAGTCCCCAACCATTCTACATGTGGTTCGATGTGTCTTTACCGTCCATCTAAATAGAAGTCCCAGACTGCTAACTTGATTTTGAGTGGACATCAATAGTCTGACCCTCAAACCCCTTAAGTTTGAGTGGACCTTGCTCATCCGACCCTCAAACCCTATTCATGTGCGCTTTGTGGGACGAGACCTCATTTCCCCTTCGGCCTCGAACTTAGTGCGTAGGAAGCTATCAAAGCTTCAAGACTAACTAGCACCACAAACCCGCCCTTATTGCATCCATGTCATCCAGCAACCCTTGAGACCCATTGACTAGCCCTCTTGGGCGACTAGATGCTCCCAGATTCTCATGCATGCATAACAATAGTTTTAAATCATTAACAATGATCTTTGGTTCCAACAGTCCCAACACTTGACCTAGCCTGCTGTTGTTTGCCTTGTTCGGCTTGTCAATCTAGTCCTGGCGCACTACCACTCGTTCATCAAGCCTTGTCAGTCCTGTCTTGGTCCCGTGGTAAGTCACACAACATTTCCAGTTTATGAGATTTTTCGTGATCCTTATAATCATGTTTGTCTACGGGTTCCTAACTGTGCACACTAGCCATGGGCCCACTTCATGACTTTTCCAAAACTGGGCCTTCGTGCCTATTATTTTCAAATCTGAGGCCTCGAGCCTATTAGAGCAATTCCAGCTCCCATCAGGAACGTCTCCCAATATGTATAAGTGATTTCATAGAGTCAGGAGAGATTATTCCTAGAAAAATGATTTTTCAAACTTAAAATGGTTCTAATCTTCCCCAACCAGGTATGATGCTGAAAATCCCACTTACCCGATGATAGTGACGTGGCTGTCTTGGGAAAATCTCGATGTGTGGTGCGCTCCTTTGCACTGGTACTTGAACAACTAGCTCCTATATGGTTTGAGTATCCATATCAGAAGAATTGACATAATGGAGCTCATACTTTTAGGTATTTGCACATAGGTCCTTACATTATGCTTTAATTACAGTTAGGTCCCTTAAAGTTTATACTATACATCTAGGTCCCTAATCCTCATTAAATCTCAGTTAAGTCCCTAGGACTTCAATTATTCCTCATGGGTCCTTAACTTTTCCAAATTTACCAATTGGTACTTAATTTTTCCAAAATTACGAATTGGTCCTCAATTTTTCCAAAATTTCCAATTGGTCCTTTCAAAAATTGCCAATTGGCCCTCCATTTCATCCAATTGCCCAATTGGACCCCAATTGAAAGTTAATTTCATGAAAATGTCCCAATTTTCCTTAAATTACAATTCAGCCCCCAATTTCCCAAAAATCCCCAAATTTCCCAATTTCTCAAAAATTGCAATTTGGTCCCCGAATCACAATTTCGTTCTTGAAATTTTACTTGTATTTATAATGAGTAAAATAGACATGCTAGAATGTTCATACAAATAGTTTTCTTTTAATCCATAAGGGTTGGGATTCCATTTAACAACTCACCACTTGTTTATCATTGAAAATCTCTCACATGAGTTTTAGATAAATTTTACCGATTGTATCTCACAAACTAAAAATTATGTTCTTCCTACTCAGAAGATCATTCATAATTTTATTTAAGGTAAAATTAATATACGTTTGTATTAGAAAAATGATTACACACCCTTTCTCAATAAAGGGATCAAACACTCGCAGAACAAACCCTCAAAGGCTATAATCTCGATCTGCTCCACTAGTGGTAGTGAGCGTCTTTACCGTCCACCCTGGTGAGAGGCCACAACCTCCACCACATCATTTGTGTGAGCACTATGGCCCAACCTACAAACTTATCGATACTTCGATCCCTATATGGAGGGGTGAGACCTCACTTGTCTATCCCCTCGCTCTCAGTACACATGAAGCTCCTCGAGCTTCAAGACATACCAAAACAACACCACTTCCCTTGTACCAACATTGATGTCCTATACCCTTAGAACCAACACTACCCCGTACCAGACT
This sequence comes from Trapa bicornis, assembly GCA_030064425.1. Lineage (NCBI taxonomy): Eukaryota > Viridiplantae > Streptophyta > Magnoliopsida > Myrtales > Lythraceae > Trapa > Trapa bicornis. The sequence continues at coordinate 5,358,831 of CM057759.1, forward strand.
TCTCTTCGGTTGTAACGATTGAAATCACATACATAAGTTTTTTGATTTAAGACCTTAATCTTTACATTGCTAGCCCAACAGGCTCTGACCTGACTCAAGCTCAACATTCTTAGCAAATATTATCAATTGTGATCATTTTATCATCCCAAAATAGTTTAAGCATTATCACACAGTCATGGGATTATATTTTAGGAAAAATAATTTTATAAATAAATCATTCAGTAAATGTTTGCTAGTAATATCACATCAACGATCCAATCTGACTTGATACAAGAAATCTCACTCACTAATATCCGAGAACATGTTCGTCATGGAGAGATTCCAGAATCATTATGCTTCCCTAGCACAGTCAAGTATTTTTTGCTCATCACATAGCATATATGGTTTCATAAATGTTCATGGGGTCGAAATCCAAGCATTTATTTGACTATACCCTAATACTTCCAAAATTTATGATTTTTGCATTTAAACCCTATTTTCTCATTTAAATCTATATGTATTAAATAGGAAAATAATATCCAACATTTATACCTTCCACTTTAAATCTGGTAATTGAAGAATATGGGTCCCTATGAATTTTCCCATGCTCCAATTATGTCATTAGGGGCATTTTCGTAATTTTAGAATTCATACCTCATTTATCCACCCAAATATGCCCTTGGCGGCATTCTTGTAATTTTATCTATTTGAAAAGGGCTTTTTGGTCATTTAATTTACCCAATGGCATATTCGTAATTTCATCAAATTTGAAGGGTAATTCTGTAAAATTGGCTAAATGGTAGTGTTCGTAATTAGTTGTAATTCCCAGGGTCCTTTTGGTCATTTTATAAGGAGGGGCACACTTGCAATTTAACTTATAATGGAGGACAATTTTGTATTTTGACCATCAGGGACAATAAAGGGTATGGTTTCCGAAGTTTATTTCCTAAATGTTCAATTAGCTCAAGGATAATCCTTAACTTATTCTAGCTTATCCTTAACATTTCTTAATAATATAAATATCTACACCTAAGGAAAATTTATTTGATTTCTCAGGTAATGTTACTGATGATGTATGTGGATGGTGATCCATAAGCTCATCAATAATCAATCCGATCTATTTTATTAAGGTTTGAACTTTACCTAAGCTCGCATAATTGAATTATTGATCAGCTGAGTTACCAATCCAACTATTTATGTTTCGGTTAATCTCTAAGAAATCTACTAAAATCCTTCAATTTGCTTGCAATTTGGTTGCAAATAATAATATTCCTTTCGATATGCAACTCAATTGAGTTTATGAAAGGAGTGTAAAGCGTAAGGTGAGACCCATTTCCAATATTTGATCTCATCCTTGGAATTTGAATCTACTTGTCCTCGTTACTTCATTTGTTTCTAGGATTTTATGTAAGGATTTGATTGATTTTGAACAAATACTCTCATAGAGAAACGTGCTAAGGATAAAGCTATTTGTCGTAGGTGGCTTATTTAATGATTTGCTCGATTATTCCAAAATGGAAAATAAAAAAAGATAGCTCATGGTCATTGTCATCATTGGTTGTTCATTGTAGATTAACTAATGATCAGTCTCTGCCCAATGACATGTCAGTCCACTCTTCAACTCAAACTTCACTTTTATAATCGGTTATAGATTCCTTTGACATCACCTCAGCTGTTGGGTTCGACTTCCTCTAAGGTAAATTTCTTTCCATAACTTGGCTATGATTTTGTTGATAAGCATATTGGTATAAAATTTTCCTCTAAAACTAGAAGGAATTTAAATTCTTGAAAAGTTATGACTAGAAAGCCAATTTATTTAGCATATGTTTGCAGCAATAGCACTAATAAGGATTGTCACTTATATGATCCCTTCTTGTTGGGTAAGGTTTATTTATTCAACATCATGTTTGTATAATAATCCACTAATTTATATTGTATGAGCATTGTACTCCTTTTTAAATTTCCAAGCTCTTATTTATTTATACTCTTGGATATTTTTCTATGATAATTTATAGGATCATATGGAGCAAGAACATCAGACTCCCCTCGATGAGATTGTGTAGTCTCACAGTGTTACTCAGTTGTTCGAATCTCACAGGCTTTCTGCCTTTCACGCATGTTAGTACCATGTGTAAGGCCTTTCTTATGGCTTTCTTTAATTTTGTCTTATTGTGCTTTTGTTTAATTTCCTATCCAAGTTGTATGTATGGTTTTCCTTAGATTGTATAAGGATAATACAACCATATACAACTATATACAAGGAGTTGTTTAGCCCATTGTTTTTTCACAAGATAAAAAAAGAGAAGGCTTTAATGAATGTTTTGAATGTGATTGATGGCTGGACGAAATGTGATTGTTGGGCCTCCCTTCACATGACTTTGAATTCAACGTTTACATCATTGAACTTTTCATCTATGGCCCATGTGTCCTATACTATGTTCCAATGTCCTTAAGTCTTGATGCCAACCCATATTGTAAAGTTTTACTTTTAATTTGAGCAAGCTTAATGTATGGATTTCTCCATTTATCTTTAGGTTCAATGGGTTATGTTAATTTGGGTCCTCTAAAAGGAAAGTCTACCATTGAATCAGACATGTATTCAACCCAATTATTTGGGTTTGACATTTTATTTAATGCTTAATTAAGATAAGCATTTGTAAATTCTATGCACATAAGCCAACATATATTTAATTAAATATTCCTTTATAAAATATTTAAATAAATTTAATATCCAAAAATCTAACTTGACCCTCCAAGTTAGTTATTTCCGACCTAATTGGTTATAAAAAAATAACTCAATTAGTTTTAATCCAATTTATATTGGATTTATTAATCAAATAAATTGAGTTTTGGCTTGACTCTAATTTATTTTAAATTTTCTCCTTGAAAATTCTGGTCCAAAAATCTCGGTGTTACAACTACTCCCCAACTTTTAGGATTTTTGTTCTCAAAACTTTTTTTAACATATGTTCTAATTTCTACCGGAAATCTATATATCTCATTTCATCACTTATGGTTTCATCTTTTCTTGCAATATTGAACATACCACTTGGAAATGGATATTTCCTTCCATATCATTGCCCTTAGAAAACCTTATTGTTTCTAAGGTTAACTAATTCACTATTCATGATTTATTTTATCCATACTTACTCTTTCAGTTTGTGTTAACCCTCACTACAACTTTTCCTTTTATAGTACTTATTTTTTAAGACTTCTCGCCTTATGCTTTAAATTATTCATAATAAGCATCTCATGCCATTCGTATTTATCCATCTTTCTTGCTTCAAAGTGGTAGTCGTCTATCCCCATGGTGTTTGTCATTAATTTATGTTGGTTTTGACAATCCCTAAAATTGTTCTCCATATCTTGGATCTTTATTTATCCATTTGTAAGATGACCATTCTCATTGTACAACCGATTATTTATAAGTAAATATTTTCATGTTGGCCTTTGCTACTAACGTGGGTCTTTTTGTGAGAACATTTCATGTGCTCAATGAGCACTAGTGTCATACTTGTTCATTATTGACTGAGATTCCATCATTTTACTCCTTTGGAGTTTTTATTTACCCCACTTTTTATGGGGTTGATCCTTTCATGAAATATTTTCACTAATGGATGAGAATTATATTCAAACACTCCACTACCTATCCTAGTGAGTTATAGTCATTCATTCACATTTTCATTTGACACATTCTTAACCAAATGAAGGTCTTTGGAAAGTTTTCGAGGATCTTCTAGTTTCTCCCCATATTACTTTATGGGTCCATTTATATAGACACCATAGTATCCCTTAGGTCTATCATATCAAATATTTCTTAATTACTTGTGTTTTTATCATCCATGACATATCATACTGAGACATCCTACTCGAGAAATCCCATTTTTCCACATAACCACGCTCTTGTACCGGTGTATTTGTTTATAACCATCTCATGGTTATATTCTGATTTATTCACTTATAAATCAATCATTATTCAAAGATATATTTTCGAATTATTACTTTATACTTCCCACACTTGCCTCTTCATTCCACTTGAATCAATTAAGATGAAATGTGATCCATTTCTCCTTAATATCCTCCAAAGGAAAATATTTTTCAGGCTTCTTGCTGGTTCATAAAATTTTTGTTGCCACATTTGTTTAGTGGTGAATGGGTCACATCATAGAGTCAAGGTATGGGTTTTCTCGGGTTACTCTCTTTGATATGTTATACCCGTATTTCTCATCCTATGGAGCTTAATCCATTACTATGTTTTTCCTTTAGACTTGTATACCACACCTTCTTTGTGGTTATGTGTGTTGATCATTTAAAATACAACTCTTAACTCCATGATGTTTCCTTACATCTTACAATTGGATTTTCATCCCTTTAGGCTTTTTATGAAATCCTTTGGATATCTTAGTCCACCTTACCCATTATTTAGAGTATGATCCTTATGGGGTTTCTTAGGTGTATATTCCTTTCCTTCACTTGTATTCCATTTTCAAGTTCGTTCTTAGGATAAGTATTGGGTACTCTCATATTTCCACTTTCCAATTTCATCATCGGGAAAACTTGTAGGGTTACTGTATTCATCACCCATTCATAAACATGTAAGTCAAGTTTGTTCCATTAAATCTTGTGATTTCTATTTAAACCATTGAATAAATTTTTTTTATTTATTTTGTGGAGAGTCTTACTTCCACTCCTCTCGTTCCTCCCTAACATTCTCAAGTCAGTATCTATTTGTGACCTTATTCCCTAAGGCTAATATTATCTATGTTCTTAGACATAGAGCTTATCTCAAGAGGAAACTTTTTTTCTTTTCCTATACTTGGTATCATATTTATATTTCGTACACCTTTTCAAAAGATTCTTTCTTGATTTCTCCCTGAAATCTTTGTACTAAATTTCTTTAGAACTTCTTATAATATTCTAGTGGAGGATTTCCACTTTAAAGTTCTCGACATCCTTAAGTCAGTATACCATTTCGACCTACTACTCGAGGTCACTTCCTAACACGCCCTGACCCAGTTTGGTTGGATCCCCGTGAACAACTCGTCGCTCTCTTGTTCAAGAGACGTTTACTCCTTTAACTCAAGTGGAACCAGGCGTTTTTTCAACCTTGTTCCCTGCAAAGACATATATCAAATAAAATTGCAAGCTTAAAAGAAATTAAGCATACCTGACAACCTTGGTGTTATCCCTAGTCATTTTCACTAATTCCTGAAAAAGGGATAAAAAAAGAGGGGTGAGTTTCGAAAACTCAGTGAATGGGTTTTTAAAAAAAAAATTAAGTTCGATGAAAAATAGTTTTCCAAAAATGGAGTGTGCCAGACTCCTTAATTCCTTTAAGTTTTCCCATCATAAATATCAGTTTTTTTAAAAAATAATTTCTTATTACGACGGTGTATCATCACCCAACACACATCCTTCATCATGAAGGTCAAACACACAATCGCAGGCCAGCCCATCCACTGAACCCACTTGTGGCGTTGGAGTGACTTTATCGGCCACCTATATAGAAGTACGTCCACTTCTACCTTGAGAATGAGTGGATGTTCGCGACATCCGACCCTCAATCCCATAAAAATTCTCCGTGTCTGTATGAGGATTGAGACCTCATCCTAACCCCACCCCGGTCTCATGCGCTTGAAGCTACATCGAGCTTTGCAAGGCTTCTGGTACGACTAACTGCCCTTATATCCATGAGGTCGTCTAAGGCCCTGAGATGCATCACTACCCCTCTTGAGCATCTTGAAGGTCTCGTAAACACAATGCATGCATAAATCCACATTTTTTTCACATGATGCCATATAATCTATGGTGCCACTGGTCAACGGCCCCAACCCTCAACTCGACCTGTAACTGTTTGACTTGACTAGTCCAGAGACCTGTCATGTCGCACTACTGCGAGTCGACTGAGTATGTCGATCCTGTATTGGTACCACGACCAAACAATTTGTTTACTTAAGTTTTCATGGCATATAAATCATGTTTGTTTTCGAGCTCTTGCTCGTGCTAACTAGCATAGGGCCCACTGTTTGAGATTTTTAAAATTGGGCATATTAGCTCCAAAGTTCCAAAACTAAGGCCTCCGGCCTAACAGAGCTATTCGAGCTACTGTAAATATGGTCTCCCAAATTGTTGAAGAAGTGGCACAAAGTCAGGGGAGAGCACTTTCGAAAAATATATTTTTCAACTATCCATCATACAAACTGAGTATGAGAACATCTCTGGTTATAACCGATGAATAGGTTTTCCACTTCCTTCGAGGAAGTTTCATCATACCAACCGGGTATGATCTACTTACAACCTAACTAGTTTTTCCACGTGATTTTCACATCACTCCTCTCAAGTGTGATGTTTAAAATACCACTTAGCAGTGGGTTTTTATTTTTGAGGTGCTTATCATCCCAACCAGGTATGATATAAAAATCCCACTCACCCGATCGTGAAGTGAAATTCCTCTTAGTCAGTTTTCGTCCCTTGCGAGCTTAATCTTAGCTGGTGTTCACGATGTCTTATGTTCCTACATGAAATGAACATTGTTGTTCATTATCATTTGGCTTGATCACCTTCATTTATTATGAATAACTAAATATTAAACTTTTCAAATATTTTCAATTTGGTTCCTAAAGTTATTTTACCATCCACCAAGATAAAAGCACGTCCACTTCTACCCTTGGTCTGAGTGGATGTTCTCGACATCCGACCCTCAGATCCAAATACCAATCTATGTCCGTATGAGGACAAAGACCTCATCCCGACCCCACCCTAGTCTCATGCGCAAGAAGCTACTCCGAGCTTCCAAACTGATTGGCACGACGAACTATACATATCTCCACCATGTCGTCTAATAGCCCTTATGACCCATCACTACGCCTAGGGCATCTTGATTGTCCCGTACCACAAGTGCATGCACAAACAAGAGTTTTCCACATATAGCCATTATCTTTGGTGCCAACGGTACAATAACACCGACACTCAACACAACCTACAGCTATTTGTTTAGACTGGTCCATCGTCCTGGCCCTGATGCACTACCGCCAGTCCAATGAGTATTGTCGGTCCTAACTTGGTACTGTGGAGGAATCATACAACAATTTCATTAAACATTTTCATGACTCTTTCTTAATTCAAGTTTTTTTACGAGCTCATGCTCGTGCCCACTAACCTTGGGCCCACTTCATGCGTTTTTCCAAAAGTCGGGCATTTCGTCCCATGAGTTCAAAAATTGAGGCCCTAGCCTTATTTGAGCAGTTTTAGCTCCCATCAAGAAGGTCTCCCAAATATTTACGCATTGGCATACAGTTAGGGGAGAACACCTCTGACAAAAAATTTATTTTCAACTTCATCATACCAAACAAGTGTAATGATATCTCCGCTTACAATTGTTAGGCAAGTTTCTCCTTTCCTCAAGGAAATGAATCATACCAACTGGGTATGATTATCTCTATTTAGAACCAGTAAGTAGGTTTTATACGTTAAAGATAGTGCTCATCATCCTAACCGGTATGATGTGTAAACTAGCCCACTCACCCGATGATCATGACGTGTTCGTCCTCAGTCAGTTTTCCAATTCCATGCTAGCTTTTTCTTGCTCGCTTTCTAGTCTCTTATGTTCCTACATGATTTGGGCATCCTTATCAATTAAGGTTTGGCATGACAACCATCGTTTTCTCACGTATAGCTCAAAATTGTTTGTTTATTGCACTTAGGTCTCTACATTTCATTTTCCTTAACTTTAGGTCCTTAAGGCTAACATTTCCCCAAATTGAGTCCCAAGGCTTCCAAAATTCCCTTTGGGTACACAATTTACTCAAAATTTTGTAAAGGGGCTCAAGCTTTCCAAATTTCCAATTTGGTCTCCAACTTTTCAAAAATTACAAATTTGCCCCTACTTTCCAAAAATGGCAATTTGGCCCCAAATGTTCCGAAAATTGACCAATTGGTCCCCCAATATCTTTATCATGGCCAATTAGCTTTTAATTTTAAGAAATTGCATAGAGGTCCCTCAATTTTTTGAAATCCCCAATTTTCCCCAAAAATTTCCCCCAATTTCTCCCCTTCAAACTGACCGAATTTGATTTCTTCAAATTAACCATTCAATCAAGGTTAATTGCTCCAATTGATGAGATGGATCAGTTCCTACACTTCCATACGATTCAATTGAGCTTTGAATTGCATGATTTTGGTCCGAAATGAGCTCAAATGGAGCTTCGCCGGAAAATTGTTCATAGAGAGAGACAGCTCCAAAAGCTTATCGTTGGAGGTGTGGCGTCTGAGCTCTCAATCGGGGGAGGTGAGGTTCCTTCTAGGATCAATAATCACTACAATTGAAGTCAAATTGAGGGTGAATTTAATTAGTGAAATTTAGCACTTTCTCTCACTAACCCTAATCTACAACGATTGAGTTGGGCCGAATTAGCTTACATTTCAGCTATGTTGAGGTCGTGTGAGGGTCATGGGGGTGTTGGGGATGCTTGGTTTGGCCGGAGGAGGGCTGAGCCAAAATAGGGTAGCTTCGGTCCGCCGAAGCTGATTTACTGTTTGATTCCACTGGCGCTTCTCCAACAGACCTTGGGTTGAAAGGAGGTTGCTATCAGGTAGTTGACTTCCCGAGAGTCTGTAGGACCTGACCTTGCCTTTTGAGGCTAAGAAAATTGCCCAAGTTGGAGCTTTGGTTTGAGCTTCACTAGAAAATGGAGCAATTGAGAGAGAATGGCAATTTGAGGTTTGTGGAGGATTAATGGAGAGTAACTCTTTATATAGGAAGCTCGGGGACCCTCTGCCTGACCACTTTCCATTTTGGTCAATCTTATGCTCGCCCAAAAATGGCCTGATCAAAACGGTAACATCTTCACTGGTGAAGGAAGTTTTCTGCATTTATGAATAGTGCTATCATCCTAAGGAAGAATATGACATTGTTCTGGACCTGATCGGACCGGTCCGACCGGGTTTAATGGCAAAAATCGGTCGATTTAGGCCCGATACAACTGATTTTCTCAAAATTAAAATTTTCTAAATTAATCTAAATTCATTCTCTATCAAATGGTGGCTTCAATTTCCCAATTTGAATATTTTAAGCTACCAAGAAAAATAAATTTAAAAACTTGTTCAAGTATGGTTCAAGCCAGTTCAATCCAGTTCAGGTTCGGTTCACCTTGAACCAACCTGGTTTTCCTTTCCCATTTGTTCCAAGATTCCTTTCCATGATTTTAGGGCTTTTTTACTTACATGGGATTTTCCAATTTCCCGATTTAACCTTTCTTTATCGGTTATGGTTCGTGAACAATTGGTTCTTTTCCTGGTTTTTTTTATCTTTAAAGGGACGGGATTTACAACTCTCCCCTCCTTTTAGGGGTTTTGTTCCCAAAACAATTTACATCTCAAATAATTGAGGGTACCCATCTCTCATAACACTCTCAGTTTTCCATGTCTTCTCTTGCATTGGTCCATTTTGCCAAAGGACCTTAACCATAGGAATCTTCTTATTCCTCAAGTTCTTGTCTCTCTAGTCAATGATTTGCATTGGTTCTACTTGATTTTTCAGGTTCTCTTCTAACTCAGGTGGGGGTCGGTCCAGCACATGACTAGGATCAGACTGATATTTCTGAAGTACCGAGACATGGAATACATCATGTATTCTTTGTATGTCTGGAAGATGTTCTAATTTATAGGCCACTGGGCCTATCCTTTGGACTATGGTGTAGGGACCATGTACCTAGGTTTCAACTTCCCGCATTGTTGAAACCTAAGTATTCCTCTCCATGGGGATACCATGAGAAACACTTGGTCTCCCACATCAAATTCTAAGTCCCTTCTGCAATGGTCCGCATAGCTCTTTTGCTTGTCTTGAGCAGCCTTAAGTCGACTCCTTATGATCTTAATCTTTTATGTGGCATCTTTTATTAGCTCAACCCTTTCTAGCTTCCTTTCTCCCACTTGTTCCAAAAATAAGGGGGTACGACATGGTCATCCATAAAGGGCCTCATAAGGAGCCATTTGAATACTGGCCTAATAATTGTTATTATAGGCAAACTCCATCAGGCATAAGTATTCCTCCCAACCATTATTCATGATGAGTATGCATGCTGGTAGCATGTCCTCCAGGGTTTGGATCGTTAGCTTAGATTCTTCATCGATATAAGGATGAAATGTCGTACTCATGTGGAGCTTGGTCCCCATGGCGCTTTGCAAACTAGGCCAGAACCTTGAGGTAAACCTAGGGTCTCTATCCGACACTATGCTTACCGAGACTCCAAGGAGTCTCACAATCTCCCTTATGTATAAAATGGCTAGTTGTTCCACCGAATTTGTCACCCTTATTAGTAAGAAGTGGGCGGACTTGGTCAATCAGGTGAACTGGTCCTAAACCAGTTTGAACTACTATTGAATCGGTTTCTAAATTTATTTTTTCTAGGTGGCTTAAAGTATTCAAATTGGAGAATTGAAGCCACCATTGGATAGAGAATGAACTTAGATGAATTTAGAAAATGTTACTTTTGAAAAAATCCGTCGAATAGGGCCTAAATTGGGCAGATTAAGCATTGAACCCGGTTCGGAACGATCATCTTCTTCCTTTAGATGACAACACTGTTCACTCGTCGGAAAAGCTAACAACGCTGATGAAGATGAAAAGCCTCCATTGAGGGCATTTTGGCCATGAAAGATAAAGACACCAATCGAATGACCAGAGAGACCCTGAGCTCCCTATATAAAGAGTTGCTCCTCATTCATCCTCTTCACACCAGAAAACTCCTTTCTCTCTCTCTCTCTACTACAATTTCCGGTGAAGCTCGAACCAGAGCTCCAACTTGGGCATTTTTCTAAGCCAAAGAAGGCGAGGTCAGGTTCCTTAGACTTAGGGAGAAGTCAGCTACCCGACGGTGGTCACCATTCGATTTGAGGATCGCTGAAGAAACGTCAACATAATCAAATAGAGAAGCTGCTCTAGTGAACCGAAGCTGCCCTGTTTCGGTCGAGCTGAAAATAGCCAAATTGAACCATTTTCAGGCCAAACCAATCTCTCCCAACACTTCCACAGCCCTCATACGACTGAATTATAGCAAAAAGATAAGCCATTTGGCTCCACTTTGTAATTTCCAATTAGTGTTAGAAAGAAAACCAACGAAAGTTTACTAACCAAATTCTCCCTCAATTCAACATGAATTGTTGTAATTCTTGATCCTAGGAGAAACCTCAGGATAAGAGCTACCTGCACTGACTGAAAGCTCGGACTGCCACACCCCCAATGTTAAGCTTTTGAAGCTTTCTCTCTCTAAGTTCAGCTTTCCGACCAATCTCTGTTTGAGCTCAATTTGGACCCAAATTACATGATTCAAAGCTCCTTTCAATCATTTGGAAGTGTAGGAACTGATCCATACCTTAAATTGGATCAATAAACCCCGATTGAATGGTCAATATGATGAAATCTAATTCAACCAGTTTGAAAGGGGAAAATTGGGGATTTCGTAAAATTGAGGGACCAAAGTGTAATTTCCCAAAATTGAGGGCCAATTGGCCATGAAAAGGATATTGAAGGACCAATTGGTTGATTTTTAGAAATAATTGGCGTCAAATTGCCATTTTTGTATAGTAGGGAGTGATGTGAGAACTACACGAAAAAACTTCTTATTGGTTGTAAGTAGATCGCACTCGATTGGTATGATGAACTTTCTGGAAGGAAGTAGAAAACCCACTTACCGGTTGTAAGCAAAGATGTCATCACTGTCGGTTGGTGTGATGGACGAGTGAAAAGTTATTTTGTCGGAAGTGTTCTCCATTGACTGTGCCAATACTTAAAACTTTTGGGAGACCTTCTTGAAAATACCTAGAATAGCTCAGATAGGACAGAGGCCTCAGTTTTTGAACTTGGGGGCTAAAATGCCCGGTTTTGAAAATCACATATAGTGGGCCCAAGGCTAGTTGGCACGATAGGAGCTCGTAAACAAACATGATAATAAGCCATGAAAATTTTAATGAATGGATGTGATTTGGCCTTTGTACCAAGACAGCACCGACATACTCGATCGATTGGCGGCAGTGCGATAGGACTAGGTCGATGGACCGGTCTAGACAAATAGGAGCATGTCCAGTTGATGGTCGGGGCCATTAGACCAGTGGCACCAAATATAAATGGCTTTATGGAAAACTTTGTTTGTGTATGCACTTGAGGTTCAGGACCATTGAGATGCTCAAGAGTGGTAGTGATGTGTCCTAAGGGCTACTGGGCGACATGGTGGACATAAGGGAAGTTTATCATGCCATCACTCGGAAAGCATGACGTAGCTTCCTGCCCATGATAATAGGATGGGTTTTGGATGAGGTTTCTGTTCTCATATGAACATGAAGTATTTTTGGGTTTGAGAGTTGAACATCTAAGATGTTTACTCAGGCTCCCGGTAGAAGTAAAGGACCTTTATCAAGGTGGATGGTAAAGACGCTCCGATCCACAAGTGAGTGCAGTAAACATAACTGCATCTCGCGAATATGTGTGTACCCTTCTTGATGAAGGGTGTGTGTTGTTTATAAAACACACCTAATATGGAAATGGGAAAAAAGTTATGAAAACCTTGGAAAGAATTTGAGAATGCTTGGAATATAATTGGTAAACCTTAGAAAAAGGTTTTGAAAATCAGAATTTGAAGAAGAGAATATTCTTAATGAATATAAGGAGTTTGGCACACTCCGATTAAAGTTATTTTTGTGAAAACTCTCATCCAACACCCATTCACTGAGTTGTCGACCTCACCCCCTCCCTTTACCCCTTTTTAGGTAACCAAGGGAAAACAAACTTAAAGAACTTTCCTATAACCGAACCTGCAAGACAAGTATGTAAGGTTTAATGTATTCAATTTTGATTAATGTTATTCCAGGAAAGATACAGGTAAAAAGGACGCCTTACTCCTTGTAGTTTAGAGAATGGGAAATTCTGAATAAACTAGGAGAGTGGCGGGTTGCTCATGGAGATCCGACCAAACCGGGTCCGGGTGTGACAACTTGAGTGGTATCAGAGCATGTTTCCTCAAATACATTATCAAGACTATATAACATAGTAACTGATAGGAATAATATTAAAATTTACAAATTGCCCCAAGAAAAGTAGCCAAACAAACCCATGCTACCTTAGCCACCTCGGAAGTCAAGGAGGACGCCATCCTAAGGGAGGAAATGAACTAGGAGTATAGAAGGATCTTGGAGTAACCTTAGGTCAAAGAGTACTCGACAAGAAAACTTCCAAGGTGTTCAGGCTCAAGGATGCCAAAGTATCGAACTATCAGTAATCCCTTAGAAAGGCCCCACAATGCTCAAAGTATAGGAGGAACCACAAAGTCCATGCAAGGAGATGACCTGTTATAGATGTGGGCAACGGGGACACTACATTAGAAGATGCCCAACATTATGGAGGATAAGACTTGAAAGGACCTGTTATGAGTGTAGAAGGGTGGGACACATAGCAAAGAACTGTCCCACACTACAAGGAATTGAAGCGATACCTTCCAATAAGGACACCTCTACCCCTATAGAAGCTTGAAGGGATAACATTACAAGAACCACAATTCCGGCTAGGGATCCCAATCTCACCTAGGAAGAAATCCTTGTAGACCATAGCATAGTACTGAGTACTTCCCAAATCGTCGTTGTAACAATCTCCCTTAAGAGATGTTAAAACCCCAAACTATATTCTTACTTTAATAATGACTAAGATTCTGAGTTCCTAAAATTTTTTTTGTCCCTTAATAATACAATCATGTGCCTCAATTACATGAGGAAGGATCATGGGAGGAAGACCAAGGATAGGACCTTAAGAAAACCTAGATAGAGCATAATATGGATAAAAGAGAATTATCCCTTAAGGAGCATTACAAGCCACCTAGGAGCAAAGAAGGAAGCACCTCCTCCATAGAAGACAATCTCCTAACAATGAAATGGTGTAGAATAACAAGGTGTGACCTAGTTTGGAAAAGTAGAGGAGCCAAGTAGGGTTGTAGACTGAGCTAGCAAGAAGGTGTAACTAGAAACTTTAGGAGAAGATGCCCTAGGAAGAACTGGAAAATAGCAAGGACTACACCCTAAAAAGGACGACGGGATAGGCATCAAGGACGAGTAAAATCGAAGTACATCTGTTTCGAGACAAGTAAACCAGGAGAGTAGTAGGGATGAGGCAGTTAATGAACTGACCCTCGAGTAGGTCATAAATTTAAACCCCAACAAGGAAAGAGGAGATGGAAATGCCATAACAATGGAAAAGAAGGATGAATGAAATCCTTGAAGAAATAAATGGCTGAAAATGAAATGGTGATCACACTCAAACCGTAAGGAGGATTTAGTAAGTCTCACACAAAGAGATCTTGAAGCAAATAGTGCCTGAACCCTTTATAAGAAAGGAAACCATGGGGAGGCGTACATATCCCAACTGAGAAGTAATGGACCAAGTGACGAAGGATGAGGAAATGAAGTGCCTATTGAGGTGAAAGAACCTATGGAGTATACTAGGAGGACCCAAGGAGAAAGTTAAACTCAAGAATGTGTAAGTAGGAAAATAACATCAAAGGATACTCTGACAAATAAGAATGGGTGTGCGGCCCATAATAAGGAAATAAAGGAAAGAACATCCAAAAAACCTTGGAGAAGTAAGCCCTCCAATTTGGAAGTTGTTAAGGGGAAATAACCAATGACATCAAGACTGGTCATAGTCCACATGCGCACAATGGAGCCTAAAGAGTGGGCGGCCGGGCATAGGGTGGAGTACACAAAATAAGACCAATGATCAGAAATTCCTCAAATAAGGAATGAGGGATGAAATGGAATTTTAAGACGAGTAAGGATTTAAAGTGGGCAAATGCCTCAACATAGAAGGAGGTGTAAGGAACTGAAGGAAGAAATCTTCAAGGAATGGTAAGAAGGTTGAGAATGTAGCTCTTAAGGTTAAAAATCTCTACTTTGAGGGATATAGTAGAGAATGAAACCATAAGAAGGGAACTCCCCAAACAAAGCAATCGACACATAGACCAAAAGGGATCAACTTGAAATAATGAATCATGAAATGGTCACGAGCGAGTAAGAGTGGATTAAGGAAAAGGAAAGTCCTTGAATAAAGGATTCCACTAAAGAAGAGGAAGGACATAAGAAGGGAAGAATCCTTGCATGTTAGTAAGTTATCAAAAAATCCAATGATTGGAAACATAAAGATCCAATAAAGAAGTTGGGAAAGGACAAGTAGGTAATAGAAATCGATACGGTTATGTGTGACATGACTTCATAGGCAAGATGGATGAGAGGATAACGGTAAAGGTAGTCGAGGAATACTACCAAATGAAAAGAGGGATGAAGTTATACGATCCCTGAAAGGTTAGAAAGCTGAGAACGACCCTCAAGGAGGTGTTCTAGAAATCTTAAACACACCGTGGTAATGAGAAATAGCTATGAAAATCGAGATTTTTAAGGATGAATGGTTTTAAAAAGAAAATAATGAGTCTGGCACACTACGATTTAAACATTTTTCCTAAAACTCAAACTTTAAAAACCCATTCACTGAGTTGTTGTACTCACCCCCTCCCTTATATCCCTTTTCAGGTAACCTAGGGAAAACCTATCCAAAGACCCTAATTAACGACACCTGCAAGACAAGTATGTAAATTTTAAAATTTCATGTTGTTTTTATTAATGTTATTCTAGGAAAGGTACATGTTTAAAGGATGCCTTACTCCTCACGGTTTAAAGGAGGGGAAAACTCTTAATAAATCGGGAGAGTGGCGGGTCACTCACGAGGATCCAACCAAACCAGGTCAGGGCATGACACATTCTTTATCAAATGGTGGCCTCAACTCTCCAAATTGAATTTTCTAAACCACCTAGAAAAATGAATTTTAAAACCTATTCAATAGTGGTTCAAATCGATTCAATCAAGTTCAGGTCCAGTTCACTTGAACCGGTTTGGTTTTTACCTCCAATTCACCCTAAAGTTCTTTCACAAGACTTTTGTTACTCTTTAAGTCACTTTGGATCCATAAATTTACCGATTTGCCCTTTCTCTATCTGTTTCGGTTTATAAACCATCTCGATTTTCAATTTGGAAATGACTCATTCTTCTCCCAGTTTTCTTATTATTAAAGGACATGGTTTACAACTCTCCCCTCCTTCTAGGGGTTTTGTCTCCAAAATAGTTACATGTTAAATAATTGAGGGTAACCTTCACTCATTACACTTTCGGTTTCCCATGCCTCTTCTTGCACGGGTCCATTTTGCCAAATAATATTGACCTTATTAATTTTCTTATCCCTCTGATCAAGGATTCATACCGGTTCTGTTTGATAGGTGAAGTTCTCTTCCAGTTCTTGTGGAGATCAGCCCAACACATGGCTCAGATCAGGCTGGTACTTTTGAAGTACCGAAATGTGGAATACATCGTGTATTTTTTGCGGGTGTGGAGGTAGTTCCAATTTATAGGCCATCGGTCCTATCCTTTGTATAATGGGATGAGGACTAATATACTTCAGTTTCAACTTTCCCCGTTGTTGAAACCAAAGTATTCCCATCCATGGGGATACCTTTAGAAATACTTGATCTCCCACCTCAAACTCTAGATCATTCCTCCGATGGTCAGCATAACTCTTTTGCATGTCCTAAGTGGTCTTAAGGCGACTCCAGATTAATTTTATTTTCTCTATAGCATCCTCACTTAGATATGCCCTTTCCAGTTTCCTTTCTCCCACTACTTCCCAAAATAAAGGGGTACGATATGGTCATCCATAAAGGGCTTCATAAGGAGCCATTTAAATATTGGCATGATAGTAATTATTGTAAGCAAATTCCATTTGGCATAAGTATTCCATTTGGCTCATGGTGAGTATGCATGCCCTTAGCATATCCTCCAAGTTTTGAATCGTTCGCTTAGACTGTCCATCAGTCTATGGATGAAATGTCGTGTTCATGTGGAGCTTGGTTCCCAAAGCACTTTCTAAACTTCGCCAGAACCTTGAAGTAAATCTAGGGTCTCTATCTGATACTATGCTCACCAGGATGCCATGGAGTTTTATTATCTCCCTTATATATAGGATGGCCAATTGTTCGACTGAATCCGTCACTCTTATTGGTAGAAAATGGGTGGACTTGGTTAATCGGTCCACTATGACCCAGAATGCATCTCGTCCTTTTCTTATCACAGGTAATCCCATGACAAAGTTCATAGTGATGTGCTCTCATTTCCATTTTGGGATTAGTAAGGGTTGCAGTAGTCCTGATAGTTTCTCATGCTCAACTTTAATCTGCTGATAGAACAAACATCGGGGTACATATTCTGCAATCTCCATCTTCATTCCTTCCCACCAATATCCTTGTTTGAGGGTGCGGTACATATTAGTACTGCCCAGATGCATTGCATGCATAGAATCATGTGCTTCTTCCAGGATTAATCTCTTCAGCTCTTTATCTTGAGGCACACATACCTTACCCATGTAAGTTAGCACTCCATCACCTTGCAAGTCGTAGTTTGGTTTCATTTCTCTATTAACCAGGTCCAAATAAGATTGGAGTTCCTTATTAGCCTTTTGTTGAGCCTTGATCTGCTCGGTTAGATTGGGTCTTACCACCATATTAGCCAATAAGCATCTCTCCTGCTTGCCCATCCTCAGGTCCACCTCCATTCTCTCCAACTGTTGCAATAAGAGTATGTAGCTTGTCTTTATTTGTGCTGCCTCAGTTTGATATTTGCGACTTAAGGCATCTGCCACCACATTCACCTTTCTGGGGTGATACTCTATCACAAGGTCGCAATCCTTCACCAATTCCAGCCATCTCCTATGGTAGAGGTTTAACTCTTTCTGAGTTATGAAATACTTAAGACTCTTATGATCAGTATATATCCTATACTTAACCCTGTAGAGGTAGTTTCGCCAAATATTTAAGACAAACACTATCGCTGCTAATTCCAGGTCGTGAGTTGGGTAGTTTCTCTCATGTACCTTAAGTTGTCGTGAGACATAAGCGATAACTTTCCCTTGTTGCATCAGTACACATCTGAGTCCTTGTCCGGATGCATCACTAGAGACGGTGTACTGTCTCGCACTTGGGTCAAGAAGGGAGAGTACCGGTGTGGTTATCAATCGGGTCTTCAACTCTAAGAAAGACTTCTCATAGCTTTCATCCCATTTATACTCAACTCCTTTCCTGGTGAGCTGAGTCAGAGGGGCTGCTATCTTAGAAAAGTCTTGCGTGAATCGTTTATAGTATCTCGCTAGGCCTAAGAAACTTCATATTTCTGAAGGATTCCTGGGTGCCTTCCAATTGGATATGGCTTCCACCTTAACTCAATCCTTGGACACTATATGTCCTAGGAATCCTACCTCTTGCAGCCATAACTCACACTTGGAGAATTTTGCATATAAGTGGTTTTTCCTCAATATCTCCAAGGTGATTGCCAAATGTTCCTCGTACTCCAACCTAGTTCGTGAGTATATGAGAATATCATCTATGAATACTATCGCTAAAATGTCAAAGTGTGGTTGGAACACACGGTTCATTAAATCCATGAAGGTTGTATGGGCATTCGTTAATCCAAATGGCATCACTCTAAACTCATAATATCCGTATCGAGATCGGAATATCGTCTTGGGAATGTCCTCCTCTTAGATCCTGAGTTGGTGATAGCCCGATCGAAGGTCTATTTTGGAGAAGTAAGCTACTCCTTTTAGTTGGTCGAATAGGTCATCAATCCACGGAAGTGAGTATATGTTCTTGATGGTGACCTAGTTCAACTTCCTATAGACTATGCATAGTTTCATACTTCCATCCTTTTTCTTGACAAACAAGATGGGTGCACCCCATGGAGACTGGCTAGGATGTATAAAATCTTTCTCCAATAGTTCGTCCAATTGCTCCTTCAATTCCTTCATTTTCGCTAGAGCCATTCGATAAGGGGCTTGGGATATGGGGTTTGTTCCTTGGATAATTTCTATGGTGAACTCCACTTGCTGACTTGGAGGTAGTCCAGGTAGTTCTTCCAAAAATACTTCTGGGTAGTGTTTAACTACCAGAATGTCTTTGAGTCTCTTCTCCTCTAACTCTTCGTTGATGACTATGGCTAGGAAAGCCGTACAACCTTTTTGTATCATCTTTTGTGCTTTCATATGGGACACCATCTGTACTTCACCCTTTCTTCGGTCTCCATGGAATTTTAATCCATTTGTCTTAGGAGTGTGGAAGGTCATTGTCTTCTTTCCACAGTCCATCCTAGCATGATGGTTACTTAACCAATCCATTCCAAGGATTACTTCTACTTCCTTCAAGGGCAATGGAATCAAATCTGCTTCAAGTTTGATTCCCTCGATCTTTATCTGACATACCTTTAATTGTTTGTTCCTATTTAACACTTCTCCTATGGGTGTGAGGATGTTGAGACTTTGTCCAAGAGGAGTGAGTTCTAAGGGTAAACTTGGAATCAAGTCTTTCTTGATGAAGGATCTCTCAACTCCTGAGTCGAAGAGGGCATAGACTTATTGTCCCCATAATTGCACATACCCTGATTTGAAGAAATGTATATTTTTAGAGAAAGGCTTTCTTTATTGAATACAATTTTCAATTATAAGACTTTTCTCAAGTTAATTAGGAGGGTTTTGGGATGTACCTACTACTGTACTAGGGTCTTTCCTAGCCTCTTCCTGGGTGAGGTTGTATACCCTAGCTGGTACTCTGGTTGTAGCGTCTGGTCTGGGATTCCTGGGGTTCCCTTGTGGTGGTCTAAGTGTATTACTTTGCTTGTTCTCCCTGAGAGTGGGGCATTCCTTTGCAAAGCGCCCTACTTGACCACATGCAAAGTAGGTCAATCATGCTCCCTCATGGTGCCTTTGGCACCTAGGACAACGAGGGTTTCCTTAAGGTAAGGTAGGGATTACTCTTTGGGAAGGTGGTGACATGTCCTTCCTCTTTTGAAATGCCACACTATTTCCCCATCTCGGATCATTATGCTCTCTCCGTCCTTCCTAACAGTTTTGACCCTTATCCTCTTTCCAGGTTGTCTACTCCATCCGTCGGCGTCGGGTTTGCACCAGCCGCTCACACTAATGAGCCATACTGATTACCGCGGCAAGGTCTATGGGGCATCCCAATACTCCCATATGATCTCGTACATCCATATTGACACCATCCATGAATTGCTAGCATATATTTGCTAGTCTAGCTAGGTGAGGAGTAAGGCATCATTTAAACTTGTACCTTTCCTAGAATAACATTAATCAAAACTGCATGAAATTTTAACTTACATACTTCTCTCACAGGTGTAGCTAACTAGAGGTCTTAATGTAGGTTTCCCTTGGTCACCTGAAAAGGGGTATAAGGGAGGGGGTAAGTTTGACAACTCACTAAATGGGTGTTTAAAACTTGATTTTCAGAAATATAGTTTGAATTGGAATGTCTAGACTCCTTAATTTCTTAAAAACCTTTTCCCGCAATTTCTCAATTTTCAAATTCATCATTCCTCATTAACCACAATCGGTGTGTTTAAGAATCAACACATGCCCTTCATCATGAAAGGATCACACATTCACAGGGTAGCTCGTCCATTGCACCCACTTGTGGCATCAGAGTGACTTAAACGGCTACCTAGATAGAAGCTCGTTCACTTCTACCCTGATAATGAGTGGATGTAGGCATCATCCGACCCTTAAACCCGAAAAGAAACTTCGTGTCTGTATGAGGACAGAGACCTCATCCCAACCCCACCCTAGTTTCTTGCGCATGAAGCTACGTCGAGCTTCACAAACTGTTGGCACGACAAATGGCCCTTATCTCCACCATGTCATCAAGTAGCCCCTAGGATGCATCACTACCCCTTTTGGGCATTTTGATGGTCTTGAACCTCAGAGTGCATGTACAAAACAATAGTTTTCCTCATAAGTTATTTAATCTTTGGTTCCATTGGTTCAACCGTCCCGACCCTCAACTTGACCTACAACTATTTGTCTCGACTAGTCCATCAACAAGTCTTGTTACACTGCCGCCAGTCCATCGAGTATGTCAGTCCAATCTTGTTACCATGGTCAAACACATCATTCATTAAAGTTTTCATGGCTTAAACTCATATTTGTTTACGAGCTTCTACTCATGCCAACTAGCCTTGGGCCCATTGTACAAGATTTTCAAAATCGAGTATTTTAGCCCACAAGTTCCAAAATCGAGGCCTCCGGCCTATTTGAGCTATTCGAGCTCCAGTCAAAAGGGTCTCCCAAAAAGTTTAAGCAGTGGCACATAGTTAGGGGAGAGCACTTCTGATAAAAATAACTTTCCAGCTGTCCATCACACAAACCAGGTGTGAGGACATCTCCGCTCAATCTGATGAACGAGTTTTCTACTTCCTTCCAGGAAGTTTATCATACCAACCGGGTATGATCTACTCACAACCATTAAAAAGTTTTTCCGTATGTTTTTTCACATCACTCCATCCAGGTGTGATGTTAAAATTGCACATAGTAACGGGTTTTTATTACTGGGGTGCTCATCATCCCAACCGATTATGATGTGAAAATTCCCACTCACCTGTGAATGCAGTGAATTCCTCTCAACCGACTTTTTGCCTCTAGGTGAGCTAGTTTTGGCTGGCGTTCCCAGTACTTCATTTTCCTACACAATATGTACATACTTGTTCATTATTCTTTGGCCTGATAGCTTTCATTCATCACGAATGAATAAATGCCTAAACTTTTTAATTAATTGCAATTAGGTTCTTAAAGTTCTTTTCTTTAACTTTAGGTCCCAAATGCCAATCTTTTCCCAAAATTGAGTCCCGAAACATCAAAAATTCACTTTGGGATCTCAATTTATTCAAAATTACAAAAAGGGGTTCAAGTTTCCCAAATTCCCAATTTGGTTCCCAATTTTTCTAAAATTACCATTTTGCCCCAACTTTACAAAAAAATGGTAAAATTCACCTCCAAAATTCCAAAAATTGACCCATTAGTCCTCCAACATCTTTTCCATGGCCAATTGGCCCTCAATTTCAGGAAATTTTACTTTAGTCCCTCAAATTTTCAAAATCCCCAAAATTTCCCCCAATTTCAACCTTCCAACTTGACCGGATTTGATTTTATCAAATTGACCAATCAATCAAAGTTAATTGTTGAAATTGAAGGTGGATTTGAGTTCCTAGACATCCATACAATTCAACTACCCTTTGAGTTGCATGAATTGACGTTGGGACGAGCTCAAATGGAGTTTCGCCAGAAAATTGGACTTAGAGAGAGAAAGCTTCGAAAGCTTACCGTCGGGGACACGACGGTCCAAGCTTTAGATCCGGGTAGATAGCTCTTGTCCTGAGGTTACTCCTATGATCAAGAATTACATTAATTCATGTCGAATTAATGGATAATTTGGTTAGTGAAGTTTTGTTGGTTCTCTCTCTAACACCGATCGGAATTCACAGTGGAGAGACAAATTGGCTTAACTTTCCACTCTAATTCGGTCATATGAGGGCTGAGAAATGTTAGGAGAGCTTGGTATGACCTGAGAAGGGCTCTAATTGGCCATTTTCAACTCGCTCAAAATAGGGTAGCTTCAGTCCGCTTTTGTTGCTTCACTATTCTATCACGCCGGTGTTTCTCCAACGATCCTCGGAGCAAATGGAGGCTACTGTCATATAGCTGACTTCTCCCCAAATCTAAAGAACCCGAACATGCCTTATTTAGCTTAGAAAAATGCTCAAGTCGGAGCTCTGGTTCGAGCTTCACCAAAAAATGGAGCAGTAGGGAGAGAGTATAGTTTTCAGGTGTGAGGAGGATGAATGAGGAGGGGCTCTTTATATAGGAAGTTCGAGGACTTCTTGGTTGTTCGATTGGCACCTTAATGATGGTCATTCATTGCATGAAACTCCCTGGCTGGAGACTTTTCATCTTCACTGACGTTGCTCAATTTTTCGTCGAATGAATAGTGCTGTCATCTAAAGGAAGAAGACAACAATGTTCCGAACTAGACCGGACCGGTCCGAACTAGGTTCAACTCTTGATCCGGCCGGTTCAGGCCCGATTCGACCGAGTTTTTCAAAATTAAAAATTTATAAATTCATTCTCTATCAAATAGTGGCCTCAATTAAATTTTCTAAGCCACCTAGAAAAATAAATTTAGGAACCGGTTCAATAGTGGTTCAAACCGGTTCAATCTAGTTAAGGTCTGATTCACTTCAACCAGTTTGGATTTCACCTCCAATTCACCCTAAAGTCCTTTCTCATGACATTTGTGGCTCTTTAAGTCACTCTGGATCCATAAATTTCTCGGTTTTCCCTTTCTCTATTAGTTTCGATTTATAAACCAACTCGATTTTCTCTTTGGAAATGAGTGGTTCTTTTCTTAGTTTTCTTATTATCATAGGATGGGGTTTACAGATGTGCTCCTCAGCATCAATCCTTGAACATCTAATCCTACACGGTTCGAGTATCCACATAAGTAAAATTGGATGAAAGGACCTCCTACGTTCATGCATTTTGCAAGTAGGTCCTTACTTTTTCCTTAATTGTATTTAGGTCCCTATTTTCTTCTTATTTCCACTCAAATCCTCAATTTTCCTTTAATTGCAATTTGGCCTCCAATTTTCCAAAAAATACCTAATTGCCCCCAAATTTCATAAAATGACCAATTGGCCCCCAATTTCTTCAAAATAGCTAATTGGCCTTCCAATTTCAGAAAATTGCACATTGGTCCTCCAATTTCTAAAAA
This sequence comes from Trapa bicornis, assembly GCA_030064425.1. Taxonomy (NCBI): domain Eukaryota; kingdom Viridiplantae; phylum Streptophyta; class Magnoliopsida; order Myrtales; family Lythraceae; genus Trapa; species Trapa bicornis. The sequence continues at coordinate 5,382,498 of CM057759.1, forward strand.
TTCCCAAGTTTCCCCAATTCATCCATTTTTTGTCTTGAGACTTGGTTTTATCAAATTGATCGTCTAAACTTAGTTAATTGCCCCCTAACTAGCTGCTAATCATTTTCCCCTTCTCCCTATGATCATCATGGCCTTTGAACAACTCCAATTGGCCCTTTTTTTTTAGCTAAAATGGAGCTTTTCCATAAAAGTTTTCGAGAGAGAAAGCTTGGTTTTCTTACCAGCGTGGGGGCACCATTAGAGCTCATGATAGGGTTGGATAGTGCTCCTCTAGGGGGTCCTTCTAGGATAAACTCTCGATCCAATTGGATGACAGGATGTGGCAAATTTTAGAGAGATAAGTTCTAGTGTTCCATTTCTACAACCTTATTGATCTGGCAACATGAACCAGAGTTGGCCTACCTTGACAGTTACTAGAGGTCAGGGATTGGTTAGGGAGAGTAATGGGAGGTTGGGCTTGGTCACAGGAGGGTGGAGGTGGCTGGAGCTCTGCTCGAAAAATTTAGTAGTTTTGGGACCACCATTAAAGATGGCATTGTGCGAGCTTCCCATCTCTTCTCCGGTGGTCATTGGACTGAAAGGAGGGTGCAGCTGGATATAGAACCTCCTTCTGGTTCCAAAGACACCAATTATAGATTCAGAGGTTGAAGAAAGCTCAACTATCAGAGCTCTGGTTTGCTCCTCACTAGAAAATAGAGTACTTCTCCTTCTTGGCTCATTTGTCGGATGGGGAAGATGAGTTGAGGTGTTCTCTTTATATAGGGAGCTCGACAAGTGATAGGGCTATCGGTTGACATAGGACTCGGCCCCCCCTGCTCGCCAGCGGCCATACCAGAGAAATTTTTGGGTCGCTGGAGAGTGACTCCCCATCTCCCTCCTCCATTCAATCAACCAACGAAGAGAAGAAGATGACGTGTGAGTTTCGCACCTGCATAATAGCCATGTGTCACACTATGATTGATTGGTTTTGCTAACGCAAGTACTTACTCATCATCCTAGTCAATCGTTGATTGGTTGACCAGACACGTGGCAGCTCCCATTGGCTGCTCGTTCCTATGTTGTTATTGACTGTATTTTCGCTAACCGTTGATCGTGACATGTGGCATACTCTAATTGGCTGATTTAAATGTGTAAGATTTCTCTCTTGACACACAATGCCACAACCATGTGTCAACCTCTAATTGGCTAAGGTCATCTAACATGGCACTGCCATGTGTCAACCTCTAATTAGTCGGTCCTTTCTCCAACATCCTTTTTGGATGCTCACGTGGATCCTTGCCACATGTCAGTGCCTCATTGTCCAGCCTTACTAACTAGGCTCATCCAACATTTATCGTATACCGGGATACATGTTGCTCCCCTATTGGTCGGTTGTTGCTAACGTGGGTTTTCCTCCTTTGACCGTTGACCAAGGACATGTGCCATGCTCTAATTGGTCAGCGCTTCCATTAACTGACTTAGAAGCTGATTGGGTGTGCTTCGCCATGTGTTGCATGCTGATTGGTCGCACCTACTGATTGGCCCGGGACATGGCAGTGGTTTGTTAACCGGTAGGTGGTCCGTTGATCATCTTGATCGTTCATTGGTTCGTTCGGACTAGGTTCGATGACCCGAAATAAAAAATCAACCAATTCAGGCCCGATTAGACCGGTTTTTTAAAATCTAAAAAAATTCTAAATTCATTTTCTACCTAGTGGTGACTTAAATTTCTCAATTTTATATTTTTAAGTAACCTAAAAAATCAAATTTTGAATCAATTCTTAACAATTCAAAATGGTTGGGATCCAGTTCACCCTGAACCGGTCTGATTTGTACACCCAACTCCCTTTATAATTCTTTTCCTTAAAGATTTGATCTTTGTTGGCCTCTTGTGGCTTCCCAATTTCCCAGTTTGACCTTTATTTGTTAATTCTGGACCACACTAATCCTTGCTTTTTCTTTAAAATTTTTTTGTTTTCTTATTTCGGCTTTCTCAATATGAAAAAACAAGGCTTACACCTTATACCTCTACTTCCGGTCAACACTATCTGTTGACAATACCTCCCAAAGGCATCCTATCAATGTCTCATGGCAATTCATGTTGTACATCACAAGCATGCAACTACAACCACTTCATCTCATATCATAGAGAGAACTCTTCACACATCATAATGTATATAAGATGGATGCATCCAAAAATAATTCATTTCATATAAACTCTTTATCTTTCATAGGGTATAATTATTTCATTTTGCCATTTTCTTGAAAAACTTCCATTTTCGCCACATTTATTTTTCCAAAATTATTTTTTCACCAACAACTTATAAAAATTGATCATTCTACCCCTTATGGTGCAAAATGATTGTTTTGTCTCTCTTTGGGAAAAATTACCATTTTGTTCTTCATTTTAAAAAAATTATCATTTTTTCCCAAAACTACCAAAAATCATTTTTGACACCTCTGTTTGTCCCAAATCACCCTTAGCCACTTAGGCTTTCCTTAGGGACTATTTCCCAAGTTTTCCCATTTTTTCAAACTAGTACCCAAATGTTTTAAAGTTTGTGCTTAAGTTTTCGAACATTGAAAATAATTAAAACTAGCTTCAAATTTCGGTTCCTAACAGTCGTGGTCATAAGTTATAGAACAGACCCATCGGAGAAAATCCACTCGTGGAGGCCAAAAGTCTCCTTATTAGAGATCGACCAAGGCTTGTGGGAAATAGAGGAGAGGTAGGGGTTCTTTTGGCATCGGTTTCAATTGGGGTGGTGGTTGGAGGTAGCCAAATTCGACCCCAAAAGAGCGTTGACACCATGCAATTTTTCTATCTCAAGTCAGAGTCGACCAAAATGGCCATCGTGTAGCATTTTCTAGCCACTTATAGGTCGAAAACTAAGCAACTGAGAGAAGTGAGCTTTTCAGGTGTGGAGAAGATGAATGGAGAGGGGCTCTTTATATAGGGAGCTCGGGGACTCATTGGTCGTCCGTTTGGCATCTTTATGATAGGCATTGATGGTCGAAAACGTATTGAACAGAGACGTTTCTTCTTCACCAGCACTGCTTTGATTTTCTGACGAGTGAACAGTGATGTCATCTGAAGGAAGAAGATGACACCGTTCTGAACCGGACCAGACCGGGTTCAAAGTTTAAACCGATTGGTTCACCTCTTATTTGACCGAATTTTTCAAATATAAAAATTTCTAAATTCATCAAAATTCATTTTCTATCTAATGGTGGCTTCAAATCTTGAATTTCTATTCTTTAAGCCACCTAGAAAAATGAATTTAGGATTTGGTTCAATAGTAGTTCAAACCGGTCCAAACCGGTTTAGATCCGATTCACTTGAACCGGTTTGGTTTTCGTCTCCAATTCCTTCTCAAGTCCATTTCCAAGACTTTTAGGACTCTTTGGGTCACTTGTGATCCATAAATTTCCCAGTCTGCCCTCTCTCTATCGATTTTGGTTCATGAGTCGATTCAATTCATAAACCGGTTCTATCCAGTTCACCTGAACCGGTCTAGTTTTTCTTCCCCAATTCGTCCTAAGGTTCTTTTCCAAGATTTATGAACCATTATTAGTCGCATGGAAGTTGTAAATTCTCAATTTTCCCTTTTCCTATTAATCGAGCTTGTAGATCAATTCAGTTTAAAAATTTAAAACTGATCGATTCTTTCCCCGGTTTTGTCATATCAAAGGACGAGGTTTACAATTCATAGATGATATTCTCATATATTCATGAACTAGGTCAGAGCATGAAAAACACTTGACAATCACCTTGTAGATATTATGAGAAAACCACTTATGTGCAAAATTCTCCAAGTGTGAGTTATGGCTGTAGGAGGTAGGATTCTTAGGACATATAGTGTGCAAGGATAGGGTAAAGATAGATCCAGCGAAAGTAGAAGCCATATTTGATTGGAAGGCACTCAGGAATCCTTCAGAGATACGAAGTTTCTTAGGTCTGGCAGAATACTACAAACGATTCGTGCAAGATTTTTCCATGATAGCAGCCCTTCTGACTCGGCTCACCAGGAAAGGCGTTGAGTATAAATGGGATGGAAGTTGTGAGAAGTCTTTCTTGGAGTTGAAGACTCAATTAACATACTCTCCCTCCTAGACCCAAGTGCGAGAGAGTACACCATCTATAGTGATACATTTAGACAAGGACTCGAATGTATATTGATGCAACAAGGAAAAGTTATCACCTGTGCCTCACGACAACTTAAGGTACTGGAGAGGAATTACCCAACCCATGACTTGGAATTAGCCTCAATAGTGTTTGCCTTAAAGATTTTGCGATATTACCTCTACGAAGTTAAATGTAGGATATACATTGATCATAAGAGTCTTAAGTATTTCTTAACTCATAAAGAGTTAAATCTCTGCCAGAGGAAATGGCTGGAATTGGTGAAAGACTATGACATTATGATTGAGTATCACCTAGAAAAGAAAATGTGGTGGCAGATGCCTTAAGTTGCAAATACCAAACCAAGGTGGCACAAATAAAGACAAGTTACATACCTTTGTTGCAATAGCTTGGAAGAATAGAAGTGGACCTGAAGATGGACAAGTAGGAGAAGTATTTGTTGGCTAATGTGGTGGTGAGACCCAGTCTAACTGAGCAGATTAAGGCCCAACAAAGGGTTGATAAGGAACTCTAATCTTATTTGGACCCGGTTAACAGAGAAATGAAACCAGACTATGACTTGTGAGGTGATGGATTGCTAACCTAGAAGGGTAGGGTATGTGTACCTCAAGATAAGGAGCTGAAGAGGCACATGATTCAGTTTATGCGATGCATCCGGGCGATACTAAGATGTACTGCACCCTCAAACAAGGATATCGGTGGAAGGGAATTTAGAGGGACATTGCAGAATATGTAGTTTGATGCTTATCCTGTCAATAGATAAAGGCTGAGCATCAGAAATCATCAGGACTGCTACAATCCTTGCCAATTTCGGAATGGAAATGGGAGCACATTACCATGGAATTTGTTAAAGGTGTACCTTTAACAAGGAAAGGTCGAGACGCAATTTGGGTCATCGTGGATAGATTGACCAAATCTACTCATTTCCTTCCTTTAAGAGTAATAGATATAGTGGATTAATTGGTCGTCTTATACATGAGGGAGATAGTAAGACTTTTCAGCATCCCAGTGAGTATAGTATCAGATAGAGACCCCAGATTTACTTCAAGGTTTTGGCCAAGTTTACAAAGTGCCTTGGAAACCAAGCTCCACATGAGTACAACATTTCATCCTCATACCGATGGACAGTCTGAGCGGACGATTCGAACCTTGGAAGATATGTTGAGAGCATGCGTACTCACCATGGACAAGGGTTGGGAGGAATATCTATGCCTAATGGAATTTGCTTACAATAATACCTATCAAGCCAGTATTTAGATAGCTTCTTATGAAGCCCTTTATGGACGACCTTGTCATACCCCTTTATTTTGGGAAGAAGTGGGGGAAAGGAAATTGGAAAGGGTCGAGCTAATTGAGGATGCCACAGAGAAAATTAAGTTAATTAAGAATTGCCTTAAGGCCGCTTAGGACTGGCAAAAGAGTTATGCAAATTATCGGAGAAGGGATTTGGAGTTAGATGTGGGAGATCAAGTGTTTCTCAAGGTATCCCCCATGGAGGGGAATACTTAGGTTTCAACAATGGGGAAAGTAAAAACCAAGCTATATTGGTCCTTATCCCATCATCCAAAGGATAGGATCGGTGGCCTATAAATTGGAACTACCTCTAGACTTGCAGAGAATACATGATATATTACATATCTCTGTGCTTCAAAAGTACCAGCCTGATCCCAACCATGTATTTGACCAACCACCACCAGAGCTGGAAGAGAACTTGATCTATGAAATAGAACTAGTACGAATCATCGACTAGAGGGATAAGAACTTGAGGAATATGAGGATTCCTATGGTCAACGTTCTTTAGCAAAATAGACCCGTGCAAGAAGAGACATGGGAAACTGAAAGTGTAATGAGGGAAGGTTTCCCTCAATTATTTAACATGTAACTATTTTGGGGGGAAAACCCCTTAAAAGGAGGGGAGAGTAGTAAACCCCATCCTTTGATAATAAGAAAATCGGGAAAAGAATTAGACATTTTTAAAGAGAAAACTAAGTCAATTTATAAATCGTAACCAGTAGAGAAAGGGCAATTCGGGAAATTTATGGATCCCGAGTCACCTAATGAGTCACAAAGTCATGAGAAAGAACTTTAGGACGAGTTGGAGGTGAAAACAAAATCGATTCAGGTGAACCGGACTTGAACCAGATTGAACCGGTTTGAACCACTATTGAACCAGTTTCTAAATATATTTTTCTAGGTGGCTTAGAAAATTTAAATTTGAGAATTGAGGCCACCATTTGATAGAGAATGAATTTATATGAATTTACAAATTTTTAATTTTGAAAAACTCGCCCGAATCGGGCTTGAACCGACAGTTTAAGCATTGAACCCGATTCGGACCAGTCTAGTCTGATTCGGAATAGTGTCATCTTCTTCCTTTAGATGGCAACATTATTCACTCGTCGGAAAATCAAGTAGTGATGACGAGAGTTTCAGGCAATGAATGACTGCCATAAAGGTGCCAATCAGACAGCCAAGAAGTCCCCGAGCTTCCTATATAAAGAACTCCTCCTCATTCATCCTCCTCACACCTGAAAACTCCTTTCTCCCCCTACTACTCCATTTTCCAATGAAGCTTGACCAGAGCACCAATTTGGGCATTTTTTTAGCCAAATAAGGCAAGGTCAGGTTCTTTAGATTTGTGGAGAAGTCAGCTACTCGACGGTAGTCTCCATTTGCTCCGAGGATCGCTAGAGAAACACCAACGTGATCGAATAGTGAAGCAGCTCCTGTAGACCGAAGCTACCCTATTTTGGTCGAGTTAAAAATGACCAATTCAAGCTCTCCCAACACTTTCACAGCCCTTATACAACTGAATTAGAGCAGAAAGGTAAGCCAATTTGGTTCCCCTCTATAAATTTCGATCAGTGTTAGAGAGAGAACCAACGAAAATTCACCGACCAAATTCTCCCTCAATTTAGCATAAATTGATGCAATTCTTGATCCTAGAAGGAACCTTAGGAGAGAGCTATCTGCCCAAATTGAAAGCTCGGACCGCCGCATCCTCAACGGTAAGTTTTCGAAGCCCCTCCCTCTAAGTCCAATTTTTTGATGAAGCTCCATTTGAGCTCAATTTGGATCCAAATGATGCGATTCAAAATTCCATTGAATCATATGGATGTGTAGGAACTCAATTTTATCTTCAATTTCAACAATTAACTTCAATTGATTAGTCAATTTGATTAAATCAAGTTCAGCCAGATTAAAAGGGGGAAAATGGGGGAAATTTTTGGGGAAAATTGGGGATTTCGAAAATTCGAGGGATTAAAGTGCAATTTCCCAAAATTGAGAGCCAATTGGCCATGGAAAAGATGTTGGAGGACCAATTGATCGATTTTTAGAATTTTTGGGGTCAAATGGTAATTTTTGAAAAGTTTGGGGTCAAATTGGAAATTTGGAAAACTTGAACCCCTTTTTGTGATTCTGAATAAATTGAGGTACCAAAGTGAATTTTAGAAGTTTCGGGACTCAATTTGGGAAAAATTGACCACGCTATCGGGTTAGTGGGAATTTTCACATCATACCCAATTGGGATGATGAGTACCTTAGAATGAAAAACCACTACTAAGTGGCATTTTAACATCACACTTAGATGGGGTGATGTGAGAAAACACGAGTAAAAACTACTCACCGATTGTAAGTAGATCATACCCGGTTGGTATGATGAACTTCCTGTAAGGAAGTAGAAAACCTGCTTATCGATTATGAGCGGAGATGTCCTCACACCCAATTGGTGTGATAGACAGGTGAAAAGTTATTTTTGTTAGAAGTGCTCTCCCCTGACTGTGTACCACTACTTAAACATTTTGGGAGACCTTGACGGGAGCTTGAATAGCTCAGATAGGTTGGAGGCCTTGGTTTTGGAACTTAGGGGCTAAAATGCTCGATTTTTAAAATCTCGTATATTGGGCCCAAGGTCAATTGGCACGAGCAGGAGCTCATAAACAAACATGATGTTAATCCGTTAAAACTTTAATGAATTATGTGATTTGGCAATGGTAACAAGATAGGACCGACATACTCGATGTACTAGCAGCAGTGCGACAAGACAGGTCGACGGACCAGTCGAGACAAACAATTGTAGGTCGAGTTGAGGGTTGGGGCCGTTGGACCAGTGGCACCAAAGATTAAATGGCTTATGAGGAAAATTATTGTTTTGTGCATGCATTGAGGTTTAGGACCATTAAGATGACCAAGAGGGGTAGTGATGCGTCCTAGGGGGTATTAGACGACATGGTGGAGATAAAGGCAGTTTGTCGTGCCAGCAGTCAGGGGAAGCTCGACGTAGCTTAATGCGCATGAGATTGGGGTGAGGTCAGATGAGGTCTCCATCCTCACATGGACACAAAGTTTCTTTTCGGGTTTAAGGGTGGGATGTTGGCTACATCTACTCATTCCAGGGCAGAAGTGGATGGGCTTCTATCTAGGTGGCTTGTAAAGTCACTCCGATGTCACAAGTGAGTACAATGGATGGGCTGCCTTGTGAATGTGTGATCCCTTCATGATGAAGGGCGTGTGTTGATTGTTAAACACACCAACTTTAGTAAATGATGAGTAATGGTTTTGAAAACTGAGAAATTGAGGAAGAAAGGATTTTAAAATAAGGAGTCTGGCACAATCCAATTAAAAATATTTTTTAGAAACTCATGTTTCATACACCCATTCATTGAGTTGTCAATGTCACCCCCCTCCCTTTACCCCTTTTGAGGTAACTGAGAGAAAAACCTACCTAAGGACCTTCAACTAGCTAAACTTGCAAGACAGGTATGTAGTTTAATTTTATGCAATTTTGATTAATATTATTTTAGGAAATGTACATTTCTAAAAGATGCCTTACTACTCGCAGTTTAAAGAAAGGGAAAACCCTTAATAAATCTGGAGAGTGGCGGGTTGCTCATGGGGATCCGACCAAACCGAGTTGGGGCGTGACATATCTATCCCTTTTTTACCCTCTTTGAGTATTGAGAATCATCCTCCTTACTTATTCACCGAACATTGTCAGGAACTATCTTGGTAGTACCCTGGTTTCCAGGATGATACCTTACTAACTTTAAAGTCTGGACCACAGTCCTTCTAGATTTTGATAATGCAAAGTCATATTTTTCCCACACGCCCCTTGGTGAATATCCCTTACCATGACTTGTTATCCATGGTATATGGGTGTTAGTTTAATTCCAATGATACTCAGCCTATACTTTGACCCTTGAGGTCATTAGATCTCCATTTCCTTACTTTATTCCATCGTACCATGGAGTGTCTTATTGACTTTAAGGCACTTGACCCATTACACCAGCTTTGCAACAATCATCTTATACAAACTTTAATATTCCACTCTTAACTTTGGCTAACCATACTCATGTCCTAGTTTGTTCTTTATGGATGTTGTTCAAGGTCTTACTCCTAAGTAAGAATTTCCTCATTGATTTTCTTGATGTCTAAGGAATCCATTCCATTTCTGAACTAATGCAAGTGTGAGATTTACATTTTGGTACCTCACCTTTCATTAACATCTTATAAAAATGGGAAATTCCCAATTCACAATATGGGAAGAGATAAAATGGGGAATGAGATCAAACTAGGAGAGATAATGCTAACTGAGGAACCCAATAGGACTAGAAAAGAAGAGAGGGATAGATGGAGGGGCCAAGAGGGATAAAGTAGAGCTTCGAAGACACTTGAGTGTGCCTAAGAATACAAAGATGAGGATTGGAAGGAAAATAGAAGAAAAATGGTTCGGATTGGGTTTGGGTTGGAGGGAGTCCCAAAACTCCCCAAATTTTTTAAGGCACTAAACAAGTTCAAAAGAAGTAGTTCTTGAGTCCATTCAATAGGAAATTGAATGTAGAATTTTTAAATATTTTTATTTTCTCAAGAACCAATTATGAAAGGGTTTAATCAGGCCAAAAACTATTGAACTTGCCAAGAAATTCACTAAAAATTGGTTCGCTATAATGTTGAACAAGTTAGCTTGAACGTCGGGCGCACGCACACACGCACGACCTTGTGCGCATGTCATCTTTCTCACTCGACAACTTACCCATATTCCCCTATTATTACCTCACAACACACTCAAACAACAAGAATCAACCGCTTGGGGAAATTAATCCATATCTTAGACCTAAGGCTATGAAATGAAGAAATACGCATATGGATTGTCATAGAGGTCTAAAACACCTCCATATAAATTAGGGTCGCTCCCTCATCAGAATTTGCTTAGAAACCTCTCCCAACCACCGACGCTCACTTTTTCAGACAACTCGAATACCAGAGAGAATTTATCTGTCGTTCGGCCACCTCCGACGACGTTCTTAGTATCCTTGGAAAGATGAGGACCTTAGCTTCCAATCGCCAGCCCTCTCTACCCTCAACTCTCCTTCTACTATCGCTGGCGCGATCCCATAGTACCTAATTTCCAATGACTCAAAATAGAGCAGCTATTTTAGGAGCTAATTTTGATGGCCCTTGTGAGCTATGAAAATTTAGGTGAGTCCCTTTAGCCTCCAACTTTCCATAGCCTTTGACTTTCCTCAATTTTAGTCAAATTTGACAATGAATTAAATAATCCAAGTTTTGAGTCATAGGTCTAGGGCTGAGCTAACGAAAATGTCGATTGCAAAAGTGACAGACCACCAATTAAGGCCATTCGAGTTGCTAGAGATTCCTAGGAGGGTCAGCTTTCCAACCCCGCTAGCTTTAATGACCGACGTGCCACCTTCAATAAAATATCAGCTCCTGCCTAACTCTAACTTGTATGCAGGCAAGTTTTTTATCATGCCTGATTGGAGCAGCTCTAGCCGACTCTAGCCAAACTAACCTAATGACAGCCTAGAGAGAGGCAAGGGGACCTCCCCACATAGTTTGGTAATTTTTGGAAATAGTTTAGTTTGTGTCAATGGTCGGGGGCCAAAATGAAAATATTTGAATGTTAGGGGACCCAAATGCAATTGAGGTTTTTATGGGGTCTTTCTAAGGGGAAAAATATAGTTCTAGGGCTAATAGAAAAGTTTGTGGAAGGTTGGGTACCTAGGGTTGCCTATTTTGAAAAGACTAGGGACCCATTTACAATAAAAAAACAATGTTAGGAACCTAAGTGCAAAGTATATTTTTTGCATGGATAAAATGCAACCTTTGGGATCCTAAGGACCCAAACGTGATTTAAAAGAGTTTGGGGATCTAAATGAGGAAACTGGTGGTTTGAGGAACCTCGAAGATTGAGTTTGACATAGGAAGTAAGAACCAGGTGTGAGAACCATGGTATGAATGAATTGTTAGTTTTGAGAAACCATGGGAAAATCATATTTTTGGCTTAGAGCCTTAATGTTAATTGGAGAGAGGGTCACTGAGCATCGGACTTCTGATATGTGTGCATTGTTGTGATAATGATTTGGTCGGGTTTATGTGGTGAGACCCGATTTTGGGGATGCAGGGCTAGTTGATTAAAAAGGGAAGCCAACTCTAGCTCCTGGTATTTGTGCATACATCTTTAATGGGAGACGACTAGTAAGGGTCCACTCTCCCATGTTTAGCCATGTTTTAGCATGATGATGATGATGATGTGTATTTTTGTGTGAAAAATGCGGGCGAGTCTGGCATGCCTTGCATCAAGCTTTTGGTAACGTCGTGCATGATGCACCATTACGAGAAATGGCCATGAGTGCCATGATATGACATGTAGTCATATAAATTATCATTGTGAATACAGGTATTAGAGAAATGGGTATGACGAATGGATGCCTTCACAGTTATGTCATTGCTTAGGGGGAAATGGAATGGTGATCAGGGGGTGCATAGTGTAATCTTCCATGATTCCCGGGAGACTCAGAATACGTATGGGTTCTATCCTAGTACACCTCTACGACGGGGAGATGATGGAGATGAGTCATATGTGTAAGGAGACATAGTCTAGTGAGAGGTAGTTATGCTGCTATGACCCAGGTGCTGAGACACCAACTACGAGTATAGAGAAGGTTTGTAACCCTCACACTCTAGTTCTCTATCTAGTGTCATCCTGATAGAACAGTGCATTCTAGTAAGGATTTATCTTTATGTGGGACTAGAGTTGCCCAGAGTTTTGTGTAGGCCTTAGTGCCACATTGTGTGGGAGAGCGGCCATGAAGCTGCCAGAACCCCGAGGTGCCAAGGCATCGAGCTGCGACGAGGTACATTTGAAGTGTCGATTGTGGGAAGAGAGCTCTAAGGCCTCACACACTACAACTTCCAGTCTGGAATTGTTGAGTGGTGATCCACTTCAGGAAGAATGTGAATGTGTGTTTTGGGCTATGAGTTGCCTCTTGTTTTCATGTTGTTACCTAAGTTTCCAAGCTAGAGCATGGGTCATGAGTAACCTAGGAGTGTTGCTTGAGCTTAAGCAATGTGATTGTGCAGGACCATGTCCCATGTTTGAAATAAATGAATTAAAGATATGAATATCGATAAGGGGAGACAAAGAATAACTTGGATATGAGATAGAGACGAGCCGGATGACCTGAGAGTATGTCTCAAGGTGGAGAAAATAAGCCACGGGACTCGCATTAGGGATGCGAGCAATTAGAGTAAACTATGTTGTTGGTTGGTATATGGGAATGGTTTGGGTCATAAGCCATGCAGTGTTACGACGTCAGCATCCCACTCACTGAGTTATGAGCTCACCCCCTCCCCCAAACCATGTTGCGGGAAAGCCTAAGTGGCTCAAGGTGAGGACTAGGACCATACTCCTGAGGCACGCCACTACCTCAAGTAACCTAGTAACTTGTGCACGAAGTACATACTTATCATTTTGCTAATGTTCCTAGGGTTTTTAGATAGTAACCAACTGAATGGCTCATGTTGTACTTCCTTAGATGAAATGTTTGAAGTTTATCTTGTTTTCTTGAAGAGGTTTACTAATCTAAGCCTAGTTTCTATCAGTACCTGTTTGAACAGCTTCAGTTAATCTTGTGTTTCTTTGATGTACATTCACCTACTTCGCCAAATACGGATACCCCACCATGAGCTTTTTGGCGAAGGATCTCGCCTTGGTAACATCCAAGGAATCGATGGGGCTTCACGGCTCCCCAACCAAGGAATATCGGGCTAGTGCATGATACATCCCATGTCCCTTGGGAAATTTATCATTTACCTTTTCTTTACCTTTTGGTGAGTCTTTTTTTATCATTTAGCATAAGGACATTTCTCACTATGTCCATACTCCTTAGTACATTTTTCTGAGTTATATTACTATGTCACTTGTGGTGATTTATAACCACCTAACCTATGTATTAAAACTTACCCAATCCCCATAATTTAGAAATGGGTGGGTCTATAGTTCTCCAAGACGTACCTTAGTTAGTACCATGATATAATAACATCATTATTGAACAAGAGGTGTTTTTGTTTCTTATAATTACATGGCATGTACTCACTAAGGTTAAAATGGCATACCTCCTCAATCAATTGCATTTCTCTGGCAACTCTTAGCCTTTCTCTCTACAGGCCTTGCTTTTTCGATTTACATCATTCATTCTTTATCCATCTTGTACCAGGATTTATGATTCTTCTTGTTCTCTATAAGGTCTTACCTCGACCTATGTGAAGCATGTCGAGTCTTCTTTCTCATAGTCATATGCCTTCCAATATATCCTTACTCCCACTTATTCTAACTCACAGGGTTCTCCCTTCCTTTTAGGGTGAACCCATTGGAATCCCTTACTTCACATATTCTATCATGCCCCAACTCGGTTTGGTTGGATCCCCGTGATCAACCCGCCACTCTTCCGGTTTATTTAAGGGATTCCATGGTTATAAACCGTAAAGAGTAAGGCATTCTTTAACCTGTACCTTTCCTGGAAAAACATAAATTAAAACTACACAAGATATTTACATTAAACGTACCTGTCTCACAGGTGTATTAGTTAGTGGTCCTTGAGTGTAGATTTCTAGGATTTCCTAAAAAGGGATATGAGGGAGGGGGTGAGTACAACGACTCAGTGAATGGATTTTCAAAATTTTAATTTTTTAAAAGATCTATTTTGAGTGTGCGAGACTCCATAATTCCTTTAAAAAATCCTTTCATGTTTGTTTTCGATTTTTATCACCATTTCTCATTATTCATGGTGTGTTATCACCCAATACACATCCTTCATCATGAAGGTCAATCACACAATCGTAGGCCAGCTCGTCCACTGAACCCACTTGTGGCGTCGGAGCGACTTTACCGGCCACCTAGATAAAAACACTTCCACATCTACCCTAAGAATGAGTGGATGTATGCGACATCTGACCCTCAATCCTGAAATTAATTCTTAGTATCCGTATGAGGATAGAGACCTCATCTTGACCCCACCCCAATCTCATGCACTTGAAGCTACGTTGAGCTTCGCAAGGTCATCTGGTCCGGTGAACTGCGTTTATATCCACCAGGTCGTCCAAGGCCCTATGATACATCGCTACCCCTTTTGGGTGTCTTGAAGGTCTCGTACACACAGTGCATGCACAATCAATATTTTCATATCATGCCATATAATTTGTGGTGCCACTAGTCTAACGACACCGACACTCAAATTAACCTACAACTATTTGTATTGACTAGTCCGGAGACCGGTCATGTCGCACTACCACTAGTTGATTGAATATGTTGGTCCTGTCTTGGTACCATTTCCAAAAAATTCATTTAATTAATATTTTATTGCATATATCTCATGTTTCTTTATGAGCTTCTACTCATACCAACTGGCTTATGGCCCATTGTTCGAGATTTTCAAAACCAGGCATATTGGCCCCCAAGTTCCAAAACTGAGGCATCCGGCCTGAAAGAGCTATTCGAGCTCCTGTCAAAAAGGTCTCCCAAATCGTTTAAGCAGTGGCACACAGTCAAGGGAGAGCACTTCCGACAAAATATATTTTTAACTATCCATCATACTAACCGAGTATGATGATATCTCCGCTCATAACCGATAAATGTGTTTTCCACTTCTTCCGAGAAAGTTTAATCATACCAACCGGGTATAATATACTTACAACCAATAAGTAGTTTTTTCACATCATTTTCACATCACTTCTCTAAGTTGTGATGTTTAAAATACCACTAAGTAGTGGGTTTTCATTTCGAGGTGCTTATCATCCCCAACCGGGTATGATATAAAAATCTCACTCACCCAATCATGCAGTGAAATTCCACTTAGTCGGTTTCCTTCCCTAGCAAGCTTAACTTCAGCTAGCGTTCTCGATTTCTTAATTTCCTACATGATATGAACATGGTTGTTCATTATTCTTTAGCCTAATAGCCCTCATTCGTTCCAAATAAATGAGAAAAACTAACTTTTCCTTTATTTGCATTTAGGTCCCTAAAGTTATTTTTCTTTTAACTTTATGTCCTAAATGCCGATTTTTCTACAAATTGAGTCCTGAAACTTTTAAAATTCCTCTTGGGATCTCAATTTACTCTATTTTATAAAATGGGGCTCAAGTTTCCCAAATTCCCGATTTGGCCCCCAAATTTTTAAAAATGGCAAGTTTTGCCCCAAAAATTCTAAAATTGCTCAATTGGCCCTCTAATATTCTTATCCTATCCAATTGACCCTCAATTTTATAAAATTTCATTTTGGACATTCAAATTTTCAAAAATCCCCAATTTCCCCCAATTTCAACTCTCTAACACAGTCAAATTTGATTTTATCAAATTGATCGATCAGACACTTCTAATTATTAAAATTGAATTTGAAATTGAGTTTTTACGTGTTCATATGATTCCATAGCACTTTAAATTGCAAGCTTTAACGTCGAAATGAGCTCAAACGGAGCTTCGCTGGAAAACAGACTATAGAGAGAGAAAGCTTCAATTGCCCATCAGTGAGGGCGTGCCAGTCTGAACTTTCTATCTAGGAATATAGCTATCAAGAATGACATCAATTAATGTCGAATTGGATTAGAATTCTGTCATTGAAATTTGGCCGACTCTCTCTCTAACACTGGTCGAAAATTGTAGAGGGGAGCCGAATTGGCTTACCTTTCGGTCCTAATTCGGTTGTGGAAGGGCCGAGGGAGTGTAGGGAGGGCTTGGTTTGGCCTGAGGAGGGCTCGAAATGGCCGATTTCAACTCAGCCGAAATAGGGCAGCCGTCTAATTGGCGCCTTAATGGTGGTCATTCATTGCCTAAACTCCCTGGCCAGAGACTTTTCAGCTTCATCGGAGCTACCCGATTTTTCGGTGAGTGAACAGTGCTATCATTTGAAGGAAGAAGATGACACTGTTTCGAACCGGACCAGACCGGTCTAAATCGGGTTCAAAGCTTAAACCGGTCGGTTCACCCCCAATTCAACCAAAATTTTCAAATCTAAAAATTTCTAAATACATTTTCTATCCAATGGTGGCCTCAAAACTCAAATTTGAATTTTTTAAGCCACCTAGAAAAATGAATTTAAAATCTAGTTTAATAGTGGTTCAAACTGGTTCAATCTGGTTCACCTAAATCGGTTTGGTTCTCATCCCCTATTCATCCTAAAGTCCTTTTTCATGACTTATATGACTCTTTAGGTCACTCGGGATCCATAAATTCTGTGGTTTACCCTCTCTGTATCGGTTCCGGTTTACAAATCAGCTCGATTCATAAACCGGTTCTATCCGGTTTGGATTCGGTTCACTCGAACCGGTCCGATTTTTCTCCCCCAATTTGTCCTAAGGTTCTTTTCCAAGGTTTATGAACCATTTTGAGTCACATGGGAGTTGTAAATTCTCAAATTTGCCTATTTCCTAATAATCAGGCTTTGTGGACCGACTCGGTTTTAAATTTAAAACTTACTAGTTCTTTCCCCAGTTCTCTCATTATCAAAGGACGGGGTTTACAAATCTCCCCTCCTTTTATGGATTTTATCCCCAAAACAATTACATGTTAAATAATTGAGGGTAACTATCCCTCATCATACTCTTGGTTTACCATGTCTCTTCTTGCACGGGTCCATTCTGCCACAAAACCTTGACCATAGGAATTTTCTTGTTCCTCAAATTTTTATCTCTCTGGTCGATGATTCGTATTGGTTTTGTCTGATAGGTCAGGTAATCTTCTTATTCCATTGGAGGTCTGTCCAATACATGACTAGGATCAGGCTGATATTTCTGAAGCACTGAGATGTGGAATGCATCATGTATTCTCTACAGATCAGGAGGTAGTTCCAATTTATAAGCTACCGGTCCTATCCTTTGAATGATTGGATATGGACCGATATATCTTGGTTTCAACTTTCCTCTTTGTTGAAACCTAAGTATTCCCCTCCATGGGGATACTTTGAGGAATACTTGATCTCCCACCTCGAACTCTAGATCTTTCCTTCGATTGTTCGTGTAACTCTTTTGCCTCTCCTGTGCAGTCTTAAGATGACTCCTTATTAATTTTATCTTCTTAGTGGCATCATCAATTATTTTAGCCCTTTTTAACTTCCTTTCCCCCACTTCTTCCCAAAATAGAGGGATACGACATGGTCGTCCATAAAGGGCTTCATAGGGAGTCATCTGAATACTGGCCTAATAACTATTATTGGAAGCAAATTCCATCAGGCACAAGTCTTCCTCCCAGCTTTTATTCATGGTGAGTACACACGCTCTCAACATGTCTTCCAAGGTTTGGATGGTTCGCTCAAACTGCCCATCTGTTTGAGGGTGAAATGACGTGTTCGTATGAAGCTTGGTCCTCATAGCATTTTGTAAGCTTGGCTAAAACATGGAAGTAAATCTCGGATCTCTATCTGATACTATACTCACCGGGACACCATGAAGTCATATAATTTCCTTCATGTATAAGACAGCCAGCTATTCTACTATGTCCGTCACTTTTATAGGAAGTAAATGAGCTAATTTGGTCAACCTATCCACTATGACCCAAATCGCATCTCGACCCTTTCTGGTCACCGGTAGACCCGTGACGAAGTCCATGGTGATATGCTCCCATTTCCACTCTAGAATTGGTAAGGGTTCTAGCAGTCCTGACAATTTCTAATGCTCTGCTTTTATCTATTGATAGGATAAACATAGGGCTACATATTCCACAATGTCCCTCTTCATGCCCTTCCACTAGTATCCTTGTTTGAGGGTGCAATACATCTTAGTACTGCCCGGATGCATTGCATACACTAAATCATGTGCTTCTTCTAGAATTAATCTCTTCAACTACTTATCTTGAGGCACACATACCTTACCCTTATAGGTTAGTACTTCATCACCTTGCACGTCAAAGTCCGGTTTCCTTCCTCTGTTTGTCGAGTTCAAATAAGATTGGAGTTCTTTATCATTCCTTTTTTGATATGCTCGATTAGACTGGGCCTTACCGCCACATTAGCCACCAAGCATTTTTCCTGCTTGTCCATCCTCAGGTCCACCTCCATCCTTCCCAATCGTTGCAACAAGGGTAGGTAACTTGTCTTTACTTGTGCCACCTCAGTTTGATACTTGCGACTTAAGGCGTCTACTACCACATTTGCCTTTCTAGGGTGATATTCTATCACAAGATCATAATCCTTCACCAATTCCAACCATCTCCTTTGACGAAGATTTAACTCCTTCTAAGTTAGGAAGTACTTAAGACTCTTGTGATCTGTGTAAATCCTGCACTTAACCCCGTAAAGGTAGGGTTGCCATATCTTTAGGGAAAATACTATTGCAGCTAATTCCAAGTCATGAGTTGGGTAATTTATTTCATGTAGCTTCAGTTGTCGTGACGCATACGCGATAACCTTCCCTTGTTGCATTAAGACACATCCAAGCCCTTGTCTAGAGGCATCACTATAGACTATGTACTCTCCTGTATTAGGATCAGATAAGGAGAGTACCGGTGCGGTTGTTAGTCGAGTCTTTAACTCTTAAAAAGACTTCTCACAACTCTCATCCCATTTATACTCAACTCCCTTCCTAGTGAGTTGAGTTAGAGGAGTTGCTATTTTAGAAAAGTCCTGCACAAATCGTCTATAGGATTCCTTGGAGCCTTCTAATCTTATATGGCTTCCACCTTAGCTGGATCTACTTTAACTCCGTCCTTAGATATGATGTGCCCTAAGAATCCTACCTCCTGCAGCCAGAACTCACACTTGTAAAATTTTGCATATAATTTGTTTTCCTTCATTATTTCCAAAATAGTTGCCAAATGCTCTTCATGTTCCAACCTAGTTCGTGAGTATATAAGGATGTCATCTATGAACACTATCACGAACATGTCCAAATGAGGTTGGAACATGCGGTTCATTAAGTCCATGAAGGCTGCAGGGGGATTCGTCAATCCAAATGACATCACTCTAAACTCATAGTGTCCATATCTGGATTGTAATGTTGTCTTAGGGATGTCCTCTTCTCTAATCCTGAGTTGGTGATAGCCCAATCAGAGGTTTATTTTAGAGAAGTAAGTTGCTCCCTTTAACTGATCAAACAAATCATCTATCCTTAGGAGTGGGTATCGATTCTTGATGGTGATCTAGTTCAGCTTTCTGTAGTCAATGCACAGTCTCATGCTTCCATCCTTTTTCTTTACAAATAGAACAAGAGCACCCCACAGAGACTAACTTGGACATATGAAATTCTTTTCCAATAATTCGTCCAGTTGTTCCTTAAATTCTTTTAGCTCTGCTAGAGCCATGTGATATGGGGCTTTGGATATGGGGTTTATTCTTGGGGTTATTTCTATGGTGAACTCCACTTGTTGACTTGGAGGTAGTCCGGGTTGCTCTTTTGGAAAAACCTCTAGATAATGTCTGACTACCGAAATGTCTTCAAGTTTCTTTTCTTCAGACTTTTTGTCCACAACCATGGCTAGAAAAGTTGTACAGCCTTTCTGTATCATCTTTTGAGCTTTCAGGTGGGACGCCAATTGTACTTCACTTTTTCTTTTATCTCCCTGGAACTTTAGTCCTTTCGTCTCGGAAGTATGGAAGGTTATCGTCTTCTTCCTATAGTCCATCTTTGTCTGATGGTTACTTAGTCAGTCCATTCCCATGATGACTATTAACTCCCAATTTAATTACCAAAATTACTAAGTTTACTTTATATGCAATTTTACCCATTATATAATTTTATGAAAATAAAATTATTTAAATTTCAAACAAATCCTAATAAATAATTTTAAATTCAATTAAATCCCTCAAAATTATTTTTAATTGTAATTAAGTGCTTAATTTCTTTTTAATCATCAAATCCCCAATTTTCGAAAAAACTCGAAATTGACCAACTTTATTAAAACTTGCATATTAGTACCGAATTCTTTATTCATCAAATTGAGAGCTAAATTCATGTTGATTTGCTCATAGCATGCTATAATCATGTCCATCATCTCCCTACAAGCATCCCAAGTTTTGAATGACTTCAATTGACTCAAAATTGAGCTCAAACAGAGCTTTGCAAGAAAAATTTTCTAGAGAGAAAAAGCTCCATTTACTTACCAACGAAGGGACGATTATCATAACTTTGAGTATGGGCGGCTAGTGCTCGTCATGTAGGTCCTCACAGAATCAAATTGCACGTCAATTGGTAACCTGAGCAATGAGAATTTTATGAGAGAAGATTTCATGTTCCACACTTTGTAACTCAACTATTCTGACGAAAAGAGGCAGAATTGGCTTACCTCAAAGGTTAAAGGAGGTCGAGGGTCGATTGGGGAGAGCCAGGGGAGGGTCGACCTAGTCGTAGGATGTTGGGGTGACCGAAATTCACCACAAAGGATTCTGCTACTTTGTGACTACCAGAGTGACGGTACTATGTGAGCTCACCGATGCTCCTCCGGTGATCCTAGAACTGAAAGGAGGTTATAGCAAGGTAGATGACTTCTTCCCAGTTCCAAGGAACTCAGATTCACCTTCAAAGGTTGAGGAAAATGCGCAAGTCAGAGCTTTGTTTCGTGCTTCATCAGGAAATGGAGCACTTCTTCTTATTCATTCATTTGGGGGGTGTGGAGTATGAATGGAGAGGAACTCTTTATATAGAAAGCTTGATAACTAACAATATTATCCATTCATCTATCACTCTATCCCAATCTCTCCCATTCACGATCATATTGGGAGGGTTTTTTGGTCACCAAAGACTGGGCAGCCAGTCCATCATCCTTATCTACGAGCTTTTAGAGGTTGAAGATGACACTATGTGCGTGCGTGTGAGTTTCGCACATGCAAGCTGCCACATGGTGCACTATGATTGGCTGGCTTCACTAATGTGGCTTCCCACTCAGCATCTAGGTCATCCTTTGACTCCTTGATTGGACATGTGTGACCTTCCATTAGTTGATCATTCTAATGTGGCCGCTGAACATATTCGACTAGCCATTTGATTGTGATATGTAATATCCTCTGATTTGCTTATTTAAATAAATCAGGTTTCCCTCTTTACGCACTATGCCACTACCACATGTCAGCCTCCGATTTGCTGGGACCATCCGACATGGCTTTACCACATGTCAACCTCAGATTGGTCGACCGTTTCTCTAATATCCTAGTCGGCCGTTGACGTGGCATCTTGGCCAAGTATCAGCTCATTGGTCATCCTTACTAATGAGGCTTCTGCTCAATTGACCGTTGGCTGAGGACATATGTCACTCTCCTATTAGTCAGTCATTGGTAAAGTGAATTTTTCTTTCTTTGATTGTTGATCGAGGACACGCATCATTCACTCATTGGTCAACGCTTCCAGGCACTCACTAAGCGAAAGACTGGGCATGCTTTGCCATGCATCGTGCGTTGATTAGTCGCATGTATTGATTGGGTGCTGACTTGGTAGGCGGTCTTTTGACTGACTGGACCGTTGACTAGTTCGGTCAGACCGGGTTCGATAACTCGAAATTGAAAATCGGCTAGTTTTGGCCCGATTCGACCAATTTTCTAAAATCTAAAAATTTATAAATTCATTTTCTACCTAATTATGACTTCAATTACCCAAATTGATATTTTTAAGTCACCTATAAAAAAATGTTTGTATTGGTTATTCATGAATCAATCCAGTTAGGGCTGGTTCACCTTGAACCGGTTGATTTTCACATTCAATTCCATTCATGGTTCCTTTCCATGAATTTTGGGTAGTTATTGACCACTAGAAATTTTTCTAATCTCCATTTTGGCTTCTAAATACATTTTTTGTTAACTTTAACTTTAGTTTTCACTCAAAATATTATGGTTCTCATTTTCGATTTTTCTTAGTATGAAGAAACAATGTTTACAAATCGAGTCTGAACCGACCTGTTTTTTTATTTTGGGTCACTGAATCCAGTCCAATTTTACTGGTCAACAGTTCAGTTTAGTCAATAGACCACCTACCCGGTTATCGCAAATGACCAATCAGCACGCGATGTGTTGCGAAGCATGCCTCCGTCAGTTGCTAGGTTAGTATTTGAAATTGCTGATTAATTAGAGCATGACATGTGTTACCAGTCAATGGTCAAACGAAGAAAAATTCATGTCATGAAAAACTAACCAGTGGGAGTGTGACGCATGGCATGATTATCGGATGGATAGATTTAGTCAACTTCCATGTAGGATCCAGCGACCAATTGGAGGCCGCCACTTGTTTAGCACTAGAACTTCTAGAACCCTAGTTAAGCCCTAGTAGACTGGAAATTGAGTGTGAACCAGGAATAGATTCCCAAACTAGGAATAAAACTCTAAGTGGGGAAATGTGATCCCAAAGTTAAATTAAGAACTAAAACTAGGAACAAAATTCTAGACCCGAGATGGGATCGGAAGTCGGGAATGGAAGTCTCGATTTAGAGACAAAAACCAAAACTAGGAAATGGACCCCAAGTTGGGAATGGAACCCTAATAAGGATATGGAAAGTCAGGATTTGGATCATAACCCAATGATGGAAATGTGATAGAAAACCCGATATCGAGACTTGGGATCTAATCAGATTTGGGATCGGGTTCTCAGGCACAAAAATCTAGATTTTGGGGGAAATATGGTTTTACCAGAACATGGTTGAGATTTAGAATTTAATTACCAAATGGGAAAATGGTAATTTAAAAGTTCAAAAATGGAAAGAACAGAAGAAAGGAATGAGTTGGGTTGACTCAACTCACATCGAGCCACCAAACATCGAACACCCACCAATAGTTTTTGTTGCATCGCTTTAAGATGTGGCTCTAATTAACTCAATTTTTTTATCAAATTGAGTGCTACAAATTGACATATAAGCTAGTAATTGAGCTAACAGCCTCCGTATGGAGTTAATTGCATTAACTTCTGATGGATTGCTTGATATTGTCATTCAAAGTGAGAAATATTGCCCTCTGACTCCTCTTCGACCTCCGGTCAGTAAAATGAGCACATCAATCTCGTCCAAACAGCAAATGAGGTGATATTGATGTTAAATTAATGGAATTGAGTCCACTAGAGATCCATGGCTGGTGCCCAACATGGTAGTGCCCGGAAAAGGCTACAAAATGGTTGTTTTGTTTTACCCTAATTTTGGCCACCAAAATTAGTTGCATTCGCCAGCTATTTTTGGGGCCAATTCTCCATCCTCCAGCCACCATGCTGGCCCCCACTGGTTCCACATTGTTGGCATGCCTCCCCTCTACATCTCCATTCCTAGGTCCAACCTTTGGCCATGGATAAATCGGCAGGTAGGACCAATACCTATCGGTGGGTTTATGTAGATCAGCCTAATCGCAGCTAGTCGAAGACCAATTCCTCCCAACTTCGATGACCACTTGGCCAGCATTCACCCTAGAAAGTTTTGCCTGGACCTTGGCTACAAAATGCCTAAGGTGTGGTTAGCTCTCCAACCACCTCTGGTGAGAAGTTCTATCAACACCCTCTGATGCTTAATTTTGGCCAGTTTTGGCAAACGGCCAAAGTTAGCCGTGGTTGGCTGGGGTAAGGCCCCCACTCCTTTCACGTGCCATTTGGATTCTGATAAAAGTAATTGTTGGTAAACTATGAATTTAGAAGTACATTTGATTTAAATTTCAAAGTTTATGGACTGACTTGCAATTATGGAAGTTTTGGTGACCAAATTACAAATACGGAAAAAAATATGGAAAATGTCCCTAAGAGTAGACTAAGAGGCTTCGAAGTGATTTTAAGACATTTGTGTATATTTCTAAAGTCATTTTTAGAAATTTAAATGCAAAAATCATAAATATGGGGTATAGGAGGGGCAAAATGGTAATTTTGTCCACCAAAGTGTTGTCAAATAGTTCATTTTGAACTATGGAGGGTAAAATGATAATTTTGCCAAAGTCAATATGCAAAAATAAATATTTTTGTAAATATGGGGCAAAATGGTAAATTTGCAAGAAGGTCTCCCAAAAAGTTTAAGCAGTGGCACATAATTAAGGGAGAGCACTTCTGACAAAATAATCTTTTCATATGTCCATCACACCAACTAGGTGTGAGGACATCTCCACTTATAACCGATAAGTGGGTTTTATACTTCCTTCTAGGAAATTCATCATACCAACTGGGTATGATCTACTTACAACTGGTAAGTAGTTTTTTAGCGTAATTTCCACATCACTCCATCCAGTGTGATGTTTAAAATTCCACTTAGTAGTGGGTTTTCATTACCGAGGTACTTATCATCCCAACCGGGTATGATGTAAAAATTCCCACTCACTCGTGAATGTAGTGAATTCCTCTTATCCGGCTTTTTGTCTCCACGCACGCTTGTCTTGGCAGGCGTTCCCAATTTTTCATGTTCCTAAATGATATGAACATCCTTGTTCATTATCCTTTGGCTTGATAACCTTCATTAATCAAGAATGAATAAAATACCCAAACTTTTCAATTAATTGCAATAAGGTCCCTAAAGTTCTTTTTCTTTAATTTTTGGTCCCTAAATCTGATTTTCAACCAAATTGAGTCTTGAAACTTCAAAAATTTACCTTAGGACCTCAATTTATTCATAATTGCAAAAAGGGATTCAAGTTTCTAAAATTCCCAATTTGGTCCCCAACTTTTCCAAAATTACCATTTTGCCCTTACATTACAAAAATGGTAAATTTCACCCCCAAAAATTCAAAAAATTGATCAATTGGTCCTCTAACATCTTTTACATGCCCAAGTGGCCCTCAATTTTAGGAAATTGCACTTTAGTCATTCAAATTTTTGAAATCCCCAAAATTTTCACAATTTTCCCCAATTTCAACCTTTCAACTTGGCCGAATTTGATTTCATCAAATTGACCAATTAAACGAGGTTAATTTCTGAAATTGAAGGTAGATTTAAGTTTCTACATATCCATACAATTCAATTGGACTTTGAATCAAATGAATTGATTCCGGAACGAGCTCAAACGAAGCTTCGCCTGAAAACTGAACGTAGAGAGAGAAAGCTTTGAAAGCTTACCGTCGGGGGCACAGTGGTCCGAGTATTCAATCTGGGCAGATAGATCTCGTCCTAAGGTTCCTCCTAGAATCAAGAATCACCTCAATTCATGTCAAATTGAGGGAGAATTTGGTCAGCAAAGATCTGTCGGTTCTTTGTCTAGCATCGATCGAAATTCACAAACTGGAGCCAAATTGGCTTAACTTTCTGCTCTAATTCGGTCGTATAAGGCTGAGGAAGTGTTAGGAGAGCTTAGTTTGTCCCAAGGAGGGCTCAAATTGGTTGATTTCGGCTCGACAAAAATAGGCCAGCTTCGGTCTACCGGAGCTACTTCACTATTCGATCACGCCGGCACTTCTCCGACCATCCTCGGAGCAATTAGAGACTACCACCGTGTAGCTGACTTCTCCCTGAGTCTAAGGATCCTGACCATGCCTTCTTTGGCTTAGAAAAGACCCTATGTTAGAGCTCTGGTTAGATCTTTGTCAAAAAACTGAGTAGCTATGAGAGAGTGAGGTTTTCATGTGTGTGGAGGATGAATGGAGAAGGGCTCTTTATATAGGGAGCTCGAGGACTGTCTGGCCCCCCGTTTGGCACCTTAATGACAGTCATTGATGGCTTGAAATATACTAAACGGAAACTTTTCTTCTTCGCCAGCGCTGTTCAATTTTTCGGTGAGTGAACAGTGCTGTCATTTGAAGGAAGAAGATGACACTGTTCTGAGCTGTACCGGACCAGTTTTGAACCGGGTTCAACACTTTAATTGGCTAGTTCAGGCTAGATTCAATTGAGTTTTTCAAAATTAAAAATTTCTAAATTCATCTAAATTCATTCTCTATCCAATAGTGGCCTTAATTCTCCAATTTGAATTTTCTAAGCCACCTAGAAAAAAGAATTTAGCATCCAGTTCAATAGTGGTTCAAACTGGTCTAAACCAATTTATCCAATTCGGATCCAGTTCACATGAACCGGTCTTATTTTCTCTCTCAAATTGTCCTAAGGTCCCTTTCCAAGGTTTTTATGACTCTTTGGGTCACTTGGGAGTTCCCAATTTCTCATTTTGCCCATTCTCTGGTGATCTGGGTTTGTGAACCAGTTCAGTTTTCTCACTCAGTTTGATTGGTTCTTTCCACGATTTTCCTTAACTCCAAGGGGCAGGGTTTACAAACTACTTTAAAATGTATATAATTATGTGAGGTCCACTTTAAAAAGTGTAATGAATATTTCAGATTATGGAATGGTGGTGCCACGCCCCGACCCAGTTTGGTCGGATCCCCGTGAACAACCCACCACTCTCCTGGTTTATTAAGGGTTTTCCCTTTCCTAAATCATGAAGAGTAAGGCATCCTTTTCATCTATATCTTTCTAGGAATAACATTAATCAAAACTGAATATATTAATCTTGCATACCTGTCTTTCAAGTTTAGCTATCAGAAGGTCTTTAAGTGGGTTTTCCCTTGGTTACTTGAAAGGGGTAAAAAGGGAGGGGTGAGTTCTACAATGCAGTGAGTGGGTGTTAGGAGTGAGTTTTAAAGATAGACATGTCAAGGTTATCATTTCTTTAAAAATAACTTTTTTCCTCAAAGTTCAGTTTTTCAAAGCCTTTACCATGCCAAGGGTGACATTTTCCTTTTATCAGGGTTTTTCCTCAATTTCAACTTCTTTTCCAAAAACTTCTTTCCAAGGTTTACTAATTGTTTTCGAAGGATTCTTAAATCCTTTCCAAGGTTCTCAAAACCTTTTTACCATCTCTATACTAGGTTTGTTTAACAAATAACACATGCCCTTCATCAAGAAGGGTACAGACATTTGAAGGTGTAGCACGTCCACTACACCCACATGTGGCTTGGAGCATCTTTACCGGCCACCAAGATAGAAGTCCATTCACTTCTACCCTAGATTTGAGTCGATGTTCACAACATCCAACCCTCAAACCTATAATCAACTCTGTGTCCATATGAGGACAAATAACTTATCCTAGCCTCGTGTGCATGAAACTCAAACACAGTAGCTTCACGAAGCCCCAAATATAGTAGCTTCATGGAGTCCAAACACAATAACTCCATGGAGTCCAAACATAGTAACTCCATGGAGTCCAAACTTATAACTCCATGACTAACTAGTACGACGAAAAACCCACACATAGTAGCTTCTCTTTCCCTTATCACTACTATGTCGTCCAGCAGCCCTTAGGACCAGTCACGACCCCCTAGAGCGTCTTGATGGTCTCGTACCACAAGTGCATGCACAAATAAAGTTTCATAAAGCCATTTATCTTTGATGCCACTAGTCCAATGGCCCCGACCCTCAACTCGACCTGCAACTATTTGTCTAGACCGGTCCATTGACCTAGTTTTATCGCACTGCCGCCAATCCATCGAGTATGTCGGTCATGTCTTGGTACCATGGCAAAATCACATCATTCATTCATTAAAATTTTTTATGGCTTATCATCATGTTTGTTTCCGAGCTCTTGCTCATGCCAACTAGCCTTGGGCCCACTATACGTGATTTTCCTAAAAACTGGTCATTTTAGCCCCCAAGTTCCAAAACCGAAGTCTCTGGCCTATCTAAGCTGTTCGAACTCTCATCAAGAAGGTCTCCCAAAATTTTTAAGCATTAGAACACAGTAAGGGGAGAACACTTTTGACAAAAATCACTTTTCAACTCATCCATCACACCAACTAAGTGTGATGACATCTCTACTTACAACTAGTAAGCAGGTTTTCTACTTCCTTCCAAGAAGTTCATCATACCAACTAAGTATAATCTACTTACAACCAGTAAATAGCTTTTCCGCATAGCTTTCACATCATTCCAACCAGGTGTGATGTTAAAATTTCACATAGAAGTGGTTTTTCATTTCCAAAGTAATCATCATCCCAACTGGCTATGATGTGAATAATCCCACTCACGTTGGCTTCCAATTTAGAAAAGGTGCTCATCATCCCAACTGGCTATGAAGTGTAAATTAGCCCACTCACCTGATGTTCGTAGTGTATCCTTTCTTAGTTGGCTTTTTGCCACCACACGAGCTTATCCTTGTTGGCATTTTGGTCCTTCGTGTTCCATTGGAGGTGTGGCAATTCAATCTCTCTATCGGGGAAGATAGCTCTCTTCCTCAGGTATCTTCTAGGAATAAGAATTCCTACAATTGACCTCGAATTGAGGGAGAATTTCGTCAGTGAAATTATGTAGTTTATCTCTCTAACTCCAACCTTCAATGATTGATAAGAGCTGAATTGGCTTACCTTTTAGCTCAATTAAGGTCATCTAAGGGTTTTAGGGATGTTGGGAGAGCTTGGTTTGGCCGGAGTAGGGCTCAATTTGGCTATTTTTAGCTCGGCCAAAATAGGGCCGCTTCCATCAGTCGGAGTTGATTCACTGTTTGATTATGCCAACACTTGTTCGACAATCCTTAGATCAAATAGTGACCACCATCGGCTAGCTGACTTTTGCCCGAGTCTAAGGAACCCGACCTCGCCTTCTTTGGCTCAGAAAAACCCCAATGTCGGAGCTCTAGTTTGGGCTTTATCAAAAATTGGAGCAGTGGAGAGAGAGAGAGAAGAGTTTCCAAGTTTGTGGAGGATGAATGAGGAGGAGCTCTTTATATAGGTAGCTCAAGGACTCTTTGGCTGTCCGATTGGCTCATTTATGGCAATCATTCAAGGCCTAAAACACCCTGAATGGAGACTTTTCAGTTTCATTGTCGCTACTCATTTTTTGGGCAAGTGAACAGTTTTGTGATTTGGAGGAAGAAGACGACACTCTTCCGAAACAGACCGGTACGAACCGGGTTCAATGCTTAAACTAGCCGGTTCAAGCCCGATTCGATCGAGTTTGTCAAAATTAAAATTTTATAAATTCATCTAAATTTATTCTCTATCCAATGGTGGCTTTAATTCCCCAATTTTAATATTTTAAGCCACCAAGAAAAATGAATTTAGAAACTATATAATGTTGGTTCAAACCGGTTCATGTTCGGTTTATCTGAACCGGTATGATTTTCACTTCCAATTCATCCCAAAGTCCTTTTCCATGAATTTTATGACTCCTTAGGTCACTCAGAATTTGTAATTTCCCATTTTGCCCTTTCTCAAACGGTTGGGGTTCGTCGATCGGTTAAGTTTTCTCATCCGAATTGACCGGTTCTTTACCCGATTTCCTTGTCTTTAAGGGACAAGGTTTACAACTCTCCCCTCCGTTTAGGAGTTTTGTCCCCAAAACTTAATTATCAATCTTTGCATCATGAATAATTTCCTTTGGTGTCAACTTGGGGTTTGCTTGACATGCTAACTTTTCGGTTGTTTTTTCAGTTAGCCCTTTTTATATCATTCACTTAAGGAATTTATTTTCCTTTCCCCTGCTTACTCATTTCATGGAGCTTATTCTAGCTAAGCATATCGTACCTGAGAGTTCGAGGGTATACCTTTCGATTCACATCCTCCTTTGCTTAAAGCAAGATTCTTCCCCTTAAGGTTCTTTACTCAGGATTTCAAGTTTAGGAATTCTAAGATACCCAATCATTCCTATGTCTAGTCATTTTCTTTATCGTTTAAACCCTTAGCTCGGTGTCCCCTCAAACACTATGTACTTGTTTTCATAAGTTTCATTATTAATTCCTTTTCGTCCAGTTTTTACTCTTCTAATATCCTTCCTCATTCCCAGTGGCATCCTTTACCCAAAGAATTTCCCTTTTCTCTATCCACTCTTACTTGCTCGTGACCATTTCATGATTATTTCTGCCGAGTTGATCCCTTTCAGTCTACGTCCTGATGGTTGTGTTTGGGGTGTCCCCTTTTACGGTTTCATTCTCTACTTTGTCCTTCAAAGTAGAGACTTTCACCTTAGGAGTTATATGCTCAACCCTTTTTCCATTCCTTTAAGTTTTCTTTCCTTCCTTTCTTCATACCACTTATCCTTTACTTGACGCACTTCCGATTCTCGGTCTTATTCCATATACTCCACACTAAGTCTAGTCATCCTCTCTTTAGGCTCCATCAATTGAGTGTGAACCACCACTAGCCTTGATGTTAGTGGTTGTTTGATTTAACTACTTCTTAATTAGAGGGCTTAATTCTCCAAGGTTTCTTGGATGTTCCTTCCTTTATTTCCTTATTATGGGTAGTCCACACATTCTTACTTGTCACGGCATCTTTTAATGATATCTCCCTACTTACCCATTCCTTGGATTTAACTTACTTCCTTGGGTCATCCTAGTATGCCTCCCTTGATTCTCTCACCCCAGCATGTACTTCCTTTGCAAGCTCATCTCCTTATCCCTCGTCACTTGGTTCCACTACCTCTTAGTTGGGACATGTATGTTTCTCCTGGGTTTCCTTCCTTGGGAGTATTCTTCCCCCTTCTCTCTTGGAATTATATGCGTCTTTGAGGGCATCTAACCATAAATCCACTTCATGACATCCTTAGATGCCATTCGTTCCCATTTCCCCTTGAAATTTTGTGGGTACATCCTTTGTATTTTCTCCTACTTGTATCACAAGTTTATTTTTTTTTTGTAGGAATTATAAATTTCATTTATTATGATGGTAAAAAATTACAATCTTTGGCTATATTTGTTCAGGGGAATTCTGGTAAGCACTAACTACGGCACTAGGATCCTTCTATGTTTCCTCCTGGGTGAGGTTGTATACTCTGGTTGGGACACTTGATGTAGTGGTGATGTCTTACCCTCTATCTAGTGCCCTTGGGTTTCCTTGAGGTGGTCGGTGGGTATTTCGTTGTGTATTGTCCCGAAGGGCATGGCAATTCTTCGCAAAGTGGTCGAGCTATCTATATTTGAAGCATATTCAACATGGTCCTTCATGGTTTTTCTAGGACTTGGAACAATAGAGGCTTCTCCTTTGTGGGGCCGTACTTGCCTCCCTTTAGGTATGATAACCTTCCATTGTCCTAGGTAACCCCATTCTTGTCCCCCATTTCTGTCCACCTAGCTCCTTTTGTCTTCATCAGCTGTCTTGGCCTCCTTCCTCTTTCCTACTGATCTATTCTATCCAGCGGTGTCTCATTTGTACCAGATGCTCACATTCATGGGCCATGTTGATGACAGCAGCCAAATTTGTAGGGCATCCTAGTACTTCCATTCGGTCTCGTATGTACATATTAAGACTGTCCACGAATCGTTGGCAAACATCTGCAAGTTTAACTAGGTCGATGACAAAGGGTTTTAACTTGTTAAACTTGGTTTCATACTCCAAGATAGAGTTAAGCCCTTGTCGGAGTCGTAGGAAGTCTTGCTTATTCTCGTTGATTAGATGTGGAGCTAAGTATTCCTTCGTATAGCTTTCTTCGAATTACTCCCATGTGGGGGTGGTGGCAAGCAAGCTTCTAACGTTATCACACCACCTCTTCGCACTGACTTCCAAGAAAAACTCTACCAGGATTACCATATCATCTGGTGAAATCCTGACTATCCCCATGAGTTTCTTGATGCTGGCTAGCCCATCCATAGCAGCCCCAACATCCTTCTCTCCTAGTAATGGCTTACATCCTAATTATCGGAGGGTTTTGAGGCATTTGGGAATGTCCACTAGAGGAGGAACATTAGTAGGAGGGGGAGGAGATTGTACTTCCTCGGGCTCAGCTCGAGAGTTGGTGTCCACCTCAAGAGTGAGGTTAGGCCATCCAAACACTCGAGTGAACTCCTCGTACATTCTCTAATGTTCCGAGCTTATTCTCGGTGGAACTGTCTAGGCTTCTTGGGGAGTTTCCACATGGAAAGTCGACAATGTTAGTAACTGCGGCTCTTGTCCTCTTGGTTCCTCTCTTGGGAGCCATCTGTAAATTTTTAAAGCTTATTCCTCTTAATTACTATTTTATATAGTCTTGATAATGTATTCCAGGAAACATGCTCTAATACTACTCAAATTGTAACACCCTGACCCGATTTGGTCGGATCCCCATGAACAACCCGCCACTCTCCCAGTTTATTAAGGGTTTTCCCTTCCTTAAACTGTGAGGAGTAATGTGTCCTTTTCACCTGTATCTTTCCAAGAATAACATTAATCAAAACTGAATATATTAACCTTGCATATCTGTCTTGTAGGTTCAGCTATCAGAAGGCCTTTAAGTGGGTTTTTTCTCGGTTACCTGAAAGGGGTAAAAAGGGAGGGGGTGAGTTCTACAACTCAGTGAGCGGGTGTCGGGAGTGAGTTTTAAAGATAGACATGCAAAGGTTATCATTTCTTTAAAAAGAAAGTGTTTTTTCTCAAAGTTCAGTTTTTCAAAACCTTTACCCTGTCAAGGGTGATATTTTCCTTTTATTAGGGTTTTCCCTCAATTTCAACTTCTTTTCCAAAACTCTCTTTCCAAGGTTTACTAATTATTTCCCAATGATTCTTAAATCCTTTCCAAGCTTCTCAAAACCTTTTTTTCCATCTCTATACTCGGTGTGTTTAACAAACAACACACGCCATTCATCAAGAAGAGTACACACATTCATAGGTGCAGTACGTCAACTACACCCACTTGTGGCTTGGAGCGTCTTTATTGGCCACCAAGTTAGAAGTCCATTCACTTCTACTCTAGGTTTGAGAGGATGTTTGCAACATTCGACCCTCAAACCCGAAATCAACTCCGTGTCCATATGAGGATAGAAACCTTATCCTGGTCTCATGCGCATGAAGCTCAAACATAGTAGCTTCAGGAAGCGCCAAACACAGTAGCTTCATAGAGTCCAAACACAGTAACTTCGTGGAGTCCAAACTCAGTAACTCCATGACTAACTAGTACGACAAGAAATCCACACACAATAGCTTCTCTTTCCCTTATCGCCACCATGTCGTCCATCAGCCCTTAGGACCCATCACTACCCCTAGGGCATCTTGATGGTCCCATACCACAAGTGCATGCACAAACAAAGTTTTCCATAAAGCCATTTATCTTTGGTGTCACTGGTCTAACAACCCTCAACTCAACCTGTAGCTATTTGTCTAGACTGGTCCGTCAACCTTGTCTTATCGCACTACCGCCAACCCATCGAGTATGTCAGTATTGTCTTGGTACCATGGCCAAATCACATCATTTATTCATTAATTATTTTCATGGCTTATCATCATGTTTGTTTACGAGCTCCTGCTCATGCCAACTGGCATTGGGCCCATTGTACGTGATTTTCCTAAAACCGGGCATTTTAGCCCCGAAGTTTCAAAACTGAGGCCTCTGGCCTATCTGAGCTATTTGAGCTCTCGTCAAGAAGGTCACCCAAAATTTTTAAACATTGGCTCACAGTTAAGGGAGAATACTTCCGACCAAAATCACTTTTCAACTCGTCCATCACACCAACCGGGTGTGATGACATCTCCACTTACAACTGGTAAGCGAGTCTTCTACTTCCTTCTAGGAAGTTCATCATACCAACTGGGTATAATATACTTACAACTGTAAATAGTTTTTCTGCATAGTTTTCACATCACTCCAACTAGGTGTGATGTTAAAAATCCACATAGAAGTGGTTTTTCATTTTTGATGTACTCATCATCCCAACCGGGTATGATGTGAATAATCCCACTTATGGTGGCTTCCAATTTAGAAAAGGTGTTTATCATCCCAACCAGGTATGAAGTGTAAATTAGCCCACTTACCCGATGTTTGCAGTGTATCCCTTCTTAGTCGGCTTTTTGCCACCACGCCAGCTTATCCTTGCTGGCGTTATGATCCTTCGTGTTCCTCAGAGGTGTGGTGGTCTGATCTCTCTATCGTGGAAGATAAATCTCTTCCTGAGGTATCTTCTAGGATCAAGAATTCCTACAATTGACCCCGAATTGAGGGAGAATTTCGTCAATGAAATTCTATAGTTTCTCTCTCTAACTCCGACCTGCAACGATTGAGAATGGCTAAATTGGATTACCTTTCAGCTTAATTGAGGTCGTCTAAGGGCAGTAGGGATGTTGGGAGACCTTGGTTTGCCCAGAGGAGGGCTCAATTTAGCCACTTTTAGCTCAGCTGAAATAAGGCAGCTTCGGTCTGCTGGAGCTGCTTCACTGTTTGATTACGCTGGTGCTTCTCCGGCGATCCTCGGATCGAATTGTGACCACCGTCGGGTAGCTGACTTCTCCTGGAGTCTAAGGAACCCAACTTGCCTTCTTTGGCTCAGAAAAAACCCAATGTCAGAGCTCTGGTTCAAGCTTAACTAGAAATTGGAGCAATAGAGAGAGAGAGAGAAGTTTCCAGGTGTGTGGAGGATAAATGAGGAGGAGCTCTTTATATAGAGAGCTCGGGGACTATCTGGCCATTCGATTAGCGCCTTTATGGTGATCATTCATGGCATGAAACACCCTGAACAGAGACTTTTCAACATCGTTGGCACTGCTCATTTTTCCGGCGAGTGAACAGTGCTGTCATCTGGAGGAAGAAGATGATATTGTTCTGAACCAGACCAAACTGGTCTGAACCGGGTTCAAAGCTTAAACTGGCCAGTTCACCTCCAATTTTACCAAAATTTTCAAATCTAGGTGGAGAAAACAACATACTCATGTCGGTGCATCGCGCACCCCACGCGTGTGGCGCGTGTGCGCGCCCAATATTGCATGCCAACTAGTCCGCACTATAGAGAATCGATTTTTAGTGAATTTCTTAACTAGTTCAACTAATTCTAGGCTTTCCTTGGTTGGTTAACCATCAATTTGGTCGGTTCTTTGCCCAAATTGAAATTCTAAAAATTCTTAATTGAATTTCCTATCATTTGAGCTTAAGAATGACCATATTTTAATTTAGTTCGCCCTTTCTAAAAATTGAGGGTTTTATTGCTCTGAGTCATTTTGATTAGTTTTGCTCTCCCTTTAGTTTATTCAACTTCAATCTGTGTGGTTCTTGGCCTAATTCTTTTATCTAAAAATAATTCATCTCATTCTAAGTTGATTTGGTTCAAAAATTCCTATTTTTAGATTTGTTTAACACTTCTTAAAAATTAGGTGCCTTTTTTCTTAATTCTCCATATACTCTTTTTGGCCTGATTTCCTACTTGGCCTTCTCCCGATCCTGTATCCATGCTCAGGGAGGGTTTCCTAGGTATTGTTTAGGTGTCTTCCCACTTTCAAGTTTGAGTTTTTGTACGGATTCTCCATTTGGTATGGTTTCCTTATTTGTTTGTTAGTGTCAATTTCAATGTTTCTACTCCACTTGAGTTTAGATCTCAATTCGTATTTATCTAGTGTTACATGTGAGCTTGTCTAGGAATGGTCAGGGATGCTTGGTGCAGCTGTGGGTGGCCTGAGGGTAGCTCAAATTATGCTTGGACTGTTCTAGGTGCAGTTGGGAATTGGTGTCGTTGTACTATGCGACTTGCTAGAGCTTCTTCGGTTGTCTTCGAGCATAACGGAGACTGCTATCAGGTGGTGAACTTCTTCATGATTCTAGGTAACTCAATTTCACGTTATAAGATGGTGGACAGTGCCTAAGTTAAAGCTCTAGTTTGCGGGTGATAAGAAAATAGAGTGACTGGAGTTTTCTGAGCATTAGAGGTGTGTAGAAGACGAGAGAGTAGGTGCTCTTTATATATGAAGCTCGAAAACTTTCGACTCTATCTATTTTGTTGTCTGTTGGCCATTAGCTCTATGATTTAAGTCATTGTCTGAGCAATTTACTTCTCACCAGAATGAACAACTTAAAGGTGACCGACCCTCTTTCTTCTGCTTAGGTTATCTCAAGATTGAAGATGAGATGATATTGTGTGCGCACGTGTAAGCTACCACATGTCGCACCGTGATTGATTTGATTCGCTGATATGATGTCTAACTCAATATCCAGGTCACTCTTTGATCGTTTAACCTTACACGTGACAACCTCACATCGGTCACTTAGTCCAACATGGCAGTTGACCAAATCTGATCGTTACGACCCCACCACGTGGTGTTCTCTAATTTCTTGGTTTAAATAAATCAAAATTTTCATTTAACGACTTGTGATATTGCCACGCGTACTATTAGGATTGATTGTGGGTTTCTGATGTGTATTCGTCACGTGTCATTTTTCGATTGGTTAGTTTTCTCAAACTTCTCACCTATCGCACATTACACGCGTTGCCCTCTTATTGGTCAGTTCGGCTAATGTGGCATTCTTACAGTTGGTCGTTGATGGTTAGCTCTCTGATTGGTCATTCTAGCTGACGTGAAATTTTTTCTGTTGACCATTAACAATTGCTACATGTCGCTCTCTAATTGGTAAGTATTTTCAGATATTGAACTAGCGGATGATAGGGTGTACTCGCCACATGTCCCTCATTTATTGGTCACACACACTGACGTGTTATTGACCTGGCATTTTGGTTTGTTGAATGAGCGGACCTTGTTGACCCGGTCAAACCATTGACCATTTGAATTATATCGATTTCGGTGACCCAAAAACATAAATTGTTCGGTTAAGGTCAACTGATTTTCTAAAGATTAAAATATTTTAAATTAATTTTATACATGGGGATGATTTCAATTTACCAATACATCATATTTAAGTTACCCCGAAAAAAGAATAATCGAACTCATTATTTTCGATTCAGCTTGGTTCAATCCATTTTAGGTTCGATTCACCCTAGTTTGGTCCAGTTCTCCACTTCTAATTTAGGTTTTTGTTTATAAGATTTGGTGTTTTATATCCCACCTTGTATCATTTTATATACATATCGATTACATTCTTTTATATCGGTTTAATCTAAAACTCAATTTTATTTTATAATTTTCTAGTAATTGTGTTATTATAAAATGGAATTTACATTTATTTTGAGACTTATTTTTATCGATACTAATATGATAAATTTAGTCACCAATGTAATATTATCCATACTAATATGAAAAATTGGGCTATAGCATAACAAGTAACACCATTACCTGAATTGTGTGTTGACCACTTCTTAAATTACTTTTACTTTATAGTAGATTTTCAGGAAAATCTATAAAATTAGACATCACCTACCTTAGTGGTAGGATTTTAAGATATATTTCTCAAAATATGTCTACAAAATTCTTTTATTTCTTATTAATTATTATTCTTCCCATTGACTTTATACAAATATTTTAAAAACATGCTTTATAAAATAAATTTTAAATTTTCGTTGAAATTATAATGTTTTACAATATAAGACTTAATAATTTTAGTATTAAAAGTTTGAATTATACAAATAAAGTGATAAATAAATCTTTTATTTATACTTAACTAACAAATCGAGTTGAACTTCAAAAACCTAATCTATCCGTGGTATATGGAGTTTTAAGATGGTGTTACTAAAAAAATTTATTTTAGATACTCAAATTTAGATAAAAAAATTAATGCAAGTTATATGTGATAGGATTATTAGATCAATTATATTCAAACATATAGTTAGGAGTTGATGTAATATGATGTATTTTCATATAGTTATTAATTAAAATTGATAATGTAAACTCAATTATACACTAAAATTTTGTATGGGAGCGATTTATAGGTTTTTGTAGGTTTGAAGTGGTAAAATATTTTTAAATGAATGGTTTTGGAAATGACAATCATTTATTTATTAAAAATGGTAATATGAGTTTATTATTTTTAATTAAATTTAATAATTTATTAAGTAATATATATAATTAAATAATATTAAAATATCTATAATAAAATATAAAATAAATTGTATATAATATAATTTAAAATATAAATATATAATTATATATATCAAAATTTATTATATAATCAAATAATAGAGTTATTATTATAATAAAAATGAATTAATATTAATTAAATGTAAATATAATAAAAAATAATATATAACAAATTATATTATATATTTGATATATTATTTTTAAGTTATTTTTACTTTATAATTTTATATAAAATATTATTAATATATAATTTTTTTAAAAATATATAATAATATAAATAAATATATATAATTAATTTAAATTATAAAAATTACAGCCTATAAATCTCCTAAAATTTTAAGTATTAAGTTTAATTATAAATACCTATAAACCCTGGTCTACGGTTCAGTGAGTTTATCCGAGTCGACTCAGCTCTGCAAATCTGCGAGTGGGAGATAGCTCGTCAGTGATGGCGGAGATGGTCACCGGCGGCACCGACATCCCTTCCAACATGACTATATACATCAACAATCTTAATGAGAAGATTAAGCTGGACGGTACGTGCTATTGACTCCTCGCAGAACAGCTGTTTTCGTATGCATTTCCCTGTTAGGGCTTTGAGGCGGATCTGTCGATTTATTTTTATTCAGAGCTGAAGAAGTCTCTGAGGGCCGTTTTCTCGCAGTTCGGGGAGATTCTGGACGTATTAGCCTTCAAGACACTAAAGCATAAGGGCCAAGCTTGGGTCGTCTTCAAGGATGTCCAGTCTGCCTCTAATGCTCTCAGACAAATGCAGGACTTCCCTTTCTATGATAAGCCTATGGTATGAGATTTTTCTTTATCTTGGATATGATATGGGTTAGTTTTATCAATGGAAGAAGGATATGGAGATGGA
Source organism: Trapa bicornis (assembly GCA_030064425.1). Classification (NCBI taxonomy): domain Eukaryota; kingdom Viridiplantae; phylum Streptophyta; class Magnoliopsida; order Myrtales; family Lythraceae; genus Trapa; species Trapa bicornis. The sequence goes on from CM057759.1 coordinate 5,421,334, forward strand.
ATTACGGTTCTGGGGGGTGATTTACTGTACGTGAGGATTATTAAAATAATGAGACTTCTAGGAGAATTATGTAGCGAAATGCATACGCTTGTTCCTTATAGATTATGGGTGTGATTAGTTGAGGTGAGCGTTTTCCTTGATGAGAACCATGCTCCTAAGCTTTCTGCTGGTAGTCAATGGAAACATGTTCATCTACCTGCCTATTGAGATGGGTGGAACGATATTTACTGGGTTGATGGCTGGGTGAATGTCTAATTCATGAGGCTCATTGTAATTATATTTTGTTTAGTTCCCTTTTATAATGGATAGGTTATAGTTATTTTATCACTCCGAAATTTATCAGTACTGACCTTGTTAGTCATTTCTATTATTACAACATACTTCTTCCAATTCATACTGTTTGATACATGCATGTGAAGAGCCTTTCTTTCTTACAGTCAGTTTAAATGCCTTTCTCTGCTTGCTGCCATTCATCACATAAAATATTCGATGTGACATTGTTGATAAAATTAGGTGACACGCTTAAATTTGAAAATTTCTTTGATATGGGGGTGATAAAAAGAATATTTATAATATTCAGGGATTAGTTTTGTTTTTAATGCTTTTTCTGTCGTGGCACTTCAAATTGGTGCATAATTGTATATTTTGAGAATGCGATCTCTCGTTTCTGGGTAAAATAATATTTTGATGATGTATTTTGCCTCCTCTTTCCATTTGACAGAGAATACAATATGCAAAGTCAAAGTCAGACATAATAGCGATGGCTGATGGTACCTTTGTACCACGGGAAAAACGGAAGAGGCATGATGAGAGAGGTAAGCTATTTTCTTGATGGCCATAAAATTTACATCTCTTCTTAGGCATTGAATCCTTACGGGCCAACAGATGTGTGCTGAAAAAATGTAACAAAGGATGGGAAAACTACAAAATTAAACTCACATAGAGAAACAGTTATGTAAATTTCTGAAACTATTTGTCTATCTTCATTTTCACTCCATGCTATGCTATTGTTTATTTTTTCCCTAGAATGTGAAGTCATGTAACATTTTATAGGCAAGAAAAAAAAGGATCAACAAGATGTCAATCTTGCTGCTGCTGGTTTAAATCCTGCTTATGCGGGTGCCTATGGTGCAGCGCCGCCTGTAAGACTACCTTCTAATATGCCTTTTATTCTTATACCAATAAATCCACTGTGCAAGAACTTGACCACAAATGGAAACTGGAGATTATCTTATTTTATGCTGTTGACTTGAGATGGAAACAAGAAGACTATTGCTTGCTTGAGCTTGATTTCACTTGCAGAAAAAACTCTGGCAGGGAAACTGGCCTGTGCCAAATGATGTTCCTCTCTTTGGGTTCCAGCTCAACTCAATGTCATGGTCAACAAAAACTACCTTTGCTCATATTGTCTAGATTTTCCTTCGTGAAAATACTAAATGTGAGCAGTCCAAAATCTTGACATGGTTCTCATGTGACTTGTGCCAAAATAACTTTGGGACAAGGGCAAGCTTTCAATGTTTTATATTCAGAAAATTATGAGATTGCCATTTTAAAGCTGATCAATTTGATTAAAAGCCCAACTCTTGCACAAAATAATTGAGTCAGTTGTCATTTTATTCCAAGAGTACGTTTACATTCAACCCCAAGTCACATCTAGCCCTCATGCACCTCCTGTTCTCTCCTTATCTTTTTGGTACTAACATCTTTCCTTAATATTTAAAACCGGAGGTTTCAGTTATTTTTTTGCTACTAACATCTTATATAAGTTCTCTCTGTCATCCATGCTTCCTGTTCTATGCAGCTATCTCAAGTACCCTACCCAGGTGGTCCCAAACTTCCTGAGGCTCCAGCTCCACCAAACAGTATCCTATTTGTGCAGAACCTTCCCCACGAGACAACACCAATGATGCTGCAGATGCTCTTCCTGCAGTACCCAGGCTTTAAGGAAGTCAGAATGGTTGAGACAAAGCCTGGGATTGCCTTTGTGGAGTATGCTGATGAGATGCAGTCAACAGTCGGAATGCAAGCCCTCCAGGGTTTCAAGCTGACACCACATAACCCAATGTTGATCACCTATGCCAAGAAATAGTGCAAGGTTCATTTTTCCCCCATTCCAGTGCATTTGGATACATTCTGTTGGTTCATTGCCTGTGAGGTGTTCTAGTATCTGATCAGCAACTTGTAATTTCTGACAGGATATAGTTATTTGGTCATTACTATGTATCACCATAGTTTGATTTACAAGCCACATTACTTTGATAAGGATCTAAGAGTTATTTCAAGTGGATTGTTTGGGATGGATGGAAGCAAGTCTAGGCAAGATTTGTGAATGATGAATGATTTTCATTTAAGAGTAGTTTACCTTTTTGCAGTAGATTTATGGCTTTCATGGGCAACATTTGTGCCTATCTATAAGAAGCGCTTACGGCTTTCATGTTCCATGGATTGGTTGTGGATTAAAGATCTTAGCCTATTCAGCTCTTCTGTTTTGGGGAATTTTAAGGATTTGGCCAGACAATAGAAAAATAATAATAGGGAGGTAAATGTGGTAAACAGTTCAGCTCTATTTATTTTTCTTTTCACTAAAATTTCCTCATTCATCTCGGTCCATTTATCTCCATTCACCCGTCAATTCTTAAGATAATGTTTATAGCGGAGGATACTGCAGAGCGAGACAAAGCGAAAAGATACAGGGATCAAAATCGAATTTCCTGTTACGCATTTCGTCCAGTAGTAGAAGGGGAAGATGGCAGCTGATGCAATTGGTAAGGTCTCTCCTCTTTTATCATTCATCACTTCAGCTCAGCTGCGAGAAAAAAATAGAGCAGAAGCGAGCGAGGCTTACAAGCTATTCCGTAGCTCTCCGACCTTAAATACTTTCTATACGAAATTTTCTACACTCAATTCATGAAATTTCGTGATTTTGGTGAACTTGTAATCGTATAAATGTAAGTTTTCACCTTCCACAAGTGACTTACACCAATGGTCACTCCACCTGTGACAATGAACTTGCACAATAATGGATCCCTGCACATCTGAGAGTGACTATTTCTTTTAAGACCAATTTCTGTGTTCAGGTGGCCTAAAATCTTTCAAAAAATTGTGTAGATCACTCTCATTACCGACAATCGAACTACAATAGTACTTCAGGCAAAAGGTAAACCTAATGGTAGTATTCCTCCGTGAAAACTTCGATAGTTAATTATTTTTAACCCCGTATATAAATAGAGTATTATAGGCAGCTCTAACCACTTTTTAGGGTGATTAAGGTGATGATAAACTCATGGGAGATTTAGTTTTCCATCTCCATCGGTGCCAACATCCATCACACTCTATTCAGCGAGTTATAACCCTAAACCCAAAATCCAAAACTGTGTTTCTTTATGATGAATGGCAAAAAAAATGATCGAAAATGACATTGTTCCAATTTTAGTCGGCCAAAATATGCTAGTGGGATCCCAAGGAACAATCTTGAGACTATATTAGAGATATTTGTTAAATTTATGAATATTTTTAGTGAGAATAAAAGTTGAATGAATAAAATATAATTTTTAAAAAGTTTGGGGTTATTCAATAATTTTAGTAAGAGAGGAACACGATAAGAAATAATAGGGACTTTGAGTGCACGAGAAAAAAAGTTAGGAATATTAAGTACTTGATTGTAAGTTTTAAAATGTTAGAATTTAAATATAATTTTTGTAAAGTTTATGAATAAAATAGTAAATAAAGTAAAATTTTAGAAAAAATGATAATTTTAAGGATTTGGACACTAAATCGGGACAAAGTCACCGAGTAGGGCTAATGGAGAATTTTCAAAGTTAAATCCTATGAAAATTTTAAAAAAATGAGTAATTTTCTAATTTATAAAATATTAAGAGTAAAAATATAATTTTAGAAAAAATAAAAATATAAAAATATACAAGTATAAAAATGTAGAGACATTTGATTAAATAGAGCTATTAATCCAACTGATTATAATGTATAATTATATTTATATAACATAGCAGAATTATGCACTCATGAGATTGTGTATTTTCTGTCAAGTGAGTTTATTTGCAGTTAGTTTAATTGGACCAACTACAATCCTTTACCCATATTCATATAAAAAAAATAATTATCATGTTTATGAATTGAAAAACAAGAATAAGAAGAGAAAAGAAAAAATAATAATATAAAGATATAATATATAAATATATTGAAATGCTAAATTGATATCATGTACATAAAGTAAAATTATACATGATTTGAATAGAAGAACAAGAGAAAGGTTGTTTAAATCGGCCGAAAATAATTTTCATGAGATTATGCATTGGATAAGATATGTTATTACCATGACTATATGATTCATGATAATTGCTTAGGAGTATGAGTAGAATTGTTATATTTTGGCATGCCTATGATTTGTATGTCAAAATAGGCATCAACATGACACCTATAGTGTTGAGTGTCGGGGTTGACTAATACAAAGTAATAAGGTAGATGTATTTGATATTGCCATGCCCCTGCTCGATTTATCGATTGGCAGTTCTGTGCAATTCGTCAATCCACTCGTTGTTATAGTGGTGACATCCTTAGTCAAAGTAAAATGGATGGTACTAAGATTTATGGTAGAAAAATCCTTATAAAAATCAGTGAAAATTTAAATCTTTTCTTACAAAGATCGTGCGGGAGCCCACAAATGGTTCGTACCTCAAATTCAAGAATAGTAGTAACATGATAACAATTGAAACCTTCATGTGCTTGGAATGAGATTACCTTAGGTGATCGCACACCTCGGGAAGATTCTATGTCCATTCGCCTTGTGCATTCTCGGCTCAACCTGCAATATGTTTAGGGGAAGGGGTGAGCTCACAACTTAGTGAGTAGGACACTGATGTCGTGCCATTACATGGCTCACAATCTAGAATTTCCCATAAACCACCTAGCATGAAATGCTAAACTAATGCTCGTATTGCCTGTACGAGCCCCATTGTTTATACTGCACTCGAGGACATAAGTCCCTTGTCGTCCGACTTGTAATCTCTACTAGGGTCAGGTTATCTTAGTCTCCCCCTTTGGTATTTAACCAATTCGTTGCATCTACAATGTGATTCACTGGGAACCCTTGCCCTAACCTCATGACCTGGACTACGCTCAAGCGACATCTTCAGGCTCCTCATGGCCTAGGGCCTTAACCCAACAACTTAGGCCTCAACATATTGGGCTACACACAACCCACATCAAAATAAGATATACGTGGAATGGCCTGCCTTTCGAAAGAATTATAGCGGAAAACTAGAGTGTAGGAGCTGCCTAGGGTGCTTGGATGTCATCTTTTAGCTAGGTGTCTAAGCACTCAAGATTATGGCAGCATTTCTGCTATTCTCTCATATAATCATGGGCTAACTCAGGCCCCATTCAACTTGGGCTATTCATGGCCCTACACTTACTACAACATACCCTGAATGTGGCGTCACATAGGCAACATCAAACTAGAAACTGGAGTGTGGGATTCACACAAGGAGCTCTTTACCACAATCGACACTACAGGTGTCGTCTCGCAGCTGGGTGTCTCAACACCTGGGGTCCCAAATATGAAATTTGCCCTTATACTTTACAACTTTCCTTTGTTTGGACCTTAGACTTTCCCAAGTCTTTCATTTGGGCCCCTAAAGTCCTCTTGAGTCTCATTTAGTTCCCAAATGGGTATTGTAACATTTTCAAGCTCCATTTCTCATAATTACCGAAAGCCCCCCATGTTTTGGCAAAATTACCTTTTTGCCCCTTTACTTGAGAACTTAGGTTTCATAATTCATTTGACCCCCAAATTTCTTATACAAGTCCCTAAACATTCTTAAATTACATCTAGGTCCTTGGACTGCCCAAAAGCTGCATTTTGGCCATGCAAATACTCACATTTGCACTTTAGACCTCAACTTTGCCTTTGTTGCAAATAGTCCCTAGACTTTCCATAATAAGCAAACTCGATCCCTAACCTTCATCAAACTTCCCATTCAGCCCCAAAACTTTACTTTAATACTTAAGAAGACCCCACAAAAAGCTCAATAGTATTTGAGTCCCCTAACTTTTAAAACTTTGCATTTTAGTCCCTAACCATTGACTCACAACTAAGGTATCTCCAACAATTCCCAAATTAAGTGGAGAGGTTCCCCTGGCCTCCTTCTAGGCCATTATAAACTTAGTTTGGTTGTGGTTCATCGGAGCAACTTCGATCAAGAAATTACATGTAGATGAGTAAAACTTAGGTCGGAGTCTGGAACTCATTAGAGTAAGAAAATTGAGCCGGTTTACAATCCCGATCATTTGGGAACAAGCAATTTAGAAATTTACAACTTCTGGATGATCCAAAGGGCTCATTAAACCTTGGAAAAGAAACGTAAGACAAATTAAAAGAGAAAAACCAAATTGGTTTAGGTGAACGAGATCCCATAAGAACTTTAAAGTTAAGTGTGCTTGCTCGAGAGTAGTGTGAGGATGGGTGACCTCTTACGCCCTATCATAAATAGCTATAAATTAATATATATTTAATTATTGTAATTAATACCAATAATTTAATACCTAAATTAAATTATTAAAATTAATACAAATAATTTAATACATAAATTAAATTATTGGAATTAATACAAATATTTTATGGCAATATTAATACTAGTAATAAATCTCTCCCATTTAATACATGATTTTATACCTATATTAAGAGGTCATCCCCATACATTCTCCTCACACCGGAACACTTCTCTCTCTCTCTACTACTCCATTTCCCGGTGAAGCTCAAACCAGAGCTTAGATTTGAACATTTTTCTTAACCTCGAAAGGAGAGGTCGGGCTCTTTAGAACCGGGGAGAAGTCAACTATCGACAAGATGGAGAATCGCTAGAGAAGCGTCGACATGTTGGAACAGTGAAGCAGCTCTGGCAGATTGAAGTTACCCTATTTCGGCCAAGCTAAAATCGGCCATTCCGAGCCCTTCTCAAGCTAAACCAAGCCCTCCCAACACTTCCTCAGCCGTCCCATGGCCGAATTAGGAGTGAAAGGTAAGCCAATTTGACTCCACTCTGCAATTTTCGACCGGTGCTAGAGAGAGAATCAACAGAATTTCAATGATGAAATTCTAACTCAATTCAGCATTAATTAATGTGATTCTTGATTCTAGGATGAACCTCAGGACGAGAGCTATCTGTCCAGATCGAAAGCTTGGATCGTCGTGCCATCACCGGTGAGTAATCAAAGCTTTCTCTCTCTATAGTTCATTTTACAGCGAAGCTCCGTTTGAGCTCGTTCCGGCATTAAAACTCGCGATTCAAAGTTCTATGGAATCGTATGAACATGTAGAAACTCAATTTCAACTTCAATTTCAACAATTGTAAACGTTTGATTGGTCAATTTGATGAAATCAAATTTGGCTGTGTTAAGAAGTTGGGATTGGGGAAAATTGGGGATTTTTGAAGATTCGAAGGACCAAAATGCAATTTCCTAAAATTGAGGGTCAATTGGGAATGATAAAAATGTTAGAGGGCCCATTTGAGGAATTTTAGAATTTTTTGGGTGAAATTTACCATTTTTGTAAAGGAAGGGCAAAATGGTAATTTTGGAAAAGTTGGTGGACCAAATTGGAAATTTGGGAAATTAATCCCCTTTTTGTGAAATGGAATAAATTGAGGTCCCTTAATAAATTTTAAAAGTTTCAGGACTCTATTTAAGGAAAAACTAGCATTAGGGACTTAAAGTTTAAGAGAAATAACTTTAGGGACCTAATTGCAAATAAATGAAAGTTTGACTTTCTTATTCATTTGAAATGAATGAAGGCTATTAGGCCGAAGGATAATGAACCGAGATGTTCATATTGTGTAGGAACATGAAGTGCAGGGAATGCCAGCAAGGACAAGCTCATGTGAATACAAAGAACCGGTCTAAGTGGGTTTACTGACGTTATACCCGATTGGGATGATGAGCATAACTTAAATTTACGATGTCAGTGCAGTTCGAAAGCTGGCTCCTCTAGGAGTCCAGACAACTTGAATCACCTCTATTAGTGATATGTAGCTCCTACTATTAGCATTTTAGTGAGCTAGACCACTTAGCCCACTATCTGAGATTTAGATTATTTAATTCTCTCTCAAATCTTGCTCAAATCGGTAAAGGCCATAGGCTATGGAAAGCTGGTGCTATAAGGGAGGCCCTTCATGGCTGTCAAAATTGGCGCTTAAAACAACGGTTCTATTTGTGGCCATCAGAGATCGTGTACTCTGCGATCTCACTGAAAATGGTAGAGGTGGAGTTAAGGGTCGAGAGTGGTGGTGTTGAAAAACTAAAGTCCTCAACTTTCTTGTGGTACCAAGCCGATCGTGGGAGGTAGTCTGATGACGGAGAAAAACTCTATGGTAGTCGGGTCACCAAAGTTTGGAGCAAATTTGCTTTCATAGCATTTTCTAAGCAATTTTCGATGTAGTAACACCCAAGATTTATATGGATGTGTTCTAGACTTTCATGGATATTAACCCATAGACTTCTTTCTTCATTCCATAGCATGTGGTTGAAGGAATGAATTAATTTCCCCAAGTGGTGGATTCATCAGGTAAAAATATGGGAATCTGAATGAACTATCATGTGAGGAAGACGACACGCTCGAGCGTGGCTGCACATGCATGTGTCTGGTACCACATGCTGCCTAATTTGTACTATAGAAAATCAGTTTTCGACGAATTTCTCAACTGGTTCATCGATTTTTGGCCCAGTTTAGCGATTTTTGTCTCGGTTCACCCATTTCCCTAGTCAGTTTTTGAGAAAATAAAATAACTAAAAATTATAAATTATATTTCCTATTGAATGAACTTAAGAACCGCTCCATTTGGATTTGTTTTGTATCCTCTAAAATTCGAGGGGGAAGGGGGTTGTGACTCCTTTGAGCCCGATCCCAGTCAAAATCGGTTCATTCTCGATTTTCTCTGAACTCTTGACCACGTGTCCCAAGAAACTTCTAAGGGTTTCTCATGATCCCTTTTCCCCTATTGCCCTCTCCAGCGATCCCTTTCCTCGTTTTGGTTTGATTTCACCTCCCAATTCACATTTTACCAACTGGTTCAACTCAATCCAATTATTGACTTGGGATTTCTTGGTGTACAAATATGATGCTTTTAGGTTATCTACGAACATATGAGAGGCCCGACTATGCCTTTGTATGTGGTTGACGGGGATGATTCAGACATATGTATACCTTGTGTATTGTTGACGGGGACAACCAAGGTATACAAATGATTCGAGTGTACTACCTTGACATTAGGAGATATGCTTTTTAAAGTACCTTGCGAGTGCATAGCACGACACACATATTCTCATCGCCTCGAGCCTTAGGCTATGGTTGATTGTGATATTATATCATAGTCAAGTGCAAAGCTCGAACCAAAGCTCTGATATAGGGTTATTTCTGAGCCAAAGAAGGCGAGGTCAGATTCATTAGAACCGGGGAGAAGTTAGCTACACAGTGGTGACATCCATTCGTTCCGAGAGTCACCGGAGGAGCACGGTGTGATCGAACAGTGAAGCATCTCTAGTGGACTAAAGCTGCCTTATTTCGGCCGAGTTGAAATTGGCCAATTCGAGCCCTGCTCAGGCCAAACCAAGCCATCCCAACACTTCCTAAGCCCTCTCACGACCGAATTAGCATAGAAAGGTAAGTCAATTTGACTACCCTCTACAATTTCCGATCGGTGTGAGAGAGATTGAGTCGGCCAAATTTCAATGACGAAATTCTAATCCAATTCGACATCAATTGATGTCATTCTTGATCCTTGGAAAAATCTCAGGAGTAGAGCTACTTGCCCAGATAGAAAGCTTAGACCGCTGCACCCTCACCGATGAGTAATTGAAGCTTTCTCTCTCTACAGTTCATTTTTCAGTGAAGCTCCGATTGAGCTTGTTCCAGCATTAAAACTTGCGATTCAAATTGCTAAAGAATTGTATAAACATGTATTTCACCCAGAGATAGATGGTTAGTCGAAACGAACCCCAAACCTTAGAAGACATGCTGAGAGCGTGCATACTCACCATGAATAAAAACTAGGAGGAATACTTCTGTCTGATAGAATTTGCTTACAACAATAGTTATTAGGCCAGTATTCAGATGACTCCCTATGAAGTACTTTATGGACAACCATGTCATACCCTTCTATTTTGGGAAGAAGTGGAATAAAGGAAAATAGAAAGGGCAGAATTAATTAAGGATGCCATTGAGAAGATAAAATTAATAAGGAGTCGTCTTAAGACCACATAGGATACGCAAAAGAGTTATGCGGACAATCGAAGGAAAGATTTGGAGTTCGAGGTAGGAGATCAAGTGTTCCTCAAAGTGTCCCCCTCGAGGGGAATACTTAGGTTCCAACAAAGAGGAAAGTTAAAACCAAGGTATATGAGTCCATATCCCATCATTCAAAGGATAGGACCGGTAGCTTATAGATTGAAATTACCTCCTGATCTGTAGAGAATACATGATGTATTCCATATCTTAGTACTTCAGAAATATCAGCTTGTTCCTAGTCATATATTGGACAGACCTCCAATGGAACTAGAAGAGAACCTAACCTATCAGATAGAGCCAGTACGAATCATCAACCAGAGAGACAAGAATTTGAGGAACAAGAAAATTCCTATGGTCAAGGTGTTGTGGCAGAATGGACCCGTGCAGGAAGAGACATGGGAAACTGAGTCTATGATGAGGGGTAGTTACCCTCAATTATTTAACGTGTAACTATTTTGGGGACAAAACCCCTAAAAGGAGGGGATTTTTAAAATTGATGAAATCAAATTCAGTTGTGTTAATAAGTTGAAATTGGGGGGAAAATTGGGGATTTTTGAAAATTTGAAGGACCAAAATGTAATTTCCTAAAATTGAGGATCAATTGGGTATGATAAAAATGTTAGAGGCCAATTGAGGAATTTTAGAATTTTTGGGGTAAATTTTACCATTTTTGTAAAGGAAGGGCAAAATGGCAATTTTGAAAAAGTTGGGGGACCAAATTGGAAATTTGGGAAATTAAACCCCTTTTGTGAAATCAAATAGATTGATGTCCGAAGGGGAATTTTAAAAGTTTTGGGACTCAATTAGAGGGAAAATCGAGATGTAGGGACCTAATTGCAAATAAATAAACTGTAGGGACCTAATTGCAAATAAATAATTAGAGGGAGTTAAAGTTAAAGAAAAATAACTGTAGGGACCTAATTGCAAATAAATAAAAGTTTAGTTTTTCTCATTCATTTGGAATGAATGAAGGCTATTACGCTGAGAGATAATGAACCGAGATGTTCATATTATGTAGGAACTCGAAGTACCGGGAACGCCAGCAAGAACAAACTCGCGAGAAAACAAAGAACTAGTCTAGTGGAATAAATTGCATTAACGGGTGAGTGAGATTTAATATCATACCCGGTTCGGGATGATAAGTACCTTGAAATGAAAAACCAGTACCAAGTGGTATTTTAAACATCACAACTTAGAGGATTGATGTGAAAATAATGTAGAAAAACTACTTACCAATTGTAAGTAGATCATACCCGATTGGTATGATGAAACTTCCTTGAAGGAAGTTAAAAACCTATTCATCGGTTATGAGCAGAGATGTCCTTATACCCGATCGATATAATGGACAGTTGAAAATATATTTTATCAGAAGTGCTCTCCCCTAACTATGTGCCAATGCTTAAACGATTTGGGATACCTTCTTGACGGGAGCTCGAATAGCTCTTATAGGTCGGGGCCTTGGTTTTGGAACTTGGGGGCTATTATGCCCGGTTTTGAAAATCTTGAACAAGTGGGCCATAGGCCAGTGGCACAAGCAGGAGCTCGTAAACAAACATGAGATATGTGCCATAAAACTTTAATAAATGAATTGTTTGGCCATAGTACCAAGACAGTACCGACATATTTAGTCAACTAGTGGCAGTGCAATATGATAGGTCTCCAGACCAGTCAAGACAAACAGTTGCAGGTTGAGTTGAGGGTCGGGGCCGTTAGACCAGTGGCACCACAGATTATATGGCATGATAAGAAAATACTGTTTGTGCATGCACTATGATTACGGGATCATCAAAACGCCCATGAGGGGTAGTGATGCGTCCTAAGGGCCTTGGACGACCCAGTGAGTATAAGGGCAGATCGTCGTACTAGGTGACCGTGCGAAATTTGGAATAGCCCTAAGCGCATGAGACCGAGGTGGGGACGGGATGAGGTCTCTATCCTCATACGGTCACGGAGAATCAATTTCGGGATCGAGGGTCGGATGTCGCGTACATCCACTCATTCTCAGGGTAGAAGTGGACATGCTTCTATCTAGGTGGCCAGTAAAATCGCTCCGACGCCACAAGTGGGTTCAATGAACATGCTGGCCTGCGAATGTGTGTTTATCCTTCATGATGAAGGTTGTGTGTTGGGTGATGACGCACCGTGATTAAATAAGGAAATGGTGGTAAAACCTAAGATTTTAAATGAAATGATTTTTGAAAGAAAGGAGTTTGACACACTCTAATGCAATCCTTTTTCCTCAAAGTTATTTATTGAAAAACCCATTCACTGAGTAGTTGTACTCACCCCACCCTTATATCCCTTTCAGGAAATCCGGGAAAGCCTACCCTTAAAGACCATCAACTAAGGTGCCTATAAGACAGGTATGATGAAATTAAAATATCATGCAGTTTTGATTTGTGTTATTCTAGGAAAAGGTGTAGGTTTAAAGGACATCTTGCTCTTTACTGTCTATAATAAGGGGAAACCCTTTAAATAAATCGTGAGAGTGGCAGGTTGATCACGGGGATCCGACCAAACTAGGTCAGGGCGTGACAACTTTAGTGGTATCACAGCCTGTTTCCTTGAATACATAATCTAGACTAGAAAATATAGTAACTAATAGAAGTCATTTTAAAAAATTTACAGAAATATCTCCAAAGAAGGGAACCAAGAGAACTAGGGCTGCTGTCTCTAACATCGCTCAACCACCACTACCTGTAGAAACTCCAAGAGCAGCCCAGACAACCCCTCTTGGACTCAGCAGGGTGCATCAAAGATTATATGAGGAATTCACCCATGTATTTGGCCAACCTAGCCACACTCCTGAGGCAGGCACCAACTCTCGGGTTGAACCAGAAAAAGTACAATCCCACCCTCCCCCTACTAATCCAACCACTCCAACGGACATTCCTAGGATTTTCAAAACCCTCCGACAACTAGGATGTAAACCTTTCCTCAAATAAAAGGATGTTGGAACCGCTATGGATTTGTTGGCCAATACCAAGAAGTTGATGGGAATTGTTCAAATACCACCAGAGGATAGGGTGATCCTGATGGAGTTCTTCCTGAAAGGAAGCTCTAGACGGTGGTGGGACAATATCCGAAACCTACATACCACCACCCCCACTTGGGAACAATTTGAGGAGAGGTATTCAGAGGAGCACCTAGCACCCCACCTAATAAATGAGAAGAAGCAAGAGTTCATCCGGCTTCGACAAGGGCTTAACTCCATATCAGAGTATGAAACAAAATTCAACAAGTTAAGACCCTTTGCTCCCGACCCAGCTGGGCAAGCTGACATATGTTAGAGGTTTGTGGAGGCTCTCAACATGGACATTAGAGACCGTATGGGAGTACTAGGATGCCCCACAGACCTGGCAGCTGTAATCAGTATGGCTCACGAATGTGAGCTACTGGTACAAACCCGACATCGTCGAGTAGAGCAGACAACCATAAAGGGGGATAAGGATCCAAACCGTCAAGGAGGACGAAAAGAATATACCAGCCCCAAAGGAGGAAACAAAATGGTATTCCAATGGAGAAGGGGCATGCCACCACCTCCTCCCAGAATAGACCCTACCTTACCCCAAGGAAACCTCACTATCCGAAGTGCCAAAGGAACCATGAGGGAGCATGCCATACCTATTTCGCATACGGATGAGTGGGACACTTCATAAAGGATTGTCCCACCCTTAGGGAGAACAGACAGAGGAATACTCTTGGACCACCTCCAGGGAATCCCAAAAACCTCAGACCAGAAGCTACAACAAGAGTACCAGCTAGAGTATACAACCTCACTTAGGAGGAGGCTAGAGGAGACCCTAGCACTGTAGCGGGTACATCCCAGAACCCTACAAATTAGTCCAAAGAAGTCATGTAAACTAAACATCTTTTGGTTTAATAAAAGAGAATTCCTTCTAAACCATACATTTCTTAAATCAGGGTATATACAGCTATGGGGACAATAAGTGTATGCCCTCTTTGACTCCAGATCAAAGAGATCATTTATCAAGGAAGAGTTGGTTTTGAAAGTACCCCTAGAGCTCACTACACTAGTACAAAGCCTTTACATCCTTACCCCTTTAGGAGAAGGTTGATACAGGAATAAATAATTAAAGGGATGTGAGATAAGAATTGGAGGAATCAAACTTAAAGCTGACTTGATCCCGTTACCCCTAAGGGTGGTTGAAGTAATTCTAGGAATGGACTGGCTGAATAATCATCAAGCAAGGATGTACTGAAGAAGGAAGACGGTAACTTTCCACACTTCCAAAATGAAAGGACTAAAGTTCCAAGGAGATAGGAGGAAAGGAGAAGTACAATTGATGTCTCACCTAAAAGCTTAAAGGATGATACAAAAAGGATGTACAGCCTTTCTGGCCATGGTTATAGGCAAGAAGTCTGAAGAAAAAGAACTGGAAGACATTCTGGTAGTCAGATATTATCCAAAGGTTTTTCTAGAAGAGCTACTCGAACTACCTCCCAACCGACAAGTCGAGTTCACTATAGAAATAACCCCATGAACAAACCCCATATCCTAGGCCCCAAATCATATGGCTCCAACATAGCTGAAGGAATTAAAGGAATAGCTAGACGAATTATTAGAAAAGAATTTCATATGTCCAAGTCAGTCTCCATGGGGTGCTCCTATTCTATTTGTAATGAAAAAGGATGGAAGCATGAGACTGTGCATCGACTATAGAAAGCTGAACTAGGTCACCATCAAGAATTGATACCCACTCCCAAGGATAGATGATTTGTTTGACCAATTAAAGGGAGCAACTTACTTCTCTAAAATAGACCTTCAGTCGGGCTATCACCAACTTAGGATTAGAGGAGAGGACATCCCTAAGACGACATTTAGATCCAGATATGGACACTATGAATTCAGAGTGATGCCATTTGGATTAACAAATGCCCATGCAGCCTTTATGGACTTAATGAATCACATGTTCCAACCTCATTTGGACAGGTTCATGATAGTATTCATAGATGACATCCTTATATACTCACAAACCAGGTCATAACATGAAGAGCATTTGGCAACTGCATTGGAAATATTGAAGGAAAACCAATTATATGCAAAATTTTCCAAGTGTGTGTCCTGGCTGTAGGAGGTAGGATTCTTAGGGCACATCGTATCTAAGGACAGAGTTAAAGTGGATACGGCTAAGGTGAAAGCCATATCATGTTGGAAAGTTCCAAGGAATCCTATAGAAATAAGAAGTTTCTTAGGATTGGCAGGATCTTATAGGCAGTTTGTGCAAGATTTTTCTAAAATAGCAGCTCTGCTAACTCAACTCACCAGGAAGGGAGTTGAGTATAAATGGGATGAGTGTTGGGGGAAGTCTTTCCAAGAGTTAAAGACTCGACTAACAACCGCACTCGTACTCTCCATACCTGATCCTAATGCAGGAGAGTACACAATCTATAGTGATGCCTCTAGACAAGGGCTTGGTTGTGTCCTAATGCAATAGGAGAAGGTTATCACATATGCCTCGCGACAACTGAAGGTACATGAGAGAAATTACCCGACTCATGACTTGGAATTAGCTACAATAGTGTTTTCCCTAAAGATATGGTGACACTACCTCTATAGGGTTAAGTGCAGGATATACATAGATCACAAGAGCCTTAAGTACATTCTGACTCAGAAGGAGTTAAATCTCCGTTAGAGGAGATGGCTGGAATTGGTGAAGGATTATGATCTTACGATAGAATATCACCCCGAAAAGGCTAATGTGGTAGCAGATGCCTTAATTCTCAAGTATCAAACAGAGGCGGCACAAGTAAAGACAAGTTACCTACTCTTGTTACGACAATTGGGAAGGATGGAGGTGAGTATAAGGATAGACAAGCAGGAAAAATGCTTGGTGGCGAATGTGGTGGTAAGACCCAGTCTAACCGAGCATATTAAGGCTCAACAAAGGACCAATAAAGAATTCCAGCCTTATTTGGATCTGGTAAACAAAGAAAGGAAACCAGACTATGACATATGAGGTGACGGAGCACTAACCTATAAGGGTAAGGTATGTGTGTTTTAAGATAAGGAGATGAAAAGATTAATTCTAGAAGAGGCACACGATTCGATGTATGCTATGCATCCGTGCAGTACTAAGATGTATCGCACCCTCAAACAAGGATACTAGTAGAAGGGTATGAAGAGGGAAATTGTAGAATATGTAGCCCGATGTTTATCTTGTCAACATATAAAAGCATAACATCAGAAACTGTCAGGACTACTACAACCCTTACCAATTCTGGAGTGGAAATGGGAGCGCATCACCATGGACTTCGTCATGAGCTTACCGGTGACCAAAAGGGGCCAAGATGCGATTTGGGTCATAGTGGACAGATTGACCAAATCAGCACATTTCCTTCCAATAAAAGTGATGGATGCGGTAGAATAGCTTGTCGTCCTATACATGAAGGAAATCATAAGACTCCATGGTGTCCCAGTGAGTATAGTATCGGATAGAGATCCAAGATTTATCTCTAGGTTTTGGCCAAGCTTACAAAATGCCATGGGGACTAAACACCAAATGAGCACGGCATTTCACCCACAGATAGATGGTTAGTCGAAACGAACCATCCAAACCTTAGAAGACATGCTGAGAGCGTGCGTACTCACCATGAATAAAAACTAGGAGGAATACTTGTGTCTGATAGAATTCGCTTACAACAATAGTTATTAGGCTAGTATTCAGATGGCTCCCTATGAAGTACTTTATGGACAACCATGTCGTACCCCTCTATTTTGGGAAGAAGTGGAATAAAGGAAAATTGAAAGGGCAGAATTAATTAAGGATGCCATCGAGAAGATAAAATTAATAAGGAGTCATCTTAAGACCACTTAGGATACACAAAAGAGTTATGCGGACAATCGAAGGAAAGATTTGGACTTCGAGGTAGGAGATCAAGTGTTCCTCAAAGTGTACCCTCGAGGGGAATACTTAGGTTCCAACAAAGAGGAAAGTTAAAACCAAGGTATATGAGTCCATATCCCATCATTCAAAGGATAGGACCGGTAGCTTATAGATTGGAATTACCTCCTGATCTGTAGAGAATACATGATGTATTCCATATCTTAGTACTTCAGAAATATCAGCCTGTTCCTAGTCATATATTGGACCGACCTCCAATGGAACTAGAAGAGAACCTGACCTATCAATTAGAGCTGGTACGAATCATCAACCAGAGAGACAAGAATTTGAGGAACAAGAAAATTCCTATGGTCAAGGTGTTGTGGCAGAATGGACCCGTGCAGGAAGAGACATGGGAAACTGAGTCTATGATGAGGGGTAGTTACCCTCAATTATTTAACGTGTAACTATTTTAGGGAAAAACCCCTAAAAGGAGGGGAGAGTTGTAAACCCCATCCTTTAATAATGAGAAAATCAAGGAAAGAACCGGTCAGTTTTGAATTTTTAAACCGAATTAGTCTATAAACTCGATTAATAGGAAAATGGCAAATTGAGAATTTACAACTTCCATGTGACTAATAATGGTTCATAAATCTTGGAAAAGAACCTTAGGATGAATTGGGGAAGAAAAACTGGACCGGTTAAGGTGAACCAGATTCGAACTGGTTTATGAACCAAATCGACTCATAAACTGGAATCGATAGAGAGAGGGTAGATAGGGAAATTTATGGATCATAAGTGACCCAAAGAGTCCTAAAAGTCATGGAAATGGACTTGAGAAGGAATTGGAGATGAAAACCAAAATGGTTCAAGTGAACCGGATCTGAACTTATTTGGACCGGTTTGAACTACCATTGAACCAAATCCTAAATTAATTTTTCTAGGTGGCTTAAAAAATTCAAATTCGAGATTTGAAGCCACCATTAGATAGAAAATGAATTGAGATAAATTTATAAATTTTTAGATTTGAAAATTTCAGTCAAATGAGGGTGAACCGGCCAGTTTAAGCTTTGAACCCGGTTCAAAACAGTGTCGTCTTCTTCCTTCATATGATAGCGCTATTCATTCGTAGAAAAATCGCAGCAGCGCCGGTGAAGAAGAAACGTCTCCGTTCAATACATTTCTGACCATCAATGCTTGTTATAAAGATGCCAAACGAATGATCGATGAGTCCCCGAGCTCCCTATATAAAGAGCCCCTCTCCATTCATCCTCTCCATACCTGAAAACCTCACTCTCTCTTATTTACTTAGTTTTTCGGTAAGGCTCGAACAAGAGCTCCGATATAGGGTCATTTTTTAGCCAAAGAAGGCGAGGTCAGGTTCATTAGAACCAGGGAGAAGTCAGCTACACGGTGGTGACATCCATTCATTCCAACAGTCGTTGGAGGAGCGCCGGCGTGATCGAACAGTGAAGCAGCTCTGACGGACCGAAGTTACCCTGTTTTGGCCGAGTTGAAATTGGCCAATTCAAGCCCTCCTCAGGCTAAACCAAGCCCTCCCAACACTTTCTCAGCCCTTCCACGGTAGAATTAGGATGGAAAGATAAGCCAATTCGGCTCCCCTCTATAATTTTCTATCGATATTAGAGAGAGCGTCGACCGAATTTCAATGACAAAATTCTAATCTAATTTGACATCAATTGATTTCATTCTTGATCCTAGGAAGAACCTTAGGAGGAGAGCTACCTACCCAAATAGAAAGCTCAAACCATCACGCCCTCACCAGTGAGTAATCGAAGCTTTCTCTCTCTACATTTCATTTTTCGGCGAAGCTTCAATTGAGCTCGTTCCGGCATTAAAACTTGTGTTTCAAATTGCTAAAGAATCGTATGAACATGTAGAAATTCAATTTCATCTTCAATTTCAACAATTGTAAATGTTTGATCAGTCAATTTGATGAAATCAAATTCAGTTGTGTTAATAACTTGGAATTAGGGAAAAATTGGGGATTTTCGAAAATTTGAAGGACCGAGATGTAATTTCCTAAAATTGAGGGTCAATTGGGCATGATAAAAATGTTAGAGGGCCAATTGAGGAAATTTAGAATTTTGGGGGTAAAATTTACCATTTTTGTAAAGGACGGGCAAAATGGTAATTTTGGAAAAGTTGGGGGACCAAATTGGAAATTTGGGAAATTAAACCCCTTTTGTGAAATCAAATAGATTGATGTCCGAAGGGGAATTTTAAAAGGTTTGGGACTCAATTTGAGGAAAAACTAGCATTAGGGACTTAAAGTTAAAGAAAAATAACTTTACGAACCTAATTGAAAATAAATAAAAGTTTGGTTTTTATCATTCATTTGGAATAAATGAAGGCTATTAGGCTGAGAGATAATGAACCAAGACGTTCATATCGTGTAGAAACACGAAGTACCGAGAACGCTAGCAAGGACAAGCTCGGGTGAATACAATGAACCGGTCTAGTGGTATTCACTTCATTAACAGGTGAGTGGGATTTAATATCATACCTGGTTGGGTATGATAAGTACCTCGAAATGAAAACCCACTACCAAGTGGTATTTTAAACATCACAACTTAGAGGTGTGATGTGAAAATCATGCAAAAAAACTATTTATCGGTTGTAAGTAGATCATACCCAGTTGATATGATGAAACTTCCTCGAAGGAAGTTGAAAACCTATTCATCGGTTATGAGTGGAGATGTCCTTATACCCGGTCGGTATAATGGATAGTTGAAAAGATATTTTGTTGGAAGTGCTCTCCCCTGACTGTGTGCCAATGCTTAAACAATTTGGGAGACCTTTTTGACGGGAGCTCGAATAGCTCTTATAGGTCGGGGGCCTCGGTTTTGGAACTTGGGGGTTATTATGCCCGGTTTGAAAATCTTGAACAAGTGGGCCATAGGCCAGTGGGCACGAGCAGGTGCTCATAAAAAAACATGAGATATGTGCCATAAAACTTTAATAAATGAATTGTTTTGTCATGGTACCAAGACAGGACCAACATATTTAGTCAACTAGTGGAAATGCGACATGACAGTTCTCCGAACTAGTCAAGACAAACAGCCGTAGGTTGAGTTGAGGGTCAGGGTCGTTGGACCAGTGACACCACAGATTATATGGCATGATAAGAAAATACTGTTTGTGCATGCTCTATGATTACAAGATTATCAAGATGCCCATAAGGGGTAGTGATGCATCCTAAGGGCCCTTGACGACCCAGTGAGTATAAGGGTAGTTTGTCGTACCAAGTGACCATGCGAAATTTAGAGTAGCACTAAGCGCCTGAGATCAGGGTGGGGACGAGATGAGGTCTTTGTCCTCATACGGACACAGAGAATCGATTTTGGGATTGATGGTCGAATCTCGCATACATCCACTCATTCTTAAGGTAGAAGTGGATGTGCTTCTATCTAGGTGGCCGAAAAAGTCGCTCTGATGCCACAAGTGGGTTCAGTGGACGTGCTGGACTATGAATGTGTGTTTAACCTTAATGATGAAGGTTGTGTATTGGGTGATGACACACTGTGATTAAATAATTAGATGGTGGTAAAACCTAAGATTTTAACAGAAATAATTTTTGAAAGAAAGGAGTCTTGCACACTCCAATACAATCTTTTTTCCTCAAAGTTATTTATTGAAAAATCCATTAACTAAGTAGTTGTACTCACCCCCTACCTTATATCCCTTTCAGGAAATTCTGGAAAGCCTACCCTTAAAGACCATCAACTAAGATGCCTTTGAGACAGGTAAGATGAAATTAAAATATCATGCAGTTTTGATTTATGTTATTGCAGGAAAATGTGCAGGTTTAAAGGACGCCTTACTCTTTACAGTCTATAATAAGGGGAAACCCTTTAAATAAACCGGGAGAGTGGCGGGTTGATCACGGGGATCCAACCAAACCGGGTTGGGGCATGACATGAACAATATCATGAATCTGTCCAAGTGTGGTTGGAACACTCGATTCATTAAATCCAAGAAGGCTGCAGGGGCATTTGTTAATCCGAATGGCATTACTCTAAACTCATAATGTCCATATCGGGACTGAAATGTCGTCTTATGAATGTCCTCATCTCAGATCCTGAGTTGGTGATAGCCCGAATGATGGTCTATCTTGGAGAAGTAAGCCGCTCCTTTTTATTGGTCGAATAGGTCATCGATCCGTGTGAGTAGGTATATGTTCTTGATGGTGACCTGATTCAACTTCATATAATATATGCACAGTCTCATGCTCCCATTCTTTTTCTTCACAAATAGGACTGGCGCACTCCATGGAGACTGGCTAGGACGAATAAAATTCTTCTCCAATAGTTCATTCAGTTGCTCCTTCAATTCCTTCAGTTCCGCTAGAGTCATGTGATAAGGGGCTTGGGATATGGGGTTTGTTTCAGGGATAATTTCTATTGTGAATTCCACTTGTCAACTAGGAGGTAGTCTAGATAGTTCTTCCCGAAATACTTCTGGATAATGTTTAACCACCGGAATGTCTTTGAGTCCCTTCTCTTCAGACTTTTCGTTGATGACCATGGCCAAGAAGGCGGTACAATCTTTCTGTATCATCTTTTGGTATTTTATATGGGACATCATCTATACTTTACCCGTCTTTTGGTGTCTTTGAAATTTTAGTCAGTTTGTCTCAGGATTGTGGAAGGTCACAGTCTTCTTTCCACACTCCATCCTAGTTTGATGGTTATGTAACTAATCCATCCCAAGGATCACTTCTACCTCCTTCAGGGGTAATGGAATCAAATCTGCTTCGAGTTTGATTCCTCCAATCTTTATCTCACATCCCTTTAATTGTTTGTTCCAATTTAACCCTTCTCCTAAGGGTGTGAGGATGTTGAGACATTGTCCTAGAGGAGTGAGTTCTAGGGGTAAACTTGGAATTAAGTCCTCCTTGATGAAGGATCTCTCAACTCCTGTGTCGTAGAGGGCGTAGACCTGTTGTCCCCATAAATGCACATACCCTAATTGAAGAAACATATATTTTTAGAGGAATGCTTTCTTTATTAAATACAAAATTTCGATTACAAGACTTTTCTTAAGCTAATTGGGAGGGTTTTAGGATGTACCCGCTACAGTACAAGGGTCTTTCCTTGCCTCTTCCTGGGTGAGGTTGTATACCCTAGTTGGTACTCTAGCTGTAGCATCTGACCTAGGATTCTTGGGGCTCCCTTGTGGTGGTTCAATTTTATTCCTCTGCTTGTTCTCCCTGAGAGTGGGGCATTCCTTTGCAAATTGCCCCACTTGTCAGCATGCAAAACAGGTCAAGCATGCTCTCTCATGGTGCCTTTGGCACCTAGGATAGTGAGGGTTTCCTTGGGGCAAGGTGGGGATTACTCTTTGGAGAGGTGGTGACATGTCCTTTCTCTTTTGAAATGTCACTCTATTTACCCATCTTGGACCATTATTCTCCTTCCATCCACCCTGATGGTTCTAACCCTTATCCTCCTTCCAGGTCGCCTGCTCCATCCGACGACGTTAGGTCTGCACCAATTGCTCACACTCATGAGCCATACTTATTACCGCCACCAGGTCCATGGGGCGTCCTAGTACTCTCATACCATCTCGTATGTCCATATTGAGACCATCCACGAACCGCTAGCATATATATGTTGGCACAACCTGGCTAGGAGCAAAGAGTCTTAACTCATTGAATTTTGTTTCATACTCCAATATGGAGTTAAGCCCTTACCGAAGTCTAAGGAAATCTTGCTTCTTCTAGTTAATCAAATGAAAGGTCAGGTACTCCTCCATGTACCTCCCCTCAAATTGATCCCATGTGGGGTTGGAGGTATGTAGGTTTTGGACATTGTCCCACCACCTTTTGGCACTTCCCTTTAGGAAGAATTCTGTCAGGATCACCATGTCCTCTGGTTGTATCCTGACTATTCCCATCAGCTTTTTAACATTTTCCAGCCAATCCATGGCAGCACCATCATCTTTCTCTCTGAGGAAAGGCTTACACCCTAGTTAATGGAGAGTCTTGAGATTTATGGGAATGTCTACTAAAGGGGGATCGCTACTAGGAAGAGGATGGGATTGTACCTTCTCTGGTTCAACTTGAGAGTTGGTGCCCACCTCAAGGACAAGGTTAGGTTTCCCAAATACACGGGTGAACTTCTCGTACAACCTCTAATGTTTTGAGATAAGTCCAGGAGGGGTTGTATGGGCTCCTCGTGGAGTTTCCACAAGTAAGGGTGTTTGGGTAGTGTTGGAGACTGCATCTCTAGTTCTCTTGGTTCCTTTCTTGGGAGCCATTCTAAAAATTTTTAAATCATCCCAATTAGTTACTATGTTCTCTAGTCTTGATAATGTATTTGAGGAACCCGCTGAGCAACCCGCTACTCTCCCAGTTTATTAAGGGTTTTCCCCTTCTTTAAACCACGAGGAATAAGGTGTCTTTTAGACCGATACCTTTCCTTGAATAACATTAATCAAAACTGTATAAAATTAAACTTACATATCTGTCTTGTAGGCTTAACTAGCAGAAGGTCCTTAGGAAAATTTTTCCCTCGAAAACATGAAAAGGGGTAAAGGGAAGGGGTGAGTTTGACAACTCAATGAATGGGTGTTTAAAATATGAGTTTCTGAAAAATATTTTTAATTGGAGTGTGTCAGACTCCTTATTTTAAAATCCTTGCTTCCTCAATTTTCAAAACAATTACTCATCATTTACCATAGTTTGTGTGTTTAACAATCAACACACACCCTTCATCATGAAGGGATCACACATTCACAAGGCAACCCGTCCACTACACTCACTTGTGGCGTCGGAGCAACTTTACCAGCCACCTGGATTGAAGCCCATCCACTTCTACCCTGGGAATGAGTGAATGTACGCGACATCCAACTCTCAAACCTAGAAAGAAACTCTATATCCATGGGAGGACAGAGACCTCATCCCGACCCCACCCCAATCTCATGTGCATGAAGCTACGTCGAGCTTCCCTTGACCGCTAGCATGACAAACTGCCCTTATCTCTACCATGTCATCTAGTAGCCGCTATGACGCATCACTACCCCTTTTGGGCGTCTTGATGGTCCCAAACCTCATTGAATGCAAAAAATAATAATTTTTCATATAAGCCATTTAATTTTTGGTGCCACTAGTCCAACGGCCCCGACCCTCAACTCGACGTGTAGTTGTTTGTCTAGACTAGTCCGCCGACCTATCTTGTCGCACTGCCACTAGTCCATCGAGTATGTCACTCCTGTCTTAGTACCATGGCCAAATCACATCATTCATTAAAGTTTTCATGGCTTAACATAATATTTTTTTATGAGCTCCTGCTCGTGCTAGCTAGCCTTGTGCCCACTATATGAAATTTTCAAAATTGGGCATTTTAGCCCTCAAGTTCCAAAACCGAGGCCACTGGCCTATCTGAGCTTTTGAGCTCCCATCAAGAAGGTCTCCCAAAATGTTTAAGTAGTGGCACACAGTCATGGGAGAGCACTTCTGACAAAAATAACTTTTCATCTATCTATCACACCAATCGAGTGTGAGGACATCTCCGCTCATAATCGATAAGCGGGTTTTCTACTTCCTTTGAGGAAGTTCATCATATCATCAGTGTATGATCTACTTACAACCAATAAGTAGTTTTTTAATGTTTTTCTTACATCACCCCTACCGGGTGTGATGTTAAAATCCCAAAAAGTAGCGGGTTTTCATTTCCAAGGTCCAACCGGGTATGATATGAAAATTCCCACTCACTCGATAATGCAGAGAATTCCTCTTAACCGGCTCATTGCCTCCATGCGAGCTTATCTTTATTGGGGTTCTCGATATTTCGTGTTCTTATACAATATGAACATCCTTGTTCATTATCCTTTGGCCTAATAACCTTCATTCATCATAAATGAATAAAATGCCCAAACTTTTAGTTATTTGTATTTAGGTCCCTAAAGTTCTTTTTCTTTAACTTTACCTCCTTAGTACCAATTTTCCCCCAAATTGAATGCCGAAACTTCTAAAATTTACTTTCAGACCTCAATTTATTCAAAATCACAAAAAGGGGTTTAAGTTTCCTAAATTCCCAATTTGGTCCCCTACTTTACAAAAATAGTAAATTTCACCCCAAATTTTCCAAAAATTAAACAACTGGTCCTCCAACATCTTTTCCATGACCAATTGACCCTCAATTTTGGTAAATTACACTTTAGTCACTCGAATTTTTGAAATCCCCAATTTTCCCCAAATTGTTTTCCCAATTTACCCCTTTCAACCTAACCGAATTTGATTTCAACAAATTGACTGTTCAATCGAGGTTAATTGTTGAAATGGAAGGTATATTTGAGTTCTTACACATCCATACAATTCAATTGCACTTTGAATTGCCTGAATTGGTGTCGAGATGAGCTCAAACAAATCTTTATTGAAAAACTAGACGTAGAGAGAGAAATCTTCGAAAGCTTACCGTCGGGGGTGTGGCGGTCCGAGCTTTTGATCTAGGCAGATAGAACTCGTCATGAGGTTCCTCCTAGAATCAAGAATCACCTCAATTAATGTCGAATTGAGGGAGAATTTGGTTAGTAAAGTGTTGTGGGTTCTCTCTCTAGCACTGATCGGAAATTAATAGAGGGGAGTCAAATTGGCCTACTTTTCTGCTCTAATTTGGTCGTATAAGGGCTGATGGAGTGTTGGGAGAGCTTGGTTTGGCCTGAGTAGGGATTGAATCAGCTGATTTCAGCTCAATAGAAATAGGACAGCTTCGGTCCGTCGGAGCTGCTTCATTGTTTGATCACGCTGGAGTTTCTCTAGCGATCCTCAGAGTAATTGGAGACCACCTCGGGTAACTGACTCATCCCCGAGTTTAAAGAATCTGACCATTCCTTCTTTGGCTCAAAAAAACCCCTATGTCGTAGCTCTAGTTCGAGATTCATTGAAAAATTGAGTAGTTGAGAGAGTGTAAACCTCGTCATTTGATAACGAGAAAACTAGGGAAAGAACCGATCAACTTTAAATTTTAAACCGAATTGGTCTACAAGCTTGATTAATAGGAAATGAGCAAATTGAGAATTTACAAATTCCAAGTGACTCAAAATGGTTCATAAATCTTGGAAAAGAACCTTAGGATAAATTGGGGAAGAAAAATTGGACCGGTTCAAGTGAACTGGGTCCAAACTGGATAGAAGTTATTTATGAACCGAATCGACTCATGAACCGGAATCTATATAGAGAGGGTAGATCAAAAAATTTATGGATCCCAAATCATCCAAAGTGTCCTAAAAGTCATAGAAATGGACCTGAGAAGGAAATTAGAGATGAAAACCAAATTGGTTTAGGTGAACCGAATCCGAACCGGTTTGGACCGGTTTGAACTACTATTGAACCAGATTCTAAATTCATTTTTCTAGGTGGCTTAAAAATTGAAATTCGAGATTTGAAGCCACCATTTGATAGAAAATGAATTTAGATAAATTTAGAAATTTTTAGATTTGAAAATTTTGGTCAAATGAGGGGTGAACTAGCCGGTTTAAGATTTAAAATCAGTTTGGACCGGTCCGGTCCGGTTTGGAACAGTGTCATCTTCTTCCTTCAGATGACAGCACTATTTACCTTTCAAAAAATCGAAGCAGCACTGATGAAGAAGAAACATCTCCATTCAATACATTTCAGCAATCAATTTCTGTCATAAAGGTGCCAAATGGATAGCCAACAAGTCCCCGATCTCCCTATATAAAGAGCCACTCTCCATTCATTCTCTCCACACATGAAAAGCTCACTCACTCTTAGTTGTTTAGTTTTTCGGTGAATCTCAAACCAAAGCTCTGATATCGGGTCATTTTTTAGCCAAAAAAGGCAAGGTTAGGTTCATTAGAACCGGGGAGAAGTCAACTATACGGTGGTGACATCCATTAGTTCCGAGAGTTGCTAGAGAAGCGTCGACGTGATCGAATAGTGAAGCAGCTCCGGCGGACCAATGCTGCCCTATTTCGGCCGAGTTGAAATCGGCCAATTCGAGCCCTCCTCAAGCCAAACCAAGCCCTTCCAACACTTCCTCAGCCCTCCCACAACCAAATTAGGATAGAAAGGCAAGCCAATTCGGCTCCCCTCTGTAATTTCCGATCCGTGTTAGAGAGAGAGTTGGTCAAATTTCAAAGACGAAATTCTAATCCAATTCTACATCAATTGATGTAATTCTTGATCCTAGGAAGAACCACAGGTGGAGAACTACCTGCCCAGATAGAAAGCTTGGTCCATCGTGTCCTCATCGGTGAGTAATCGAAGATTTCCCTCCAGCGAATCTCTATTTGAGCTCGTTCCGATGTTAAAACTTATGATTCAAATTGCTAAAGAATCATATGAACATCTAGAAACTCACGTTCAACTTCAATTTCAACAATTCGAAGCATTTGATCAGTCAATTTATTGAAATCAAATTCGGTTAGGTTAAAAAGTTGGAATTGGGGAAAACATTGGGGAATTTCAAAAATTTGAAGCACCAAAATGCAATTTTCTAAAATTGAGGGTCAATTGGGCATGGTAAAAATATTAGAGGGCCAATTGAGGAATTTTAGAATTTTTGGGGTAAATTTTACCATTATTATAAAGGAAGGGCAAAATGGTCATTTTGGAAAAGTTGGGGGACCAAATTGGAAATTTGGGAAATTAAACTCCTTTTTGTAAAATTTAATAAATTGAGGCTCTAAGGGGAATTTTAACAGTTTTGAGACTCAATTTGAGGAAAAACCAGCATTTGGGACTTAAAGTAAAAGAAAAATAACTTTAGGCACCTAATTGCAAATAAATAAAAGTTTGGTTTTTATCATTCATTTGTAATGAATGAAGGCTATTTGGCCGAGAGATAATGAAACGAGATGTTTATATCATGTAGGAACACGAAGTATCGGGAACGCCATCAAGGACAAGCTCGCATGAATACAAGGGACTGATCTAGTGGAATTCACTACATTGACGAGTGAGTAGGATTTTATATCATAACCGATTGGGGATGATAAGTAACTCAAAATGAAAACCCACTACCAAGTGGTATTTTAAACATCATAACTTAGAGGAGTGATGTGAAAATCGTGAGAAAAAACTACTTACCTGTCGTAAGTAGATCATACCCGGTTGGTATGATGAAACTTCCTCGAAGGAAGTTGAAAACTCGTTCATCGGTTATGAGCGGAGATGTCCTTATACTCGGTTCGTATAATGGACAGTTGAAAACATATTTTTGTCGGAAGTGCTCTCCCCTGACTGTGTGGCAATACTTCAACGATTTGGGAGATCTTCTTGACTGGAGCTCGAATAGCTCTTATAGGACGGGGGCCTCGGTTTTGGAACTAGGAGCTCCCGGTTTAGAAAATCTCGAACAAGTGGGCCATAGGCCAGTGGGCACGTGTAGGAGCTCATAAACAAACATGAGATATGTGCCATAAAACTTTAATAAATAAATTGTTTGGCCATGGTTCCAAGATAGGACCGACATATTCAGTCAACTAGTGGCAATGCGACATGACAGGTATCCGGACCAGTTAAGACAAACAGTTGTAGGTTGAGTTGAGGGTTGGGGTCGTTGGACTAGTGGCACCACAGATTATATGGCATGATAAGAAAATACTGTTTGTGCATGCACTATGATTACAGGAACATCAAGACATCCATGAGGGGTAGTGATGCCTAAGGGCCCTGGATGACCTGATGAGTATAAGGGCAATTCGTCGTACCAGGTGACCGTGCAAAATTTGGAGTAGCACCAAGCGCATGAAATCGGGGTGGGGACGGGATGAAGTCTCTGTCCTCATACGGACACGGAGAATTGATTTCGAGATTGAGGGTCTAATGTCACGTACATCCACTCATTCTCAGGTTAGAAGTGGACGCACTTCTATCTAGGTGGCCAGTAAAGTCGCTCCGACGCCACAAGTGGGTTCAGTGAATATGCTGGCCTGCGAATATGTGTTTGACCTTCATGATGAAGGATGTGTGTTGGGTGATGACACACCATGATTAATTAAGGAAATGGTGATATAACCCGAGATTTTAAATGAAAGGATTTTTGAAAAAAAAGAGTCTGGTACACTCCAATACAACTCTTTTCCTCAAAGTAAAATTTTGAAAACACATTCAATGAGTTGTAGAAACTCACCCCTCCTTTCTATTCCCTTTTTAGGAAAAGAGAAAATGACTAGGAATAATACCAACCCTCTATCTGGTATGCTTAAATTTCCTTAAGCTTGCATTTTATTTGATATATGTCTTTCTAGGGAACAAGGTCAAATTACACCTGGCTATGGAGTAAACCCCGTCCTTTGATAATGAGAAAACTGGGGAAAGAACCGGTAAGTTTTAAATTTTAAATCGAATTGGTGTACAAGCTCGATTATTTGGAAATAGGCAAATTGAGAATTTACAACTTCCATGTGACTCAAAATGGTTCATAAATCTTGGAAAAGAACCTTAGGACAAATTGGGGAAGAAAAACTGGACTGGTTCAAGTGAACCGGGTCCGAACCGGATAAAACCAGTTTATGAACCGAATCGACGGCCCCGACCATCAACTCGACCTGCAGCTATTTGTCTCAACTATTCCGTCGACTTGTCATGTCGCACTGCTG
This sequence comes from Trapa bicornis, assembly GCA_030064425.1. Lineage (NCBI taxonomy): Eukaryota > Viridiplantae > Streptophyta > Magnoliopsida > Myrtales > Lythraceae > Trapa > Trapa bicornis. The sequence continues at coordinate 5,451,064 of CM057759.1, forward strand.
CTAATCCATCGAGTATGTTGGACCTATCTTGATAACATGGCCAAATTACATCATTCATTAAGGTTTTCATGGTTTAACATCATATTTGTGTACGAGCTCCTACCCGTGCCAATTGGCCTTGGGCCCACTATAAGAGATTTTCAAAATCGGGCATTTTAGCGCCCAAGTTCCAAAACCGAGGCCTCCGGACTATCTGAGCTATTCGAGCTCCCGTTAAGAAGGTATCTCAAAATGTTTAAGCAGTGGCACACGGTCAAGGGAGAGCACTTCTAACAAAAATAACTTTTCACCTGTCCATCACACCAATTGGGTTTGAGGACATCTCTGCTCATAATTGATAAGTGGGTTTGAGGACATCACAATATGAGTATGTCATAATTGTAAGTAGACCAACCGGGTATGATCTACTTACAACTCCTGTTAAGTAGTTTTTTCGTGTAATTTCTCACATCATCCCATCCAGGTGTGATGTTAAAATGCCACTTAGTGTAGTGATTTTTCATTCCAAGGTATTCATCATCCCAATCGGGTATGATTTGAAAATTCTCACTCACCCGATAGTGCAATGAATTCCTCTTAATTGGCTCTTTGCCTCCACGTGAGCTTGTCTTTGCTAGCATTTCAGGAACTTCATGTTCCTAAATGATATGAACATCCTTGTTCATTTACATTTGGTCTAATAGCCTTCATTCATTATGAATGAATGAAATACTCAACTTTTAATTAATTGCATTTAGGTCCCTAATGCCAATTTTTCCTAAATTAAGTCCCGAAACTTCTAAAATTCCCTTTAGGACCTCAATTTATTCAAAATCACGAAAAGGGGTTGAAGTTTCTCAAATTTCCAATTTGATCTCCAATTTTTCAAAAATTACCGTTTTGCCCATACTTTACAAAAATAGTAAACATGACCCCAAAATTTCCAAAAATTGACCAATTCGTCCTCCAACATCTTTTCTATGGCCAATTGGCCCTCAATTTTAGGAAATTGCACTTTAGTCACTCGAATTTTTTAAATCCCCAATTTTCCCCTAATTTCCCCCCTTTCAACCTCGCCGAATTTAATTTCATCAAATTGACTAATAAATCGAGGTTAATTGTTGAAATTGAAGGTAAAATTGAGTTTCTACACATCCTTACGATTCAATGGAACTTTGAATCATGTCATTTGGATCCAAATTAAGTTGAAACTAAGCTTCATCAAAAAATTGGACTTAAAGAGAGAAAGCTTCGAAAGATTACCATCGGGGGTGCGGTGGTCTAAGCTTTCAATCTAGGAAGATAGCTCTCGTCCTAAGGTTACTCCTATGATCAAGAATCGCATCTATTCATGCTGAATTGAGGGAGGATTTGGTCGGTGAAGTTTCATCGGTTCTCTCTCTAACACTGATCGGAATTTACAAAGGGTAACCAAATTGGCTTACCTTTCTACTCTAATTCGGTTGTATGAGGATTGTGGAAGTGTTGGGAGAGCATGGTTTGGCCTGAGAAGGGCTTGAATTGGCCATTTTTAGCTTAGCCAAAATCGGACAGCTTCGGTCCATCGAAACTTCTTCACTGTTCGATCACGCAGGCGTTTCTCTAGCGATCCTTAGAGCAAATGGAGACTACCGTCGAGTAGCTGACTTCTCCCCAAATCTAAATAACCCGACATCACCTTATTTGGCTTAGAAAAACGCCCATGTCAGAGCTTTGGTTCGAGCTTCACCAAAAAATGGAGTAGTAGGGAGAGAGATGAGTTTTCAGGTGTGAGGAGGATGAATGAGGAGGAGCTCTTTATATAGGAAGCTTAAGGACTTCTTAGCTGTTCGTTTGGCGCCTTTATGGTGGTCTTTCATTGCTTGAAAATCCCTGACTGGAGACTTTTCATCTTCTTCGGCGCTGCTTGATTTTCTGTCGAGTGAACAGTGTTGTCATTTGAAGGAATAAGATGACACTGTTCCGAACTGGTCCAAACTAGGTTCAATGCTTAATCCGACCGATTTAGGCCCAATTCAACTAAGTTTTTCAAAATAAAAAATTTGTAAATTCATCTAAATTCATTCTCTATCAAATGGTGGCCTCAATTCTTAAATTGAAATTTTCTAAGCCACCTAGAAAAATGAATTTAGAAACCATTTCAATAGTGGTTCAAAACCGGTTCAGGTGCAGTTCACTTGAACCGATTTGGTTTTCACCTCCAATTAATCCTAAAGTCCTTTCTCATGACTTTTGTAACTCTTTAGTCACTTGAAATCCATAAATTTCCCGGTTTGCACTTTCTCTATAGGTTATTGTTTATAAAATGACTCGGTTTTCTCTTTGGAAATGATCGGTTTTTTTCCCGATTTTCTTATTATCAAAGGACGGGGTTTACAAGATACCTCAAGTGGCATGACTAGAGTGGGAAACTCTATAAGTACCCCACAAGTTGAGGTACAAGATTTATGGAAAGGAGAAAAAGGAGATGAACCCCACATAAATAGATAGGACGTGATGAGAAGGGAAGTACTAAGATACAAATCTCAATTTTTTTATTTGTCCATTCAAAACGAGACACCCACAAGTGTTGAGTCAAATGAAAGGCTTCACCTAGAGATGGATACCTAAATGTCCTTGGGAGTATCATCATAATGGAGGCTGGTAGATAGGAATACCAGTGAGACAATGCCTAAGTGAGATTTCATGGCGAGTAGGACTTGAAAATTTAGAAAAATCGAAAGAAAAACCACTCCTTGTGATAAGTAGGGTACTGCCGTAACTGGGAGGTTACGAGGAAAGGTACATGAGAAAATTTAAGATTGAAAAAATAAATGAATAAATAAACTAGAAGAGGGTTTGATTGCTAGACCGTGGTAGGACGGTTACAACAAAAGGAGACAAGAAGGATGTGTATATATTAACGAGAATGGAAGAAGCTAAGAATACCAGGTGGTATTAACAAAACTTTATGAAATTGAGAAAATAGGAAGAGTAAGGGAGATAAGAGGCAAGAATCCATGAAAAAATGATTAAGTTTTGAGGACAAAACTCCTAAAAGGAGGGGAGTCGCTATAATAATAGAACTTTTGGAGCCCGAGTTAAGCCCACGTGGACCGGAAACCAAGTGTGAACTGAGAATAGAATCCTGAACTGGGAATAAAACTCTAAGTCGGGAATGTAAGTTTTGAGTTAAAGACAAAAGCCAAAACCGGGAATGGGACCCTAAGCCAAGAATGGAACTAGAGTCGGGATTTGGAAAGTCGGGATTTTCAACATAACCCAATGATGAATATAGGATAGGAAATCCGAAGCTGGGATTACGGATCCGATCAGATTTGGGATCATGTTCTCGGACAGGGAAACCAAGATTTTTGGGAAAAGCCGATTTCCACCTGAACATGGCTAGGATTTAGAAATTAATTAAAAAAGGAACAAAATGGTTATTTAAAATTTTAAAAAATGGAAAAAAAAAAGAATAAAGGAATGAGTTGGGTGAACCTATCTAATCGAACTCACCTCGAGTCACCGATCACCGACTGATAGTTTCTGCTGCACCGCTTCAAGATGTGGCTCTAATTAACTTGATTTTTTATCAATTTGATTGCTAAAACTTGGATAGATCTACTAGAAACTGAGCTAGAAGCCTAATGATTGAGTTAATTGCATTTAGGCTTCATAGATTATTCGATATTGTCATTCAAAATGAGAAATCTCATCCTCAAACGGCTCTCGAACCTCCATTCAGTAAAATGAGCATATCTCTCTCGTCCGACCACCAAATGAGGTGATCTTGATGTAAAAGGGACAATAATTAAGTCCTCTAGAGATCCATGTATGACTCCCTACCTGGTAGTGGCTGAAAAGGGCTGCTAAGTCATTTTGGCCGATCCCGCCTCTAGACAACAGAATTGGCCATCGTCGTTGGCACTTTCAGTGGCTAATTCTTTGTCCCCTAGCCACTACTCTAGCTTCCACCAATGCCAAATTGTCATAACGCCTCCCCTATACACCTCCATGAATAGGGGCAACCTCCATAAAGGAGAAATTAGCCAGTAGGAGCCAATCTCTGTCAGTGGGTCTGTGTAGTTCATCTTGACTACGACCAATCGATGACAAATTCCTCCTAACTATGGTGATCACTTGGCTAGCCACCACCACATAAAGGTTTGCTTGGACTTGGCTACAAAATGCCTAATGTCTGGTCAGCTCTTCAGCCACCTCCAGTGAGAATTTCTGTCGACACCATCTATTGCTTAATTTTAGCCAGTTTTGGAAAACAAATAAATTCGATCGTGGTTGGCCGATGTAAGCCCTCCACTCCTTTCACGAGTTATTAAGAGTATTTTAAGATTAATTGGGGGTAAATTGTGTATTTAGAAGTTCATTTTATTTGAATTCCAATGTTTAGGGAATAAATTGTAATTTTGGAAAGTTTGGGGACCAAATTGCAAATATGGAAAAATATGAAAAATGTCCCTAAGAGTAGCCTAAGAGGTATAGAAGTGATTTTAAGATAAATAAGGATGTCTAAAGTCATTTTCAAGAATTCAAAAGCAAAAACTAGAAATATAGTGTAAAGGAGGCGAAGTGGTAATTTTGCCCAAATTAGGGCAAAATGGTTAATTTCGCCCAAATTAGGCCAAAATGGTCAATTTCGCCCAAATTAGGGCAAAATGGTCAATTTTGCCCAAAGGGATGTCAAATAGTTCATTTTGAACTATGGAGGGCAACATGGTATTTTTTCTAAAGTAAATATGCAAAAATAAATATTTTTTTGTAAATAAGGGTTAAAATAGTATTTTTTTTCCCATTTTATTGACCAAAATGTAATTAATACATTTTCGAGGCCCAAGTGTGTTTAAAGAAATCATGAGAACCCAAATGAGAAACTTGAGAAGTCTAGGGTCCCAATTGAGGACCTTTTAATGTTTAGCGGCAAAATGATAATTTTGCCCCACTTAAGGACCAAAATGTAAACTTTGGGAAAAGTTAGGTTATCTTAAAAAAGGACTTAGAAACTTTGGGGCATTTTGGTGAATAAGAGCTAATTTAATCTAACCTTGATTTTGAAGGAAATCATAGGCGGGGTTAGTAATTCTGAAGGGTAATCGACACATTAGTTGAGAGAACCTAGCCCGAGGGGCAAAACCATAATTAGTGGAAAATTACGTGATAATAGTTTGGTAGACCTATAAACTAATTTTCTTGTGCAATTTGATTCATGTAGAATGAAGAGTGTGGTGGATCACACAAAGATCGCACAACCACAAATAGAGGAAATAACAGTCGGGATGAACAAGTCCCAATGAAAATGGTGAGTGGGTGTTTTTTATAGCGTGCCCTATTGGACCCCCTGAGTTTTAATCACTACTCACTTGTGAGACCTTGTGTGTTAAAGCAGCAAGCTTTATCTTAAATGTTCATCTAAGAAGTGAGAATAAATAATAGCATGCCCACAAAATCAAATACTGTTTTTAAAAGTGAGTAAGAACCTGGCATGATGATCGAGGTATGAAACGATTATCGGTTTTGAGAAAATGGGGAAAACTATTTTGGATTAGAGACATTGTGTGAATTAGGGAGTGGGTCAGACTCAAAGTATGTATGCATTACTATTATAGTGACAAGGTCACGGATCATGCTATGAGACCCGAGTCTAAGGCCGTTGGGCTAGTTGTTTGATAAGGGAAGCCGACTCCATTAGAGTCGAGCTCCTAGTGTTTGTGCACACGTCATTAAGGTGAGATGACTAGATAGGGTCACAACTCATGAAGTTATTCCATGTGTTAGCATGTTGGTTGTTGCATGAATTCTTATGTCATGAGGATGGGGAAGTCAAGTACGAGTGCGCCAAGCACCCGGTAACGTAGTGTCTAGAGCACCGTTATGAGAAATGGCCATGAGTGCCACGATGATGACTTGAAGTCATAAGATTGTTATTTTGAATACAGCTATGGGAGAACAGGGGTGACAAATGGATGCCTTCATGGTTGTATCATCACTCATGGGGAAAATGGAAAGGAGATTGAGGAGTGCAAAGTGTAATTTTCCATGTTTACCAAGACACCCAAAATACGTATGGGTATCATCCTTGTACACCTTTGCGATGAGTAGATGGCAGAACAAGTCATATTTTTAGGGGCTATGTGTCACGTCCCGACCCAGTTTGGTTAGATCTCTGTGAGCAACCCACCGCTCCCTTGGTTCAAGAGAGGTTTCCCCTTCTTTTAGTCAAGAGGAGTCGGGCGACATTTCAAATCTTGTTCCCTATAATAACATAAATCAAACTAAAGCAAGTTAAAATAACTTTAAGCATACCGGATGGAGGATACATCTTTCCGAGCTCTCTTGGTTAATCTCCTTACTCTAGAAAAAGGAATTAAGGGAGAGGGTGAGTTTCTACAACTCAGTGAGCGGATGTTGGGTGTGAGTTTTCAAAAACATGGGTTATCGAAACCATGCCAAGGTTTAACATTCATTTTTTAAGGATTTTCTCAAATCTCAAATCTCAGGAGTTTTTCCATTTTCATATTAGGTATGTTTAGCTCTCTTAGCACATCCCCTTGCCTCGGGAGGTGTTTAGCAAACAAACACACGCCCTTCATCAAGAAGGGTACAAACATTCATATGGCAATCCCAGACTGCACCCACTTAGGGATCAGCATGACTTTGCTATCCATCCAGATATAAGTCCCAAAATTCTACCCTGAGTCTAAGTGAACGTCCCATATGTCTGATCCTCATACTCGAAATCCACTTCATGTCCCTATGTGGATGGAGACCTCATCCTGACCCCACCCCAGTCTCATACGCAAGAAGCTCCCAGAGCTTCATTACTAACTAGCACGACGAACTGCCCTTATATCCACCATGTCATATAGCAGCCCTTGAAACCCTTCACTACCCCCTAGGGCGTCTTGATGGTCCCATATCCATGAGTGCATGCACAAACAATAATTTTTCATGATCAAGCCATTCTCTTTGGTGCCGACAGTCCAATAGCCCTGACACTCAATTCGACCTGCAACTGTTTGTCTAGACCGATCCGTCAACTTAGCCTTGACGCACTGCTGCCAACCTATCAAGCATTGTCGATCCTGACTCGATACCATGGAAAATCACACAATCATTTTTTTCCATTTTAAATAGGAGTTTTCATGGCTCTTCCTAATCATGTTTGTTTATAGGCTTTAGCATGTACCCACTACATGTGTTTTTCCAAAACTCAGCCTTGAGCCCTATGAGTTCAAAAACCAAAGCCCTCGGCCTGGTAAAGCTATCTAGTTCCCATCAAGAAGGTCTACCAAATTGTTTAAGCAGTTGTCACACAGTCAGGGGAGAACACTTCTGACAAAATCTCTTTTAGTTCATCAAACTAACCGAGTGTGATGATAGATCCACTTACAACTAGTATGCAGGTTTTTCCTTTCCTTAAGGAAGCTCATCATACCAACCGGGTATGATGTTTATTTGATCCCACTCACAGCCAATTAGTAGGTTTTTAGCTTTAAAAACGTGCTCATCATCCCAATTGGGTATGAAGTATAATGTTTCCACTCACAACCGGCAGGTAGGTTTTTAATTTAATAAAGGTGTGCTCATCACCCCAACCGTGGATGACATTTAAAATGTCCCGCTCACAGTGGATTTTTAGTTCAAAACGTGCTCATCACCCCAACCGGGCATGATGTTAGAAAATTTCCACTCACAACTGGTAAGTAGATTTTTAGCTTTAAACTTTCTCATCACCCCAACCGGGTATGACGTTAAAATATCCCATTCACGGTGGCTTCCAATTTAGAAAATGTACTCATCATCCCAACTGGTATGATTTATAAAGTTCTCACTCACAACCGGCAAGTAGATTTTTAATTTAATAAAGATGTGCTCACCATCTCAACTGTGAATGGCATTTAAAATGTCCAACTCACCTGGTGACTCTGAGGCTTTCGTCCCTAGTCGGTTCTCCAAGTCTGAGTTTGGCTACCTTATTAGCGTTCTGGTCTCAAGAGTCCCTACAGGGTTACACCACCCTTTTATGTTAGGGTTTGGCGTAAAAGCTTCTTAGCTTTTTTGTATTGACTACTAGGCCCAAATTTTCTAGTTTATTACACATAGATCCCTAAAGTTCATACTTTTTACTTTAGATCTCTAGTGTTAAATTTCCCCCAAATTAACTCCTAAGGACTTCTAATATCCTCTTTGGGTCCTTAGTTTACTTAAAATTGAGTAATGGGCTCAAGTTTTCCAAATTCCCAAATTGGTCCCCATTTTTTTCAAAAATTATGATTTTACCCCTACTTTCCAAAAATAGTTGTTAGTCTCCAAATATTTCAAAAATTGACCAATTGGTCCCCTACATCTTTCTCATTGCCAGTTGACCTTCCATTTTGAGATATTGCATGGAGATCCCTCAATTTTTTGAATTCCCCAATTTCTACCCCTTTATTGACCGAATTTGATTTTTTTTCAAATTAGTCATTCAATTGGAGTTATTTCTTCAAATTGATGATATGAAGCAGTTTCTACACCTCCATACAATTCAATTGCACTTTGAAATGCGGGATTTGGGTTCAAAACGAGCTAAAATGGAGCTTCATCGGAAAATTGGACATACAGAGATAAATCTTCGAAAGCTTACCGTTGGAGTCATAGCAATCCGTGTTCTTGATCAGTGTAGATAGCTCTTGTACTTTGGGTCTTCCTAGGGTCAAGAATTGGAGCAATTGTTGTTAGGATTAGTGGCAATTCGATCAAAGAATTCTATCAATTTCTCTCTCTAGAACTGTATTATAACAACGGAGAAGGGTCAAATTGGCTTACCTTTTGCCTCTGTAGTGGTCGTCCAATGGTTGAGGGGGTTGTGGAAGGGCTAGATTCGACCACAAGAGGTTGGAATTGGTCGTATTCCGATCGGTCGAAACATTGCAGCTTCGGTCCACTAGAGTTGCATCACTGTTTGAGCTCGCGGTAATTCTCCGGCGATCCTCGGGTTGGTTAGAGGTAGGCGTCATGTAACTGACTTCCTTCTGGGTCTATAGGACTCGAATTCGGCTTCTTATGCTAGAGGAAGTGCCCAAATCAAAGCTTTGGTTCGAGTTTCACTAGAGAACAGAGTACTTCAAAGAGAAGAGTGAATTGAAGTGTGTGAAGGATGAACGGAGGGGAGCTCAGGGACTCTCTACCCAACCAGTTTCTATACTAGTCATGCTCATCCTGATCAAAAATTGCCCAAATCTAAGCAAGTTTCCATTCACTAGAAAAGGAAAGAAATTATTTCCTCAGACATAGGATGAAGATGACACTACTCTAAATGTGCGTGCTTCGCACGTGCGGGCCAACCACGTGGCAACACGTGATTGGTCGGTCCTGCTGACATGGTGGTCCAACTCAACCGCCACGTTAGCCGTTTACTGGTTGACCGGACACGTGATAGCTGGTGATTGGTCGATCCTACTAACATGGCAATCCGACTCAACTACCACATCATCTATTGACCTGACACGTGGCAGCCTCTCATTGGTTAGTCATGTCTGCATGGCTACTGATTGGGCACCCGTTTTAACTGACAATGCGTGCTGACGGGGCACTGACCGGTAAGTGGTCCGTTGACTGGTCTGGTTCAATCGGGTTCAGTGACTAGAAAGTGAAAATCGACTAGTTCAGGCCCGATTCGACCGGTTCTCTCTAAATTAAAATTTTCTAAATTTGTCTAAATTCATTTTCTATTCAATGGTGGCCTCAATTTCCCAAATTGATCATTTTATGCCACCAAGAAAAATGAATTTGGAAATCAATTCATGGATAGTTCATTCTAGTTTAGCCTAGTTCATGTCTGGTTCACCCCGAACCGGTTCGATTTTTTCATCCAATTTCCTTAATAATCCTTCCCCATGATTTATGTGACATCTTGGTCACTTGGGATTTTCCAATTTCTCATTTCAACCCTTATTTATCATTCTCAATTCATTAAGTGCTTCAATTTTCTCCACAATTTGACTAGCTGTTTCTCGGTTTCCTTGACTCGTGGATGGTGGGTTTCACACTATGGGACGACGAGAGGTAGATTATGAAGCCATGACTTGGGTGTCGTGTCTCCCAGCTGCGAGAAGATAACTTAAGAGTGTCGGTTACAAACAACATAAGGGTATCGATTGCGAAGAGGGTTCGCAACCCCCGCGCACCAATTTCCATGTTTGGTGTCGTCCTACAATGGCGCTGCATTATGGGGAGGTTTATTGTTTATATGTAGGGCCCAAGTAGCCAATTTATGTGCATGCCTAAGTGCCATATTGTGTGGGAGAGCGAACATAAGGGTGTGAGGACCTTGGGTGTTAAGGCACCGAGTTATGAGAAGGCACAAGTGTGGTGCCAGTGGTGGGAAGAGAGCGTTGGGCCTCCCACACCCTAGCTTCCCTATCTAAGATAGCGAAAGTGGCGATCCATTTTGGACGTTTGATTTGGTTGCTTTAGGGCCATGAGTTGCCCATGATTTTATTTAGACCTGAGTTGTCGGGTCAAGTTGCAGGCTATATATAAACCCAACTCATTTAAAGATAAGACAACTGAGAAAAAAACCGGTCTATTCAAAAGAGAAAACCGAGCTATTTAACGAACCGAAGATGGTAAAGTAGGGTTAAAGTAGGAATTTGAAAATTTTCAAGTGACTAAAAAGTTATAAAAGTTATAGGTAAGAACTATGAATTAAAATGGATGGGAAATCTAGATCAATTCAGGATTAACTGAACCTAAATCGAATTGAACCGGTTTGAACAATACATAAACCAATTTCTAAATTCATTTTTTTTTTGTAGCTTATTGGTCGCATGTACTAATAGCATCAAACAAACGGTGGATAAGTTGATCCATTTGAATCATTTACCAATTTAATTAAACTTACTAGTGACCTAAAATATTAAATATAACAGTTCAAACTATCAATTTTTTAAATGTTAAAATTTTATAAATTAATTTTTTAAATTGTAGTGATCATAATTTACCAATTTGTAATTTTAATTAAACATAAAATTTAAATTTTTGAATTATTTTCTCTCGTACAGATGGGTTTACCATTGTTCAATTTGGTTTTTAAATCCACTTCAAATCTCACATTAATTCATTTGTAAAATATTGATTAATTAATAATTTTTTTTATAAAATATTTTCATTTCTTCATTCTGAATATATTATTTAAAAAAACGAGATTTTACAACGTTACATAATGGTTGAAAAAACCATTTTATTCCAAAATCTCACCAATAGTAAAATTCTACAAAAGTCATTTTAAATGTGTGGTACAAATTTTTAACATTAATAATTGCGATACCAAAATTACTGGGAAAGTAAGGATGATAATGGATGGGACCACCATGTCCACTAGATTTTCCTAAGACCAGATCAGTCAAATCTGATCTGAGTCCCATCAAATCCAAGACCCAAAATATATTTTATATTCAAGTTAATTTGAACATACCACTAATTAAATACTAATATTGATAATATAACAAACAAGTTATTATTAATTTTATTATTTATTCAAAATATAAATATTATAATATAAAGAGTTATTTGAGAGTGATATATAACAAACCTATTAACCCAAATTTCCCGCCAAAGCAATTTTTAGAAAATAATATTTATATTTTAACTATATAATAAAATTAACATCGGTAAATTTGAAAATCAGCCTCACTACTACCTTTAGTTCTTGTGTTCGAAGCCCGTTGATTGATATGAATAGAAAGAAAAACATGGCTACATAATGAGTTGATTGATATGAATAGAAAGAAAAACATGGCTACCTAATGATATAATCATTTTAAAACATAAGGGGATAAAAGCCTTGATAAAAGTCTTACTTTATTAGACGATCATAATGATGAATTGATAACATCACCTCATTCATCTGCCTTTTCACACGGAGTCGAACATAGTACTTGGGAATCTCATTCCCATCATGTAGAGGAACAATATAGCTAATTCCATTTGAAATTTACTAAGAATAAGGTTTCTTCCATTTGTTTCTTTTAATATACACCACTAACACAAACCATCCAATGAGAATTATAGATAATGTATGACAATAATATTTTAACAATAAACCATGTGGACAATAAACATACATTAATATCCAACAAAGTATAATCTGTCAATTTCTCATTTTAACCTTCAAGAGGCCTTTAACCATTTTTTTATCAGCAGACTCTTAAAGCCAAAGTCTAGTTGACCAATGCTTCAAAATAAAACACATCCTTTCATAAAAAACCTACCCTTGAGAGATTCCGTGTTCTGGAATGCAGATATGGAAACCCAACTGATGAACAAAATAATGGAAGTAATGCAAACAAATTGAAAAGTAGAGATAAGAAGTAGAAACAAATGCATAAAAGGAATATATAATCAGATTATTGGGTGACCATGTTGAAATGGAATCTTGACAGCTGCTGCGGAATGGTGGATATGACAGGTCCATACCTCTGCAAAAAAAATGTGCACTTCAGGAGATGGTTGGGTGACCAGGGGCTAGAATAGACATGTCATTGAAAGAACAGAACAAGAGATTGAATTAACAGAACGGGTCAGAAATTTTCATTAGAGAATATCCAGATCTGAAAATTTTATCCTCAAATTAACTGAAGTCCATATTTGGGGAATTTGAACAGTGTGCTTCCAGAACAACTGACTGACCAAACTAAGTTTGCCTAACAAGAGAAGGTATAGATAGTTAATACCTGGACATTGTCATAAAGCTCAAACAATGGAACAGCTAGAAGTTTCAAGTTCTTTGGTACTGCAAAGTACTCCCTCTCAGACAAGTGAACAAGGAAGAGCTTTTTACATTCCTGAGTTAGAGAGTAGAGGAAATGAACTGCTGAGACGACAAGCCAAGCCTAATGGTCCAAATGAAGAAAGTTCGTGAAACAAAGAAAGAAAATATGTAATCACCTTGGGTTTTGTTATGTGTGGAGGACAATATGGATACATTGTGGTTTCAAAATTCGGTCTCCACCATACTGCAACACACTCGCCTATCTGCTTAAAGAATACAGCAGTGCCTAAATCAAGGCATGTCTCGAATTGATTTATATAACTTGACATCGTTCTCTTACTTTCTTTTCCTTTCTATTTCATAAGATAGAAATAGTTACGTTCCTATTGAACAAAGGAGAGAATAGTACCTGCCAGTCAGGAACCACACCAGGATTATTAGCACCAAGTTTGCTCGTCAGTTTTCTTTTCAAGCCCTCAATTTCTGCAGAAGGTTTAGAGCATTATAAAATATTCAAATTATTACTGATAAAGATAAAGAGTAAAACTTGCTCTACCATCAAACTACATAATGCACGGGAGGAACAGTTTGGTAAAATAATACCATTTTCTCCAGGTTTTAGACGGCCACCAGGAAGTTTGCAAAAGGTATTCCCAATTTGTAAGAGAAGTATGTGGGGGTGATTATGTTCTTGAACCTGCATGCAAAGTGGGAAGCTGTTGTTTTCCATTGAATAAAGTTATCATAAACACTTAGAGAGTATATGGTTGCCTAGATTTATAACAAAAAAATAGTAGATTTGATCCATGGATATGATGCCTGGAATCCAATGATGTCATTTGTCATATCAATAATTATTCTGATTCCAACTTTTCCAAAAGTATAAGAAACCAAACCATCACCTATGTTCAATCAAGCAATACCCAATCTGGTTTGGAGAAAAAGCATATCACCCTCCTAATGAGAAAATACACATCAAGCTAGTACAGCCATTTTCAATCAAGATATACTCTAGCATAGTTCTAAGTAATGTTCAATGTTAAATCATCACCACAACTTCTCAAATTATAGCACTATAAATGGGAAAAATCAGAAAAATGACATTTTCTATATTTATTTGATGTAGCAAAATAATCTCTAGAACTTGTAAAACTGACAAAATTTAACCTGTAATTTCAACTAGGAGTAAAAAATATGAGTGTCCTACTGTAAGAAATTGAATGGATAACCACAGAAACTGGTTTGTAATTTCTTAACAGTATCTGAGAGCCAAAACAAAGTATAACTGCAAATAACACATACCAACAAAATTGCCTCCACACTCGTCCTCATACCCTCCTTCATATAGCTGCATCCCAGTATAAGAATTATGCTTAGCATTTAACCTAACTATAAGAAATTTATGATATTTTAAAACAAGCAGGTTTCCAATTTATAAAAGCTCTCTTCATTAACGCCACTGATTCCACTATCAGTAAATCCTTTCACTTTTTCTCAGGCCATGGACTTCAAGGTGGTTCAATCTAACAAGATTTTGTACGCGAGCACTCTTCTCAAAGTTCAATGGTACAATGACGAAAGCAGATCACCCCGATGAAGACAAATAAGATGATTTTTTGTGATAAAGCTAGAAGATCATAACCGAACAAAGCTTTGAAAGGATTCAATTTTCACTGCTCTGCAATCTCCAACATTCCTCAGGTGAGATCTCAAGCTAAAGACAGCCCACGAGACAGCACGCTCCGGTCCAATAATAGTAGCAAGAAAAAAGGTGTTGTTCTCTTCAAACAGTGACTGATGCGTTCATGTTAGCCTTGGTTGATGCTCTTTCTAGAAGTAAGAGTTAATCCATGTACGAAAAGAATCTAGGGCACCTAAGAGTAGCACTCTTTATTAAAAAAAATTACACCATTCAACCAGAAACTAGAAGCTATCTATCCAAATAAGTAACCCAAGTTAGAATGGGAGATTTAGCTACGAATTCCAAAGATATTACTTGACTTTCATGCGGGCAAGGCGATCGGCAACGGAAGTGTCCTTCTCCATTTTTGGCTCTTTGGAGCCGAACGAGTAGTTCGAGAGCGGATATATGTTCGCCGAATATGAAGTTGTCACCATCTCCCTTCGATTCCTTTGGCGGCAGCGACGGTTTCTAGCTTCTAAGACTTGAGGGTTCAGATATCCAGTAGGAAAAGGCAGACGGGATAGGAGGACAAGCCCCAGGAAATTTACAAGCCACTCCTTCTATTCGTAGATATTTCTTTTCCATGCCTTACTTTTCAATTATTACCCTTTTAATACGAATGAAATAATATTTGAAAAAAAACACTACTAAAATAAGATTAATGATTAATGAAGTTTGAGCAAAAAAAAGATTAATGAAGAATTACTTTCTTATTATAAAACACTTTTAATTAAGTTAATATTTGATACACAATCTTTTAAAAGTTACCGTATAATGCAATTACTAAGTTCACTAGTCCTCTCCCACCCTACCGATTTTTCCTTTTTTAAAATTTTAATTATAATTATTTAATATCAAAATAAGTATTTAATATTAATGTAAGTATTAAGCTAATAAATATTAATCATGTTAGTAAAAGTTTAATAATTTAAAATAAAGTATAACATTTTTTTAAAGATTTTGTGCGATGAAATAATGTTATAAAAAAATAATATTGTATTAAAATATTTCATACCAATAAAATAATTTACACTAAAATTATACTATCGTTTTATGGCAAACGATAATATACCTTGAGAAAACTATCATAAAATAGAATAATCTAATAATTTATTATATTTTGTGCAAAAAAATATTTTTATTATACGAGAAATAATAAAAATTTATCTTAAATATGTTAATTTAGATATTTTTAATTTGTCAATGTAGTATAATCTCATTTATTTCTAATTCAGCCGTGGGAGGGCTAAATAAGTGTTGAAAGTGTTTGGTTTGGCATGAGTAGGGCTCATAATGGTCGATTTCAGCTTAGTTGAAATAGGGCATCTTCGGTCCGCTAGAGTTGCTTTACTATTCCATCACGTTGGCGCTTCTCCATCAACCCTCAGAGCAAACGGAGACTATAGGCGTGTACCTGACTTCTCCCCAGTTCTAAAAAACCCAACCTCACCTTCTTTGGCTCAGAAATAACCCTATATCGTAGCTCTGGTTCGAGTTTCGTCGGAAAACTAAGCAGCTGAGAGAGAGTGAGATTTTCAAGTGTGAAGAGGATGAATGGGGAGGGGGTCTTTATATAGGAAGCTCGAGTACTTCTTAGCCATACAATTGGCACCTTTATTATAGAAATTGATGGCCGAAAATGTATTGAATGGAGACGTTTCTTCTTCGTCAGTGCTGTTTTGATTTTCTGGTGAGTGAACAGTGTTGTCATCTAAAGAAAGAAAATGACAATGTTCTGAACCAGACCGGACCAGTCCAAACCGGGTTCAAAGATTAAACTGGTCGGTTCACCCCCCATTCGACCGAGTTTTTCAAATCTAAAAATTTCTAAATTCATTTTCTATCCAATGGTGGTATTAAATCTCAAATTTGAATTTTTTAAGCCACCTAGAAAAATGAATTTAGAATCTAGTTCAATAGTGGTTCAAAACGGTCCAAACCGGTTCAATCTAGTTCGAATTCGATTCACCTGAACCGGTTTGGTTTTCATCTCCAATTCACCCTAAAGTCCTATTTCATGACTTTTATGACTATTTATTTCACTTAGGATCCATAAATTTCCCGGTTTACCATCTCTCTATCAGTTCCGGTTCATAAACCGGTTTAATCTGGTTTGGGTCCGGTTCACCCGAACCGGTCTGGTTTTTCACTCCCACTTTGTTCTAAGGTTCCTTCCCAAGGTTTATAAATCTCTCTAGGTCACAAGGGAGTTAAAATTTCTCTAATTTACTTGTTCCCCATTAAACAGGTTTGTGAACTGGTTCGATGTTTCTCACTCGGTTTGACCGGTTCTTTTCTAGGTTTTCCTTAACTCAAAACAGCAGGATTTACACTTTTGATTATCGGTCTTATTTCACATACTCCACCCTATGCCCAGCCTTTACCAACTTATCATCCCTTCCCCCTTTAATTAGGTCTAGTTGGGGCATGTACTTCCCTACGACTTCTTTCCTATATTGGTTTCTTCCTTTTTCACCCATATAGGTATCTGTCCTTAGAGCAACTTTATGACATCCTTATATATCGTCCTCTTCTGTTTACCCACTCTTTTGGAATCTTGCGGCACATCATTTGTACTCAATCATCATTCTGATTTGCATCCTAGTACCAATTTATCTCCTTTAGGAAGGCGTTCAATTCCTCCTTATTTCAAGGACCCTTGATCACCTTGCGAGAGGCTTACTTAACCTTCTCATGGCTTGAGTTTGGTTGTTAACCCATTCTTGGCCATTGATCTCTTTAAGGATTTCCTTCATCCTTCTTTTCCAATGTATTGGCCTCTTCACTTCTCTCTTCTTTGTCGGGGCTTAAATCTATGGTTCTCCCAAGGGTCATTTAATTAACTGCCTTGTCCCTACTATTTCTTGTCCCATTGTCTGAGGCAGATGTCTCTAAAATTCACTTATCCTTTATAACCATCCTATTGCCCTTCTTAAAGTGTAGTTTTTACTACTTCCTGGTCCTTCTTAGGGCATTGTTTATTATCCTTGACCATCCCGTTGTTACTAGTTGCTTCCTTCCGCTAGGTTCGTTTGAAATCCCTATTTGGCTCATATACTCTTCAAAGCAGGTCACACTTGGCCATCCTGATACATCCTTAACCACTTATGCCCCTTTATGACATTCCTTATTTCAGGTTAAGCCTCTTATGATCCACCTACCAGTTCCCTTTTATGGTCTCACTTCCTACCTTTACCCTTCTACTTAGGGACTTCTGTCCTGGGAGTTTCACATTCAACCTCCCTAACGCTCCTTGAAGGCTTTTCCTTCTTCCATTTTCTTACACCCTTCTATTATCGGTATGGTTATCTGCCCTTAATCCTTCACTATCCTCCAATTTCCTTTGTGTTCCTTATCCTCCCTTCGAGGAGCACCCAATTATGGGTTGGTTTCTTGCACTCCACATTATGTCCAGTCGCCCATCGATGGTCCTTTTGAGGGGCCCTTAATTGTATACATCTTTCCAAAGTTCCCTTCCCTCACACGTTTCTTCTCCTCTTCACTCTTGCCATGTCATGCCCTAGAGTTATCGGAGGGCGTTTTCTGCATTTGCCCTTTCTGAGGGGTTTTAGGTGCACTTCTATTCTTTGTCTTTTATTCAACTTGTTCTTCTTAGAGGCAACTCAATTCCTCTTTGTTTCTTAACTCCTGTACAAGGGCTCGCTTAATACCTTATGGTCCTTAGGTTTTCCTTTTAGTACTAATCCTCCCAATCCTACTGCATCTCTTGATGCCGCCATTTCCTTTCCCTTTTCCCAGGTTTATCCTATCCTTTAACTTGTTGCCTGGAGACTCTACGATGAGAGTTCCTAATTCTTGTGGGGGACTATTTAGGTTGGCTATCTTAGGGTTGGTACTAACTATAGGTGGCATGCAGTCTTCCTTCTTAGGTGACCTACTACCCCGAGTCCTGATTGGTATATTCCAATCTATTAGTGGTACTTGTCGTTAATAGGGAGACTAACATTAAATGAAAAAAAAAACAACGGTATTTATTCATTCAAAGAGGTAGTTTCTTGCCACAATCGGCTTATTACATGAATTTCTCACTATTTACTTAATAGGCCAGGAGTTAGCTTCTGAGTTGATTCAAGATTCATGGTATGAGGGCTCTAATGAACTGGTTGACTTCCATCCATACTCCTGTCGGGCTTCCCTGCTAGGACTGACTTCATGGAACACCTTGAGTTCGTACCTCTTTAGCACCTCTACTTCGCACTCATAGGTCCACTTAATCCATTGGGAAGGGTTAAAGTTGTATTGAGCTGGTGGGGGTGCATGGTGGACTTTCATAAAGGTTGTGTGGGCATCCCAGTAGTTATCCCAGGCCTCCTTCCTAGTTAAAGTTCTTTTTGGCTGTTGCAGGACTGGAGGGGGTGTCGGGCTCCTTGGAGGAGGGGTAAGTTCTTCCTGCCATGGAGAAGGATACGTTATGCCTTTTGGCTCTATCAATGATCCAACAAGTTTCCTATAGTCCTCGACCATATCTTTAGGCACTCTTTTCTCGACATCCATGAACCTTTGAACGGCTATCTCTCTGGAGGTAGGAGTCTTTTTCACAATTTCGTGTGTAGGTTTGGTACGCATGGTGAACTTCCTAGGTACTCTTCTTCCTACAAGGTAATTTAGTTTTCGTTAGTGTCAGTGCATAGTATTGATAATACTTTTAAGGGAACATGGCTCTGATACCACTCAAGTTGTCACGCCCCGACCCGATTTGGTTGGATCCATGTGATCAACCTGTCACTCCCTTGCTTAAAGAGGGGTTTCCCCTTCTTGTAATCAAGAGGAGCCAAGCGTAAATTTAACCCTTGTTCCTTGGAATAGCATAAATTAATCAAATTCAAGCTTAAGAGGATCTTTAAGCATACCTAACGGAGGGTTCATCTTCACGTTTTCTTTCGTTATATCTCCTTACAATTGAAAAGGGGTAAAAGAGAGGGGGTGAGTTCTACAACTCAATGAGGGGGTGTTGGAAGTGATTTTTCAAAATGGCTTTAATCTATCTAAACCATACCAGGGTTATCATTTTCTTTATAAAAAGATTTTTTCCTCAAATTTGGTTTTCAAAATCTTTTCCATTTTGGGTTACGTGTATTTAGCTTTCTTAGCCCATCCCCATGCCTCAGGAGGCGTAAAGCAAACAAACACACACCCTTCATTAGGAAGGGTACACACATTCGCAGGTGTAGCCCGTCTACTGCAGACACTTGTGGATCGGAGCGTTTTTACCATCCACCAAAATAGAAGCCCATTCACTTCTACCCTAGGTCTAAGTGGATATTCTCGACATCTGACCCCCAGACCTAAATGCCACTCCGGGTCCGTATGAGGATAGAGACCTCATCTCGACCCCACCCCAGTCTCATGGGCAAGAAGCTGCTCTGAGTTTCCAAACTGACCAGCACGACGAACTTCCCTTATTTCCACCATGTCGTCTAATAACCCATAAAACACGTCACTATCCCTTAGGGTGTCTTAATGGTCCTATACCATAAGTGCATGCACAAATAATATTTTTCACATATATCCATTATCTTTGGTGCCAATGGTCCAATGGCCCCGATGCTCAACCCGACATGCAATTGTTTGTCTAGGCTGGTTCGTCAACCTGGCCCTAATGCATTGCTGCCCGTCCATCGAGCACTGTCGGTCCTAACTCGGTACCATGGCGAAATAACACAACCAATTTCATTAGAAATTTTCATGGCTTCCTTTAATCAAGTTTGTTTACAAGCTCATGCTCGTGCCCACTGACCTTGGGCCCACTGCTCGTGTTTTTCCAATATCGGGCATTTAGCAACATAAGTTTAAAAAACGAGGCATCTGGCCTACCAGAGCTATTCTAGCTCCCGTCAAATAGGTCTCCCAAATCTTTTAACCATTGGCACATAGTCAAGGGAGAACACTTCTAACAAAAATTCATTTTTCCATTTCATCACACCAACCAGGTGTGATGATATCTCCACTTACAACCGGTAAGCACGTTTCTCCTTTTCTCAAGGAAACTCATCATACCAACCAGTATGATTATCTCTACTTACAAATAGTAAGTAGGTTTTATCAGTTAAAGAACTCTTCATCCTAACCGGTTATGAAGTTAGATAATCCCACTCACCTAATGACTGTGATGTGTTCGTCTCCAGTCGGTTTCAAAATCCACGCTAGCTTTTCCTTGTTGGTGTTCCGATCTCTCACGTCCCTATATGATTTGGGCATTTTTATCAATTAAGTTTTGAAACGGCAGTCATCATTTTCTCACGTATGAGCGACTAAGCTCAAAATTGTTGAATAATTGCACTTAGGACCTTAAAGTTTATTTCCTTAACTTTAGGTCCCAAATGCCAACTTTTCCCCAAATTGAGTCCCAAGGCTTCCAAAATTTCCTTTGCGTCCTCAATTTACTCAAAATTGTATAAGGGGCTCAAATTTCCAATTTAGTCCCTGAATTTTCAAATATTAGAATTTTGCCCCTACTTTCCAACAATGGCAATTTGGCCCCAATTTTTCTAAAAATTGACCAATTGGTCCCCCAACATCATTCCCATGGCCAATTGGCCTTCAATTTTAGAAAATTGCAAAGAGGTCCCTCAATTTTTCAAAATCCCCAATTTTTCCCCAAAATTTTCACCAATTCCTCCCCTATAAACTAACCAAATTTGATTTCTTCAAATTGGTCATTCAATCGGGGTTAATTGTTCCAATTGAAGGTATAGGTCAGTTCCTACGCTTCCATATGATTCAATTAAGCTTTGAATTGCATTATTTGAGTCTGAAACGAGCTCAAATGGAGCTTCATCGAAAAACTATTTGTAGAGAGAGAAAGCTTCAAAAGCTTATCGTCGAGGGTGCGGCAGTTCGAGCTCTCGATCGAGGGAGGTGGCTCTCGTCCTGAGGTTCCTTCTAGGATCAAGAATTGCTACAATTGATATCCAATTGAGGGTGAATTTATTTAGTGAAATTCACCACTCTCTCTCTCTAACACCAATCTATAACAATGGAGTAGGGCCGAATTGGCTTACTTTTCAACTCTGTTGAGGTTGTGTGAGGGTCGTCGGGGTGTTGGGGAGGCTTGGTTTGGCTAGAGGATGGCTAAATTTGGCCGAATTCAACTTGGCCAAAACAGGGTAGCTTTGGTCCTTCTGAGCTGCTTCACTATTTAATTCAGTTGGTGGTCTTCAGATCGAAAGGAGGTTGCTGTCAAGTAGTTGACTTCACCCAGATTCTATAGGACCCGACCTTGCCTTCCAAGGATGAGAAAAAGGCCTATGTCGGAGCTATGGTTCGAGATTCACCAGAAAATAGAGCAGTTAAGAGAGAATGGCGATTTGAGATGTATGGATGATTAATGGAGAGTAGCTCTTTATATAGGGAGCTCAAGGACCCCTTGCCCGACCACTTTCCAATTTGGTCAAGCTTATCCTTGCCCGAAAATGGCCTGAGCGGAGCGGTTACATCTTAGCTAGAGAATGAAGTTTTCTACATTTATAACCAGTGTTTTCATCCTGAGGAAGACGACGACAATGTTCCAAACTGGAACAAACTAGTTCCACCGGGTTAAATGGCTAAAATCGACTGGTTCAGGCCTGATTCGACCAGTTTTCTCAAAATTAAAAATTTGTAAATTAATCTAAATTCATTCTCTATCAAATGGTAGCTTCAATTTCCCTATTTGAATATTTTAATCCACCAAGAAAAATAAATTTAGAAACTGATTCAAATATGGTTTAAACTAATTCAAACTATTTCAATCTGGTTCAGGTCTAGTTCACCCTAAACCGATCTGGTTTTCTCTTCCCATTTGCCTCAAGGTTCTTTTCCCTGATTTTCATGACTATTTGAGTCACTCATGATTTTTCAATTTCCCATTTTACCATTTCTTTATCAATTATGGTTCATGAATCGGTTTGGTTTTCTCTTCTGAAACAACCGATTTTTTTCCCAGTTTTCTTATCTTTAAAGGGCAGGGTTTACACTCGAGATGTATTTAGCAACAATCACATGTCATTTATCATAAAGGGTTCAAACATTCATGAGTCTAAGTGGACATCAACTGTCTGATCCTTAGACCCAAAAATACTTCGTGTCCGCTATGTGGGACAAGACCTCTCCTAACCCCACCTTGGTCTCAATGTGCATGAAGCTTATGAAACCCGTCCTCTCAGACCAAGAAAACCGGGAAAATAACTGGCAAATTTCATGAGAAACCCGAGTCAATTAATGAACCAAAAATGGTAAAGAAGGTTTAAATGGGAAATTGGAAAATCCCAAGTGACCAAAAAGTCATAAAAAAAATATGGGAAAGAACCATGAAGTAAATTATATGGGAAAACCGAACCGGTTCAGGGTGAACCAAATTTGAATTTTTATAGGTGGTTTAATAATGTCAATTTAGAGAATTGAGACCACCACTAGATAGAAAATGAATTTAGAAATTTTTAATTTTTAGAAAACCGACCGAATCGGGCCTGAACCGACCAATTTTTCATCATCGAACCCGGTCGAACCAGACCGATCAACGGTCCAACCGGTCAAAGAACATTATCATTGTCTTCCTTTAGATGACAACACTATTCATCAATGGGAGAAAAACTTTCCTTTTCCGGTGAGGGAATATTCCCTCCGATTATGGCATTTTCGGATGAGGACAAGCTCAACCAATATAGAAACTAATATAGTAGAGGGTCCTTAAGCTTCCTATATAAAGAGCTCCTCTCCATTCATCCTATGCACACCTCAAACCTTTGAAGAAGGAGAAGTGCTCCATTTTCCGGCGAAACTCAAAGTAGAGCTCCGACTTGGGCAATTCTCTCAACCTTAGAAGGCAAATTCGAGTCCTATAGATTCCTGAGGAAGTCAACTACTTAATGGCACCCTCCATTCCACCTGAGAACCATCGGAGTAGCGTCGGCGGGTCCGAATAGTGATGCAACTCCGTTGGTCCCAAAGCTGCCCTATTTTTTCCTATCAGAATTCTTCCAATTTAGAGCTCATTCTGCCAAACCGAGCCTTCCCCTAGCCTCTACATCTCCCATTCGACCTCCCCAAGGAAAATGGTAAGTCAATTCGACCCTCCTTCATCATAATGGTTCTATTCTAAAGAGAGAAATTACCGAATTTCACTAACCAAATTCCCGCTCCTCGAGAAACTTATTGCAATGATTCTTGATCTTAGAAGGACACTAAGGACGAGAGCTATCTTCCCAGATTAAGAGCTCAAACCACCGCACCTCCAACGGTGAGTTATCGAAGCTCTATCTCTACACTTAGTTTTCCAACGAAACTTTGTTTGAGCTTGTTTTGGACACAAAAACGGTGATTCAAAGCTTGTTCTAATCATAGGGAGGTGGTCAATGAAAATGGTGAAATTGGGAAAGAAATTTGGGGAAAATTAGGGATTTCAAAAAATTGAAGGACCTTAATGCAATTTTTCAAAATTAGAGGTCAATTCGCAATGAGGAAGATATTAGAGGACCAACTGGTCAGTTTTTGAAAGAATTAGGATCCATAGGCCATTTTTGGAAAGTTAGGGGCAAAACTATAATTTTGGAAAAGTTGGGGACCAATTTAGAAATTTGGAAAATTGGAGCCCCAATTACAATTTTGAGAAAATTAAGGACCTAAGAGCGATATTGGAAACCCCAGGGACTTGATTGAAAATAATTGAGCATTAGGGACCCAAAGTCAAGATTATGGACTTTAGGGACCTAATTGTAATAAGGAAAAAAATAAAGACCTAAATGTAAATACATGGAAATAGAAGGCCTATTCATGCCAAACCATTTCTAATAAGGATAATCAAACCGTATAAGAACGAATTCGGATAACGACGTGAGCAAAGGAGCTCGAATAGGACTTGCAAAGCTGACTCGAGATGAACACGTCATATTAATCGGGTGAGTGGGAATTTTACACATCATACCGGTTGGGATGATTAGCACAATTTAAAATGAAAATCCACTTATGTGTGGGCTTATGAACATCATACTCAGTTGGGGTGATGAGCATGATTTTATTAAATTAAAAACCACTTACCGGTTGTGAGTGGACATCATCATACCCAGTTGGAATGATAAGTGCATTTGAGCTAAAAACTATTTTGTGGAAAACCATTACCCTTGACTGTGTGACCATGCTTAAAACATTTGAGAGACTTTTCTAACAAGAGCCAGGACAGTTCCAACAGGCCAGAGGTCACATTTTTTTAACTTATAGGGCTCAAGGCCTAGATTTTTAAAAACTCATGAAGTGTTCCCAAGGCTAGTGCCCACTAGGGTTGGAGCCCGTAGACAAACAGGAGTAAAAGAGCCATGAAAACTCTCATTAAACTGGAAATTCTGAGTGATTTGCCATGGCACCAAGTTAGGACTAACAAGGCTCAATGGGTTAGTGGCAGTGTGCTAGGACTAGGTCAACGGACCGGTCAGGAAAACAACTACATGTCGAGTCGAGTGTCGGGGCCGTTGGACCATTGGCACCAAAGATGATGGCTATATTGTGAAAACCATTGTTTTTGCATGCACTTTGGTTCAGGATCATCATGATGCCCATAAGGGTTAGTGATGGATTCTAAGGACTGCTAGACGACCTAGTGGCGAAAAGGGCAATTTATAGTACTAATTAGTCATAAGGCTGCTTAGTCAGAGCTTCTTGTGCATGAGACAGGGGTGAGGACGGGATGAGGTCTCCGTCCTCATGTGGACACGAAGTGATATCGGGTCTGAGGATCGAGCTCCTGGGCATCAGTCAGATTCAGGGTAGAAGTGGATGGGCTTCTATCAGGGGGGACAACAAAGTTGCGCTAATCCCCAAGTGGGTGTAGTCTGGGATTACCCTACGAATGTGTGTACCCTGTATGATAAAGGGAGTGTGTATGTATGCAAAACACCTCCCGAGCAAGGGGAAGTGTTAAAAAGAGCTAAACACACATAATATGAAAGGAATTATGAAAAGGGTGAAAGGATTTGAAGAAATATTTATGGAATTGTTTTATTAAACAATCTTTAAAACTCACTCACAACACCCGCTCACTGAGTTGTAGAAACTCACCCCCTCCCTTTAACCCATTTTCAGGAAAAGAGACAAACCCTTAGAGAATTCCTCGAAGCTAAACCCTAAGTCTGGTAAGCCTAAATATCCTTATTAAATTCTCTAGTTTTGTATAATACTATTCCAGGAAACCAGGTCAGAAGAACGCCTGACTCCTCACGGACTAAAAGAAGGGAAATCCTTCTTAGACCAAATGGAGTGGCAGGTTGCTCATGGGGTTCCAACCAAACTAGGTCGGGGCGTGACAAAGCTACTCCAAACTTCGTGACTCACTAGACGATAAAACCACCCTTATCGCATCCTGGTTATCCAGCAGCCCTTAGAACCAACACTACCCCAACTAGGCATCTCGATGGTTCTGTATCACAGTGCATGCACAAACAAAAGTCTTAGTATTTTGATCCAATATCTCTGGTGCTACCGGCTCAATGACCCTAACACTTGGCTTTAACACCATAATTGTTAGCCCAACAGGTTCGTCGACCTAGATTCAGCTCAACAGCTACTAGCCCATCGAGTCTGTCGGTCCGGATTCAGCACGTTGGCAGTACACACAATTAACTAATTATGAAAATTTTCATGTCTCATGATCTTATATGTCTACGTGCTCAGGCCCATGCCCACTAGCCTTGGGCCACTTCATGAATTTTCAAAACTAGTCCTTAAGCCCTATAAGTTCAAAACTGAGGCCTCTAGCTTATTGGAGTGGTCCTAGCTCTCATCAGAAAAGCTCCCAAAATGTTTAAGCAGTTGCACACAATTAGAGTAGATTATTTCTAGAAACAGTTTTCAATTTTTAAAGAGGGTACTCATCACCCCAACGGGGTATGATGTCGAAAATCTCCACTTACAATGACTTTTTAATTAAAAATGTGCTCATCATCCCAACTGGGTATAACGTTAAATGTTCCACTCATAGTCAAGAGAGACTGTTTCTAGATAACAGTTTTCAAAATGTGCTCATCACCCCAACCAGGTAAGATATTAAAAGTCTCACTCACCCGATAACTATGATGTGTTCGTCCTAGCCAGATTTCCAATCCGTGTTAATTACTCTCTTCTATCATGGTGCTATTTAGTTTCCTTACCTCCCTACGATGTGACCAAGCTTTTAATCATCGTTTTTAGGCCTAAAACTAGCTCAAACGTAGCTTCACCGAAAAATTGGAAGTAGAGAGAAAGCTTCAGAAGCTTATCGATGGAGTTGTGGTAGTCAAAGCTCTTAATTTGGGATTATAGCTCTAATTCAGAGGGTCCTTCAAGGATCAAGAGCAGCTCCAATTCTCATCCTAAGCAGTGGGAATTTGGTTAGTGAAATCGGGGCACTTTCTCTCTCTAGAACTAAGTTATTCAGATGAGTGGAGGCTGAATTGACTTACATATGTACTTCAGGATGTCGAGTGTCACGCCCTGACCAAATTTGGTCGGATCCCCATGATCAACCCGCCGCTCCATTGGTTTAAGAGGGGTCTCCCCCTTCTTTTACTCAAGAGGAGCAAGGTGTAAATTCAAACCTTGTTCCCTGGAATCATATAAATCAATATAATGCATGCTTAAAAGGAAATTTAAACATACCTAATAGGGGATACATCTTCACACTCTTTTTATTTTATCCCTTACTCCTAAAAATTGTTAAAAGGGAGGGGTGAGTTCTATAACTCAGTGAGCGGGTGTTGGGTGTGAGTTTTCAAAATAGCTTTATCCAAACCATGTTAAGGTTATTATTTTGTTTAAAAAGGATTTCCCTCAATTTTGATTTTCAAAACCTTTTTCCATTTCCGTATTAGGTGTGTTTAGCTCTCTTAGCCCATCCCCTTGCCTCAGGAGGCGTTTAGCAAACAAATACATGCCCTTCATCAGGAAGGGTACACACGTCAAGAAGGTCTCCCAAATAATTTAAGCATAGCACATAGTAAAGGGAGAACACTTCTGACAAAAATTCATTTACAACTTCAACACACCAACTAGGTGTGATGATATCTCTACTTAAAACCGGTAGGCGGGTTTTTCCTTTCCTCAAGGAAACTCATCATACCAACCGGGTATGATTATCTCTACTTACAACCATTAAGTAGGTTTTATCCATTAAAGATAGTGTTCATCATCCCAACTAGTATGATGTGTAAATTAGCCCACTCACAACCAGTAAGTATGTCCCTAATGCTAACTATTACCCAAATTCATATCGAAGGCTTCCAAAATTTGCTTTGGATCCTCAATTTACTCAAAATTGTGTAAGGGGCTCAAGTTTTCAAAATTTCCAATTTTGTCCCCAATTTTTCAAAAATTATGATTTTGCCCCTATTTTCCAAAAATAGTAATTTGACCCTAAATGTTTCAAAAATTGACCAATTGGTCCCCCAACATCTTTCTCATGGCCAATTGTCCTTCAATTTTGAGAAATTGCATTGAGGTTCCCCAATTTTTTTTAAAATGCCTAATTTTTTTCCCTCAATTTCTCCCTTTCAAACTAACCGAATTTGATTTCTTTAAATTAGCCATTTAATCAGGGTTAATTGCTCCAATTGATGGTATGGATTAGTTTCTACACTTCCATACAATTCAATTGAGCTTTGAATTGTATGATTTGGGTCTGAAACGAGCTCAAATGGAGTTTACTCGGATAATTGTTCGTAGAGAGAGAAAGCTTCAAAAACTAATTGTCGGAGGTGCAGTGGTCTAAGCTCTCTATCTAGAGATATAGCTCTCATCATGAGGTTCCTTCTAGGATCAAGAATTGCTACAATTCACTTCCAATTGATGGTGGATTTGGTTAGTGAAATTTGGAACTTTCTCTTTATATAGGGAGCTTGGGGACCCTCTACCTGACCACTTTACATTTTGGTCAAGCTTATCCTCACTTGATCGGAGCAGTTTCACCTTTGCTGATGAAAAATATTTTTTGCATTAATGAACAATGTTTTCATCCTAAGGAAGAATATGACATTGTTCCCAACTGGACCGGACCAGTCCGACCAAGTTCATTAGCGAAAATTAGTAGGTCCATGACCGATTTGACCAGTTTTTTAAAAATTAAAAATTTTTAAATTAATCTAAATTCATTCTCTATCTAATGGTGCCTTCAATATCCTAATTTGAACATTTTAAGCCATCAAGAAAAATGAATTTAGAAACTAGATCAAGTATGGTTCAAACCAGTTCAATCTGGTTCAGGTCCGGTTTACCTGAACCGGTCTGGTTTTCTCTTCCCATTTGTTCCAAGGCTCTTTTCCACGATTTGTATGACTCCTTGAGTCACTTGGGGTTTGCCAATTTCTCATTTTACCCTTTCTTTACTAGTTTGGGTTCATTAACCGGCACGGATTTCTCTTTTTAATTACCCGGTTCTTTTCCTGGTTTTCTTATCTTTGAAGGGGTGGGGTTTACAACTCTCCCCTCCTTTTAGGGGTTTTATTCCCAAAACTAAGTCAGTAATCCTTTGCATTGGGAGTGACTTCCCTTGATGTCATCTTGGGGTCTACTCGGCATTATATCACTTTAGTTGTTTCCTTCACCTCGCCCCTTTAAACCACATGCCTAAGAAATTATTTTCCTTTCAATTATTTACTCACACCATGGGGTTTATCATTATTAAACATGTCTTACCCACTGGTCCAAAGGTACATCATTAGGTCCACTTCTTACTCTACTTAGGGTAAGACTCTTCCTCTTAAGGGTTCTTATCCATGTCATTGGGTTGGATGTTCCATAAACGTCTGATCTTCCCCGTTTCCATCTATTTCCTTGGTCATTTATTCTCTTTAGCTCCACATCCTCTAAGACAATTCATCCTTAACCTCATGGGTTTTGATGTGATTCCCTTTTTACCTTATTTTGGTCATTCCTTCATCTTTTGTTTATTACAACACCGATCCAAGTTTTATGTTTTACCTTGTCATGCTTAACTGACAAACTCTTTCTTACTTGAGTCACATTTTCTTGGGACTGTTGGACTTAATGTCCCTTACAGGATGACATGTTCTAGAACTTATCTTTGTTTATTACAGTTCCTTGATGGCTGTTCTCGACCTTCCAACCTTTTAGGAATCATATCATTTCATCCTTTCTTTTCATCTGGTAGTATTCTTCGATGACCTTCACCGATATCCAATCATCCTTTTAACTTTGGTGTCTTGTCCTTCATAATGGTGTCAATTTTCCTTATTTATTCGTCTTGTACCAACTTCCTTATTGGTCTTTCACTGGTTCCAACCATCGGGTTTTTGATGACCTACTGACATGTTGGGATTCTTCCCTTCTCAAGTCCTTCCTCATTTCCTGTGGTGCCCTTTACTCAAGGACTTTTCCTTTCCTCCATCCACTCTTATTCGCTCATGACCATTTCATGATCCTTTATTCCGAGTTGATCCCTTTCGGTCTACGTGTTGATTGCTTTGTTTAGTGAGTTACATTTTTATGGTTTCATTCTATACTATGTCCTTCAAAGTAGAGACTTTCACCTTAGGAGTTACATGTTCAATCTTCTTACCATTCCTTGAAGGTTTCCTTTCCTTATCTCATTACACCCTTTCTATATTGGGGCATTTTCCCACTTTCAATCCTCCATTATCTTAAAATCTCCATTTCATCCCTTATTCCATATCCGAGGAATTTTCAATTACCTGGTCTTATTTTGTGTACTCCACACTATGCTCGTCCACTCTTTAGGCTCCATTAAGCGAGTGTGGACCACAACCAGTCTTGATGTCAATGGTTGTTTCCCTTAATCACTTCTTAATTGGAGGACTTCCTTCTCCAAGGTTTCTCATATGCTATTTCCTCTATTTCCTTGTTATGGGCAGTCCACCCCTCTCTTACTTGTACAATATCTTTTGATGCCATCTTCCTACTTACCCATTCCTTAGATTTAACTTACTCTTTATGTTTGGGTATACTTCTCTTGTAATTGGTCCTTTATCCCAACTTGCATTCCTTTTGTGATTTTACGTTCTATTCCACCATAATTGGGTTCATTTCTCCATCGTTAGGGTATGTATGCCTCTCTAGGGCTCCCTTCCTTGGTTGGCTTCCTCCTCCTTTCTCGGATTTCCTCTTTACTTTGTCTTCTTGGGCATGTATCTTTAGGTTACCCACATAACATTCTTTGATGTCCATTAAGCGAGTGTGGACCAAAAGATGCTCGTCCACTCTTTAGGCTCCATTAAGCGAGTGTGGACCACAACCAGTCTTGATGTCATGTATCTTTAGGTTAATTGGGACATCAAAAGATGCTCGTCCACTCTTTAGGCTCCATTAAGCGAGTGTGGACCACAACCAGTCTTGATGTCAATGGTTGTTTCCCTTAATCACTTCTTAATTGGAGGACTTCCTTCTCCAAGGTTTCTCATATGCTATTTCCTCTATTTCCTTGTTATGGGCAGTCCACCCCTCTCTTACTTGTACAACATCTTTTGATGCCATCTTCCTACTTACCCATTCCTTAGATTTAACTTACTCTTTATGTTTGGGTATACTTCTCTTGTAATTGGTCCTTTATCCCAACTTGCATTCCTTTTGTGATTTTACGTTCTATTCCACCATAATTGGGTTCATTTCTCCATCGTTAGGGTATGTATGCCTCTCTAGGGCTCCCTTCCTTGGTTGGCTTCCTCCTCCTTTCTCGGATTTCCTCTTTACTTTGTCTTCTTGGGCATGTATCTTTAGGTTACCCACATAACATTCTTTGATGTCATCCTCTCCTGCTCACCCTTACTTTGGGGAATCTTGCAGTCACGACATTTGTACCCTATCATCATTTCAACTTGCATCCTAGTACCAATCTTATCTCTTTTAGGGAGGCATTCATATCCTCCTTGTTTCAATGTCTCTTGATCAGCTTGCTAGAAGCTTACTTAATTCTTCTCATGGCTTGAGTTTGGTCGTTAATCCATTTTTTACCATTGATTCTTTAAGGATTTCCTTCATCCTTTTTTTCTAACGTTGGGCATATTCACTTCTCCCTTTTTTGTCGTGGTTTAAATCCATGGTTCTCCCAAGGGTCAGTTCGTTAACTTCCTCGTCCTTGATGCCCATCCTATCGCCCTTTATAGGGTGTAGTCGATACTATTTCTCGGTCCTTCGTAGGGCATCTTTTATTCTCCTTTATCATAACATTGTTACTAGTTGCTTCCTACTTGGCCACACTCCTTTTACCAAAACAAGTCACACTTGCCATTCCGAGACATCCTTAACCACTTATGCCTCTTTTTGAGGTTACCTTATTTCGAGTTAGGCCTCTTATGATCCACTTGTTGGTTCCTTAGCTTGGGAATTTCCCTTTTATTCCTTATCCTCCCTTCGAGGAGTTCCTGCTTATGGGTTAGTTCCTTGTACTCCACGTTATGTCCAACCATCCATCAATGGTCCCTTCGAGGGTTCCTTAGTCGTATACATCCTTCTAGAGTTCCCTTTCCTAGCACGTTTCTTCTCCTCTTCACTCTTACCGTGTCCTACCCTAGAGTTATCGGAGGGCATTTTCCACGTTTGCCCTTTCTGAGGGGTTTTAGGTGTACTTCCCTTGTACCTTACCTCTATTGTTTGTTGTCTTTCATTCAACTTGTTCTTCTTAGAGGCAAACTCAATTCCTCTTTGTTTCTTAACTCCTGTACAAGGGCTCACTCAATCCCTTGTCGGTCCTTAGGTTTTCCTTCTAGTACTAATCCTTCCACTCCTCATGCATCTCTTGATGTTGCCTTCTCTTTTTCCCTTTCCTTAGGTTGATCCTATTCTTTGACTCCATAGAAGTATTGCTTCCCTTATACTTGACCCCTTATGAGCACACTCTTTCCTTTTCCCTAGTTAGGGCATGTCCTTTCTTATGACTCCCTTTCTAGGCAGGCTCTTTGTTCCTTCATGGAAACTTCCTTCTTAGCCTTTTGTCTCAACTTGTTGCCTTGTTACTCTATGTTGGAAGTTCATTGGTTCTTGTGGGGTACTATTCAACTTTAGGTTGGCTATCTTAGGGTTGTTAGTTAGTGTTAACTAGAGGTGGTATGTAGTCTTCCTTCTTAGATGGCCTTTTCTCCACAATTTTCCTCGAGTTCTGATTGTTATATTTCAATACGTTAATAGTAATTGTCATTAACAAGGAGACTAATTTTAAAAGAAAAACAATGGTCTTTATTCATTCAAGGAGGAAGTTTCTTGCCGCACTCAACTTATTACAGGAAATTTCTCACTACTTCCTATTCTAGTTCCTTAGGGTCATAGGTCGAGAGTTAGCTTCCGAATTGTTTTGGGATTCATGGTCCGAGGGCTCTGATGAATTGGTTGACGTCCATCCATATTCCCGTCGGGCTTTCCTATTGGGATGGACTTTATGGAGCACCTCGAGTCTGAACCTTTCCAACACATTCGCTTCGCACTCATAGGTCAACTTAATCTATTGGGGAGGGTTAAAGTTGTATTAAGTCGATGGGGGTGCCTGGTGAACTTTCATAAAGATTGTGTGGTCATCCTAGTAGTTATCTTAGGCCTCCCTCCAAGTAAGGGTCCTTTTTAGTTGTCGTGGGACTAGAAGGGGTGTAGGGCTCCTTGGAGGAGGGTAGGTTCTTCCTGCCTTGGAGGAGGATACGTTATGTCATCTGGCTCTAATAATGCCCCAACAAGCTTCCTATATTCCTCAACCATGCCTTTTGGCACTCTCTTCTCACTTCCACGAACCTTTGAACATCTATCTTACTAGAGGTAAGAGCCTTTTTCACGATTTCATGCATGGGTTTGGTTTGCATGACGAACTTCCAAGGGACTCTTCTTCCTATATGGTAATTAAGTTTTCGTTAGTATCAGGGCATAGTATTGATAAAGCTTTAAAGGAAACATAGCTCTCATACCTCTAAAGTTGTCAAGCCCCAACCCAGTTTGGTCGGATCCCCGTGATCAACCTGCTGCTCTCTTGGTTTAAGAGGGGTTTCCCCCTATTTTATTCAAGAGAAGCTAGGCGTAAATTCAAACCTTGTTCCCTGGAATCACATAAATCAATATAATGCAAGCTTAAAAGGAAATTTAAACATAACTGATAGGGGATACATCTTCACACTCTCTTTCATTTTATCCCTTACTCCTGAAAAATGGGTAAAATGGAGGGATGAGTTCTACAACTCAGTGAGCGGGTGTTGAGAGTGAGTTTTCAAAATAGATTTATCCAAACCATGTCAAAGTTATCATTTCCTTTAAAAATGATTTCCCTCAATTTTGATTTTCAAAACCTTTTCCATTTCTGTATTAGGTGTGTTTAGCTCTCTTAGCCCATCCCCTTGCCTCAAGAGGCATTTAGCAAATAAACACATGCCCTTCATTAGGTAGGGTACACATGTTCGCAGGTGTAGTGTCACGCCCCTACCTGGTTTGGTCGGATCCCTATGATCAATTTGTCGCTCCCTTGGTTTAAGTGGGGTTTCCCCCTTTCTTTAATCAAGAGGGGCCAGTAGTAATTTAACCTTGTTCATTGGAATAACATAAATCAATAAAAAGGTGATCTTAAAATAACTTTTTAAGCATACCTGATAGGGGGTAGATGTGGGTGTTTTCCTTAGTTATTTTCTCTACTCCTAAAAAGGGGTAAGAAAGAGGGGTGATTTTCTATAGCTTAATGAATGGGTATTGGGAGTGAGTTCTCATAAATAAAACAGATTTAATCGGAGTGTGTCAGTCTCCTTATTTCCTTTAAGAAAGTTCTTTCATCAAATTCTGGTTTTCAAAACACTTTTTCCTCATTTTTCACATTAGGTGTGTTTAACAGTCAACACACGTCCTTCATCAAGAAGGGATCACACATTCACAAGGCAGCCCGTCCACTGCACCCACTTGTGGCTTGAAGCAACTTTTTTGGCCACCAAGATAGAATCCCGTCCACTTCTACCCTAGGTCTGAGTGAATGTTCACGACATCCAACCTGAAATCAATTCTATGTCTATATGAGGACAGAGACCTCATCCCAATTCTACTCTATTCTCATGCGCATGAAGCTACGTCGAGCTTCCCTGACTGCTGGCACAACAAACTACCCTTATCTCCACCATGTCGTCCAGTATCCCTTAGGACGCATCACTACCCCTCTTGGGCATCTTAATGGTCCCGAACCTCAAGTGCATGCACCAACAATAGTTTTCCACAATATCATTTATCTTTGGTTCCACTAGTCCAACAGCCCCGACCCTCAACTCGGCCTACACCTGTTTGTCTAGGACGGTCCATTGACCTGGCCTTAGCGCACTGCCACCAGTCCATCGAGTATGTCGGTCCTGTCTTGGTACCATGGCGAAATCACATAATTCATTCATTCAGAATTTTCATGGTTTGATATATCATGTTTGTTTACGAGCTACTGCTCGTGCCAACTGGCCTTGGGCCTACTGTACGTGATTTTCCAAAATCGGGAGTTTAGCCCCACAAGTTCCAAAACCGAGGCCTCTAGCCTATCTAAGCTGTTCTAGCTCTTGTCAAGAAGGTCTCCCAAATATTTTATGCATTGGCACATAGTCAGGGGAGAACACTTCTGACAAAAATCATATTTCAATTCATCACACCAATCGGGTGTGATGATACCTTCGCTTACGACCGACAAGCGGGTTTTCCTCTTCCTTCAAGGAAGTCCTTCATACCAACCGGGTAAGATTTTCAGTACTTACAACTGATAAGTAGGTTTCCGCTTAGTTCTCAAATCACTCCAACAATGTGTAATGTTAAAATTCCACATCTAAGTGGTTTTTCATTTCCGAGTTGCTTATCATCCCAATCGGGTATGATGTGAAAAAACTCACTCACCAAATATTCGTGGCATATTCTTCCTCGGTCGAATTTTGCCTCCATGCTAGCTTATCCTTGTTGGCATTCCAGTTTCTCGTGTTCCTATAAGATTTGGGCACTCATAGCCATTAGAGTTTGGCATAAAAGTATCTATTTCTCACATATGAGTTACTAGACCCAAAAGTTGTTAGTTAATTGCACTTATGTCCCTAAAGTTCATTTTGCCTTAACTTTAGGTCCCTAGTGCTAACTTTTCCCCAAAGTAAGTCCCAAAACTTTCAAAAATTCACTGTGGGTTCTCAATTTACTCAAAATTATTTAAGGGGTTCAAGTTTTCCAAATTTCCAATTTGGCCCCCAACTTTTCAAAAATTACCATTTTGCCCCTACTATGCAAAAATGGCAATTTGACCCCCAATTATTTCAAAAATCGACCTTTCCCATTCAAACTGGTCGAATTTGATTTCATCAAATTGATCATTCAATCGGGCAATCACAGAGCGTCAGTGGCAAGCCCGCACTTGCCAAGGTCACACGCACGACATAGTGTCGTCTTCCTCCTTAGGATAGCTGACAAAAAGGGATAAGGGGCAGTCTCCAATGACCCAAAAAATGCTCCGATCTGACCGTCGACAAGCAAGATGAGGGCCAAGTCCTATGCTGACGAGTAGCCCTATCAATTTTTTAGTTTCCTATATAAAGAGCTTCCCCTCTCATTCTACTCATCCTGTAAACCAACAAAGAAGGAAAGACACCCCATTTTCCAATGAGGCGTGAACCAGAGCTCTAACACCGGCCCTTTTCTCAACCCCTGATGTGGCCACAGAATTCATTGGAACCGGGAGGAAGTCCCCCAACCAGCAGCACCTTCCATCCTACTCAAGGACCGCTGTAGAAATTCTGGAAGGCCCAAACAATGACGCTGCTCTAAAGGACTTGAATTAGCGTATTTTAGTCGGGCCAAATTTCGACCACCACAAACCTTTTGCAGCCAAACCAACCCCCCCCCCCCCCACGAGTCCTCCCGAACAACCCTCGACCTCCTCGGAGCTTTCTCGTAAGTACCCTCCACCTCTACTCGTCAAAACAAATAAGATTTAGAGAGAGAAAGTGACAGAAGTTCAGTGATCAAATTCTCCCTGCCAAGGACTCTAATTGAGGTCATTCTTGATCCTTGAAGGACCATCCCAACAAGAGCGAACTTCTCAAATCTAGAGCTTCGACAACCGCACCCCCACCGGTAAGCTTTCGAAGCTTTCTCTCTTTAAGTATAGATTTTTTATGAAGCTCCATTTAAGCTTTTTTTGGGATCAAAATCAATGATTCAAAGCATGATTAAGTCGTAGGAAGGGGGGAACGATTAGTATCATGCTAGGGAGCAATTAACTGGATTTGAGGGGGTTAATTTGATGAAACACGGGTTCGGGGATCAAAATGCAAAGAATTGAGGAAATTGGACGAAAATGGGGGATTTTTTGGAAAAATTGGGGGTCGAATTGCAATTAAAGAAAATTGAGTGCTTGAGTGGAAATAAGATGAAATTGGGGACCTAAAGGGGAAATTAGAAACCTTAGGGACCTAATTGAAGATAAATGGGGCATTAGGGATCTAAAGACAAAATTATGAACATTAGGTACCTAATTGCAATTAGAACATAATCAAGGACTGAATTGCCAATACGTGCAAATGTGAGGTCATTTGTGCCAATTGTACTGATGTGAATACTCGGGCCATGTAGGACAGATGGTTCAAGGAATCGTGCAAAGCAACGTGTGGCCGACTGAGATTATGTCGGAAACAAGTCACGACACCCGGGTGAGTGGGTTTAGCATCACATTCAGTTAGGCTGATGAGTCCACTCTTCCCAAATTGAAAACAGTTTTTCAGAACTGCTCTTCCCTAACTAATTGAACAAGCTTAAACATTTTGAGAGACTATCCAAATGAAAGCATCAATCATGCGATAGTAGAGCTAGTACTACTCAAGTGGGCCCAAGGTCATTAGGCATGGATGTAGGCTCGTATACAAGTTAAGGCTTATATGCTTGGAAATACTTTTATAATCAGACAGTTGTGTGAATTAGCTACTATACCAAAGCAGGACAATCGAGTTAGTAGCTACTGAGCCAAAGTCAGGTCGTCGAACTCATTGGGCTAGTAGTTATGAAGCTGAAGTTGGGTTGTTGGGTTCGTTAGGCTAGTAGCACCAAAGATAATGGGCATAACTAATAAGACTATTGATTGTGCATGCCATGAGTTCAAAACCACCGAAGTGCTCGGTATGGGGTAGTGGTGGTTCTGAGGGCCGTTGGATGATCGATGGAGAATAAGGGAAGTTTGTCGTTTAGTATGTCGGGAAGCTAGGGGAGCTTCATGCGCACTAAGGTCAATGTTAGAGAGGGAGAGGTCTCATTCAACATTTTCGGACACGAAGTATGATGCAGTTCTAAGGGTCAACTAATTGATGCCCACTCTGACTCTTGGTAGATGTGAAACCATCCTCTCAGACCAAGGAAACCGGGAAAAGAACCAGCCATTTTCATGAGAAATTTAAGCTATTAAATAAACCAAAAATGATAAATAAGGGCTGAAATGAGAAAATTGGAAAATCCCAAGTAACCAAGAAGTCATGAAAATCATTAGGAAGAACCATTAAATGAATTGGATAGGAAAATCAAACTGGTTCAGGGTGAACCAAACTTGAACCGAATTGAATCGGGTTGAACCATGGTGAACCTGTTCAATAATTCATTTTTTTAGTTGGCTTAAAAATATCAATTTGAGAAACTGATGCCACCATTTGATAGAAAATGAATTGAGATTAATTTAGAAATTTTTAATTTTTAGAAAATCGGTCGAATCGGGCCTGAACTGACCAATTTTCATTTTTAGGTTATCGAACCCAGTCGGACCGGACCAATCAACGATCCAGCCGGTCAATGGACCGCTGACATGTCAGCACCCAATCAGCACGTGCGACCAATCAGTGTACGACTTGTGGCAAAGCACGCCCTGTCAGCCACTTAGTCACCACCTAAAAGCACTGACTAATCAGAGAGAGACATGTTCTCAGTCAATGGACGCTTGGTCAACAGCCACGTAGACATGAACAGCCAATGGGAGGCTAATACATGTTTGGTCAACTGATCAACGACTGACACGGCAGCTGAGTAGGTTTGCCATGTCAACATAGTCAATCAATCTCACGCCGCCACGTGGTAGGTCCACACGTGCGAAGCTCGCATGTGCGGAACAGTGTTGTCTCCCCTCCTCCATCTAATGACAATGTTCATCATGGAAAATTCACTTTCCTTTTTCCGATGAGGGAATATTCCCTCCGATCCGGGCATTTTTCGGTGATGATAAGCTCGACCAATATGGAAACTAGTAGAGTAGAGGGTCTCTGAGCTCCCTATATAAAGAGCTCCCCTACATTCAATCTCCACACACCTCAAACCTCCAAAGAAGAAGAAGTGTTCGATTTTCTGATGAAGCTCAAACTAGAGCTCCGACTTGGGCAGTTCTTTCAACCTCAGAAGGCGAATTCAAGTCATATAGACTCCAGAGGAAGTCAGCTACCTACCAACACCCTCCATTCAACCTGAGGATCACTAGAGAAGTGCCAGTGAGCCCGAACAATGAAGCTGCTCCATAAGACCTAAGGTTGCCCTGTTCTGTTCAGCCTGAATTTGACTAATTCGGACCTCCTACGGCCAAACTGAGCCTCCTCCTAGCCTTCCCCTAGCCTCCCCAACCTGCACTCGACCTCTCCAAAGAAAAATGTAAGTTAATTCGGCCCTCCCTCATCGGAATAGTTCGATTCTAGAGAGAGAAAGTGTATGAATTTCACTAACTAAATTCCTACTGCTCATTACATGAATTATAGCAATTCTTGATCCTAGAATGAGCCTGGGGACAAGAGCTTCCTTACCAAATCAAGAGCTCAGACCATCACACCTCCAATAGTAAGTTCTTAGAGCTTTATCTTTCTACATTTAGTTTTAAGCGAAGCTCCGTTTAAGCACATTTCGAACCCAAAAATCGCAATTCAAAGATCGGTCAGATAGTATGGAAGTGAAGAGACCAATTAAAACCATAGAAAGAAACAATTAACCCCATTTGAAAGGTCAATTTAAAAAAATCAAATTTCTTCAATAGAAATGGGTAAAAATTAGGGAGAAATTGTGGATTTTGAAAATTGAGGGGCCTTTGTGCAATTTTTCATAAATCGAAGGTCAATTGGAAAAGTAGAAGGACTTGGATGATCAATTAGTCATTTTTGGAAGAAAGGGGACCAATTGGTCATTTTTGAAAAATTTGTGGCTAACTGGTAATTTTGGAAACTTAAGGGATCAATTAAAAATTTCGAAAAAGTTGAGCCCCATTTACAATATTGAGAAAATTAAGAACACAAGTAGGATATTGGAAATTCTAATGACTTAATTAAATATAATTGAGCACTAGGGACCTAAAGTCAAATATTATTAGTTTTAGGGACATAAGTACAAAAATCAAGGCCTAGTTGTCTAAGAACAATAGGGTTTTCATGTTGGACCATTCATTATAATGATACTCAAATCGTGTAAGGACAACTTTGAACAATAACATGAGCAAGAGAGCACAACTCGTACATGAAAAGTCGATTGGGAACAAACATGTCAAAGTTATCAAGTGTGAGTTGGCATATTTATAAACATAATCAGTTGTGTGGTGAGTACTATTTTAACATGAAAAATTACTTGTAAGTGAACTTATTTTTAAATTATAACCGATTGAAATGGTGAGTATAACTTTAAAATAAAAAACATATTTAACAGTTGTGAGTGAAAAATCTTAAACATAATGTTTAGTTGATATGATGAACAATTTTGCTAAAATAAAAAAACAACCAATATTTTTCATCATAATTCCCGGTTAATCTTTTTAGTTTAAAGTCATTTTTTCATAAATATTCTCCACTTACTTACCGTGTAAATAATTAAAATATTTGAAAAAAAATTCTTATTAGAGTTAGTACAACTCCAACTCCAACAAACCGTATACCTCATTTTTGAACTTACGGGACAAAAAGCTCAATTTTGAAAAATTCATACCCAACGGAGCCCATAGACACTCACAAGGGAAATATACAGTATTAATTGAAACTCACAAAAAAAAAAAAAAGAAACAGTTGAATGTGAAGAAAAACTTTATTCGGATATGTAATAGAAGTGCTTGGATCAATAGCAATAGTATAGAACAATTTCTAAGTTCACTGTAGATCGAATGATGTAATCGAAAAAAATATAGATTCGAATGAAAGCCTCGGTGGGTAAAATAGCACATGCATCTAAATGAAGACTGAAAAGCAGATGCACAGTTCCTGAGTAAGGTCTTGCTTCGTCTTGCACTAGGAAAATTGAGCACAGAACATGGGATCTTTGTTGATGAGTCACCATTTCCTTTCACCCGAAAATCCTTTAACTGTATGAATTCGTGCTCTGATCTCCAGTTAGTTAAAAAATTGAAGCTCATGGGAAAGAAGTCCGGTGTGCAATTGACAACTAAGATCTCTCCCGCATTTTTGCCCCAGCAAAAAACACTCCAGCCAAGAGACCTGTATACAAGGTTTGTTAAGTTAAATTTGGGATATTCATTTCAATTTTAGGCAGGAACATGCCAAAAGTAAGAAGAAAATTCATTTCAGTTAGCTTGAGGGAACTTACCGAAGAAGATGCTAACCGAATTCTCTAAACTAGTGGGAACATTGAACAGAACGATCCCAGTGACAGACAGCGGTATCTTATTCAAGGAACCTACAAGACTGCAGATTGTGTGTCAGTGCCTTCGCAGGTAGACCATGGGTGACATCCTTTTCCTCATCTCACTTTCTCTGCCCTACTTCATTACCAACAGTTAACCAATACCAAAGCACAACATCAACACTATAACATCCTTATTGGCCAAAAAGAAAAAAAAATGCGGCATCCTTAAATATTCCAATATGTCAATCTTATTAAGAACACTAGTTCTATTTTCATTGCTGATATATAAAGACATACGATTTGCATGATTCTCTCTATCTTCTGGATAATGATTCACAACCATTAGACTGGAAGAAAGAAAATATGCAGCATCAGTAGACCATTTTAGAGGACAAACAACAGTGAGCATGCAATTGGGCTCGAGAGGACATCAATGAATCATTAGTTACTCATTTTATACTCAATTTATAAACTAAAGTAAAGCAGATAAAAGATATTACGCCTTATTCCATAACACGTACTATCATTTCAGTGTCCTGTACAATGCAGCACAAATAGGCTTCTAACTTGGTTCCTCACTTTTTATAACAAGGATATATGGAAACTTAAGGTAATCCCAATGTTTTTTTCCCCTTCCTATGAAGATGCACCGAAAAATTGTATAAAGAAATGCCAAGAGGTGTCTACTTCAAAGCAGTTGAGAAGCAATCAGTCAACAAACTTATAAACAATCCATTCTGAGCCAAAAGAAAGAAACAATAAAGACCCAGCATACCTGTAAGTTGTGGCCCCTGTTTGGTGAAGAAACCACATAGAAGTAAAGCTTATAGCTAGACCTAAAATTCCACTAAATGTCATCACCAACCAGAATGTTGGTAGTCTTAAAAGTGGCCTGAGAGGTAGACAATGAAGAACACTCAGAGAAAAAAGAAGCATTTTTGCAATGCCATTTAACTATCAAATGGCACGTCTAAAAACAATAGGCTCATGAAATAACCATAAGAGGACATCAACAGTAGATCAGGTTCTAAAATATCTACAGAAATTTGAGAAACTTTGTCAGGGTAAAATAACAAGTACATTTACATTGAGGGGAATGGATGGAAGTGTTTAGGGATTCCACCTGAAGGACTAGCACAGAAGAGAGACTTTACCCTCTCTAAAAGGAACATGCTTTGATGATAATGCTATCAGATTTTGTCTATTAATTACCAGAGTTTTTTCTGTGACTACTTATTCATTAGTCTTCCAGGCAACACATTTTGACAGCAGACAAGAATGACAGAGCAAGAACATCAGTATTAAAAATAATATTTATCAGAAAATATAGAGATTTTTTCATTCTTCATTTGTCAAAATCATCATGCAGCTTAGTGTCAATAAAATTACAAATAGTCAAGAACTCA
The DNA here is from genome assembly GCA_030064425.1 of Trapa bicornis. Taxonomy (NCBI): domain Eukaryota; kingdom Viridiplantae; phylum Streptophyta; class Magnoliopsida; order Myrtales; family Lythraceae; genus Trapa; species Trapa bicornis. The sequence goes on from CM057759.1 coordinate 5,493,422, forward strand.
ATTAAGAACCTAAGCCAACTTTAATAACCACAAATAATAATAAGACGAAGACTTACGTAGCAATAAGATAGTCCACCTCGTTGAATACAAATATAAGAATAAATCCAAGAGGCAAGGAAAGTGTATTATTCAGCAAGACCATGGAGAATTCATTTAAGTTTCCAGATTTTGTAACTTGCTTTGCCGTATCCATAACCCTTCGAAGGGTCAGCTGCACCAAAAAAATGTATTACCTAAATTGAGGAGATAGTGAGGGAGCATGGTTGATTTATTAATAAGCCATAGATTCAGTGCAAAGATGACAAAAAATTATGATCTTAACATCTCTATCTAAAGGTTTCAGCTTAAAGAAGTAGCTCTATAATTGTCATCAAAAGGAACAGCATAATGCCAATCACTGATAATCCAAAGGAAAACTAACAAAGGTGCCTTGCCATGACACTCTAAAGTAACAGAATATTTCTCTCAAGACATCCTAGGAAGAGTCTATAAGCTGTAATTACTACAATAACAAGCAATTGTTGAAGATGTATAGAAAGTATGCCTTTCACCATGCACAGAGAATTTTGAATTAAGAGTTCCCATTGAGATAAATCTACACAAGGAAAAGAACTTGCCATTTGTTGGTTATTAGGGCACCCGGAAAATTTCTGGGTCAAAAAGGTAATACTCAAAAAAATCTTCAATTGGATGACAGAATATTAAGGGTACTCACTGAGTATGATGCTGTCAAGAAACAGTTTGTAATCTGCCATGCATAGCCAGTAGCATGAAAAGATAAATCTGTAATCCCTCCAGAAAAAGCTGAAATAATCTGCAAAGATAAGATCGTTTTTCTATAAATGTTCTCTTTTGATGTTAAATTATGCAACCACAATTCAATAGACCAAAAATAATCAAAGGTTAATTGCTAAGAAGAATGGTATGTTTATCTGGTTATTCCCATCTGCATTACTTACATGACAAGAAAACTAGTGCATTGTGTAGAATTTTTGAACTGATACGCGGAATTTTATTCTGGAAACCAAACAATGAAGGGATAGAAAGACAACCCTTCAACTTACCATTAAGAATAAAGCAGTCCAAACTCTACTATCATGGTGCTTACTGAATAGGTACATTTCACCAAGGGCAGTAATCACATTTGTAACATTCTTCAGCACTGTCACCATGGCCACATTGATGTACTTTAAACTGCAAAAAGATATAGTATTAAGCAAGTCACATATATAATGGGTAGGTTTGCAGATGCTGGAGATTGTCTAATATATTAGTCAGCAAAAAAGTAGTCTAGTTAATATTAAAATATATATTACCTACCTAAACATGCTTGTTATAAGCATCCCAACAAATATCACATTGACAGGAAGCCAGACCTTTATCAATCTCAATGTCAATGGTTCTGTCGATATCAAGCCGAAAAAACTCAATGCAGAAACTATTACAACGGAAATGAGATTCTGCAAAAAGAAAAATTAAGTTGATGAGTAAGATATATGAGATAACACAATCCATCTTTCTCAGGTGAAAACTCATCACCTGGTATAGCATCAAAGATATCCCAGCGTTGAAATTATAGCTAGAGAGCACATATTTGTTGACCAGTATCATGCTGCAGGAGGAAACGCAATATGCGAACCCAGACAATAAGGCTTGATTGTGTATTCTAATTTTTCTGCTTCCTCTTATATATTTTTGTCGCTCTCTCTCCACCTTACCACCTTCCAGATCCAACCCACCATTTTCCATCGGCTTCATTTTAGATCTGTGGTCAATCCAAGACACGACAAAAATAAGCAAATATGGGCAATATAAGAACTGCAATTATATTTTTTTTAATAAGTATACCTAATGAATCCAGCCTGTAGCCCAAAATAAAATTGTCACACCACATTGATTTTTCAATCCAAAGTAATCTGTTAGTGAAATCTTCAGTTTCTTTCATCTTTCTCTATCTTTATCCCACAGCATAACTATGGCCACTGAATCAATAAAGACCTTAAATATATTATTTTATATCAGATAAAAAAGAATAACTCCTATTGCTATATGAAACATGGTATCACAAAATGGACTCATTTGCATAGGCAATGGAAATTATATTATGTATTACCTTCAAGAATGAAGAAAAAATCACTTAACTCAATGAAGGGAAAAGTGAATCCTTCCCAAACACAACATACTTCTCACTATTGTGCTGAGCTCTCCAAGAACATTTGGAATTTTCCAACTTTAGATGAATGCACAATTATAATATTCAGAAATAAAAAGGAATATTTATATAATATAAAGAGGGCATTGAATAAAAGCTTATCTTGCCCGAGAGGAAGATGATGGATGATGAGTTAGGATTCCCTATGGAAATAACTATTAAGATATGATAACAGTCAGATTCTAGAAAATAAAGGATGAAATCCTAGAGATTACCTCTTATTAGCTTTAAAGATATGAAGAGTTGAAACTTGAATTTCCCACGTCCTGATAACTGGTAGGGCCTTTCTACATGTCTCTGACACTTGAAGCTTTTCCAAAAGCAATGCAACTACCTGCATTCAGAAAGGCAATTAAGTGGAAATGCGAGAATAACTCGGATATTCTAAATATACAGAATACCAGCCGGTCCCATGGACAAGCAAGATCAACTTTTTGCTCTCCCAATTCTCAACATGCTGAGATTCCCCATGGGTGATTTATAGCAAGATTTACCGGCAAGGAAAGTGATCGTCAGCCCGATATCACACCTTCTAAGGGAAATAGATGAGCTTACCTGGAAGATAGATGAGCTTGCCCCGCAGCGAGCTGCTGCCGGAAAGTTGGCGATTTCCCGTATTATTGTAAAACCAATAAGAGGTTGAAAGGACAGGATATAGAAACAGGAGGGAAGGAAAAGGCTTTCTACATGTATCTCATCTAGTGCAAGCTTGGCATTGAAATGATCGAAGGGAAAGAGCTAAGAGTAGCGCTAATGGGCATCGGAGGCAATTTAGGAGGTGAAGGTATCCTTCTCCTCTTTCTGCTATGTGAATGAACTTCTACCTTGAGATTGCCAATTTTGACCGGAAAGTCAACTACTTGCTCAATATTCCCAAACAAAAAGAACAGAAAAATTAGGTCCATAGCCACTAATTTCTACTACAGCCTCATTTTGGTTGATGACAAACAGCCGTCCACCCTGAACAACATTAAGCACGTGTCTTCTCAACATCACATATATTGTCAAAATATTTTTTTGTGAATTATATATATGATAAAAGTGTTATATGAAGTTAATGGAGTTATTTACCTTATTGGAAGTACATCCATGGATGGTATTCATAGTTCCACTTTTAAGTTTGAGATATGAATCATTCACAAAATATAGTGAGACAATAAGTATTCCAATCATGATTCAAAACTAAAATAATAAATATTACACAAAATGAATACACCCACTTATAGAGAATTATCTTTCTATCTTTATTACACAAAATGAATACACCCACTTATAGAGAATTATCTTTCTATCTTTATTACACAAACGTTCAGTTCATATGGTGGTGATGATTTATCAAGTTGTGATCTGAGTTAGCCCCATAGTAGCAAAAAGCTTCAGCTGAAGCACCAAAAAGGCGTGCCTTTGTTACTAGAAACCAATCAAAGAGTTTTGAATCATGAAGCCCATTATAAGAATCCAATCTTCAATGTATTAATTGAAGACCAAGGATAATGCCCATGCATTGAACTCCTTTATCGAGTTATTATATCATCGCAACTCATTGAAATAAACTTGATCTTTGGAAGCCCTCCAACCTACTAGACAACAAGTTCAAGGCCCTTAGAATTCATATACAATTCAAGTCTCAGCCACGCAGATATTCAGGATTAACTTGATAAGATGATGTCGACTTCAGTAAGCATAAATAGCATTAAAATGAACAAAGTAGCAGACTGGATTATTTGGGGTGGCCAATTCTGCTTGACCATTATAATTATATCACAAAAAAAACCTACACCAAACACAAAATCGGAAAATTGATGCACAAAAAAATATGCTGTCTGGTGTTCCTTTCATCCTAAACTATTTACAGCTTGTTGTTACAAGAAACTTTAACATGGCAAAATACCTCTTACTCGCTTAATTTCCTTCGAGCTCCAAAACTTGCCTCACTCAACCAGCAGGCAGACAGCGGGCTCCACAGAAATCATTACTGCTTTCCACAAGTCATACTGTGATTATCAGATTATTCTCGTCCTTGGAGTACCCCCAGGTCCGAGGGGTCTGAGTAGAGCAGCTTCATGAAAGATATCGGGGCTGTTGAACGTGGTGCTTGCAATTTGTCTAGTGGGAAATACCGAATGATCATTTATGGCAAACCCAGCTTGTCCGGTTGGGGAACATATTGGATGGGGAGGTGAGAGGTAGCAGCTCTTGTTGGCTGACCCATAATGCCTCAATGGGCTTGAGCTTGGAGATACGGGGTAATGATGTTATCATCCTCGCATTCTCCCTATGGACAACAAAAAACAGTCAATTGCATTTCACAGAATCTCTCTTTGAGGTGCAGAACAAAATTTTCCATGGGAATTTTGCAAAGAAATTGATGAACGAGTTATTGCATTGGGGAAGGTACCTTGGGCTTCTCCAGACTCTAGAGTAGGCCATGTGTGATGGCCTTGAAGTGTAATCCATCTCAAGAGAGGTACTTGGTCTATATGAGTGAAGTTCTAGTGCTGGCTGTTCATGCAGATAAGTTCAATCATCAGATAGAACATCCAAATTACACTCGTGAGAGTGAGATGGAATGTGCAAAACCACCATATCAATAGTTTACCACATATCTGTTCTTTAGTACAACTCAGGAGAAAAGCCAAAGGATTAAATGTTAATAACGGTTGGATCTTCCAGATGACAATAATCATGAGGTGATATGAAAGCATTAAGCTGCAGTGTATGGAATTTCAAAAGGCTTACTGGTGGTGTTTGGCTCCCATCGAATTTGGTAGCAATAATGTCAGTATTGATGTTCACATCAGAAATGTTGGTGGTAGCTTGTTCCCGAATAAAAGGGTGCTCTAGCAATTGTGAGGCTGTGGGACGCGCTGATGGTTCCCGCTGCAAGCACAGCCTTATAAAAGTCTTTGCCTCATTAGATAGGTGGTCGGGAATCTCTGGCATATCTTTGCTGTTCCCAATCTTGAATATAGCAGCCACCTGTCAGGTCCCATAAAAGTGATTATTTCTTGTCATCTATAAAATCAAAAGACAAAAGAGTAGACACTTGAATTTGCAGCTGTATACCCCTTCATACTGGCTCCATGGGGGTTTTGAGGTTGCCATTTCAAGGATCGTGCAACCAAGGCTCCAAATATCGACTGGAAGACTGTAGCCATTTGTGTTCATCACAACCTGCCACCAAATTAAATGTTAGTGAATATGAAAATAAAGAAACCTGTGATTATGATACAAATACCAATCATCTTGATTATATTAAGAGAAAGAAATATCACCTCAGGGGCCATCCAGTAAGGACTACCCTTAAAAGAAAGCATTGAGGAACATGATGTTATCTGATAAAAAAATATAGAAAAAGGAAGCTGAGCATTAAAATATTAACCAAAGAAAACATCAAAATGCATTAATAATAGAAGGTGCATCAACATCAGTCATAGATACTAGGCAGAGTTGTCCAGTCAAAATTAGGGTTTTGGTGGATAAAACTGTAATAATCCCACATTTTATTTAATTTAAAGTATCCACTGGATATCATTTAAAGTTTATGGAAGTACAATAGATAAAATATTTCTTTCTAATATTCAGACGGAGCACTTACATGCTTAGCCATGCCAAAATCTGACAGCTTGACTTCACCATTGGGATGGACTAGTATGTTGGCCCCTTTGATGTCCCTAAGAGAAAAACAAATAACAACCAGAGGTTGTCCTAGGAAATTAAGTTCTGATCTCCAACTGAAACTTACTAGAAGAAATCAGTAATCACCAAACACATGATGATACCTGTGAACTACATTTCTTCCATGCAAGTAAGCAAGACCAGAAGTAATCTGCCTGGTATATTTACGAATAGTTGACTCCTCAAATGGACCGTAATCTTGAAGTAATTTGTGGATCGAACCACCAGAGACGTACTCCAGATAAACAGATAGGGCTTCCTCTCCCTGTAATAGAGCAATCGAATTAGTCTTGTTCTTCCTGTGGTATAAATGAGCACTTTAGTCCTTCAACTTATCCAATTAAAAACAATACCATTTCACTCCCATAGTAGCGCACAATGTTTGCATGAGAGAGCTGACTGAGCATATTTATTTCCTAAAGATGACAAATAAAAACAAAATACCATTAGTCCACAGATTCTAGAGAGCAATCTGATGAATATGCATAGAAAATATAAGTAGCGGTCACCTGATTAAGTTGCTTGAGGCACTCCTTCAATGTCTGCTCATCCGAAGAAACCTTTACTTCCTTTATTGCACACATCTTCCCTTCACTGTAAAGGAATAAGAAGGTGCACAAGATAAAAATCTCTTCACAGCAAATGGTGCTATCCTTTATTAGCATATGGTCTAGTCCGGTTTCTATACATTTAAATGAGAGCTTTCTAATGAGATACATTACCTAAATCCAAGGTAAACATGTCCAAAAGTGCCCCTTCCAAGGAGCCTTCCCTTTTTACATCTCGATAGACACCCATTAAAGCTGTCAGCAACACCAGCTGTTCTAGCAGTCAACAGAGCAGAAGGGCTAGTTGGAGTGCTTGGTGGGAGAGGCAGTGGGTGGCATTGACTACCCGATGAAGAATCTGTGTTAGATCCACACAGTCTTGGGTGAAGAGGTGAGGTAGGGCTCGTGGGTCCCCTTGAACTAGGTCCAGGGCTTCTCGGCCTATCAGCAAACTTTGTGTCACCGAGTCCTCTGCTGCAAAATACAACACTATATTCAGGATAGATGCATATGGAAGATGACAAAAGAATGAGCAACTGAACCTTATCCTTTGTAAGAAGCCATAAAATCCCCTCTGCTATATAATAAGCTATCAGCAATAAAACTCCAAATGTTTATTAAGAAAAAAATAAAAAAATAAACCTCCTAATGTTTACTATTAGACCAAAAATGCTGCAATGCATTCAATTGTAATCCTACTATGTAGATCTAATCAAATGTAAACTACAACCAAACAAAAACCACCAATAGATCAATCCAACCAGCCCAAACAATCTCAGAGAAGACAACAAAGAACCAACCAATCACCTAGTAAGTGAAAATTCCAACCTGCAGACTCCAAACACAGTCTGGCCATTGACCAGCTGATGATCATCAGACGACCCAGAAGAGCTCACGCTCGATACCGATACAGAACCATTCTCAACGGGACACGAAGGACGTGGGAGGGGGTGTCCCCTCCTCTCCCCACCGTCGTAATCAAAGCCGGTGAACCCGCCTCCCAAGTCCCGGCTGCTCCTCGGCGACTTCGTCGCCAAGGCATCGTCGAAGCTCCTGGGCTTGTCGCAATGACGGCTTCTGTTGCTGTTAATGTGGGGCGTCTTCCAGCTGGGAAAGGTTTCTTCCCGCGTCTTGCTCGATTTCCTCTGCCACCAAGCAGGCATCTTTCTTGCCGGGCAGAAGGATAGAGACAGAAAGAAGAAGCGCCCAAGAAGAGGAGACGACTGAGTCAAATACAGGAAATTCGAAGGAATTGATGGAGAGAAGATCGAGATAAAGTGAGAGTGAGTGAGAGAAGAGAGAAAGAGAGAAGTGGTTGAACAAAAGGACAGAAGGGGACGTTTTCTAAAGAGAGAGAATGAGATTATGAGAGAAGGCTCCATCAATTCTCTATATTAAAGTTTTGATAACACTTTAACAAAATAATAAATTTTTGTCCCGATAAAATTTTAAAGTAAATTAAATTCGATGATTTTGACATATAAAAATGACATCAAATTATAAACACAACATTATTATACATGTAATTTATAACCATTTTTATTTTTATTTTTTAATACCATAACAAAAATTATTAATTACCACAACTTGATTTTACTGAGATAATACTTTTAGTGCGGTACTAAAATGATATTTAAAAAAATAAAAACAATATAAAGGAGAAAAAAACAAATCATCAATTCCATTTTGACTATACGTCTTATATGATAATATTTTGTAAAATGTTAAATAATAAAGTATTATATTTTACAATTTGTGTACTAAATTATTAGTAATTTAAAATATTTAATATCTAACGTGCAATTTAATCCCACTTAGTATATATTATTTTTTAAATAGTATTTAATTTATAATGCATTTCAAGTATCCTCAATTTCAACTGATTTGAATTTTTTTACCTTTAATTTATATTGAATCAAACTTTTGACCTTTTCATTGAGATTTTAATAAAGTTTTAATTTTTAATTTACAATTTTAGGCTATTAATAATTACTATAAGCAATTAAATAATATTTTATAATTGTACATTACTTTTTAATAATACATTATATTTATTAAATATCGAATTGTATAATTTATTTAAAATATGTACAGTAGATATTAAAATATTACAAAAATAAAATATTAAATTTTTAAAAAATATTAATTTGACACTTATAGGATAATTTGTACTTGTAAATTGTTATTATAATATATAATCAATAACAAAACTATTAACCTGATTTACTAAAATAAATATAGTACATTTAAATATTTTATAGAGTAATATATATTATTTAAAATGTTTTATAAAACATACAACTTCATAAAATATTTTATAAAAAATTTTATCACCATTAATACATAAATTTAGTACAAATAAAATCTGAAAGAGACTTCACGTAATTATTTTATATTTGTATGGTATTATTCGTTACGTGTTTTAATCAATTGCTTCTCAGAATCCAACCTATTTTAGTCATTTTGGATTTGTATATGAATTAAAAATTGGGAAAGGATATTTGAGGGAATGATATTAATTTAACATTAGAATAGAGCGCCAGCATTTATGTAGGTCGGGATAATGATAAAGACTTAAATGACGTCATGGACACGACACGCATGACATTGCCTGCTATGTTATGGGGCCATCCATGTACTGTGCTAACATATTTTTTTAATAAATCATTTATTATTAAAAATATTACGTGTTAAATAAAAAATACAAGTTTTAATACATATTTTATACATTCATAATTATTAAATTCTACTCTATCATTCACTACCACCATATTTGTTTATTTTACTAAAAAACCCTAAAAAACCCTAAAAAATCTTCACAATTACATGCATTTACCACTACTCAAAGGTATATTTATTTTAATATTTTTAGCATATTTTATCATCGTTTACACATTATTAAAAAACACATGTAAAAATCACAAATCCTAAAATTACTTGAAATCAAGCCCATTTAACTTTAAATTTATTTGAATTAAGATTTTAAAAAAATGCATTTAATTATAATAGTTGATCAAATCATCTCATATTAGCATAATTTCAATTATTTACTTATCATCTTACTCAATTTATTCACATATTTACAACTTTCTACCCTATTGACCTATCGTAATATGATTTTGAATCTAGTATCATATATTCAAACCAAATTAGATTATAATTCAATTCATTTAATCAAATTCTCAATTTTACACCATACTTTTTAGACTAAATCAAACTTTAAATAATACTGGTTAGCCAATGCTTTTATTTTTGTGGCTTAAGAATAAATATACTTAGTTAATCAAAATGAGTTTTTCTTTGTTTTCAATGAATATGAAATTTATATTGATAAATATTACTTAAGTGGATTACACAAAAGTAGTATGCATTAATTATTTGGAAATGTGTACAATTTTGTGTGAAATAATTAAAGAGATATGGAAAATTTATTCAAGGAAAAATGAAAAAAATAGTATTTTTCTAAAATCTAATTACATGTTTACTTTACTCTTAAATTTAACGATATTCACTCAAGTATGTAATTATAGCTTATAGATGTTGTTGAATCATGTTTATATGTTAACTAAAAAAATATATATTTATATGTATAGTACAAATACTCATTTTATAATATAAGAATTTTAGTGATTTAATTATAAATAAAATATAATTTAAAATTTTAATAGTAATTAACAAAAGGTTAAAATTATTAAGTATAAATACATCATTTGAGACTTAATTATCTAATTTATTATAAAAATTAATCACCTATAATTCCAAACTTGAAAATTTCCTAAAATAAATAAGTATTACAGATGGCATTACTACTTTAAAAAATATGATTATATAGAAAACTTATTTTCTAGAAATATAATCAATTTATTATGTGAAATTATTCAAACTATTTTATGATATATTTTTGAAAAAAATATTAAACATATTAATAGGACTATTATTGTACACAATTCAAGTGAATGATTTATTTCTATACATGAGTTAGGCCCATGATTGACAACTGTTGGTCAACTGTTGGTCAAATCTAGTTATGTATAATTGGGCGCAATGCTATAATTTTAAAAAGTGAATTGATACTAATGCCGTATTTTTGAAAACTCGTATGAGTGGACATAATATTAATGAAAAATTGGTCAAATCATATAATAATTTATTTGTTATTTATTTTTCTGATAATCTTCTTTTAATGCTCGAATAAAATATATATAAATTAATTATTATTTAATTTGAGTGTACAACTATAATTGCAAATGCAGTTCTTACCTGCCTAGACTCAACCAGATATTTACAAATGTACTTTCAACTGGTCAAATTTTGGACAGTATTATTTTTGCAGTTAGTATTAACAATATTCTAATTTAATGTTTATTTTGAAAGAAAGTATTGAAATATTATATTATATTATAAAAATAATATTTTATATAATTATTATATATGGTATAATTTTATTAATTAATATTATTTATTTTTAATTTTATGTTATTACATGTTTATAAATAGATTTGTCTCTCATATAATTAATTAATTAATTTTTTATTAAAATTGTTTTATTGTAGTTTAGGTATATGCACTACTCCCTATTAAAAAATTTAATAATATATAATCTTAAATTAATTAATAAAAAAATATATAATTTGTGGTGGCTTATGTGCTTCACTTCAGTAGCACCATAGATAGATCAAGAGATATTCAAGAACAATGAAAGAACCACTTCATCATTTCACAGTCAAAAAATGAACTCCACCACTGTACACTGTCTATACATCCGATGAAAAGAAGTGCTTTAAAAGGAGCAAAACGTAGAACCAAGCCACAAGAAAGCGAAAAAAAACACGAGCTTATCGGTCTGCTGCAAAATCTATTGCCCAGATTCAGTAGAACCAAGAAGAGCATTTGATGATTTCGACTCGAAACTGGAACACCAAAAAAATTACTTATTCGTGATATGACCATGCCGGTGATGCTCGTCATCTCTATGTTGGTGCTTGCGTTGCCTTCTGTTCCGCCCGTTGTGACTGTGACCTCCGCCACCAACGTGCCGCCCAGGTGAAGCCCCCGCCTCCGCTTCTATAAGATCGGAACCTGATCCATGGCCCCACCTAGGATACGCATGGAATTCCCTCGGGACGGATGAGCTGCATTCTCCGAGGGTTCTATTGAGGCCGTGGACCGCCAGGTCCTGGCCGAGGTAAACGTCTGAGTAGGAGACCCTAACCCCGCTGACCATCAAGGACATCTCGGGCGTGAGACTGATCTGCAGAGTGTGGTTCGGGGCGAGAGTGGGAACGACTATGGCAGGATGGCCGTGGCCTCCGTGCCTTCGCCGGGCGAGGCCGAGGAGATCTCCGGAAGTGAGGCGGAAGGGGGCCACGTGGCGGAGGAGGCTGAGGTAGTAGTGATCTGCCGAAGGGGCGGTGAAGTCGAGGGTAAAGAGGAAGCGGTCCGGCGGGGCGAAGATAGTGAAGTTGGTGTTGGGCCCTGCGGTGACCAGGCGGTAGCGGAGATCCGAGGTGTCTACGGCGTTAGGGAAGAGGTTGTAGCCGGCGCTCCGGAGGGCTGACATGGCAGCGTCGAGCTCTGCCATGGTGGCCCCGCTAGCGGAACGGAAGGAGAAGAAAAAGAGGAGGGGCAGAGGGAGGGAGAGAAGGCGAACCAGAAAGGAATCGAATCTTGATTTCTCCATTGTTGCAGAGAGGTTTGTTTGGGTTGAAGTACTAGACTGGAGAGAGGGATCTCAAGGAAAAGGAAAATATATCAACTGTAACAGTTCATTGTCAGTTTGGGTCCTTTTTCGAGTTAATTTCCCGTTTTATCCACTGAACTTATTAAATTTTATTTATTTTCTTTTTAATCCCCCCCGGAAAGACTCGCCCAATCGATCCTACAAACGCAATAATTTGTAGATAAAGATCAATCCCACATAACTCTAGACACGGATCACTTAAGTGTCTTTTCACTTCTCCAACCACAGGCTAATCCTAGTGTCTGTCTCATCTCGGATTGCTCAACATTTGTGCATATCCCTCATCTTGGATCACTCAACACCTTTACTCGGTGGAAATTATCTATCAAGAATCAAGTCATTGACAATTACAATACTAGAATCCATGATTACTTCAAGAAGCAAGACATAATCTCCTTTTTGTCAACCAAATACTCAACTCAAGTATCATCAAATCAGTTTTTTAAAACTGAATTATTGAAAATTTGTTAAATCATACTAAAGAAAAAATTCAAATTCGTAATATAGAAATTTCTAAAAATTAATTTGGACAAATATAAAGTAATTATTATCGACCGATAAGAATTTATTGTCAATAATATTTAATTATATTTAAATCATATTAAAGTGCGTTAAATTTAATTAAATCAAGAGTAGACATAATAACGAAAATTGATAATTTTGGATAAAAATATAAGTATATAATTTAAGAAAATGAAAAAAAAAAGAAAGAAAATCAATCAATCATGTAAACTAGTCTTAAAACATACGAGACCACCAAAACCAGATCTAACTTAATTGATAAAAGATGAATGAACTGATCAATGAAGACAAAATTTGTAATATTGGAACTTTCGAAATCGGAATTAAGCTTAATAGAACAGAAAATTAGGATTAGACTTGAGAATAAGAACTAAAAATGTGAATTCCAAACAAATGATGAAACGAGTGGAGATTGAAAAGTTAAATGTGATCATAACCTAATGTTAGAAATGGGAAAGAGAACCTTGCACTGGAAATAAGAATTCAATTGGATTACCGAATAGATTATTGGGAAAAGTCTAATTTGGTCCGAATGGGGATGTGATTTCAGATTAAATTACTAAGGGAGCATGAAAAGGGTAAAATGATAATTTAATTTTAAAAAACTAAAATTAAAAAAAAAAGGAAATCAAGTTATTTACCTAACTCACCTACAAGCTCCCCTTATCATGGAAATGAAAACCACACATCATGAGTAATTTTGCTTTAATTGAGGCAATTTGGGACCAAATTGGGCACCACAAATTGTTGATAATTGGGCTACTGATGTCCCTAAGGAGTTAATTGCATTAACTCTTCTTGAACATATAATCATGATATTAGAACAACCTAAATAAATGATTGAATGAGCAATTCTCTCTTGCGCGATCACCAATGGAGTGATCTTGATGTCAAAATGTTGACTATGGACTTTTCTTGAGTTCTATGGTAGGGTCCTAACTTATTAGTGACCGAAAAGTATTGCACAAGTGTTGTTTTGGCCAACTAGATTCAAGACAAAAAGTCTATCAGTTGCCAACAACTTTGCTTCTACCACCACTCTGGTGGCCACTGGTGCCAAGGTGATCGCATGCCTCCCCTCTACCTCTCCATAACAAGGGTCGACCTCTGGCAAGGGAAAAATCGACCGCCAAGGGCTAATTTCCACCAACGGGTTCATCGGGTTCTGCCCAATCACGACCACACGACGACCAAATTCTCCCAACTCCGGTGAGCACTTGGCAGGCCAACACCACATAAAATTTTACCTTGACTTTGGCTACAAAATGCCTAAGCTCCAACCACCTACAATGAGAATTTTCCACGAACTCCTAAATTAGCTCTATTTTAGCTAGTTTTGGAAAATGACCAAATTCGGTCGTGTTTGGATCGAGTAAGACCCACACTCCTTTGGCTAGCCATTAGGAGTATAATGATAGTATTTGGGTATGATTTGTGAATTTAGTAGTTTATTTGATTAAATTTAAAAGTTTAGAGACTAAATTGTACATAAGAATAGTTTAGGGGCCAATTTACAAATATAGGAAAATATTTGGAAAAAATCCCTAAGAGTATCCTAAGGAGCTTAAAGGTTATTTTAAGACAAATTGAGATATCTAATGTCATTTTCGAAAGAGTTCGGGAGCAAAATTGTATATTTTTTTTATAAAAAGGGGCAAAATGATAATTTTGCTCAAATAGGGGTAAAATGGTCATTTATGCCCAAAGAGATATCCTAAAGTTTATTTTAAACTATGGAGGACAAAATAGTAATTTTGCCAAAGTAATGATGTAAAAATGGGACATTTTGCAAGTAAGGGACAAAATGGTAATTTTGTCAAATTTAGTGACTAAAGTGTAATAAATATATTTTTGGGACCCAAATTTATCTAAAGGAATTTTGAGTACCCAAATGAGAGACTTGAGAAGTCTAGGGACCAAAATGAGAAAGTTTTGATGAGTAGCCATTTTGCTATATTTAATAACCAAAATGTAAATTTTGGAAAAGTTGAAGTTATATAAGTAAGGAACATAAAAATATTTTGAAATTTTGGTAAATAAGACTAAATGTGAGTTTAACCTATGATATGTGGAATGCAATCATAGATGGGGTTAGTCATTCTAATAGTTCATTAATATTAGATCAAGAGAACCATCTCGAGGGGCAAAATCATAATTTGTGAAAAATTAGGGGATAGTATATAAATACCAAGTTAAGATATAAATTGAGCATAAATATGCAATTTGATTCTTGTAAAGCGAATATTGTAGTTGCTCACAAATGGATCACGAGTCCCGAGTTAAGGAAAATACAGTTAGGACGAATGAGTACCGATAATAACGGTGAGTGGGAGTATTGATGGCGGGTCCGATTGAACCGATCGATACACTTTAATGCTTTTCTATAATATTATGAAATGCATGATGCATACTTTGAAAAATCCTTTGAAAAGCAATAAAAAACTTCATGGATGTATATTCACTAAGAAATACCATTTTTCTGAAATGACTAAAAGGGATAAGATTGATAGATCGTGAGAAAACCATAGTTGCATACTGGGACTATGTGAATATCGGTTGTGTGCCCGAGATTATGAATAAGGGTTGTGTGCCCGAGATTATGAATAAGGGTTGTGTGTCCGATATTGATTTTCTGATATAGAGTTGGTGAGATTTAGGACCAAGCTTAATCAATTTGAACATGGTGATAGTGAGTTGGTGAGTTTGAGGACCAAACTTTGTGATAAGTAAATAACCTTGCCGTTTAATTGTGTGTGTTGGTATGAGAACATACCTTTAAAAGAAAATGGAACGATGCCATGAGTTAAGTAGGAAGCTTATAATCATGGAAGTTGAATTAGATGCAAATCTAAAGTGGATTTGATCTAGGAGCATGTAGCCTCATGTTTCGTGAATAGCGGGGTTGACCAATAGAGAGTCGCACCCCCTGAAAATCAAAGTCTGATATACTTTGATTGATTTTGTGATTTGGTATATATATATTGATTATAACACATGATTTTTAAAAATCGTATTTAAGACGCTTGGACCAAAAATCGGGAAATAGAACCAGGAATGGAACCCTAGAACAGAACTGAGAGTCAAACAAAAAAAACCAAGGTTAAACCAGAAATGGAATCATAGATAGAGAATGATAACCATATTTGATTGATTTTAAGTCTTAAAATATTCCTTAGGACATTCCTATTCTCATTTTTCCATTATTTACAAAATAGCTTTCCAAGTTGGGTAAAATTACCAATTTACCCCAACTCTTTAACACTTATCTTTTCGGGACTTTAGACTTCCCAAATCGTCCATTTGGGTTTTTCAAGTTTCCTTAAGTTCCATTCTGGTCCGCAATAGGCTTTAGGACAATTTCAAGCACTATTTGTTATTAATTTCTAGATGATCACTAAGTTTGGACAAAATTACCATTTTTTTCTACTTCGGAATATAACTCCAGGTACTCCTTTATGCCATATTTTCTCATTTGGGTTCCTAAACTTTCTTAAATTATGTTTATATTCTTGAACTACAAAAAAGTTATCTTTTGCCCGCACAAATGCTATTACTTTCATTTTATTACAATCAGGTCCCTAGGCATTCCAAAGGATGCCAATCTAATCCCTAAATCTTTATTTAGCCTCATAAGAAGACCCTACATAAAGCTTATTCTCTTTTGTATCTTCTAAACTTTACTTATTTGCATTTTAATTAGTCCCCAACCTTTGTCCCCTTACCATACAATCTAAAAAAATTCTCAAACTAAGCCACAAGGTTCTCCTAACCTCCCTTTAGGCCATCGTAAACTCTGTTCGCTTGGGGTAGGCAGAAATAATGACGATCAGACTCAATTAGAAACTTAAAATAGAACGAACAAAAGTCGGGTCAATGCTAGAAAATTATTGGAGATGACACCTCGGTCATTGAGGTCGATGCAGTTCGGAAGCTGACCCTCCAAGGAGTCCGGACTGTTGCTCTTGTAGTGTCCATTATAGTCATCTCAATCACTTCAATAGAAATCTAAAACTTGAATAATTTAATTCTTCTTCTATACTTACTAAAATCGAGCAAATCTATTATCTATGGAAAGCTAGTTGTCACACCCTTACCCAATTTTGATAAAACCTTGCGAACAACCCGCCACTTCTCCCAATACTATAATAAGAATATTTTCATCTTCATAGTATTGATAGAAATAATGCTCAAAATAAAAATAAAAATAATATATCAAATACGTTTTCCAAAACTTTTGTCGGAATAGACATTGTAGTACACAAATATTTTAAAAAACTATTCATATACTAGGTTGGTAACTCGTCCTATAACATTCTTTGTGCCATGTTTTAGGACTTGAAAGGGGTAAGGGAGGGGTGAGTTTGTAACTCATTGAGCAGGGTTAAGTGACGTTGTGACTTCTTGTCTAAGATTCATCATATATTCAAACAGAATTTTCACCTTTCTTTTAAAATCAACAAAATATAATATGATAAACAAACCACCACTTGTCTTATCTTTTAGAAAATGGTTTCTTTAAGTTCACTGTTTATTCCTATAAGCTTAAGCTAGGTTGTAAACCCTGTTTCTTGGAGATAAAGAAACCGGGGAAAGAATTGGTCAACCAAAGTGAAAAAAACTGAACCGGTTCATGAACCCCAACCGTTAAAAAACGGAGAAATTGAGAAATTTACAACTTACGAATGACCTAAATAGTAACAAAAATCATGGAAAATGACTTTGGGATGAATTGAAATAGAAAACCAAACCAGTTCAGGTGAATTGGACCTGAACTGTATTGAACTGGTTTGAACCACTATTAAACTGATTTCTAAATTTATTTTTCTAGTTAAATTAGAAAATTCAAATTAGAAAATTAAAATTACCATTTGTTTGATTTTTTAAATCTTATTCAGTTTTTCATTTTCCAATTCAATTCTAATTTTAAGTACAATTCGAGTCGAAATAGGTTTGTGAAATTTTGTTATTACAAATATTGAAGATTGCGATATTGAATATTTACATGTAATAATTTCTATTGTAAAATTGATGTGTTGATATAAAGGTAGGCTAGTGAGATTGTATGGAAATACATTTAGCAATTCATTAATCACCCGTACTACATAAACGACATTTTTTTGTGTGGGGTACACCATTTTATTATAAGGTATTTATTATCAACTCCTGATATTTTAGACTTATGTACTCTTTTTTCTTTTCCCTAGAACACATTAATCACCCGTACTACATCTATTTTTGGAAAACTAAGTTGAAACCCGATAATTGCTCATCCAAGATCTTCCGGCCAAGAAAAAAGGAAAAAAAACTCTAAGTTCATTGACCAGCGTAAAATTTTATAAACTATCGAAGAGATTATATTTGCCCACACCACCACTAACTATACACTCTCCTCCTCGTGATCATGACACCTTTCCTATTCCACTTCAAGTGTCTCCTTTTCATCAATTTCTTTTCTCTCCCCTCCTCCTCCTCCTCCTCCTCCTCCTCCTCCTATGCCTTAAGCCAACAGCACCCTACTCCACCACTGCTGCCATTTGCTCCACCCTCCCGCGATTCCGTGCTGCCGCCGGCAGTACAGCACGTCTGCAAGGCCATGAGGTTCCCGGACGTCTGTGCCTCCTTCCTGTCCCAGTTTCCTCCGGCTGGTCATGGCCCGTCCCAAATCATGAATGCCGCGATCTCCATATCTGCCGAGAACCTGAGGAAGGGCCAGGACAAGGTGAACCGGATCCTGGTCTCGTCGGCAAAGAGTCTAAACCGCACAGCGGCCGCCAAGATCTGCCTCGAGTTGCTCAGGAACTCCGCGTACAGGATGGAATCAGTTTTCGACGCGCTGTCACGTGGCAAGACGAAGGACGCGCGAGCGTGGCTCAGCGCCGCGCTGGTGTTCCAGTATGATTGCTGGTCGGCTCTTAAGTTTACCAACGACACCACAGGTAAGTCATTCACACGGCCCATTAATAAACTAATCATTTTTAAACGAAAACAAAAAAAAAAGCTCAGATTTATTATTCCCTTCAAGCCATTCATATTTTTAGATTAAAATAATAACATAATATTTAAATAATAAATTAATTAAACAATTTTGAAGTAAATTTAATTCGATAGATTATAAATATACTTATAAAAATTTGACTACGTTAGCATTTATTTTCACAGACCTTAATAACGAATCATTATTTTTTTTTGTTTATTGCCCGTTTATGAATATAAGTTAATTAAGAAAATAAGATTTTTTTCCTTTAATCGAAAATTTTAAAAAATTTTAAATATAGACTTTTATACCATCATAACTTTCAATATTCAACCAAAATATTTTAATAACAAAATACAATATTTACTGGGAATTTATCGTGGATTACCGATGACTAGGCTCCTAGCCGTGCAGGTTAATAAAACGATGGCGTTTCTCGACTCGTTAACCATGCAGACTAGCAACGCCCTCGCCATGGTGGTCTCGTACGACATATACGGTAATGACACCGGATTGTGGAGGCTGCCGATGACGGAGTGGGATGGGTTCTGGGCAGCAGGAATCATATCCAGCTCCGGCTCTGACCAGGGCTTCACAGCCAGGTTCACGCAGGGTCTGAAGGCGGACGCGATCGTCTGCCAGGACGATGCCGACGGCTGCTACGGGAAAATCCAGGATGCCGTTGATGATGCTTCGAACAACCGAGTAGAGCGATTTGTCATCCACATCAAGGCGGGAGTATTCAAGGAGATAGTGAGGGTCCCGTTGGAGAAGAAGAATGTAGTCTTCGTGGGTGACGGGGTGGGCAAGACGGTCATTACAGGATCCCTCACTGTGGGCCAGCTGGGGATGACGACCTACAACACTGCTACTGTCGGTGAGTGTCCTTCTGCCTTCCGTCCATGCATTTATGATGCCACCATGATATATCTACTTTATCTGATCATGCAGGTATTATGGGAGACGGATTCATGGCCACCGGCATAACCTTCGAGAACACATCCGGCCCCGTAACACACCAGGCCGTGGCCTTCAGGTCAGACAGCGACTTCTCCTACGTAGAGAAATGCGAGTTCCTCGGAAACCAAGACACCTTGTACGCTCACTCCCTCACGCAGTACTACAAGTCATGCAGTAGAGAAGGTTACATCGACTTCATCCTGGGGAACTCAGCCACGATCTTTCAGGACTGCGAGATCTTGGTTCGGCCTAGGCAGCAGCAGCCAGAGAAGGGTGAGGATAATGTCATCGTGGCCCAGGGTCGGACCGATCCGTCACAGTCGACCGGGTTCGTGTTCCAGAATTGCCTCATCAACGTGACCGAGGCCTACATGAACCTTTGCCGTCAGAATCACAAAATACACAATAACTTCCTCGGGAGGCCATGGAAGAAGTACTCGAGGGCAGTGTTCATAAATTGCAACCTCGAAACCCTAATTTCACCGCAGGGGTGGATGCCGTGGGATGGGGACTTTGCCCTAACCACACTCTTCTTTGGGGAGTTTAATAATACCGGACCTGGGTCGGCGATTGGCCAGAGGGTCTGGTGGAGTAGTCAAATTCCGGCCGCGCATGTGGATACCTATTCGTTCAGTAGTTTTATCCGGGGGGATGAGTGGGTCTCGAGATCAACCTGATTATAAATAGATTTTTGTTTTCAGGCAGAATGATTATAGGTAGCTCCAGCCTTTCTGTAGTTAACATAAAATAGTTGGAATAAATGCTATTGCAGTTAAATGGAACCATTCCAGATATCCTCCAATCTCGAATACATGACTGGATCACATAAACGACTTAATCAATGTCATGTTGTAAAAAGTGTTAAACTGTTGATGTATAATTGTGAAAGAACTATCTATTGTCCCACCATCCCTAAAGAGTTTGCTATAACATTAGTATTTGCTTGCTTGCTTGCATGCAGAAAGTGAACCTTTTTGAAATGAGCATTAAGTAATCGAATATTCATTTTAATAGGACTATAGTATCCAGTGCACTCCTTAGTTCTCTTTTGTAATGGCCTTCCATAGTATTAGAGAATTATGATGATTTATGCCAAATTGAGTCCTACTCCATTCTCCATTCCTAATATGACCACATGTGCTTATGATTCCAGTGGACAGTGGACGGTTACATTTGGTGTGTTGTCCACATCTACGTATGAGGCATGCACCCTTTATAGTCTCATATCATCATAATCGGATCAAAAACTCCATCACATTTTAATTTAACAATACCTGCAGATGGCCTCTACCACACTCTTGGAGTTTCAATAGTTATACTTGCTTGATCATGCTGAATGAGGTCACAACGAAGGAATTTGAAGATTTAACAATACCTGCTGATGCCCTCTCCTACACTCTTCGAGTTTCAATAGTATTATTCCATGGATGATGCTGAATCATGCACAACAAACAAACTGTTTGAATTCGTGTAGTGCAAATTCCACTCCGATTATCACCCTTTTCTCGTAGAGAGGAATATTCTTATGAACCACGTTGTTTCGCTCTTTCCAAATAACACAATATATCATAACTATAATACTTAATGAGTTTTGATGACCCTGTACACCCTAAAACTGTGTTGGATTACTAGTTTTTGAAAGTACCAAAATATTTTACAACATATTTTAATCCCATTCTCTCAAAATAAAAAAGTATACAAATAAAAATTAAAAAATTTCCATAGAAAATTTTTATTAAAAATAAACTGGAATTGTGAAATAGAAAAATAAAATAAGAATGGTTCACTCTCAAATATTAAATAAATATACAAAAGTAATGAAAATAAATTATTAACTAAATTGTATGGGAGAACCAAATCTATTGAGGTGAAATAAAACTGAATCGGGTTAATACGGATTAAACTGGAAATAACGGTTTAAATATTTATTTTTATATAAAATAAAAATATTAATTTAAAAAATTAAAATTACAATTATATAGAAAATTAATTTAGAAAACCGATCAAATCGGACCTAAATTAACCGATTTTCTATTTTGGTCACCAAACCCGATTTGATCGAACTGGTAAATGGTCCATCTGATCAACAAATCGTCTTTTAGGTCAGTGCACAGTAAGTGCGTGTGGCAATCAATGTGCAACATGTGACGAAGCGCGTCGAGTCAGTTGCTTAGTTAGCATCTGAAAGCAATGACTAATCAGAGTGTGACACGTGTCCCTAATCAACGATTAAACTAAGAAAATCTACGTAATTGAAAACTGACCAATGTGAGCGTGACACGTGTCTTAAGTTAATGGTCAAATGAGGAGAAAACTCGTCAGCAGGGATGACCAATGAGAAGTTGACACGTGACAAAAGTGTCAAGTAATCGACCGACTAGGATGTCGAAAAACGGTCAACCAATTAACAGTTGACACGTGACAAAGCCACACTGGATGGCCATAACCAATCAGAGGCTGACACGTGACAATAAGGCAGTGCACTAGACGATAAAAATGATGAATTTAAATCAGACAATCAGAATACGCTACATGTCATGGTCAACTGAAGGGTATATTCGGACAGCAACCACGTATCAGAGAGAGACTAATGGGAGGTTATCATGTGACAAGCCAATGGATGACTCGGATACCGATTGGGAGGTCATATCAGCAAAACCACCTAATCATTGCACGCCACTTGCACGTGTAAAGCTCGCATGTGTGCACATTATCATATTTAACCTTTGATCAGCCGGGAAAGAGAAAGACTAAACAGTCACTGTTACTCCGACAACTAATATATCTACCCGACAAGAACTTAAATTAGAAAGTTAATGTGTCTCGCCGTAACCCGATTTAATTTTTTTATACTCAAATAAAATAACTTAATCATTAGTTATGATTCCATATTATAAAATGACTTAATCATTAGTTATGATTCCATATTATTTATTGTTTACAATAGCACAGAGATCAATGTCATGTTGTAAAAAGCGTTAAACTATAAATGTATATTTGTGAAAGAGCTATCTATTGTCCCACCATCCCTAATGAGATTGTTATAACATCATCACAAGTATTTGCTTGCGTGCATGCAGAAAGTGAACCTTTTTGAAATGAGCATTAAGTAATCGAATATTCTAATAGGGCTATAGTAAGGAGTGAACTCCTTATTTCTCTTTTGTAATGGCCTTCCAAAGTATTAGAGAATTATGATGATTTATGCCAAATTGAGTCCTACTCCCTTCTCCATTCCTAACATGACCACATGTGCTTGTGGTTCCCGGGGACGGTTACATTTGTTGGGTAGTTCACATCCACGTATAAGTCTCACTTTATAGTCTCATATCATCATAATCGGATCAAAAACTCTATCACATTTTAATTTAACAATACCTACGGATCATGTAGAATCAGGTTACAATCAAGGAATTCAAAGATTTAACAATACATGACCTCTCTCTTGGAGTTTCAATAGTTATACTTTCTAGATCATGTTGAATCATGTCACAACGAATAAACTCTTTGAATTCCTGTAGTGCAAATTCCACTTCGATTATTACCCTTTGCTCCTAGAGAGGAATTTTATTATAAACGACATTGTTTCGCTCTTTCCAAATAACACAATACATCATAACTATAATCTTCAATGAGTTTTGATGATCGTGTACACCTTAAAACTATTAGATTACTAGTTTTTGAAAGCACGAAAAAATTTAGCAACATATTTAAATCTCGTTCTCTCAAAATAATAAATTCAGAAATGAAAATTGAAATTTTTTAAAAAAAATTATGATTCAAAATAAAACGAAATTAGTAAATAGAAAACCAAAATAGAAATTTGACAATCTCAAATGTTCAATAAATATAAAAAAATAATGGAAATGGATCATTAACTAAAGTGGATGTGAGAACCAGATCTGTCATGCCCAACCTGGTTTGGTTGGATCCCCGTGAACAATCCACCACTCTCTCGACTCAAGAGAAGTTTCCTCCGACTTTAACTCGAGATGAGCCAGGCGTAATTTCGACCTTGTTCCCTGGAAGATATATATCCAATAAAATGCAAGATTAAGGAAAATTTAAGTATACCTGATAGAGGATAAAACTCGGTATTATTCTTAGTAATTTTTCCTTTTTCCTAAAAAAGGGATAGAAAGGAGTACGTCAGTATGACTACTCAGTTAATGGGTTTTTCAAGAAAATATCTTTGAGGAAAAGAGTTGTATTGGAGTGTGCCAGACTCCTTTCTTTCAAAAATTATTTCATTTAAAATCTCGGGTTTTACCACCATTTCCTTATTTAATCACGGTGTGTCATCACCCAACACACAACATTCATCATAAAGATTAAACACACATTAATAGGCCAGCACGACCACTGAACCCACTTGTGGCTTCGGAGTAACTTTACCGGCCACCTATATAGAAGTACGTCTACTTCTACCCTGAGAATGAGTGGATATATGTAACATCCGACCCTCAATCCTGAAATCAATTCTCCGTGTCTGTATGAGGACAGAGACCTCATCCCATCCCCACCCCAGTTTCATGCGCTTAGTGCTACTCCAAATTTTGCACGGTCACCTGGTACGACGAACTGCCCTTATACTCACCGGGTCGTCCAAGGCCCTTAGGATGCATCACTACCCCTCATGGGTGTCTTGATGATCCCGTAATCATAGTGCATGCACAAACAATATTTTCTTATCATACCATATAATCTGTGGTGCCACTAGTCCAACGGCCCCGACTCTTAACTCAACCTGCAGCTATTTGTCTTGACTGGTCCGGAGACTTGTCATGTCGCACTGCTGCTAGTTGACTGAATATGTCGGTCCTGTCTTGGTACCATGACCAAAAAATTCATTTATTAAAGTTTTATGGCACATATCTCATATTTGTTTACGAGCTCCTCCTCGTGCCCATTGGCCTATGGCCCACTTGTTCGAGATTTTCAAAACCGGGCATAATAGCCCCAAGTTCCAAAACTGAGGCCCCCGGCCTATAAGAGCTATTCGAGCTCCCGTGAATAATGTATTTCAAATCGTTTAAGCCTTGACACACAGTCAGGGGAGAGCACTTCTGATAAAATATATTTTCAACTATCCATCATACCAACCGAGTATGATGACATCTTCGCTCATAACCGATGAACGGGTTTTCCACTTCCTTTGAGGAAGTTTCATCATACCAACCGAGTATGATCTACTTACAACTGGTAAGTAGTTTTTCCGCGTGATTTTCAATCACTTCTCTAAGTTGTGATGTTTAAAATACCACTTGGTAGTGGGTTTTCATTTCGAGATACTTATCATCTCCAACCGGATATGATATAAAATCCCACTCACCAGTTAATGCCATGAATTCCACTAGTCCGGTTCCTTGATTTCACGCGAGATTGTCCTTTCTGGCATTCCTAGTGCTTCGTGTTCCTACACGATATGAACATCTCGGTTCATTATCTCTCAGCCTGATAGCCTTCATTCACTCCAAATGAATGTGAAAAACTAAACTTTTATTTATTTGTAATTAGGTCCCTAAAGTTATTTTTCTTTAACTTTAAGTTCCTAATGCCAGTTTTCCCTCAAATTGAGTCCCAAAATTTTAAAATTCCCATTGGGACCTCAATTTATTCAATTTCACAAAAAAGGGGTTTAATTTCCCAAATTTCCTATTTGGTCCCCCAACTTTTCCAAAATTACCATTTTGCCCTTCCTTTATAAAAATGGTAAATTTTACCCCAAAAATTCTAAAATTCCTCAATTGGCCCTCTAACCTTTTTATCATGCCTAATTGACTCTCAACTTTAGAAAATTGCATTTCAATCCTTTGAATTTTCGAAAATCCCCAATTTTCCCCCCAATTCCAACTTTTTAATAAAGTCGAATTTGATTTCATTAAATTGTCCGATCAAATGTTTCCACTTGTTGAAATTGAAGTTGAAATCGAGTTTCTATATGTTCATACGATTCTTTAGCAATTTAAATCGCAAGTTTTAATGCTGGAACGACCTCAAATAGAGCTTCGCTGGAAAATGAACTGTAGAGAGAGAAAGCTCCGATTAATCACCGGTGAGGGCGCGACGGTCCGAGCTTTCTATCTAGGCAGATAGTTCTCCTCCTGAGGTTCTTCCTAGGATCAAGAATGACATCCATTAATGTCGAATTGGATTAGAATTTTGTCACTAAACTTCGGCTGACTCTCTCTCTAACATCGATCGAAAATTATAGAGGGTAGCCGAATTGGCTTACCTTTCTGTCCTAATTCGACCGTGGGAGGGCTTGGTTTGGCCTGAGTAGGGCTTGAATTGGCCGATTTCAACTTGGCTGAAACAAGGCAACTTCGGTCTGTCAGAGCTGCTTCACTGTTCGATCACGTTGACGCTTCTCCGGCGACTCTCGAAACGAACTGATGGCACCACCATGTAGCTGACTTCTTCTTGGTTCTAACGATTCTGACCTCGCCTTCTTTGGCTAAAAAATGACCCAATATCGGAGCTCTGGTTTGAGCTTCACCAAAAAACTAAACAATTGAGAGAGAGTGAGCTTTTCAGGTGTGGAGATAATGAATGGAGAGGGGCTCTTTATATAAGGAGCTCGGAGACTCGTTGGCCGTCCGTTTGACAACTTTATTTTAGACATTGATGGCCTGAAACGTATCGAATGGAAACGTTTCTTCTCTGTCGGCACTGCTTTGATTTTTTGACGAGTGAACAGTGCTGTCATCTGAAGGAAGAAGACGATACTATTCTGAACTAGACCAGACCGGTCCAAATTGGGTTTGAAGCTTAAACTGGCCGGTTCACCCCTCATTCGACCGAGTTTTTCAAATCTAAAAATTTCTAAATTCATCTAAATTTATTTTCTATCCAATGGTGGCCTCAAATCTCAAATTTGAATTATTTAAGCCACTAGAAAAATGAATTTAGGATCCGGTTCAATAGTGGTTCAAACTAGTCCAAACCGGTTCGGATCCGGTTTACCTGAACCGGTTTGGTTTTCATCCCCAATTCCTTCACAAGTCCACTTCCATGAATTTTGTGACTCCTTAGGTCACTTAGTGTCCATTAAATTTCTGGTTTACCATCTCTTTATCGATTCCGGTTAATAAACCGACTCGGTCCTTAAACCGGTTCTATCCGGTTCGGGTCTGGTTCACCTGGACCGATCTGGTTTTTCTCTCCTACTTTGTTCTAATGTTCCTTCCCAAGGTTTATAAATTTCTTTGGATAAAAGTATATGAAGAATAAGGTCTTGGTCAAATGAAAGACATTCCAACATATAGGAATTTAAATGAAGTTACAAAAGCATATGCTCACTAAAGGTAGTCCTGATATGAACCAAAAAGAGTATGTAGTCTAAGAGACCAATTAAACTCACATGGCCATTCAGCTTTTCAAATGAAACTGGTTTTCAAAGGTAATTTCAAAGGAATAATTGCTAACCATATAAGATATATGGTTATGGAATATAACTTCCCTAATAAGAGAATTGTGTTAGGAAATGACATGTAATTCTTTTGTATGGCATAAATCACTTTGGAAGGATGAACCTCTTACTAGTGTAATTATTACAAGACAGAGAAACAATTATTCATAAAGTAATGCACTGATGAGATGAAAAATGAGTAATGAAATACTCAAAAGAGAAAGATTGAATGAGCTTAGAGAACCAAAAATGGTTAGAATATGAAGATAAATTCAAACTTTTGTATTGAAACATGATTATTAGTAATGATCCTAGAAACATATTATTGTTGCCAAGTAAAACCTATGTGAATGATACTCACCCAATATTAAAAGTGTAACTTAAGGAAAAGTATCGACCCCACAAAAGGTGGTGTGAATGAGTACTCTAAAGGAGTCAAAAGGTGTAGCTTGATAAAATCTCTAATAAATGTCATTTATGGACAAAATTTTGAAGGCTCAGTAATAAGGAATACCGATGAGATAAAGGGAGGTTGGAAACTTTAGTCAATAATGATTGAGTATGAAACTAGTTCTCATCAAGCACATAGAAAATGATTATAACAATGAAGGATTCATGCTTATAGCAAGATCTGATGTGTTAATATTTACTGGAACACCTTTGGTTGGGCAATGGCAAGAGACATTCTATGGATAGGTACGCAAAGTACCCAAAATGTAGAAGAATATTTTTGGACTGAAAAGGCCAAGACAACCCATTAAAAGAATAATCAACATTTTTGGAAAAGACTGGTTACAATTGTAATGTACAGAAATTCTAAGATGATGTGAAAACTTGTGTGAATGATGTAAAAAGCCTCTAACGAGGTATGAGGTAAAAACGACATGAAGTCTTAAATGGGTACTACCAAATAGACAACTAATACTGAATATTTGTTAAAGATATTATGAGGCATGGTGTGGACAATCAACCAAAGAGTTCGAATATGGATAATGGATTATCCATTAATAGTGGATATGGTTAACATTAAAAATGAGAAATGTAACCATAAATAAGTTATTAGGTGAAAGATGAAGAGTGACTATAGAAAATGGAGACACACCTTACAATCTTTTTGAAAGAAAACTCTCAAAAAGGAAGGGAGTAGTTGTGATACCATAATTTTGGAACACAAATTGGAAAATGTCAAGAAGAGAAACAAACCCAAATTGGAAATGATTCAATGTGGGAATTGAAATGATGATCCAATTATTTTTGGAAAGAGATGAGTATTATTGATTTTGGAATCAATACAATATATTTCTAAGATTTAACTTATTGGATAAGTTAGTATGAGACTTAACTAAGTCAATTTAATTAATCACAAGAGATCCCAATTAAACATGTGAAATTAGACAAATTACATTTAAATAAATAAATATATATATGTATATACATGTAAATAAATATGTATACAGGTGATGTTACAATCAACCCAACAATATGCAAAAAGGGAGTTAAGGCCACCTGAATAAGGCTTACAAAAAGTCTAGCCCAAACAAAAATCCAACTTTACAATAGGAACCAAATAATAGTTAAATAGGCCTTAAAACTATTAGGTTGGATAACCCAAAGCAAATCCTACAAAAGTTAGGTGGGCCATCAGCAGGACACCCAAAACTTCATCAATTTTTGGGAAATACCCGAACTACCTAGGGGCACATCAATTAATTGGACATGACCATGGGCCAAGTTCGAACCCTAACCTTGTTAGCCTGAGAAATTTGGATGAGCCTAGCAACATTCCCCTTTTTTTGTTGAAGCTTGCAACTTCTAAAGATCCAATGTAGTCGACAAAGCTTTTTCTTAACATTAGGACATTAGGCAATCAACCTTCATTCAAAACACATAATATTTAGCTATTAGTAACACAACCAAAAGAAACAAAAATACAAATAAGGGTATCAAGAGAATCTATTCTATGAGCTTAACATTCCACCCATGGCCTAAGGAAAAAATGTTAGCTAATCGTAGCTGAAAATCAAACAAAAGTAAAACGAGTGATAGGAGGTTTGGATTAGATTTGGACTAGCCTATTGGATTTGGCAAGGAGTGTTAGTATGTGGACCTTGGAAGAAGTCCAATGAAAGCTAGTCCATACCAACGGACTCTTCAACAAGAATTTGATCATCACACCTGCACAATCCAACCATCTAAATTATGAAACTTCCCAAATATAATTGAAGGAATGAATGGAAAGGATCCCTTACCATTATAAGCAGAAAAATCACCTAGACTCCATTCTTGTAAAGATGGAGGGCGAAAATTCTTGGCTGTTACAAGAGTTGTAAAATTACCCAATTCTCAAATGAAAGGAGTGCAATGAAATTCCAAAACTAGCAGAGAATTCTAAAGAGATTCAACATGAGAAGGAAAAGTTGAGGGAATAAAGGAATTACCAAATGCAACTAAACCCCCACGTCCCTATAAAAAGGGTTGGCATTAGACCCCAAAAACACAAAAATATATTCATCAGTATGAAATATAGATTGTAGGAAGCAGTAAGAGGAAGTGAGGAAATTCACCTATAGGGATTCAAACAAAGAAATGCCAAGTTGATTGAATTTCATAAACCTACTTAATTAGTGTGGTAAACCTACTTCCCCTCTATAGAATTCCTGCAAATCAAAGATAGATAAGTAGTTATCCTCTTCAAATTATTATAGGAACTAAATTACCTAGAGGACATGATAACATTATATGGGCAGAAGGAATAAGAGAATGGGGAAGGTAAATGCCCTATTCTGATCATGTGTGCCAATAGAATACAGACCACACTGACCATCTTGAAGGACGTGTAATTTCCTTAGTTCCTCACCCAACCTTCCTAGCACTAACTCATCCATCTCCCTACAGAGTAGCCAATTCAAGGTAACCGGGTTGGTTTTTCTTACCCACTCGTCCTTTCCTAACTTCCTTATTGGGTCTTTCTGGTTCCAATCATTTGGGCATGGACCACAACTAACCTTGATATCAGTGGTCATTAACTCTAGTCACTTCTTAACTGAGGAATTTACCCCTCCAAGATTTCTTAGATGTATTTTATTCTATTCTCCTTTTTATAGGCAGTCCTCCGCTTTCTTCCCCGTACATCATCTTTTGATGATATCTTCCATCTTATCCGTTCCTTGGTCTTAATTTATTTCTTAGGCCTTCATGAGTACTTTTCTTTGGTACTTAATCTTTTCGTCTCTACCAGCATTTCATTTGTGAGCTTATCTTTCTTTCCATTTCGGTTGGTTCCTTTTTTCCCTCTTTCTTGGTTAACCCCTTCTCTATCAGTTTCGGTTCACGAATTAACTCGGTTCATAAACCGATTCTATCTAGTTTGGACCCGGTTCTCTTGAACCGATTCGATTTTTCTTCCCCATTTTGAGTGTTCCCTAAGGTTCTTTTCCCATGTTTATGGATCATTTGAATCACATGGGAGTTGAAAATCCTCAAATTTGCCTGTTTCCTAATAATTGAACTTGTAGACCAAAAATTTGAAAGTGACCGGTTCTTTTCCTAGTTGTCTCATTATCAAAGGACGGGGTTTACAAGATCTGTTCAAGGTGAACCGAAATTGAATCGGGTTAATATAGGAAGAACGAGTTCATATATTCATTTTTCTATATAATATAAAAATGTCAATTTGGTAAATTGATAACACAACAATGTAAAAAATAAATTTAGATAAATTTAAAAACTTTTAAAATTTAGAAAATCAGTTGAATCAGACTAGAACGGCCAATTTTCTATTTTGGGTCACAAAACCCTATCCGACCGAACTAGTCAACGGTCCAGCTAGTCAATGGACCGCCTATTAGTTTAGCACCAAGTGAGCGAGTGCGACCATTCAGTGCATGACATATGGCAAAGCACACCAAATGAACCACTCGGTCAGCGTCTGAAAGCTATGATCAATTAGAGCGTGACACGTGTCCTTGCTCATCAATCAAATGAAGAAAATCCACATAATTTGAAATTGACCAATGGGAGCATGACACGTATACTCAGTGAACAATCTACTGAGGATAAAACTCATCAGTAGGGCTCACCAATGAGAAGTTGACACATGGAAAAGGTGTGAGGTCAGCAACCGACTAGAATGTCGGAGAACGATTAACCAATAAAAAGTCGACAAGTGGCAAATCCACGTTGGATGGCCACAACCAAATTAGAGACTGACACGTGGCAATGACAGAGTGCATCATGTGGAAAAAATGTTGAATTTAAGTTAGTCCATCATAGGATGCCCTGTGTCAAGTTCAACTGAATGGTAGATTCAGTGAGCAGCCATATAGGAGAAAGTGATTAATGGGAGGTCGCCATAGGGTGAGTCAACAGATTACTCAGACACCAAGTGGGAGGCTATGTCAACAAAGGCTACCAATCACTACACACCACATGTCAGCTCACACGTGAGAAACTCGCATGTGCGCACATTGTCGTCTTCAACCTCTGATGAGTCGGGAAAGAGAAAGGCCAAACGGTCGTCATTACTCTAGCGACCAATATATCTTCCCGGCAAGGCCTTAAATTAGAGTGTTAATGGTAGATCGTTGGAGGAATATTTAGAATGGTTAGTGGCCAAGCTCCCTATATAAAGAGCTTCCCTCAATTCATTTTCTCCATCCCTTGAAAATCTAAAAAAGACGAACCACTCCAATTTCCAACCATCTTTGAACCATAGCTCCAACATTGACCAATTTCTTCACCTTCGAATGTGCAATTGGGTTCTATGGAATCCTAAGTATGTTCTCTAGCCTGTTGCATATTCCATTCCCCACGAAGGTTATTGAAAAAGTGTCTATGAGGCGCACAATACCCATCACTAAGATAGTCGAGTTTGAGCAGTGGTTTTCAAGCTAAATTCGGACCACCCTTGGACCTCCTGAGGCTAGGTCGACCCTACCATGACTCTCCTTGACTGAGCCTTGTCCTCTTGAGCCTTTGGGGTAAGAAATTGGCACTACATTCATTGGAATAAAGAATTTACAGAGAGAAAATTGTGAAAAATTTGTTAATCAAATTCTCCATGCTCAGGATTTTAGTTGAGGCAAAATTTTATCCTGAGAGGATACACTCGATGAGAGCTAGCTCCTCATACCAAGAGCTCTGACAATTGTTCCCTTGCCCATAAAAAATAAAATCTTTCTCTATCTTGAAATATTTTCTAGTGAAGCTTCGTTTGAACTCAATTCTAATGCTTTAAATATATAATTAAAAATAATTGAAAATAATTGAAAACAAACATGTAATTAAAAATAAATATATAATGCTTTATTTGTAATTTTGAATAATATTATTTTAAATAAAATTATTTGGGGGATACAATTGAAAATAAAGTAAAATCGAGGGAATTGTGGCAAATAATTGGAGATTTATTTGTCAATAAAATGAATTTAGGGACTTTTATATTAATTAAAGAAAACATAGGAATTTAGGTGAAATTGTCATATAATTGATGGATCCATTATTTGTGATCATATAGGTGTGAAAGTAAGACCTTTACCTAAAATTACGAGTCCAACCCGAGGAATTGGAAATCCCTCCAAGATGAACAAGTCACGGATCTCAGGTGAGTGAGATTTTTGGCATCTAGTTCGATTGGGCCGATGATGCGTTACTTAAAAGCATGCTTACTTAGAAAATACTCATTTCTCCAAAAATATAAACCCATGATTGTGTGAAACTGCTCAAACCATTTTGGGATTGTATTTCTCAAGCAAGCATGAAACATGATAATAGGACAACCCTTGAAAGGTGTATAGATACACTTCATGGGGGAAAGATCACGTTTCGACCATCGATGCTGGAAATGGGTGAGGCCCATTGTCATGCACCGACCTGTTTTGATCGGAGTCCATGATTAACTCGCCACCCTTTCATGCATCATTCGAGTATACCTACCTGAATGAGACAAGGAAGGTGCAAGTGTGTTTACGTTCAAACCCTTACTTAAAGTTGGGGGTAGGAAGCGTACCTTGAGGGCCTGAGGGCATCCAGGAACTCTCCATCTAGGTATTATCTTGAAAAGGGGTGAGAGAGGGGGTGAGTAAAATACTCAGTGAGGGAAACTACTATAACGTTTTACTTGAATTCATCTCTTTTGTCCTTTAAATTATTCCTTTGTTATTTCATACATTCCACATGATTAACAACAACCCTCCTATCATAGCGATCACACATTTGCGAAACGGTCCTCGATCGTGGCACTTGTAGACCATAATGCCTTTACTATCCACCTTGATAGAGGGATACTAACTCTACCCGAAGTTTGGGTAGACATCAATAGTCTGATGCATCAAACCCCAATTACTTCACCGTGTCCGCTCAATGGGATGAGACCTCATTTCCCCTACTGCCTCAATCTCCGTGTGCAGGAAGCTACTCGGCTTCATGACCTACAAGACGATGAAACTGCCCTTATGCTTCATGGGTCGTCCAACAGTCCTTGGGCTTCATCACTACATGATGTCAGGTGTCGTGATGGCCCAAACATCATAGTGCACGCACAATCAACAATCTTTTTAAATTATAGCCTTTATCTTTGGCCCTCTAGCACAACGGTTTGTCAGCTTGGCTTCGGCCCACATGTACTGGCCTAACAGGTTTGACGACCTGGCTTTGGCAAACCAGCAGTTCGACCCAACAAGTTCGACAACTCAACTTGGCTCGATGGGTATCACACAAGGTTTCCATTGTTCAGGTCTTTTAGTATCATGTATCAAATGTCCATTCTGGACGAGTCCACACCCATATCCATTGGCCTTGGTCCTATTGGCATCTTGTGCCCAAGCCCAAAATTAGCTTCCAAATATTTTAAACTAAGTCACCCAGTTAGGGGATACTAATTTCAAGAAAATAGTTTTCAAAGCTGAACCACCATTCCAATTGGAATGGACGTTATAGAGGTTCCCAATCACTCAGTGATCTTGGCAGGGTCGCATCGCCGGAGTCTTCCTCCTTGGTGTGCTTTAGGGGGTCGACACTTGAGCAATCCGTTCTAGTAGGGTACGAGTATTCGTAATAGGAAGAGGTCACAACCTCTCTTATGTGTGCACCTAGGGCCCCATACTTTGCTTAAATTGCGCATGTGTCCCTGATTTCTCATTAATCTCAATTAGGCCTCTTGGGTTCCAAATTATTCTTTTTGGGTCTTTAACTCTTTCAATTTCACCAATTGGCCCTTAATCCACCTAATTTTCCCTTTAGTCCTTAATTTTCCAAAAAATTGCAATTTGGTCCCCAACTTTTCAAAATTTCCAAGTTGCCCCGAAATTTGTCCAAATTGCCCAATTGACTTTCAATTGGGGTTAATTTCATGAAAACATCCTCAATTTCGTGAAATTGTCATTCGGTCCTCCAATTTTCGAAAATTGCACAAAAGTCCCCCCAAATCCCCAAATCACCATTCATCTTCTTCCCTAACTCAAGCATGTTGAACTTTGAATCTTACCTCATCCAATTGGCAGCTTGTAAGTCCTTAATTTCTTTGATTCTTGCTTCTATTCGCATCCTCCAACTCCACTTGATCGTCCTACACTTTGAATTTATGAATTTGGTTGAGTTTTTCACCTTGTTGGAGCTTTGTCGAAAAGTTCATAATAGAGATAGAAAGCTGACGTGTCTTTCCAACAGAGGGGCAGCGGCCGGAGCTTGAGGTGAGAGTAGTTATAGCTAGTTGAGGGGGATCTACCGGGACTGAATCATGCTGCAATTCGCAGCTGCCCTACGGGAATTTGAAGAGAGAAGTTTTGAGTGGTGCAACTTTGAAATTTATAAATTTTGATGAGGGGTGACAAAATTGAGCTTATTGGGGCCTATAGGGGGTGTTGTGGAGGGTCTTAGGCAGTCAGAGATGGCCAATGTGGGTGGTGGAAGGGCCGAGAGGGTCGAGATTACGTCGGGCAAAAGATTGCTGCTTTGAGCTCTGGAGCACATTCATTGTGCGACCCTTTGCGCACTTCTCTAAGCGTCCTTTGGTTGTTCTAAGAAGGTCTGGAGCTAGAGCACTCTTCTCCGGTTCCAACGACACTCTTCAAAACTCCTTTGGTGGAGATTTTTCCCGTCGTCGAAGCTCTGGTTTGCAACTCACCGGAAAACACACTCTTCTTCTTCTTCGCTCGATTGTGGGATACTGAGAATGAATGAGGGGGGGGTGCTCTTTATATAGGGAGCTCGACATCTGTTCAGGTTACCCTCCGACATAAGACTCGGCCGCGACATCCTGACCGGAGAGTTTTTCGAGTCGCTGGAGACTCCAACTTTTTCGATGACTCTCTCTCCTCCTTCTTCTTTGCCAGTGTCTGGATGTTGAAGATGATGATGTGGCGGTCGTGCCATGTGGCATGCTATGATTGGTCAATTTTTCTAACGTGTAGTGCTAGCTCGACCGTCGTGTCAACCGTTGACCCATTGATTGGACACGTGGTAGACTCTCATTGGCTGCTTGTGTCTGTGTGGCAGAATGACGGGTGCCCTCTCTTATTTTTGCACCTAGGGTCCCATACTTTGCTTAAATTGCTCATGGGTCCGTGATTTCTCTTTAATCTATATTAGGCCCCTTAGGTTCCTAATTATTCATTTTTGAGTCCTTAACTCTTTCAATTTCACCAATTGGCCCTTAATCCACCAAATTTGCCCTTTAGTCTTTAATTTTCCAAAAATTGTAATTTGGTCCCCAACTTTTCAAAATATCCAATTTGCCCCCAGATTTGTTCAAATTGCCCAAGTGACCTTCAATTGGGGTGAATTTCATGAAAATACCCTCAATTTCGTGAAATTGTCACTCAGTCCTCCAATTTTTGAAGTCCCCCAAAATCCCCAAATCGCCATTCATGTTCTTCCCCAACACAAGTATGTGGAACTTTGGATCTTACATCATCCAATTGGTGTCTTGTAAGTCCTTAATTTCTTCGATTCTTGCTTCTATTCACCTCCCCCAGCTCCCCTCGATCGTCCTACACTTTGAATTTATGAATTTGGTTGAGTTTTTCGCCTTGTCGGAGCTTTGCCGGAAAGTTCACAGTAGAGAGAGAAAGCTTACGTTTCTTACCGACGGAGGGGCGACTGCCAGAGCTTGTGGTGGGGGCAGTTATAACTAGTTGAGGGTGATCTATTTTGGACATGACTAAGGTGAATTTTAGAAGTTTCGGGACTCAATTTGGGGGAAAATCGGCATTAGGGACCTAAAGATAAAGAAAAAAAGAACATTAGGGATCTACTTGCAATTAATTGAAAAGTTTGAGTGTTTCATCCATTCATGATGAATGAAGGCTATTAGGCCAATGGATAATGAAAACTCCCCCCTCTCTCTCTACTGCTCTATTTTTTGGTAAAGCTCGAACCAGATCTCCGACTTGGGCATTTTTCTCAACCTCAGATGGTGAGTTCGGGCTCTTTAGATTCTCGGGGAAGTCAGCTATTTGATAGCAACCTCCACTAGATCCAAGGATCGCTGGAGAAGCATCGACATAATCAAACAGTGAAGCATATGACCTCAATGAAGCTGTCTTGTTTCGACCGAACTGAAATCGGCCGAAATTAGCCCTCCTCCGGCCAAACCAAGCTCTTCCAACATCCCCACAACCCTCATATGACCTCAATGAAGCTGAAAGGTCATTCGTAGGAATTCTTGATCCTAGAAGGTACTTTAGGAAGAGAGCTACCTTTACTGATAGAAAGCTTAGATCATGGCACCTCCGACGGGACAAGTATGATCGAAACGCCAACTAGAGAAAGCTCACATCAACTTGGAAAATCAACCAAGGACGAACACGTCACATTTAACAGGTGAGTGGGAATTAAATATCATATCTAGTTAGGATGATAAGCACCTCGGAAATAGAAACTCCACTATTAAGTGGAATTTTAATCATCACATCTCATAGAAAAACTACTTATCGATTGTAATTAGATCATACTCAGTTGGTATGATAAAACTTCCTCGAAGGAAGTGGAAAACCTGGTCATCGGTTATGAGCAGAGATGTCCTCATACTTGGTTGGTACAATGGACAGTTGAAAAGTATATTATGTTGGAAGTGCTCTCCCCTTATTGTGTGCCACTACTTAAACATTTTGGAAGACATTCTTGACGGGAGCTCGAATAGCTCATACAAGCCGGAGGCCTTGGTTTTGGAACATGGGGGCTAATATGCCCGATTTTGAAAATCTCGAACAGTGGGCCCTAAGCCAGTTGGCACAAGCAGGAGCTCATAAACAAACATGATTATTAAGCCATGAAAACTTAAGTAAATGAGTTGTTTGGCCATGGTACCGAGATAGGACCGACATACTCGATGGACTAGCGGCAGTGCGACATGATTGGTCTTTAGACTTGTCAAGACAAACAGCTGTAGGTCTAGTTGAGTGTTGGGGCTGTTGGAGCAATGACACCACAAATTATATGGCTTATGTGAAAAACTATTGATTGTGCATGCATTGTGTTATGGGCCTTCATGATGCCCAAGCGGGGTAGTGATACGTCTTAGGGTTCTAGATGACCTGGTGGAGATAAGGGTAGTTATTTGTACTAGAAGTCTTGCGAAGCTTGACGTAGCTTCATTGCGCATGAGATTGGGGTGGGGACATGATGAGGTCTGTGTCCTCATACGTTCGGATTAGGGGTAAACTGACTGATTAAGCTTTGAACTTGGTTCAGATCGGTCTGGTCCGGTTCGGAACAGTGTCATCTTCTTCCTTCAGATAACAACACTGTTCACACGCCGAAAAATTGCGCAGTGCCAGTGAAGTTGAAATGTCTTTGGCCAGGGAGTTTCAGGCAATTAATGACTGCCATTAAGGTGCCAGACAACCAAGAAGTCCCCGAGCTTCTTATATAAAGAGCCCCCCCCTCATTGATCCTTTCCACACTTGAAAACTCCATTCTCTCTCAGCTACTCCAATTTCTGGTGAAGCTCGAACCAGAGCTCCGATGTAGGGTCTTTTCTAAGCCAAAGAACCAGAGTCCCCGAGAAGTTAGCTATACGCTTGTAGTCTCCATTTGCTCTGAGGGTTGCCCTAGGCCAGTGGGCCCTAGGCCAATTGGCAC
Organism: Trapa bicornis; assembly: GCA_030064425.1. Classification (NCBI taxonomy): domain Eukaryota; kingdom Viridiplantae; phylum Streptophyta; class Magnoliopsida; order Myrtales; family Lythraceae; genus Trapa; species Trapa bicornis. The sequence goes on from CM057759.1 coordinate 5,531,546, forward strand.
AAGCAGGAGCTTGTAAACAAACATGATTATTAAGTCATGAAAACTTAAGTAAATGAGTTGTTTGGCCATGGTACTAAGATAGGACTGACATACTCGATGGACTAGCGGTAGTGCGACATGACAAGTCTTCGGACTTGTCAAGACAAACAGCTGCGAGTCTAGTTTAGGGTCGGGGCCGTTGGACCGGTGGCACCATAGATTATATGGCTTTTGTGAAAACTATTAATTGTGCATGCATTGTGTCACGGGACATTCAAGATGCCCAAGTGGGGTAGTGATGCGTCCTAGGGCTTTGGACGACCTAGTGGAGATAAGGGCAGTTATTCGTACCAGAAGTCTTGCGAAGCTTGACGTAGCTTCATTGCGCATGAGATTGAGGTGGGAACAAGATGAGGTCTTTGTCCTCATACGTCAAAATTAGGGGTGAACTGACTGGTTTAAGCTTTGAACCCGGTTCGGACCAGTCAGGTCCGGTTCGGAACTGTGTCGTCTTCTTCCTTTTGATGACATTACTATTCACTCACTAGAAAATCACGCAGCGCCTTCAAAGCTGAAAAGTCTCCGACTAGAGAGTTTCAGGCAATGAATGATCGCCACTAAGGTGCCAGATAGCCAAGAAGTCCCCCTGCTTCCTATATAAAGAGCCCCTCCTCATTGAACCTCTCCACACTTGAAAACTTCATTCTATCTCAACTGCTCCAATTTTCAGTGAAGCTCAAACTAGAGCTCCGATGTAGGGTCTTTTTTGTGCCAACGAATGTGTAGTTGGGTTCTTTAGAACCGGGGAGAAGTCAACTACATGCATGTAGTCTCCATTTGCTCCGAGGGTCGCCGGAGAAACGCTAGTGTGATCGAACAGTGAAGCAGCTCCATCGGACCTAAGCTACCCTCTTTCAGCCAAGCTAAAATCGGCCAATTCGAGCCCTTCTTAGGCCAAACCGAGCCCTCCTAACATATCCACAACCCTCCTACAACTGAATTAGAGCTGAAAGGTAAGCTAATTCAGCTCCCTCTATAATTTTCGACCGGTGCTAGAGAGAGAACCGCATAACTTCGATGATGAAATTCTCACTCAATTTGGCATCAATTGATGCAATTCTTGATCCTAGGAGGAACCTCAGGACACGAACTATATACTAGATTGAAAGCTCGGACCGCCGTGCCTCCGATGGTAGGCTTTCGAAGCTTTCTCTTTCTAAGTTAAGTTTTCCTGCGAAGCTCCGTTTGAGCTCATTCTGGCACTAAATGATGCGATTCAAAGTGCAATTGAATCGTATGAAGGTGTAGGAACTCCCATTTAACTTCAATTTTAACAATTAAACCCATTTGATTGGATAATTTGATAAAAAAAATTCGGTAGAGTTAAAAGGTTGAAATTGGGGAAAATTTGGAAATTTTGAAAATTAGAGGGACTAAAGTGCAATTTCAAAAAAATGGATGGCCAACTGGGAATGATAAAGATGTTAGAGGACCAATTGGGCAATTTTTTGAAAATTTGGGTCAAAACTTACCATTTTTAAAGTAGGGGCAAAATGGTAATCTTGGAAAAGTTGGGGGACCAAATTGGAAATTTGGGAAATTAAACGCCTTTTTGTAAATTTGAATAAATCGAGGTCCTAAGATAAATTTTAAAAGTTTCGGGACTAAGTTTGAGGAAAAATCGGCATTAAAGAAAAGAATAACTATAGAGACTTACTTGTAAATAAAGGAAAAATTTAGTTTTCTCATTTATTTAGGATGAATGAAGGCTGTTAGGCCAAAGAATAATGAACAAGAATGTTCATATCATGTAGGAACACGAAGTACCAAGAACACCAGCTAAGACGATCGAGTAAGGACAACAAGATGACTAATGGGAATTTCACTACATTAACAGGTGAGTGGGACTTTTATATCATACCCAGTTAGGATGATAAACACCTCTGAAATAAAAACCCACTGCTAAGTGATATTTTAAACATCACACCTAAGAGGAGAGATGTGAAAATCACGCGGAGAAACTACTTACTGGTGTAAGTTGATCATACCCGGTTGGTATGATGAAACTTTCTCGAAGGAAATGGAAAATCCATTCATTGGTTATGAGCGGAGATGTCCTCAATTGGTATGATGGGTAGTTGAAAACTATTTTGTCGGAAGTGCTCTTCCCTGACTGCGTGCTACTACTTAAACATTTTGGGAGACCTTCTTGACGGGAGCTCAAATAGCTCTGTTAGGTTAGAGGCCTCGGGTTTTGGAACTTGGGGTCTAATATGCCCAATTTTGAAAATCTCAAACTGTGGGCCTTAGGCCGGTTGGCACGAGCAAGAGCTTGTAAACAAACATGATTTATATTCCATGAAAACTTAAATAAATGAATTGTTTGGTCATGTTACCAAGACAAGACTAACATACTCTGTCAACTAGCGGCAGTGCAACATGACAGGTCTTCGAACTAGTAAAGATAAACAGCTACAGGTCGAGTTGAGGGTCGGGGCCGTTGGACCAGTGGCACCACAGATTATATGGAATCATGTGAAAAATGTTGATTGTGCATGTACTATGTTTACGGGACCTTCAAGACACCCAAGAGGAGTAGTGATGCGTTCTAGGGCTCTGGACGACCTGGTGGATATAAGGGTAGTTAGTCATACCAAAAGTGTAAACCCCGCCCTTTTGAGCTAAGGAAAAATCGAGAAAAGAACTGGTCAAATCGAGTGAGAAAACTGATCCAGTTCACAAACCCGATCATTTGTGAACGGACAATTTGGGAATTTAAAACTCCCGAGTGATCCAAAGGGTTTATAATACTATGGAAAAGAACCTTAGGATGAATTGGAAGAGAAAAACCAGATCGGTTTGGATGAACCAGATCAACCTAGATTGAACCGGTTTATGAATCGAATTGGTTTGAACCGGAACCAATAGAGATCGGGCAAATAAGAGAAATTCAACTCCCTTGTGCTTAAAAGAAATTCATAAACCTTGGGAAGGAACCTTAAAACAAAGTGGGAGAGAAAAACCAGATCGGTTTGGGTGAATTGGACCTAAACTAGATTAAACCAGTTTAAGAATCGAGCCGATTTATGAACCGAAATTGATAAAGAGATGGTAAACCGAGAATTTTATGGACCCTAAGTGACCTAAGGATTCACAAATATCATTAAAATGGACTTGTGAAGGAATTGGAGATGACAACCAAACCAGTTAAGGTGAACCGGATCTTAACCGGTTTGGACCGGTTTGAATCACTCTTGAACCGGATGCTAAATTCATTTTTCTAGGTGGCTTGAAAATTTTAAATTTAAGATTTGAGTACACCATTGGATAGAAAATGAATTTAGAACTTTTTAGATTTGAAAAACTTGGTCGAATGGGGGGTGAAGCGGCCGGTTTGAACCCGGTTCAGACCGGTCTGTTCCGGTTTAGAATAGTGTCGTCTTCTTCCTCAAGATGACAACACTGTTCACTCGCAGTGAAAAATTTCTGTTAGGTACGTTTCAGACCATCAATGGCTGTCATAAAGGTGCCAAATGGATGGCCAATGGGTCCCCGAGCTCCCTATATAAAGAGCCCCTGCCCATTCATCCTCTCTATACCTGAAAACTCCATTCTCTCTCAACTGCTCCATTTTCAAGTGAAACTAGAACTAGAGCTACGTCATGGGCACTTTTCTGAGCCAAACAAGGTGAGGTCGGGTTCTTTAGAACTAAGGAGAAGTCAGCTACATGCCCGTACTCTCCGTTTGCTCTGAGGGTCACCGAAGAAGCGTCAGTGTGATGAAACAGTGAAGCAACTTTGGCGGACCGAAGCTGCCTTGTTTCGGCCGAGTTGAAATTGGCCATTTAAAGCCCTCCTCAGGCCAAACCAAGCCCTCTCACGGTCGAATTAGGACTGAAAGGTAAGCCAATTTGGCTACTCTCTATAATCTCCAGCTGGTGCTGGAGAGAGAACCGACAGAATTTCGATGATGAAATTCTAACTCAATTCGGCATCAATTGATGCGATTCTTAATTCTAGGATGAACCTTAGGATGAGAGGTAAATGTCCAGATCGAAAGCTCAGACCGACGTACCCTCACCGGTGAGTAATAGAAGATTTCTCTCTCTATAGTTTGTTTTCCGGCAAAGCTCCGTTTGAACTCGTTCCGGTGTTAAAACTCGCGATTCAAAGTTCTATGAAATGATATGAACATGGAGAAACTCAATTTCAACAATTAGAGGTGTTTGATTGGTCAATTTGATGAAATCAAATTCTGCTATGTTAAATAATTGGAATTGGGGGAAAAATTGGGAGAAATTGGGGATTTTCAAAAATTCGAGGGATCGAAATGCAATTTCCTAAAATTGAGGGTCAATTGGACATGATAAAAATGTTAGAGGGCCAATTGAGGAATTTGAGAATTTTTGGGGTGAAACTTACCATTTTGGTAAAGGAAGGGCAAAATGGTAATTTTGGAAAAATTGGGGGGACCAAATTGGAAATTCAGGAAATTAATCCCCTTTTTTTGAAATAGAATAAATTGAGGTCCCATGATAAATTTTAAAAGTTTCGGGACTCAATTTGAGGAAAAACCGGTATTAGGGACTTAAAGTTAAAGAGAAATAACTTTTGGTACCTAATAGCAAATAAATGAAAGTTTGACTTTCTCATTCATTTGGAATGAATGGAGGCTATTATGGCAAATGATAATGAACCGAGATGTTCATATCGTGTAGGAACATGAAGTACCGGGAACGCCATTAAGGACAAGCTCACGTGAATACAAAGAACTGGTATAGTGGAATTCACTGTATTAACAGGTGAGTGGGTTTACTATCGTTATACTCGGTTAGGATGATGAGCACAACTTAAGGTTAAAAACCACTTAACGGTTGTGAGTGGGATTTTATATCATACTCGGTTGGGGATGATAAAAATATCGAAATGAAAACCCAATACTATGTGGTATTTTAACCATTACAACTTGGAGGAGTGATGTGAAAATCATGCGGAAAAACTACTTACCGGTTGTAAGTTGATCATATCTGGTTGGTATGATGAAACTTCCTCGAAGGAATTTGAAAACCCATTCATCGGTTATTGTCACGCCCCGACCCGGTTTGGTCGGATCCCCGTGAACAACCCGCCACTCTCCCGGTTTATTAAAGGGTTTCCCCTTATTATAATCCGTAAAGAGTAAGGCGTCCTTTAAACCTGCACCATTTCCTAGAATAGCATAATCAAAACTGCATGAAATTTTAAACTTTACATACCTATCTTACAAGCATCTTAGTTGATGGTGTTTCAAGGTAGGCTTTCTGGGATTTCCTGAAAGGGATATAAGGGAGGGGGTGAGTACGACTACTCAGTGAATGAGTTTTTAAAAGCTTTTGACTTTTAAGGAAAATATTTATATGGAGTGTGCTAGACTCCTTTGTTTTCAAAAATCCCTTCATTTAAAAATTCGGATTTTTCCATTATTTCTTAGTTACCACGGTGTGTCATCACCCAACACACATCCTTCATCATGAAGGTTACACACATTCGCAAGTCAGTATCACTACTGAACCCGCTAGTGGCTTCGGAGCAACTTTTCCTGCCACCTGGATAGAAGTACGACCACTTCTTCCCTGGGAATGAGTGGATGTACGTGACATCCGACCCACAATCCCGAAATCACTTCTTCGTGTCCGTATGAGGACAGAGACCTCATCCTGTCCCCACCCCGGTCTCATACGCTTAGTGCTACTCCAGATTTCGCACAGACACCTGGAACGACGAACTGCCCTTATAGCCACCAGGTCGTCCAGTGCCCTTAGGACACATCACTAACCCTCATGGGCGTGTTGATGACCCCGTACTCATAGTGCATGCACAAACAATGTTTTCTTATATTGCCATGTAATCTGTGGTGCCACTAGTCCAACGGCCTCGACTCTCAACTCAACCCGCAGCTGTTTGTCTTGACTAGTCCGTCGACCTGTCATGTCGCACTGCCGCTAGTTGACTGAGCATGTCGGTCCTATCTTGGTACCATGGCCAAACAATTCACTTATTAAGTTTTATGGCACATATATCAGGTTCATTTACGAGCTCCTGCTCGTGCCAACTGGCCTTGGGCCCACTGTACGAGATATTCAAAATCGGGCATTTAGCCCCCAAGTTCCAAAATCGAGGCCCCCGGCCTATTAGAGCTATTCGAGCTCCCGTCGAGAAGGTCTCCCAAATTGTTTAAGCATTGGCACACAGTCAGGGGAGAGCACTTCTGACAAAAATAGGTTTTTACTGTCCATCATACCGACCGGTACAAGGACATCTCCGTTCATAACCGATGAACGGGTTTTCAACTTCCTTCGAGGAAGTCTCATCATACCAACCGGGTATGATCTACTTACAACCCGTAAGTAGTTTTTTTTTTTCGCATAACTTTCACATCACTTTCTCTAAGTAGTGATGATTAAAATACCACTAAATAGTGGGTTTTTTATATCGAGGCACTTATCATCCCCAACCGGGTATGATGTTAGTAAACCCACTCACAACCGGTAAGTGGTTTTTAACTTTAAACTGTGCTCATCATCCCAACTGGGTATGATGTGAATAACCCACTCACCCGTTAATGCCGTGAATTCCACTAGACCGGTTCTTGGTATTCACGCGAGCTTGTCCTTGTTGGCGTTCCCGGTACTTCTTGTTCCTACACGATATGAACAACCTTGTTCATTATTACTCGGCATAACAGCCTTCATTCATTTTCAATGAATGAGAAAACCCAAACTTTTAGTTATTTGCAATTAGGTCCCTAAAGTTATTTCTCTTTAACTTTAAGTCCCTAATGTCGGTTTTTCCTCAAATTGAGTCCCGTAACTTTTAAAATTTATCCTGGGACCTCAATTTATTCAATTTCACCAAAAAGGGGTTTAATTTTCCAAATTTCCAATTTGGTTCTCCAATTTTTCCAAAATTACCATTTTGCCCTTCTTTCACAAAAATGGTAAGTTTTTTCCCCCAAAATTTCCAAAATTCCTCAATTGGTCCTCCAACATTATTTTCATGCCCAATTGACCCTCAATTTCATAAAATTATATTTTGGCCCCTTTGAATTTCGAAAATCCCCAAAATTTCCCCCAATTTCAACTCTTCAACACTATCGAATTTGATTTCATCAAATTAACCGATCAAACACTTCTAATTATTGAAATTGGAGTTGAAATTGAGTTCCTGTATGTTCATACGATTCTAAGAAACTTTGAATCGCAGATTTTAACGTCGGAACGAGCTCAAACGGAGCTTTGCCAGAAAATAGACTATAGAGAGAGAAAGCTTCGATTACTCAGCGGTGAAGGCACGACAGTCCGAGCTTTCGATCTGGGTAGATAGGTCTCATCCTGAGGTTCATCTTAAAATCAAGTATTATATCAATTGATGCGGAATTGGATTAGAATTTCGTCATTGAAATTCGGTCGACTCTCTCTCTAGCACCGATCGAAAATTATAAAGGGGAGCCGAATTGGCTTATCTTTCGGTCCTAATTCGGCCGTGGAAAGGCTGAGAAAGTGTTGGGAGGGCTTGGTTTGGCCTGAGAAGGGCTTGAAATGGCCGATTTCAGCTTGGCCAGAGTTGCTTCACTATTCCATCATGTCAGCGTTTCTCCAACGATTCTCGGATTGATTGGAGTTTGCTATCATATAGTTGTCTTCTCCCCGGTTCTAAAGAGCCCGACCTTTGTTCAAGTCGAAGCTCTCGTTCGAGCTTGACCGGGAAATGGAGCAGTAGAGAGAGAGAGATAGAGAGAAGTGTTCAGGTGTGAGGAGAATGAAATGGGGATGACCTCTTTATATAGTCGTAAAACCCGTGTATTAAATGGGCGAGATTTATTACTGTTATTAATATTACCATAAATTATTGGTATTAATTCCAATAATTTAATTTCGGTATTAATTCTAATAAATTAAATTTCAGTATTAATTCCAATAATTTAATTTGGGTATTAAATTATTGCTATTAATTATATATTAATTTATGATAAGGCGTACATACAAATTTTTGACCGAAATTTCAGGTTACAAAAAAATTCATACTTCCCAGGAGGTCACCCATCCTCAGATTACTCTCAAGTAAACACGCTTAATTTTAAAGTTCTTATGGAATCTAGTTCACTTGAACCACTTTGGTTTTTGTTTTCTAATTTGTCTTAAGTTTCTTTTCCAAGGTTTAATAAACCCTTTGGATCACCCGAAAGTTGTAAATTCCCAACTTGCCCATTCAGAAATAATCGGGTTTGTGAACCGGTTCTGAATCCTCACTTGGTTTGATCGGTTCTTTTCCTGGTTTTCCTTAACTCAAAAGTGCGGGTTTTACAGTTATGAACAAAGATGTCCTTATACCCACACGGTATAATGGATAGTGAAAATATGTTTTTGTTGGATGTGCTCTCCCCTAACTGTATGCCAATGCTTAAACGATTTGGGAGACCTTCTTGATGGGAGCTCGAATAGCTATTATAGGCCGGGGGCCTCGGTTTTGGAACTTGGGGGTTAATATGCCCGATTTTGAAAATCTCGTACAGTGGGCCCAAGTCCAGTTGGCACGAGTAGGAGCTAATAAACAAACATGAATTATATGCCATAAAATTTTAAATAAAGGAATTGTTTGGCCATGGTAGCAAGATAGGACCAACATACTCGGTCAACTAGCAGCAGTGCGACATGACAGGGCAACAAGCTAGTCAAGACAAACAATTGCGAGTTGAGTTGAGAGATTGGGTTGTCGGACCAGTGGCACCACAGATTACATGGCATAATGAGAAAATAGTGATTGTGCAGGCACTGTAAGTACGGGACCATCAAGACGCCTAAGAGGGGTAGTGATGCGTCCTAAGGGCACTGGACGACCTGGTGAGTATAAGGGCAGTTCATCGTACTAGGTGACCATGTGAAATTTGGAGTAGCACTAAGCGCATGAGACGAGGTTGGGGATGGGATGAGGTCTCTGTCCTCATACGGACACGAAGAATTTATTTTAGGATTGAGGGTTGGATGTTGCGAACATCCACTCATTCTCAGGGTAGAAGTGGACGTACTTCTATCTGGGTGGCCGGTAAAGTCGCTCCGAAGCTACAAGTGGGTTTAGTGGACGGGCTGGCCTACGAATGTGTATTTAACCTTCACGATGAAGGATGTGTGTTGGGTGATGACACATCATGATTAAATAAGGAAATGGTGATAAACCCCAAAATTTGAAATGAAATGGTTTTGAAAGAAAGGAGTCTGACACACTCCAAAATTTATCTTTTTTCTAATGTTAAAAAGTTTTAAAAACCCATTCACTGAGTAGTCATACTCACCCCCTCCCTTATATCCCTTTCAAGAGATTTTGGAAAGCATACTCTTAAAGACCATCAACTAAGATGCCTGTGAGACATGTATGATAAATGTAAATTGTTATGCGGTTTTGATTTATGTTATTTTAGGAAAAGTTGCAGGTTAAATGACGCCTTACTCTTTACGGTTTATAATAAGGGGAAACCCTTTAATAAACCAGGAGAGTGGTGGGTTGATCACGGGGATCCGACCAAAATGGGTCGGTGTATGACAAGAAGTCTTATGAAGCTCAACTTAGCTTCAAGTGCATGAGTTTGGGGTGGGGTTAGGATGAGGTCTCTATACTCATACGAACATGGAGATTTATTACGAGATTAAGGGTCAGTTGTCACGTACATACACTCATTCTCATGGTAGAAGTGAACAAGCTTCTATCTAGGTGGCCGATAAAGTCGCTACGACGCCACAAGTGGGTGTAGTGGACGGGATGCCCTACTAATGTGTGATCCCTTCATGATGAAGGGCAAGTGTTGGTTGTTAAGCACACCGCTTGTGTCTGTGTGGAAAAACCAATAAGAATTAGAGGACAGAGGTGTCACAAGTCCAAGGAAAAATAAGTGATGAAGTGATAACATGATCGACACATGCAACACTAAGTGGCATAGGCTAGACAATGTAAGTAGCTCTACGAAGGAAAGGTTCTGAAGCAAGGAGCCTAGCCACCTCATGGTTGTTTTGGACATTAGCCATGGCCTTGATCAACAAATGGGTGTTGCAAATCTAATTTCTTAATAGAGTGATCAACTGATCTAATCAATGGATTGAATTAAACTTACACAACACTTAGGGGACCTTAAGGATAGCCACCAAGATTCATTTAAAGCAAACACTATCATAGAGAAAGACCAAAAGGAGGTTGGATTGGTCATTGGCTAACTTGCAATGAGCACCAAATAGATAAGTTAAGGCCTATTTGATTGATTAGACTTGTTGGACTATGGAGAAGTCTAATAAGTCTATCATTAAGGGCCCATGTGATGTCTAGTGAGATGTAGTGATAATCTTAAAGGGTCACTAGATTGTTGGGGTAAATAAGGGGAGATAAAGTTTTCCAGTATGCCAAAGATGGTGATGGGTTTGATGTGCATTGACCTAGACGTGTATGATCCTTACAAGGATCGTCTATCAAGGATAATTGATCAATACAAACAAATCTGGTATGGATAAATTGTTCCATACAGACTTGTGGTCGAGTGTGTACATTTGTACCATTGCAGTTGGTAAAATTGCTCCAAAGCATTAGTGGGTGGTAGATTGACTCCATTCCACATCATATGATATCCTTCCATGATGAAATGGATATTTTTGGGTGGGTAACTTGCTTCATCCAGACATGTCTGTGCTAATTATAACCTTACATGATAGAATGAATATGTATAGGATAGGTAACATGTTGCATCCAAACTTTTGTGTGTCATTAGTTATAAAGAACATTTAAAAGATATAAAATTTTAAAACTTATAGCAAATGAGTTTAAATGAGAAGACATGATGTCATAAAGCATAGACTTTTGAAAACATAGCAAGAAGTCAAAGCGCTTGAAAACACTAAGTCTTTGTGAAAGAATTAAGAAAATTCATATAGCTTATTTTACAAAGCAAACAAAAATATTCAATTATGATATTTTGAGTATGTTCTAACTCGGGTACTTTTATATCTCAATGTTGGTCATTCCTACTCACTGAGCACAAATCTTACACCATCAAATATCTCTTTTAGGAAAGTGAAGTGTAGAAGAAGCATGACGGTAATAAGGGAAGAAGAGATAGGCTAATTAAAGGTAAACATATTTTTATGAATATTCAGTACTTATGTTTCCCTGTATTAATCATTGAATTATTTTCCATATTTTACAAAAAATTATCATTTATAAAGGTTATAATGTTGTTTTTATATTATGAGACTTATATCTTGTCGATTTTACAATGGTGATGATGCCCACTATTTAGTATCGAGAGAATGTGATGGGTTGTATGCAGGTTCAACCAAGAAACTAAGTTAAGGTGTAACAACAATACTATTGTGGTGTTGTGCCAACTATTTGAGTGTTAGGATGGTATGGTGAGTAGTTTGCATGTTCGACTCATGACTTGGGTCAAGGTGTGATAAACATATAAAATCAATCAACTAAGGGTGACAAGGTATTAATGTGGTCATGGTTAGGCCCATCATCTCATGACCACACACCATGGTGTAACCTTTCACTTCATAAGTCATGTGAAACTCGTCACCTCGGATCAAGGAAATTGGGAAAGAACCAGTCAAATTAAGGAGAAAATTGAACTACTTAATGAACCAAGAATGATAAAGAAGGGATGAAATAGGAAATTGGAAAATCCCAATTGACCAAGATGTCACAAAAATCATGGGGAAGGGTCATGAAAGAAATTGGATGAGAAAATTGGACCGGTTCAAGGTGAACCTCATTGAACCGGGTTGAACTATACATGAATCGGTCCCTTAATTCATTTTTCAAGGTGACTTAAAAAGATCAATTTAGGAAATTGATGCCACCATTGAATAGAAAATTAATTTAGACAAATTTAGAAAATTTTAAGTTCAAGAAAACCAGTCGAATTGGGCTTGAATCAATTGATTTTCATTTCTAGTCACTAGACCTAGTCGGACCGGACCGATCAGTGGCTAGTCAGCATGCCACGACCAATTAGAGAATGACATGTGGCAAGGAGCACTCTATTTTCTGGTCAACGATCAATGGTAAGGGGTGTCCAGTTAGCAGTCATGTAGACACGACCGACCAATGAGAGGCTGCCACATGTCTGATCAACCGATCAACGACTAACGTGGAGGTTGAGATGGATTGTCATATTAGTAGGATCGACCAATCATGTGCTGGCATGTGGCCGGCTCGCACGTGCGATGCTCGGAGGTGAGGAATAGTATCATCTTTCCTTTTTCGGTGAAGGAAATTTACTCCAATTTGGAAAATTTCTGATCAAGATGAGCGCAACCAGTATGGAAACTGGTTGGGCAGAGGGTCCCCGAGATCCCTATATAAAGATCTCCCCTCCATTCATCCTTCACACACCTCAATTCCTCTCTCTGAAGTGTTCTATTTATCGTTGAAGCTCGAACTAAATCTCTAACTTGGGCACTTCTTCTAACCTCAGAAGATAAATTTAGGGCCTACAGACTTGGGAGGAAGTCAGCTATCTAAAGCCTACCTCCAACTGAGCCGAGGATCGCTGGAGAAGCGTCGTCGAGCTCGAACAATGAAGCAACTCCAGCGGACCGAATCTGCTCTATTTTGGTCGATCAGAATTCGACCAATTTTGACCTCCTACCGCCTAATTGAGTCATCCCACAAACCCACAGCCATCACACAACCCCTCCAGAGGTGAAAGATAAGCCAATTCGGCCCTACTCTGTCATTACAGTTTGGTCCTAGAGAGAGAAAGAGACAGAGTTCATTGATTGAATTCCCACTAATCCTGACAGCAATTGCACTGATTCTTGATCCTAGGAGGACCATGAGGACAAGAGATAACTTCCCCGATCAAGAATGCGGATCACATCGCCTCCAACGGTAAGCTTTCAAAGCTTTCTCTCTCTATGTCCAGTTTTTCAATGAATCTTTGTTTGAGCTAGTTTTGGACCCAAATCCTGCAATTAAAAGTGCAATTGAATTGTATGGAAGTGTAAAAACTGATTCATATAATTAGTATGAGAAAATAATCCCAATTGAATAGCTAATTTGAAGAAATCAAATTCAGTCAGTAGAGGGGGATAGAAATTGGAGAAATTTAGGAATTTCAGAAAATTTTAGAATATTGGGAATCTCTTTCAGTAATGAGAAAGATGTTGGAGGACCAATTGGTCAATTTTTGAACGATTTGGGGCCAATTGGCCATTTTTAGAAAGTAGGGGCAAAACGGTAATTTTAAAAAAATTAGGGACCGAATTGGAAATTAGGAAAATTTGTGTCTCTTTTACAATTTTAAGTAAATTAATATCCCAAGGAGGACATTGGAAGCCCTTGGGGCTTGATTTGAAAAAATTGAGCACCAGGGACCTAAAGTCAAGAAGTATGAACTTTAGGATACTAAGTGCAATAAACCAAAAATTTTGGCCTAGTGACCAATACTTTCAAGCAAAACCCTAACATATAAGAGTGGTCACACCATGTAGGGACTCTTGAGATCGGAACACGAACCAGAGAGCCAGACTCAGACTTGGAAACCAGATATGGAGGAACGCGTCACAGTCATTGGTTGTGTAGTATTATATAATGTCATACCCGGTTGGGGTGATGAGGACCTTTATTAACTGAAAACCTACTTGTCGTTTACAAGTAAAACTTTATATACATCATGCCCGGTGGGGATGATGAATACTTCTAAGAAAGGAAAAACCTGCTTACTGGTTGTTAGCAAACCTACCTCTATCATCACACCTAGTTGGTGTGATGAATGCATTAAGCTAAGAAAGAGATTTTTATTAGAAGTTTTCTCCCTTGACTGTGTACCATTGCTTAAACTCTTTAGGAGACATTGACGAGAGCTAGAACAGCTCTAACAAGCCAGGGGCCTCGAATTTGAACTAATAGGGCTCAAGGCCTAGTTTTGAAAAATATGTGCAGTGGGCTCAAGGCCAGTGGGCACGGGCTCAAGCCTGTAAATAAACATGAATAGAAAGAGCTATGAAAACTCTAATTAAAAGTGAAATTAATTGTGTGATTCTCCATGGTACCAAGTCAGGATCAACAATGCTCGGTGGGATAGAGGTAGTGCATCAAGGCTAGGTCGATGGACCGGCAAGACAAACAGTTGCAGACCGGGTTGAGTGTTGGGGCTGTTGGACTGTCAAAACCAAAGAGAATGACTAAATTATGAAAGCTATTGTTTGTGCATGCACTTATGGATTCGTTGCCATCAAGATGCACAAGGGGGGTAGTGATGGGTTTCAAGGGCTGCTGGACAACATGGTGGTGATAAGGGAAGTAAGGAGCTACTGTGTTAGGGCTTCCTCGTCGTGCTAGTTAGTCATGAAGTTACTGTGTTGGGGCTTCTTGCACATTGAGACTGTGGAGGGTGTGGGATGTGGTCTCGTCCTCATACGGAGACGGAGTAATGTGGACTCTGAGGGCCTGGCACCTGGGGCGTCACTCAGACTCAAGATAGAAGTCTGGGACTTCTATCATGGTGGACGATAAAGACACACTAATTCACATGTGGGTGTAGTGGGCGTGCTACACTGGCGAACGTGTGTACCCTTTATGATAAAGGGCGTGTGTTTATTTGCTAAATGCCTCCTAAGGCAAGGGGATGTGCTAAAATAGATAGACACACCAAGGCTTCAAAGAAAGATTTGTGAAAAGGGTTTTTTTTTATAAACTTAAGTATTTTTAAAACTCACTCCCAACACTCACTCACTGAATTGTAGATATTCGCCCCTCCTTTTATCATTTTTTAGGAAAAAGGAGGTCAAATCGAGAGAGCTCGAGAAGATGAAATCTAAGTTAGGTACACTTAAAGCTCTTTTAAGCATGCTTTATTTTTTTATTAATGCTATTCCAGGGAACAAGATCAGAAATTATGCCTGGCTCCTCTCGTCTAAGAGAAGGGGAAACCCTTCTTGAACTGTGAGAGCAACGGGTTGCTCATAGGGATCTCACCAAACTGGGTCGGGCAAGACAACTTGAGTGGTATCAGAGCTGTGTTCCTTCTAAAGCATTGTCAAGACTATGACTTGACACTAATAAGATTTAATTACCTTGTAGGAAGAAGAGTCTCTAGGAAATTAGCCGTTCGAACCTGCCCTACTCACGGACCCTTGAAAAAGGCTCTTACTCAAGCAAGACTAGTAGCCAAAGACTAGTTGAATTTGAATAGAGGCTACCAAAGGACATGGTCGTGGACTATAGGAAGCTTCTTGGGGAGGTATTAAAACAAGCCAACATACCATATCCCTCCCAAGACAAGAAGAACTCACACCTCCTCCAAGGGACCCAACACCACCTCTAGCATCCCAATAGTCATAAATGATCCCAACTCAGAGGGAGGCCTGAAACAACTATTGGGAGGCTCACGTAACTTTCTTGAAGGTCCTACAGGAGCCCCCACTAGCACAACACAACTTAGACCCCACCCAATGGATAAAGTGGGCCTACGAGTGCGAAGCTAAAATGTTGGTAAGATACGGGCTCGAGGTATCCATGGGGTCCGTCCCAGTAGGAAGGCCCACTAGGAATATGGATGGACATCTACAAGTGCGACACCTTTGGAGCCCTTGGACCACGAATCCCGAAATAATTCGGAGGTGAACTCCCGACCTATGACCCCGAGGAATTAGAATGAGAAGTAGTGAGAATTATCTATAATAAGTCGAGTACGATAAGAACTATTTCCTTAAATGAATAAGGATTAATAAAATTTTCTATTTATACACTAGTCTCCCTATTAACAATGAGTTACCACTAAACAACTAGGGATGGGAATATACACAAGTATATCGATAAGGACCAAGGTAGTATATGGATTATAAGAGGAACCACATGAGGGGAAAGACTACAAGCAAAACCTCCATGTAAATGGAAGGGTGGAAGGAATTCAAAAAGGAGTTAGTACTAACTAACAACCCTAGGATGGCCTAACTTAAACCCAAGTAGGATCAAATGGGATCAAGGAACTTCAAGCCCAAAGGGATGAAGGCGACAAGTTGAGTTAAAGGCTAGGAAACCTCAAGGATGAATTCCGGGAAAACAAGGAGCCTACCAAGAAAGGGAGTCTTACGAAAGGGAATATCCTAACAAAGAGGCAAGGGACCCGACTGAATGGGAAAGGAAAAGATACGCTCGCAGGTGAAAAAGGGTCGAGTACAAGGGAAGCACACCTTTGCAGGTCCAAAGGATGACATAAACCTGATAAAAAGGTAAATGGGAAGGTATCATCAAATGATGCAGTAACATGTAGGAATGCGAGGACTAGTATAAGAAGGAAACCTAATGACCAATATGGATTAAGTGAACCCTCTTGTTAGAGTCAAGGAATTCCGAAACAAAGGGGATCTGAACTTCCCCCTAAGAAGGACAACTTGAATGAAGGGCAACTAAGAACAAGGATAGGGTACATAGGACGTACCCACAGGATTTCCCTAGAAAAGGTAAACATGGGAAATGGTATCAAGTTGTTATAGGGTCGGTATCTATAGGAGCAAAGAAGGGGAGAAATGTATTAAGGGAAGGAGGCTTGGAAGGATGTATAGGACTCAAGGTTACTCAAGGGAATCATGGTTGGACGGTTGGACATAATATAGAGCACACAAAATGAACCCGATACTCAGGAACTCCCTGAAGGAGGAAAGAAGGACTGAGAATTAGTAATGACTATACCCTAAAAAGAGCGACAGGATGGGCATCAAGGACAAGTGAACTCGAGAGACGACTATCTCAAAACAATTGAACAAGGAGAGTAGTAGGGACGAGGTGGTTAACGAACTGACCCTCGTGAGAATCATGCATGTAAACCCGACGAAGAGAGGAGAACTGGAAATGCCAAATGTTAGGAAAGAAGGATGAAGGATTAAATAAGCCTCACACAAGCAGGTCAAGAAAGCTGGAAACAAATAGTATCTGAACTCTTCCCAAGAAAGTGGACTTGTACGGGATGCAAGTAAGATTAAGGAAAGGGTACAAGGACGTACCCGCAAGATTTTCAAGGAAGGGTAAACAAGAAGGATGACATCAAAGGATGGCATAAAGTTACACTAAGGTCGGGTACTCATAAGGGCGAAGAAAGGAAGGAGCCTAGTAAAGAAAGGAGTCCTGGGGAAGTGCTTGTCCCAACAAAGAAACCATGGACCCAACAGGATTGGGAAAACAAATAAGCTCATACCTGAAATATGGGTAGAAGTGAAAAGATTTAATGATTGTAAGTCCCTCGCATAAGGGATAAGGGGCAAAAATGGGAATTGGATCACAATGAAGAATTAAGGGCGGACATCCATACCGATATCAGAAGGGTGTAAGAAAGAGAGGAAGGAAAAGCCTTCAAGGAGCATCAGGGAGGTTGAACATGAAACTCCCACGACAAAAGTCCCTATATAAAAGGATAAAGGTAGGAAGTGAGACCAAGCTAAGGAACCAACAGGAGAATCATAAGAGGCTTAACATGAAATAAGGAACATAAAAAGGGGCAAAAGTGGTTAAGGATGTACTGAAAGAAGGGAAGTTCTCATACAAGGATACCACTGGAGATAAGGAAGGAACCGTGAGGGAGAGAGAACTACAAGTATATTAGTAAGCCTAGAGGTGGATAGGAAACACAGTGGTTAGAACTGGGAAACCCAATAAGGCAGATGATGAAAGACGAATAAATAAGGAGAACCAAAGGCTACCAAAAAGGCACAACGTCAAGGAAAAATGATGACTGGGTATCACTGAGAGTAGTCAAGAGACACTTCCGGATGAGAAGAAGGCACAAATCATAGTAACTCCGAGAAGATTGGAAAGGCATGAACCGCCATCAAGGGGTGACCTAGGATTGTAAGGGGAAATGATAATTATGGGACGGTCAACCCAAAGACATGGATGAAAACCTTCAAGAAGAAGGACCTTACCCTAAGCATAATAAAAAGTGGACCTAAAGGTATACTTTTGGACTAGTGGGTAAGACATACTAAATCAGGATACTCTCCATGGAGTGAGTGATTAATGGAATGGAAGAGAAATTCCATTAGTGCCTGGATTAAAAAGGGTTAAGTAAAGGAACCACCAAGGGGTAACATGTTAAGTAAACACCAATTTGACCCCAAGGGAGATTTTTCCCAACATAAAGGGAGGCGAAATTTAGTTTTGGGGACAAAAATCCTAAAAGGAGGGAAGAGTTGTGAAACCATTCACATCAGAACAAGGAAACCAGGAAAGAACTAGTCAAATTAAGGAGAAAACCAAACCACTTAATGAACCGAGAATGATAAAGAAGGGTTGAAATGGGAAATTGGAAAATTCCAACTGACCAAGATGTCAAAAAAATCATGGGGAAGGGTAATGAAGGAAATTGGATGTGAAAACCGGACCCGTTCAGGATGAACCGGACCTGAAACGGACTGAACTATGTTGAGCTATACATGAATTGGTCTCTGAATTAATTTGTCTAGGTGGTTTAAAAAGATCAATTCAGGAAATTGATAACACCATTTAATAGAAAATGAATTTAGAAAATGTTAATTTCAAGAAAATCGGTTGAATCGGACCTGAATCGGTCGATTTTCATTTTCTCGTCATTGGACCCGGTCGGACCGGACTGGTCAATGGTCCAACCGGTCAATTCCTAGTGAGCACGCGTGCGACCAATCAGAGCTCGACACGTGACAAGGGGCACTTTATCAATCGTTTAATGATTAACAGTCAACGGGCGACCAATGAGCAGCCACGCAGATAGGACCAACCAATGAGAAGCTGCCACGTGTCCAATCAACCGATTAATAGCTAATGTGGCAGCTGAGTTAGATCGCCGTGGCAGCTGAGTTAGATCGCTATGTCAGCATGACCGACCAATCATGTGCTACCACGTGGCCGACCTACATGTGGGAAGCTCGCACGTGCAGAACATTGTCATATTCCTCCTCCATCCGATGACACTATTCATTGAGGAAAGATTTTTCTTTCCTTTTTCGGTGAAGGAAATTTGCTTTGATTCGAGCAATTTTTTTATTATGATGAGTGTGACCAATGTGGAAACTGGTCGGGTAGAGGGTCCACGAGCTCCTCTCCATTCATCCTCCACACACTTCAATTCGTCGCTCTCCCTGAAGTTCTCTATTTTTCAGAGAACCTCGAACTAGAGCTCCAACTTGGGCACTTCTTCTAACATCATAAGATCAATTCAGGTCCTATAGACTCGGGAGGAAGTCAGCTACCTAATGCCTACCTCCAACCGATCTGAGGATTGCCAGAGAAGTGCTAGCGAGCTCGAATAATGAAGTAGCTCCAATCGACCGAAGCTGCTCTATTTTAGTCAATCGAAATTCGACCAATTTCGACCACCTATGGCCGAATTGAGTCATCCTACGACCATCACATGACCCCTCCAAAGGTAAAAGGTAAGCCGATTCGGCCCTCCCCCATCGTTGTAGTTCGGTTCTAGAGAGAGAAAGTGACAGAGTTCATTGATTGAATTTCCGCTAATCCTAACAACAATTGCCTCGATTTATGAATCTAGGAGGACCCTGAGGATAAGAGCTAACTTCTCCGATCAAGAACTCGGATTGTCGTACCTGCAATGGTAACCTTTCGAAGCTTTCTCTCTCTACGTACAATTTTCCAACGAAGCTCCGTTTGAGCTTGTTTCGGACCCAAATCCTGTAACTCAAAGTGCAATTGAATTGTATGGAAGTGTAGAAATTGATTCATATCATCAATTTGAGAAAATAACCGCAATTGAATGGTCAATTTGAAGAAATCAAATTCAATCAGTAGAGAGTGGTAGAAATTGGGAAAATTTTGGGAATTTTGTAAAATTAAGGGTCCTCCTTGAAATTTCTCAAAATTAAAGGTCAATTGGTAATGATAAAGATGTTGGAGGACCAATTGGTTAGTTTTTGAAAGATTTGGGGCCAACTGGCCATTTTTGGAAAGTAGGGGCAAAACGGTAATTTTAGAAAAATTAATGACCAAAATGGAAATTAGGAAAATTTGAGTCTCGTTTACAATTTTTAAGTAAGTTAAGGATCCAAGGTGGACATTTGAAACCCTTGGGGCTAATTTGGAAAAATTGAGCACTAGAGCCCTAAAGTTAAGAAGTATGAACTTTAGGGTACTAAGTGTAATAAACCAAAACTTTGGGCCTAGTGACCAATACTTAAAAAGCTAGAAAGCTTTCATGTAAAACCCTAACATATAAGAGTGGTCAAACCATATAGGGAGTCTTGAGACTGGAATGCGAACTAGAGAGACGAACTTAGACTTGGAAACCGGCTAGGGACAAATGCGTCACAGTCACCGGGTGAGTGGGAGTATCTAACGTCATACCCGGTTGGGGGTGATGAGCAACTTTATTAACTGGAAACCTGCTTGCTAGTTGCAAGTAGAACTTTTTAAACATCATGCCTAGTGGGGATGATGAGTACTTTTAAGAAAGGAAAAACCCGCTTACCGGTTGTAAGTAGACATACCTCTATCATTACACCCGATTGGTGTGATGAGTGCTTTAAGCTAAGAAAGAGACTTTTGTCAGAAGTGTTATCCCCTGACTGTGTGCCATTGCTTAAACTCTTTGGGAGACCTTCTTGATTAGATCTAGAACAACTCTAATAGGCCAGAGGCTTCAAATTTGAACTCATAGGGCTCAAGGCCCAGTTTTGAAAAACACATGTAGTGGGCCCAAGGCTAGTAGGCATAGGCTGAAGCCCGTAAACAAACATGAATAGCAAGAGCCATGAAAATTTTAATTAAAAGTGAAATTAATTTTGTGATTCGTCATGGTATAAGGAATGACAATGCTCGATGAGCTAGCGGTAGTGCATCAGGGCCAGTTCGATGGATCGGCCAGACAAATAACTGCAGGTCGGGTTGAGTGTCGGAGCCGTTGGACCGTCGTCACAAAGAAAATGGCTAAATTATGAAAACTATTGTTTGTGCATGCACTTATGGATTCATAACCATCAAGACACCCAAGGGGGTAGTGATGGGTTCCAAGGTCTGTTGGAGGATATGGTGGTGATAAGGAAAGTGAGGAGCTATTGTGTTGGGGCTTCCTCATTATGTCAGTTAGTCATGAAACTACTATGTTAGGGCTTCTTGTGCATTGAGACTGGGGAGGGTGTGGGATGAGGTCTCGTCCTCATGTGGACGTAGTGTAATGTGGAGTCTGAGGGCCTGGCACTTGGGGCGTCGCTCAAACATAAGGTAGAAGTCTGGTACTTCTATCATAGTGGACGGTAAAGACGCTCTCATACACAAGTGGGTGCAATGGGCGTGCTACACCAGCAAACATGCATACCTTTTATGATAAATGGCATGTGTTTGTTTGCTAAATGTCTCCCTAGGCAAGGGTATCTACTAAAAGAGCTAGACACACCATGGCTTCAAAGAAAGATTTGTGAAAGGGTTTTTTTATAAACTAAGTATTTTTAAAACTCACTCCCAACACCCCCGCTCACTGAGTTGTAGAAACTCACCTGTAAACCCCGTCTTTGATAATGAGAAAATCGGGAAAAGAACTAATCAGTTTTGAATTTTTAACCAAAATGGTCTACAAGTCCGATTATTAGGAAATGAGGCAAATTGATGGGTATAACTTCCAGGTGACTCAAAATGGTTTATAAATCTTGGAAAAGCACCTTAGGGAGAAATGGGGAAGAAAAATCGGACTGGTTCATCAGAACCAGGCTCGAACCGAATAGAACCGGTTTATGAACCGAGTTGATTTGTGAATTGGAACTGATAGAGAATGAGTCAACCAAGAAATTTATGGACCCCTTGTAATCTAAAGAGATTTATAAACCTTGGGAAGGAACATTAGAATAAAACAGGAGAGAAAAACCAGATCAGTTCGGGTGAACCGGACCCAAATTGGATTGAACTAGTTTAAAGACCGGGTTGGTTTATGAATCATAATCGATAAAGAGATGGTAAACCGGGAATTTTATGGACCCTAGGTGAACCAAGGAGTCACAAAGGACATGAAAATGGACTTGTGATGGAATTGGGTATGAAAACTAAGTCGGTTCAGGTGAACCGAGTCCGAACCGGTTTTGACCGGTTTGAACCACTATTGAACTGAATTATAAATTCATTTTTCTAGGTGGCTTAAATAATTTAAATTTGATATTTGAGGCCACTATTTGATAGAAAATTAATTTATATGAATTTAGAAATTTTTAGATATGAAAAACTCGATCAAATGAATGGTGAACCGGCCGATTTAAACTTCGAACATGGTTCGGACCGGTCCGGTCTGGTTTGGAACAGTGTCGTCTTCTTTTTTCAGATGGCAACACTGTTCACTTGTCGAAAAAATCGAAGCAGTACCGACAAAGAGGAAACATCTCTGTTCAATACGTTTCCAGCCATCAATGCCTATCATAAAGGTGCCAATCGGACAACTAAGAAGTACCCGAGCTTCCTATATAAAGACCCCCTCCCCATTCATCCTCTTCACACCCGAAAAGCTCACTCTCTCTCAATTGATTAGTTTTTTGGTGAAGCTCGAGCTAGAGCTTTGATATAGGGTCATTTCTGAGCTGAGAAAGGCCAGGTCAGGTTACTTATAATCGGGGAGAAGTCAGCTATACGGTGGTGGCATCCATTCATTCCGAGAGTCGTCGGAGAAGCGCCGGCGTGATCGAACAATGAAGAAGTTCCGAGAGTCACTGGAGAAACTCAATTTCAACTTCAATTTCAACAATTAGAGGTGTTTGATCGGTAAATTTGATGAAATCAAATTGGACTGTGTTAAAAAGTTGAAATTGGGGGAAAATTGGGGATTTTCAAAAATTCGAGGGATCAAAATGAAATTTTCTAAAATTGAGGATCAATTGGGCATGATAAAAATACTAGAGGGCCAATTGAGAAAATTTAGAATTTGTGGGGTAAAATTTACCATTTTTGTAAAGGAAGGGCAAAATGGTAATTGTGGAAAACTTAGGGGACCAAATTGGAAATTTGTGAAATTAAACCCCTTTTTGTGAAATTGAATAAATTGAGATCCCAAGAGGAATTTTAAAAGTTTTGGGACTCAATTTGAGGGAAAACCATCATTTAGTGACTTAAAGTTAAAGAAAAATAACTTTAGATACCTAATTGCAATTAAATAAAAGTTTAGTTTTTCTCATTCATTTGGAATGAATGCAATATGTAAACCTCGCACTTTTGAGTTAAGGGAAACCGTAAAAGACCGGTCAAACCGAGTAAGAAAACTGAGCCGGTTTACAAACCCGATCATTTTGGAAAACAAGAAATTTGGAAATTTACAACTTTCGAGTGATCCAAAGGGTTCATTAAACATTGGAAAGGAAACTTAAGACAAATTAGAAGAGAAAAACTAAATTGGTGTAGGTGAATGAGAATTCATAAGAACTCTAAAGTTAAGTGTGCTTGCTCGAGAGTAGTATGAGGATGGGTGACCTCCTAAATTAAATAATTGGAATTAATACCAATAATTTATGGCAATATTAATAATAGTAATAAATCTCTCCCATTTAATACACGATTTTAGACCTATATAAACAGGTCATCCCCATTCATTCTCCTCACATGTGAACATTTGTCTCATCTCTCTCTCTCTACTGCTCCATTTCCTGGGGAAGCTCGAACCAGAGCTTCGACTTAAACATTTTTCTTAACCTCGGAAGGAGAGGTCGGGCTCTTTAGAATTAGGGAGAAGACAGCTATCTGATAGCAAACTCTAGTTAATCCAAGAATCGTTGGAGAAGCGTCGGCATGATGGAACAATGAAGCAGCTTGGGCGGACCAAAGCTGCCCTATTTTGGCCAAGCAGAAATCGACTATTTTGAGCCATCCTTAGGCCAAACCAAGCTTTCCCAATACTTCCTCAGCCTTTCCACGGCTGAATTAGGACTGAAAGATAAGCTAATTCGGCTCCCCTCTACAATTTCTGGCCGGTGCTAGAGAGAGAACTGATAGAATTTCAATGATGGAATTCTAACTCAATTCAACATCAATTGATGCAATTCTTGATTCTAGGATAAACCTCAGGATGAGAGCTATCTGCCCAGATTGAAAGCTCGGACCGACGTGCCCTCACTGGTGCGTAATTGAAGCTTTCTCTCTCTACAGTCCGTTTTCCGGCGAAGCTCCGTTTGAGCTCGTTCCGGTGTCAAAATTTGCGATTCAAAGTGCTATTGAATCTTAAAGGGAGGAGGAACTCAATTTTAACTTCAATTTCACAATTGGAGGTTTTTGATATGTCAATTTTAATAAATCAAAGTCGGTTGTGCTAAGGAGTTAAAGTTGGGGAAAAATTGGGAAAAAATTAGGGATTTTCAAAATTTAAAGGACCAAAATGCATTTTTATGAAATTGAGGGTCAATTGTGCATGAAAATAATGTTGGAGGATCAATTGAGAAATTTTGGAATTTTTGGGGCAAAACTTACCATTTTTGTAAAGTAAGGGAAAAATGGTAATTTTGGAAAAGTTGGGGGACCAAATTGGAAATTTGGGAAATTAAACCCCTTTTTGTGAAATCGAATAAATTGAGGTTCTAAGATAAATTTTAAAAGTTTCGGAACTAAATTTGAGGAAAAACCTGTATTTGGAGACTTAAAGTTAAAGAGAAATAACTTTAGGGACCTAATTGCAAATAACTAAAAAGTTTGGGTTTTCTCATTCATTGGAAATGAATGATGGTTGTTAATTCAAGTAATAGTGAACAAGGATGTTCATATTATTTAGGAACACGAAGTATCGGGAACGCCAACATGCACGAGCTCGTGTGAATACAAAGAATCGGTCTAGTGGAATTCACCGAATTAACGGGTGAGTGAGTTTAATGACATCATACCCGGTTGTGATGATGAGCACAACTTAAATTTAAAAACCACTTACCGGTTGTTAGTGGGTTTACTAACATCATACCGGTTGGGATGATGAGCACAACTTAAAGATAAAAATCACTTACCAGTTATAAGTGGAAATTTAATATCATACCCAGTTGGGGATGATAAGTACCTCGGTATGAAAACCTACTATTAAATGGTATTTTAAACATCACGACTTCAAGGAAGTGATGTGGAAATCATGCGGATGAGTAGATCATACCCGGTTGGTATGATGAGACTTCCTTGAAAGAAGTTGAAAACCCGTTCATCGGTTATAAACGGGGGTGTCCTTATGCCCTTGCTATATAATGGATAGAGAAAACATATGTTTTGTCGGAGGTGCTCTCCCCTGACTGTGTGCCAATGCTTAAACAATTTGGGAGACCTTCTCGACGGGAGCTCGAATAGCTCTAATAGGTCGGGGGCCTCGATTTTGGAACTTGGGGGGTAAAAGCTCGATTTTGAAAATCTCGTACAGTGGGCCCAAGGCCAGTTGGATCGAGCAGGAGCTCGTAAACGAACATGATATGTGTGCCATAAAACTTAATAAGTGAATTGTTTGGCCATGGTACCAAGATAGAACCAACATGCTTAGTCAACTAGCGGCAGTGCGAGATGATAGTTCGACGGACCAGTCAAGACAAACAACTGCAGGTTGAGTTGAGAGTCGGGGTCATTGGATAAGTGGCACCATATATTACATGAAAATATGGGAAAACATTGTTTGTGCATGCACTGTGAGTACGGGACCATCAAGACGCCCATGAGGGGTAGTGATGCGCCCTAAGGGCACTGGACGACCTGGTGGCTATAAGGGCAGTTCGTCGTTCCAGGTGTCTATGCGAAATTTGGAGTAACACCAAGCGCATAAGACCGGGGTGCAAACAGGATAAGGTCTCTGTCCTCATATGGACACGAAGAAGCAATTTCTAGATTGAGGTTCGTCGTTCCAGGTGTCTGTGCGAAATTTGGAGTAACACCAAGCGCATAAGATCGGGGTGCAAACAAGATAAGGTCTCTGTCCTCATATGGACACGAAGAAGCAATTTCTAGATTGAGGGTCGGATGTCACGAACATCCACTCATTCTTAGGGTAGAAGTGGTCGTGCTTCTATCCGGGTGGCAGGAAAAGTCGCTCCGAAGCCACTAGCAGGTTAAGTAGTGATACTGACTTGTGAATGTGTGTAACCTTCATGATGAAGGATGTGTGTTAGGTGATGACACACCGGTAACTATGAAATAATGGAAAAACCTGAGAGAAATTTTAAATGAAAGGATTTTTTGAAAAGAAAGGAGTCTGTCACACTCCATATAAAATTTTTTTCTTAAAAGTTATAAGTAGACCTTTGAAAACCCATTCACTAAGTAGTCGTACTCACCCCCTCCCTTATATCCCTTTCAAGAAATCCCGAAAAGCCTGCCTTGAAAGACCATCAACTAAGATGCCTGTAAGACAGGTATGTAAAGTTTAAAATTTGATGCAGTTTTGATTATACTATTCCAGTAAATGGTGCAGGTTTAAAGGACGCCTTACCCTTTGCGGTTTATAATAAGGAGAAACCCTTTAATAAATCGGGAGAGTGGCGGATTGTTCACGGGGATCCAACCAAACCAGGTCAGGGCGTGACAACTAGAGTGGTATCAGAGCCTGTTTCCTCGAATACATATTTAAGACTAGAATATATAGTAACTGATTGGATTTATCTTAAAATTTTCAGATGGCTCCCACGAGAGAAACCAAGAAAACTAGGAATGACTCTACTCAACACCCTATCTTCGTAGAAAGACAACTCTAGAAGCTTCCCAAATGCCATAGACCTGGTAGGAATCTCGAAAGACCAAATGGGGTAGTATCCTGGAGAATGGTGCTAGGACCTATCAATGGCACAACTCTAAGTATGAAGGAGGATGTGTATCAAGAACCATAGCTCCTTAGTTATTTTGTGACCATTTCCTATGATGGGGCTGAAAGCCCAATTTTTTGTATCCCCCTATTAATAAAATACTTAAATTCTTAAAACTCTATCTACTAATGATGCGATCTTGTTGGGAATATGGCCTAAGGAAAATAAAACAAACCCACACTATCCTGGAAACTAAGGAAAAGTCACATCTCGGTTATGGAAGATGAATCAGGGAATTAGGAAACCTAGGAGGACTCTTACCATGACCCTTTAGCAAAGGTGATTCAGCAAAAAAACTGTCAAAGTGATCAAACTCAAGAACGGTGAAGCACCAAACCACAAGTAACCCTGGAAAAGCCCACTCGAAGGAAAGAAGAAACCACAACAATCCATGTAGGGGAATAATGATGGGACATTACCTGAGGAGATGCCCAACCCTACTAAAGGACAAGTACCAAGATGAACTATTATAGGTGTATGGAAAGAAGGGGTGTTCCACACCTCATAGATTTAGGGGAATACCTACTCAAAGATCACCAAAGACATGAAGGACTAGAGACCGAAACTATGAAGCAGGTTAAGTAAGCGGTTCATAAAGAGATCAAGAAATGATGAGGTGAATGCCAAATTTAAACTTCTTCTTAAGAAGGGCAAACCGAGAAGGATACCATCCCAAGGAACATGGCTCCCACTTGTAATTTCAACCACAGACCGGAGGAAACTTTTCGAGATCACAGCAAAGTGGCAGGAAAGGAAAAAAAAAAGGGGGGGCTGAAGGTAGGACTTCGATAAAACCATAAACAGAATAAAAGGTAGCTGAAGAGAACTCTACCTTAAGGAAGAAATTTCCAATAATTTAGGAGAAAAGGGGGGAGTGCATCCACAAGAGAGACAAGCCAAGCGTTTGACGACAAATGGGATGTCTTGGGATTTCAAGTATGACTTCCTTAGGAAAATGGTAGAGAAGTCAAATTGGAGATTCTGAGTAACATAATAGAAGGAAGCAAATAGTGACAAAAAAATAGTTAAAGAAAATAAATGACAGCTTAAGGAAGACTGGGAGGTAGAAAGGACTACACCCTAGAAAGGTCAGTGAGATAGACATTAAGGACGGGAGTACTCGAGAAGACAACTGCCCTAAGAAAAACCTAAACCAAAGGAATGGTGGAGGCGGGGCAATTAACGAGCCAATACGTGGAAAACCATAATGTAAGTTCCGGCAAAGAAGAGAGAGGCAGAACGGGAAAAGAAGGATAAAAGAAATCCTTAAAGGGACCAAAAGGCCAAAATTACAACTAAATTCAAGCCAAGAAAGGAATAGACATGCATCTCACATAATGATCAAGAAATCTTGAAATAAGGAAGATTTGTACACTCTCTAAGGAAATAGACAAGTGTTGGGTATGAATGAGGATGTAGATAGAGTATACAAGATGTGCCTGCAAGATTTGTGGAGTAAAGGTAAATAGGAGAAGATGACATCAAGGAATGTCATTGAAGGATAAAAATCCCCTGGAGCAAATGTAAAAAGGATTGTCAGAAGAAAAGGAAAGAATCCTACCAAACAAGGAAGCCCCAAAAAGACATGTGTATCCCAATTGAAAGGAAATGGAACCAACCGAAATAGAAAGAACGATAAGCTCACAAATAAAATGTTGGTTGAGATGGAAAGATTGAGTACCAACGAAAAATACTAATGAGGTTCTAAGAAGTAAATTAAACCAAAGGAATTATTGATGGGCAGATGGCCATAATGTGGAGTGCAAGGAACCCACCTGTAATTAGGAAATGTTCCAAGGGAGGAATTATCGTGATGTCCCAATGTGACCTGTTTGGAGAAAAAGTAGGAGAATCAAGAAATAATTTTAGGAGAACCGAGTAGAAAGAAGAAACTAGTAATGGTGGACAACCAAAGAGAATAAACAAAACCCTAATAAAGGAGGAGATGTAGTAAAGACTACACTCTATAAAGGACAATAGGATGGGCATGAAGAACGAGCGATACAGCTGCCCAGATGATTGGAACAGAAATGTAAAGAGAAAAATACAGTTAAAGAACTGGTATTTGAGAGAACCATGGATTTAAACCACAACAAATAAGGGAGAAGTGAAAAGGCCAAAACATTAGAAAAGAAGAATGAAGGGAAATCCTTAAAGAAATCGATGGCCAAAACTATATTTATAGTTTAAAGTCTTGAGACGGTTAAGTGAGCTTGACGAAGGATGAACAAGAGATTTTGAAACAAGGAGGATGTGAATCCTCCTTAAACGGAAATAAGTTAACAGGTTAGCATAAAAAAGATGTTGTGACAAGTATTAATGAGTGGACAACCCATACTATGGTAATAAAGTAAAGAATGTTCGAGAAACATTGGGAAGGTAAGTCCTCCAAATAAGATGTGGCTAAGGAGGAATAACCACAATTGGTAAGACATGTCATAGTCCACACACGCATATGAAGCTTAAAGAGTGGATGATCAAGCATATGGTGGAATGCACGAAATAAAAACAATAATCAGAAGTATCCCATCTGAGGAATAAGGGATAAAACAAAAGTCATGGATAGAGAAGGATCCAAAGCAAATAGATGCCCTAACATAGATAAGGGTGCGAAGAAAGAGAGAAAGAACCATACAATGAATGATAAGGAGGTTGAGCATGTAACTCCTAAGATGGAAATCTCTATTATAAGGTATATAGTAGAGAACAAAATCGGAAGGAGGGAACCTTCCCAAGTAAAGTAATCGACACATAGATCAAAAGCAATTATTGTAGAATGAAGAATCATGAAGTGATTTATGAGTAAGTAAAAGTGGGTTAAGGCAAAAAGAAAAAACCATTGAATAAAGAATGTCAAGGACTTAAGAAGGAAAAATCCCAGTTTGTTGGTAAACTATTGGGAAACCAAATAATTGGCACTAGAAAGACCCAATAAAGAAGTTGGAAAAGGACGAGTGGGTAAGGAAAACTGACACGGTTATTTAAGACATGTTATCAAGATATGAATGATAATTGGGTAACAGTAAAGTTAGTTGAGGAATACTACCCGATAAAAGGAAGGATGAAATTATACAGTTCCTAGAAGGCTGGAAAGTTGGAAACAACCCTAAAAGAGGTGTTGTAGGAGTCTGATGGACTGAGAGAGGTTAAGAACTATGTCATGTCGTAAGGGACATATAAACACCAACAATCCCGAGTAAAATGTAACTCGAGTAAGAAGGAGTCAGTTTGTAAAAATAACAAGGTCAAACATAAATTTGACCGAAGTTGTAACCAATGACGGATGAAGGATGGGTTAAATTGGGATGAGAGAATAATAACACAGAAACCTATGAAAATAAGTATGTAATGCTCGAAAGAACGTTGAGCTAGGGGTTTCAACGATGAAGAGAATAACTAGACAAAGGAACGATTGGGTACCTTGGAACTCCCAATCCTGAAATCTTGAGTAAAATCCCTAAAAGGAAGAACCTTATCCTAAATAAAGGGAGATGCGAACATAAGAATATAAATTAGGATTAATGAGCCATACATGCCTCGTTATTATAACCCCATGGAAGCAGTAAGCATGATAAATGAAAAAAAATTCCTTAGATGAATGATTACGGGGACTAAGCGAAAGAGAAATCGAAGTGTTAACATGTCAAGAAAACCCAAGTTGACATTAAGGGAAATTATTCCTGATGTGGAATATATTGGTTAAGTTTTGGGGACAAAACTCCTAAAAGGAGGGGAGAGTTGTAAACCCCACACTTTTGGGTTTAGGAAAACTGGGAAAAGAACCGGTCAAACCGAGTAAGAAAACCAAGCCGGTTTACAAACCCGATCATTTGGGAAAACAAGCAATTTGGAAATTTACAACTTCCGGGTGATCCAAAGGGTTCATTAAACCTTGGAAAAGAAACTTAAGATAAATTAGAAGAGAATAACCAAATTGGTTTAGGTGAACGAGAATCCATAAGAACTCTAAAGTTAAGTTTGCTTGCTCGAGAGTAGTGTGAGGATGGGTGACCTCTTGGGAAGTACGATTTTTTTTGTAACCCGAAATTTCGGTCAAAAAAAGTTTTATGCAAACGTACGCCTTATCATAAAAAGTCATAAATTAATATATATTTAATTATTGAAATTAATACAAATAATTTAATACCAAAATTAAATTATTGGAATTAATACCAATAATTTATGGCAATATTAATACTAGTAATAAATCTCTCCTATTTAATACACGATTTTACATCTATATAAAGAGGTCATCCCCATTCATTCTCCTCACACCTGAACACTTCTCTCTCTCTCTACTGCTCCATTTCCCGGTGAACCTTGAACTAAAGCTTCGACTTGAACATTTTTCTAAACCTCGGAAGGAGAGGTCGGGCTCTTTAGAATCGAGGAGAAGACAGCTATCTGATAGCAAACTCTAGTCAATCTGAGAATTGTTGGAGAAGCGCCGGCATGATGGAACAATGAAGCAGCTCCGGCGGACCGCAGTTGTCCTATTTCGACCAAGCTGAAATCGACTATTTTGAGCCCTCCTCAAGCCAAACCAAGCTTTCCCAATACTTCCTCAGCCTTCCCATGGCCTAATTAGGACTAAAAGGTAAGCCAATTCGGCTCCCCTCTATAATTTCCGGCCGGTGCAAGAGAGAGAACCGATAGAATTTCAATGATGAAATTCTAACTCAATTCGGCATCAATTGATGTGATTCTTGATTCTAGGATGAACCTCAGGATGAGAGCTATCTGTCAAGATCGAAAGCTCAAACCGTCGTGCCATCACCGATGAGTAATCGAAACTTTCTCTCTCTACAGTCCGTTTTCCGGTGAAGCTCCATTTGAGCTCGTTCCGGCGTCAAAACTTGCTATTCAAAATGCTATTGAATCGTAAGAGGATGGAGGAACTCAATTTTAACTTCAATTTCAACAATTGGAGGTGTTAGATTGGTCAATTTGATGAAATCAAATTCGGTTGTGCTAAGGAGTTAAAATTGGGGGAAAATTGGGGAAAATTATGGATTTTCAAAATTCAAAGGACCAAAATGCATTTTATGAAGTTGAGGGTCAATTGGGCATAAAAATAATGTTGGAGGACCAATTAAGGAATTTTGAAATTTTTAGGGCAAAACTTACCATTTTTGTAAAGTAAGGGCAAAATGGTAATTTTGGAAAAGTTGGGGGAGCAAATTGGAAATTTTGGAAATTAAACCCCTTTTTGTGAAATTGACTCAATTTGAGGAAAAACCTGTATTTGGGGACTTAAAGTTAAAGAGAAATAACTCTAGGGACCTAATTGCAAATAACTAAAAAGTTTGGGTTTTCTCATTCATTGGAAATGAATGAAGGTTGTTAAGTCGAGTAATAGTGAATAAGGATGTTCATATTATGTAGGAACACGAAGTATCGGGAACGCCAGCATGGATGAGCTCGCGTGAATACAAAGAACCGGTCTAGTGGAATTTACCGCGTTAACGGGTGAGTGGGTTTAATAACATCATACTCGGTTGGGATGATGAGCACAACTTAAAGTTAAAAATCACTTACCGGTTGTGAGTGAGTTTACTAACATCATACCTGGTTGGGATGATGAGCACAACTTAAAGATAAAAATCACTTATCGGTTGTTAGTGGGAATTTTATATCATACCCGGTTGGGGATGATAAGTACCTCGGTATGAAAACCCACTATTAAATGGTATTTTAAACATCACAACTTAAAGGAAGTGATGTGAAAATCATGCGGAAAAACTACTTACTGGTTGTAGATAGATCATACCTAGTGGGTATGATGAGACTTCCTCGAAGGAAGTTGAAAACCCGTTCATCGGTTATAAACGGGGGTGTCCTTATGCCCTTGCTATATAATGGATAGAGAAAACATATGTTTTGTCGGAGGTGCTCTCCCCTGACTGTGTGCCAATGCTTAAACAATTTGGGAGACCTTCTCAACGGGAGTTCGAATAGCTTTGATAGGCTGGGGGCCTCGATTTTGGAACTTGGAGGGCTAAAAGCCCGATTTTGAAAATCTTGTACAGTTTGCCAAGGCCAGTTGGCACGAGCAGGAGCTCGTAAACGAACATGATATGTGTACCATAAAACTTAATAAGTGAATTGTTTGTCCATGGTACCAAGATAGGACCGACATGCTCAGTCAACTAGCGGCAGTGCGACATGATAGGTGGATCAGTGGCACCACAAATTACATGGAAATATGAGAAAATATTGTTTGTGCATGCACTGTGAGTACAAGACCATCAAGACGCTCATGAGAGGTAGTGATGTGTCCTAAGGGCATTGGATGACCTGGTGGCTATAAGGGCAGTTCATCATCCCAGGTGTATGTGCAAAATTTGGAGTAGCACCAAGCGCATGAGACCTGGGTGAGGACAGGATGAGGTCTCTGTTCTCGTATGGACACGAAGAAGTGATTTCAAGATTGAGGGTTGGATGTCGCGAACATCCACTCATTCTTAGGGTAGAAGTGGTCCTGCTTCTATCCGGGTGGCAGGAAAAGTCGCTCCGAAGCCACTAGAGGGTTCAGTAGTGATACTAACTTGCGAATGTGTGTAACCTTCATGATTAAGGATATGTGTTGGGTGATGACACACCGGTAACTATGAAATAATGGAAAAACCCGAGAGAAATTTTAAATGAAAGGATTTTTTGAAAAGAAAGGAGTCTGGCACACTCCATATAAAATGTTTTTCTTAAAAGTTATAAGTAGACCTTTGGAAACCCATTCACTAAGTAGTCGTACTCACCTCCTCCCTTATATCCCTTTCAAGAAATCCCAGAAAGCCTACCTTGAAAGACCATCAACTAAGATGCCTGTAAGACAGGTATGTAAAGTTTAAAATTTCATGCAGTTTTGATTATGCTATTCCAGGAAATGGTGTAGGTTTAAAATATGCCTTACTCTTTACGGTTTATAATAAGGAGAAATCCTTTAATAAATCGGGAGAGTGGCGGGTTGTTCATGGGGATCCAATCAAACCGGGTCAGGGTGTGACAATTAGGCCAAGAGATAATGAATTGAGATGTTCATATCGTGTAGGGACACGAAGCATTGGGAATGCCAGCAAGGACAAGCTCGCGGGAAATCATGGAACCGGTCTAGTGGAATTCATGACAATTACGGGTGAGTGGGATTTTATATCTTACCCGGTTGGGGATGATAAGTACCTAGAAATGAAAACCCTCTTTCAAGTGGTATTTTAAACATCACAACTTAGAAGAGTGATGTAAAAATCATGCGGAAAAACTATTTACCAATTGTAACTAGATCATACCCGGTTGGTATGATGAAACTTACTCGAAGGAAGTTGAAAACCTGTTCATCGATTATGAGCGGAGATGTCCCTATACCCGGTTGGTATAATGGAGACATAAAAATATATTGGGGAGACCTTGACTGTGTGCTAATGCTTAAACTATTTGGGAGACCTTCTTGATGGGAGCTCAAATAGCTCTTATAGGCCGGGGGCCTCTATTTTGAAACTTGGAGGCTATTATGCCAAATTTTAAAAATCTTGAATAGTGAGCCATAGGCCAGTGGGCACGAGCAGGAGCTCGTAAACAAACATGAAATATTTGCCATAAAACTTTAATAAAGGAATTGTTTGGTCATGGTACCAAGACAGGACCGACACACTCGGTTAACTAGCAGTAGTGCGACATGACTAGTCTCCGGACCAGTCAAGACAAACAACTACAGGGTGAGCTGAAGGTCGGGACCGTTGGACTAATGGCACCACAAATTATATAGCATGATAAGAAAATATTGTTTGTGCATGCACTATGATTTCAGGATCATTAAAACGCCCATGAGGGGTAGTGATGCATCCTAAGGGCCTTGGATGACCCGGTAAATATTAGGGCAATTCGTCGTACTAGGTGACCGTGCAAAATTTGGAGTAGCACTAAGTGCATGAGATTGAGGTGGGGATGTGATGAGGTCTCTGTCCTCATATGGACACGAAGAATCGATTTTGGGATTGAGGGTCGGATGTTACGGACATTCGCTCATTCCCAGGGTAGAAGTGGACGTGTTTCTATTTAGGTGGCCGGTAAAGTCGCTCCGAAGCCACAAGTGGGTTTAGTGGTTGTATTGGCCTGTGATTGTGTGTCGAACCTTCATGATGAAGGATATGTGTTGTGTGATGACACACCGTGATAATGATGGGAAAACCTGAGATTTAAAATTTAAAGAATTTTTGAAAGAAAGGAGTTTGGCACACTCTAATACAACTCTTTTCCTAAAAGATATTTTCTTTAAAAACCCATTCACTGAGTAGTCGTACTCACCCCCTCCTTTTTTATCCCTTTTTAGGAAAAAGAAAAATGACTAAGAACAATATTGAGACTTACCCTCTATCAAGTATGCTTATATTTCCTTAAGCTTGTATTTTATTGGATATATGTCTTCTAAGGAACAAGGTTGAAATTACGCCTGGCTCATCTCATGTTAAAGTCGGAGGAAACTCCTCTTGAGCCGAGAGAGCGGCGGGTTGTACATGGGGATCCAACCAAACCGAGTTGGGGCATGACATCACCCCTCCCTTTTATCCCTTTTTTTTTAGGAAAAATGAGATTAAACCGAGAGAGCTCAAGAAGATGAATTCTAAGCCAAGTACGGTTAAAGCTCTTTTAAGCTTGCTTTAGTTTTGATTAATGTTATTTTAGGGAACAAGATCAGAAAACGACTAGCTCCTCTTATCTAAAAGAAGGGGAAACAATTCTTGAACTGAGGGAGCGGTGGATTGCTCATCGGTATCAGACCAAACCGGGTCAAGGCGTGATAAGTTAGCTAGTTTTGGGGTCCTCCAAAGGTGCTACCTCATCTTCTTATCATTGTACCCCTTCCCTTTCGAGGATCTCGGTATTCTAGTGGGTGAGGAGTGTAAATGACAACAACACTTGACTAAGTGTTGCCCCTCGGACAATTTTGATAAATGTGTCCAGGTTGCCCGTACTTGTAACAAGTTATGATACTTTGATAGAGTCCCTCTAATGCTTCTAGAACTTTTGGATTATTGATGGCCTATTCCCTATACTCATCATATTCTCTAATGCTTCCCGAACTTTTGGATTATTGATGGCCTACTCCCTATACTCATCATATTCCTTGTACTATTATCATGTACGGTCCTTGGGCATTTAGTTTGTTGCCCATTGGAGAACTGTTCGTTCTTCTTAATAATGAAGGAGTGCTTTGGTACCCTTGACATAAGGTTTCTTAAAGGGTTTCCATTTCCCTAGTTTTGCTCCCTTGGGCTAGGTAACTAGACTTCCATCTCATTTCTCTTCCTAGTTCTCTCGTATTGTCATTGTCTGGTTTGAACCAATGGCACGCATTCATATTCCATGCCTATTACAATAGTGGGATCAATGAGTTGTCCCAAACATCCCATTAATGCACGCCCAT
Organism: Trapa bicornis; assembly: GCA_030064425.1. NCBI lineage: Eukaryota > Viridiplantae > Streptophyta > Magnoliopsida > Myrtales > Lythraceae > Trapa > Trapa bicornis. Next base: position 5,567,732 of record CM057759.1, read on the forward strand.
GCACAAATTTATAGCATATATTCTCTGAATTGTTAAGTTTGGAACAAAAAGTCTTGGTTTATTAAATTTATTCTCATACTCATATATGGTGTTCGAACCATGTTGAAGTTGGAAGAACTTCTTTTTTTTCATTTTCTAAGTATGGTGTTAGGTATTACTCATTGAACCTATACTCAAATTCGCTCTAATTTTGTTAGGTGGGAGACCTCTAACAATCTCTTCCAATATGAATCTTATCATGACCACTTTCTTTGAATCAAACCATCTCTCACATGGATGATCTTTCTTTGAATCAAGCATTTATATTCACTCAATAAATATTTGATACATTTTATTCGAACATTATTAGTCGGAAGCTCTCCTTTCGTACCAACTATCATGGAGTGTTTTTTTATCAATGCATACTTAATACCATTATAATTCTCGTCAAATACCATATGAACCAAATTACTTGAAAAGATGCATGGCTTATAACTTATAGTTCATAAGTACCATGACTCAATAAGAAAAAAAGTATAACTAATACGAGTATTTATCAAGCTCAAACTCCATCATGAAGTCACTTACCAAATTCATGAAAAGGGTATAACTCATATAGAAATTCTTTAAGTCAAGCATGATGATTTAATGTCCCTATGCCTTACATGTGTCATCCTAATCATAGTACGCATTTGTAACTCTTCTATTCCCCTTATCATAGTGGCAACTATCTCCTCATTGATACAAGTATTGTTGATATACTTTTCCCCTTATTCGAGAACAAAATGTAAATTAAGTGATTGTCATGAAGAAAATACTTATTCACCATCAATCATTTGATTTTACGAGAAACATGTACTGATTTACTATCTCAATTAATATCATAAAGACTCTAGTAGCATTACCCATTCACATGGAATTATTCTATTAATATACTAAGAAACATTGAGTAACTACTCATCTTTGAGGTTTCCTTCACACAATCCTTGTCTTTTCTTAAATCTATCAATAATTTTCCATATTTATTAAACAATAAGTCTAAGCTCATTTAATATATGTGATTTTTAGACCATTTTCATAAACATGTGACATTAGCCACCTTTAGAAAATATTGAGGCTTAGTTAATTTTTAAATAATTAGGCTTAGTTCATTTTCTAAACATCGGCAGAGCCCACTATTCATAAATAATTGAACATTAAGTGCATTTTATTATAAATCTTGGATCTTAAGCACACTTTTTAAACCATTAGGATCTAAGCCAGCTATTCCATATTAATGAGCCTTACCCAACTTTCAAAACATTTGTCATTTTAAAGTATTGGACATTTAAGTTAATTTTCAAACCATTTAGCCGTAGTAACGCGTCAAATCTAGCCACATGGGTCTTTACCCATTTTTATTAGCTAATTTTAAAGTGTCAGCTATTTTTAAGCACGGGAGACTTTCTTTTTAAGTTTTCATGGCATGGTTCGTATTTCTAAATTTTTTTTATATCTCTCATTTTTTAATAAAAATTATTATTATAGTTTTATTCTTGTGTATTTTCAATATATATATATATATAATCATTTTGTAAAACGGTATACATTAACTTCCGAGTCCAAATTAAATGTTATATCAGAAAGTTCACCAATTTATTCGAGATTTGTATATTTTAATGAATTTTCGAATTTATTTATTATCTTTCACAATTAATTAAAATATTATCTACAAACGATAAATGCATATATGTTGTTAAATTTCTCATTTTAATTAGGGTCTATCAGTATTAATATATCTAATATAATTCCGTAAATTTTTAAAATTACGAATTTGTTTATAATTAATCACATATCCTAATTTCTAAAAATTATAATTTTAGGGTGCTAATTTTTTAATATTTACAATTTGGTCATTTAAATTTTCTAAAAATTCACTTATTAACATATAATTCAAAATTCTTTCATTTTAGACCACCTTAAAAAAATTTTAATTTAAATCTCTAAACATTTATTTAGTCTCCTAAATTTTCCTATTTAAGAATTGGTCCCCAAAGTTATCAATAATTCACTTTCATCCCTAAACTCCTTTATCCAACAAAACGTATTTCTAATTCCATGAATAAATATTATCATGCCTCTAAACAATATTCTCATATTTGCGCAGTCTTTTCCTAGCCTGTATTGGCTCAAACTGTGTCATTTTAGTCAGGTTTTGGGACTAGCTAACACACTAACACATTTCGGTAAAACAATAATAACACACTAGAGATGATGAGGTGGTGGGTGATCACCTCCCTACCCACCGAATGAAAGATAACTTCTATCATTTGGCTGTTTTGGCATTTCAAATGGTTATTAGAGTTGTCTGAAATTCAAGATTTACAACACTACCAATATGTCGGTTTAAAATATTCTTAAATATCAAAAGGTGTATATGCTGTTAAGGAAATCTTAAAATATGGTCTAGTATGGCAGATATGGGATTGAGTTATAGTTAATGTTTGGTAAGATCGTTCGATCCTTGGTCTAGACACCAACCGTTTGTGTTCAGTTGTCTCAGTTGTTGAACGTTCCCACCTTCAAGTTTGCTCTATTTTAGATAGCACCACATGTACCTATAAGCATACCTCTATACATGATAGATTCACAAGTATGGAAATAGATGTTGTGTTTGCCTTGCTTCGGCTTAGATTTATAAAAATGATTGGTTAATATGGCCTTAGACTGGGGATAGAAATGTCTGAGTGAAGTTTGCATTAGGTCTTTAGACTCTATGCACAAGACTAGTTCAGTGCTTGTTTTTCATCTTATACTACATATAAGCTAGGCTGGAAAACTTTATGAAATCTTCAATGCCAATCTAAGATTAGATATTTTGTGTGGCATGCCTGTAGTAATGCCTTAGCATTTAAAATTAATAGTTTTAGAAGATCTTTGAGCAATAATGATGATTTCAATTTTTGTGGTGATAGAAGCAATTGATCATAGTGTCAGACTAGAAAAATCAGGTTTTCATGTTCTGAAATCCGTACAGATTATTCTAAAGCTGCTAGATATAGGATGTTTTTGGAGGTTCATCTAGAGGATCTTAATCAGAGTATGCATATGAGGATGAGTACGGTATCCAACCTAGTCATAACGATTGAGCTATTTGAAAAGAATGTAATAATGCAATGTAATTGTGAAGAGCCGGGAGGCCATGGGGTAGTGGATAGAATTGGGTGTATGAAGATAGACAATGTTGCTGCTCAACACAAAGTGGCAACACCCCGTTCCGTGAAGTTAGGTTGGACAGAGTGAAGATAGGGAATGCCTATTTGGGTGTGGGGCTACGTTGAAGTGCAACAAACTGCTAGAGGCAAAAGCTTATCTAGTGATCGAAGTGTTGAATGAGGCTTTTTGGGCATATGTTGGCAAAGGCTTCGTGGTATGCCCAACATATTTGGAGCAAATTCATCATTTATCAAACTTTCTACCCAACCAAAAGTTGCTTTTGTCTGGGTAGATATGCACTTAAATTTCTGTGTTGATCTCATAGTGTGCTTTTGCATGTCTCAAAGAGTTGTTTTACTATTTTACCGATCAGTTTTTTTTTTAAATTTAGTTCACAAACATTGGGGAGGACATTCCCCAAGACATGGTGTGAATGTTTTAATAAATGAATTGGTTTTCTGTTAAAAAAGGATAGGACTTGGGGGAGAGGCTTGGGCAAGAGTTTGAGCTTTGAGGCAGAGTAGGCACGCTCATAATAGCAACAGTATTGAGTGAAGCAATGGAAGAGTGAGTACCTGGTCACTGGAAGTTTAGGGCAGAACATCACATGGGAACATGATTAGAAGATTTATGACACGCAGAACAAACATCACATGGGAACATGATTAGAAGATTTACGGTAGTAGACATTTCAGTAGAAGCCTGATTCAAGTCAAGTTTAGCAAGCCGGAGACCTCCTGGACACCCGGACCTTCAGTCCATGCTTCATGTGAAGAATAATCGAAGCGCGTGGCCTCACATCCTGTCCTTCCACGACCCTAAAATCAAAGTTTTGAATTATTGAGGCCACAACTGTCTTGATCTGCACAAAAGCTGCTTCCTTGCCAAGACAAGTCCTGGGCCCTGCATTGAATGAAAGGAACTTGTACGACGGTTCGTGCTTGACCGTACCCTTGTCTGATATCCACCGCTCTGGTCGGAACTCCAAGCAATCCTCTCCCCAAATCGATGGAACCCTTCCCATTGCATAAAGGATAAAGAGGATCCTCATGTTGCCATCCACCTTATGCCCGCTGGGTAGCACATCGGGTTTTATTGGACTCTTGTGCTGGAATGGAACCGGTGGATATAGCCTCAAGGATTCGCAGATTGCTGCATGCAAGTAAGTCAACTTGTTCAAGAACCCTACATCGCCGGGGATTTCCTGTTCTTTTGTTGCAAGTGATCTTATTTCTTCACGGATTTTCATTTCCACTGATGGGTGCTTTGAGAGATTCCAAAAGAACCAAGTAAGCGCCGAGGTGGTCGTATCTCTTCCTGCAAGTATGATGTTCAACATCATATCTCTCAAGAACTTGTCCTCCCTGCCATCCATTCCCGATATCTCATTGCTTTTCAATGTCAGATGAGATGTCAAGAGATCAGCTTCATCCAACCTGGATTCCTTTCCTCTCTTTATCTCCTCCCTCTTTGTTTCAATGTATTTTCTTGTGATTCGATCGAAAGTCTTCCAAGCTTCACTCAGCTTCTTTTCTGGTCCAATTCCTAGCCACCTTTGCAGCTTCCACACAGATACAGGGAGCACGTGACGGTAAAAGATGGCTTCCTCAGCATCATCTAATGCCTTGGCAAATGGAACCTCCGGAAAATCACCAGATAGGCAGCCGGGATCATATCCTGTAACCAACTTGCATGTAGAATCAAAAGTGAACCTCTGGAACAGATCTTGTAAATCAACCACAAGTCCTTCCCTGGAGGCTTGGTCTAGAATAGGAATAAGCCCGTTTTGGACCTTATCTCTGCTTGTCCTCGCATGGAATTGCTGGAAATTCCTGTGTTTCATTAAAGATAAAACAACTGTTCTCTGATCTTCCCATGTCTTGTCGTCTGCGTTGAATATCCCGTCCCCTAAAACATCGAAGAGTTTCTTGAACTCATCCCCTTTCGGGAAGTTCAGGAAGTTTTTGCTCATGATGTAGTGGATGTTTGCAGGGTCCACCGTGATGAACGTATCTGCTTGGGATAACCATGGGCCATAGAAGAGGAAGCTTTGAAGGGAGTGGTGGACGAGGAGGTCGGTGATCCAATCATGGGTTCGTGAAAGTTGACTCAGCAGCGCCGGTAACATACCAAAGAGTGGCCAATTCGTCGGAAGCCTTTTACTGCTGCTTCCAAGATTCCAGAGGACGAGGAGTAAGCATACAAGTGATAAGGTTATCTGGAGAGGACTTAGAGAGTCCATGGTGAACCCCATATTTCCAAGAAAATAATGCCATATACAACATGGGAAGCTAGTTCTTATATTGCAACGACGAACTAGTTCAGCGCAAGTCGCTTGATATTTTGGTGACTCTCAATAAATCATATCGTACTCTATGAGACTATTCATGGACCACAGTTGCAAATCATATTCCACTTGCGAATCAAATTATTGAGTGCCACAATGTGCATTATTGAATAGTTCCAATATATATAAAAAAAATATATTATCTATAAAAGACACCACTCTCAATTGTTTTTTTTTTTACGTAATGGCCAAATTAGAGTTTTATAACAAATTTTCGGCTAAATGACACATTTTGTATTAAAACTAGGAAACATGCCAAATATTTAGTAAAATTGTCATTTTATGTTAATTTTATCTTTCCTTTAAAATACTAACATATATTTAACCATTTGCATATTCTACGCATCATCATTTTGGTGAGATGTAATATTAATATATAAAAATAATTTTAAATAAATATATAATTGAAAAACAAAAATGTTATTACAATCAATATTTTTATAGACCATTAATAAATTATCTTTGTTATTTCCTATTAGATCACTATTTTCTCTCGACAATACACTTACTGTCCCTATAAACATCCAAATTTTAAATTAAATTTTTAAGGAGGGTAACATCACTAAATTATGGTATTTAGGTCCGCAATTTCTCACTATTTGCATAATTTTTCTCAATTTGGAATTTCATTCATTTTCACTATATGTAACTAGAATTTACTCTCACCATATGTAACTATACATCTGAATACTTCATGAACTATTCATGCTCAATTCTAGCGACCTCCGAACCACTTGTGGCCAAGCCAATCATCTCTGACCATTCTCAACCAAGCCCCATCCTCCCTAGATTCTCGTGGTTAGTCCCTATCACCATCCTTCATCGGAATATTCGATTTATAGAGTGAATTTACTAAAATTATACTAAACTAAATTCTAATTGCTAAGGCCATCAAATGAGGCGCCATTTGATGCTAGAAGGATTCTTTTGGAGAGACTTAGCCTAACACATGGAGAACTTTGACCATCGTGCCCTTGTCGGTAATAGAGTGAAGCTTTCTCTCTCTAGAACAATTTTTCTAGTGGAGCTCCATTTAAGATCATTTCTAGGCCAAATTTGATTAACCAAAGATTAGAATGATCGTAGGGATGAGGGGAGACGATTAGCATTATGATAGGATGAAATTAAGTCAGTTTAACATGATTTCTTAAAACTTAAAGTTTTGGGGACTAAAATGAAATATTTGAAAAGTTGGGGACTTAGTTACAAATTTTGAAATAATGAGATTTTAAGTGTGATTAATGATAAACCAATAACCCAAAGGGAAGTAAAGAACAATTAGGAACCTAAAGGAGAGATTTGTGAATTGTATGGACTTAATTATAAATAAACTTAGGGACCTATATTTAAATAAAGGAAAATATAGGTACTTATTTGTAATTTCATATTTGATAAAACGTAATTGTTCGGAATAATGTAGGATCGGAATTACCTATGTACATGTGTAAACAAAGGCACATGAATTTGGAAATCTATCCGGGACGAAAAAGTCACAGACCCCAGATGAGTGAGATTTCTGACATTAAGTCTGGTTATATCGTTGACACTTCAATATTGATACAAAGTAATAGCATGAGATGCCAAAACCCTTTTTCCATAAATATATTCTCGTGACTTTATTAATCATGCTTAAAAATATTTTCAGGATGTATTTATGTTATGAGCATGAATATTAAATACCTTTGAATATGAGCATGGACCAAGTTATTAAGTGGGCTCAAGGCTATTGGTTTCAACTAGAAGTGGGTCCAAGGTTTTTTTTTTTGAAAAATCATTCCGTAGACCCAAGTTTAATGGAAACGAGTCAAATCCTATAAATAATAGCACCAATATCCATGGGTATGTCATGATGATAAAATATGTGATATTGTGTGAAATATGTCATGCCTATTAAATATTATTGAGCTATAAGCGGATCTCATCTCATAGGTCTGATAGTACAAAGACAACGATATTCAGTTAAAATACCTTTATGTATTTGTTTATAAATGGGGCCATGAGATGTTCGATATGGGGTAGGGATGATCCTAATGACTACTGATGTCACGCCTCGACCCGGTTTGGTCGAATACCCGTGATAAACCCGCCGCTCCTTTGGTTCAATAGGGATTTCCCCCTTTATTTAATTAAGAGGAGCTAGGCATAATTTTAACATTGTTCCCTAAAATAACATAAATCAATAAAAATGCAAGCTAAAAAATAACTTTTAAGTATACCTGACCAAAGATAGGTTTTGGTGTTTTCCTTATTCATTTTTATCTACTTCTGAAAAGGGATAGAAAAGAGGGGTGAGTTTTCTCAATTCAGTGAATGGGTGTTGGGAGAAAGTTTTTCATAAAACATCTTTTAATCAAAATGTGCCAAACTCCTTATCACTTTAAAATATTTTCTCAAATTCCTGGTTTTCGCTATTTCTTTTCCTCATTTCCACATCAGGTGTATTTAACAATCAACACATGCCCTTCATCATGAAGGGAATCACACATTCACAGGTAGCCCATCCACTGCACCCACTTGTGGCGTCGGAGCAACTTTACCAGCCACCTACATAGAAGCTTGTTAACTTCTACCCTAGGTATGAGTGGATGTTCGTGACATTCGACCCTCAAACTCAAAATCAGCTTCATGTTCGTATGAGGATAGAGAACTCATTCCACCCCCACCTTGGTCTCATACGCATGAAGCTATGTCGAGGTTCCCTAACTATTGGCATGATAAACTGCCCTTATCTCCACCATGTTATCCAGTAAGGCTAACTTTTCCCAAATTAAGTCCTAAAACTTCCAAAAATTCACTTTGGGTCCTCAATTTACTCAAAATCATTTAAGGGGTTCAAGTTTACCAAATTTGCAATATGGTCCCCAACTTTTTAAAATTACCATTTTGCCCCTACTTTACAAAAATGGCTATTTGACCCCAATTATTTTAAAAAATTTACCATTGGTCCTCCAACATCCTTTTCATGGCCAATTGGCCCTTAATTTTGAGAAATTGCAATTTAGTCCCTCAATTTTACAAAATCCCCAAATTTCCCCAACTTCCCCATTTCAAACTAGCTGAATTTGATTTCATCAAATTGACCATCAATCAAGGTTAGTTGTTGAAATTGAATGTATAATTTAGTTCCTACACATCCATACGATTCAATTGAGCATTGAATTGCATGAATTGACGCCGAAACGAGCTCAAACGGAGCTTTGCTGAAAAACTATGCATAGAGAGAGAAAGCTTTGAAAGCTTACTATTGACGGTGCAACGGTCCGAGCTTTCTATCAGGGTAGGTAGCTTTCGTCTTGAGGTTTCTCCTAAGATCAAGAATTGCAACAATTCATATCGAATTGAGGGAGAATTTGATCAATGAAGATTCACAGTTTCTCTCTCTAACGCTGCTCGGAAATGATAGAGGTGGGCCGAATTGGCTTACTTTTCAGCTCTAATTCGGTCGTGTGAGAGCTGTGGGAGAGTTGGGAGAGCTTGGTTTGGCCTGAAGAGGATTGAATTCAACCAATTTAAGCTCGATTGAAATAGGGCAGCTTCGGTCCACAGGAGCTGCTTCATTATTTGATTACGCCGACGCTACTCCGGTTGTCCTTAGATCGAATGGAGACTGTCATCAGGTAGTTGACTTCTCACCAAATATAAGGAACCTGACCTTGACTTCTTTAGCTTAGAAAAACCCCTATGTCGAAGCTCTGGTTCGAGATTCATCGAAAAACTGAGTAGCTGAGAGAGAGTGGAGTTTTCAGGTGTGAGGAAAAGGAATGGAGAGGAGCTCTTTATATAGAGAGCTCGAGGACTCTCTGGCCGACCATTTGGCACCTTAATAGTGCTTATTTATATCCTGAAACACCCTAAACGGAAATGTTTCATTTTTGCTGGCGCTGTTTATTTTTTTGATGAGTGAACAATGCTGTCATTTGGAAGAAGAAGTCGACACTGTGTTGAACCGGACCAGACCAGTCTGAACCGGGTTCAATACTTAAACTAACCGGTTTAGGACTGATTTGACCAAGTTTTTTAAAATTAAAATTTTCTAAATTCATTCTCTATCCAATGGTGGCTTTATTTCCACAATTTGAATATTTTAAGCTACCTAGAAAAATGACTTTAGCAACCGGTTCAATGATAATTCAAACCGGTCCAAATCGGTTCAGATCTGGTTCACCTGAACCGGTCTGGTTTTCTCTTCCAATTCATCCCAAAGTTCTTTTTCCAAGGTTTTCATAACTCTTTGGGTCACTTGGGAGTTGTAAATTTCCCAATTTGCCTGTTCTCTAATGGTTTGGGGTTCGTGAACTCATTCAGTTTTTCTCACTTAGGTTGATTGATTCTTTCCCTAGTTTCTTTATCTACAAGGAACGTGGTTTACAACTAATCAACAAGGTTGGTATAAGAGAAGCTATAGCTCAACTAGTACATCAAGGACTCTAGAAGACCTATGTACATTGGACCTAAAGAAGGTGGAAAGTCTAGTCCCTCTATAGTGGACATTCAATTGATATGTTTGGGGGTTGAGTGATGATGCTCACACAAACACTTTGACATGGACGTTATAACCCAATTGGACATGTGGTCGAGGTTGTAGGCTCATATTAAGGTGGTTGGTAAAGATGATCAGAACTACAAGTGGAACAAATATGATATATATTTTGCAAATGTGTGATCCGTTCCATGATGGTAAAGAGTGTGTGAAATGTTGTGATATGAAACTATCATCATTGTAATATCATTAAACTTTATTATATGTTAAACCATGACAATGGTGTTGAAATGTGTATCTTTCCTACTCACTAAGTTATTGTAACATGTATTTTAGTAACCAGAAAATTTTTATTATAATTTAAACTGTAATGTAATTTAATAGGTTCAGATAAAATAAACTAGAAGGGTTTGATTTAAATTAGTAAAGTTAAATCATTATTTAACAAATATATATATGTATAAATAATTATTAAAAGTGAAATTTGACTTAAAGAGAGGGGCTGAGGAAATACGAATCATGTATAAGACAAATAAAGCCCAAATAATTGGGCTAACTAATATTATTAATGCAATGAGAGTATGGGTTACATTGAGGATGACCCAAAAATCAATACAAGAAAGTCCAATTAGTTGGACCATAAAAAAAGTCCAACCATCCTAACTAATAGCCCAAAACCCAACAAAAAAATAAAATCTGCCCAAGAAACTTAACTCATTTAAAAGCCCAAAAGTGTAAAAATACTTAAGCCACCTAACCCCTGAGCATCACTCATGCATGAGTTGCCTAATGGGCAGAGCAACTAGACACTCTACAAGACACCTCCTCCATCATATAACACCAGAAACAAGGAGTTGCCTGAATTTGGCTCGACCAATTCTAGTCAAGCTAGGTCATGTGCGAGCTCGTTGTTGTTTCTCCGGCAATCCTTGAGCTGAAAGGAGGTTGGAGCAAGTTAGAGGACTTCTTTCTAGTTTTAGGGAACCCAAAATGTGGAAAAGGCCCACATCATAGCTCTGGTTCGTGTCTCGCCAGGAAATGGAGTGCTTCATCTCCTTTAGTTGTTTGAGGGATGAGGAGGACTAATGGGGATGAACTCTTTATATAGGGAGCTCGACAACTAACAGTGCTACTCAGCCATCCCTGACTCGACCGTAATCTTGTCCATCCTCGGTTAGATAGGAGAGTATTTTGGGTCACCGAAGACCAAGTAGCTCGCCAGTCTTTTGAACTACTAGCTTTCAGAGGTTGAAGATGACACCTTGCACATGCATGCGAGCTGCCACATGATGCAATGTGATTGGCTGGCTTTGCTGACATGGCTTCCCACTCAACGTTCGAGTAATCCTTTAATTTGGCGACCTCCCATTGGTCTCTCATTCCAACGTGGCCGTTGAACGGGCTCCACCAGCTGTTTGACTATGATATGTTGCGTCCTCTAATTGGCTGATCTAAATAAGTCAGGTTTCTCTTCTAACACACTATGCCACAACCACGTGTTATCATCTAATTGGTTGGGACCATTTGACATGGCTCTGCCATGTGGCAACCTCAGATTGGTCAATTATTTCTCCGACATCCTAGTCGGCTCATGGCGTGGCATCTTTGCCACGTGTCTGCACATCTTTGGTTAACCTTGCTAACGAGGCTTTTCCTTAGTTGATCGTTGATGGAGAACACGTGTCACTCTCCCATTGCTTGATCATCGGTGACATGAATTTTCTTTGTCTGATCATTGACCTAGGACATACCTCACCCTTTGATTGGCCAATACTTCCAGGCATTGAGCGAGTGGCCGACTAAGTGCACTTCGCCACGCGTCACTTGTTGATTTTTCATTATCACTCTCTGGGTGCTGACCTTGCAGGCGTTCCATTGATTGGCTAGACCATTGATTGGTTAGGTCAGACCAAATTCAGTGACCCAAAAATAAAAAATCGGTCGATTTTCAAAAAATTAAAAAATTTTAAATTCGTCTAAATTTATTTACCATCCAATGGTGGCCTAAATTTTCCAAATTGATGTTTTTAAGCCACATAGAAAAATAAATCTTTGAACCAGTTCTTCACAGTTTAGTCCAGTTTAATCCGGTTTGGGCCTAGTTCACCATGAACCGGTCTAGTTTTCACATTCAATTCCATTCATGGTTCCTCCCCATGGTCTTTGGTTCTTTATTGGCCACTTGAAATCTTCCAAATCATCGCTTTGGGCTTCTAATTACACTTATGGTTTGATTTAACCTTGGTTTTCTCTTGAAATTTTCCGATTCTCATTTCTGGTTTTCTTATTATGAAAAAATAGGGTTCACAACTTCTTCCCTCCTTTAAGGAGTTTTGTCCTCAAAACTTTTTATACATCAAATAAATGAGGATACATTCCTCTTATTATAGACTCGGATTCCCATGTCTCTTTCTTGACTTGACTACTTCACTAGAGACTTCACCATTAGAATTTTCTTGTTCCTAAGATTTCTTTCTTGTCTGTCGAGAATTTGGATTGTCTCTACCTCATAAGACTGGTTCTCTTCTAGTATGGGTGGTGGGTGATCTAGTACATGACTTGGGTCAGGTTCATATTTCCTGAGTACCGATATGTGAAACACGCATGGATACTTTATAGGTTTGGGGGTACTTTGGGCTTGTATGCCACCGGTCCAATCCTTTGGATTATGGTGTGAGGGCTGATATACCTTGGTTCCATCTTCCCTCGTTATTGAAACTTTAGTATTCCCTTCCAGGGGGGTACCTTATCTCCCACCTCGGATTCTAGCTCTCTCCTCCTCCGATTGGTGTAACTCTTTTTCTGATCTTAGGTCGCTTTGAGCAGGTTCCTTATCACCTTAATCTACTATATGGTGTCTTTTATGAGTTCAATTCTTTCTAGTTTCCTTTCCCCCACTTTTTCATAGAATAGGGGTGTAGGACACGACCCTCCATATAGAGCCTTGCATGGCGCCATTTGTATGTTAGCTTGACAACTATTGTTATAGGCGAACTCCACAAGGCACAAGTAATCCTTTCAGCCTTTATTCATTATCAGGACACATGCTTGGAGCATGTCCTCTAGTGTCTAGATGATCCGTTCAGACTATCCATCAGTTTGGGGATGGAAAGTCGTACTCATGTGGAGTTTATTTCCTTATGCATCCTATAGGCTGGGCTAAAATTAGGATGTGAATATGGGAACTCTATTCGATAATATGCTCACTAGGACCCCATGTAGCCTCACAATCTCTCCAACATAGAGCTTTTCTAATGTTTCGATGGAGTCTCTCACCTTTATAGGCATGAAGTGGGTTGATTTAGGTAGTTGATCTACTATGACCCATACAACATCGTCCCTCCTCTTTGTTACTAGCAATTCGATTACGAAATCTATGATGATATTTTCCCACTTCCACTCGGGGATAGGTTGAGGTTGTAGTAGCCCGGAGGGTTTTTAATGTTCCACCTTAATTTGTTGACAAGATAAGCATCTTGTCATGTACTCCACTATACCTCTTTTCATCCCCTTCCACCAGTATCCTTACTTCAGCATACGGTACATTTGGTACTCCCAGGGTGCATGGAATATACCGAATCGTAGGCCTCCCCCAATATTGACTTTCTTAATTCTTCTTTATTTGGAACTCACACCCTTCCCCTAAAAGTTAATAACCCATCACCCCTAATAGTGAAATCTTGTGTCCTTCCATCAACTATTTGATCTAGGAAAGGCTTGAGCTCTTCATCTTATTTTTATTGAATCCCAATTTGTTCCATCAGATTGGGCCTCACAACTATGTTTGCCGTTAAGCATTTCCTCTCCTTATCCATGCCAAGATCTATTTTTAGCTTGCCCATTTGTTCCAACAGTGGCAAATAAGTTTCCTCACGTAGGCCATCCTAGTGCAATACTTGCGGCTAAGCACATCAGCTACTATATTAGGTTTATAAGGATGGTATTCTATCATCATATCTTAGTCTTTCACCAACTCTAGCCACCTTCTTTACCTGAGGTTGAGCTCCTTCTGGGTCAGGAAATACTTAAACTTTTATGGTCGGTGAATATCCTACACCTGACTCCATATAGATTGTATCACATATATTGAGGGTGAACACTATGACAACCGGTTCCAAATCATGGGCGGGGTAATTTCGTTCATGCTTCTTTAGCTGTTGCGATGCATAAGTTATAACCCTTTCTTGTTGCATCAATACACATCCTAAGCCTTGTTGGGAAGCATCACTATACATCGTATATTCTCTTGTGTTTGGATCATGTAAGGCTAGTACTATGGCTATGGTTAGTCGGGTCTTAAGCTCTTGGAAGGAGTTCTTGCACTTTTTGTTACAATTGTACTCTATTCCTTTCCTTGTTAGTCGAGTTAAGGGGGCCGCAATTCTTGAGAAATCCTCCACAAATTTTTGATAGTATCTAGCGAGTTCCAGGAAGCTGCGTATTTTTGTTGGGTTGGTGAGGGCTTTCCAATTGAATATTGTCTCTATCTTATTTGGATCCTCTATAACCCCATCTTTCGTGACGATATACCCTTGGTAGCTCACCTCTTACAACCAAAATTCACACTTCGAGTACTTTGCGTACAACTTGTTTTCCCTAAAGATGTCAAGGGTGATCCCCAAATATTCTTCGTGCTCCGCCTTGGTGTGTGAATAGATCAGAATGTTGTCTATGAATACTATCACAAATTCGTCTAAATAAGGCTTAAATACTCTGATCATTAGATCCATGAAGGCTGTCAGATCATTAGTTAAACCAAAGGGCATCACTCTGAATTTGTAATGTCCATAGTGCAACATAAATGTTGTCTTCTATATATCATCTTCTCGGATCCTAAGTTGGTGGTAACTAGACTATAGGTCGATCTTGGAAAAATAAGCTGCCCCTTTTAGCTGGTCAAACAGATCATCAATCATTGGTAAAGGGCACCGATTCTTAATAGTTACCTGGTTTAACTTCTTGAAATTGATGCACAACCTCATACTCCCATCCTTCTTCTTCACAAATAAGACTGGGGCACCCCACTGGCATTGACTAAGGCATATAAAGCCCTTTTTCAATAATTTGTGCAATTGTTTCTTTAGCTCCTGTAGCTCTATGGGGGCCATACTGTTGGGTGTTTGAGAGATGAGTTGTGTTCCAGGTATCATATCTATAGTGAACTCTAATTGACGATTTGGATGTAGTTTGGGCAACTTCTTAAGGAATACTTTTAGGTAGTGTTTAACTATAGGAATTTCCTCTAGGCATTTCTTCTTCTTGCTTTCGTTCGTCACCATAGCGAGGAAGGATGTACCTCCTTTTTGTAGCATGTGTTGAGCCTTTACACATGATACTAAGTGCATCCCATTTTTCTTCCTATCTCTTTCAAATACTACTCATTACACCTTCGAGGTGTGAAATGTCACCCTCTTATTCCGACGGTCTAATTTGGCTTGATGTGCAGATATCCAATTCATTCCCAAAAGATTTCCACTTCCCTTAGAGGTAGTGAAATTAAACTAACCTCTAATTTTGTTCCTATGATCTTCACTTCGTATCCTTTTAGGAATTTCTCCCTAGCCAATTCCTCTCCTAATGGCATGAAGATGTTGAGATTGAGTTCAAGAAGCGTGAGTTCTAGAGGAAGAGGGGGACTATGATTTCCTTTACGAAGGACCATTCGTCTCCAAAGTCCACAAGAGCATAGGTTTTCCTCCCAAATAGTTGCACATACCCTAGATGAAGGACAATTACAAAATTCTCTTACGGGAAATGGTACTTTATTAATTAGAGAGAAATACATTATTCAAAGATTACATTCCCTTTAGAGGAGGGTTTGTGAAGTATCAACCACTTCACTAGGATCCCTCTTTGCCTCTTCTTGTGTAAGGTTGTACACCCTAGATGGAACCCTGGATGTTGTAGGTACTTCTCTTACTCCATTCGGTGCCTTTTGAACTCCAGGTGGTGGCTGATGTGTATTCCTTCAAAGGTTCCCTTGGAGGGCTAGGAAACTTCAAGCAAAGTGTCCTAACTGCCCACACCCAAAATAGGCTTGGCAGTTTCCTTCGTGATTTTTTTTGCACCGAAGATAGTAAGGGCCTTTCTTTTAAGGAGTCATATTCACCTCCCTGTTCGGCCTATAGAATTCCCCCATCTTGTTAAGCCTTGTTCTTGTCCCCATGGTGAAACACCTTAGTTCTTCTGGTTGGCTCGACTGTTATGGATCCCTTCGTCCTTCTTATTGGTATGCTCCATTCTCCGATGTCTTGTTTACACGAGACATTTGGACTCGTGTGCCATACTAATGATGAATACCAAATTCATGGGTCATCCTAGTACCCCCATTCGGTCTCGTATTCCATATTGAGACCATCCACAAACTTTTGGCAGATATCCACGGACCCTACAAGATCAAAGGTGAAGGGCCTCATCTCATTAAACTTAGTCTCGTATTCCGAGATGGTACTTGATCCTTGCTGGAGATGGAAGAATTCTTGTTTCTTCTCATTGATCGGGGGGAGGGCTAAGTACTCCTCCGAGTACCTTTCCTCAAATTCCTCCCACATAAATATGGCAGGCAAGAGGTTACTCACATTATCCCACCATCTCTTGGTGCTTGCCTCCATGAAGAATTCTGCTAGGGTCACCATCTCTTCTAGTTGGGTTCTTACGATTCCCATAAACATCTAAAGGTTTGTGAGTTAGTCCATGGCTGCTCACACATCCTTCTCTCATAGGAAGGGTTTACAACCTAATGATGGAGTATTTTCAAATATCATGGGATGTCAAAAAGGGAAAGGGTGACCATGTGGTTGGGATAGTACCTCTTTGGCCTTGGTGTAGGAATTAGTGTCCGAGTGGGTATTAGGGGTGAGGTTGGGCCTTTCTAACACCCTAGTGAATTTATCATACAATTTCTGGTGCTTGGGATTTAACCCAGGTAGGGTCATCTAAGTCCTCTAGGATCCTTCCTTAGGAATAAAATTTCCTACGGTGTCTGCAGCGATAGATCAGATTCTTTTGGTTACTCACTTGGGAGCCATATCTACAGCGTTAGAATTTTGGTAAATTTTAAGTTATAAAGTTTTGATAATTCATTTGAGGGAAGCAAGGCTTTGATACTAATCAAGTTGTCACACCCCAACCCGGTTTGGTTGGAACCCCATGATCAACCCGCCACTCTTCTCGGTATTGAAGGATATTCTCCCCTGGTCACTGTTAAGAGTCAGGCATAATTTGATTCTCCTTAGTTTCCCTGGAATAATATTACCAAGACTATCTCAAAATAAAGAAGCTATACATGTTATACCTTAGCAGTTAAGCGGGCTGGTGGTACTTCCTTGCGAGGTTGAGTCTTTCCTTCCTAAAAAGGGGAAAATGGGAGGGGTGAGTTCTACAGCTCAGTGAGTAGAGATATTGGAAATTAGGGAAGGTTTGTTGGGTTTCTTTCATAGTTTATCTCCATCTTTCTTAATGAGTTTCAACACATAAGCAAACACCATTTATCATAAAAGGGATCGTACGTACGCAAAACAGTCCTCGACTGCTCCACTTATGGTCTGGAGTACCTTTACCAACCACCCTAGTAGAAGGTCACACTTTCTACCACAAGTTTGAGTGAGTTATACTACCCATCCCCCATATTTGAATTGCTTTTGTATTCGCTATAGTGGAACAAGACCACTGAATTTGGGAGAAATAATATGTTTTGGCTTAAGAGCCTTGCATGAATTGGGGAGAGAGCCCTTGAGGATCAGACTCCAAATATGTGTACTTGAAATGTTGTGATAGCAATCGGGTAGGGTTATGCGGTTAACCCGAGTCTGGGGTCGTTGGGCCAATTATGTGAAAAGGGAAGTCGACTCAAGTAAAGTCAAGCTTTTCAGTTCTATACATTCATTTAAAAAGGGGAGACGACTGGTGAGGTTTGACCTCCCAGATTTAACCATATTTTTAGCATGAAAATTGTGAGATGCATTCAGTATGCAAAGTGAGAGAGAGATATCATGTGTTGCATCAAGCTCCCATTAACGTTGTGTGTGTGACACTGTTACGAGAAATGGCTATGTTCGCCACAATTCTGACTTGAAGTCATGTGTGTTTTATTGTTGTATGGTATATATACCCGTGATTTGTGAAAATGAGAGTCATCAACACACTCAAAGGGTTAGTAACGATGCCTAGGGTAAGACTAGAAATGGACTGACGAGGGTATAAGTGATACTTCTAGATTCCCTGGGTTATATGGATACTTCTGTGTGTGGCATCAGGGGATAACCTGGGTACACATATACTCACGTGCATTGCAGTAGTGGACAACCGAATTATATAGTGTAATGGGCGAGGACACGTCCTCAACATCCGCAAATGAGGTATGAATGTAAAAAGAGGCCCGTGAGTAGCCTCGTGTGTTGTGTTGTTTGGGGGCCCAAGTATTCCCAACTTGCTGGGGTACTAAATTGTGAGAAGGCACGAGCAGGGTGTCGGTTGTGGGAAAAGAGCCTTGGGCCTCCCACACTCCAGCTTCTAATCTAGGATCGCATGATGGCAATACATTCTAGTCGAAATGAGATTGTGTGTTTAGGGCCAAGAGTGCCCCTTTGTTTTGTGTTAATGCCTGAGTTGTTGGGTTGTGGTGTGGGCAATAAGTAGTCCGGTAGTGCCACCCAAGCATATGTTATATTGTTGTTTAGGTTAGAGTTGTTGGGTCGAGACGCAGGCTATGACCAGCCCGGTAATGCCGCCCGAGCATAGGTTATGATTGTGTGTGGGACTGAGTGCCGATGTTTGCCTCTAATGTGATAAAAGTAAAAGCCAAAAAGGGGGAGAGCAATGATAGTATGACTGTAGCTTAGACTACGAGCCAGATTGCACGAGTTGTTCATCTCAAGGCAAAAATAAACCGCGAGACTCGTATAGGCAAATACTAGTGAAAAAATAGTATATCATGATAGGTGGTTTATGAGAAAGATATGGGTCATAAGTCATGTAGAGATGTGACATCAGTGTCTCACTCACTGAGTTGTGAGCTTACCCCTCCCCCAAAACTATTATAGGTGGAAGGCAAGGAGATTGGGGGCGAAGGCGAGATGACATTTCCAAGCCACTGACCATCCGAGGTAGCCTACTACCTTGATCACAAAGGTTGTAGTTTACTACTTATCAAGTTTTATATTCCCAGATTCTTGTTAAACTACTTTTGGCGCGCCACACTCTAATAAAAAGTTTCAAATTTACGCTAAAACAAATATCATTTTATATTATAAGACTTAGTCCTGTCGGTTTTACCTTGGTGAAGGATCCCACCACTTTAACATCGAAGGGATTGGCTAGCTACATGGGACCGTCAGCTGATGAATCGCCGGGACGTGACAGGTTTCAACAGGATAAACTAATTTCCGGTGTGATATTATAAGTCCCTATCCTAGATACTGGAACAAATATTATCTTCCCCTTATTACCTCATGTCCCATATATCCCTTGTTAAGTGACACAACCTTTTCATGTAGACATTTACATCGTACCTCATCCACCTTAATCACAATTAATGTAATATAAAATCAACATAGCCACAAAGGTTGGCTCTCTATTTGGAAAATCCCTCTAAAATAGTATAAACATCCAATTATGGAACATCAAGGTCCCATAATGTTATAGAGGGCATTAATTGTTTAAATTTCAAATGTTATACTTACACACTTATAAATATGGGTTGGAATCACCTTTACAAAATATGGATCAAAATAATTTTTTCATGGAATATGGAACAAAGATTCACTTCTTAATGGTTGGGTCAATGCACCCTTTCAAAAAATTTGGGTTGAAGCCCCATTTCAAAATTATGGGTCGAAGCCCCACTGCTAAATAGTTGAGCTAAAGCTCCCTTTAAGAAAATATGGGTTGAAACCACCATTCAAAAATATGTGTCCAAATTATAATTCTAAATAGTTGGGCCAAAGCCTCCTTTTAGAAAATATGGGTTGAAGTCCTCTTTAAAAAGGTTTGAATGCACTCATACCATTTTGTCATCATATTTTTAAAGCACACTTCACATGTACTATTTGAACATTATAGTAAGCATAGGTTAGTCCAATCATATCTGATACCATAATTACAATTCATTCACCTGGACTAGTGTTCAACTCTCAATGTGAGTTCTGCCTCGACCTCATGTAGCAAATTATACCCGACTTTTAAAAATTATGCATGTATTCAATTAATACTTAATTCCAATTTTCTAACTTCATGATATTGGTATTTTCATGTACCATACCCAAATTCTCTTTGTTATTTACTATTAAGTCCTTAATTTCCAATGATATTGCACTTAGATCCCTACAAACATCTATTTTTAAAATCAAAATTTTAATCATTCTAATATCTACATTGGGTCCCCAAATTTTCATTTATTGAATATAGACCCCAAAAATTTATCACCATTTACATATTTTCCCCAAATTTGTAGTTTCACCAATTACCACCCTAATCAATTCGAATTTAATTCTACCAAGCCTCTTATCATCTCACACATCCTCCTAGAATCAATCCAAGTTTTGAATGGACCATTTTGACCCCACTTAGTCCTAGATCGAAGTTTCGCCAAAAATTTCTACATTATGCACAATTTACCACCAACCAAGTAAGCTAGGAGACTACCTAGGTGACCTACCTTGATTAGGACCCACCATAAATGGTCATTGGACTTTCCTAAAACCCCGATCGAACTACCTTCCTAAAACTAAAACGAAAACTGAAGGAAAAATATAGAACTAAGGTTGAATTGACTTACATCACATCCTTCCTAGTCATAGAAGTCAAAGAAGGAAATATGGAGAACCTCGCGTAGTCTTGCCAAGACAACTTGGTTGTT
Source organism: Trapa bicornis (assembly GCA_030064425.1). NCBI lineage: Eukaryota > Viridiplantae > Streptophyta > Magnoliopsida > Myrtales > Lythraceae > Trapa > Trapa bicornis. Next base: position 5,588,588 of record CM057759.1, read on the forward strand.
GTAGAGGGTAAAAAATCCTCAGGAAAATAAATGCTCTATTTTAAGCGTGGAAGGGTGACTATTTTTTAGACACGCTCGACGCTCTGATCATTAGTGAACTCCTATGTGGGCACCTTCGTGTAGACAAGGTTCTTGGGAAACTTTTGAATTATTGTTGGCCATCTCTCATGCCTTATGTAGATCGGACTTAAGCTCAAAAGTTAAATTACCGAAAAACTAAGCTACTAACATTCAATGAGAGAATCCAATGAGGAGATGTAGGTTGGTTTTGTAGTTGAAGTTCCCATAGTTGATGGTGAATTCAACGATAAGGCATTCGTGTAGTTTGGTGGCAGTTTGCCACTATGTGGAAGATGATAATCATTCATAAAAACTTTCCTTATTTGTGATAATGTACCTACCATATTATCGGTTGAAGCTAGCTTGGAGAAGATGGTACTCTACACATGCATGTGTGCTTGCACTAGAGTGTGTTGGGGTGCCAAAGCGCACTATGATTGGCCTAAATTTGCTTATGTGGTCATTTGACTATATTAAAATTTACTAATTGTGTTTGTTGCCACATGTCACTCAATGATTGATCGTGCTCATTTTACTATGTTAAGTCAAATGTTGAATATATAACTACTACCAAGTGGCATTTAGTGACTAGTTGCTATATGTTGACATGGTTTAATCGATGCCAACAGCATTAGCTTGTCACACGAAGCTCAGAAATTGGTCATGCCTTCTAACCGGTTTACTTGTTGCTCACCAAGTCATCTTGCTACATTTAATGTGGTGATTGGTTACGACCATCGACATGGTGGTCTAGTCCCACCCTATTGCCAGTCATTGTTTAGACCGGTTTTCGACAAATGTTCCGGTCAATTCAGTTAATTACAACCTGCTTTGTCCTAATTGACACAAAATTTGATTGTTTTTTAGCACCATTTTTTTAAAAGTTCATTGACTCTTTTAAAAATTTTAATAGTTAAAAATTATATTTTTATCAATCGTTAAAAATTTTGTGATATTCTATGATTAGTTCTATTCATCCTAATTTTAATTTAATCTTGATTTTAATTATTAATAACAACTTATTTGATTTAATTTTCTCAATTCCTACCTTTTCCAAGATCCTAATCCAAATAAACTACCATATTTATATCATTTCTATTTTCAACCTCACCAAATTCTTAGCCTTGACATCCTAAATAATATATAGGAAAATTAGGTGTTAATAAAATTAGTCACGCTACAAATTTGTAACAAATCTAAATAAATATTATGCCATAAAATGAATTGAATGATTAAGTTTACAAAACAGTACAATCAAGCCAAAATATTCAAATAAGTAATAAATGAGTTGAGTTGAGTGAATGTAGAAAATCAATGGAAAAGACCAACACAATAGTCCAATAACAAGAGTCCAAATTCGAATTTTAAGGTTTGAAATTATTAATATAACAAAATTTCTAAAATATTAAATAATAAGATTAGATATTTCATTATCTATAAGATAATATGTTAAATTTAAAATATTAATTATATTAAATATTTATAAGGTAATATACAATAATAACTATCATATATATTTCCTAAAGATGAACTATTATTAGTTGATATATTAACTATAAGATATTATTTACTTATTTTTACTATATTTAACATTAATATGACTTTAAAAAAACATGTTTATTACCTTCTAAATAGACACATTTTAATAAATAATATTGTAAGATTTTTTTTATATTTTTTATCTTTTAAGAAAACTTTTAAACTTATTAAGTATTTTTATCATATTCAAGCAATGAACATTATTATTAAGATTTTATAAAAGTTTTTCTTAAAAGAGTTTTGTATAACATCTTCATTTATTCGTAATTTGTTACTCATCCAAACAAATTATATTATATTATTTTTTACTTGTTTAATAAATTATATATATTTTTTATATTTTTTTATAGTGTAATTAATATATTGGTAATGTTCACATAATTTGATATTAGAGTACAGTACATAATATGTCTCATTATATTTTTCATATTTTGTTCCATTTATATTATATTCTCTCTATTCTTATTCTCTATAAAAAAAAATTTCTAATTTTCTATCTACTTTGTTTTAATAAGTAAAAAAACAAACAATTTAAAAAAATTTTAAAAATTGTAAAATAAAGAAAAAAAAGCACTGAAAAAAAAAAGAGAATCTCAAAAGTATATACTCAAGATATTATTTATTCTACTATATTCTATTTTCATTTTTCTTTATATATACATTTCAGTATATTTATGATACCTCACATGTTTGTAACTAATTTTTAAAACTGTGTTTATTTATTTTGATTGTTTTTGAAGTTGAATTGTTTTATAAAAATATTTATTTATTTATTTAATTAAGATTTAAAAATTACATATAAGTAGAAAAATGTAAAAGTATTTTAAAAATTAATTTGACGGTAAAACACAAATATTTGAGATAAATACATAATAGAGAATTGTGAGATTATTTTATTTTTAATAATTGAAAAAAATCGCAAAATCAAAACTCAGAAAAAACACCCAGAAAAATAGAAGAGTTATTAAGAGATATATGTTATTATGAGTGAAATAAGACAAACAAGACAAACACCAGGAAACTTTAGTTTAATTAAGATTTAAAAATTAAACAATCCTACTTTAATATTATCTTAAATTTAAAATATAATAGAGATAAATGGAAGAGTTATTAAGAGATATATGTGATAATGCATAAACTAAGATAACTTATATGGACAAGTGACTTTAATTATTTAATATACATGAATATTTACAAGATGACAATAAATAATAAAATAAAAATTATATAATTTAAAAATATTATAATATAATTTTAATAAATTAGAAATATATAAAATATTTATCTATTTAAAATAACATTCTAATAATGTGGTATGATATCTCAGTAATAAACAAAATAGATCACCGCTAATTCAAGTTGAACCACTAAGAAGTAAAACTCTCCTAAACATAGATTATTTCAATTTTTATAACTTGAACATAATATTAAATGGAAGGAGTATCCAATCATTTCAGCAACTATCTCTAATTATTCACTTATTTAATATTAATCATGAATAGAGTGGAAACATAATACCATGCATTAATCATTAAATCGTCTAGACTCTTTTCTGTCAATTTTGAAGTTGGTTGTTTTTTACGAAGAAAACTCAAGTAGAACAAGAGGATGGGTGATTGTTGTCCCCCATCTATCATCTTTGTTTGGTTTCTATCCGAATAAGACATAAGGGAATACGGGCATCTTTTGGCTTGTCTAGAGTCCAATTATATGTGCCAAAAGGACAAGGTGTGCGTCCGCATATCCATTATCCATCCCCTATACCTTGTGTGGAGCTGAATTTTCTCATTTTTTTAATATTTTTTTGGATAATAGCACAAAAAGATCAAACTTCAGACTTTGTAGAAGATGCAAACCACAAAAAGTTTCACTTACAAATCTGTGTGAAAAGAGTATATGAAAGTAAAATTTTCTAGCATGCTTATATTTTTCTCGGCAACTTTGTGAGAAAATTGTATGTGAAAAATAATATAAAAAGTCCCGTGTATGATGCACTAATTTCCGAATGCCCTAACTACAGACTTTTTTCTCGATCTGGCTACTTCACAGAAATCCAACTATCTTAGCAAAAATAGAATAGGAAATTAATATTTCTCATTAATATTCATTGATCACAATATATATACGATAATGCAACTCCATACAACAAAATAGAAACTCTTTACAAAAATAAGGATATAGTACAAAATAACGATACAACAAAATAGAAACTAATATAAAATAAAAAAGAGACAAATAAATATAAATACAACTCATGCAAATATGTAAAATATTACAAAAAAAATATTGAAAGGGTTAAACTCAAAAAACTTCACAAATTTTTTTATTTTATTTTGAAAGAAATGTGAAATCTGGATGTGAGGCCCGCTGAAACAACGTGTGAAACAATGGGTTAGGAAAGAAGTCGGAGACCCAACTAGAAGAGAAACACTTTGTGGCTGAATTGGAGAAAAAAATTGCTGAATATAATAAGGATAAAAGAGAGGAGGTATAATAAGGATGAAGCAGAGGAGGTAGCTCTTGAACTATATAGTTTAACTAAATTATTAACGGTGCGGTATATGTATCTTTGAAAAATCTCCACGGACCATTCAAATATTTACAATACTTCAACAACAAAGTTTCCCAAAAAAAAACTGTTGAAATAGTATAAGATATTTAAGGTAATTATGATATAATCTTGGATATTAAGATTATATCATATATTCTATTTAAAATTATATCATATATTCTATTTAAGATAGTTAATAAATAGACATTTATATAATTGAGTTAGGGTTTGGAGAAAATAAGGAGGTTTTAATTTCTCATCCCCAATGCCTCTCTATCAATATATTTGTTTTCTCTTTCTCGAATTCAGTTTTGTAACATGGTATCAGAGCTAAGATTTTCTGCTATTTTCAAGGTTTTTTGATCTGAAGGCTCAAGACACGGCATAATTGAATTGTCGTAGAAGATGGAGAAAATGGATTCAGTATTAACAGGAAGGGAGTTGAAGGAAATTTTAGAAGGTATGGCCAAATTGCTTGTAGGAAGAGAAGATGTATCACCTCAACATAACAATACTTTCAATCGAGATTTGAAGTTGGAATTACTCCCAATAGAGCAGAGACTTGAAGGAACGAAAAACTATTTGAGTTGGTCGAGAAAGATGAGACTCATACTAGAGTCAAAATATTTGGAAGATTACATTGACGACTCGTATGAAGAACCCACTGATACTACCAGCACATCATGGAAGGTATGGAGGGCGACTAATTCTCTAGTGGTTGCATGGATAATAGGATCACTTTCTCCTTCTATCGCGGGATTAGTAGAAGTTATTAATAAAGCATCTGATATATGGAAGATTTTGGCTACTCAATTCTCTGGTATTGGGAATATGATGACTGTGATTGAGATTGAAGATAAGTTGGACGCACTAAAGCAGGGGGAGCGAAATATAATAGAATACAGTACTAAACTGAAAAGGTTATGGTCCGAACTTGATTATTATGATCCATTAATTACATCTGATCCTTCAGATACAGCTTCTATTAGAGCATGGATGGAGCGACGACGTGTGATTCGCCTCCTAAGGGGACTAAATCTAGAATATGAAAACAAGAGAGCAATGATATGTCATCAGTCTCCAATTCCTCCGATGGAAGATATTATTGCTGCACTAATTCATGAGGAGTTAAGACAAAAGGTTATGAACACTTCTAAGATATCAGCAATACCAGTTCGCTCTACTCTAGCAAAACCGATTATTGACAACCGACAATGCTATAATTGTGGGAAGAATGGACATATTAGCTGGAATTGTTCCTCGACACGTATTCCTGCATGGGGTGGAACAAGTCATAGCATCAGAGGACGTGGAGCCCGAGGTCAAGGTCGAGGTTGTGGATGATCTGGGGGACAAACCTATTGTCCTAAAGGTGCTGACATTTTAAACAACGACATGTGTTATGCTAATGCTAACTCAGGTACTATTGCACATGCATTTTCTTCTAAACCATCTTCCACAGAATGGATTATTGATTCAGGAGCATCTAGACATGTGACAAGAACATCAGTAGAGTTTATTACATATACTGGTTCTCCACCTTTTTCCCATAATAGAGTTCAAACTGCTGATGGCACATTTCAACCGGTTATGGGATTCGGCTCGATTAAATGCACTTCATCAATTACATTATCATCAGTTCTACATGTCCCATCATTTCCGGTTAATCTATTATCAGTTAGTGCAATTAGTGATCAATTGAACTGTCAAGTAATCTTTGATCGAGATTCATGTGTCATTCAGGAAAGGAATACCAAGAGAACAATTGGGACTGGACGGAGGCTTGATGGATTGTGGTATCTTATGAGGGATGAGTCTAGCACAGCTTTAACCACTACTTTGTCTGAACGAGCAATGAATGAAGTCATATTGGAGCATCGTCGTCTTGGTCATTTATCGTTTGAGAATCTTAAGAGGGTAAGGCCTAACTTGATGAATAATGTAGAACGTAGCAAGCTTGTATGTGATGCTTGTGAGTTTGAAAAACATACAAGAACACGTTATTCTCCTACTGGTTTAAGGAGTATTTCACCATTTTCGTTGATACATTTTGATGTTTGGGGACCATGTCCAGTTACTTTGATTGGCAGATTCAGATGGTTTATTACATTTATTGATTGTTACTTAAGGATGACATGGGTATATTTGATGAAAAATAAATCTGAGACACTGGTTTGCTTTAAAGATTTTTTAGCTTTGGTGCAAACACAATATAATGCCAAGGTGAGTACTCTCCGTACAGATAATGGTACTGAATATGTTAATAGAGAATTCTCATCGTATTTATCTACAAAGGGGATTCTGCATCAGACCACATGTCCAGATACACCAGAACAGAATGGAGTGGCAGAACGGAAGAATCGACACTTGTTAGAGGTAGCTCGCACACTTCTATTTACAATGAATGTTCCAAAATATCTATGGAGTGAAGCAGTATTGACGGCAACATATTTAATTAACCGGATGCCTTCTCAAATATTAAACTTTCAATCTCCTTGTGAACTTTTGATGGGACGCAATATATATGCAATCCATCCTCGTGTATTTGGTTGCGTATGTTTTGTGAGAGATCATCGTCCCACAGTAACTAAACTTGATCCACGTGCCTTGAAGTGTATTTATGTGGGCTATTCTAGCACTCAGAAAGGTTACACGTGCTGGTGTCCAAGCGAGAGAAGACTTTTTGTGAGTATGGATGTAACATTTCGTGAGAATGAACCCTTTTATGGTGAATCAACAACGTCATCCACAGTGCTAGATGATTTGACTGAAGCACAACATGGAAATGAAGAGAGAATTAGTGATAATAAAGAAGATGATGTCATTGTAGGTATAATCCCATGTCCTAAGAGATTGAGTAGCAATGAAGGAGGGACCAATGAACCAGAATTGAAGGTTTATAGTAGAAGGAACAAGAGTTGTGCTCAGGGGGAGGAAGATAAAGAAGATGATGGAGAGCGACAAGAACAGATACATATACCACACTCATTGCCCACATATGTCCCAGATACCCATCAATCTTCGGACGATTCCTCATCATCACCGGATGTCCCAGATACCCATCAATCTCCTGACAATTCCTCGTCATCACCAGATGGTAATGAATCTCTGCCCATTGCTATTCGTAAAGAATCTAGAGCTAATGCAGGAAAACCTCCAATTAGAAATGGTTATGAATATGATATATCTAATTATGTCTCATATGAATCTGTCCCATCTACATACAAGACCTTTATTGTATCATTACAGTTAGTGCACATACCAAGAAATTGGCAAGAGGCTAAAAATGATCCAAAGTGGCTTGCAGCAATGCATGAGGAGATGCATGCATTAGAGAAAAATAAGACATGGGAACTGACATTACTTCTAAGCAGGAAAAAGGTTGTTGGATGCAAATGGGTATTCACTGTTAAGCAAAATGCTGAAGGAAAGGTTGAAAGGTATAAAGCAAGATTGGTAGCAAAAGGCTACAGCCAGACGTATGGAATAGATTATGATGAGACATTTGCACCAGTTGCTAAAATGAGTACCGTCAGAATACTTATATCATGTGCTGCCAATTTTGGATGGAAATTACATCAATTAGATGTAAAGAATGCATTTTTGCATGGAGACTTACAAGAAGAGGTATATATGGAAATTCCACCTGGATTTGATACAATGAAGACCACTGGGAGGGTATGTAAACTTAAGAAGTCTTTGTATGGACTCAAGCAATCACCCAGAGCTTGGTTTGACCGATTTCGACATGCAATAGTTAGAATGGGTTATCAACAATGCAATGGAGATCACACAGTTTTCTATCGACACTCAAATAGTCAAGTTGCTATCCTTGCAGTATATGTAGATGATATTATTATAACTGGAGATGATAGTGATGAGATATTGCGACTAAAGCAAAGATTGAGCAAAGAATTTGAAGTGAAAAATTTGGGTGCACTTAAGTATTTTCTTGGTATTAAGATAGTTAGGTCTAGGACAGGCATAGTGCTTTCTCAGAGAAAATATCTATTGGATCTACTTACTGAAACAAGGATGTTGGGTTGTCGAACTGCTGCTACTCCAATCGAACCAAATCATAAGCTATGTGCTCAGTCAGGGGACCCAGTGGATAAAGAACAATACCAAAGAATTGTGGGACGACTTATCTACTTGTGTTACACACGACCGGACATAACATATGCGGTTAGTATTGTAAGTAGATATATGCATGATCCTAGGACAGAACATTGGGAGGCAGTTATGCGAATATTGAGATATCTAAAGAGTAGCCCGGGAAAAGGCCTTTGGTTCAAGTCTTAAGGTCATACTAAAGTTGAAGGATTTCGTGACTCTGATTGGGCTAGTTGTGTAGATGATAGAAGATCGACATCAGGTTATTGCGTGTTTGTTGGAGGTAATCTTGTATCTTGGAGAAGTAAGAAACAGGAGGTGGTCGCAAGATCAACGGCAGAGGCAGAATACAGAGCTATGACTCAAGGCATATGTGAGATAATATGGATAAAGAACTTATTGATGGAGTTATGTTTATTCAGGAAAGAACCCATTAAGTTATGGTGTGATAATAAATCAGCGATCAGCATTGCTAACAATCCAGTTCAACATGATAGAACCAAACATATTGAAATTGATCGATTCTTCATCAAAGAGAAACTTGAGAGCAAGATCGTGGAGCTACACTACATGAAGACTGGCGAACAATTAGCAGATTGTTTAACTAAAGGATTAGGACCTAAAGAGTGGATTAATATTTGTAACAGGATGGGAATGATAGATATTTATCGCCCATCTTGAGGGGGAGTGTTGAAATAGTATAAGATATTTAAGGTAATTATGATATAATCTTGGATATTAAGATTATATCATATATTCTATTTAAGGTAGTTAATAAATAGACATGTATATAATTGAGTTAGGGTTTGGAGAAAATAAGGAGGTTTCAATTTCTCATCCCCAATGCCTCTCTATCAATATATTCGTTTTCTCTTTCTCGAATTCAGTTTTGTAACAAAAACCAACAAATTTGCTGGAACGGTTGTGATTTCACAACAATACATAGATTATATGAGGGTGTATAAGCCCTTAGATGTGTGTATCACACCATCTTTCACTATATGATCATCATAATCACTCTTTTGTTAATCTTATTCTATGTAATATACATATACCATCAATTAGAAAGTGAGATAAGTAATACAATTATATTAGTAATTGCTTCCTTATTCTATATATTATATTAATCTATTTACCTTACATTCTATCTATATTTTATTAATATATTCGTAAATTTCTCATAGTATCTGAATTTACATTTTAACAAGTACAACTTAGATCCAAAACTAATCAAGAAAGCATTCTACTATAGAAGATGAAAAAATTTCATTGAATATGTTAAAAATGTGATCCCACATTAAATAAAATAGATAATTATTGTTGATTTATAAAAATTAGAATTATTACACTATTTACAATTAATTACTTTTAAGTAGACATGTGTTCGACCTTTTATAGTCCATAATAGTTTCTCTCACGTGGTATCAGAGATAGTGGACTTACATCTGTACTTAACCCAAGACTGTAAACCCGACTCATGGTCTATACAAGTATTAAGGAAAAATACTCAACTCAAGGCCATAGTTCCCCCTCGTCTGAGCCTAGAAGAATAATACCCGACTCGTATACAGTTGTTGAGTGTGTTGATAATATGATCTTATATTGGATAAAATAGAGAAGTGTTGTGTATTTATAAGATTGGAAGGATTACAATACTTATAAGTCATTACTTTTAAGTAAACATGTTCCTGACCCCTTATTGGTCCATTATACATTCTCACATATTGAAATCAACTCGACCTCCCCAAATTGGTCACCCTTAGTGTCGTGGATCATCAACTCTTCACACGATTAATCTTCTCCATTACTGAGTAGTTTTTTTCCTACAATCAAAATCAATCAAATATGAGTTAATTATTGTAACTCCCGAGCACTTTACCCACAATACCAATCGAACTAGATAGCGATAACTATTATTCGATGGATCAATTTTAATACTTACAACCACCATTCAAGTTCTATCTAATGATGATGGAAGCATAATTGATTTCACAATAAATCACGAGCTTGAGAATTGGCATAACTTTGATAGGATCACAATGACAGTAATTCTTGCTTGTCTTTCTCTCATTGTTAATCTTCAGGTGATAGGGGTACACTCGACTTACAAACTTGGTTGAAGCTTGATACTCATGATTCACGCTTACTAGACTTTGACCTTCAATGGTTTGGGGGATTATCTCATAGCTCAGTGAATAAGATACTAACATCTAGTCACTACATAAATTATGATTTTATACACCTCATGTAGCTTTAGAGCATGGAGATTTATTATTGGTTTACAAAACCTTCCTTTTAACATTATTTTATTTGACCCCTTGAGATTTCGGTCTCGAGCCCCCCGTAATTGTAATTTCATCTTACAGTCATATCTACTCTAATTTCCCGCAAACAATTTAATAGGATACAATTCATGGTATGCATAACACAATTCAAAATGGGCATTCATGTCCCATACACATGGGCAACTCATGGTCCAATTCAATATACTCCCGAAGGGTATGTCATAATACTTATCGAGTTCTATGAGAGTATGTGAGACATGTGTGATCTTCACAACTGAAACCACTTGAGTTTGTATCTCACTAGGATACTTTTACATCCAATGTCATGTCCAACATACCACTAAGAGCCTTGCACATGCCCCTTACACATATGACTTAATCCTACCTCTTGACATGGTAGGACGGTACTCGTAAATCGACTGGGTGTTCCGAGATATCTGGAAGTAATAGTTCAATCTCCCCTTATATAACATTCCAAGTCCCCTTGATGTCCACAATATCACGAAAGATGTCTTGTCAAGGACCACTTCACACCGATATAGAATATCACAAGATAAACTCAACATCATACACAAATGAAGTATTCATGCCTGTATCAATTTTCATGAGTATGGCCATTATTTCGATTATCTCTATTTAATGCATGTAAAGCTCAACAAATATGAGACAAGCTTTATTTAACATAGGGAGTTTGGTCCATTACTCGACCAACTCCTATTAACTAGATATAACAAGTACAATACTCCAATTCCACAGCCCTATCATGTGACTATGGTTAATTTATACTGCTCCCTAAGACCCTTACCTTGTTTCTAAACATCTTAAAGGTTATTTCTTTAGTAGACATGCATTTATGTCATTTTGCACTTCTTATACGAGTTTCGAAATCATGCTTAGCATTTATTTCAGAACAACACTAAAAAACTATAAAAATACATTTAGTCGGTACAATTAGACTCGTCATCATCACATATCATGCCCTGACCCAGTTTGGTCGGGATCCCATGAGTAACCCACCACTCCCTTTGGTCTAAGAAGGATCATCCCTTCTTAGGACCACAAGGAGTCAGTCGTAATCTTTTGTCCTTGTTTTCTAGAATAGCATTATACAAAACTCAATAAATTTTAAAGAAATTTTAAACGTACCTAACTTAGCATCTTCGATGTTTCTTTTAAAGTTTGTCGCCTTTCTTGAAAAAGGGTAAAGGGAGGGGGTGACTCTCTACAACTAAATAAGCGAGTGTTAGGGTGAGTTTTATAAGAAAATGAAGCTTTTAAAGGATCATAAAGAACTTTTCTAGTTTAACTCTTTTAACACTTGCCCTTGCTCGGGAGATGTTTAGCAAGCATTCACATGTCGTTTATCATAAAGGGTACAAATATTTGCAGGTGCAGTCCTTGACTACACCCACTTGGGGATCAACACGCCTTTGCTGTTCACCTTTATAGAAGTTCGAGCACTTCTACCCTGAGTTTTAGTGGATGTTCACACGTCCGATCCTTAGAGCCGAAAGTACTTCGTGTTCGATATGAGGACAGAGACCTTGTCATGCTCCAACTCGATTTGGTTGGATCCCCGTGAGCAACCTGCCACTCCCTTTGGTCCACGAAGGATTTAACCTCTTTTTAAATTGCGAGGAGTAAGGCCTCCTTTTTCCTATATTTCCTGAAATAATATTATACAAAACTAAATATATTAAAACAGACATACCTATCTTACAGTTCCAATACAGGAGGGTCTTTAAGGTAGGTTTTTCCTCGGTTACCTGAAAGGGGTAAAAGGGAGGGGGTGAGTTCTACAACTTAGTGAGCGGATATTGGGAGTGAGTTTTCAAAACGTCTTCGAGTTACGATGCCAATTTTAACATTTCCTTTTCAACAAGTGTTTCCTCAAATTCAAGTTTACCAAAACCTTTTTCCCATTTCCATACTAGGTGTGCTTAGCTTTCTTATCCCATCCCCTTGCTTTGGGAGGCGTTTAGCAAACAAACTCATGACCTTCATCAGGAAGTGTACACATATTCACAAGTGCATCCCGTCCACTGCGCCCATTTGTGGATCAGAGCATTTTTACTATCCACCAAGATAGAAGCCCATCCACTTCTACCCTGGGTCTAAGTGGATGCCCAACCCTTAGACCCGAATGCCACTTCATGTCCGTATGAGGACGAAGACCTCATCCTAATCCCACCCCAGTCTCATGTGCAAGAAGCTCCCAAAACTCCATGACTGACTTGCACAACAATCTGCCCCTATTGCCCCCATGTCGTCCAACAGCTCTTAGGACCCATCACTACCCCCTAGAGCATTTTGATGGTCCAGTACTATAAGTGCATGCACAAACAAGAGTTTTCACATATTAGCCATCATCTTTGGCGCTAATGGTCTAATGGCCTCGACGCTCAACCCAACCTGCATTTGTTTGTCTAGGTCAGTCTGTCAACTTGGCCCTGACATACTACTGCCAGTCCATCAAGCACTGTCGATCATGACTCGGTACCATGGCACAAAACACAATAAGTTCCATTAATTAGGAGTTTTCATGGCTCTTCCTAATCAAGTTTGTTTTACGAGCTTCTGCTCGTGCCCACTGGCCTTGGGCTCACTACACGTGTTTTCCAAAACTTGGCCTTGAGCCCCATGATTTTAAAAACTAAGGCCCATAACCTATCTAAGCTATTCTAGCTCCCGTCATGTAGGTCTTCCAAATATTTTAAGCATTGACACATAGTTAGGGGAAAACACTTCTGACAAAATCCACTTTTAACTCATCACACCAACCAGGTGTGATGAAATCTTCGCTTACAACCGGTAGGCGGGTTTCTCCTTTCTTACGTAAACTTATCATACCAACCAAGTATGAAGTTCTACTTACAACCGGTAAGTAGGTTTTATTCGTTTAAAATAGTGCTCATTATCCCAACCGGTATAATGTGAAATAATCCCACTCACCCAGTGACTGTGACACGTTTGTCGCCAGTTAGCTTCCAAGTCCACGCTAGCTTTTCCTTACTGGCGTTCAGGTCTCTCGTATCCCTACACGATTCGGGTATCCTTATCAATTAAGGTTTGGCATGACAGCCTTTGTTTTCTCACATATGAGCGACTAGGCTCAAAACTCTTAGTTTATCGCACTTAGGTCCCTAAAGTTCATTTTTCTTAACTTTAGGTCCCTAATGCTAACTTTTCCCCAAATTGAGTCCCAAGGTTTCCAATATCCCATTTGGATCCTCAATTTATTCAAAATTGTGTAAGGGGCTCAAGTTTTCCAAATTTACAATTTGTTCCCAATTTTTAAAAAATTACGGGTTCGTCCATACTTTTCAAAAATAGCAATTTGGCTCTAACTCTTTTGAAAATTGACCAATTGGTCCCCCATCATCTTTCTCATTGCCAATTGGCCTTCAATTTTGAAAAATTGCATGGAGGTCCCTCAATTTTTTGAAATCCCCAATTTCTCCCCTTTATACTAATCAAAATTGATTTCTTCAAATTGGCCATTCAATTGGGGTTAATTGCTCCAATTAAGGGTATGGATCAGTTCCTACAGTTCCAAATGATTCAATTGAGCTTTTCATTGCATGATTTGAGTCCGAAACGAGCTTAAATGGAGCTTCGTCAGAAAATTGTTCGTAGAGAGAGAAAGCTTCGAAAGCTTATTATTGGAGGGGTGGTGGTTCGAGCTCTCTATCTGGGGAGGTAGCTCTTGTCCTTAGGTTCCTTCTAGGATCAAGAATTGCTATAATTTATGTCAATATGAGGGTGAATTGTATCAATGAAATTCAACACTTTCTCTCTCTAACACCGATCTAAACGACGAAGGAGAGTCGAATTGGCTTACCTTTCAGCTCTGTTGAGATCGTGTGAGGGCCTTAAGGGCATTAGGGAGGCTTGGTTTGGCCGGAGGGGGTCTAAATTTTTCTGAATATAGCTTGGCCAAAATAGGGCAACTTCGGTCCATCGGAACTGCTTCACTGTTTGATTCCGCCAGTGGTCCTCGGGTCAAAAGGAGGTTGCTGTCAGGTAGCTAACTTCCCCCTAAGTCTTTAGTAACCGACCTTGTCTTTTGAGGCTAAGAAAAATGCTCAAGTCAAAGCTCTTGTTTGAGCTTTATCAAAAAATGGAGCAGTTGAGACAGAATGGCGATTTGAGGTGTATGGAGGATGAATGGAGAGAAGCTTTTTATATACGGAGCTCGGGGACTCTCTGCTCAGCCACTTTCCATTTAGTTCGAGCTTATCCTCTCCAGAAAATGCCCTGATCGGAGCGAATATTCCTTCACTGGAGAAGGTTTCTAAACTGATGAATAGTGCTGTCATCCTGAGGAAGAAGACAACACTGTTCTGAACCGGACAGGACCAGTTTGACCAGGTTCAATGGCGAAAATCGGCTGGTTCAGGCCCGATTCGACCGGTTTTCTCAAAATTAAAAAATTTTAAATTAATCTAAATTCATTTTCTATCTAATGGAGGCTTCAATTTCTCAATTTAAATATTTTAAACTACCAAGAAAAATGAAGTTAGAAACTAGTTCATGTATTGTTCAAATCGGTTCAGGTCTGGTTCACCTTGAATCAGTCTGGTTTCCTCTTCCAATTTGCTCCATGGTTCCTTTCCATGATTTTTATGACTTTTTGAGACATTTGGGATTTTCAAATTGCCCACTTTACCCTTTCTTTATTGGTTTTGGTTCGTTAACCATCTCAATTTTCTCTTTTGAAATGACTGGTTCTTTTCCTGGTTTTCTTATCTTTAAAGGAATAGGGTTTACAACTCTCCCCTCCTTTTAGGGATTGTTTGCCCAAACCATTTACATTCCAAACAATTGGGGATATCCATCCCTCATAACACTCTCCGTTTCCCATGTCTTCTCTTGTACTGGTCTGTTCTGCCAAAGAACCTTTACCATGGGAATATTCATGTTCCTCAAGTTTTTGTCTCTCCTATCGATGATTTGCACCGGTTCTGCTTGATTGGCCAGGTTCTCTTCTAACTCGAGCAGGGGCCGGTCCAGCACGTGACTGGGATCAGGCTGGTACTTTCGGAGTACCGAGACGTGGAATACACCATGTATTCTTTGTATGTTACCAATTTATAGGCCATTGGCCCTATCCTTTGGACTATGGTGTAGGGACCGATGTACCTAGGTTTCAACTTCCCCCATTGATAGAACCTAAGTATTCCCCTCCATGGGGATACCTTGAGAAATACTTGGTCTTCTACACCAAATTCCAAGTCCAAAAAGGGCCTCACAAGGAGCCATTTGAATTCTGGCCTGGTAACTGCTATTATAGGCAAACTCCATCAGGAATAAGTATTCCTCCCAACCCTTGTTCATGATGAGTATGCATGCTCGTAGAATATCCTCTAGGGTTTGGATCGTCCTCTTAGACTGTCCATCGATCTAAGGATGAAATGACGTACTCATGTGGAGTTTAGTTACAAAGGCACTTCGCAAACTAGACCAGAACCTTGAGGAAAACCTAGGGTCTCTATCTGACACTATGCTTACTGGGATGCCATGGAGTCTCACAATCTCCCTTATGTATAGAGCAGCTAGTTGTTGCATCTAATCGGTCACCCTTATTGGTAAGAAGTGGGCGGACATGGTCAATCTATCCACAATGACCCAAATTGCATCTCGTCCTTTTCTAGTCACCGATAGTCTTGTGATAAAGTCCATAGTGATGTGTAACCATTTCCATTCGGGAATTGGTAGGGGTTGTAGCAGTCTTGAAGGTTTCTGGTGCTTAGCTTTAATCAGTTGAGACGACAAGCATCGTGCTACATACTCCGTGATATCCCTTTTCATCCCTCTCCACCAATAACCCTGGTTGAGGGTGCGGTACATCTTGGTACTGCCCGGATACATCATATAGACAGAGACATATGCCTCTTCCAATATTATTCTTGTCACGCCCCGACCCGGTTTGGTCAGATCCCCGTTATCAACCCGCCACTCTCCCGATTTACTAAAGGGTTTCCCCTTATAGTAAAAACCATAGAGAGTAAGGCGTTCTTTAGACCTGCACCTTTTTCCAGGAATATCATAAATCAAAATTGCATAGTAATTTAAATTAATCGTACCTGTCTTGCTGGCATTTAATTGCACAAGTCTTTTAAGGTTCGGCTTTCCAGGACTTCCTGAAAGGGGTATAAGGGAGGATGTGAGTACAACTACTCAGTGAATGGGATTCAAATCTTTTAAATTTCAAGAAAAACATTTATATGGAGTGTGCCAAACTCCTTTCTTTTGAAAAATCCCTTCATTAAAAAAATTTCAAGTTTTTCCATTATTTCTTAATTACCGGTGTGTCATCACCCAACACACACCCTTCATCATGAAGGTTACACACATTCGCAAGTCAGTATCACAACTAAACCCGCTAGTGGCTTCGGAGCGACTTTTCCTACCACCCGAATAGAAGTACAACCACTTCTATCCTGGGAATGAGTGGATGTACGTGACATCCGACCCACAATCCCAAAATCACTTCTTCGTGTCCGTATGAGGACAGAGACCTCATCTTGTCCCCACCCTGGTCTCATGCGCTTGGTGTTACTCCAAATTTCGCACGGACACCTGGAACGACGAACTGCCCTTACAGCCACCAGGTCGTCCAGTGCCCTTAGGACGCATCACTACCCCTCATGGGCGTCTTGATGATCCCGTACTCATAGTGCATGCACAAACAATGTTTTCTCATATTGCCATGTAATCTGTGGTGCCACTGGTCCAACGGCCCCGACTCTCAACTCAACCAGCAATTGTTTGTCTTGACTGGTCCATCAACCTATCATGTCGCACTGCCGCTAGTTGACCGAGCATGTCGGTCCTATCTTGGTACCATGGCCAAACAATTCACTTATTAAGTTTTTATAGCATATATATCATGTTCGTTTACTAGCTCCTGCTTGTGCCAACTGGCCTTGGGCCTACTGTACGAGATTTTCAAAATCGGGCATTTAGCCCCCAAGTTCCAAAACCAAGGCCCTCGACCTATCAGAGCTATTTGAGCTCCTATTGAGAAGGTCTCCCAAATTGTTTAAGCATTGGCACACAGTCAAGGGACAACACTTCTGACAAAACATATGTTTTCTTTATCCATTATACTTCCCGGGTATAAGGACACCTCCGTTCACAACCGATGAATGGGTTTTCAACTTCCTTCAAGGAAGTCTAATCATACCAACCGGGTATGATCTACTTACAATCGGTAAGTAGTTTTTCCGCATGATTTTCTCATCACCTCCTCTAAGTAGTGATGTTTAAAATACCACTTAATAGTGGGTTTTCATACCGAGGTACTTATCATTCCCAACCGGGTATGATTTAAAATCTCCACTCACAACCAGTAAGTGGGTTTTAAATTTTAAGTTGTGCCCATCATCCCAACCGGTTATAATGTTAGTAAACCCACTGACCCGTTAATGCCGTGAATTCCACTAGACTGGTTTTTGGTATTCACACGAGCTTGTCCTTGATGGTGTTCCCGGTACTTCATGTTCCTACACGAAATGAACATCTTGGTTCATTATCCTTTGGCATAATTGCCTTTATTCATTCTAAATGAATGTGAAAGTCAAACTTTCATTTATTTGCAATTAGGTCCCTAAAGTTATTTCTCTTTAATTTTAAGTCCAAAATGCCTGTTTTTTCCTCAAATTGAGTCCCGAAACTTCTAAAATTTATCATAGGACCTCAATTTATTTCATTTCAAAAAAAGGGGATTAATTTCTCAAATTTCCAATTTGGTCCTCCAACTTTTCCAAAATTACCCATTTGCCCTTCCTTTACAAAAATGGTAAGTTTTGCCCCAAAAATTCTAAAATTTCTCAATTCGTCCTCCAACATTATTTTCATGCCCAATTAGCCCTCAATTTCATAAAATTTCATTTTAGTCCTTTGAATTTCAAAAATCCACAATTTTTTTCCAATTCCAACTTTTTAACATAGCCAAATTTGATTTTATTAAATTGACCCATCAAACGTTTCCAATTGTTGAAATTGAAGTTGAAATTGAGTTTCTACATGTTCATATGATTATTTAGAAATGTGAATCTCAAGTTTTAATGCCAGGACGAGCTCAAACGGAGCTTCACCGGAAAATGAACTATAGAGTGAGAAAGCTTCGTTTACTCACCGATGAAGGCACGACGGTCCATGCATTTAATCTGGGTAGATCGCTCTCATCCTAAGATTCATCCTAGAATCAAGAATCGCATCAATTGATGTAGAATTGGATTAGAATTTTATCATTGAAATTCGGTCGACTCTCTCTCTAGCACAGATCGAAAATTGTAAAGGGGAGTCGAATTGGGTTACCTTTTGGTCCTAATTCGGCCATGGAAAGGCTGAGAAATGTTGGGAGGGCTTGGTTTGGCCTGAGGAGGGCTTGAAATTGCCAATTTCAGCTTGGCAGAAATAGGGCAGCTTCGGTTCGCTGGAGCTGCTTCACTATTCCATCATGCCGGCGCTTCTCCAACGATTCTTGGATTGACTGGAGTTTGCTATCAGATAGCTGTCTTCTCCCTGGTTCTAAAGTGTCTGGCCTGTGTTCAAGTCGAAGCTCTGGTTCGAGCTTTACCGGGAAATGGAGCAGTAGAGAGAGAGAGAGAAGTGTTTAGGTGTGAGGAGAATGAATGGGGATGACCTCTTTATATAGGTGTAAAAATTGTGTATTAAATGGTAGATTGGTATTAATATTGCCATAAATTATTGGTATTAATTCCAATAATTTAATTTCGGTATTAAATTATTTGTATTAATTCTAATAATTTAATTTAGTTATTAAATTATTGGTATTAATTATAATAATTAAATATATATTCATTTATGGCTATTTATGATAAGGGTATATTCACATAAAAAGTTTTGACCAAAATTTTGGGTTACAAAAAAAATCATATTGCCCAGGAGTTCACCCATCCTCACACTACTCTTGAGCAAGCACACATAACTTTAGAATTCTCATGGATTCTCGTTCACCTGAACCAATTTGGTTTTTCTGTTCTAATTTGTGTTAAGTTTCTTTTCCAAGGTTTAATAAACCCTTTGGATCATTCGGAAGTTGTAAATTTCCAAATTGCTTGTTCTCAAATGATCGGGTTTGTAAACTGTCTCGGTTTTCTTACTCGGTTTGACCGGTTCTTTTCCCGATTTTCCTTAACTCAAAAGTGCGGGGTTTACAACTCTCCCCTCCTTTTAGGAGTTTTGTCCCCAAAACTTAACCAATATATTCCACATCGAGAATAATTTCCCTTAATATCAACTCATGTTTTCTTGACATGCTAACACTTCGATTGCTCTTTCGCTTAGTCCCCGTAATCATTCATCTAAGGAATTTCTTTTCATTTATCATGCTTACTCCTTCCATGGAGTTATAATAATGAGGCATGTATGGCTCATTAATCCTAATGTATATTCTTAGGTTCGCATCTCCCTTTATTTAAGATAAGATTCTTCCTTTTGGGGATTTTACTCAAGATTTCAGGATTGGGAGTTCCAAGGTGCCCAATCATTCCTTTTTCTAGTTATTCTCTTCATCGTTGAAACCCCTAGCTCAACATTCTTTCGAGTATTACATACTTCTTTTCACAGGTTTTTGTGTTATTATTCTTTCATCCTAATTTGACCCATGCTTGATCTGTCATTGATTACAACTTCGGTCAAATTTATGTTTGAACTTGTTATGTTTACCAACTGACTCCTTCTTACTCGAGTTACATTTTACTCGGGATTGTTGGTGCTTATATGTCCCTTACGACATGACATAGTTTTGAACCTGTCTCAGTCCATCAGACTCCTACAATACCTCTTTTAGGGTTGTTTCCAACTTTCCAACCTTCCAGGGACTATATAATTTCATTCCTCCTTTAATTGGGTAGTATTCCTCAACTACCTTTACCATTACTGAATTATCATTCATATCTTGACAACATGTCTTACATAATCGTGTCGGTTTTCCTTACCCACTCGTCCTTTCCCAACTTCTTTATTGGGTTTTTATGGTGCCAATTATTTGGTTTCACAATAGTTTACCAACAAACTAGGATACTTTCCTTCTTAAATCCTTGGCATTCCTTATTCAAGGGTTTTTCCTTTTTCCTTAATTCACTTTTACTTACTCATAATCACTTTATGATTCTTCATTCTACAATAATTGCTTTCGATCTATGTGTCGATTACTTTGCTTGGGAAGGTTCCTTCCTTCTGGTTTTGTTCTCTACTATGTCCCTTACAATAGAGATTTCCATCTTAGGAGTTACATGCTCAACCTCCTTAACATTCATTGTATGGTTCTTTCTCCCTTTCTTCGCACCCTTATCTATGTCAGGGCATCTGTTTGCTTTGGATCCTTCTCTATCCACAACTTTTGTTTTATCCCTTATTCCTTAGATGGGATACTTCCGATTATTGGATTTATTCCATGCATTCCACCCTATGCTTGGTCGTCCACACTTTAAGCTTCATATGTGCATGTGGACTATGACCCATCTTACCAATTGCGATTATTCCTCCTTAGCCACATCTTATTTGGAGGACTTACTTTCCCAATGTTTCTCGAACATTCTTTACTTTATTACCTTAGTATGGGTTGTCCACTCATTCATACTTGTCACAACATCTTTTTGATGCTAACCCATTAACTTATTTCCGTTTAAGGAGGGTTCACATCTTTCTTGTTTCAAAATCTCTTGTTCATCCTTCGTGAAGCTCACTTAACCGTCTCAAGACTTTAAACTAGAAATCCGGTTTTGGCCATTAATTTCTTTAAGGATTTTCCTTCATTCTTCTTTTTCCATTGTTTTGGCCTTTTCACTTCTCCCTTCTTTGTCGTGGTTTAAATCTAGGGTTCTCTCAAAGACCAATTATTCAACTATCTCCTTCTCTCTATTTTTTTTATGATCCAATCATCTGTGCAGCTGTATCACTCATCCTTCATGCCCATCCTTTGTCCTTCATAGAGTGTAGTCTTTACTACATCTCGGCCTTTCTTAGGGTTTTGTTTATTCTCTTTGGCCGTCACGTTGTTACTCGTTTCTTCTTTCTACTATGTTCTCTTGAAATTATTGTTTGGTTCTCCTGCTCTCTCCAAGTTGGTCACACTGGGCCATCACGATACTTCCTTCCTTTGAACATTTCCCAATTAAGGGTTGGTTCCTTGCACTCCACATTTTGTCCATCCGTCCATCAAAATTCCTTCAAGGGTAGTTAGTCGTATGCATCCCTCTAAAGTTTACTTTCATAGTGTATTTCTTTATGGAGCGTTCAAATCTTCCTTGTTTCAAGACTTTTTTGTAATTATGTGAGAGGCTTGCCTATTTTTTTTCTTGGTTAATTTGGCCTTTGGTACTGTTAATGATTTCTTTCATCCTTCTTTTCCCGATTATTTGGCCTTTTCGCTCCTCTCTTCTTTGTTGGAACTCAAATTATGGTTTTCCCGTGTATTAGTTTGTTAACTACCTCACCTCCACCATTTCTTTGGTCTAAGTTTCTTAGGGTAGTTGTTTCTCGAGTACTATTGTCCTTAACGTCCATCTCACTGACCTTTTTATGGTGTAGCCCCTTCTACTTCCCAGTCTTCCTTAGGGTGTCATTTGTTCCCTCTAACTATCTTGTTGTAACGACTTGCTTTCTCTTGTCCTGTTGGTCCGAACTTCCTATTTGGCATAATTACTTTTTCCAAGGTGATTTATTCCTGTAATCCCAATACGTCCCATTTGTCATCAAATGTTCATCTTGTCTTCTCTTATGGATGCACTCCTTTCTTTGCTCCTAAATTGTTTGGATTTTCATCTTAAAGGGGGAATTATCTTCAGCTATCCTTTGTTCTGTTTGTGGTTTTATTGAGGTCCTACCTTTACCCCTTTTTCCTTCTTACCACTTTGCTAAGATTTTGAAGAGTTTCCTCTTATCCGTAGTTGCAACTGGAGTCACGTTTCTTGGGATGGTATCCTTTCGGATTTCCTATAGTTGTGGGGTGTTTATTCTTGGAAAATATTGTCTTGACTTCTGGCGATGTGGGACAGTTTTTCACTTCGTGTCCTATTCTGCTCTAGGTTAAATTGATTCCTGTCCTTTGTAGGGTTGGGCACTTCTCTACGCAGTGTCCCTATCATTCATGCTTGTAATTACATGAACATAAGTGGTTCCTCCTAGCGTTTTCTTGGGAATTGTTAGTTTTGGTGCTCCTTTGTCCTTAAGTCTGGATATCGTGAGAGTTTTTTTTTCTTTTTTGGAGTCTTCCTTGAAGTTCACATCATTTGAGGGACAGAGTTTTTAGGAATTTGGAGTACTTCATTAATAGAGTAGTACAATATGTTGGGGATTTTGTCCCTATTACAGAAAATGGTCACCAAATAACTAGGGAGCTACGAGATTCTTGATAAGCATCTTCCTATGTAAGGTTATATGCCCCCTTTTAGGGTTTCACGCTTGGCTTCCTTTATACTTAGAGTTGTGACCTCAATAGTTCCTATCACCATTCTCTGGGATACTTTCTCATTTGCTCTTTTGAGATTCCTACCATGCTTCAGGCATTTGGGAAGCTTCTAGGGTTGTCTTCCTACAAAGATAAGGTGTTGAGTAGAGCCATTCCTAGTTTTCTTGGTTCCTCTACTGGGAGCCATCTGAAAATTTTAGGATAAATCCTATTAGTTACAATATTTTATAGTCTTGATTATGTATTCAAGGAAACAGGTTCTGATACCACTCTAATAGTCACGCCCCGACCTGGTTTGGTCGGATCCCCATGATCAACTCGCCACTCACTCGATTTACTAAAGGGTTTCCCCTTATAGTATAAACCATAAAGAGTAATGCGTTCTTTAGACCTACACCTTTTTCCAGGAATATCATAAATCAAAACTGCATAGTAATTTAAATTAATCGTACTTGTTTTGCAAACGTTTAATTGCATAAGTCTTTTAAGGTTCGACTTTCCGGGACTTCCTAAAAGGGGTATAAGGGAGGGGGTGAGCACAACTACTCAGTGAATGGGATTCAAATCATTTGAACCTCAAGAAAAACATTTATATGGAGTGTGCCAGACTCCTATCTTATAAAAAATCCCTTCATTAAAAAAATTTCAAGTTTTTCCATTATTTCTTAATTACCGGTGTGTCATCACCCAACACACACCCTTCATCATGAAGGTTACACACATTCGCAAGTCAGTATCACTACTAAACCTGCTAGTGGCTTCGGAGCGACTTTTCCTACCACCCGGATAGAAGTACAACCACTTCTATCTTGGGAATGAGTGGATGTACGTGACATCCGACCCACAATCCCAAAATCACTTCTTCGTGTCCGTATGAGGACAGAGACCTTATCCTGTCCCCACCCCGGTCTCATGAGCTTGGTGCTACTCTAAATTTCGCACAGACACCTCGAACGACGAATTGCCCTTATAGCCATCAGGTCGTCCAGTGCCCTTAGGATGCATCACTACCCCTCATGGGCGTCTTGATGATCTCGTACTCATAGTGCATGCACAAACAATATTTTCTTATCAAGCCATGTAATATGTGGTGCCACTAGTCTAATGGCACTGACTCTTAACTCAACCCGCAGTTGTTTGTCTTGACTGGTCCATCGACTTGTCATGTCGCACTGCCGCTAGTTGACTGAGCATGTCGGTCCTATCTTGGTACCATGGCCAAACAATTCACTTATTAAGTTTTATGGCACATATATCATGTTCGTTTACAAGCTCCTGCTCCTGCCAACTGGCCTTGGGCCCACTGTACGAGATTTTTAAAATTGGGCAATTAGCCCCCAAGTTCCAAAACCATGGCCCTCAGCCTATCAGAGCCATTTGAGCTCCCGTCGATAAGGTCTCCCAAATTGTTTAAGCATTGGCACACAGTTAGGGGAGAGCACTTCCGACAAAACATATGTTTTCTCTATCCATTATACCGCCCGGGTATAAGGACACCTCCGTTTATAACCGATGAACGGGTTTTCAACTTCCTTTGAGGAAGTCTCATCATACCAACCAGGTATGATCTACTTACAATCGGTAAGTAGTGTTTCTGCATGATTTTCACATCACTTCCTCTAAGTAGTGATGTTTAAAATACCACTTAATAGTGGGTTTTCATACCGAGGTACTTATCATTCCCAATCGGGTATGATTTAAAATCTCCACTCACAACCAGTAAGTGGTTTTTAAATTTCATGTTGTGCTCATCATCCCAACTGGGTATGATTTTAGTAAACCCACTCACCCGTTAATACCGTTTATTCCACTAGACTGGTTCTTGGTATTCACGCGAGCTTGTCCTTGCTGGTGTTCCTAGTACTCCATGTTCCTATACGATATGAACATCTTGGTTCATTATCCTTCGGCCTAATCACCTTTATTCATTCCAAATGAATGTGAAAGTCAAACTTTCATTTATTTGCAATTAGGTCCCTAAAGTTATTTCTCTTTAACTTTAAGTCCCAAATGCCATTTTTTCCTCAAATTGAGTCCTGAAACTTCTAAAATTTATCATAGGACCTCAATTTATTCCATTTCACAAAAAGGGGATTAATTTCTCAAATTTCCAATTTGGTCGTCCAACTTTTCCAAAATTACACTTTTGCCCTTCCTTTACAAAAATGGTAAGTTTTGCCCCAAAAATTCTAAAATTTCTCAATTCATCTTCCAACATTATTTTCATGCCCAATTGGCCCTCAATTTCATAAATTTTTATTTTAGTCCTTTGAATTTCGAAAATCCCCAATTTTCCCCCAATTTCAACTTCTTAACACAATCGAATTTGATTTTATCAAATTGACCCATCAAATGTTTCCAATTGTTGAAATTGAAGTTGAAAGTGAGTTTCTACATGTTCATACGATTCTTTAGAAATGTGAATCGCAAGTTTTAACGCCGGGACGAGCTCAAACGGAGCTTCACCGGAAAATGAACTATAGAGTGAGAAAGCTTCGATTACTCACCGATGAAGAAACGACGGTCCGAGTATTCAATCTGGGCAGATAGCTCTCATCTTGAGGTTCATTCTAGAATCAAGAATCACATCAATTGATGCAGAATTGGATTAGAATTTTGTCATTGAAATTCGGTCAACTCTCTCTCTAGCACAGATCGAAAATTGTAAAGGGGAGCCGAATTGCGTTACCTTTTGGTCCTAATTCGGCCGTGGAAAGGTTGAGAAAGTGTTGGGAGGGCTTGGTTTGGCCTGAGGAGGGCTTGAAATTGCTAATTTCAGGTTGGCCGAAATAGGGCAGCTTCGGTCCACTAGAGCTGCTTCACTATTCCATCATGCCAGCGCTTCTCCAACGATTCTCGGGTTGACTGGAGTATGCTATGAGATAGATGTCTTCTCCCCGGTTCTAAAGAGCCTGACCTTTGATCAAGTCGAAGCTCTGGTTCAAGCTTCATCGGGAAATGGAGCAGTAGAGAGAGAGAGAGAAGTGTTAAGGTGTGAGGAGAATGAATGGGGATTACCTTATATAGATGTAAAAATCGTGTATTAAATGGGAGATATTTATTATTAGTATTAATATTGCCATAAATTATTGGTATTAATTTTAATAATTTAATTTTGGTATTAAATTATTTATATTAATTCCAATAATTTAATTTAGGTATTAAATTATTGGTATTAATTACCATAATTAAATATATATTAATTTATGACTATTTATGATAAGGGTACATTCGCATAAAAAGTTTTGACCAAGCATGCACGCTTTTAGAATTCTCATGGATTCTCATTCAATTGAACGAATTTGGTTTTTCTATTCTAATTTGTGTTAAGTTTTTTTTTCAAGGTTTAATAAACCCTTTGGATCACTCGGAAGTTGTATATTTCCAAATTTCTTGTTCCCAAATGATCGGGTTTGTAAGTTGTCTCGGTTTTCTTACTTAGTTTGACCGGTTCTTTTCCCGATTTTCCTTAACTCAAAAGTGCGGGGTTTACTATTCTCTTCAGTTCCTTGTCTTGAGGCACACCCCCTACCTTTATAGGTTAGCACTCCATTGCCTCTAAGGTTGTAGTCCAAGTTTGTCCCTTCATTGACCGGATCCAAATAGGGCTGGAGTTCCTTATCCTCGTTTTGATGGACCTTTATTTGCTCCATTATGCTAGGTCATACTACTATGTCAACCAATATGCATCTTTCTCCCTTGTCCACTTTAAGGTTCACTTCCATTCTTCCCAATTGCTGTAATAAGGAATGGTTGCTCATTTTTATCTCTGCCGCCTCGGTTTGATACTTGTGACTTAGAGCATCTGCCACCACATTGGACTTCCCAGAGTGGTATTCTATCACAAGGTCGTAGTCCTTTACCAACTCCAGCCATCTCATCTAGCGAAGGTTCAACTTCCTCAAAGTTAGGAATTACTTAAGACTCTTGTGATTGGTATATATCCTACACTTAACCCCGCATAGGTACTGTCGCCAAATCTTGAGAGTGAACACTATTGCTGCTAACTCTAAGTATTGTGTAGGGTAGTTCCCCTTATCTTTAGTTGTTGCGAGACGTAGGGGATGACCTTTCCCTGTTGCATTAATACACATCTGAGTCCTTGTCTATATTCGTCACTATAGACTGTATACTCCCCTACACTTAGATCAGACAGAGTGAGTATGGGTGTCATTGTTAAGCAGGTCTTCAACTCCAGAAAGGATTTCTCACATTTTTCATCCTAGTTATACTCCACTCCTTTCTTTGTGAGACGAGTCAGAGGGGTAAATATGTCACACCCTGACCCGGTTTGGTCGGATCCCCGTGATCAACCCGCCACTCTCTCGGTTTATTAAAGGGTTTTCCCCTTATTGTAAACCGTAAAGAGTAAGGCGTCCTTTAACCTGCACCTTTTTCCTGGAATAACATAATCAAAACTGCATGAAATTTAAAACTTTACATACCTGTCTTACAGGCATCTTAGTTGACGGTCTTTAAGGGGAGGCTTTCCGGGATTTCCTGAAAGGGATATAAGGGAGGGGGTGAGTACGACTACTTAGTGAATGGTTTTTTTTTAAAAGCTTTTGACTTTTAAGAAAAACATTTATGTGGAGTGTGCCAGACTTCTTTGTTTTAAAAAAAATCCCATCATTTAAAATTTTGGATTTTTCCATTATTTCTTAGTTACCACGGTGTGTCATCACCCAACACACATCCTTCATCATGAACGTTACACACATTCGCAAGTCAGTATCACTACTGAACCCGCTAGTGGCTTCGAAGCGACTTTTCCTACCACCCGGATAGAAGTATGACCACTTCTACCCTGGGAATGAGTGGATGTACGTGACATCCTACCCACAATCCCGAAGTCACTTCTTCATGTCCATATGAGGACAGAGACCTCATCCTGTCCCCACCCTGGTCTCATGCGCTTCGTGCTACTCCAAATTTCGCACAGACACCTGGAACGACGAACTGCCCTTATAGCCACCAGGTCGTCCAATGCCCTTAGGACGCATCACTACCCCTCATGGGAGTCTTGATGATCCCGTACTCACAGTGCATGCACAAACAATATTTTCTTATATTGCAATGTAATCTGTGGTGCCATTAGTCCAACGGCCCCAACTCTCAACTCAACCCGCAGCTGTTTGTCTTGACTAGTCCGTCGACCTGTCATGTCGCACTGCCGGTAGTTGACTAAGCATGTCGGTCCTATCTTGGTACCATGGCCAAATGATTCACTTATTAAGTTTTATCGCACATATATCATGTTCGTTTACGAGCTCCTGCTCGTGCCAACTGGCCTTGGGCCCACTGTGCGAGATTTTCAAAATCGGGCATTTAGCCCCCAAGTTCCAAAACTAAGGCCCCTAGCCTATCAGAGCTATTCGAGCTCCCGTCGAGAAGGTCTCCCAAATAGTTTAAGCATTGGCACACAGTCAGGGGAGAACACTTCCGACAAAATAGGTTTTCACTGTCCATTATACCAACCGGTATAAGGACATCTCCGTTCATAACCGATGAACGAGTTTTCAACTTCCTTCGAGGAAGTCTCATCATACCAACCGGGTATGATCTACTTACAACTGTTAAGTAGTTTTTTTTCGCATAATTTTCACATCACTTTCTCTAAGTGGTGATGATTAAAATACCACTAAACAGTGGGTTTTTATACCGAGGTACTTATCATCCCCTACCGGGTATGATATAAAATTTCTACTCACAACTGGTAAGTGGTTTTTATCTTTAAGTCGTGCTCATCATCCCAACCGGGTATGATGTTAGTAAACCCACTCACAACCGGTAAGTGGTTTTTAACTTTAAACTGTGCTCATCATCCCAACTGGGTATGATGTTTGTAAACCCACTCACAACCGGTAAGTGGTTTTTAACTTTAAACTGTGCTCATCATCCCAACTGGGTATGATGTTTGTAAACCCACTCACAACCGGTAAGTGGTTTTTAACTTTAAACTGTGCTCATCATCCCAACTGGGTATGATGTTTGTAAACCCACTCACCCGTTAATGCAGTGAATTCCACTAGACCGGTTCTTGGTATTCACGCGAGCTTGTCCGTGCTGGCATTCCCGGTACTTCGTGTTCCGGTGAAGGCACGGTGGTCCGAGCTTTCGATCTGGGCAGATAGGTCTCATCCTGAGGTTCATCCTTTCGGTCCTAATTCGGCCGTCGAAAGGATGAGAAAGTGTTGGGAGGGCTTGGTTTGGCCTGAGGAGGGCTTGAAATGGCCGATTTCAGCTTGGCTGAAATAGGGCAGCTTCGGTCCGCCGGAGTTGCTTCACTATTCCATCATGTCGGCGCTTCTCCAACGATTCTCGGATTGATTGGAGTTTGCTATCAGATAGCTGTCTTCTCCCCGGTTCTAAAGAGCCCGACCTTTGTTCAAGTCGAAGCTCTCGTTCGAGCTTTATCGGGAAATGGAGCAGTAGAGAGAGAGAGAGAGAAGTGTTTAGGTGTGAAAAGAATGAAATGGGGATGACCTCTTTATATAGGTGTAAAACCCGTGTATTAAATGGGTGATATTTATTACTAGTATTAATATTACCATAAATTATTGGTATTAATTCCAATAATTTATTTTCGGTATTAATTCTAATAAATTTCGGTATTAATTCCAATAATTTAATTTCGGTATTAAATTATTTGTATTAATTCCAATAATTTAATTTAGGTATTAAATTATTGGTATTAATTATAATAATTAAATATATATTAATTTATGATAATAAAATGCATACTTCCCAGGAGGTGCTTAACTTTAAAGTTCTTATGGAATCTAGTACACCTAAACCACTTTGATTTTTGTTTTCTAATTTGTCTTAAGTTTTTTTTAGAAGGTTTAGTGAACCCTTTGGATCACCCGAGAGTTGTAAATTCCCAACTTGCCCGTTCAAAAATAATCGGGTTTGTGAACCGGTACTGAATGCTCACTTGGTTTGACCAGTTTTTTTTCCTGGTTTTCCTTAGCTGAAAAGGGCGGGTTTTACAACTCTCCCCTCCTTTTAGGAGTTTTGTCCCCAAAACTTAGTTAACATCCTTGCATGAGTAATCATTTCCTTTGATGCCCCTTTGGTATTTGCTTAAGATATAAACTTTTCTATCGTCCTTGAAATTAGTCCCTTTTACAACCTTCACTTATGAAATTCATTTTCGTTAATATTATTTACTCCCTACATGAAGTTTGTCATAACTAGACATACCTTACCTCAGGGTACGTTCTTAGATTTTATCTCTCTTTTTGCTTAGAGAAACATTCTTCCCCTTTAGGTCTTGTACTCAAGATTGGGAATTCCAAGATAACTAACCATTTTCGTGTCTAGTTAAATGCTTGATCATTGAAACACTTAGCTCGTTGTCCTATAGAGCATTTCGTACTTATTTTTCGTAGATTTCTTTACCACCACCTTTTCGTCCTATTTCGACTCTTCCTCCATTCGTTGTCTATTATAAATTCTTTTCAAATTGTTATATTTGACCTCGTCATGCTTATTAGCCGACTCTTCCTTACTTCGAGTCATATTCTCCTCGGGTTGTTGGGCTTACATGCCCTTACAGCATGGCATTTTCTAGGACCTGTTTTTGTTCATTTGATTTTTAGAACATCTCCAGAAGTGTCTCTCTTAGCTTTTAGACCTTTCAGGGATCATATAATTTCATTTCTCTTTTCTTTTGATAGTATTCCTCAACTATCCTTTTTTTTTTACCATTATTAACTCCACTTACTTAATTGTATTGGTTCTCCTTACCCACTCGTTCCTTTTCGACTTCCTTATTGAGTATTTCCTGTTCCAATTAATTAAATTCCTAGATGTTTTACCGACATGATGGGTTTCGTCCTTTCTTAGATCCATCATCATTCCCAATGATATCCTCTACTCAAGGGTTTTCCTTTTGCCTTAATCCCCTCTAATTTGTTCGCAACCATTTCACAATTCTTTATTTTTCTGGTCCAATCGTCTGGGCAGCTGTACACTCATTCTTCATGCCCATCCTATTATCCATCATAGAGTGTAGTCTTTACTACATCTCATTCCTTCTTAAGGTTTTGTTTATTCTATTTGGCTGTCTGTCGTTATTAGTTTTTCTCTTTCCACTTGGTTCTCCTGTTCCCTCCAAACAGGGCAGCCTAGGCCATTATGATACTTTCTTCCTTGGAAACATTTCCTAATTAAGGGTTGATTCCTTTCACATCCGCCAACCAATGATTCATTTTCACAGCGTATTCCTTCTCTTCTTCACTCTCACTATGTCATTCCCTAGAGTTTCGGGGGACGTTTTTCAGTGTTTGCCGCTTATGAGAGGGTTCTAAGTATGATTCTCATGTACCTTATCCCTATTCATGAGGTATCATTCTCGGTTTGACCTTCTTAAGAAGTTTTTGTATTCACCTCGTCTTTTCTTGACCTCCTTTTGAATTGTTTATGTAACCCGCTCCATGGTATCAATCTCTTATCCTTCATGTCCTTCGTTACCTTTGAGCTGGTATTGCCCTGAATCTATGAGGTGTGGAACACCCCTTCTTTCCTTACACCTATAATAGTTCAACTTGGTACTTGTCCTTTAGTAGGGTTGGGCATCTCTTCAGCTAATGTCTCATCGTCATTCCCTTACATGGATTGTTGTGATTCTTACTTTCCTTCGAGTGGGGCTTTTTCCAGGGTTACTATTGGTTTGGTGCTTATTGTTCTTGAGTCTGATCACTTTTACAGTTTTCTAGCTGAATCACCTTTGCTAAGGGTCATGGTAAGAGTCTTCCTAGGTTTCCTGATTCATCTTCCATCACTGGATTGCGACTCTTCCTTAGTTTCTAGGATAGTGCGGGTTTGTTTTATTTTTCGTATGCCATATTCCTAGTAAGATCACATCCTCAGAAGATAGAGTTTTGGGGAATTTGAATCTTTTATTAACATGGGGATACAAAAGGTTGGGCTCTCAGCCCTATCACAGAAAATGGTTGCAAAATAACTAAGGAGCTATGGAATTTTGATAAACATCTTCCTCCATAATTAGAGTTGTGCCACCAATAGGTCCTAGCACCATTCTCCAGGATACTTCCCCATTTGGTTTTTTGACATTTCACCCCGGTCTAAAGCATTTGAAAAGCTTCTAGGGTTGTCTCCCTACGGAGGTAGGGTGTTGAGTAGAGCCATTCCAAGTTTTCTTGGTTCCTCTCCGGGAGCCATCTGAAAATTTTCGGATAAATCCTATTAGTGACTATATTTTCTAGTCTTGATTTTGTATTCAAGGAAACAGGCTCTGATACCACTCTAGTTGTCACGCCCCGACCCGGTTTGGTCGAATCCAAGTGATCAACCCGCCACTCTCCCGGTTTATTAAAGGGTTTTCCCCTTATTGTAAACCATAAAGAGTAAGGCGTCCTTTAACCTGCACCTTTTTCCTAGAATAGCATAATCAAAACTGCATGAAATTTAAAACTTTACATACCTGTCTTACAGGCATCTCAGTTGACGGTCTTTAAGGGGAGGCTTTACGGGATTTCTTGAAAGGGATATAAGGGAGGGGGTGAGTACGACTACTCAGTGAATGGTTTTTTTTTAAAAGCTTTTGACTTTTAAGGAAAACATTTATATGGAGTGTGCCAGACTCCTTTGTTTTAAAAAAAATCCCATCATTTAAAAATTTGGATTTTTCCATTATTTCTTAGTTACCACGGTGTGTCATCACCCAACACACATCCTTCATCATGAAGGTTACACACATTCACAAGTCAGTATCACTACTGAACCCGCTAGTGGCTTCGGAGCGACTTTTCCTACCACCCGGATAGAAGTACGACTACTTCTACCCTGGGAATGAGTGGATGTATGTGACATCCTACCCACAATCCCAAAATTACTTCTTCATGTCCGTATGAGGACAGAGACCTCATCCTATCCCCACCCCGGTCTCATGCGCTTCGTGCTACTCCAGATTTCACACAGACACCTGGAACGACGAACTGCCCTTATAGCCACCAGGTCGTCCAATGCCCTTAGGACGCATCACTACCCCTCATGGGCGTCTTGATGATCCCGTACTCACAGTGCATGCACAAACAATGTTTTCTTATATTGCAATGTAATCTGTGGTGCCATTAATCCAACGGCCCCGACTCTCAACTCAACCCGTAGCTATTTGTCTTGACTAGTCCGTCGACCTGTCATGTTGCACTGCCGCTAGTTGACTGAGCATGTCGGTCCTATCTTGGTACCATGGCCAAACAATTCACTTATTAAGTTTTATGGCACATATATCATGTTCGTTTACGAGCTCCTGCTCGTGCCAATTGGCCCTGGGCCCAGTGTACGAGATTTTCAAAATCGGGCATTTAGCCCCCAAGTTCCAAAACCGAGGCCCCTAGCCTATCACAGCTATTCGAGCTCCCGTCGAGAAGGTCTCCCAAATAGTTTAAGCATTGGTACACAGTCAGGGGAGAACACTTCCGACAAAATAGGTTTTCACTGTCCATTATACCAACCAGTATAAGGACATCTCCGTTCATAACCGATGAACGAGTTTTCAACTTCCTTCGAGGAAGTCTCATCATACCAACCGGGTATGATCTACTTGCAACTGGTAAGTAGTTTTTTTTTTGCATCATTTTCACATCACTTTCTCTAAGTGGTGATGATTAAAATACCACTAAACAGTGTGTTTTTATACCGAGGTACTTATCATCCCCTACCGGGTATGATATAAAATTTCTACTCACAACCGGTAAGTGGTTTTTATCTTTAAGTTGTGCTCATCATCCCAACCGGGTATGATGTTAGTAAACCCACTCACAACCGATAAGTGGTTTTTAACTTTAAATTGTGCTCATCATCCCAACTGGGTATGATGTTTGTAAACCCACTCACAACCCGTAAGTGGTTTTTAACTTTAAACTGTGCTCATCATCCCAACTGGGTATGATGTTTGTAAACCCACTCACCCGTTAACGCAGTGAATTCCACTGGACCGGTTCTTGGTATTCACGCGAGCTTTTCCTTGCTGGCATTCCCGGTACTTCTTGTTCCGGTGAAGGCACGGTGGTCTAAGCTTTCGATCTGGGCAGATAGGTCTCATCCTGAGGTTCATCCTTTCGGTCCAAATTTGGCCGTGGAAAGGATGAGAAAGTGTTGGGAGGGCTTGGTTTGGCCTGAGGAGGGCTTGAAATGGCCGATTTCAGCTTGGCCGAAATAGGGCAGCTTCGGTCCGCCGGAGTTGCTTCACTATTTCATCATGTCGGCGCTTCTCCAACGATTCTCGGATTGATTAGAGTTTGCTATCAGATAGCTGTCTTCTCCCCGGTTCTAAAGAGCCCGACCTTTGTTCAAGTCGAAGCTCTCGTTCGAGCTTTACCGGGAAATGGAGTAGTAGAGAGAGAGAGAGAAGTGTTCAGGTGTGAGGAGAATGAAATGTGGATAACCTTTTTATATAGGCGTAAAACCCGTGTATTAAATGGGTGAGATTTATTACTAGTATTAATATTACCATAAATTATTGGTATTAATTCCAATAATTTATTTTCGGTATTAATTCTAATAAATTAAATTTTGGTATTAATTCCAATAATTTAATTTAGGTATTAAATTATTGGTATTAATTATAATAATTAAATATATATTAATTTATGATAAAAAAATGCATACTTCCTAGGAGGTCACCCATCCTCACGCTTAACTTTAAAGTTCTTATGGAATCTAGTACACCTGAACCACTTTGATTTTTGTTTTCTAATTTGTCTTTTGTTTCTTTTAGAAGGTTTAGTGAACCCTTTGGATCACCCAAGAGTTGTAAATTCCCAACTTGCCCGTTCAGAAATAATCGGGTTTGTGAACCGGTTCTGAATCCTCACTTGGTTTGACCGGTTTTTTTTCCTGGTTTTCCTTAGCTCAAAAGGGCGGGTTTTACAAAATATCTTATAGAAATCATGCACTAACCGTCGATAGTACCTTGTCAATCCCGAGAAACTATGTATCTCGGAGGGGTTCTTGGGTGCCTTCTACTTAGATATGGCCTCCACCTTTGTTGGATCCACCTTGACTCCATCTTTGGACACTATATGCACTAAGAACCCTACATCTTGCAACTAGAACTTGCACTTGGAGAATTTCGCATATAAGCAATTATTTCATAGTATCTCCAAGGTGATACCCAGATGTTCTTCATGCTCTAGCCTAGTCCGTGAGTATATGAGTATATCATCTATAAACACAGTCACAAACTTGTCCAAGTGAGGCTGGAAAACTTAGTTCATCAAATCCATAAAGGCTCCAGGGGAATTCATCAGGCCAAAAGGCATCACCCTAAATTCATAGTGACCGAAAGGCGATCTTGGGATATCTTCCTCTTAGATCATGAGTTGGTGGTATCCTAATCGAAGGTCTATCTTGGAGAAGTAGGTTGGTCCTTTTAGTTGGTCGAACAGGTCCTCGATCCAAGGAAGTGGATACTTATTTTTTATGGTGACCTGGTTCAACTTCCGATAATCTATGCACAACAACATACTCCCGTCCTTTTTTTTTTCACGAATAGTACTGGTGCACCCCATGTATACTGACTAGGGCATATGAAACCCTTCTCCAATAGCTCATCTAACTGCTCCTTTAAATCCTTCAATTTGGCTAGAGCCATGCGATAGGGGGCTTGGGATATGGGATGTGTTCTTGGGATTACCTCTATAGTAAATTCTACTTGTTGGCTTGGGGGTAATCTTGGTAATTTCTCAAGGAATACATCCGGGTAGTGTTCCACCATTAGGATGATCTTTGAAATCTTCTCCTCCGTGTTCTCATTGATAACCATTGCAAGGAAAGCTTGACAACCCTTCTTATCATCTTTTGGGCTTTTAGATGAGACACTTAAGTGCATCCCTCCTTTCCTCTTGTCTCCTTGAAAGTGTAGTTCGAGTGTCCAAGGAGTGTGGAAAGTTATTACTTTCTTCCCATAGTCCACCTTGACTTGATGTGTACTTAACCAATCCATTCTGAGTATTATTTCTACCTCCCTTAGAGGTAATGGGATCAAATCCACCTCTAGTTTAACTCCTCCTGTCACACCCCGACCCGTTTTGGTTGGATCCCCGTGATCAACCCGCCGCTCCCTTGGTTCAAGAGGGGTTTCCCCCTTCCTTAAATCAAGAGGAGCCAGGAGAAATTTCAACCTTGTTCCCTAGAATAACATATATCAATAAAAATGGAAACTTAAAAGAAAAGACTTTTAAGCATACCTAATAGAGGGTAGATCCTGGTGTTATCTCTAGTAATTTTTCACTACTCCTGAAAAGGGATATAAATGGAGGGGTGAGTTTCTACAACTTAGTGAATGCGTGTTAAAAAAAGAGTTTCTATAAAATAATTTTTTAATTGGAGTGTGTCAGACTCCTTATTTCCAATAAGATCATTTCATCTTTAAATTTTCAGTTATTCAAAAATCAATTTTCTCATTATCCACAATCGGTGTGTTTAACAATCAACACATGCCCTTAATCATGAAGGGATCACACATTCACAGGGCAGCATGTCACTACACTCACTTGTGGCATTGAAGCGACTTTACCGGCCACCTAGATAGAAGCTCGTCCATTTCTACATTGGGAATGACTGAATGTTTGCGACATTCGGCCCACAAACCCGAAAAGCAACTTCATGTCCGTATGAGGATAGAGACCTCATCCCGAACCCACCCCGGTCTCATGCGCGTGAAGCTACATCTAGCTTCCCTGACTACTGGCACGACAATATGCTCTTATCTCCACCATGTCATCCAATAGCCCTTAGGACACATCACTACCCCTCTTAGGTGTCTTGATGGTCTCGAACCTCAGTGCATGCACAAACAAAGTTTTCCATAAAGCCATCAATCTTTGGTGCCACTAGTCCCACGGCCTCGACGCTCAACTCGACCTGCAACGATTTGTATAGATCGGTCCATCAACCTGGTCCTGTCGCACTGCCACTAGTCTATCGTGTATGTCGGTCCTGTCTTGGTACCATGGCCAAATCACATAATCATTCATTTAGAAATTTTCATGGCTTATCAACATGTTTGTTTACAAGCTCCTGCTCGTGTCAATTAGCACTGGGCCCATTGTACGAGATTTTTAAAATCGGATATTTTAGCCCCCAAGTTCCAAAACTAAGGCCTCTTTGCTATATGAGCTACTCGAGCTCTCGTCAATAAGGTCTTCCAAAATTTTCATGCATTGGCATACAGTCAGGGTAGAACACTTTGACAAAATAAATTTCAACTCGTCTCACACATCAACCGGGTGTGATGACATCTCCACTTACAACCGACAAGCAGGTTTTCTACTTACTTCTAGGAAGTTCATCATGCCAACTGGGTATGATGTACTTACAACTATTAAGTAGTTTGTCTGCATAGTTCTCACATCACCCCAACTAGATGTGATGTTAAAATTCCACATAATAGTGGTTTTTCATTTCCGAGGTACTCATAATCCCAAACAGATATGATATGAAAAATCTCATTCACCTAATATTCGTAGTGTATTTTCCCCTTAATCGAATTATTGCCTCCACACGAGCTTATCCTTGTTGGCGTTACCAGTCCTTCATGTTCCTACATGATTTGAACTTCCTTGTTTATTAACATTTGGCCTAACAACATTCATTTCTCATGAATAAACAAAATGCCCAAACTTTTTAATTATTTGCATTTAGGTCCCTAAAGTTCTCTTTCCTTAACTTTAGGTTCCAAATGCTAATTTTCCCCAAATTGAGTTCTGAAACTTCTTAAAACCATTTTGAGTCATGAATTTATTCAAAACCACAAAAGTGTTCAAGTTTCCCAAATTTTCAATTTGGTCCCCAACTTTTCAAATATTACCATTTTGCCCCTACTTAACAAAAATTCCAATTTTACCCCAATAAATTATAAAAAATTACCAATTGGTCCTCCAATATTTTTTTCATGTCCAATTGACCCTCAATTTTGGGAAATTACACTTTAGTCCTTCAATTTTACGAAATTCCCAATTTCCCCCTTTCAAATTGGTTGAGTTTCATTTCATCAAATTAACCATTCAATTGAGGTTAATTATTGAAATTGAAGGTAAAATTGAGTTCCTACACATTCATACGAGTCAATTGAGCTTTGAATAGCATGATTTGAGGCCGAAATGAGCTTAAACGAAGCTTTGCTAGAAAACTAAACTTAGAGAGAGAAAGCTTCGAAAGCTTACCGTCGGGGATGTGGCGGTCCGAGCTTTCGATCGAGGCAGGTAGCTCTCATCTTAAGGTTACTCCTAGGATCAAGAATCACAACAATTCATGTCAAATTGAGGGAGAATTCGATCAGTAATGTTTCATTGGTTCTCTCTCTAACACTAATCGTAAATTATAGAGTGAAGCCAAATTGGCTTACCTTTCCACTCTAATTCGGTCATTTGAGGGCTCATGGAGTGTTAGGAGAGCTTTGTTTGGCTCGAGGAGGGCTCAATTTGGCCGCTTTCAGCTCTGCCAAAATAATGCAGCTTCGGTATTCTAGAGATGCTTCATTGTATGATTACACTGGTTCTTCTCTAACAATCCTCAGATCGAATAGTGACCACCGTCGGGTAGCTGACTTCTCCTCAAGTCTAAGGAACTCGACCTTGTCTTCTTTGGTTTAGAAAAACCCCTATCTCGGAGCTCTGTTTGAGCTTTGTTGAAAAATTAAGTAGCTGAGCGAGAGTGATGTTTTCAGGTGTGTGGAGGATGAATGGAGGGGGGCTCTTTATATAGGGAGCTTGGGGACTCTCCGGCTGTCCGTTTTGGCACCTTAATGACACTCATTGATGGTCTGAAACGTCCTAAATGGAAACGTTTTATTTCCATTGGCGATGTTCATTTTTTCGATGAGTGAATAGTGCTATCATTTGAAGGAAGAAGATGACACTGATCTGAATCGGGTTCAATGCTTAAACCGGCCGGTTTAGGCCCAATTCGACCGAGATTTTCAAAATTAAAAATTTCTAAATTCATCTAAATTGATTCTCTATCCAATGGTGGCTTCAATTCAATAATTTGAATATTTTAAGCCACCTAGAAAAATGCATTTAGCATCTAGTTCAATGATGGTTCAAACTGGTCCAAACTAGTTCAATCCGGTTCAGATCCAATTCACCTAAACTGGTCTGGTTTTCTCTCTCAATTTGTCCTAAAGTCCATTTCCAAGATTTTTATGACTATTTGGGGCACTCGGGAGTTGTAAAGTTCCCAATTTGCCCGTTCTCTAGAGGTTGGGGTTCATGAATCAGTTCGATTTTCTCACTCGGGTTGACTGATTCTTTCTCGGTTTTCCTTAACTCCAAACGACGGGGTTTACAACTCTCCCCTCCTTTTAGGAGTTTTATCCCCAAAACATATTCAACATCCTTCACACTAGAAATAACTTCCCTTTATATCAACTTGTAATCTATTGACATATAACCATTTTGGTTATTTCCACTTAGCCCCTTTATAACACACACTTATAAATTTTCTTTTCCTTCCCATTACTTACTCATTCTATGGAGCTTAATTTAGCTAAGCATACCTTACTTGAAAGTTTAAGGTTATATCCTTAAATTTACGTCCCTCTTTCCTTAAAGCATAATTCTTTCTCTTGAGGTTCTTTACTCAGAATTTTAGGATTTGGAGTTCCAAGATACCTACTCATTCATGTGTGTAGTCACTTCCTTTGTCGTTAAAACCCTTAGCTCGAGGTCCTCTCGAGCACCACCTACTCACTTCATAGATTTCGGTGTTAACTTCTTTTATCCAGTTATGACCCTTCTTATGTCCTTCCTTAGTTTTAGTAGCGTCCTTTTCTCAAGTTGTCACGCCCCGACCTAGTATGGTCGGATCCCTGTGATCAACCCATCGCTCACTTGGTTCAAGAAGGGTTTTCCCCTTCCTTAAATCAAGAGTAGCCAGGCGAAATTTCAACCTTGTTCTCTATAACAACATATATCAATAAAAACACAAGCTTAAAAGAAAAGACTTTTAAGCATACTTGACAGATGGTAGATCCTGGTGTTATCTCTAGTCATTTTTCTCTACTCCTAAAAAGGGATAGAAAGGAAGGGGTGAGTTTCTACAACTCACTGAATGGGTGTTAAAAAAATGAGTTTCTATAAAATAGTTTTTTAATCAGAGTGTGCCAGACTCCTTATTTCCTTTAAGATAATTTCTTCTTTAAATTCCCGGTTATTCAAAAATCAATTTCCTCATTATCCACAATTGGTGTGTTTAACAATCAACACACGCCATTCATCATGAAAGGATTACACATTCACAGGGCAGCCCGTCCACTGCATCCACTTGTGGCGTCAGAGTGACTTTATCGGCCACCTAGATAGAAGCCCGTCCACTTCTACCCTGGGAATGAGTGGATGTTCGCGACATCTAACCCTCTAACCTAAATAGAAACTCTGTGTCTGTATGAGGGCAGAGACCTCATCCTGACCCCACCTCGATCTCCCGTGCATGAAGCAACATCGAGCTTCCCTAACTACTGGTACGATAATTTACCCATATCTCGACCATATCGTCTAATAGCCCTTAGGACGCATCACTACCCCTCTTGGTGTCTTGATGGTCCCGAACCTCAGTGCATGCACAAACATAGTTTTCCATCAAGCCATTAATCTTTGGTGCCACTGGTCCAACGGCCCCGACCCTCAACTCGACTTGTAGCTATTTTTCTAGACCAGTCAATTGGCCCGATCCTGTCGCACTGCTACCAGTCTATCGACTATGTCGATCCTGTCTTGGTACCATGGCCAAATCACATAATCATTCATTTAGAAATTTTTATGGCTTATCAACATGTTTATTTACGAGCTCCTGGTCGTGCCAATTGGCCTTGGGCCCACTATACGAGATCTTTAAAACCGGGCATTTTAGCCCCCAAGTTCCAAAACTTAGGCCTCTGACCTATATGAGCTACTCGAGCTCTCGTCAAGAAGGTCACCCAAAAATTTTAAGCATTAGCACACAGTTAGGGGAGAACACTTTTAACAAAATAAATTTCAACTCGTCTCTCACACCAACCGGGTGTGATGACATCTCTGCTTACAACCGGTAAGTGGGTTTACTACTTCCTTCCAGGAAGTTGATCATACCAATCGGGTTTTTCTGCGTAGTTCTTACATAACCCCAACCAGGTGTCATGTTAGAACTCCACATAGTAGCGGTTTTTCATTTATGAGGTACTCATCATCCCAACCGGGTATGATGGGAAAAATCCCACTCACCCAATATTCGTCGTGTAATTTCCTCCTAATCGACTTTTTGCCTCCACACGAGCTTATACTTGCTGCTGTTCCCAATCCTTCATGTTCCTACATGATTTGAACATCCTTGTTCAATAACATTTGGCATAATAGCCTTCATTCCTCACGAATGAACAAAATGCCCAAA
The DNA here is from genome assembly GCA_030064425.1 of Trapa bicornis. NCBI lineage: Eukaryota > Viridiplantae > Streptophyta > Magnoliopsida > Myrtales > Lythraceae > Trapa > Trapa bicornis. The sequence continues at coordinate 5,629,980 of CM057759.1, forward strand.
CTTTTTAATTATTTGTGTTTAGGTCCCTAAAGTTATTTTTCCTTAACATTAGGTCCCAAATGCTAATTTTCCCTAAATTGAATCCTGAAACTTCTAAAATCCACTTTGGATCCTCAATTTATTCAAAATAACAAAAAGGGGTTCAAGTTTCCCAAATTTCTAATTTGGTCTCCAACTTTTCAAAAATTACCATTTTGCCCCTACTTTAGAAAAAATGACAATTTGACCCCAATAAATTTCAAAATTTGAACAATTGGCCCTCAATTTTTGGAAATTGCACTTTGGTCCCTTAATTTTACAAAATCCTCAATTTCCCCAAAAGTTTTCCCCAATTTCTCCCTTTTAAAGTGGCTAAATTTGATTTTTTCAAATTGACCATGAAAATCGAGGTTAATTGTCGAAATTGAAGGTAAAATTGATTTCTACACATCCATATGATTCAATTGAGCCTTGAATCGCATGATTTGAGGATGGAATGAGCTCAAATGGAGCTTCGCCGAAAAACTAAACTTAGAGAGAGAAAGCTTCGAAAGCTTACTGTCGAGGGTGTAGCGGTCCGAGCTTTCGGTCGGGGCAAGTAGCTCTCGTCCTTAGGTTCCTTCTAGGATCGAGAATCACAACAATTCATGTCAAATTACGGGAGAATTTGGCAGTGAAGTTTTATCGGTTCTCTCTCTAACATTGATAAAAAATTATAGAAGGGAGCCAAATTGGCTTACCTTTCTACTCTAATTCAGTCATATGAGGGCTGAGGGAGTGTTGGGAGAGCTTGATTTAGCCCGATGAGGGCTCAACTTTCAGCTCGGCCGAAACAGGGCAACTTCGGTCCATCGGAGCTGCTTCACAGTTTGATTACATCAGTGCTTCTTTAGCGATCCTCGGATCGAATGGTGACCACCATCGAGTAGCAGACTTCTTGCCAAGTCTAAGGAACCTGACCTCACCTTCTTTGGTTGAGAAAAACCCCTATGTTGGAGCTCTAGTTCGAGATTCATCGAAAAACTAAGTAGCAAAGTGAGAGTGAAGTTTTCAAGTGTGTGGAGGATGAATGGAGAGGGGCTCTTTATATATGGAGCTCGGGGACTCTCTAGCGTCCGTTTGGCACCATAATGACACTCATTGATGGCCTGAAACGTCCTGAATGAAAATGTTTCCTTTTCACTGACGCTGTTCATTTTTCTGGCGAGTGAATATTGTTGTCATCTAAAGGAAGAAGACGACACTGATCTGAACCGGACCAGAACGGTCCAAACTGGGTTCAATGCTTAAACCAGTCGGTTTAGGCCCGATTCGAACGAGTTTTTAAAAATTAAAAATTTCTAAATTCATTCTCTATCTAATGGTGGCTTCAATTCTCCAATTTGAATATTTTAATCCACCTAGAAAAATGAATTTAGCATCCGATTCAATGATGGTTCAAGCCGATTCAATCCGGTTCAGATCCAGTTCACCTAAAACAATCTAGTTTTCTCTCCCAAATTGTCCAAAAATCCATTTCCAAGTTTTTTATGACTCTTTGGGTCATTCGGGAGTTGTAAATTTCCCAATTTGCCTATTCTCTAGTGGTTAAGGTTCGTGAACCAGTTTGATTTTCTCATTCTGGTTGATTGATTTTTTCCCAGTTTTCCTTAACTCCGAAGGACGAGGTTTACACTTCCAATCATGGCCTCACATCCCTTTAACTGTTTTTCCTTATTCAGACCTTCTCCTAAGGGTGTGTGTATGTTGAAACTTTGTTCCAGGGAGGTAAGTTCTAGGGGAAGACATGGAACTAGATCTTCCTTGATGAATGATCTCTCTACTTCTAAATCAAAGAGAGCGTAGACTTTTCTCCCCCACAAGTGTATGTACCCTGATCGAAGAAATACACATTTTTAGAAGGAAAAGTCTGAATTTATTTATTGAATAGAATTGAATTACATGTTTTGTCTAATTGTGGTCAGGGAGATTTTGGGAAGTACTTGCTATAGTACTAGGGTCTTTTTTGGCCTTCTCTTGGGTGAGGTTCTATACCCTAGCTGGTATACCCTTATCGTAGTGTCCTATCTTGGAGTACTTGGGATCCTTTGGGGTGGTCCAAGCGTGTTTCGTTGCTTATTTTCCCTAAGAGTGAGTCATTCTTTTACAAAGTGCCCCACTTGTCCACATCCAAAACATGATGAGCATGCTCCCTCGTGGTACCTCTAGCATCTAGGATATCGAGGGCTCCTCTATAGTATAGTGGGAATCACCTCCCTTTGAGGTGGTTGTGTGTCCTTCCTCCTTTTTGAACCCACCCTATTTCCCCACTTTGGGCCACTTTGTTCCTTTCGTCCGCCGTGGTGGCCTTGGCCTTTATCCTCCTTTCGGTTGGTCTATTCCATCAGGTGGCATCGAGTTTGCACCAGATGCTCACATTCGTGGGCCATAATAATTATGGCTGCTAGATCCGTAGGGTGTCCTAACACTCCCATCGGGTCTTGTATGTCCATGTTAAGACCGTCTACGAATCATTGGCAAATATCTGTAGGTTCGGCTAGGTCAGGGCAAAGGGTCTTAACTCGTTAAATTTGGTTTCATACTCCAAAATAAAGTTACGCCCTTTTCAGAGTCGGAAGAAGTCTTGCTTCTTCTCATTGATCAGGTGCGAGTTATGTATTCATCCGTAAACCTCTCCTCGAATTGCTCCCATGTAGGGTTGTGGTATGTAGGTTTTGGACATTATTAGACTACCTTTTCACGCTGGCTTCCAGGAAAAACTCGACCAGGATTACCATATCCTCTGGTGAAATCCTAACTATTCCCATGAGTTTTTTAATGCTAGCCAACTAGTCCATAACAATCCTAGCATCCTTCTCTCCTAGGAAAGGCTTACATCCTAGTTGACAGAGGATTTTAAGGTATTTGGAGATGTCAACTAGAGGAGGAATGTTAGCATGAGGAGGATGAAATTGTACTTTCTTGGGCTCCGCTCGAGAGTGTCTACCTCAGGGGTGAGGTTAGGCCATCCAAACACTCGGGTGAACTCAGGTGGAACTGTCCGGGCTTCTCGGGGAGTTTCCACAAGGAGGGGTTGTTGGGCGGTGTTATTCAGTGATTGCAACTATAGTTCTCTTGGTTTCTCTCTTGAGAGCTATCTATAAAATTTAAAACTTATTACTTTTAGTTATTACATTATAATTAGTATGCTCTACTATCTAAAATATAAAGTTTATGCCTAGAATAAGGAATTTTCTATGGATACATTATTTAATCACATTGCATGTTAATTCAAATTTGCTCAATAGAAAGATTTGCAAATGTCATGATTGTTATATATGTGATAGATTTGAAATTGTGCACCATGTGTTATTTAAATTTGAGTATACTAGATAAATATTGTTTATTGTATGTGTATTCATACATAGTATGTTTTATATTTGCATGATCTTATACATAGTTGCACTTATGCTAATAGAATAGATAGAAAATAAAAATATATTGTATTTAGTAGACTAGCTTAAGGGAGAAATGAAAATTTGTTTGAAGGATGCGTATCACAATCAAACAAATTGATAGCTGACACATTACATACGTTGAATGAGTACAATAATTGTCTCGTGCCAAAAGTGCGAGCAGGGAACCACCCATAAATGCAGCATTTGGCTAGTTCAAGCGACCTTTTAGTGGTGTAGTTACAATTAACTGTGATGGTTACTATAGGACGTTCTCTATTTTTGCAGGTTTAGATTTTGTGGATAGAGACTTGGCAAAATGGAAGGAGAGGTGGAGCCCTAGCATCTGGCAGTTCTTTTGTGGCGGGAGCACGGACCATCATAGTCGAATATAGATACGTAAGATACGTAATAAGGAGATGGTGAACTCATGTCTATGTCTAAGGGAACTCATACCAGCAAAAACCATGCATAGCATAGCAACAATTCTACCATTATATTAGTACCTACCATAGCAAGACATGCGAGTTCAAAAGTTTATTGCGCATAAGTTAAGATCAGTTTAGAGTGAATTGTGAAATAAATAGTATATTTAATATTATAGCCAATTATTTGATATATTTTTTTAAATATTAGGTCATATCAACCTTTTGTAACTCTCCTATTATGCACTCGTTTGATATAATAGGATGTGTTTCACGACAAAAACATCTAATGGATTTTGTGAAAAAAAATTAGTGAGTTGCAACGGAATAATAATATTGAGTCAACCTATTTGGTCAAAAGGGCACCCATTACTAATCGTGTGTCATTTCCCCCACTACAACAAAATGGTTTCGCAAAAATAAAATATAGACACATAAATGATATGTGATTCATACTTCTAAATTATTCTCATATTCCCATCAAATTTTGGTATTTTTTATTTGAAATCGTTGTTTATTTAATCAATAGATTGACTACTCATATATTTCAATCTCATTCTACTTACCAAATTATTTACAAAACTCCACCAATCTACACCCATTTACGAGTTTTTGTATGTTTGTGTTTCTCTTATATTCGAACATATCAAACAAGGTGTATTTTTGGATATCCTATTGATTTTATTAGTTATCGATTTCTTTACCCATAAATAAGGTGTATCTATATTAGTCCAACTGTACATTTTGACAAAACTAACTTTTCTTTTGATAATTATTTTTCAACAGTCGGTACATCTCCAACTACTCTTAATAATTCTATTTTTTTTTCTCTCATCTTACTACTTTTCATCAATATTTGAATATAATTTTCTAATAACAATGACCCATGAGCCATCTACACCTACAACTACTCACATAACTCACATTAAACACTATAATATTGAATATTTAGTTTTTTTAGAAAATGTATCTGCTTCATCTACACACAACATGATTACTAGATCATAAGATAGTATATTACCTCGACGTCATTTTTAAATAACTTTTGAGATTTTTCTTACTATTTTTGTTCAAGAACCTCAGACACTCAAGTAAGCACAAAAATAGCAATGTTGGGTTAATTCAATAAATATTGAATATAATAATATTCTCAAGAATTACACATGGGATCGACGTTGAAAACACATTTATTCATTGTCATATGGATGAAAAGGATTATATAATTCAACAATGTGGCTATTCATCTGGTTAAAACCCACCCTCAACAACTGTGTATGAGCAGGGCATTTTTCCTCCATACTCGAGCATACCACGAGTTGGATATTTTTCCTTCATACTACCATAAGCTGGGTTTTCAATCTCGCGTCGGGTATAAATATAAGCCCACTAGCTCTAATACCATGTGAGAATGCATTGTGGACCAATAAGGGTTCGAGCCCATGTTTACTTAAAAGTCATGACTTATAAGTTATTTAACATTTTCAACCTTATAAACTCACAATATTTTTCTATTTTATCCAATATGGAATCATATTCTCAATACATACCCTAAAGTGCAACATGGATACACTTGTCATGTGCAATTTCAAACTCGTATTCAACAACTGTCTACGAGACAAATATTATTCTTCCGGGCTGAGACGAGAGTGAACAATGGCCTTGAGTTGGGTATTTTTCCTCCATACTCGGAAAAACCATGAGCCAAGTTTTATCACGAGTCGGGTACAGGTGTGAGCCCACTAGCTCTGATACCATGTGAGAAGGTATTGTGGACTGATAAAGGGTCAGACCAATATCTACTTAAAAGTCATAACTTGTAAGTAGTGAAATATTTCCAACCTTATAAACCCACAATAATTTTCTATTATATCTAATGTGGTATCATATTCTCAACATAATTAATCATGTATGTCAATTTATTTATCAACCAACCATATCTCATTGGGTAAAGTTAATCAAATTGTACGATATCTTAATGAAAAATCAAGTCATAGTCTTTACTTTTTGAAGAATTGCCAGTCTCAACTCCATTATTTTTCTGATACCAACTATGCTGATAATCCTAATAATCGACATTATATAAATGGTTTATCATTTTTTTGGAGCAATTTAATTTCATGAAGTGATAAGAAACAATACACAATTGTACGATGTACCACTAAATTTGAATATAAAAATTTGAAAAATGCTACAATTGAACTAATATGGATTCAATATATTTTTTCAAAAACTTAATTTCCAATATTCATATTCTCACACTCTATTGTGTGATAATCTATATGTTATTTATTTTATTAATAATCATATTTTTCATACTTATACCAAGTAATTTGAGATTTATTATCATTTTGTTCAAGAAATTAAGTGACAAAATTCTCATCATTTATTCATAATTTGTTCAAATCTTAATACATTGAAATATCTAATTTAGCATGTTTGGAGTAATAATTACATAATTAATATTCATTTAAATATGAGATTACTTTCTTGAATAAATTTAATTAGAATGGTTGGATCAATCTACTATCCCTATCATTTCCAAATACCCTAACCACACCACATTCCACTCCCATGGTGGAGAAATGATCAATAATCCCTATTCGAGATCAATCATTACCTTGTTTGATCAAGTTACTACCATTTCATCATGTTTCTAGGATTTGTCCATCAAAACTCAAAATCTTTGTTTACTCCACCTATCCTCTATGGGGAACATACTTTCAGGTCCTCGTCCAAACCATCCATGATCTCACTAGATCAAGTTCTTAAAGCCCCTCGGTTATTTGTCTCGATCGTATCACTTGTTCAACTACGATAAAAAAATTACAAGGATAATGAGTTGACATTTCACCATCTTGAAATTCTGAAAAGAGTGTAATAATTTATTTCATCAATCTATACATATTATTTTTTTTCATATTTCACGTCTCTCAAACACTGTAAACATTAGTATTCACATATAAAATTCAGTTTAATGATTTTTTGGACAAATGTATATAATTTCATACTATTGGTTTGGGATAATTAGTCGGAAATAAGCCTACCTTCATCAAAATTTGTATTAATTGTTGATACACACTTCTACATCCTAAAGAAACAAAAAGAAATGAAAAAGATCACTGCAACTTTACATGCATATCATTGCCTAATTGGAAGGAATAATATATATATATATATATATAACCATCCATACAATCACAACCTTAATATATGTTATCCAAACTTATCCTAGCTTTTCTCTCTCTCTTTTTTTTTTTTTGTCTAGAACTCGCCATATTTGTCATAAAAAATTATAATAATTTTTACGTTGATTGAACCATTTCCCTTTAAATAAAACTTTTAAGCTACAAAGTTGGTTGTAAAAATGTTGAAGCCAATAATATCTATTCTTTCGCGCGCTAATTTTAGTGGTTTTATTCTTAAACGTCATTTCTTTCTGTTTTATTTTATTGTCCCATATATATTCCATATTACGTTATATTATATGTTCATTACATCTTTATTTATTTTTTTATTACGGTATATAACCAATATGTGTTCATCCATGTACAATGTGCTTTATCACTTGTAAAAATGTAAAATCATTATCAACCCATGGATTGATTGAGGCTGCTTAACATTTCTTTTTTTTTTTATATGAGTATTCTAATCATGTAAATGAGTTTACTTGTCTTCCCTTCAATCATTTGGTTGAAGGTTTGTTTATCAATCGAAACAAAAAAAATGAGCAGCTCATTATTTCCCTTCTATCATATGTATGTGCTCGTCACTTATATATTTTTAAAAATTAATATAATATTAAATGTTATATTTTATTTTCAAGGGAATCTATATATATGTATATATTGTTTAATAATAGAGATAAAAACTATTTCATTTGAGACATGAAAAAAGATGCTGAATGTGCCCTCGTTGACGTATCTTTTTGCATGTATGTGTTGCGTATTTTCTTATGCATAAGTTTAAATGATTATATAACTAGTATAGTTGTAAATAATTCATGATTCAATGAAGGAAGTTTTGTTGAGCATTGAAGGTCTTAGGGGCCTACAAAATTACATTAAATATCCATTTTCTAGATAACAACTTAAGATTTGATTTGTAGGGGCCCTGTTAGCGTGTTCGGATTGGTTATTTAAGGAATAGGAGTATGAAGTCCTATATTGTCTTCGTCATGGAGATAAGGAATAAAAAAATTTTAGTCGAATGAATTAGAAATAATATCTCCTATAGTAAAGTGTTAATGTCCATACTCAGTATACTTGAGTGGGCTATCATTGTGGTGGAATAGAAATAACGGAGATATTATATGGTCCATTACAAGAATTTATAAAGTAAATTAAAGCATATGGATACAAATCTGGTGAGTACATAATTATATTGTTTGGTTGATTACAGGAGAATTCCACATGATCCCTTACCAAGCAGAGAAAAGGGGTGAATGACTAGAGTAAGCTCGTTGTACCAATAATTTCAAGAATTTTCTATATGATACGAGAATTGTGGTTTTAAGGAGTAACATTATACATGGTCGAATTTGGGGAGGAGAATTATCATGTTATGGAAATACTTTATAGAGGGATTTGTAATGCAGAATAGTAGGATGTCTTCCTATTCATAAACATATATTATGGAAAATGGTGTGCATCGGATCATGTACGACTTATAGTTGTATGTGTAAAAGTCATCAAGATCGAAGTTACAAAAGTTCCATTTTGAAAATAAATGGACCAAATGATGTAAATGGTAGTTAAAGCTTGGAATGAGAGCTATTGCATAATTTAGATGAGATTTGTGAATGTCACTTATCTGCAAGTTGGAAAAATTATCCCCTAGAATGGGGCACCCAACCTGGGCAAACGAGTCTGTTCCAAAAATTAAATATTGCGTGGTGATAAGAGGACATCTTCTAGCAATAAAGAGAATGTACTAGATGGTTAAAAAAGGGAATTTAATTAGATTGAGAAGATTTATCATTATAATGGAGAATGGATAACTAAGGAAGTTCATCTCACACAAGTTTTCTATGAGTTTTTTGAGACATAATATAGGTATGGAAGAACCCGCAACATAGAGCAACATATAGGGTTGTACAAAGAGTAGTAAGAGAGATGAAATTCTAACCTTATAGTATATGATAATTTTCACATGAGGAAATTATAGCAACAATTTTCCAATTAGGTGCGCAAAAAGTTCAGGTACAAATGATTTTATTGTGACATTTTATTATGTTTATTGGGACATTATGTGTTGACTTTGGATTTCTTTAAATCATGTCATCTTCCAAGTTCACCTAATACAACAAACATTGTCCTAATTCCAAAGATAATAACCCTAATGTTTTTGCTCATAATGTAATAACCCTAATTCAAATGTCTCATTTTCTACTAATTTCCTGATGTAACTTCTTATACAACGTTTTATCCAAAGTACTCATTATTATACTGAAACCATACATGGATTATGTTATATCATGTCAACATAGTGCATTTGATCCAAGTAGGGTAATCCACAATAATATCTCTATAGCCCTTGAGTGCTTTCAATTCGAGACTCAGAAAAAATGGAAAGAATGAGTGGCGTGGGATAAAACTATATATGACTAAGGCATATGATAGAGTGGAGTGACATTATAAAGAGAGGTTACTTCAAAAAGATGGGGTTCCATACTAACATTATTACTTGGATTATGTGTCGTGTCTCGGCCCGATTTCTCGGCCATGAAATCGATGCTATTAAGGTGAGTACCTTCACGAAGGTAGAACAGATACGATATAAGGTTTCAGAATAAAAAATACAAATTTTAGCATAAATTTAAAATTTTCTAAAAGCATGTCATAAGCTCAATATGTTTACAAAATTTCCCTCAAGAATTAACTATCTAATAAGTAAAGATAACCCCAGTGCATGCTTATCGAGTACGATACCTTAGTTGCGTGTACATGGGAGACAAGTTGTTGAATAATCTTCGTGCTTCTTGCACTCTCTAAAGTGTCATGCCCCGACCCGATTTGGTCATATCCCCGTGATCAACCCACCACTCTCCCGGTTTATTAAGGGTTACCCCTTGTTTATAAACCGTAAGGAGTAAGGCGTCCTTTAAACCTACACCTTTCTTGGAATAACATAAATCAAAACTGCATAAAATTTTAAACTTATCATACCTGCCTTTTAGGCGTGTTAGCTGGCGGTCTTGGGGGTAAGCTTTCCGGGGTGAAAGGGGCATAAGGAAGGGGGTGAGTACAACGACTCACTGAATGGATTTTTAAAATTTAACTTTTAGAGAAAATGTTTGATTTAGAGTATACCAGACTACTTATTTTCTTTTAAAAACTTTTCATTCTCAATTTTGGTTTTTTTATAACCATTTCTCATTACCATGGTATGTCATCACCCAACACACATTCTTCATCATGAAGGTAAAATATATAATCACAGGTCAGCTGGTCCACTGAACTCACTTGTGGTGTCAGAGCGACTTTACCGGCCACCAAGATAGAAGCATGTCCACTTCTACCCTGAGATTGAGTGGATGTTCGCGACATCTGACCCACAATCCTGTAACAAATATCCATGTCCATATGAGGACAGAGACCTCATCCTATCCCCACCCCAGTCTCATGCACTTGAAGCTACTCCGAGCTTTGCAATACTTCTGGTACGACTAACTGTCCTTATATCGACCAGGTCTTCCAAAGCCCTAGGACGCATCACTACCCCTCTTGGGCGTCTTGAAGGTCCCGTAACATAGTGCATGCACAATAAACAATTTTTCACATAATGCCATATAATCTATGGTGCCACTAGTTCAATGGCCCCGACCCTCAACTCGACCTCCAGTTGTTTGTCTTAACCAATCCGAAGATCGTCATATTGCATTGCCGCTAGTTGATTGAGTATGTCGGTCGTATCTCGGCACTATGGCCAAACAACTCATTTACTTAAGTTTTCATGGCATATTAATCATGTTTGTTTACGAGCTCTTGCTCGTGCCAACTGGCCTAGGGCCCACTGTTCGAGATTTTCAAAATCGGGCATATTAGCCCCCAAGTTCCAAAACCAAGGCCTCCGACCTAACAGAGCTATTCGAGCTCCCATCAAGAAGGTCTCCAAAAATGTTTATGCAGTGACACATAGTTAGGAGTGAGTACTTCTGACAAAATATATTTTTCAACTGTCCATCATACCAACCGAGTATGAGGACATCTCCGCTCATAACCGATGAACGGGTTTTCCACATCCTTCAAGAAAGTTTCATCATACCAATCAGGTATTATCTACTTATAATCGGTAAGTAGTTTTTCCGCTTGATTTTCACATCACTCCTATCAGGTGTGATGATTAAAATACCACTTAGCTGTGAGTTTTCATTTTTGAGGTGCTTATCATCCCAATCGGGTATGATATTAAATATCCCACTCACCCGTTAATGCAGTGAATTCCTCTCGTCCGATTTTTTGTATTCACGCACCTTGTCCTTGCTGACGTTCCCGGTACTTCGTGTTCCTATATGATATGAACATCTTTGTTCATTATCACTCGACCTCATAGCCTTCATTCATTCCAAATGAATGAGAAAACCAAACTTTTCATTTATTTACAATTATGTCCTTAAAGTTATTTTTCTTTAACTTTAGGTCCCTAATGCCATTTTTTCTTCAAATTGAGTACCGAAACTTTTAAAATTCACATTGGGACCTCAATTTATTGAATTTCACAAAAAGGGGTTCAATTTTCCAAATTTCTAATTTGGTCCTCCACAACTTTTCCAAAATTACCATTTTGCCCATACTTTACAAAAATGGTAAGTTTTGCCTCAAAAATTAAAAAAATTGCCCAATTGCTCCTCAATTTTATGAAATTCACTTTATTGCCTCAAAATTTTTAAATTCCCAAATTTCGCCCAAAATTTCCCCCAATTTCAACCTTCTAACTCAGCCGAATTTGATTTCATCAAATTGACCGATAAAATGAGTTTAATTGTTGAAATTGAAGTTAGATTAGAGTTCCTACACCTTCATATGATACAATTGTAATTTGAATCACATGATTTGATGCCGAAATGAGCTCAAACAGAGCTTCGTCGGAAAACTGGTCTTAGAGAGAGAAAGCTTTGAAAGCTTATTGTCGGTGATGCAACGGTCCGAGCTTTCAATGTAGGCAGATAACTATTGTCCTGTGTTACTCCTAGGATCAAGAATTACATCAATTGATGTTGAATTGAGTGAGAATTTTATAATTGAAGTTCTGCCAGTTCTCTCTTTAGCACCAGTCGAAAATTATAGAGGGGAGCCAAATTGGCTTACCTTTTAGTTCTAATTCGGCTGTAGGAGGACTGTAGGGTGTTGGGAGGGCTTGGTTTGGCCTAACAAGGGCTCAAATTGGCCGATTTCAGCTTGGCCGGATCAGGGCAGCTTTGGTCCACCGGGGCAGCTTCACTATTCGATCACACCGACGCTTCTCCGATGACCCTCGGAGTAAACGGAGACTACAAGCGTGTAACTGACTTCTCCCCGAATCCAAAGAACCTGACCACGACTTCTTTGGCTTAAAAAAGACCCTATATCAGAGCTTTGGTTCAAGCTTCACTAGAAATTGGAGCAGTTGGGAGAGAATGGAGTTTTCAGGTGTGGAGAGGATGAATGAGGAGGGACTCTTTATATAGGAAGCTCGGGGACTTCTTGGCCATTGAATTGGCACCTTAATGGCGGTCATTCATTACCTGAAACTCCTTTGGCTGCAGACTTTTCAGCTTCATCGACGTTGCACGATTTTCTGGCGAGTGAACAGTGCTATCATATAAACTGTTCGGAACCAGACCGGACCGGTCTGAATTAGGATCAAAGCTTAAACTATCCGATTCACCCCCGATTCGATCAAATTTTTCAAAATTAAAAATTTCTAAATTAATCTAAATTCATTTTCTATCCAATGGTGGCCTTAAATCTCAAATTTAAATTTTCTAAGCCACCTAGAAAAATGAATTTAGCATCATGTTCAATAGTGGTTTAAATTGGTCCAAACCGATTCAATTCGATTTAGATATGGTTCACTTGAACTGATTTGGTTTCCATCTCCAATTCATCCTTAAGTCCTTTTTCATGACTTTTGGGACTCTTTGGGTCACTCTAGATCCATAAATTTTCTGGTTTGCTTTTTCTTTATCGGTTCCGGTTTGTAGACCAACTTGGTTTTCAAATTGAAATGACCAGTTCTTTCTCCAATTTTATTATTATCGTAGGACGGGGTTTATAACTCTCCCCTCCTTTTAGGGGATTTGTCCACAAAACAGTTACATGCTAAATAATTGAGGGTAATTATCCCTCATCACACTTTCGGTTTCCCATGTCTCTTCGTACACGGGTCCGTTCTGCCATAAAACCTTAACCATAGGAATCCTCTTATTCCTTAAGTTCTTTTCCCTTTGGTTGATTCGTACTAATTCCGTTTGATAGGTTAGGTTCTCTTCTAGCTCTAATGAAGGTCGGTCCAATACATGACTAGGATCAGGTTGATACTTCCGAAGCTCATAAATGTGGAATACATCGTATATTCTCTGAAGGTCTGGAGGTAGTTCCAATTTATAGGCCACTAGTTCTATACTTTGAATGATGGGATATGGACCAATATACCTTGGTTTCAACTTTCCTCTTTGCTGAAACCTAAGTATTCCCCTCCATGGGGACACTTTGAGAAATACTTGATCTCCCACCTCAAATTCTAGATCTTTCCTTCGATTCTCCGCATAACTCTTTTGCCTAACCTGTGTAGTCTTAAGGCGACTCTTGATTAGTTTTATCTTCTCTATGGCATCCTCAATTAGTTATGCCCTTTCTAGCCGTCTTTCCCCTACTTCTTCCTAAAATAGAGGGGTATGGCATAGTCGTCCATAAAGGGCTTCAAAAGGGAGCCATCTGAATACTGGCCTGATAACTATTATTGTAAGCAAATTCCATCAGGCACAAGTATTCTTCCCATCCTTTGTTCATGGTGAGTACACACGCTCTTAGCATGTCCTCCACAGTTTGGATGGTTTGCTCAGACTGCCCATCTTTCTGAGGATGAAACGTGCTCATGTGAAGCTTGGTTCCCATAGCACTTTGTAAGCTTAGGCAAAACCTTGAAGTAAATCTTGGATCTCTATCTGATACTATAGTCATTGGAATGCCATGGAGTCTCACTATTTCCCTCATGTATAAGACGGCCAGTTGTTCCACTGTGTCCATCACTCTTATAGGAAGGAAATGAACATATTTGGTTAATCTATCCACAATGACCCAAATCACATTTCAACCCTTTCTTGTCATCGGTAGTCCCGTGACAAAGTCCATGGTGATGTGCTCCCATTTTCACTCCGGAATTGATAAGGGTTATAGTAGTCCTGACGGTTTCTGATGCTCTACTTTTATCTGCTGATAGGACAAGCATCGGGCTACATATTCCGCAATGTCCTTCTTCATACCTTTCCACCAATATCCTTGTTTGAGGGTGTGGTACATTTTGGTACTGCCCGGATGCATAGCATATACCGAATCGTGTGCCTCTTCCAGAATTAACCTCTTTAGTTCCTTACTTTGAGGCACACATACACTACCCTTGTAGGTCAGTACCCCATCACTGCGTAGGTTGTAGTCCAGTTTAGTTTCTCTATTAATTGGACCCAAGTAGGGTTGAAGTTCCTAATCTGCTTTTTGTTTAGCCTGGATTTGCTCAGTTAGATTGGGCCTCACTACCACGTTAGCCACCAGGCACCTTTCCCGCTTGTCCATTTACAAGTCCACCGCCATTCTTCCCAATTGTTACATAGTTTGGTACTTGTGACTCAAGGCATCTGCTATCACATTTTCCATTACGGTGTGATATTCTATCAAAAGCTAATAGTCCTTAACCAATTCCAGCCATCTCCTTTGACGGAGATTTAACTCCTTTTGAGTTAGGAAGTACTTAAGACTCTTGTGATCTATGTATATCCTACACTTAACCCCGTAAAGGTATTGTCGCCAAATATTTAGGGCAAACACTATTGCAGCTAATTCCAAATCATGAGTTGGGTAATTTCTTTCATGTACATTAAGTTGTTGCGAGGCATAGGCTATAACCTCCCCTTGTTACATTAAAACACACCAGAGTCCTTGTCTAGATGCATGACTATAGACGGTGTACTCTCCTGCATTAGAGTCAGGTAAGGAGAGTACCGGTGTGGTTGTCAGTCGAGTCTTTAACTCCAGGAAAGACTTCTCACAGCTCTCATCCCACTTATACTCAACTCCTTTCCCGGTGAGTCAAGTTAGAGGAGCTGCTATCTTAGAAAAGTCTTGCACGAACCATCTATAGTATCCTGCCAGACCTAAGAAACTTCTTATTTCTGTAGGATTCCTTGGACCCTTTCAATTTGATATGGCTTCCACCTTGGCTGGATCTACTTTAACTCCATCCTTGGACACTATGTATCCTAAGAATCCTACTTCCTATAGCCAGAACTCACACTTGGAGAATTTTTCATATAATTGATTTTCCTTTAATATCTCCAAGGTGATCGCCAAATGCTCTTCATGTTCTGATCTAGTTCGTGAGTATATAAGGATGTCATTTATGAATATTATCACAAACTTGTCGAAATGTGGTTGGAACATACCGTTCATCAAATCCATGAAGGTTGTAGGGGCATTTGTTCATTTGAACGGTATTACTCTGAACTCGTAATGTCCATATCTGGATCAGAATGCCATTTTGGGAATGTTCTCCTCTCAAATCCTGAGTTGATGATAGCCCGACTGAAGGTCTATTTTGGAGAAGTAAGCTGCTCCTTTTAATTGATCGAATAAATCGTCTATCCTTAGAAGTGGGTATTGATTCTTGATGGTGACCTGGTTAAGCTTTCTATAGTCTATGCACTGTCTCATACTTCCGTCCTTTTTCTTTACAAATGGGACAGGTGCACCACACGGAGACTGACTAGGACGTATGAAATCCTTCTCCAATAATTCGTCCAATTGTTCCTTCAATTCCTTTAACTCTGCTGGAGCCATACGATATGGGGCTAGGGATTTGGGGTTTGTTCCTGGGATTATTTCTATGGTGAACTCCACTGATCGACTTGGAGGTAATATGGGTAGCTCTTCTAGAAATACCTCTAGGTAGTGTCTAACTATCGAAATGTCTTCCAGTCTCTTTTCTTTAGACTTTTCATCTACAACCATGGACAATAAAGCTGTACAATCTTTATGTATCATCTTTTGGGCTTTCAGATGGGACACCATTTGTACTTCACTTTTCCTTCTATCTCCCTGGAACATTAACCCTTTCATCTTGGGAATGTGGAAGGTTACTGTAAACCCCGCCCTTTTGAGTTAACAAAAACCAGGAAAAGAACCGGTGAAACCGAGTAAGAAAACTGAACCAATTCACAAACCCGTTTATTGGGGAACGGGCAAATAAGAGAAATTTCAACTCCCTTGTGACCCAAAGAGATTTATAAACCTTGGGAAGGAACCTTAGAACAATGTGGGAGAGAAAAACCAGATCGGTTTGGGTGAACCAGACCCGAACTGGATTAAAGCAGTTTAAGAACCGAGCCGATTTATGAACCGGTATCGATAGAGAGATGGTAAACCGGGAAATTTATGGACCCTAAGTGACCTAAGGAGTCATAAAAGTCATGAAAAGGACTTTAGGGTAAATTGAAGATCAAAACCAAATCGGTTTAGGTGAACCAAATCCGAACCGGATTGGACCGGTTTAAACCACTATTGAACCGGATTCTAAATTTATTTTTCTAGGTGGCTTAAATAATTTAAATTTGAGATTTGAGGCCACCATTGGATAGAAATTGAATTTAGAAATTTTTATATTTGAAAAACTCAATCGAATGGGGGGTGAATCGGCCGGTTTAAGCTTTGAATCCGGTTTGGAACAGTGTCATCTTCTTACTTCATATGACAGCACTGTTCACTCACTGAAAAATTGAAGCAGTGTCAGCGAAGAAGAAACATCTCCATTCAATATGTTTCCAGCCATCAATGCCTGTCATAAAGGCACCAATCGGATGACCAAGAAGTCCCCGAGCTTCCTATATAAAGATCCCCCCCCCATTCATCCTCTCCACAACTGAAAAGTTCACTCTCTCTCAGTTGCTTACTTTTTCAGTGAAGCTCGAACTAGAGCTCTGATATAGGGTCATTTCTGAGCCAAAGAAGGCGAGGTTGGGTTCTTTAGAACTAAGGAGAATTCAACTACATATCTGTAGTCTCCATTTGTTGCGAGGGTCGCTGGAGAAACATTGGCGTGATAGAATAGTGAAGCAGTTTTTGTGGACCGAAGCTGACCTATTTCGATCGAGTTGAAATAGGACATTTTGAGCCCTCCTCATGCCAAACCAAGCCCTTCCAACACTTCTTCAGCTTTCCCACAGCCGAATTAGGACTAAAAGGTAAGCCAATTCAGCTCCCCACCACAATTTCCGCTCGGTGCTAGAGAGAGAACTAACAGAATTTCGATGATGAAATTCTAACTCAATTCGACATCAATTGATGTAATTCTTGATTCTAGGATGAACCTCAAGATGAGAGCTATCTGCCCAGATCGAAAGCTCGGACGGCCATGCCCTCGACTGTAAACTTTCGAAGCTTTCTCTCTCTACAATCCATTTTTCGGCGAAGCTCCGTTTGAGCTCGTTGTAACGTTAAAACTTGCGATCCAAACTGCTAGAGAATTGTATGAATATGTAGAAACTCAATTTCAACAATTGGAAGTGTTTGATTGGTCAATTTGATGAAATCAAATTCGATTGTGTTAAGAAGTTGGAATTGGGGGAAAATTGGGGATTTTTGAAAATTCGAAGGATAAAAATGCAATTTTCTAAAATTGAGGGTCAATTGGACATAATAAAAATTTTAGAGGGCCAATTGAGGAATTTTAGAAATTTTGGGGTAAAATTTACCATTTTTGTAAAGGAAGGGCAAAATGGTAATTTTAGAAAAATTGGGGGACCAAATTGGAAAATTGAGAAATTAAACCATTTTTTGTGAAATTGAATAAATTGAGGTCCCAAGGGGAATTTTAAAAGTTTCGAAACTCAATTTAAGGAAAAACCGACATTAGGGACTTAAAGTTAAAGAGAAATAACTTTAGGGACCTAATTGCAAATAAATGAAAGTTTGATTTTCTCATTCATTTGGAATGAATGAAGGCCATTAGGCTGAAGAATATTGAACCGAGATATTCATATAATGTAGGAACACGAAGTATCGGGAATGCCAGCAAGGACCAGCTCACGTGAATACAAAGAACCGGTGTAGTGGAATTCACTTTATTAACGGGTGAGTGAGATTTTGTATCATACCCGGTTTGGGATGATAAGTACATCGAAATAAAAACCCACTACTAAGTGGTATTTTAAACATCACAACTTAGAGAAGTGATGTGAAAATCATGTGGAAAAACTAATTTCCAGTTGTGAGTAGATCATACTCGGTTAGTATGATGAAACTTGCTCGAAGGAAGTTGAAAACTCGGTTATGAGCGGAAATGTCCTTATACCTGGTCGGTATAATGGACAATTGAAAACATATTTTTATCAGAAGTGCTCCCCCCTGACTATGTTCCAATGCTTAAAAAATTTGGGAGACCTTCTTGACGGGAGCTCGAATAGCTCTTATAGGTCGGGGGCCTCGATTTTGGAACTTGGGGGCTAATATGCCCGATTTTTTAAAATCTCGAACAGTGGGCCATAGGCTAATTGGCACGAGCAGAAGCTCGTAAACAAACATGAGATATATGCCATAAAACTTTAAATAAATAAATTGTTTGGCTATGGTACCAAGATAGGATCAACATATTCTGTCAACTAGTAGCAGTGCGACATGACCGGTCTCGAGACTAGTCAAGACAAACAGTTACATATTGAGTTAAGGGTCGGGGCCGTTGGACCAGTGGCACCACATGTTATATGGTATGATAAGAAAATACTGTTTGTGCATGCACTATGATTACGAGATCATCAAGATGCTCATGAGGGGTAGTGATGCGTCATAAGGGCCCTGGACGACTTAGGGAGTAGAAGGGCAGTTTGTCGTACCATGTGATCGTGCAAAATTTGGAATAACACCTAGCGCATTAGACCGGGGTGGGGACGGGATGAGGTCTATGTCCTCATATAGACACAGAGAATTGATTTCGGGATTGAGGGTCGAATGTCGCGTACATCCACTCATTCTCAGGGTAGAAGTGGACGTGCTTCTATCTAGGTGGTTGATAAAGTCGCTCCGACGCCACAAGTGGGTTCAATGGATGTATTGGCCTGCGAATGTGTGTTTGACCTTCATGATGAAGGATGTGTGCTGGGTGATGACACACCATGATTAATAAGGAAATGATGGTAAAAACTGAGATTTGAAATGAAAGGATTTTTGAAAGAAAGGAGTTTGGCACACTCCAATACAAACCCATTCACTGAAAGAAAGGAATTTTAAAAGTTTCAGGACACAATTTGAGGAAAAATTGGCATTAGGGACTTAAAGTTAAAGAGAAATAACTTTAGGGACCTAATTGCAAATAAATGAAAGTTTGATTTTCTCATTCATTTGTAATGAATTAAGGCTATTAGGCTGAAGGATAATGAATCGAGATGTTCATATCGTGTAGGAACATGAAGTACCAGGAACGTTAGCAAGGACAAGCTCATGTGAATACAATGAACTGGTCTAGTGGAATTCACTGCATTAACGGGTGATTGGAATTTTATATCATACCTGATTGGGGATGATAAGTACCTCGAAATGAAAACCCACTACTAAGTGGTATTTTAAACATCACAAATTAGAGGAGTAATGTGAAAATCATTCGGAAAAACTACTTACTCGTTGCAAGTAGATCATACCCGGTTGGTATGATGAAACTTCCTCGAAGGAAGTTGAAAACCCGTTCATTGGTTATGAGCGGAGATGTCCTTATACCCGGTCAGTATAATGGACAGTTGAAAACATATTTTTGTCGAAAGTGCTCTCCCCTAACTGTGTGCCAATGCTTAAACGATTTAGGAGACCTTATTGACGGGAACTCGAATATCTCTTATAGGCCGGGGGCCTTGGTTTTGAAACTTAGGGGCTAATTTGCCTGATTTTTGAAAATCTCGAATAGTGGGCCATAGGTCAATTGGCACAAGTAGAAGCTCATAAACAAACATGAGATATATGCCATAAAACTTTAAATAAATGAATTGTTTAGCTATGGTACCAAGATAGGACAGACATATTCAGTCAACTAGTAGCAGTGCGACATGACTGGTCTCCAGACTAGTCAAGACAAACAGCTACAGGTTGAGTTGAGGGTCGAAGCCGTTGAACCAGTGGCGCCACATATTATATGGCATGATAAGAAAATACTATTTGTGCATGCACTATGATAATGGGATCATCAATACGCTCATGAGGGGTAGTGATGCGTCCTCACGGCCATGGATGACCTGGTGAGTATAAGGGCAGTTCGTCGTACCAGGTGACCGTGCGAAATTTGGCATGAGACCGGGGTGGGGACGGGATGAGGTCTCGGTCCTCATACGAACATGGAGAATTGATTTCAGGATTGAGGGTCGGATGTCACGTACATCAACTCATTCTGAGGGTAGAAGTGGACGTGCTTCTATCTATGTGGCCAATAAAGTCGCTCCGACACCACAAGTGGGTTCAGTGGACGTCTTGGCTTGTGAATGTGTGTTTGACTTTCATGATGAAGGATGCGTATTGGGTGATGACACACCATGATCAATAAGGAAATGGTGGTAAAAACCGAGATTTGTAATGAAAGGATTTTTGAAAGAAAGGAGTTTGGCACACTACAATACAAATCTTTTTCCTAAAAGTTGAAAACCCATTTACTGAGTAGTCGTACTCACCCCCTCCCTTATATTCCTTTCAAGAAATTTTGGAAAGCCTACCCTTAAAGACCATCCACTAAGACGCTTGTAAGACAGGTATGGTAAATTTAAAATATTATGCAGTTTTGATTTATGTTATTTCAAGAAAAGGTGCAGGTTGAAAGGACGCCTTACTCTTTACGGTTTATAATATGGTGAAACCCTTTAATAAATCGGGAGAGTGGCGGGTTGATCATGGTGATCTGACCAAATCGGGTCGGGGTGTGACAGTTACTGTCTTCTTTCTACAATCCATCCTCGCCTAATGATTACTCAACCAATCCATCCCAAGGATTACTTCAACCTCTTTTAAGGGTAATGAGATCAAGTCTACTTCAAGTTTGATTCCTCCAATCTTTATTTCACGTCTTTTAATTGCTTATTCATGTTTAAACCTTCACCTAAAGGTGGAAGGATATTAAGACTTTATTCTAGTGGAGTGAGTTATAGGGGTACTCTGGAAATCAACTCTTCCTTGATGAAGGATTTGTCAGCTCCGGAGTCAAAGAGGGCATAGACACTTTGTCCCCATAGTTGTATATATCCTAATTGAAGAAGCATATAGTTTAGAAGAAAGTTTCCTTTATTAAATACAAAGATCTCTAGTTTACATGATTCTCTTGAACTAATTTGGAGGGTTTTCAGGTGTACTTGCTATAGTGCTAGGGTCTCTTCTAGCCTCTTCTTTGGTGAGGTTATATACCCTGGCTGGTACTCGTGCTATAGTGTATGGCCTAGGATTCCCTTAAGGTAGTCCAAGAGTATTCCTCTACTTGTTCTCCTTGAGAGTGGGATAGTCCTTTACAAAGTGCCCCACTTTTCCTATGCAAAGTAGGTAAAGTATTCCCTTATGGTTTCGTCGGATCATGGTGCTTTGATGCAAGAACTTTGTATTTTTGTCTCCCTTACGTAGCCATTTAATCCTCGACCTTTAGCTACAGTATAGTTCCTCCTCCTTCCAAGCTTGATCAAGCCTAAATATCAGCCTAGATCTTATCTCAATGCCCCCATGTGATGCAAGATTTACTTTGGCTAGTTCCTCCTATAGTCAGTTGATCTCCTTTCTTGCATTATTACAATTATCTCGACTCCAATTGCGGAGATGTTTGGTAGTGTGACCAAGCTGAAAACATACTAAATTGAGGGTATTCAAAGGCATAGATCCCCAAGCTAACTCAATAATAGTTCGACAGTCAGGGTTGATTAACCATTTATCTTCAAAACAGAAGTCTTTCAACTTATGTTGTATGCTCCTTGTGCACTCCAATACTAAGGGGATATGGTTCGAATCAATCCAATCCCCATGATGAACAAAGAAATGAGATTTAAATACATTTCTTACTTTAATTGGACCCTTCTTATGAAATATGTCGAAATATTCATGGTTATGGAGAAGCCTATGCACTAATAGGGACATTCTTAGAGAGGGTTTGCTGTGATAGGTTGGATATGGGTTTGGGGATATATGAATTCCTAATTTAGAGGGTCATACTCTTCACCCCAACATGGAGTACACTTTTCAATGTCTGCGTGTATGTTCCTTCATCAACTGCCAAACTAGAACATTAAATCTAGAAGGTATTCAACAAATTCTCTCCCAAGAGATGAGATAGAGGCGACCAAATCCATCCCACTCATCAAATTACAATAAGACGACATATTAATCTTGTAGGGAGAGCATGTGCGTACAAAAATCTACTTATAGTTTTATTCGAGCTAAGAGATTGAGGCATGCTTTGGTATGTTTTTCTTAATTAGTTATGTATGAAAGTTTGGACCTATATATAGAAAATTAAGAGTGTACCAAAGATAGTATTTTATACGGTGTACTTTTTCAAATCTATTGCCCATTTGTGCCAACTTATATAGAACAAGTATAGGGAACAATGCTAAATATTTCTTGCGTAGTGTTGCTTATGTGTGAATGGACACATCTGATTTAGTTTGTTGTGAGCATCTTATACTCAATATTGTAGTGAGATCTTTTACAGAGTTGTTAAGAATTATTGTTGAGAATGCAAGTATTAGTAAGAGTAGGAATGATGAATTGCTTACCGGAATAGCTTATAGAAATTGAATTATTTGGAATGCAAGGAATAAAATATTATTTGAAACTAAATCTTCCATGGTTGATGATATTATTGTTAAATTTTTAACATGTTTATCTCATTATATACTTTGTGTGAACTAGTTAAAACTTATAAGTAAAGCTTAATTGTTAAGAACTTTTAGAGTTCCTCAAAAAAAATTATTATGGTTAGTTGTGATAGTACTTATTATTTTTTTCTCAATAAAATAATATTTTATTAATTTATAGATCGAATATAATATTCGTATAAAAAGATAAAAATAAGATAATTTTTTTCATTCTCAATAATAAATATAATATTATCGGGTACAACAATTTAACCCCAATTCTTTTTTAGAAATATATTAATACATCTATAGAATAATTGTTTAATTATTTAACTAGTCTCATTTAATACTCTAAAATCTTATTGTACTGATGCTATTATAAGGATATTCAATGATCCACATGATCAAAGTAGGTGTTATTTGCTCTACGTAGTATTTTATGATATGTTATGATATATGTCAATGAGTGTGTACTTGATGATTTTGATTAATGAAATTACGTGTTCTATGCAAAAAAAAAAAAAAAGACGGAGTGTATATATGGACGAAGTTTAGAATCCTGTATGATAATATGAGAGATGAAATAAATGAGATGCGCATATCTTTGTGGGTAATAAACAAACCTTCAACAAAATTGTTGAAAATGGATGACAAGTATTGACGAAATTTAAAATCCATGTACGACAATGCAAACGTTGAAAACTTTATCCTTATTTAACGAAAGAATTGGACAAGAAATTCCAATATTTTATACACGAAATCCCATTATTTTATCCTCTTATTCTTTATTATGTTACTTCTTTTTTGCACAGAATTATGCTATTTCTCTACCTACCTTATAAACTAGTTGTTCCCCTCAGCCGTAAAAAAAAATGGCTTCTTTATGCAATTATTTTTATATATTGGCAACAGCTTGAGAGGTGGGAGTGGGTCTAATGAAATACTGATGGAGCAAAAAGGGACTTGCATTAACATACAATTTGCATTATACAAACATCATGAAGGTGTTGGGTTCCACTGATTATCTAATAGGCAAATCTGACACTGAATTCACTTGCTTTAAAGTTTGAATATCCATCCATGCGCATATAAATTAGAATATATTGAAAATTAATGGGATAATTATTGATCAATTAAAGAGAATAAGAGTTAAAACAATGAAAATACATGATATAATTAGATATGTTAGTGTGCATATGCCTCACTAAAAATCATGATTTTTTCATTATAGCCAACTAGGTTACATGTAGAATATCCACAAACTCATTATACAATTTACAAAATTATTCATGTGTCATACTGCTGGAGTAACATCTTCACACCCTAACTCACAATTGTAATCCATAAACGACGAAACTCTATGGTTGGTGAGCCCCCAATCAACTAATATATGCTTTACACATGACTAATGTACTAACATAATTATTTATCAAACTAAATCTATAATTCTTAACATTAATAATTCATATAATGACGAGTGGTGGCCAGTGGTGGAATATTCAGATAATCCTAAAGGCCACCTACGAAAAATACTATTAACTTTAAAGGTCTGGCCATTGGTTCAGAAAAAAAAAACATTAAAGTGGGCATGTTTTTCATCCTTATTGAAGTGGACTAAAAACGTTAGGCGCGTGATTCATAACCCTGTAAATAATTAGGTTTCTTAACAATCCTTTTTCCTTTTATACGAACATCACCAACAAACTCATTATTCACATAATCATATTTGTTAGTATAAGAAAAAATATAATTATAATTCCATCTAAATCGGAAAATATTATCATAAAATACCACATTTCATGAAACATGAACAATAATAGCCTACAAATCCAAAACCTTATATCCTTTATATCCAAGTTGTTAACCTATGAACACATGACTTAGGTATAAAACTAAACTTATGCCTTCCTGCAACTAGAGTAGACATATAACATATATAATCGAATACTTGTAAATGTTCATATGATAATTCATTCTATATATAATCTCATAGGGAGTTTTCTTATTTAACTAAAAAGTGATGCTATATTTATGAAGTAAATAATAGTTTAAACACAATAAGTCCAATAATAAAAAATACTCCAGATTTAAACATCAAATAACACATTACATTAAAAATATGTCTAAACTTTATTACAACACTGAGTTAGTTTTTCACTTGTGTCTCTATACATATAAAAGAAACCACTGTAAAAATTATCAAATTTCAAGTCAGGTGCATTATCACATCTAATTTTCATTTTTTTTAGACATGAACTAAGTGTTAACATAAATATAAAATATATTAAAGTTCTCCTCTGACTTTGATTTCAAAAGATAAATCCATATTACAATATAATGATCATCTATTAAAGTAAGAAAATTTTTATAACCATCATAGCATCTAATTGAAAAAGTACCCCAAACATCCATATGTATCAATGTAAAATGTGTATCAACAAAATTATCTAAAGACAAACTTGTTTGTTTTCTTTCACGGAATGTATTACAAACAAAATTGCCCTCCGTTATTAAATCATACAACATACTAAAATCTAATTTCAATAAAATAATAAGACCATTATATGGATTGGATAATAAGACCTTAGGTTCTAACTATTTAGTTAAACAATTGGATAATTATTGGCAAGTCTTCATATAATGTAGCTCCATAATCTTGCTCTCAAGTTTCTCTTTGATGAAGAATTGATCAATTTCAATATGTTTTGTCTTATCATGTTGAATTGAATTGTTAGCAATGCTGATCGTTGATTTATTATCACACTATAACTTAACGGGTTCTTTTCTTAATAAACATAACTCCATCAAATAAGTTTTTTATCCATATTATCTCACATATGCCTTGAGTTATAGCTCTGTATTCTACCTCTACCGTTGATCTGGTGACCACCTCTTATTTCTTACTTCTCTAGGATATAAGATTACCTCCAACAAACACACAATAGCGTGATGCCAATTTTCTATCATCTGCACAACTAGCCCAATCAGAGTCACAAAATCCTTTCACTCTAGTATGACCTCGAGACTTGAACTAAAGGCATTTTCCCAAGCTACTCTTTAGATATCTTAATATTTGCATAACTGCCTCTCAATGTTATGTTCTAGGATCATGCATATATCTACTTACAATACTAATCACATATGTGATGTCTGGTCGTGTGTGACACAAGTAGATAAGTCATCCCACAATTCTTTGGTATTATTCTTTATCCATTGGGTCCCCTGTTTGAGCACATAACTTATGATTTGGTTCAATTGGAGTATAAGTAGTTTGACAACCCAATATCCTTATTTTAGTAAGTAGATCTAATACATATTTTCTCTGAGAAAGCACTATACTTGTCATTGACCTAACTATCTCAATACCAAGAAAATACTTAAGTAGACCCAAATCTTTTACTTCAAATTCTTTGCTCAATCTTTGTTTTAGTTGCAGTATTTCATTGCTATAATCTCTAGTTATAATAATATCATATATATATATACTACGAGAATAGCAACTTGACTATTTGAGTGTCGATAGAAAACTATGTGATCTCCGTTACACTATTGATACCCCATTCTAACTACTGCATGTCAGAATCGATCAAACCAAGCTCTTGGTGATTGCTTGAGACCATACGAAGACTTCTTAAGTTTACATACTCTCCTACTAGTCTTTATTGTATCAAATCCAAGTGGGATCTCCATATACACCTCTTCTTGTAAGTCTCCATGCAAAAATATATTCTTTACATCTAATTGATGTAATTTCTATCCAAAGTTGGCAACACATGAAATAATCACTCTGACATTACTTATCTTAGCAACTGGTGCAAATGTCTCATCATAATCTATTTCATACGTCTGGTTGTGGCCTTTTGCTACCAATCTTGCTTTATACCTTTCAACCTTTTATTTGGCATTTTGCTTAACAATGAACACCCATTTGCATCAAACAACCTTCTTTCCGCTTGAAAGTAATGCCACTTCTCAAGTCTTATGCACGCATCTCCTCATGCATAGTTGCAAGCCACTTTGGATTATTTTTTGCCTCTTGCCAATTTCTTGGTATGTGCACCAACTGTAATGATACAATAAATGTCTTATATGCAAATGTGACAGATGCATATGAGACATAGTTAGATATTTCATGTTCATAACCATATCTAATTGGAGGTTTTCCTGCATTAGCTCTAGGTTCTTTATGAATTGCAATGGGTAGAGATTTATTACAATAGGGTGATGAGGAGGAATCATCAAAAGATTGATGGGTATTTGAGACATATGGGGGCAATGGTTGGGGTATAAGTACCTATTCTTGTCTCTCTCCATCATCTTCTTTATCTTCCTCCATCATCTAGTGATGATGAGTAATCATCGGAAGATTGATGGGTATCTAGGACATATAGGGGTAATGGTTGTGGTATAAGTACCTATTCTTGTCTTTCTCCATCATCTTATCTATCTTCCTACCCATGTTCTTGTCTTTCTCCTCCATCTTCTTTATCTTCCTCCCCATGAGCACAACTCTTGTTCCTTCTACTATAAACCTTCAATTTTGGTTCATTGGTCCATTCTTCATTGCTACTCGATCTCTTAGTACATGGGATTACACCTACAATGACATCTTCAACTATTTTATCACTGTTTCTCTCTTCATTTCCCTATTGTACTTCAAGCAAATCATCTAGCACTATGGATGACGTTGTTGATTCACCATAAAAAGGGTTCATTCACATGAAATGTCACATCCATACTCACAAAAAGTCTTCTCTTGTTTAAACACCAGCCACGTGGATCAAGTTTGGTTACTGTGGGATGATAATCTCTCACAACACACACGCAACAAAATACACGAGGATGGACTGAATATATGTTGCGTCCCATCAAAAGTTCACAATGAGATTGAAAGTTCAATATATGAGAAGGCATCTGGTTAATTAAATATGTTGCTGTCAATACTATTTCACTCCATAGGTATTTTGGAATATTCATTGTAAATAGAAGAGTGCAGGCTACCTCTAACAAGTGTCGATTATTCCATTCAGCCACCCCATTCTGTTCTGGTGTATTTGGACATGTGGTCTGATGCAGAATCCCCTTTATAGATAAATACGATGAGAACTCTCTATTAACATACTCAATACCATTATCTGTACGAAAAGTACTCACTTTGGCATTATATTGTGTTTGCATAAAAGCTAAAAAATCTTTAAAGCAAACCAATATCTCAAACTTATTTATCATCAAATACACCCATGTCATCATTGAGTAACAATCAATAAATGTAACAAATCATCTGAATCCACCAATTGAAATAACTAGACATGGTCCCCAAACATCAGAATGTATCAATGAAAAGGTGTAATACTTCTTAAACAAGTAAAAGAATAACTTGTTCTTGTGTGTTGTCCAAACTCACAAACATTCACATACAAGCTTGTTACATTCTACATTATTCATCATGTTAGGTCTTACCCTTTTAATATTCTCAAAAGATAGATGACCAAGTCGACAATGCTCTAATATAACTTCATTCATCACTCATTCAGACAAAGTAGTGGTTAAAGTCGCGTCAGGTCCTTATCTCCTATGATACCACAATCCATCAAGCCTACGTCTAGTCCCAATTATTCTCTTTGTATTCCTTTCCTAAATGACACATGGATCTCGATCAAAGATTACTTAACAGTTCAGTTGATCATTGATTGCACTAATTGACAATAGATTAATAGGAAATGATGGGACATGCAAGACTGATGATAATGTAATTGTTGAAGTGTATTTAATCGAGCCGGATCCCCTAACTAGTTGAAATGTGCCATCAAAAATTTGAATCTCTTATGGAAAGAATGTGAACAACAAGTATATATAATAAACCCTACTAGTGTTTCTGTCACGTGTCTAGATGCGCATGAATCAATAATCCAGTTTGTGGAAGATTGTCACGCCCCGACCCGGTTTGGTCGGATCCCCGTGATCAACCCGCCACTCTCCCGATTTATTAAAGGGTTTTCCCCTTATTATAAACCGTAAAGAGTAAGGCGTCCTTTAACCTGCACCTTTTTCCTGGAATAGCATAATCAAAACTACTTGAAATTTAAAACTTTACATACCTGTCTTACAGGCATCTTAGTTGACGGTCTTTAAGGGGAGGCTTTCCGGGATTTCCTGAAAGGGATATAAGGGAGGGGGTGAGTACGACTACTCAGTGAATGGATTTTTTTAAAAGATTTTGACTTTTAAGAAAAACATTTATATGGAGTGTGCTAGACTCCTTTGTTTTCAAAAATCCCATCATTTAAAATTTTGGATTTTTCCATTATTTCTTAGTTACCACGGTGTGTCATCACCCAACACACATCCTTCATCATGAAGGTTACACACATTCGCAAGTCAGTATCACTACTGAACCCGCTAGTGGCTTCGAAGCGACTTTTCCTACCACCCGGATAGAAGTACGACCACTTCTACCTTGGGAATGAGTGGATGTACGTGACATCCTACCCACAATCCCAAAATCACTTCTTCATGTTCGTATGAGGATAGAGACCTCATCCTGTTCCCACCCCGGTCTCATGCGCTTCGTGCTACTCTAGATTTCGCATAGACACCTGGAACGACGAACTGCCCTTATAGCCACCAGGTCGTCTAGTGCCCTTAGGACGCATCACTACCCCTCACGAACGTCTTGATGATCCCGTACTCACAGTGCATACACAAACAATGTTTTCTTATATTGCCATGTAATCTATGGTACCATTAGTCCAACGGCCCCGACTCTCAACTCAACCCGCAGCTGTTTGTCTTGACTAGTCTGTCGACCTGTCATGTCGCACTACCGCTAGTTGACTGAGCATGTCGGTCCTATCTTGGTACCATGGCCAAACAATTCACTTATTAAGTTTTATGGCACATATATCATGTTCGTGCCAACTAGCCTTGGGCCCACTGTACGAGATTTTCAAAATCGGGCATTTAGCCCCCAAGTTCCAAAACCGAGGCCCCTAGCCTATCAGAGCTATTCGAGCTCCCGTCAAGAAGGTCTCCCAAATAGTTTAAGCATTGGCACACAGTCAGGGGAGAACACTTCCGACAAAATAGGTTTTCACTGTCCATTATACCAACCGGTATAAGGACATCTCCGTTCATAATCGATGAACGGGTTTTCAACTTCCTTCGAGGAAGTCTCATCATACCAACCGAGTATGATCTACTTACAACCGGTAAGTAGTTTTTTTTCGCATAATTTTCACATCACTTTCTCTAAGTGGTGATGATTAAAATACCACTAAACAGTGGGTTTTTATACCGAGGTACTTATCATCCCCTACCGGGTATGATATAAAATTTCCACTCACAACCAGTAAGTGGTTTTTATCTTTAAGTTGTGCTCATCATCCCAACCGGGTATGATGTTAGTAAACCCACTCACCCGTTAATGCCGTGAATTCCACTAGACTGGTTCTTTGTATTCACACGAGCTTGTCCTTGCTGGCGTTCCCGGTATTTCGCGTTCCTACACGATATGAACATCTTGGTTCATTATCCTTCGACCTAATCGCCTTCATTCATTCCAAATGAATGAGAAAGTCGAACTTTCATTTATTTGCAATTAGGTCCCTAAAGTTATTTCTCTTTAACTTTAAGTCCCAAATACCGGTTTTTCCTCAAATTAAGTCTCGAAACTTCTAAAATTTATCAGAGGATCTCAATTTATTCCATTTCACAAAAAGGGGTTTAATTTCCCAAATCACCAATTTGATCATCCAATTTTTCCAAAATTACCATTTTGCCCTTCTTTTACAAAAATGGTAAATTTTGCCCCAAAAATTTCAAAATTTCCTCAATTGGTCCTCTAACATTATTTTCATGCCCAATTGACCCTCAATTTCATAAAATTTCATTTTGGTCCTTTGAATTTCGAAAATCCCCAATTTTCCCCCAATTCCAGCTTCTTAACACAGCCGAATTTTATTTCATCAAATTGATCCATCAAACCTTTCTAATTGTTGAAATTGAAGTTGAAATTGAGTTTCTACATGTTCATGCGATTCTTCAGAAATGTGAATCGCAAGTTTTAATGCCGAGAAAAGCTCAAACGGAGCTTCACCGAAAAATGAACTATAGAGAGAGAAAGCTTCGCTTACTCACCGGTGAAGGCACGACGGTTCGAGCTTTCAATCTGGACAGATAGCTCTCATCCTGAGGTTCATCCTAGAATCAAGAATCGCATCAATTGATGCGGAATTGGATTAGAATTTCATCATTGAAATTCGGTCGACTCTCTCTCTAGCACCAATCGAAAATTATAAAGGGGAGCCGAATTGGCTTACCTTTCGGTCCTAATTCAGCCGTGGAAAGGCTGAGGAAGTGTTGGGAGGGCTTGGATTGGCCTGAGCAGGGCTTGAAATGGCTGATTTCAGCTTGGCCGAAATAGGGCAGCTTCAGTCCATCGGAGGTGCTTCACTATTCTATCACACTGGCGCTTCTCCAACGATTCTTGTATTGACTGGAGTTTGCTATTAGATAGTTGTCTTCTCCCCGGTTCTAAAGAGCCCGACCTTTGTTGAAGTCGAAGCTCTGGTTTGAGCTTTACCGGGAAATGGAGCAGTAGTGAGAGAGAGAGAAGTGTTCAGGTATGAGGAGAATGGAATGGGGATGACCTCTTTATATAATCGTAAAACCCGTGTATTAAATGGGTGAGATTTATTACTAGTATTAATATTGTCATAAATTATTGGTATTAATTCCAATAATTTAATTTCGGTATTTAATTATTTATATTAATTCCAATAATTTAATTTAGGTATTAAATTATTGGTATTAATTTTAATAATTAAATATATATTAATTTATGGCTATTTATGATAAGCCATACGTTCGCATAAAAATTTTTAACCGAAATTTTGGGTTACAAAAAATCATACTTCCCAAGAGGTCACCCATTTTCAAACTATTCTCAAGTAAGCACGCTTAACTTTGAAGTTCTTATAGAATCTAGTTCACCTAAACCAATTTGGTTTTTGTTTTCTATTTTGTTTTAAGTTTCTTTTACAATGTTTAATGAACCTTTTGGATCACCCAAAAGTTGTAAATTTCGATATTGCTTATTCCCAAATGTAAACCGGTTTGGTTTTCTTATTCAGTTTGACCGGTTCTTTTCTCGGTTTTCCTTAACTCAAATGTGCGGGGTTTACAAAGATGGTTTAGAAGAAAGCGCATGTGCGGTCGTACCTGAGTGAGCATTAGCATAACACATGTCATCATTTAAAATGTCAATATCTTTAATAGAAGCATGATAGGTTTGTCCCCCAAATTGTCTACGACATCAACCTCAGGCTCCACGTCCTCTGTTGCTATAATTTATTCCACCCTATGTAAGGATACATGTCAATGAACAATTTCAGCTAATATGTCCATTTTTTCACAATTATAGTATTGTCGGTTGTTAGTAATCGGTATTGCTAGAGCAGAGCGAACTGTGTTGTTGAGACCTCAGGAGTGTTCATAAATTTTTGTCTTGACTACTCATGAATCAGGGTAGTAATAACATCTTCCATCAGAGGAATTGGAGATTGATGACATATCATTGCTCTCTATATTCATATTCTAGATTTAGTCCCCTTACAAGGCGAATCACATGTTGTCACTCCATCCATGCTCTAATAGAAGTTGTATCTGAAGGATTAGATGTAATCAATGGATCATAATAATCAAGTTCGGACCATAACTTTTTCAGCTCAGTACTATACTCTATTATACTTCGCTCTCCCTACTTTAGTGTGTCCAACTTATCTTCAATCTCAATCACGGTTATCATATTTCCAATACCAGAAAATTAAGTAACCAAAACCTTTCATATATCAGATGCTTTACTAATACCTTCTACCAACCCCATGATAGAAGGACAAAGTGATCCTATTACCCATGCAACCACCAGAGAATTATTCATCCTCCACACTTTCCATGATGTGCTAGTAGTATTAGTAGGTTCTTCATATGATTTGTCAATTTAGTCTTCCAAATATTTTGACTCTAGTATGAGTCTCATCCTTCTCGACCAACTCAGATAGTTTTTCGTTCCTTCAAGTCTCTGCTCTATTGGGAGTAATTCCAACTTCAAATCTTGATGAAGAGCGAATTATTAGGAAAACATCTAGGAAGGAAGAATATTGACATGGTAAATGTTCTATGGTGCAATAACCATATTGAAGAGGAAAATGGGAATGAGAGATGGTTATGAGGTGTAAGCACCAAAATTTATTTTGAATAATGTTGTATTATCTAGAACCTTGTGGTTGGAAATGAAATTTAAGTTTTTAAGAGCAAACTCCTAAAAGGGGGGAGAGGTTGTAAAACTTAGTTTTCCTAATAAAAAATTTTAAATCTAGTTGTACCAAAAATCATGGTTAAACCTGAAATGGAGACCCAAACCAGGAATGGAACTTCAACCAATATTTGATATCAAATCGGATTGGAAATCGATGTTGAACTCAAAATGAAAACCCAAACCAAGAATCGAGATGTAAACATATTAGGATTCGATTTACAATGAAAGAAACCGAGTGTTTTGAAAAAAAAAACCTAGTTTGGACCAATCGTTATTAAGGGATTTTGACATAAAATACCATGGGACCTAAAAAGGGTAATTATGTAATTTTATTTAAAAATGTTAAAGTCAACATATCAGTTCAACGGATACAGGTCGAATTGACTGGATCTAGGTTTTCCCAACCCAAATCATTAACGAGGAATGCCCCTTTCATGCCCTAACCCGATATTCTTTGTTCAAGCACTCGTGCACCCCTGTCAATTCCCTCGATTTTACAAAGGCGAGATCCTTCGCCAAGGTAAAACCGATGGAACTCATACTTAGATCAGTAAACCCCCTTTTGTGAAAATAACGAAAAATTTAACCTTTCTCATATAAGAATTACAACATGAGCCCCTTTTTACAAATTTACCATCAAAACCCAGGAAGCTTAGCAATATGATAAAAAAATTTACTTCATGTGTAGGTTATGAGGTTACCATGGCAAATGGGTGTCTTAGGGTATGCTCCTTTGTCCGTGCCTCACACCGCTTAGGCTTACCTACAACATGGTTTGGGGAAGCAGTGAGCTCACAACACAGTGAGTGGGATGTTGACATCATGCCACTACATCTCTTATGACTCTACCTTTCCCAGAAACATCCTAGCAAAATAACCAACTCCTAACACTCACATTACCCATGTGAGCCCCATGGTTTACTTTCGCCCCTTGAGACATGGTCTCAAGCCTTCTAGCTCGAATCATATTCTACGATCGGGGTTACACTCAGTTTCCCCCATTTTACTTTCATGTGTTTCACAACCCTTAATTCATTATTGCAATCAATGGGACTTAGTCCAACACTCTCTCCCTACAACCGACACCTCACTTGTGTTGCTACATAGCTCGATGCCTTAGCACCCCGGGGTCCTTCCTGCCTTGCGACTCCTCTCCCACACAAAATATGGCACTCAGGCATACACATCAATTTGGACTCCTCAAGCCCCATAAATAAAAATATATCCCCATAATGCACCGTCCTCTCGAGATGGCACTAGACAGGAAACTAGAGTATGAGGTTGCAAACCTTCTCCGTGCTTATAGCTAGTGTCTCAGCACCTTGGTCATTGTCGCATAATCCGCCTCTCATCGGCCAATGGCCTCTACACATACAACTCATCTCTAGTAACTACTCATCGTAGAGGTGTAATAGGAGGATACTCGTACGTATTCCGGGTGTCCCGGAACTTATCTCTACTAACCACCCATCCTAGAGGTGTAATATGACCACATGTCATAATATGGCACTCATGGCCATTCCTCGTAATGGTGCTACATGCAATGCATTCTACGAGCTTGACATAACACATGCCCGAATCCCCATCATTTTTTACACAAGAATGCACACCAACTCAACATTCTAAAGGCATGGATAAACATGTGAGTTCGGACCCTCACTTGACATCTCTCCATAAATAATGAATGCACAAACACCGGTTGCTCGGCTCAATGGGAGCCAGCTTCCCTTTTAAAATAATTGGCCCAACGGCCTCAGACTTAGGTCTCACCACTTGGTCCTCGACCCAGTCAATATCACAACAAAGCACACATACCAAAAGTCTAGCCCTCATTGGTCCTCTCCCCAATTCACCCATAACTCGAATCCAAAATGGTTTTCCCATGGTTTCTCGAAATGAGAGTTTATTTCATATATCAGGTCCTTAAGCACAGTTCTTAGTCATACTTTTGAAATGGTCTTTGATTTAGTGGGCATGCTATTACCGATTCACACTTCTTATTTTAGTTTTCAAGATTCAGTTTGTTACTTAACACGCAGGTCACAAACAAGCAATTTAAGGATCTTGGTCGGTCCAATAGGACGTGTCGTCAAACAAAAACCCACTCACCTGATGCACGAACACATTTGTCACATGGGATATCCTAGAAATTCTGCTCTAGATTCTGCTTGATGACTCTTGCTTTATCTGCTTGGGGTAGCATAATAAGGTCAGTTCCACTTTTGACCACCCATCACTTAACCTACCGCATCCCTTTTTAGTGTTTAGTCTTTCCCTAGGGTTTTAGTTATACAACTCAGAAACTGGTAGCCCATCGCTTAGTCAAGTCATTCCTAAGGTAGTTTCATGGCAAATACATAAACTCATTCTATTGAGCTCCTTATTGAGAATATCATTCCCTTACCGACCGCCTAGTGATTTCATTTTCACCAAATTACCCTTTGGTCCTTCATTTAGGCAAAATTATCATTTTACCCCTTTTCTTTTAAACTCTTCCTCTTTTTACCTTAGACTTCTCTAAATCCTTCATTTGGGCACCTCAAGTTCCCTCGAGTCACCTTCTAGTACTTATCAAGCATTGGAACTTCTCTACACCATAGTTCTTATAATTACCGAAAAACCACTAAGTTTTGGAAAAATTACTATTTTTCCCTTTATAATCAAAACTTGGTTTTGGTTCTCATCAAACCTTCAAACTTCCCATTTAGGTCCTTAAACACTTAATTACTCAATTTGGGTAGATGGGCTTCTCAAAGATTTCCTTTTAGTAATAAAAAACTATATTTATGAACATAGGTCCCTAACTTTGAATTTATTGCAAATAGGTCCCTAATATTTCCAAAATAGGCAAACTCGGTCCCCAACCTTCACCAAACATTGCTAGTAGCCTCAAAACTTTATTTTTCCTTTTAGGAAGACCCCGTAAAAAACTCAATTACATTTAGATTTCCTAACATTAAAATCTTTACATTTTGGTCGCTGACCATTGACTGATATCTAAACTATCAACAAACAAAACCAAACATAGTGTAGAGGTCCCTCGGGCCTCCCTCTAGGCCATCATAAATGTATTTTGGTTGGGGTCAGTCAGAGGAGCTTCGATCAACCATGATCAAAAACTTGCATGCTAATGAGTTAGGGTCGGGTTAGAGCTTGGATCTTATAGGAGGTGGCATGTCAACCATCGAGGTGGGTGGGGTGGGAAAGCTGACTCTTCTAGGAACCTATGGCAACTTGAATGACCGTAAATGTTGGTCTATAGCTCCTTCAATTCACATTTTAGTCAGCTCGGGCATTGGACTCGTGCTTTGAAACATGGATGATTTAATTTATCCTCAAATATGACTTAAATCAGGAGAAGTTAGAGGTTATGGAAAGCTAGAGAGGGACTCATCTAATATTTCCCAGCTCACAAGTGCCATTGTGGCCATCAGAATTTGCTCCTAACGCAGTTGCTTTGTTTCTGGTCACCAGAGGTCGAGCACTGTGTGATCTCACTAATGGCGGCATCAGTGGAGTTAGGGTTGAGAGAAATGGTGATGAAAAGCTGAGGTTTTCTACTTTCCAAGGGTACCATGAACACCATTAGAGGTGGCCGGATGGTGGAGAAATCTCTTATTGTAGTCGGGTCATCGGAAAAAAGAAAAAATCAGTTGTTGGGAAAGGTTTCTAAGAAAATTCCAATAAGTGAGTGGCCCTAATTTATATGGCGGTGATCTAAACCTCCGTGGCAATCTAGCCATAAACATTTTTCCTCATTTCATAGCCTGAGGCCTTAGAAATGGATTAATTTCCTCAAGCAATGGATTTAAGTTGTCTAGGTGAATCATCTGGTAAAAATAGGGGAATTCATGTAAGTTGTCTGGGACGTGTATGCGTGCACCCAACATCCTAGCTAACTGGTTTGGCACTATAGAAAATCGGTTTCGGGCAAATCACCCCTTTCCTAACTGGTTCTCGAGAAAATAAAAATATTTAAAAAATCTACATTCATTTTCCTATTAAATTGACTCAATAACCACTTTATTTGAACTTGTTTAGGAACCTCTAAAATTCAGGGGGTCTTGGGACTCCCTCTAGCCTGAACCCAGTCCAAATAATTTCTCTCCTGGTTTTCCTTCCAATCCTCATCTTCGTGTTCCAAGGCACTACCAAATGTCTCCCAAGTTCCAATTTACCCTTGTTGGACCCTCTATTGATCCATCTCTTCCTTTCTAGTCCTGTTGAGATCCCCCATTAGCATTCTGACTCTCGGTTCATCTCTTTCTGATTAGTGAATTGGGGATTTCATGGTGTTACAGTCATCCCCTCCTTTTTAGAAGTTTTGATCTCAAAACAAGCTTTAATTAAGGCATTCGTTATTCTCAATGGATTTTAGCCTACATCCCGAGTCATAGGGGATCCTGAAATCTTTGGATACCACCACTTGCTTCTTGTCTTGGGTTTCACATACTCCCAAACCCCCTATCTATCATGTCTTTGACCTTCACTATCGGTGTTTCCTTACCAGACGACTGTCCCTTGTGCAATCACATAGGGTTATGGGTGTCTCTACATCAGAAGAGTAATTAAACACCTTTCGGACCTAGCGGGAATAATCGCTCTGATGTCTCTAGTCTCTTTACGAAACATCTTAGTTAAATTATATACCTGATTTAACCATTCCTAGCTTGGGAATGGATAGACCCTCTTTCCCATTATGGAACCCTTTCCTTAGAACTTTCCCACGTTTCAATTTTTTTGAATCTCAGCGCTTGGCATCGATCATCGACATAATCACCGACTGTTATTACAGGCCTACTTCAAGTCGATAGGAACCCATCAAGAGTTCATCTTAGGCTTCTTTGTTTAGCCCCTTCCTTCAGGTTTAGGGGTTTAAGCTCTATATATGGCTTTTATTTCCTAGATCATTTACCTTGACTAATCATTAGTCTGGGCAGGTAGATAGTTCTCCCAAGAACGTTGCCGCAAGCAACTCTTTTCGATTTGAACAGAATCTACCCTCACCCCCAGGACTTTAGTCTAAGTCGTAGATTTTGAGATGCTACACTAGTGTTCCATCTCGACTATATGTTGATTGGCCCACCACACTACGAGGTCCCTCCTTTTCATGGGTTAGGGATGGGAGAACTTGGGGAGGTAACCCAACCTAGTGCACATTGTACCCTTCATCCACCCACCCTCCCCTTTCCCATTCCTAGGAAAAGCGAGTTGTTGTAGGAGTTTGGTCATCCTTCATGTTCTGGTTTCGTTTTGCCGATTGGATCACCATCTAGTCTACACCTTTCAATGTATCTTCATTTTCTCACATAGCCACACACACCCTTTCTCTTACAGCTTCACCTTGGGGCTCTTACCTAGGTGCATGACATATAGTCGAAGTCATGCATCTCTCCTTGTACAACTTTCTTGAGTCCGAGCTTCAGTAGAATCTACATCTAGTCCTTAGTGACCCATGATTCTCCTTCTTGGACATCGTGGTTAATAGGAGGCATTTCTCATCCCTCTTAGTAGAGTCGCCATCCAATCATGGCCTCACCCTTACCTGGCATGTGGTAACACATAGGTCTCTCACCTGAGTGTCTAGGGAGGTGTGGCACTAGGTCCCACCAATCATGCACATGTAGGCGCACTTGATCTACTTGAGCTTAGCTCATCGCGGGTCTCCAATTTAAGTTGTTAGCTACAACTTGTAAGTTGGTTGGCCCCCTAAAAAGCTTCTTCTAGTTGCCCTACTCTATATGGAACATTGCTTGCTCCCTCTGGTAGCAACATAACCTTTCTTCTTTGCTCTAATTAAATTACTGTTCATGTTGTATTCTTTCATCTTTATGGCATAATAGGATTTGAACATCCAATGCGAGCCTCACTTCGAGGTCTCCCCTACAGTCTCGTACTCAACTTGACCAATCTTCCTTACTAGGCTATTATGAAGAAGAACCTTGTCGCACTTCTTGCATTATCCAGACAATCCCCATGAATCCCTTGCCTATGTTTGGTTCCCGAGCATGTCTTAGTTGGATAGGGTCCCACCTTTGGCAGGACAAACTTGATCCCCTTTCTCTTGATATTTTGTCCAAGTAATGTCATTCTTATTAGCCAAAATTCGTACCTCTTGAATTCAACGTCTAAATGTTCCTTCCTGAGGACCCCTTAGTACTATCTTGCAAGTTTTCCCACAGTCAGTATAGTTTAAGATATACTAGGGTGCTACAGATCTTGGGAAGTGGATCACATCTATCAACCATTGTCTGACCTGGTTGACGCTTGTCGACACACCACTTTATGCTCCCATCCTTCCCCTTACAAGTAGGTATGGGGCACCTCATAGAGAATTGTGGTTCTCTTGAACCCCTCTTCTCCTCTCCCAGTAGTCATTTTCATTTTTTTTTGCATGTTGCCGCACCATTCGATAGGCATTTCACCATAGTGGGTTAGTCCCCGAGGATAACATTATTCATAATGTTAAGCTATTTATCCTGGCAATCTAGGCAATTCTATTGAAACTATTTCCCGGTAATCCCATCACATTGGTGTACCATCAAGTGACACTATATGTGGTCCCTTCCTTCCTACTTGGCACTGGTGATTTGTGTTATGTATGCATTTCCCTTTTTGCATCATCCACTAGCTTTTGTCTGAACCTAGATATGGCACAATCTAGCATCATGTTGTTCCTTCCTATCTTTCTTTCTCCCTCTATCTCTATTTATGCATGGGAACGTGTCCCCTTTTGCTTGTCGACACACTGCTTTATGCTCCTATCCTTCCCCTTACAAGTAGGTATGGGGCACCTCATAGAGAATGGTGGTTCTCTTGAACCCCTCTTCTCCTCTCCCAGTACTCATTTTCATTTTTTTTTTGCATGTTGCCGCACCATTCAATAGGTATTTCACCATACTAGGTTAGTCCCCGAGGATAACATTGTTCAGAATGTTGAGCTATCCATCCTAGCAATCTTGGCAATTCTATTGAAACTATTTCCAAGTAATCCCATCCCACTAATGGACCATCGAGTGACACTATATGTGGTCCCTTCCTTCCAACTTGGCACTGGTGATTTGTGTTGTGTATGCCTTTCCCTTTTTGCATCATCAACTAGCTTTAGTCTAAACTTTAGATATGGCACAATCTAGCCTCATGTTCTTCTTTCCTATCTTTCTTTCTTCTTGTCTCTATTTTTGCATGGGAACATGTCTCCTTTTGTTTTACTAGTCTGGGTTGCCACATCTTGTTCGTGCAGTTCTGCTTAGCTTGGGGGTGGATACCCAACCCACACTTAGGATGTGGTTTGTTTTGAACTTTGGTCATGACATCTTTGTAGCTTTAAGGGTCTCCCCCTTGCCACAAGAATTGGTCCTATTGCTGGTATTATGACCATATAGCTTAGTTCCCCCTTTTCCGATGGCTTATTCCTCGTCTTACTTCTTATGCGGGGTGTCCAACTACAAGGCTCAGTTTTGCACCCCAGAATTAGTTTGTTGGTTGCACACCTCTTTGTCTCATAGTTACTCTCCTTATAGGTAGGGAGCACCCCTAGTGTCATATATAAAAGCTCAGAGTATCATGCGGAACGGATGCAAGGCGTTCCTCACCATGATCACAAAAAAGAGCTCAGAAAGGAAAGGGCT
This sequence comes from Trapa bicornis, assembly GCA_030064425.1. Classification (NCBI taxonomy): domain Eukaryota; kingdom Viridiplantae; phylum Streptophyta; class Magnoliopsida; order Myrtales; family Lythraceae; genus Trapa; species Trapa bicornis. The sequence continues at coordinate 5,670,812 of CM057759.1, forward strand.
AGAACATATTCCAATGGTAGAGTGCTACCCAGATGTATTCCTAGAAGAATTACCTAGATTACCTCTGGACCATCAACTAGAGTTCTCCATAGAAGTGATACCCAAGACACACCTTATATCACAAGCCCCCAATCGTATGGCTCCTACAAAGCTGAAGGAATTGAAGGAACAACTAGATGAGTTGCTGTAGAAGGGCTTCATACACCCTAGTCAATCTTTGTGGGGTGCACCTATCACGCCCCGACCTGGTTTGGTCGGATCCTCGTGATCAACCCGCCACTCCATTGGTTCAAGAGGGGTTTCCCCTTCTTTTAATCAAGAAGAGCTAGGCGTAAATTCAATCCGTGTCCCCTGAAATAGCATAAATCAATCTATAACAAGCTTAAAATAAACTTTAAGCATACCTAACGGAGGGTACACCTTCACGTTCTCTTTTATCTCTTTACTCATGAAAAAGAGGGTAAAGAGAGGGGTTTTGGGAGTGGATGTTGGGAGTGAGTTTTCAAAATATCTTTAATTTATCCAAACCATACCAAGGCTATCATTTTCTTTAAAAAGGATTTTCCTCCAATTCAGGTTTTCAAAACCTTTTTTTCATTTCCATATTAGGTGTGTTTTAGCTCTCTTAGCCCATCCCCTTGCATCGAGAGGCGTTTAGCAAACAAACACATGCCTTTCATCAAGAAGGGTATACACATTCACAGGTGCAGTCCGTCCACTGTACCTACTTGTAGATCAGAGCGTTTTTACTATCCACCAAGATAGAATCCCGTCCACTTCTACCCTGGGTCTGAATGGAATGTCCCAGATGCTTGACCCTCAAACTTGAATGCCACTTTGTGTCCGTATGAGGATGGAGACCTCATCCTGACCCCACCTCAATCTCATGCACAAGAAGCTGCTAGAGCTTCATGACTTATTGGCACGACAAACTACTCTTATCACCTCCATATCATCTAACAGCCCTTGGGACCCATAACTATCCCCTAGGGCATCTTGATGGTCTTGTACCACAAGTGCATGCACAAACAAGAGTTTTCATATAATAGCCATCATCTTTTGTGCCAACGGTCCAACTACCCCAACGCTCAACCAGACCTGCAACTGTTTGTGTAGGCGGTCCATCGACCCGGCCTTGACACACTACCGCTAGTCCATCGAGCACTATCGGTCCTGACTCGGTACCATGGCGAAATCACACAACCAATTTCATTAAAAAATTTTATGGCTCTTCTTAATCAAGTTTGTTTACGAGCTTCTGCTCGTGCCCACTGGCCTTAGGTACAACACGTGTTTTTTCCAAATTTGGGCATTTAGCCCCATGAGTTCAAAAATCGAGGCCCCTAGTCTATCTAAGTTGTTCTCCCATCAAGAAGGTCTCCCAAATATTTTAAGCATTGACACACAATCAGGGGAGAACACTTCTAACAAAAATTCATTTTTAACTCATCACATCAACCGGGTGTGATGACATCTCCGCTTACAACCGGTAGATGGGTTTCTCCTTCCCTCAAGGAAACTCATCATACCAACCGAGTATGATGTGAAATAATCCCAGTCACAAGTGGTTTTTCATTTCTAAAGTGCTCACTATCCAAACTGGGTATAATGTATAATTAAGCCCACTCACCCAGTGACCGTGATGCGTTCATCCCAGTCATCTTCCAAGTCCACGCTAGCCTTTCCTTGTTGCCATTAGGTCTCTCATGTCCATACATGATTTGGGTATCCTTATCAATTAATGTTTGGCATGAAAACCATCGTTTTCTCACGTATGAACAACTAGACTCAAAATTGTTGGTTTATTGCACTTAGCTCCCTAAAGTTCATTTTTCTTAACTTTAGGTCCCTAATGCTAACTTTTCCCCAAATTGAGTCCCAAGGTTTCCAATATCCCCTTTGGATCCTCAATTTAATCAAAATTGTGTAAGGGGCTCAAGTTTTCCAAATTTCCAATTTGGTCTCTAATCTTTCAAAATTACCATTTTGCCCCTACTTTCCAAAAATAGCAATTTGGCTCCAAATATTTCAACAATTAACCAATTGGTCCCCCAACATCTTTATCATTGTCAATTCGCCTTCAATTTTGAGAAATTACATGAAGGTCCCTCAATTTTTCGAAATCCCCAATTTCCCCCAAAATTTCTCCCAATTTCTCCCATTCAAATTGACCGAATTTGATTTCTTCAAATTGGCCATTCAATCAGGGTTAATTACTCCAATTGATGGTATGGATCAGTTCCTACACTTCCATAGGTTTCAATTGTGCTTTGAATTGCATGATATGAGTCTAAAACAAGCTCAAATGGAGCTTTGTTGGAAAATTGTTCGTAGAGAGAGAAAGCTTCGAAAGCTTACTATTAGAGGTGCGGTAGTTCGAGCTCTCGATCTAGGGAGGTAGCTCTAAGGTTTCTTCTAGGATCAAGAATTGCTACAATTGAAGTCCAAATGAGGGTTAATTTTATCAGTGAAATTCGACACTTTCTCTCTCTAACACTGATCGACAACAATGGAGTAGGGCTGAATTGGCTTACCTTTTAGCTCTATTGAGCCCGTGTGAGGGTCATTGGGGTGTTGGGGAGGCTTGGTTTGGCCGGAGGAGGTCTGAATTTGGCTAAATTCAGCTTAGCCAAAACAGGGCAGCTTCGGTCTATCGGAGCTGCTTCACTATTTGATTCTGTCAGTGCGTCTCTAGCAGTCCTCGGGTTGAAAGGAGGTTGCTATCAGGTAGCTGACTTCCCGGTGTCTGTAGGACTCGACCTTGCCTTTTGAGGCTAAGAAAAATGCCCAAGTTCGAGCTTTGGTTCGAGCTTCACTAGACTTTTCTGAACCTTAGAAGGCAAAGTCGAGTCCTACAAACTCTAGGGAAAGTCAACTACCTGACAACAACCTCCCTTTGACCCAAGGATCTTTGAAGAAGCATCAGAGGGATCAAACAGTGAAGCAGCTCTGTCAGTTCGAAGTTGCCCTATTTTGGTCGATTGGAATTCAACCAATTCAGACATCCTACGACTAAACCAAGCCTCACCATAGTCTCCACAACCATCACACGACCTCCACAAAGGTGAAAGGTAAGCCAATTCGGCCCTCCTCCATCGTTGTAGATCGGTTCTAGAGAGAAAGTGTTAAACCAGACCGGTTCAGGTGAACTGGACCCGAACGGGATTAAACCAGTTTAAAAACTGAGCCAGTTTATGAACTGAAACCGATATAGATATGGTATACTGGGAAATTTATGGACCCTAAGTGACCTAAGGAGTCATAAAAGTCATGAAAAAGGACTTTAGGGTGAATTGGAGATGAAAACCAAATTGGTTCAGGTGAACCGGATCCGAACCACAATTGAACCGAATTCTAAATTCATTTTTCTATGTGGCTTAAAAAATTCAAATTTGAGATTTGAGACCCATTGGATAGAAAATGAATTTAGATGAATTTAGAAATTTTTAGATTTGAAAAACTCCATTGAATGAGAGGTGAAGCGGCCATTTTAAGCTTTGAACTCGATTCGGACCGGTTCGGAATAGTGTCATCTTCTTCCTTTAGATGACAATACTGTTCACTCGTCGGAAAATCGCGCAGCGCTGGTGAAGCTGAAAAGTTTCCGACCAGGGAGTTTTAGACAATGAATGACCACCATTAAGGAGCCAATTGGACGACCAAGAACCTCTGAGCTTCCTATATAAAGACCCCTACCCATTCATCCTCTCCACACCTGAAAACTCAATTCTCTCTCAACTGCCCAATTTTCCAGTGAAGCTCAAACCAGAGCTTTGACTTGGGCACTTTTCTAAGCCAAACAAAGTGAGGTCAAGTTCTTTAGAACCGTAGAGAAGTCAGCTACACACTTGTAGTCTCTGTTTGCTCCGAGGGTCGTCGGAGAAGCGATGACGTGATGGAACAGTGAAGCAGCTCTAGTGGACCGAAGCCACCCTATTTCGACTAAACTGAAATTAGCCAATTCGAGCCCTCCTCAGGCCAAACCAAGCCCTCCATACACTTCCTCAGCCCTCCCATAACTGAATTAGAACTGAAAGGTAAGCCAATTTGGCTCCCCTCTACAATTTCTGACCGGTGCTAGAGATGAAACGATAGAATTCTGATGATGAAATTCTAACTCAATTCGGTATCAATTGATGCAATTCTTGATTTTAGGATGAACCTCAAGACGAGAGCTATCTGCCCAGATCAAAAGCTTGGACCGCCATGCCCTCGACGGTGAGTAATTGAAGCTTTCTCTCTCTACAGTTTGTTTTCTAGCAAATCTTTGTTTGAGCTTGTCCCGGCATTAAAACTTATGATTCAAAGTGATATGGAATATGATGAACATGTAGAAACTCAATTTCAACTTCAATTTCAATAATTAGAAGTGTTTGATTAGTAAATTTGATAAAATCAAATTCGGATGTGTTTAGGAAGTTAAAATTTAGGAAAATTTTGGGAAAATTGGGGATTTTTGAAAATTTGAAGGACCGAGATGCAATTTTATAAAATTGAGGGTCAATTGGGAATAATATGAATGTTAGAGGCCAATTGAGGAATTTTAGAATTTTTGGGGTAAAATTTACCATTTTTGTAAAGGAGGGGCAAAATGGTAATTTTGGAAAAGTTGGGGGACCGAATTGGAAATTTGGGAAATTAAACCCCTTTTTGTGAATTTGAATAAATTGATATCCTAAGATTAATTTTAAAAAGTTTCGGGACTCAATTTGAGGAAAAACTGAAATTAGGGACTTAAAGTTAAAGAAAAATAACTTTAGGGACCTAATTGTAGATAAATAAAAGTTTGGTTTTCTCATTCATTTGGAATGAATGAAGGTTATTTGGTCGAGGGATAATGAACTGAGATGTTCATATCTTGTAGGAACACCAGTAAGGACAAGCAAGAGTGAATACAAAAAGGCGGTTTAGTGGAATTCACTACATTAACGGGTAAGTGGGATTTTATATCATAACCGGTTGGGAATGATAAATACCTCAAAATGAAAACCCACTATTTATTAGTATTTTAAACATCATAACTTAGAGAAGTGATGTGAAAATCACGCGAAAAAACTATTTAACGGTTGTAAGTAGATCATACCCGGTTGGTATGATGAAACTTTCTTGAAGGAAGTGGAAAACCCATTCATCGATTATGAGTGGAGATGTCCTCATACTCGGTTGGTATGATGGATAGTTGAAATTATATTTTTTGTCAGAAGTGCTCTCCTCTGGCTGTGTGTGAATGCTTAAACGATTTGGGAGACCTTCTTGATGGGAGCTCGAATAGCTCCTATAGGTCGGAGGCCTCGATTTTTGGAACATAGGGGCTATTATGCCTGGTTTTAAAAATCTCGAACAAGTCGGCCATAGGCCAGTGGGCATGAGCAGGAGCTTGTAAACAAACATGAGATATGCACCATAAAACTTTAATAAATGAATTGTTTGGCCATGGTACTAAGACAGGACCGACATATTCAGTCAACTAGTGGCAGTCCGACATGACAGGTCGATGGACTAGTCAAGACAAATAGCTGCAGGTTGAGTTGAGGGTCGGGGCCGTTGGACCAGTAGCACCACAGATTATATGGCATGATAAGAAAATACTGATTGTGCATGCACTGTGATTACGGGACCATCAAGATGCCCAAGAGGGGTAGTGATGCATCCTAAGGGCCCTGAACGACCTGGTGGGTATAAGGGCAATTCGTCATACTAGGTGATCATGCAAAATTTGGAGTAGCATCAAGTGCATGAGACTGGGGTGGGGACAGGATGTGGTCTCTGTTCTCATACGGACATGGAGAATCGTTACGGGATTAAGGGTCGGATGTCGCGAACATCCACTCATTCTTAGGGTAGAAGTGGACGTGCTTCTATCTAGGTGGCCGATAAAGTTGCTCTGATGCCACAAGTGGGTTTAGTGGACGTACTAACCTGTGAATGTGTGTTTGACCTTCATGATGAAGGAGAGGAGCCAAGAAAACTAGGAATGGCTCTACTCAACACCTTGTCCTCGTAGGAAGACAACCCTAGAAGCTTCCCAAATGTCTAAGGCATGGTAGGAATCTTAAAAGACCAAATGGGAAAGTTTCCTTAAGAATGGTTCTAGGACCTATTGAGGGCACAACTCTAAGTATAAAGGAAGTCAAGCGTGAAGCTATAAACGCCAGTAAAGGGTGTATAACCTTGCCTAGGACGATGCTTATCAAGAACCCCATAGCTCCCTATTTATTTTGTGACCACTTTTTGTTATAGGGCTAAAACCACTAACATATTGTACTCCTCAATTAATAAAGTACTCAAAATTCCAAAAATATCCTATCTCTCGATGAAGTGATCTTGCTAGGAAGACGGTCCCAAGAATAGTAAACAAATGAACCCCTTCACCATTAAAATTAGGGAGAATCCAATCCCAATTAAGTAAGCTGAATGAGGGAATCAAGGAATATAAGAGGACTCCTAGAGTGACCATTTGGCAAAGAATACTTAACAAGAAAACTCTCAAGGTGATCACACTCAAGGACGGCAAAGCACCAAACTACCAGTAACCCTAGAAAGGCCCCACAATACCCGAAGGAAAGGAGGAACCACAATGGTCCATACAAGGGAATAACCTATTAAAAGTGTGAACAATATGGACATTACGTGAAGAAGTACCCAACCCTACTAAGGACAAGTACCAAACATGTCATAAGTGCAAGGGAATAGGACAGGTAAAGAAGGATTGTTCCACACCTCATAGATGTAGGGCAATACCTCCTCAAAGGTCATGAAAGACAAAAAGGACTAGTGACCAAAACTATGGAGTAGGTTAAGTAAGCTATTCACAAGGAGGACAAGAAATAGCGAGGTAAAGGAAGGAAATTCTAACTTCTTCTTAAGAAGGTCAACCGTAGAAGAATACCACAAGAATAGAGGTAAGTTATATGGGAGGTACGCCTAGAACCCACAGTTTATGAACTAGAACCAATAGGGAGATGGTAAACCGGGGAATTTATGGACCCTCATTGACCTAAGGAGTCATAAAAGTCATGAAAAAGGACTTTAGGGTGAATTGGAGATGAAAACCAAATTGGTTCAGGTGAACCGGATCCTAACTAGATTGAACCGATTTGGACCAGTTTGAATGACTATTGAACTAAATTATAAATTCATTTTTCTAGGTGGCTTAAAAAAAATCAAATTTGAGATTTGAGGCCACCATTGGATAGAAAATAAATTTAGAAATTTTTATATTTGAAAAACTCAATCAAATGGGGGGGGGTGAACCGATCGGTTTAAGCCATGAACCCATTTCAGACCGGTCCAGTCCGGTTCGAAATAGTGTCATCTTCTTCCTTCAAATGATAGCACTGTTCACTCGTCGGAAAATTGCGCAGCACCAGCAAAGCTGAAAAGTATTCGACCAGAGAGTTTCAGGCAATGAATGAAGACCATTAATGCGCCAATTGGATGGCCAAGAAGTCCCTAGGCTTCCTATATAAAGACCTCATCCTCATTCATCCTCTCCACACCTGAAAACTCCATCCTCTCTCAACTGCTCCATTTTCAAGTGAAGCTCAATCCAAAGCTCCGACTTGGGCACTTTTCTAAGCCAAACAAAGTGAGGTCAGGTTCTTTAGAACTGGGGAGAAGTCAGCTTCCAGTCTGTAGACGCCGTTTTCTCCAAGGGTCACCGGAGAAGCGTCGGCGTGATGGAATAGTGAAGCAGCTCTGGCGGACCAAAGCTGCCCTATTTCGGCCGAGCTGAAATAGGCTAATTTGAGTCCTTCTCAAGCCAAACCAAGCCCTCCCACGGCCAAATTAGGACTGAAAGGTAAGCCAATTCAGCTCCCCTCTACAATTTCCAACCGGTGTTGGAGAGAGAACCGGTAGAATTTCAATGATGAAATTCTAACTCAATTCGGCATCAATTGATGCAATTCTTGATTTTAGGATAAACCTCAAGATGAGAGCTATCTGTCCAAATTGAAAGCTCAGACTATCATGCCCCCGACAATGAGTAATTGAAGCTTTTTCTCTCTATAGTTTGTTTTCTGGCGAAGCTCCATTTGAGCTCCTCCCAGCGTTAAAACTTACTATTCAAAGTGCTATGGAATCTTATGAACATGTATAAAGTCTATTTCAACTTAAATTTCAACAATTAGAACTGTTTGATCAATTAATTTGATGAAATCAAATTCGGTTGTGTTTAAGAAGTTGAAATTGGGGAAAATTTGAGGATTTTTGAAAATTTGATAGTCTGAGATGTAATTTTATAAAATTGAGGGTCAATTGGGCATAATATGAATGTTAGAGGGCAAATAGAGGAATTTTAGAATTTTTGGGGTAAATTTTACCATTTTTGTAAAGCAAGGGCAAAATGCTAATTTTGGAAAAGTTAGTGGACCAAATTGGAAATTTGGGAAATTAAACCCTTTTTTGTGAATTTGAATAAATTGATGTCCTAAGATAAATTTTAAAAAGTTTTGGGACTCAATTTGAGGAAAAACTGGAATTAGGGACTTAGAGTTAAAGAAAAATAACTTTAGGGACCTAATTTCAAATAAATAAAAGTTTTATTTTCTCATTCATTTGGAATGAATGAAGGCTATTAGGCCGAGGGATAATGAACTAAGATGTTCATATCGTGTAAGAACACGAGGTACCGGGAACACCGGCAAGGAAATGTCCCTTGAATAAAAAGAAATAGTCTAGTGGAATTCACTACATTAATGGTTGAGTTAAGGGTTAGGGTCTTTGGACTAGTGGCACCATAGATTATTTGGCATGATAAGAAAATACATATTGTGCATGCACTATGATTATAGGACCATCAAGATGCCCAAGAGGGTTAGTTATGCGTCCTAAGGGCCCTGGATGACCTGGTGGGTATAAGGGCAGTTCGTCATACTAGGTGACCATGCGAAAGTTGGAGTAGCATCAAGCACATGAGACTGGGGTGGGGACAGGATGAGGTCTCTATCCTCATACGAACATGTAGAATCGTTACGGGATTGAGGGTTGGATGTCACAAACGTCCACTCATTCTCGGGGTAGAAGTGGACATGCTTCTATCTAGGTGGCCGGTAAAGTTGCTCCAACGCCACAAGTGGGTTTAGTGGACATACTATCCTACGAATGTGTGTTTGACCTTCATGATGAAGAATGTGTGTTGGGTGATGACACACCGTGATTAATAAGAAATGGTGGTAAAACCCGAGATTTGAAATGAAAGGACTTTTGAAATAGAGTCTGGCACACTCCAATACAAATATTTTTCCTAAAGGTTAAAAGTTTTGAAAACCCATTCACTGAGTAGTCATACTCACCCCCTCCCTTACATCCCTTTTAGGAAATCTCGTAAAGCCTACCCTTAAATACCATCAATTAAGACGCATGTGAGACAAGTATGATAAATTTAAAATATTATGCAGTTTTGATTTATGTTATTCTAGAAAAAGGTGCAGGTTTAAAGGATGCCTTACTCTTTATAGTCTATAATAAGAGGAAACCCTTTAATAAACCGGGAGAGTGGTGGGTTGATCACGGGGATCCGACCAAACCAGGTCAGGGCGTGATAGATATTCTAAAAATTAAAAATTTCTACATTCGTCTAAATTAATTCTCTATCTAATGGTGGCTTCAATTCCCCAATTTGAATATTTTAAACAACCTAAAAAATGAATTTATCAACCAGATCAATGATGGTTCAAATTAGTTCAAACCAGTTGAGGTCATGTTACCCTGAACCGGTAAGATTTTCTCTTCTAATTTGTCCCAAAGTCCTTTTCCATGATTTTTATGACTCTTTAGGTCACTCAGGATTTGTAAATTTCCCATTTTGCCCTTTCTCTATTGGTTTAGGTTCATTAACCGGTTCGGTTTTCGCTCTTGAGTTGTCTGGTTCTTTCCCCGATTTTCTTAACTTTAAGGGACGAAGTTTACATCTCTCCCCTCCTTTTAGAAGTTTTGTCCCTAAAACTAAATTAGCATCATTTCCCTCAAGAATAATTTTTCTTGATGTCCACTTGTAGTTTGCTTTACATGCTAACACTTCGATTGTTATTTCACTTAGCCCCTTTTATAACACGCACCTAAGAAATTTCTTTTCATTTCCATTGTTTACTCATTCCATGGAGTATATCATAACTAGACATGTCTTACCCACTATCCCAAAGGAACATCCTTAGGTTCACTTCTTCCTTTACTTAGGGCAAGTCTCTTCCTCTTGAGAGTTCTTATCCAGGATTTCAGGATTGGAAGTTCCAAAATGCCCAATTGTTCACGTGTCTAATTATTCTCTTAATCATTGAAACCCTTAGCTCGATGTTCTTTTGAGCATTATTTTCATGAGTTTCAATGTTATCACCCATTCGTCCTATTTCGACGCTTCTCTTATCCGTTGTTTATTACAACTTCGGTCCCAATTTAATATTTGACCTTGTCATGCTTAACTAGCTGACCCTTCCTTACTTGAGTCATATTTTTCCTTGGGGCTATTGGGCTTACATGTCCCTTACAGCACGACATGCTCTAGAACTTGTCTTTGGCCATTTAAAATACTTCCTTAATGGTTGTTCTCAACCTTCTAACCTTTTGTAAATTGTATAACTTCACCCATCTTTTCGTCTGGAAGTATTTCTTGACTACCTTTACCATTATCCAATCATCCATCTTGCCTTTGACGTCATGTCTTACATAACCGTGTTAGTTTTCCTTACCTACTCATCCTTTCCCAACTTCTTTATTGGGTCTTCCCAGTTCCAATCATTGGGTTTCCCGATGACTTACCAACTCGTTGGGATTCTTCCCTTCTTATGTCCTTCCTCATTTCCAGTGGTGTCATTACCTTAAGGACTTTCCCTTTTTCTTAATCCATTCTTACTCACTTGTGACCATTTCACAATTCTTTATTTCGATTTAATCCATTTTGGTATATGTGTCGATTTCTTTGTTTGGGGAAGTTCCCCTTTTTACGGTTTTATTCTCTACTATGTCCCTCATATTAGAGACTTCCACCTTAGGAGCCACATGCTCAACCTTCTTACCATTCCTTAAAGGTTTCTTTCTTCATTTCTTCACACCCCTTTCTATATTGGGGCATTTTCCCACTTTGAATCCTTCTTCATCTAAAAATTTTCATTTCATCCCTTATTCCTTACTTGAGAAACTTTGAGTATCGGTTTTATTCTGTGTACTCTACACTATGCCTAGCCATCCACTCTTTAGGCTCCATCATTTGAGCGTGGACCACAACCAATCTTGGTGTCAGTGGTCATTTACTTTAATCACTTCTTAACTGGAAAATTGACTACTCCAATGTTTCTTAGATGTGCTTTCCTCTGTTTCCTTTTTATGGGCAGTTCATGCCTTTCTTACTCGTACGACATATTTTGATGCTATCTTCCTACTTACCCGCTACTTGGGTTTAACTTACTCCATCCTTCCATCTCAACCTGCATATCATTTATGAGCTTATCTTCTTTTCCACTTCTATTGGTTCCATTACCTCTTAGTTGGGACACATATGTCTTTCCAAGGTTTCCTTCCTTGGTAGGATTTATACTATTTTCTTCAAGAATTCTCTTCTTGTTTGCCATTGAGAACATATAACCTTAAATGACATCCTTTGATGCCATCCTCTCCTGCTAATACTTACTCTTGAAACCTTTCATGCACATCCTTTGTACCCCATCCTCATTCTCACTTGTATCTCAGCACATATCTATTTCTTTTAGGGAGAGCTCACATCCTCATTGTTTCAAGATCTATTAATCATCCTATGAAAGGCTTACTTAACCTTCTCATAGCTTTTGGTCATTAATTTTCACGCCCCAACCCGGTTTGGTCAGATCCCCATGATCAACCCACCACTCTCTTGGTTCAAGAGGGGTTTACCCCTTCTTTTATCCAAGAGAAGCCAAGTGAAATCTCAACCTTGTTCCCTAGAATAACATATATCAATAAAAATGCAAGCTCAAGATAATTAAGGATACCTGACAAAGGATAAGGTTTGGTGCTATCTCTAGCCATTTCTCAATTTCCTGAAAAGGGATAAAAAGGGTGGGTGAGTTTCTACATCCGTCGACCTAGCCCTGACGCATTGTTGCCAGTCCATCAAGTATGCCAGTCTTGTCCTGGTACCATAGCAAAATCACATAACCATTTCATTAAGAGTTTTCATGGCTTTCATATCTCATGTTTGCTTACGAGCTCCTGCTCATGCCCACTCACCTTGGGCCCACTATACGTGATTTTCCAAAACCGGGCATTTAGCCCCCACTAGTTCAAAAACTAAGGCCTCTAGCCTATCTGAGCTAATCTAGCTCCCATTAAGAAGGTCTCCCAAAGAGTTTAAGTATTGGCACATAGTCAAGGGAGAACACTTCGGATAAAAATATAATTTTCACTTTATCACACCAACTGGGCGTGATGATACCTTCGCTTACAACCGGCAAGTAGGTTTCTCCTTCCTTCAAGAAAGTCCATCATACCAACCGGGTATGATTTCATCTACTTACAACATATAAGTAGGTGTTAACTTCATTTGCCCATCACCCCAACCGGGCAAGTTGTCAAAATTCCACTTACAAGTGGTTTTTGTTTCTAAAGTGCTCATCATCCCAACTGGTTATGATGTACATAAGCCCACTCTCCTGATAACTGAAGTGTATCCTTCTCCAGTTGGTTTTGTCTTCCACGCTAGCTTATCCTCATTGGCATTTCAGTCTCTCATGTTCCTACACAATTTGGGCCCCTTATCTATTAGAGTTTGGCATAGCCTTTATTTCTCACATATGTGTGACTAGGCTCAAAATTGTTAGTTAATTACACTTAGGTCCCTAAAGTTCCTTTTCCTTGACTTTAGGTCCCTAGTGCTAACCTTTCCCCAAATTGAGTCCCGAAACTTCCAAAAATTCATTTTGGGTCCTTAATTTACTCAAAATTGTTTAAGGGGCTCAAACTTTACAAATTTCAAACTTGGTCCCCAAATTACACTACCTCTACCCTGAGTTTGAGTGGACATCAATAATCCAACCCTCAAACCCTAACCATGTCTGCTTGGTGGGTCGAGACCTCATTTCCCCTCCGGCCTTGGTCTCGAGACCTCCTTTCCCCTCCGACCTCAATCTCAAGATCTCCTTTCCCATTCGGCCTCGGTCTCAGTGCTTCATCATGTCCACTTTGTGGGATGAGACCTCATTTCTCCTCTGGCCTCAATCTCAGTGCACAAGAAGCTATCAAAGCTTCTCGACATACTTGATGCCAAACTGCCCTTATACTTGGGTCGTCCAACAGCCCTTAGGACCCATCGACTACCCCTCTTTGGCATCTAGATGCTCCTAAAATCCTCATGCATGCATAACAACAATTTTGAATCATTAACCATGATTTTTGGTGCCAACGGTCCAACGGCCACAACACTCGACCTAGCCTGCAGCTATTTGCCTTCATCGACCCATCAACCTGGTCTGGGTGCACTGCCACTGGCCCATCAAGCATTGTCAATCCTATCTTGGCCCCATGGCAAGTCACACACATTTTCCAATTTAATGAGAGTTTTCATGGTTCTTATAATTCATGTTTGTCTACGAGTCCAAGCCATGCACACTCGCCTTAGGCCCACTTCATGAGTTTTCCAAAACTAGGCTCCCGGCCCTATCATTTTCAAATCCGAGGCCTCAAGCCTATTGGTGCAATTCTAGCTCACATTAGGAATGTCTCCCTAAAGTTTAAGCAGTTTAACATAGTCAAGGGAAACCATTTCTCGAAAAATGATTTTTAAACGTAAAAAAACGGTTCTCAACACCCCAACCCGGTACGATGCCGAAAATCTCACTCACCCGATACTGTGACGCATTCGTCCCGGCTAGATTTCCAATCTTCAATGTGCTCCTTAGCACTCATCCTCGTATGACTTGTGCATACATGGTTCGAGCATTCGCATCAGGATGGTTTGACATAAAAGTCATCTTACTTCCATATATTTGCATATAGGTCCTTGATTTATGTCTTATTGCGATTAGGTCCCTAAAGTGCATAAATTTTGACTTTAGGTCCCTAGTACTCAACTTATTTTTAATTAAGTCCCTAGGACCTCCAATTTTCCTCACGGATCCTTAAATTTTCCAAAATTACTAATTAGTTCTCAAATTTCCCAAAATTGCCAATTGGACCTTAACTTCCAAAAAATTACCAATTGGTCCTTTAACTTTAAAAAATTTTCCAATTAGCCCTCCATTTCATCCAATTGCCCAATTGGGCACCAATTGGAAGTTAATTTCATTAAAATGCCCCAAATTTCCTTAAATTGCAATTCAGACCCTAATTTTCCAAAAATCCCCAAATTGCCCAATTTTCTCAAAATTGCAATTTGCTTCTCGAATCTCAATTATGTTCAATTGATCACCCAAACTTGGTTAATTGTCTCTATTTGTGAACTAAATCATGTTCCATATGTCTCCCTCGACATTTTCCGCTTTGAACCGCTCGACTTTCCTTGGAAATGAGCTCAAACGGAGCTTTATCGAAAATTTTAGTATAGAGAGAAAAGGCTTTGATATTTTACCAGTGAAGGTTCGGTAACTATGGCTCTTACTTTCTCTAAACTACTCTCATCCCAGGGATCCTCCCTAAATCAAACCTCACCTCAATTGGTTGCATGAGCAGTGTGAATTTCTTATATTCAGTTTTTGCATAAATGCACCGTGAATAGTATTTTTCAACGAAGGGGAGGCAAAGGGCTTACCGTACTAGCTCAGGGGAAAGTCAGGGCACATCTAGGTGGAGTTAGGGGCTTGGTTTTGTCAAAATTGTCCTAGGGATGGCTCAAGTTGAGATCGAGCAGCTCGGGCTGCTAATAGCTGAGGAGCAGTGTTACTGTTTGAGCTTCCTCACTCCTCCTCAGTGGTCTTCGGGCTAAAGAGAGGGTGCATCTATCTAGAGGACTTCTTCCCAATTCTAATGGTACCAAATGTAGCTTTAGAGATAGAGAAAAGCCCCGATTTCAGAGCTCTGGTTTGCTGCTCACCAGAAAATTATGCAGTTAACCTTCTTCGGTCGATTGTGGGATACTAAGAACAAATGGAGGAGTGCTCTTTATATATGGAGTTCAGAAATTGTTCACGCTACCAGCCAATGTGAGACTCGACCACCGGCGACCTAACTGGAGAGATTTTTTAGTCACCAGAAACTCTAGCTTTTATAGCCTCTCTCTCTTCTTTGTTCTCTCTGTCAGCGGCTAGAGGTTGAAGATGATTAAATGGTAGGTATGCCATGTGGCACGCTATGATTGTCTAATTTTTCTAACGTAAAGGTCCAACTTAGCCATCATGCTAGTCGTTGACCGGTTGACCAGACATGTGGCAACTTCTCATTGATTACTTGTGTCTGCATGGCAAGCTGACCGATCATCCATTAATCGTTGACTGGACACATGGCAGCCTCCCATTGGCTGCTCATGCTTGCATGGCTGCTGACTAGTGTCGTTGATCATTGACCACTTCAGACCCAATTTGACCGGTTTTCTAAAATTTAAAATTTTCTAAATTCATCTAAATTCATTTTATATCTAATGGTGGCCTCAATTTCCCAAATTGACATTTTTAAGCCACCTAGAAAAATGAATTATTGAACTGATTCACTATGGTTCAACCTAGTTCAGATCCAGTTCACCCTGAACCAGTGCAATTCTCCCATCCAATTCACTTCATGGTTCTTCCCCATGATTATTGTGAATTTTTTGTCACTTGGGATTTTCCAATTTCCTATTTTAACCCTTTTTATCATTTTTTATTTTATTTTTTGGCTCGGTTTTCTCAAAACTGCCAGTTCTTTCCCCGGTTTACTTGGTCAGGGGGACTGGTTTCACAACTGCCCCCTCACCACTGGAAGCAAGTTAGACCACCCCTAGTGAGTGGGTTTAGCATCATGCCCGATTGGACTGATGAGCACATTACTCTCGCATTCAAAATTCAGTCTTTTAGTACTGCCCTCCCTCACTATTTGAACAAGCTTAAAACTTTTGGGAGGTGGTCCTAATATTGCATGGAACATGTAAGGGTCGGGTAATACCATTTGAGTGGGCCCATACTAATAGCACGGGTATAGGCCCGTGGACAAGATAAGGTCTATGTGCTTGAAAACTCTCATAAGAATCGGTGAATTGGTTACAGTGTCGAAGCCAGACAAACAAACTCTTTGGGTTAGTAGCTGCTGAGCCAAAGCTGAGTCAAAGGACTCGTTGGGCTAGTAGTTACAAAGTCAAAGCTGGATTGTTGGGTTCGTTGGGCCAAGTATCACCAAAGACGATGACTACAACTAATGAAAATTGTTAATTCTGCATGCATGAGATGCAGAACCATCAAGACGCCTAGTATGGGGTAGTGGTAGTTCCAAGGGTTGTTGAAAAACCTAGGGAGCACATGGGCGATCCATTGTCCATTATGTCAAGAAGCTCTAGGAGCTTGATGCACACTGAGACCGAGGTTGAAGGGGGAAGAGGTCTCGTCCCACATTGCAGATATAAAGTATGGCTCAGATCTAAGGATTGGATGACTGATGTCCACTTAGACTCAAGGTAGAAGTTATAAACTTCTATGAGGGTGGACAGTAAAGGCACTCTGGTCCACAAGTAGTACCATTGGGGACAGGACTGTGAATGTGTGATCTCTTTTTATGATAAAAAGCATGTGTTATTATGTGCCAACCCTATGAGGGGTAAATAATGGAACACTATGGATAAATGGAAAGCTAGAACATGTCTACTTGTAAGATTCCCACTCACTGAGTTTTAAGACTCACCCCATCTCCTTAATAATTTTTTAGGAAAGAGAAGATCATCCAAGGACTTCCCTCGCCAAGCCTCGAAACATAGGTATGGTTTACACTATCAATTTTGTATAATGTTATTCCAGGGAACACGGCATATAATACACTTGACTCTTCATGATATCGAGGAGGAGCAACTACTCGAGGTCAAGGAGAGTGGTGGATTGATCATGGGGTTCCAACCAAACCAGGTCGGGGTGTGATAGTTTAATTAATTAGAATGGGTATAGCCCAAAATGCGGCTAGAGCTATGGGCTTAAAAGTAAACCCAATCTTCTTTGTTCTTGAAATGCCAAAAATAAATGGGGTTAAAGGTTAGAAATTTATGCCAATGCCAATGAAATTGCCATTAAAATCATAATTTTGCATTTATGATGGATCCAATCAAAAATTGATTCCAAATAGGATCTATTAGACATTTCGACTATTTGTACTCCCATGAATCTAAATAAAAATCTTTTGAAGATACATCAAGAGTTCCTTAATTCATGAGGACAAGTGTTTCTGTCAACATAGCCTAATTTATTCCTACAATCAAACCAAAGAGAATTCATTGGATTTCCAAATATTCAAATGGAGAAATGGATGGCACTCATTCTCTATTTTCCAAAGGAGTCCCAGTCATAGGAACTAATGCTTCCAAGAAGAACAATTAGGGAGAAAAGATGATTACTTGGTATTCCTTTTTGTTAAGAAAACCATTACTAAAAAAATTCATTCCTTGGTCATTAGGATAAGCATGCCCCATTCTATCAAAATAGGATAATTATTCGGTGAAAGGAAAAGGCAAAAGGAAACCAAGTCCCATCACTTTAATGAAATTAATGATACACCTTAAAATTGAGACTAGAGAATTCAGGTTCCTTCTTATAATTTATATGAGTGAAAGCTAAGCGTAACTATTATAATTATCCGTATATATGAGGATTATTAGTAGGGATTAAAGAAAGTACCCGATCAATCGAAAAAATATCTCCCAGTAAGTGGTTCATTAAATTTTATCATAAAGTTGTGAGAGTTCCCATATGGAAAAATAATGCAAATTTTTTTAAGACAAGGTATATATATTCCTGGTTTCCAGAAAAGTGGCCTAGTGTAACAAAAATTTCAAAAAAGAATTGTTCATTTCAATAATTTCCCTAGCTAGAACTTTATTACTAGGGAGGAACCCAAACTTACTATGATTTACCTTAGGGAAAAAATGAAAGGCATGCTCTATTCTAATCTGAGCTCCAAAGGACTAAAAGCTAGGAAGTTTTAGGATTGAACCTTGATTGGAGATAGTTGGAACCCAAATGATCAGATAATGGGTATGGAAAGAAGTTCAATATGCCATATCGTCAGAGTTGGGAGTTGGCGTAGATGGTAACTCATGCTCCATCAGTCATAAGAATTAGTGGTTATAGACTTAGGTTAGAAGAGGGAAAGAGAGGGGAATGTCTAGAAACCAACCTAAGCATTCAAAATGATCAAATAGCAACAACTCTATGCCACTAGAGGTGGGATCATACCCTCGATGGAGAGGGGGACTCGCTCCTCAATAGGTTAGTCATTTAGTAGAAGGAATAAGTTTAGAAGAATGTAGATGATTAAGATGGGTTCCTGCTATGATGATGTTGTTAGTTAGGGAGAGAACATACAAGTTGCATTTCACAAAGCATATGGGTCTTCAGTCAGGAGTGATTGAGTGTCTAGTTGTGTCACGCCCCGACCCGGTTTGGTTGGAACCCCATGAGCAACCCACCATTCCCTTTGGTCTAAGAAAGGTTACCCCTTCTCCTAGACTATTAGGAGTCAGGCGTACTTCTAACATGTTTTCATGGAATAACATTACACAAAACTTGAGTAATTCAAGGATTTTAGGAAAAACTGAATAAAGGTTCAACTTCAAGAAAGTCTCTAAGAGTTTATCACCTTTCCTAAAAAGGGGAAAAAGGAAGAGGGTGAGTTTCCACAACTAAGTGAGAGAGTGTTGGGAGTGAGTTTTCAAAATAGTTATCAAAATCATTTAACACATCATTCTTTAAAGCCTTTTATCCTTCTCACTTATTATGTGTGTTTTAGCTCTTTTTAGCACTTCCCCTTGCTCGGGAGATGTTTAGCAAACAAACATATGCCCTTTCTCATAAAAAGTACACACATTCGTAGGACAGTCCCAGGCTGCACCCACTTGGGGATCAAAGTGACTTTGATGTCCACCATGATAGAAGTCCGACCACTTCTACACTGAGTCTGAGTGATGCCCCAGGAGCCCAACCCTCAGACCAGAAATTACTTCATGTCCGAAAAAGAATGGAGACCTCATTCAGCCCACTCACCCCGGTCTCATGTGCAAGAAGCTCCGACTTGCTTCAAGACTAACTAGTTTGACAAACCTGCCCTTATCGCAACCAGGTTATCCAGCGGCCCTTGGAACCCATCACTACCCCTCATGAGCATCTCGATGGTCCTGAATTAGAGTTCATGCACAAACAATAGTTTTCACAAATTAGCCATCATTTTTTGTGCTGATAGTCCAACGGCCCCAACACTCGACTTGGCGTGTAGTTGTTTGCCTAATCGGTCTGTCAACCTAGTCCTGACACACTGCAATAGCCCATTGAGCCATGTGAGTCCTAACTTGGTGTAATGGTGAGTCACACAAAATTTCCAGTTTAATGAGAGTTTTGATGGCTCTTTTACTCATGTTTGTCTATGAGCTCTAGCCCGTATCCACTAGCCTTGGGCCCACTTCACGAGTTTTTCAAAATTTGGGCCTTGAGCCCTATAAGTTCAAAATCAAGCCCCCCGACCTATTGGAGATGTTTCAGCTCTCATCAGAAAAGTGTCACAAATATTTTAAGCATTGGCACATAGTTAGGAGAGATCATTTCTGAAAAAAATACTTTTTAAGATCCAAAAAGGCACTTATCATACCAATCTGATATGATGTATAAATAGGCCCACTCACAACCGACAAGTGGTTTTTCACTTTAAAATGTGCTCATCACACCAACTAGGTATGATGGTGGAAGTTCCCACTCACAAACTGTAAGTAGTTTTTTAACTTTAAAATGATGCTCATCACCCCAACCAGGAATGATGTAAAAAAGGTCTCACTCACCCGACAACTGTGACACATTCGTCCCAATCAGTTATACAATTCCAAATCTTTCTCCCTTTGCTTATGTTCTGATCCCAAGTGTCCCTATACGGTTTGGGTATCTTTATCAAGGAGGGTTTGGCATGAAAGCCTTTTTATTCTCACGTTTTGGCAACTAGGCCCTTGATTTCTTAGTTTTATTGCATTTAAGTCCCTAAAGTTCATACTCTTTGACTTTAGGTCCTTAGTGCTCATTTATTCACAATTAAGTCCCATGAATATCCAATATCCTCCTTGAGTCCTTAAATTTTTCTCAGAAGTATAAGTGGGACTCCATTTTTGTTAATTTTCAATTGGTCCCCAACTTTTCCAAAATTAGCGATTTGCCCCTAACTTTTCCACATGGCCAAATTGGTCCCAATTATTTTTAAAAATGGCCAATTGGTCCTCCAACATCTTACATTTTACCAATTGACCTTCAATTTTGAAAAATTGCACAAAGGTCCTTCAATTTTTTGAAATCCCCAATTTCACACTTTTCATTGATGTGAATCTGATCATATCAAATTGACCATTCAATTCATGTTAATTATCCTTTATCATAGTGCTAATCGATTTCCTCACCTCCATACAATCAGACCAAGCTTTGAATCACCATTTTTGGGTCCGAAACGAGCTCAAATGAAGCTTCGCCGGAAAACTAAAGGTAGAGAGAGCTCCGAGAACTTACCGTCGGAGGTGTAGTGGTTTAAGCTCTTGATTTGGGAAGGTATCTCCCATCCTTAGGGTCCTTCTAGGATCAAGAATTGCTACCATTCATGTTAGGATCAATGGGAATTTGGTTAGTGAAATTTGGCACTTTCTCTCTGTAGAATTGAACTACTCCGATGAAAGGAAGCTGAATTGACTTACCTTTTCCCTCTAGAGAGGTTGTGTAACGGTTGTGGGAGCTGAGGGATGGCTCAATTTGGCTGCAGGAGGTCCAAATTGGCTGAATTGGAGTCATGCAAAATGGGCAGCGTCGGGACTGACAAAGCTGCTTTACTATTTGGTCTTGCTAGTGCTTCTCCGACGATCCTCATGTCGAGTGGAGGTTGTGGATAGGTTACTGACTTCCACCGAAGTCTGCAGGACCTAAATTTGCCTTCTAAGGATGGGAGAAATGCCCAAGTTGAAGCTCTAGTTTGCACTTCACCGAAAAACTTAGCACTTCTTCTCTAGAGGAGGTTTAAGGTGTGTAGATGAGAAATGGGTAGGATCTCTTTATATAGGGAGCTCGGGGACACTCACACTATCAGTTTCCATATTGGTCAAGCTTATCCTCATTAGAAAATGCATGAATTAGATGGAATATTCCCTCATTGGAAAAGGAAAGTCTATGCCTCCATGATCAGTTCTATCATTCTAAGGAAGACAAAGACACTATTCATCTATCTAGTGGTGGCCTCAATTCTCCAAATTGACATTTTTAAGCCATCTAGAAAAAGGGAATTATTGAATTTGGTTCACCATGGTTCAACCTGGTTCAATCTAGTTCAGGTCCGATTCACCCTGAACCGATTTGGTTTTCCCATCCAATTTACTTCATGGTTCTTTCCCATGATTTTTATGACTTCATGATCACTTGGGATTTTCCAATTTTCCATTTTAACCCTTCTTTACCATTTTTGGTTCACTTAATAGCTCAGTTTTCTCATGAGATTTGTCGATTCATTTTCCGGTTTCCTTGATCCGAGAGGACGGGTTTCACAACTCTCCCCTCCTTTTAGGAGTTTTGTCCCCAAAACTTAATTATGCACCCTTTCCATTGGGAATTAGTTATCTTGACTTCATCTGGGGTTCACTTCGGTATATTACCACATTGGTTTACCCCTTTCACTTAGTCTCCTAGGCACCATGCTGAAGGGATTTCCTTTCCCTTCCATCATTCACTTACTCCATGGAACTTATTATCATTGGCTCATCTTACCCCCATGTCCAATGTCATTTCTTTGCTATAAATCCTCATGCCACTTAGGGTAAGACCCTTTCTCTTGAGGGTTTTTATCTAGATCACTAGGTTGGGAGTTCCATAACGTATGGTTGTCCTTGTGTCTATTTATTCCCTTGATCATTGTAACTCCATAGCACGACGTCCTTTCGAGCTTTTCATACTTCTTTCCACAAGTTTTGATGTTATCCCCTTTTTGTCCTATATTGGTCCTTCCTCCATCCCTTGTTTATTACAACTCCAGTCCAAATTTTATATTTGACATTGTCATGCTTAACTATTTGACTTTTTCTTACTTGGATCACATTTTTCCTGGGACAGTTGGACCTACATGTCCCTTACAGCATGTCATGTTATAGAACTTGTCTTTGTCCATTATAATTTTAGAACATTTCCTTGATGGTTGTTCTTGACTTTCCAACCATATGGTTTCATCCCTTCTTACCATCTGGTAATATTCCTCAACTACCTTTAGCGTTATCATATCATCTCTTTTACCTTTGACGTCATGTATTTCATGACTATGTCAGTTTTTCCTTATCTACTCATCCCTTACCAACTTCCTTATTGGATTTTCCAGGTTCCAACCATCGGGTTTCCTCTTCACTTCTTGACTTACCGACATACTTGGAGTTTTTTCCTCCTTTTTGTCCTATGGCGTCCCTACATAAGGATTTATTTTCTCTAGTCTATCATTACTTGCTCATGACCATTTCATGTTTCTTTATTTTGAGTTCATCCCTTACGATCTACTTGTTGATTCCTTAGCTTGGGAAGTTCCCATTTTTAATACTTTCATTCTCTACTATGCCCTTCGAAGTAGATACTTCCACCTTGGCAGCTACACGTTCAGCCTTCTTACCATTGTTTGAAGGTTTCCTTCCTTTGTCTCCTTACCCCCTTTTTATATTGGTGCATTTGCCCATCATTAATCCTTTACTGACATTAATTTCTCATTTCACCTTTCATTTCCAATATGAGGAATCTCCAATTGTCAAGTCTTTTTTGTCTTCTCTACATTAGTCTCAAACATCCAATCTTATGCTTCTATTAAGTGGGTGTGGACCGGAATTAGTCTTGGGGTACGTCATTGTTCTCTTAAATCACACTCCGACTGGTGTGCATCCTTTTCCAAAGCTTTACATTCTTCAAGATTCATTTCCTTATTCCTTTATTTGGGGTATGCCACTCATCTCCACTTGTTATGACATGACTCGATACTATCTTTGTGCTCTCCCATTCCTTTGGTTTAACTTGCTCCATGGACTTTGGATAAACTTCCTTTGTAATTGATCTTTTACCCCAACATGCCTTCCATTTGCATGTATACCTTCTATTCCAATTTAATTGGTTCCATTACTTCTTTGTTGGGATATGAATGATTCTCTAAGGCTCCCTTCCTTGGTAGGCTTCTTCCTCTTTTCCTCGGAATTTCCTTTTTGCATTCATCTTCGAGGGTATCTGACCTTAAATCGACTTCATGACATCCTTTGATGCCATCCTCTCTTGCTTATCATTACTTTGGGAATCTTGATGGCACATCCTTTGTACCTTATCTTTATTCCTACTTGTAATCACTATAATTTTATTTCATTAGGGAGGAGTTTCAATCTCTTTTTGTTTTGAGGTTTCTTAACCACCCTTTGAGAGCTTGCTTAAACTTCCTGTTTCTTGAGTTTGGTCGCCAATCTGTTTTCGGCCATTGATTTCATTAAGGATTTCGTTCATCATTCTTTTCCAACATTTGGCCTTTTCACTTCTCCATTCTTCACGTGGGTTTAAATCCATGATTCTCACGAGGGTCAGTTCTTTAACTTCCTCGTCTCTACTACTCTCCTTGTCACACCCCGACCCGATTTGGTTGGATCCCCATGAGCAACCCGCCACTCTCCCAGTTTATTAAGGGTTTTCCCCTTCTTTAAATTGTGAGGAGTAAGGTGTCCTTTAAACTTGTACCTTTCCTGGAATAACATTAATCAAAACTGCATAAAGTTTAAACTTACAAACTTGTCTTAAAAATTTAGCTAGTTGAAGGTCTTTAGGTCGGTTTTTTCCTCGGTTTCATGAAAAGGGGTAAAGGGAGGTGATGAGTTCGACAACTCGGTGAATGGATGTTTGAAATATGAGTTTCAGAAAAATAGTTTGAATTGGAGTGTGCTAGACTCCTTATTTTCTTTAAAACCATTTCTTCCTCAATTTCTCGGTTTTCAAAACCATTATTCCTCATTAACCACAGTCGGTGTGTTTATCAATTAACACACACCCTTCATCATGAAGGGAACACCCATTAGCAGGGCAACCCATCCACTGCACCCACTTGTGGTATCGAAGTGACTTTAATGGCCACCTAGATAGAAGTCCGTCCACTTCTACCCTGGGAATGAGTGGATGTATGCGACATCCAACCCTCAAACCTGAAAAGAAACTCCATGTCCATATAAGGACAGAGACCTCATCCCGACCCCACCCCGGTCTCATGCGCAAGAAGCTACGTCGAGCTTCCTTGACTACTAGCATGACAAACTGCCCTTATCTCCACCATGTCGTCCGGTAGCCCCTAGGACGCATCACTACCCCTCTTGGGTGTCTTGATGGTCCTGAACCTTAGTGCATGCACAAACAAAAATTTTCCATATAAGCCATTAATCTTTGGTGCCACTGGTCCAATAGCCCCGACCCTCAACATGACCTGCAATTGTTTGTCTAAATCGGTCAGTCGACCTGGTCATGTCGCACTACCACCAGTCCATCGATTATGTCGGTCATGTCTTAGTACCATGGTCTAATCACATCATTCATTAAAATTTTTATGGCTTAATATCAAGTTTGTTTATGAGCTCCTGCTTGTGCCAATTGGCCTTGGGCCGACTGTACAAGATTTTCAAAATCAAGCATTCTAGCCCCCAAGTTCCAAAACTGAGGCCTCTAGCCTAACTGAGCTATTCAAGCTCCCGTCAAGAAGGTCTCCCAAAATCATTAAGTAGTGGCACATAGTCAAGGGAGAACACTTCTAACAAAAATCATTTTTCACTCGTCTATCACATCAACCGGGTGTGATGACATCTCCGCTTACAACCGGTAAATGGGTCTTCCGCTTCCTTCTAGGAAGTTCATCATACCAATTGGGTATGATCTACTTACAATCGCTAAGTAGTTTTTTTGCGTATTATCCACATCACTCCATCCAAGTGTGATGTTAAAATTCTACATAGTAGTGGTTTTTTATTCCAATTTACTCATCATCCCAACTGAGTATGATGTCAAAATTCTCACTCACTCGATAGTGCAATGAATTCCTCTTATTTGGCTCCTTGCCTCCACGTGAGCTTGTCTTTGCTGGCATTCCTGGTACTTCATGTTCCTACACAATATGAACATCCTTGTTCATTTCCATCTAGCCTAATAGCCTTCATTCATCACGAATGAATAAAATGCCCAAACTTTCAGTTATTTGCATTTAGGTCCCTAAAATTCTTTTTCTTTAACTTTAGGACCCTAATGCCAATTTTTCCCCAAATTGAGTCCCGAAACTTCTAAAATTCACCTTGGGACTTCAATTTATTTAAAACCACAAATAAGGGTTCAAGTTTCCCAAATTTCTAATTTGGTCCCCAACTTTTTAAAAATTACCATTTTGCCCCTACTTCACAAAAATGGCAAATTTGACCCCAATAATTCCAAAAATTGACCAATTGGTCTTCCAACATCTTTACCAAGCCCAATTGGCCCTTAATGTTGGAAAATTACACTTTAGTCCCTCGAATTTTTGAAATCATCAATTTCCCCCAAATATTTACCCCAATGTCCACCTTTCACACTAGTCGAATTTGATTTCATCAAATTGACCGATCAATCGAGGTTAATTGTTGAAATTGAAGGTAAAATTGAGTTCTTTCTTTCCTTCAAGTAGGGCATTTCTAGGGTTACAATTGGTTTGGTGCTCTACCATTCTTGGGTCTAATCACTTTAATAGTTTTCTTACTGAATCTCCTTTGCTAAAGGGTCATGGTTTCCTAATTCATCTCCCATCACTCGGATGTGACTTTTCCTTAATTTCTAAGATAGTGTGGGTTTGTTTTATTTTCCTTAGGCCATATTCCTAGTAAGATCACATCCTCAGAAGATAGAGTTTTGGAGAATTTGAATATTTTATTAACATGGGAATACAAATGGTTAGGGTTGTACCATCAATGGATCCTAGCACCATTCCCCAGGATACTTCCCCATTTGGTCCTTCAACAATTCTTCCAGGTCTCAGGCATTTAGGAAGCTTCTAGGTTTATCTCCCTATAAAGGTAGGGTGTTGAGTAGAGCCATTCCAAGTTTTCTTGGTTTCTCTCCTGGGAGACATCTGAAAATTTTAGGATAAATCTTATTAGTTACTATATTTTCTAGTCTTAATTATGTATTTGAGGAACCTAGCTCTGATACCACTCTAATTGTCACGCCCTGACCCGGTTTGGTCGAATCCCTGTGAACAACCCACCACTCTCCCAGTTTATTAAAGGGTTTCCCCTCATTATAAACCGTAAAGAGTAAGGCGTCCCTTAAACCTATACCATTTCCTTGCAATAGCATAATCAAAACTGCATGAAATTTTAAACTTTGCATACTTGTCTTACAGGCATCTTAGTTGATGGTATTTTAGGGTAGGCTTTCCGAGATTTCTAGAAAGGGATATAAGGGAGGGAGAGAGTACGACTACTCAGTGAATGGGTTTTTAAAGGTCTACTTTTAAATTTTAAGAAAAAAATTTATATGGAGTGTGCCAGACTTCTTTCTTTTCAAAAATCCCTTCATTTAAAATTTCTCTTGGGTTTTTCCATTATTTGATAGTTACTGGTGTGTCATCAACCAACACATATCCTTCATCATGAAGGTTACACACTTTCACAAGTCAGTATCACTACTAAACCCGCTAGTGGCTTCGGAGCGACTTTTCCTGCCACCCGGATAGAAGCACGACCACTTCTACCCTAAGAATAAGTGGATGTTTGTGACATCCGACCCTCATTCCCGGAATAAATTCTTTGTGTCCGTTATGAGGATAGAGACCTCATCCTATCCCCACCCCGGTCTAATGCGCTTGGTGCTACTCCAAATTTCGCACAAACACCTGGAACGACGATCTGCCCTTATACTCATCGGGTCGTCCAGGGCCCTTACGACACATCACTACCCCTCATGGGTGTTTTGATGATTCCGTACTCATAGTGCATGCACAGACAATATTTTCTCATTATTCCATATAATATGTGGTGCCACTGGTCCAATAGCCCCGACTCTCAACTTAACCCGCAGTTGTTTGACTTGACTAGTCCGTCGACCTGTCATGTCTCACTGCCGCTAGTTGACTGAGCATGCCAGTCCTATCTTGGTACCATGGCCAAACAAATCACTTATTAAGTTTTATGTCACATATATTATGTTCGTTTATGAGCTCCTACTCATGCCAACTGGCCTTGGGCCTACTGTACGAGGTTTTCAAAATTGGGCATTTAGCCACAAGTTCCAAAATCAAGGCCCCCGCCCTATAAGAGCTATTCGAGCTCCCGTCAAGAAGGTCTCCCAAATAGCTTAAGCATTGGCACACAGTCAGTGGAGAACACTTCTAACAAAATAGGTTTTCACTGTCTATTATACTAGTCGGTATAAGAACATCTCCGTTCATAACTGATGAACAGGTTTTCAACTTCCTTCGAGGAAGTCTCATCATACCAAGTAGGTATGATCTACTTATAATCGGTAAGTAGTTTTTCCATAAAATTTTCACATCACTTCCTCTAAGTGGTGATGTTTAAAATATCACTAAATAGTGGGGTTTTATACCAAGGCACTTATCATCCCCGACCGGGTATGATATATAATCCCACTCACAACCAGTAAGTGGGTTTTTTTATCTATAAGTTGTACTCATCATCCCAACCAGGTATGATGTTAGTAAACCCACTCACCCGTTAATGCCGTTAATTCCACTAGACCGGTTATTTGTATCCACGCGAGCTTGTCCTTGATGGCGTTCCCGGTACTTTGTGTTCCTACACAATATGAACATCTCATTTCATTATCTTTCGGCCTAATCGCCTTCATTCATTCCAAATGAATGAGGAAGTCAAACTTTCATTTATTTGCAATTAGGTCCATAAAGTTATTTCTCTTTAACTTTACATTTCTAATGCCGTTTTTCCTCAAATTGTGTCCCGAAACTTCTAAAATTTATCATAGGACCTCAATTTATTCCATTTCACAAAAAGGGGATCAATTTCCCAAATTTCCAATTTGGTCCTCTAACTTTTCCAAAATTACCATTTTGCCCTTCCTTTATAAAAATCGTAAGTTTTGCCCCAAAAATTCCAAAATTCCTCAATTGGTCCTTCAACATTATTTTCATGCCCAATTGACCCTCAATTTCATAAAATTGCATGTTGGTCTTTAAATTTCAAAAATCTCCAATTTCCCCCAATTCCAACTCTTTAATACAGCCAAATTTGATTTCATCAAATTGACCGATCAAACACCTCTAATTATTGAAATTGAGTTCCTACATGTTCATACGATTCCATAGAACTTGAAATCGTGAGTTTTGACCCCGGAACGAGCTCAAACGGAGCTTCGCCGGAACACGAACTATAGAGAGAGAAAGCTTCGATTACTCACCGGGGAAGATGACATTGTTCCGAACTGGACCGGACCCGAACCGGATTCCAAGCTTAAACTGGCCGGTTCACCCCCATTCGATCAAGTTTGTCAAATCTAAAAATTTTTAAATTCATTCTCTATCAAATGGTGGCCTCAAATCTCCAATTTGAATTATTTAAGCCACCTAGAAAAATGAATTTAGGATTCGATTCATTAGTGGTTCAAACCGGTCCGAACTGGTTCGGATCCGGTTCACCAGAACCGGTTTGGTTTTCATCCCCAATTCCTTCACAAGTCCATTTTCATGTCTTTTGTGATTCCTTGGGTCAATTAGGGTCCATAAAATTCCTAGTTTACCATCTCTTTATCAATTTTGGTTCATAAACCGACTCGGTCCTTAAACTAGTTCAATCCGGTTCGGGTCCGGTTTACCCGAACCGGTCTGGTTTTTCTCTTCCACTTTGTTCTAAGGTTCCTTCCCAAGGTTTATGAATTTCTTTGGAGTATAACGGAGTTGAATTCCTTTGTTTTGCCCGATCTCTATCGGTTCTGGTTCATGAACCGACTCAGTTCATAAACCAGCTCAATCTTGTTGGACCCTGTTCATCCAAACTAGTGTAATTTTCCTCTTCCAATTCATTCTAAGGTTCTTTTCCATAGTATTTTGAACTTTTTGGATCACCTGGGAGTTGTAAATTCCTAATTTGCCCATTCACAATTGATCGGGCTTGTGAACCGGTTCGGTTTTCTCACTTGGTTTGACTGGTTCTCTTCCCGGTTTTCCTTAGCTCAAAAGGGTGGGGTTTACAGCTTGGTTTAGCTTGAGAAGGGCTTGAATTGGTCATTTTTAGCTCAGCTCAAATAGGGCAGCTTTGGTCCATCGGAGCTGCTTCACTGTTCGATCACGCAAGTGTTTCTCCGACAACCCTCGGAGCAAATGGAGACTACCGTTGGGTAGCTGACTTCTCCCCGAATCTAATGAACCCAACCTCACCTTCTTTGGCCCAGAATAATCCCAAGTCAGAGCTCTGTTTCAAGCTTCATCGAAAAATGGAGCGGTAGGGAGAGAGAGGAGGTTTTAGGTGTGAGGAGGATGAATGATGAGTAGCTCTTTATATAAGAAGCTCGGGGACTTCTTGGTTGTCCCATTGGTGCCTTTATGGCGGTCATTCATTGCCTAAAACTCCCTGGCCAGAGGCTTTTCATTTTTGTCGGCGCTGCTCAATTTTCCGATGAATGAACAGTGTTGTCATCTCAAGGAAGAAGACGACATTGTTCCGAACCAGACCAGACCGGTCTGAACCTAGTTCAATGCTTAAACTGATTGGTTCAGACCCGATTCGACCGAGTTTTTCAAAATTAAAAATTTGTAAATTCATCTAAATTCATTCTCTATCCAATGGTGGCTTCAATTCTTCAATTTGAATTCTCTAAGCCACCTAGAAAAATAAATTTAGAAACTAGTTCAATAGTAGTTCAATCTAGTTTAGGTTCAGTTCCATTGAACCGGTCTGGTTTTCACTTCCAATTCATCCTAAAGTCCTTTTCCATGACTTTTATGACTCTTTAAGTCACTTGCGATTTGTAAATTTCCTGATTTGCCCTTTCTCTATCGGTTGGGGTTCGTGAACTAGTTTGGTTTTCTTACCCGGGTTGACTGGTTCTTTTCCCGGTTTCCTTGTCTTTAAGGAATGGGGTTTACACTCCTAGTCTAATTGTGTTGAGACAGTTGTCACTCTTGATTTTACTTGTCCTTGATGCCCATCCTATCACCCTTTTTAGGGTGTGCTCATTACTATTCCCCGGTTCTTCTTAGAGCGTCATTTATTCTCTTTGATCATCCCATAGTTACTAGTTGCTTCCTTGTGCTAGATTTGTCGGTAACCCTACTTGGCTTCTCTACTTTTCTAAGGCAGGTTACACTTTGCCATCCTGAGACATCTTGTTTGTCGTCCAACCTTCGGGGCTTGTCTTCTCTTGTGAAGGCACTTCATTCTTTACTCACATATGGTTTGTAACTCTCTAAGGGAAAGTTTCTTGTCTATATGTCTTGCTCCATTTTCCAGCTTCTCAAGGTTCTACCTTCAAACCTTCTTGTCTTTTGTGACCCATCTTCATATAGTTGAGGCACAAGATCACATCATGTTTGAGAGACAGTGTTTTAGGAATTTTGAGTTCTTTATTAATGGAGGAGTACAATACATTGGGGTTTTAACCCTATTACAAAAGAGGTGGTTACAAATTAGATTGGAACGCTACTAGGTTTTTTATAAGCATCCTCCTTGTTAATGTCATAACACCTTGTTGGCATTCCTAGCATCAGGCTTGGCTTCCTTTGTACTCGAGGTTGTGACCTCAACAAGCCATGGCACCATATTCCTTGGTATTTGACACTTCCCCACATAATGTCTCTTGGTCCTTTGTGACTTCTACTATTCCTCGGGCATTGGAGAGCTTTTAGGGTCATCTTCCTACGAGAACTAGATTTTGGGCAGTGTTGGTGACGTTAGTCCTAGTTTTCTTGGTTCCTTGTCTGTGAGCCATCTGAAAAATTGGGTAGTCTTTCATTTAATTCTTATGTTATATAGTCTTGATAATGTATTCGAGGAATCAGGTTCTAATACCACTCAGGTTGTCACGCCCCGACACGATTTGATCGAAACCCCGTAAGCAACCCGCCACTCCCTTTGCTCTAAGAAAGGTTACCCCTTCTCTTAGACCGTGAGGAGTCAGGCATCCTTCTAACCTGGTTTCCTTGAATAAGATTATACAAAATCTGACTAATTAATAAGGATTTTAGGCATACTTGACTAAATGTTCAACTTTGAGAAACTATCTAAGAGTTTATCTCCATTCCTAAAAAAGGGAAAAAGGGAGGGGTGAGTTTCTAAAACTCTGTTACTGTATGTTGGGAGTGAGTTTTCAAAATGGTTTATAGAAATCATTTCACCCATCAGTTTTCAAGGCCTTTCATCTTTCTCTCTTATTGTGTGTGTTTTAGCTCTTTTTAGCACTTCCCCTTGCTCGGAAAGTGTTTAGCAAACATACAAATGCCCTTTCTCATAAAGGGTACAAACATTCGTAGGGTAGTCCCAGACTACACCCACATGGGGATCAGTGCGACTTTGCTATCCACCCTGATAGAAGTTCGACCACTTCTACCCTAAGTTTGAGTGATGCCCTAGGCATTCAACCCTCAAACCCAGAATCACTTCATGTCCGTAAGAGGATGGAGACCTCATCCGGCCCACTCACCCTAGTCTCATGCGCAAGAAGCTTCAACCAGCTTCATGACTAACTGGTACGACGAACCTGCCCTTATTGCAACCTAGTCGTCCAGCAGCTCTTGGAACCCATCACTACCCCTCATGGGTGTCTCGATGGTCCCAAATTAGAGTGCATGCACAAATAATAGTTTACACATATTAGCCAACATCGTTGGTGCCGACGATCCAATGGCCTCAACACTCAACTTGGCTTGTAGTTGTTTGTCTGACCGGTCTGTCGACCTAGTCCTCACGCACTGCCACTAGCCCATCGAGCCTTGTCAGTACTGACTTGGTGTCGTGGTGAGTCACACAAAATTTCCAATTTAATGAGAGTTTTCAAGGCTCTTTTACTCATGTTTGCCTATGGGCCCTAGCCCGTGCCCACTAGCCATGGGCCTACTTCACGAGTTTTTCAAAAATTGGGCCTTGAGCCCTATAAGATCAAAATCGAGGCCCCCAACTTGTTGGAGTTGTCTCAACTCTAATCAGAAAAGTCTTTCGAATATTTTAAGCATTGGCACATAGTTAGGGGAGATGATTTCTAAAAAAAATGGTTTTTAAGTTCCAAAAAGGCACTCATCAAACCAACCAAGTATGATGTATAAATAGGCATACGCACAATCGGCAAGTGCTTTTTCACTTTAAAATGTACTAATCACCCCAATAGAGTATGATGTTGGAAGTTCCCACTCACAACCGGTATGTAGGTTTTTAACTTTAGAATGGTGCTCACCACCCCAATCTGGTATGATGTATAAAAGGTCCCACTCACTCGATGACTGTAACACGTTCGTCCCAATCGGTTTTTTAATTCTAAGTCTTTCTCCCTTTGCTCTCGTTCTGACGCCAAGTGTCCCTACACGGTTTGGGTATCTTTATCAAGGAGTAATCGGCATAAAAGTCTTCTTGTTCTCACGTTTTGGCAACTAGGCCCTTGATTTCTTAGTTTTATTGCATTTAAGTCCCTAACATTCAAACTCTTTGACTTTAGGTCCTTAGTGTTAATTTATTCACAATTAAGTCCCATGTATCTCCAATAACCTCCTTGAGTCCTTAATTTTTCTCAAAATTGTAAATGGGGCTCAATTTTTTTAATTTCCAATCGGTCCCCAACTTTTCCAAAATTAGCGATTTGCCCCTAACTTTTAAAAATGACCAAATTGGTCACAATTCTTTTTAAAAATGACCAATTGGTCCTTCAATAACTTATTCTTTACTAATTAACCTTCAATTTTGAAAATTTGAACTAAGGTCCTTCAATTTTTCAAAATCCCCAAATTTCACCCTGTTCATTGACCCGAATCTAATCATATCAAATTGACCATTCAATTCATGTTAATTGTCCCCTATCATGATGCTAATCGATTTCCTCACCTCCCTATGATCAGACCAAGCTTTGAATCGCCATTTTTGGGTCTGATGAAAAGAGATCGAATTGACTTACATTTTCCCTCTAGAAAGGTCATGTGATGGTTGTGGAGGTTGAGAGAAGGATCGATTTGTCCGCATGTTGTCCGAATTGGAAAAATTGGGGTTGGACAAAATAGGGCAGCTTCGGGACCAACAGAGCTACGTCACTATTTGGTCTCGCTGGCGCTTCTCCAATGATCCTCTAGTCGATGGATGTTGCCGTCAGGTAGCTGACTTTCTCCGAAGTCTATAGGACCCGAATTCACCTTCTAAGGTTGAGAGAAGTGCACAAGTCGAAGCTCTAGTTTGAGCTTCACCAGAAAACTAAGCACTTCTTCTTTAGAGGAGGTTTGAAGTGCACATGTTTCTTTCCCATGATTTTTGATTTCATGGTCACTTGGAATTTTCCAATTTCCAATTTTAACCCTTATTTACCATTTTTTTCTTCATTTAATGACTCAGTTTTCTCACGAGATTTGCTAATTCTTTTCCTAGATTCCTTGATCCAAGCAGATGAGTTTCACAAGCTAAAAGGAAAAGCTCAATCAAACATGTATCAGATTTAGGAGCTAAGGGTTTTCAGCTTGAGGGGATTTTCCAAAAGAATGAGTTGTGAGGACAGCGAGCAAAATTACATTTAGGTGAGAGCTGGAGAGAAAGTGACCAAATCACCCCTAAGGGGTCATTTGGAAAGAGGAAATGAGTGTGCATTAAGGTTACATATGGCAGAATTGGCTAGTGTCCTAAAGGCCATGCTTGGCTGAATGACCAAATGGGAAAAAAATTATGGAAATTTGGGAATTGGAAATTCATAAGACTATGTTTAGAAAATGACGATCGCACTATTGATTTCACGTACCAAACTCAAACTTAAAAGGGAATAAATCAGATATTATTGTGCTAAAGGGGAGCGAAGACTCAGAAATTTCTCTAGGATTAACACGTTCACGGATAAGGTGAGTGAAATTATTATTTTGATGTTACTTTTTTATTGGATCGTGTACTTTATACATGTTTTAAACTATGTGTTGTAATCATGTGAATATTTTTAACTATTGAACTAAATTGGAAAACGTCATGGGACATTTAGCATATTTTATAAAATAAGTCCTTCGATCATATTTTGAATGTGGGGCTACAATCCATATTTTGTAAACATGGTACTAAAGTACATATTTCATGAAAGAAGGACTTGGACCCATATTTTGAAATTGGGACTATGACCCATGTTTTGGTGAATGAGTGACGTCGGTCCATATTTTAGAAATTGGATTACAACCCATAATTTGTAAAAGAATGACTTTAACCCATATTTTGAAAATGGGGTGACATCCCATATTTTATAAAAGGAGGGATTCAACCATTATTTTTAAACTGATGTTATTGCTCATGACTTGAATATGAGGGTATGACCACTTCGATCCATAATTTTAGAAATGGGTGACAATCTATATTTTGTAAAAGAAGGGCTTCGACTCGCATTTCGAAAATAGTGACTATGGCCATAAATTGAGAAAGGATATCAGTCCATAGTTTATGGATGCTTTGACATGCAAATTTTGAAAGATAATAAAATTAATACCCTCCATGACAGGTTAGACCTTTAGTGTTCTTAAGGGAATAATTATACAACCATAGACGGGTTAGCTAGATAGCAAGCCAACCTCTACCGCTATTAGATGAATTTATGTCATAAATGGATTAGTTAATGTTTTGATGCATACTTGTGATTGAGGCAGATGAGTTACAGTACGATAGACGAATGTATGAAGAGTTAGTATCGAATATTAAGTGATACTTGGGAGGTGAGGTAGTAAGGGTGATACACTTTTATCCTAGATTATTTAGGAAAATTGAGTTATAAGACAGTGTCTAGTTATTGACTAAGTGTTGGTGCAATAAGGTCATAGTATTCTTTTGTAGTTAGTGGTCCAAACTTTATAGGCTACGATAGGATCATTTCTTTAAAGAAGTTAATCGGATACCAGAATAGAGAGGTCAAGTTCACTACTAGGCATCGATAGAGAGTGACATGACCCAATGTTCACAATATTGTATTTTTTGAAGCAATGCATAAGTAAATTATTATTGTGTGGATACATTTTTTTTATGATGATTCACTCTCCATGTAATGTTTAATAATAATATATTTTAAAAAATAAACTTTTGAAAAGATTTTACAACCAAGGCAGCCATTTTTTTTTGTAAGGGTTGTTCTCTTGTATATAATTTTCTAATATTAGTGCCTCATTCTGTCTTGGATCTCATCTCTACTTAACCTCTTTTAGTTATCAATTAAAGTAGTGCATTAAAAAACTTAAAGTAAAAAAAAAAAGCATTTCAAGGTAAATGACTTTCAACCGGCAGAAGTTTTGGGTTTAAATTTTTAGATTATAGAATTTTTATTTTTGAAAACTCGTGTTAAATTATTACTAAAAATGGAAGTATTTTATGCTATATTTGTCTTACCACCTGTTGGTCAAAGCTTATTCTCAAACGATGGGATTTAGTGATATTTTTACTAACTTGATTATGATTTGTATTTGTTTAGTGTCTAGGTTGCATGTAAATGGAATTTGTTCAGACTCTTTTCTACTGGAGCATGGACTTTTTGAGGGAGATCTACTCTCACCTTATTTATTTATTTTGATAGTTGATGTATTATCATACAATATCACATCTACCTGTTGTAAAAATGAACATGTTTAAAAATGAACAATTTTGAGAATGATACACTATTTTTTATAGAGACTAATACACACAATATTGTGAAACTATTATTTAAATATTAAGTCTATTACTAAGATTAATACATTGTCTTATTTGCAGATGGCAATAGGAAAATCAACGGATAAAAATGAACAATTTTGAGGATGATACACTATTTTTTATAGAGACTAATACACACAATATTGTGAAACTATTATTTAAATATTAAGTCTATTACTAAGATTAATACATTGTCTTATTTGCAGATGGCAATAGGAAAATCAACGGATAAATATGGAGGCTGTCAATTAGCTGGGATAACACAAATAAAATACGCTCAAATTCTTAAAAGAAAAGATTAAGCAAAAGTTGCAGAGTTGGAAGCCCCCTTAACTCTCACCAAGCGGAAAAGAAGTGCTCATTAAATCAGTATTACATTATTCTCAATTATGTTATGAGTTATTTCTTTTTTCGACAGGTTTGGTATAAAGGTATTAATTCGATCATTTCAAATTTCTAGAGGGGCAAATAACAAATTTACTAAAAAGATCAATTGGGTTAGTGGACAGAAGTTGGCATGAATGAAATTAGAGGGCGGCTTGAGGTTTAAGTATGTTCACACCTTCAATCTAGCCCTCCTCATCAAATTTGGATGGAGGATTCTCTACTTTATGTCTGAATCTTAAGAGGTGTTACTATGGTAACTCTAATTTTCTTTATGCTTAAGCTCGCGACCTTCTTGATTTAGCGCATTATAAAAACAGGAGAGACTTACTTGGTAACTGGGAGATGGAGTAAGGATTTTTGTTTGGCATGACAGGTGGATACCAGTTTTTGCCGGCAGAGCAGCGAACTGCAGAATCCGAATAAGTTAGATATGTGGGTTTGCTCCGCCATTTACAATAGAGCAAATGATTGTGTCTTAGAGAAGATTAGATTACATATTAGTCATGCCAAAGAAAATGTTATTAGTAAGATTTTGATACCACATGTAGCTTCAAATGTCACAGCTAAATATGCATATGCTTATTTTCAAAGCAAGGATAAATCAGTGCCTCATGTATGTTATTTATCTTATCATGTTTCTAAAATAGTTTGAACTGGTATATAAAAATTATTATGTCACCTAGGGTTAGAAATTTTATATGGAGTGCATTCTCTAATCCTTTGTCTCTAAATGTTGTTATGAGTAGTTTGTGGGAAAATTTAATACATTGATCATATGTTATTTTGTTGAGTTAAGTTTATTTGATTTGGTGTTTGCAATGTGTTAATATATTATGATAATAATTTATCTTTTATTGAACTATTGAATATGTTTTTAGGAGATAACAAATTGGATAAGTAGGTTACAACACATATACTGAGTAGTAGAGTGTGTTGGATATTTGAAAAGGTCCAAATAACTCGTATGAAAAAGATGTCTCTAATAATAAGTTTGTGACAGATTCCATTGGAGATATAATTAAATAATATAATGTTGATTTAGTAACAAGACCGAATAGAAAGTGTACGATCGGGATCATAAAGGACGCATTCTAGACACGATTCACTCTACCATCGGTTAAACTAAACTATAATGGCTCTTTTAGAATAATTATATGTTTGCAAATACAAGTTATGTAGTTGGATGAGGAATTAGACTGAGATGACTAACACCCCTAGAAGCTCAAGTTAATTAGGGTTTTTTAGTGTGTACATTAAATTTGTGTCTAACGCAATTATAAAAATGTATTGAGAGTATCCAGTTATAAATAATAATTTATCTATTGTACCTAACCATGTATACCTAACATCCACATGTGACGTGAGTGATATCTTTCTATGTGTAATAATTTAAGTTTGGGAGAATTGAGAAATTATTTCAAGAGTATCAAATTATAAGTAATAATTTCTCTGGTGTATCCAAACCATATATACCTAACATCGAAATGGACATTTATTAGTGAGGACCTGAGAGATATCTTTCATGTGTAATGAATTAAGTTTAGGTGGAAAAATAAGAGTATAATTTTTTCAATTCTTGTAAGGAGTGGGATTATGTTTTTGCCAATGTAATCCTGTAAATAAATTAAATTACATATGGATGTGGACAAAAACATTATCACTGTATTTATATTGATTGATTTTAAGTGATTTATAGCAATGAAAAAATAGTGAAAAAATAGTTTATTTGGTAAAAAAGTGGAGACATTTGGAGTGTAATAGAATAATTTTCAAACCCCTATATTTAAAATACAATCCCTTCTATTATTTTGATATACTGTTTAATTACTTAAATTACTTTAATACTATAATTTATTGTTTATATGATTTATTTATTATTATTAATATATACTTTAAATAAATAAAAAATTATTGTATAAAATGTTTTTAATATAATTTAATTATATATAATAGTTAATAAATTATTTAATTTAATTTAAATAATAAATTTTTAATTAATAACTATTCAACTCAAACTATGTGCAAACTATTTATTATTAAAAAATTTTAACAAATTCAAATTAATTACTTCAATTACTCTTTAACACTTCACATATCAATACTAGTTATGAATCTAAACATAGTATGAGAGGAGATACTACAGTTCAAAATTTTTAATTTATTAACTATATAAATTTAAAATTTATTAATTGCCATAGATTTTTAAAGCATAATTATACATTAAAAATTACCTATATAAATTGTTTGAAATTGTTAACTCTTCTCTAAAATTTATAAATACTCTTTTTAAATTTTATGAATGGTGTCCAAATATATTTTAATATCAATTAATTACATATATAATGAAAGTACGGTAGGATCAGATGTATTTAAATGAAAAATTAACAATAAGATATTAAATTAGTACAGAAAAATGAATAATGTGAATCCAACTTGCAACATTTTAGTGTTTAAAAATCCCACTTGTAATTGTTAGATCAATGAGACCCACTACATACACCTAATAAGTAGGACTTAATATAATTATTTCGTTTAAGAAAACGGGGCCCAATATAATTATTTTTTTTTAATTTGTAATAGGGAACATGGTGTGGATGTACAATAAGATGTGAGCAAGCTGGTTCAATATTATTAAAGTTTTTAAACCTTTTTTAATTGGGCATGAGTCACTTGGAAGTTAAGGTCTACTTGCTGGTGCGCATATATGTAAAGTATAAGTGGAAGTATGAATGTGTTGCTCCACCTTTCCTACTTTTATTTCATATATATCTAATTACCCA
This sequence comes from Trapa bicornis, assembly GCA_030064425.1. NCBI lineage: Eukaryota > Viridiplantae > Streptophyta > Magnoliopsida > Myrtales > Lythraceae > Trapa > Trapa bicornis. Next base: position 5,709,935 of record CM057759.1, read on the forward strand.
CCTTTTTTTTTACCGTTGAGTCGGACTCATCACTGTTACATTACATGTCACCTAACACCTCATGTGCACTAAACTAAATCAACTCATATCAAGAAATGTTCGTAAAAAAATAAACAAATAAAGACATTTACTAATATAATTTGACCTTAGTTGACTCTAAAGGTTAATATATCAATTATTTACCTTGGTTTACTCCAATATCAGATTTTATATAAAGATAAATATTAAATTAACTCAATTAATTTAATTTATTATAACTAGTAATGTAGAATCATAAATCTAATGATCCACAGGAGCATGCGTGAATATCAATTATAAAGTGTATGAATTGAGTGGAAACGTAACAGAATCCATGATAGAGAATCTGAAGTGAACTCCCAAATGTCTCTTAGTTAGTGTAAATGCGATGTGCATACTAAGATGCCAATAAATATATAGCCTCAGTAGAAAAGATGCAGCAAACTAAAGCAAAGGAGAGAGAATAGCTCCAAGGGGAAGCCTCTATTTGAAGCACTTGAGCTGAGTTCAGCCTCTCATGGTTTCTTTTCTTCTCTGATGCGAAGTTTAAACTGATAAGGTATGGTCTTTGAGCTTATGTCTATTATTCCCTCATCCGATGTTTCATTTTCGCTGAGAAATTTCAATTCTTTAGCTTTTAATTTCGTCACAACACACCATTGAAACAGTAATAGAAACAGGAAAAGCGTTTCATTTTCGTTCCTGACCAAATAAATAGCTTATCCATTCTCCAGAAAAGCTGTATTATCTATCTGTTCTATATAATTAGTGCTGGATTTACCGAAGAAATCCAGTTGTCATGAAAAAGGACTTTACATTGAATTTCATTTCAACTTAACTGGAATTTACTCTTATGATTAATTAGCTTCGAACTTACTTCTGTGTTGCTTCTTTCTGATAGATTTCCTGCTAATTTTGTCTTGTTCTTGTATAGTTTCATTTCTATGCTAGTTCTGAATCACATCCAGTGATCTGATCTGATACCATATCGAATTTGCAAAAGTTGTCTGATGTATCATGATGTGTGATCTTTATCGCCCGTGCTTTGCAGTCTTAAAAAGATCATGTACTCCACATCGACCCAGTTCGTGTCCACGAGGAGGATAGCGATGTACGAGCCGCAGATTCATCAAGTGGGGATGTGGGGTGACAGCTTCAAACCTAGTTGTTCTCATGACATTGCTCATGCTTCTGTTCCTCCTGAGGAAGTGCCCAAGAATTTGGTGGGCAATCAGGTCTCCAAGTCCTCTTTCTCCTTTTATGCTCTTGCCATGTCCAAGCGTTTTTCATTGAGTAGATAGATTGTTTCCTTTCTCTTACCGATGCAACCCACCCCAAAAACAGGAAACTGAGGCACAAAAATTACAAAATGAAATTGATATTCTATTTCTAGTTGAAATAAGAGTGCATCAATAGTTTGTAGTTTGGTCTAGGGAGGTGTTACAACCAATAATTTTAAGGGTTTTGGTTTCACAGTCTAATGATGCATCCCACGGAACGGCTGGACCTCCCAACAAGTCTGAGCAAGAAGCATCCACACAAAGTCTTGACAAGGTAACAAAAGAATTAGTGTCTTCATTCTTGCCATGGAAAATTGTCCACACGGGTTAGCCACTGGAGCATGTTTTCTATATTATATTTATAACTTAACGCAATACACAGAGATGGCTTTCCTTCTAGATGTGACACCTCAATTTTTGTAGGTCCAGAGGCGTCTAGCACAAAATCGAGAGGCAGCAAGAAAAAGCCGTCTGCGGAAAAAAGTAAGGACATTATTCACATATACTAAAGCTTCATCGTTTTTATTGTATCATTTTTTATGACAATAAAAGGTACTATGGCCTAAATCAAACGTATAATTCTTATTAAAAGGAGTATTGCACCATTGATATTAAAAAAAAGCCGGCGATACTTATGTTGGTGGGTTTTATGCGATCTGCAGGCATATGTGCAGCAGCTTGAAGCGAGTCGGTCGAAGCTTGCACAGCTAGAGCAGGATTTTAAACGAGCTAGACATCAGGTGACAGTTATGAAAGAATGGATCCTAATGTAATATTTCTATTCCTTGGAGGGGGCCTTTAAGAAGGATGAGTTCCTTATCTTTTTCAGGGTATGTACATTGGCGGGGGAGTTCATGATCCTGGAAATATTGCCTTCCCGGCGCCTGTCAACGAAGGTCTTGATCTTGACTTGGCTTCCTTTTATTTTATTTTTTTCCGAGCTTATAAGTACATCAAAGCCTCAGCTGATAATTAATTATACTATTTTATTATAAATTCACATTTTTATTTGATGGGATCACATATTACAATACTCCTTTTATGATGATGTGGATGTTTTACCACATATCATCAAACACCGACTCTGAATAATTATTGTAAGCCAAATAAGTTTATTCTGGTTTTGAATGATGAGAGACAATTGACCAAGAGTCATGTTGTGAGTTCTCTAGCTTTTTTAATTTACCAGGAATCTCAGAATTTGAGACGGAATACAAGCACTGGGTCGACGAACAAAATAGGCAGATTCGTGAGCTGAGGAATGCTCTGAATGTGCATCTGAACGATGTGGAGCTTAGAGTCCTGGTGGAGAATGGTATGAAGCATTACTTCGAGCTCTTTCAAATAAAAGCAGTTGCCGCCAAGGAGGACGTGTTCTACATCATGTGCGGACTATGGAAAACGTCCTCGGAGAGATTCTTTTTGTGGATTGGAGGATTTCGTCCCTCGGAACTTCTCAAGGTGCATGATCCCCACTAAAATTAGTTTTTCCAAGTAATCTAATAAAAGCCTTAAACTTTCAAACATCTCAACAAAAATTTTGGTTTTTTTGCTCAATTCACTCAAATGATCTAACAATTTCAAGATGGGTCCTATGTGGCTCTAGGCTGGTTCACTTTCTTGGAAAGTTTTGGGCCAGTTTTAGCTCTCGAACCCTCCACCGAAACCAGAACCATCCCTCGACTGATTACAAAAATTTTGGTGCAGTCACGGGTCTGGTTCAGTTAAGATTCTCAAAACATCGACCCTCCATCGAAACCCGCACCATCTCTAACAAAATCTTAATAATAGCTCTAATTTCTACGGGATTTCTATCAATCATGTGATTGCGGATTGATTGAAAAACTCCATGGCTAGTTGATGAAGTCTTTGTTTTATGTTATCTATCTGGTACTTAATTGTAATAGAGGTAATGGATGCTATTACAGGTTATTGTGGCTCATCTCAATCCTTTAGATGACCAATTTATCGAGATATGCAACTTGAGGCAATCGTGCCAGCAGGCCGAGGAAGCTCTTTCTCAGGGCATGGACAAGCTGCAGCATAACCTGGCTGAGACCGTAGCCTTCGGTCACATGGGTGATGGAGCTTGCCTTCCCCCCATGGCTCAGGCGGTCGAGAAATTGGAGGCCTTAGTCAGCTTTGTAAATCAGGTAGATTCTCTTCTCTTGTAGAAATTATGAGAACGAATTCTATTAACTCGAATATTGTAGGATAATATATTATGAAACTGTAAATAATCGCGTCAATTTTCATTCAAAACATAAACTTATAAGTTTTTAAATTATAAATTTTTTTGTCATGTGATCGTAATCTCAATGATAACAACTTGTATATATATTACTAGTCGACTGTTGAATTAAAACAGAAGATCTAATATTTTTTCCACTCGTATATATATTATTAGGCTGATCATCTTCGGCAAGAGACTCTGCTGCAGATGTCACGGATCCTATCTACCCGACAAACAGCTCAAGCGCTTCTTGCACTGGGGGAGTACTTTCAAAGACTTCGAGCTCTAAGTTCTCTTTGGGCAGCTCAGCTATGTGAGGCTTCTTAACAAGTTTCTAAGCTCCCCAGCTAAATGCTAGGAAACAAAGCTATTACACATTTTCCTTATTAGGCCGTAGAAATTTTACCAGAATGTGTGCTGCTAAAACATCTCAGCTGGGCCAATGAAGATTGAAGTTGTAAATATTGATTGGGATAGCAGTTTTTCACTGAGCTTGTATGTTGTTTCCATAATGTTTTGGTTAAAGCAGAAGTTTTTGTCTCTGAAAATGTTTTTTTGGCAGTTGTGGCCTAGTTTGGCTCCGTTGTAGTTGGTAGTTATCGGTGTCTGCATTCCTTTAATCATTGTCATTCAGAGTTGAGTAATCACAACATTGTATAAAATGAAACGATATTGGCATAAAAGCTCTTTAGGTGTCACTGGTGAAAATTGAATTACCATGAAATTGTAATAATGTATAGATGTGCAATCATGAAGCATGCATAGAAATTGGATACTTTTTGGAGTGTTTTTTCACCATTATGCAGGAGATTATGCTATTTTTTTCTGAATGATGCAACATGGGTAGGGAAGAGGCAGTAAAACTTAGTAGAGATGAAAGGAGACAAGTGTATTAAGTCCTCGATTCTCTAACAACATTAGAATAAAGAGCTTGATATGAACTCTAGCAAAGAGTCAAGGAGAACAATCATTTGCATCTAGTTTGAACGTGATCCGTCATAATTTCTAAGCAAGCTTCTCAGATTCAATGAGTTCAAACTATTATATCGCCATTCATATTTTTTATAATTATTTTGTTGGGAAAATAAGGTTGGGACCAAAGTGAAATTTTGGTAAAGTTAAAAACCTATTTGAGAATAAGATTTTTTTAGAGTATTTATTAAGAACAATGAAAATTTAGAACCATTTATAAAAATTAAAAAATATTTGAAAATCGGATTATGAATTTTGAATTTCTAATAACTTAAATTAGACAAAAGAAAAAGTTTAAGGACAAATAATGCCAACTATCGAATATACCCCAATTCTGTCAAGAATGTGGGAAGATGCACAATAGGTCATGTCACCCCATGGTATGTACGTGGACAACCAAGATATATATTCCAAAATTGCCCCACTAGTGGGCCTCCCCTAACTGTGACAATAACTCAACCTACACGGGCTCCCAAAGCACGATAATGTGGCATTATGGAGTGGCCCCAAAAACAGCGGACAATGAGTATCCCTACACTCGCATAGATTCATAGCTAGGGTTTATAATCTAACTTGGGAAGATACTAGGGCGAACCCAAGCATTATAGCGAGTATATCTCAAAAACCTTAATTGAGCATTATATTTGCACTACTTTTTGGAAAAAAATGGCATAGTAATAACATCATTTTGTAATAGAGTAAAATGATACTAGTAGGAGTAATTTATATGTTTCGTATGAACTATAAGAATTAATAGATGATTTTTGAAAATAGGGCATTTAAAGTTATGCGGATTGGAAGCCGTTGCTCTAATAGATTATGAGAATCGTATCTAAGAGAATGGTTGGTACACAAATTACAAGAGCCTTAACCCAATTAAGCTTAGGAATTCTAATATGAATGTCACTTGGAGAGGTGGCATGAAGAGACTCGATACTTCAGTCTTTTAAGTGCAAACAGGAGAAATGACACTCTAAGCAAATCTCGTATCGCTACCCCTGAAAGATGTTGATATCATCTTAGGGATGGATTGGTTGGAAAGGCAACATGCAAGGTTGATTATTAAGATAAGATTGTGACATTCCATACCTAGGGCACCAAACACATTTATAGGAGAGAGAAATAAGTGCCAATACCAAATAATCTCGAGACTAAAGGTTTATGAGTTGGTCAATAAAGGATGTGTGAACTTCTTGACTTTTATCGCAAGTGCACCCTCGATAGAGCACACATCGGAGGATATATCAGTTGTGAGAGGCTTCTCGAATGTATTTTTAGAAGACCTACTCCGACTACCATCTGACAAAAAGTTTGATTTTACAATCGACATTTTTTTTGTGAACACACATGATAAGAAAAGCTCCATTCAGGATGGCCCCTACAGAACTAAGGGAACTAAAAGAGTAGCTTAATGAACAATTATAAAATGGTTTCATATGTTCGAATGATTCACCCTGGGTTGCCCCAATTTTATTTGTAAAAAGAAATATGGAAGTATGAGGCTATGTGTGGATTATTGTAGGTTGAATCAAACAACGGTAAAGAACAAATATCTTATCCCAAGTATAAATGACTTGTTCGACCAATTAATAGGAGTCTCATACTTCTTGAAGATTGACCTTCGATTAGGGTACCACTAGCTACGAATATATGACTTTTCAAACTTGGTATGAAAATTATGAGTTTTGGGTGATATCATTCATTTAACAAATGCCTTGCCCGCATTTATAAACTTGATGAATAGGACCTTCAAACCATATTTGGGCAAGGTCATCATTGTGTTAATAGATGATATTCTCATATACTATTGATCATAGGCGGAAGGGTCTCTGAGTCGTATTACAAATACTTGGGGAAAATTGGCTCTTTGCTAAATTCTCGAACTGTGAATTTTCACTACGAGAGGTGGGATCCTTGAGGCATGTGGTCTAAAAAGAAGGCACACAGGTTGACCCCTCCAATATTGAGTTGGTGTCAAATTGGAAACCACCTACAAATCTCATGAAACTACGAAGCTACCAAACATTCATGAAGATTTTCTCTATATTGGTAGCCCTAATGACACAATTGTTGTGAAAAGACATCAAGTATGTGTGGAATGAGAAGTGTAGTAAATCTTTTGAAGAGTTAAAGAAATGACTCACTCATTCAGTGATCCTTGCACTTTCATATCTAAATGATGGAGAATACATCGTGTACATCGACGAATCCAGACATGGGATGGGACATGTGTTGATGCGGAAGGGAAAAGTGATTACCTACGCCTCAAGGAAACTAAATAAGCATGAGATCAATAATACTACTCACGATATGGAGTTAGTAGTAATAGTGTTCACCCTTAAGATTTAGTGGCACTACCTTTACAAAGTCACGTGCAAGAACTTTAAAGATCACAAGAGCCTTAAGTATATTATGACTTAGTAGTTAAATTTAAGGCAAATGAGGTGGTTGGAGTTAATCAAGGATTAAAATCTAATAATTAACTACTACCTGATTTTAACCGAGTTTAATCAACTAATTTGATGAAATGAGATTTTAGGGGCCAAAGTGAAATTTTAGAGAAATTGGGTGACTTGGGGTTTTTTTTTGTAAATTTGGGGATTTATGTGCAATTGACCTAAATTGAGGGTCAATTGGAGATTTAAATGAAATTGGAGTCCCAATTGCAATTAAAATAATTTTTGGGGAATTTAATTACAATTAAAAGTAATTAAAATGCTTTATTTGTTATTTTATAAAATTTTATATTAAATAAAATTATTTGAGGAGAAAATTGCATATAAAGTAAATTGAGGAAAATTATGGCAAATATTTTGGAAATTATTTGTCAAGAAAATATATTTAGGGACTTAGGTGAAATTTAAGAAAACATAGGAATATAAGTGTAAATATTGGATAATTGATGGATCGGATATCCGTGATAATTTAGGTGCGAAAGGAAGGCCCTGACCTATAGTCGAGAATACAATACGAGTTATTGGAATACTGTTCGAGACAACAAGTTACGGATCTCGGGTGAGTGGGATTACTGACAACGAGTTCGATTGGACCGATGATGCATACTTAGAAGCATGCTTTATCTTGAAATCAAAATTTGAGAAATATAATTCTCTAAATATGTGAAACTGGTTAAATATTTTGGGATTATATTTTTGAATAAAGTATAAAGTACATTAATTGGACAACCCTTAAACAAAGTATGGATACACTTCAAGGGATATGGACTAGTCCGACCGTCGATGTAGGAAATGAGCGAGGATCATGGTCAACAATGGTGTGATAGATAAGTGGGCCCAAGGCCATGGTTTTGGAAAGTGAAGTGAGCCCAATGCCAATGAAAAATTGGTCAAATCCTATAAATAAGTTCCGATTTAAGAGCCAATTTAAATTATCACAATTTGTTAATGCTTGCTGAAGATTCTAAGTTGAAGCCAGGTCGCAATCTGTTAGGCTAGTAGTGCAAAGATAAAGGTCTTAAATTAAAAAACTATTGTATGTGATTGCAATCGTGTAGAATCAAAAAGATGCCCAATACATGTTAGTGTTGGTTCTAAGGGCTGCTCGACAGCAATGTTGGCATAAGTGCAGTTATGCTATTTCAGTATGTCTTGAAGCTCTTGGATCTTTGTGCACATTGAGACTGATGAAGATAGGGGAGAGGTCTTGTCCCTCAATAGCGGACATAAGTATGGATAATGTCTAGAGGTTAGACAATGGTGCTCACTTAGACAATATGGTGGAGGTTATGGCCTTTCACCAGGGTGGACAGTAAAGACACTTCGAGCCACTAGTGGGACAGAGGCCATAACCTCTGAGGGTCTGTCCTACAACTGTATGATCCCTTGTTTAAAAGCTTGTGTGGGACATGTAGTGGATTTATTTGGGGGAAAACCTTTTCAAAACTATAAGACAAGTGTCACTTGTTTGTCATAATATTTTAACTCTTGTATTATTAAAAGGTTAAAACTTTTGAGTATAGATTAACTTGTGGATAGGAGGTCATGATGTTAGTAAACCCTACTCACTAAGTTATAGACTCACCCCTCCCTTACCCCTTTCAAGTCCTTAAAATGGCGCAAAGAATGCTAGATAATGATTTGCCTACGTGTTATGTGATTAATTGTTTTTAAATATTTGTGTACATCAATATCTTTTCTGACATATTTTTGGGAAACTTATTTGATACACAGTTTTCCTTTTGTTCTTGAGCCTTGGTTCTGTCAATACTATGAATATGAAATTATTCCTATTATAGTATTGGAAGAAGTGGCGGGTTGTTCATAGGGTTCCATCCAAGTCGGGTTGGGGTGTGACAATTTAAGTGGTATTAGAGCAAAGATTTTCAAATTTGAAATTTTTAAAGAAATTGAGATTAAAAAACTTGGCATGTTTGGAAATATTTTTTTTTAAATGTCGGAAGTATTTACTACATAAATATTTAACTAAAGAAAAAATCTTTTGTGTAGGAGGATTCTCAAAAGAAGATGAATCAAGTATGTGAGAGATAAAAAAATTCCACCACGTGTGATCGAACCAAACTTGGGGAGGGGAAATACTAACCCAACTCTTACTTGGAAAGAAGTCGAGAACAACTTTTGGTAGGCTTGTGCGAAGTATATGGGGGTGTTTAAGAACTTGCCACCCATTCAAACTCACCAAGAGTCTAGACCTGCAACCCTCATCAAACAAGCTTATGAATATGAAACAATAGTAATGAGGAGGTATGGAGTATCAATCTCCAGGAGAGCGGAACTACCAAATTCTTGAGAGCAAACCTCTTCCACATAATATGAAGAACCAAGAATAAATGCTTGCGAAATGTGTGAAAGGTACCATGGAGGCCCACATCCACTAAAGAAAACAACATCAACTTCCAAATCTTCATACGAAGAATCACGCAACCCACTAGTGATGAAGTCTAAGTCAGTTAATAAGAATGACTAGAATAATAGATAGTGAGGAAATTGATGAAATTTATTTTTTTAGTACTTATCTATATTTATGTCTAATGAAAATAATGAATAAAACTTTATGCACCAAAAGTTTTATGATGCTATAATATAACCGATAAAATCATAAACTTGAGTAAAAGAAGGAAGCCATTTAAGAAAAAACTTGTAAATAAGTTATGCCTAAAATTCTTGAATACCCAAACAGTCCTAAAAAGCATAATGTCTAAGTAAAGGAGAAAGGTGTAAGGATGTCACATTACCAAGAAAGGTTTAGTTAAGACACACTAATCAAAGGAGACACTTGGAAATATAGGCTATGCACGATACAGCGGAAATGGAGTGATGAGAAAGTTATAGACAAGACCATTGTCAATAATAGGAAATAATGAGGAGGAGGGAAGTAGAGGGAATCTATACCATCTCCATTTAACCTATTAAAGGATAAACTTTATTGAAGGAAACTAGTAGCCCAGAATTTCTAGAAATGATCTATGGAGAGATCAAAATCAAAGGAAATGAAGAAGTAAAGTAAGGGTTGTAGAGTAGCTATACATTCCTTATATGGATCGTTTTATAATTATATTGAAAAGAGATCTTCTCTTTGACTTGAATGCTTAATCATGCCATTAATAATGATGGTGAAATAATTGAGGGAGAGTGGACACCCAAGGCCAGAGAAGGAAGGATTTAAAGTCCAAATGATATGTAATATATTTAAGTGACATTTGGTAATGGCGTGAAATGTTCATAACACTTCAAGCAAAATAGTTATAATGAAACCATTCATAATCACCTAGGATGTATGATTATGAAGGGGGAGCAAGGAGGTAATAAGAAGAAGCCATAAAGTAACTTCTTCATTCAACTAAATAGGTTGCTTCTAAGAAGATTAAATTATGAACAAAAGATGGAAAACAAAAATGAAATTTATATACTTGGAAGGAATGCTCTAACGAGAAACAACGATGGAATACCCTGACAGCATAAGAAGAAGAGCTTGGGAGAGCAAGCTAGGCACATTAGATAAAGTTCATGGGGATACCATTTAAGGAATGAAATGGTGAGGATTTGGTACTAAGAAAGTCCGAATAACAAATGATGAAGATGTATGCATTGACCGTTTGAGTAATGTACAAGGTGGATGAAGGATACTACCAAATAGAAAAGGGATAAAGTTCCACGATCCTTACAGTTTGAAAGGTGAACATTAGGTAGGAGAATGTCCCATAAGTATATCGGGTGAAAGCATCCTTCCTTACCAAAGAGAAACTTATTAGTTGGATCATGACTATGTACAAAGAAAGTCTTGAGAGGACTTCAATGCCTTTAAATATGGCGAGATGGCTTAAGTAGAGAAGCTAAAATAGGCTAAGGGATGAAGTTAAAGGTCGTTGATGAAAAGACCCTTAAATAAGGAGGATTACACATAAGGGTTATTCGGGTTGGATAACCAAATCCTTAGATTTGGATAAGGTGCGAAATCCAAGAGTGAATTGTAAACCCCGTCCTTTAAAGATAAGAAAATCAGGGAAAGAACTAGTAAACTCAAGAGAGAAAATCGAGCCAGTTTATGAACCTTAAACGATAGAGAAAGGGTGGTAAAATGAGAAAACAACAAACCCCAAGTGACTCAAAGAGTCATAAAAATCATGGAAAAGAACATTGGGATAATTGGGAAGAGAAAACCAGACCGGTTCAGGGTGAACCAGATTGAACTAGTTTGAACCATACTTGAACTGATTCGTAAATTCATTTTTCTTGGTGGCTTAAAATGATGAAACTGGGGGATTGAAGCCACCATTAGATAAAGAATGGATTTAGATAATTTTAGAAAATTTTAATTTTAAGAAAACCGGTCGTATCGGGCATGAATCGATTGATTTATGCATTGAATCCGGTCGGACCGGTCTTGTCCGGTTCGGAACAGTGTCATTTTCTTCCTCCAGATGACAACAATGTTCATTCAATGCAGAAATGGATAACACTAACGAGAGAAAAATGGCTCTGATCAGGCCATTTTAGGGTGATGATAACCTCGACCAAAAAGGAAAGTTATAGGGCAGAGGATCCCCGTAAACCCCGTCCTTTAATAATAAAAAAAACCGGGAAAGAACCAGTTATTTTCAAAGAGAAAACTGAGCCAATTTATAAATCGAAACCGATAGAGAAAGGACAAACCAAGAAATTTATGGATCCCGAGTGACCTAAAGAGTCATAAAAGTAATGAAAAAGGACTTTAGGATGAATTGGATGTGAATACCAAACTGGTTAAGGTGAATTGAACATAAACCAGATTGAACCGGTTTGAACCACTATTGAACTGGTTTCTAAATTCATTTTTCTAGGTGGCTTAGAAAATCCAAATTGGAGAATTGAGGCCACCATTTGATAGAGAATGAATTTAGATGTATTTAAAAATTTTTAATTTTGAAAAGCTCGGTCGAATCGGGCCTAAACTGTCCGATTTAAGCATTGAACATGGTTCGGACCGATCTAGTCTGGTTCGAAACAGTGTCATCTTCTTCCTTCTGATGATAGTACTGTTCACTTGCTGGAAAATCGAGCAGCACTGATGAAGATGAAAAGTTTCCGATTTGGGGGTTTCAGGAAATGAATGACCGCCAATAAGGCACCAATCGGACGACCAAGAATTCCCTAGGATTCCTATATAAAGAGCCCCTCCTCATTCATCCTCCTCACACCTTAAAACTTCATTCTCTCCCTGTTGCTCCATTTTTTGGTGAAGCTTGAACTAGAGCTCTGACATGGGCTTTTTTCTGAGCCAAAGAAGGCGTGGTGGGGTTCTTTGGATTCTGGGAAAAGTCATCTACACGAATGTAGTCTCCATTTGCTCCAAGGATCACCGGAGAAATGCTAGCGTGATAGAACAATGAAACAACTTCGGCGGACCGAAGCTATACTATTTCATCTGAGCTAAAAATGGCCAATTCGAGCCCTTCTCAGGTGAAATCAAGCCCTCCCAGCACTTCCACAGCCCTCCTACAGCTGAATTAGAGTGGAAAGGCAAGCCAATTTGGCTCCCCTCTATAAATTCCAATCGGTACTATAGAGAGAACCGATAGATCTTTACTAACCCAATTCTCCCTCATTTCGACATGAATTGAGGCGATTCTTCATCCTAGGAGGAACCTCAGGACAAGATCTATTTGCCCAGATTGAAAGCTCAGACCGCCACGCCCCCTACGGTAAGCTTCTGAAGCTTTCTCTCTCTACGTTTAGTTTTTCGGTGAAGCTCCGTTTGAGTTTGTTTCGACGTCAAATCATGCAATTCAATGTGCAATTAAATCATGTGTAGGAACTCAAATCCACCTTCAATATCAACAATTAACTTTGATTGATCAGTCAATTTGATAAAATCAAATCCGGTCAAGTTGGAAGGTTGAAATTAGGGGAAAATTTGGGTATTTCAAAAATTTGAAGGACTAAAGTGCATTATCGGGTGAGTGGGATTTTTATTTCATACCTGGTTGGGATGATAAGCACCTCAGAAATGAAAACCCACTAATAAGTGGAATTTTAACCATTACACTTGAATGGAGTGATGTGGAAATTATGCATAAAAACTACTTACCAGTTGTAAGTAGATCATACTTGGTTGGTATGATGAACTTCCTAAAAGGAAGTAGAAAACCTGCTTATCGGTTATAAGTGGAGATGTCCTCACACCTGATTGGTGTGATGGACATATGAAATGATTATTTTGTCGGAAGTGATCTCCTTTGACTATGTACCACTGGTTAAGCTTTTTGGAATACCTTCTTTTCGGGAGCTCAAAATGCTCATATAGGCTGGAGGCCTCGGTTTTGGAACTTTGGGGCTAATGGCTAAATTTGAAAATCTCATACAATGGGCCCAAGGCTAGTTGGCACCAGTAGGATCTCGTAAACAAATAGGAGTTTAAGCCATGAAAACTTTTAATGAATGATGTGTTTGGCCATGGTACCAAGATAGGACCGACATACTCGATGTGACATGACAGGTCGATGGACCAGTCGAGACAAATAGCTGCAGGTCAGGGCCGTTAGACCAATGGCACCGATGATTAAATGGCTTATGAGGAAAACTATTGTTTTGTGCATACACTAAGGTAAGAGACCTTAAAGATGCAAAAGAGGGGTATGATGCGTCCTAGGGGCTACTAGACGACATGGTGGAGATAAGGGCAGATTGTTATACTAGTAGTCAGGGAAGCTCGACTTAGCTTCATGCGCATGGGACCAGGGTGGGGTCGGGATGAGGTCTCTGTCCTCATACGGACACAAAGTTTTCTTTACGGGATTGAGGGACGGATGTCGCGTACATCCACTAATTCTTAGGGTAGAAGTGGACGGGCTTCTATTTAAGTGGCCGGTAAAGTCACTCTGATGCCACAAGTGGGTGCAGTAGACGTGCTGCCCAGTGAATGTGTGTTCCCTTTATGATGAGGGGCGTGTGTTGGTTGATACACACACCGTTGTGGTTAATGATGAGAAATGACTATGAAAACATAGATTTTGAGGATGAAATGTTTTAAAAGAGAATAAGGAGTCTGACACACTACAATTCAAACTATTTTCTAAAAGTCAAATTTTATCACACCCATTTACTGAGTCGTTGAACTCACCCCCTCTCTTATACCCCTTTTCAGGTAACCAATGGAAAGCCTACCCAAAGACCTCAAGCTAACTACACCTGTAAGACAGGTATGTTAATTTTAAATTTTATTCAGTTTTGATTAATGTTATTCCAGGAAAGGTATAGGTTTAAAGGACTCCTTACTCTTCACAGTTTAATAGAAGTGAAAAATCCTTAATAAATCGAGAGAGTGGCAAGTTGATCATGAAGATTTGACCAAACCGGGTTAGGACGTGACAACTTGAGTGGTATTAGGGCCAGTTTCCTCGAATACATTATCAAGACTAGATAATATAGTAACTGATAGGAATAATTTTAAAATTTTCAGAATGGCTCCCAAGAAAGGAACCAAGAGAACTAGAGCCACAATCTCCAACACTGCCCAACCACCCCTACCTATGGAAACTCCCTGAGGAGCCTAGACAACCCGTCATGGACTTAGCTCGGAACACCAGAGCTTGTACAAGGAGTTCACCTATGTATTTGGGTAACCTAACCTCTCCTCTAAGGCAGTCACCAATTCTCGGGTTGAACCAGGGGAAGTGCAATCTCATCCTCTTCCAGTTAACCACTCCCCTCCAGTAGACATCCCCAGAAATATGAAGTCTCTCCGTCAATTGGGGTGTAAGCCTTTCCTTAGAGAGAAAGATGCTGGTACCACCATGGATTGGTTTGTAAACATTAAGAAGCTTATAGGGATTGTCAGGATACCACCAGAGGACATGGTGATCTTGACAAAATTCTTCCTAGAAGGAAGTGCTAAACGATGGTGGGACAATGTCCAAAACTTACATACCTCCATCCCCACCTAGGAGGAATTCGAGGAGAGGTACGCGCTGGAGTACCTGGCTCCTCATTTGATTACTAAAAAGAAGCAAGAGTTCATCCAACTTCGGCAAGGGCTTAACTCCATCTCAGAATATGCAACAAAATTCAACGAGTTAAGACCCTTTGCTCCTAAGCTAGCGAGGCTAGCATATATATGCCAGTCGTTCGTGGACGGTCTCAATATGGACATACGAGATCGTATGGGAGTGCTAGGATGCCCTACGGACTTGGCGGCACTAATCAGTATGGCTCATGAGTGTGAGCGATTGGTGTAGACCCGACACCGTCGGATGGAACAAACGACTTGGAAGGAGGAGAAGGGTCAAAAGCATCAGGGAGGACAAAAGGAGCATAATGGACCAAAATGGGGAAATATAATGGAATTTCAAAGAAGAAAGGACATGCCACCACCTCCCTCGAGAATAATCCCCACTTTGCCACAAGGAAATCCTCGTTGTCCAAGGTGTCAAAGGAGTCATGAGGGAGCATGCTTGACCTACTTTGCATGTGGACAAGTGGGGCACTTTTCAAAAGAATGCCCCACTCTCATGGAGAACAAGTAGAGGAATACACTTGGACCACTACAAGGGAACCCCATAAATCCCAAACCCGATGCTACAACTAGAGTACTAGCTAGGGTGTATAACCTCACCCAAGAAGAGGCTAGGAAAGACCCTAGTACTGTAGCGGGTACATCCTAAAACCCTCCCAATTAGTTCAAGCAAAACTTGTAATTGAAAGTGCAATTTCATGAACTTGAGGGCCAATTGGGCATGATAAAGATGTTGGAGGACCAATTGGGCAATTTTTGAGGTGAAACTTACCATTTTTGTAAAGTTGGGGCAAAATGGTAATTTTGGAAAAATTGGGGACCAAATTGAAAATTTGTGAAACTTGAATCCCTTTTTGTGATTTTGAATAAATTGAGGTCCTAATGTGAATTTTAGAAGTTTTGGGACTCAATTTGGGAAAAATCGGCATTAGGGACCTAAAGTTAAAGAAAAAGAATGTTAGGGACCTAATTGCAATAAATCGAAAAGTTTTGAGTATTTCATCCATTCACGATAAATGAAGGCTACTAGGCCAAGGGATAATGATGAAGTATGTTCATATCGTGTAGGAATATGAAGTACCGGGAACACCATCAAGGACAAACTTGCATGAAGACAAAGAATCGGTTGAGAGGAAATAACTGCGTTATCGGGTGAGTGGGATTTTATATCATACCCGGTTGGGATGATAAGCACCTCGGAAATGAAAACCCACTACTAAGTGGAAATTTTAAACATCACACCAAAATAGAGTGATGTGGAAATTACACGGAAAAACTACTTACCGGTTGTAAATAGATCATATCCGGTTGGTATGATAATCTTCCTAGAAGGAAGTAGAAAACCCATTAATTGATTATGAGCGGAGATGTCTTCACACCCGGTTAGTGTGATGGACGATCAAAAGATTATTTTTGTCGGAAGTGCTCTTCCCTGACTGTGTGCTACTGCTTAAACTTTTTGGGAGACCTTCTTGACGTGAGCTCGAATAGCTTAGATAGGCCGGAGGGCTCAGATTTTTTAACTTAGGGGCTAATATGCTCGATTTTGAAAATCTTGTATAGTGGGCCCAAGGCCAGTTGGCACGTGCAGGAGCTCGTAAACAAACATGAGTTTAAGCAATGGGAACTTTAAATGAATGATATGTTTGGCCATGGTACAAAGACAAGAATGACATACTCCATGGACTGATGGCTATGTGACATGATAGGTTGACGGACCAGTTGAGACAAACAACTGCAGGTTGAGTTGAGGGTCGAGGCCGTTGGATAAGTGGCACCAAAGATTAAATGGCTTATGAGGAAAATAGTTGTTTTATGCATGCACTCAGGTACGGGACCTTCAAGATGCCCAAGAGGGTTAGTGATGCTTCCTAGGGGCTATTGGACGATATTGTAGAGATAAAGGCAGTTTGTCATGTCAACAGTCAAGGAAGCTTGATGTAGCTTCATGTGCATGAGACCAGGGTGGGGTTTGGATGACGTCTCTGTCCTTATACAGACATGGAGTTTTCTTTACAGGATTGAGGGACAAATGTCGAGTACATCCACTCATTCTCAAGGTAGAAGTGGATGTGTTTATATCTAGGTGGCCTATAAAGTCGCTCCGACGCCACAAGTGGGTGCAGTAGACGTGCTGTGTCATGCCCTGACTCGGTTTGGTCGGATCCCCATGATCAAGCCGTCACTCTCCCAAGTTACTAAGGATTGCCCCTTATTTATAAACTATGAAGAGTAAGGCATCCTTTAAACCTGCATCTTTCTTGGAATAAAATAAATAAAAACTGCATAAAATTTGAAACTTATCATACCTGCCTTATAGGTGTGTTAGCTGGTGGTCTTCGGGGTAAGCTTTCCGGGGTTACCTGAAAGGAGTACAAAGGAGGGAGTGAGTTCAACAAGTTAGTGAATGGGTGTTTTAGGGTATGACTTTCAGAAAAATAGTTTGAATTGGAGTGTGTCAGACTCTTATTTTCTTTAAAATTTCTCATTTTCAAAATCTCAATTTTTCATAACCATTTCTCAACTCAACGGTGTGTTTATCAACCAACACACGCCCTTCATCATGAAGGACACACACATTCGTAAGCCAAACCGTCCAGTGTACCCACTTGTGGCATTGGAGCGACTTTACCGGCCACCTAGATAGTAGCACGTCCACTTTTACCTTGAGAATGAGTGGATGTACACGATATCTGACCCTCAATACCGTAACAAAACTCCTTGTTTGTATGAGGACAAAGACCTCATCTCGTCCCCACCCCAATCTCATGCGCATGAAGCTACGTTGATGTTCTCAAGACTACTGGTATGACTAACTGCCCTTATCTCCACCAGGTCGTCCAGAGCCCTAGGACGCATCACTACCCCTCTTGGGCATCTTGAAGGTGCCGTAACACAGTGCATGTACAAATCAATATTTTTTCCACATAAACTATATAAATTATGGTGCCACTGGTCCAATGGCCCCAACCCTTAACTCGACATATAGTTGTTTGTCTTGATTAGTTCGAAGACTTGTCATGTCGCATTGCCACCAATCCATCGAGTATGTTGGTCCTGTCTCTGTACCATGGCCAAACAATTCATTCACTTAAGTTCTCATAGCTTAAAATCATGTTTGTTTACGAGATTCTGCTCATGCCAACTGGCCTAGGGCCCACTATTCGAGAGTTTTAAAATCGGGCATATTAGCCCCCAAGTTCCAAAACCGAGGCCTCCGACTAATATGAGCTATTCGAGCTCCCATCAAGAAGGTCTACCAAAATGTCTAAGAAGTGGTGCACAGTTAGGGGAGAGCACTTCCGAAAAAATAAACTTTTAGCCGTCCATCATACCAACCAGGTATGAGGACATCTTCGCTTATAACCAATAAACGGGTTTTCTGGTTCCTTACAAGAAGTTTTATCATACCAACCGGGTATGATCTACTTACAATCGGTAAGTAGTTTTTCTACGTTATTTGCACATCACTCCTCACATGTGTGATAGTTAAAATACCACTTAGTAGTGGGTTTTCATTTCCGAGGTGCTTATAATCCCTACTGGGTATGATATTAAATATCACACTCATCCGATAGTGCAGTGATTTTCCTCTTAGGTGGCTTGTTGCCTTTACGCGAACTTGTCTTAGCTGGTGTTTTCGGTACTTCGTCTTCCTACACGATATGAACATTTTTGTTCATTATCCTTTGGCCTAATAGCTTTCATTCATCCTGAATGAATTAGAAAACTGAAATTTTCATTTATTTGCAATTAGGTCCCTAAAGTTATTTTTTTCTTTAATTTTAAGTCCTTAATGACGGTTTTCCCCCAAATTGAGTCCCAAAACTCTAAAATTCACCTTAGGATGTCAATTTATTCAAAACCACAAAAAGGCGTCTAAGTTTCCCAAATTTCCAATTTGATCCCCCAACTTTTCCAAAGTTTATCCCCAAAAATTCCAAAATTTGCCCAATTGGTCCTCCAACAACTTTATCATGCCTAATTGGCCCTCAATTTTATGAAATTGCACTTTAGTCCCTCAAATTTTCGAAATCCCCAAAATTTGGCCAATTTTCCCCTAATTTCAACCTTCTAACTCAGCCGAGTTTGATTTTATCAAATTGACCGATCAAATGAGTTTAGTTGATGACATGAAGTTAGATTGGAGTTCCTACTCCTTCATACAATTCAATTGCACTTTGAATTGGACGATTTGATGCCGAAATGAGCTCAAATGGAGCTTTGCCAAAAAACTGGACTTAGAGAGAGAAAGCTTCGAAAGCTTATCATCGAGGTTACGATGGTCCGACCTTTCAATTTGGGCAAATAACTCCTGTCCTAAGGTTTCTCCTAGTATCAAGAATGACATCAATTGATGCTGAATTGAGTGAGAATTTTGTCATCGATGTTCTACCAGTTCTCTCTCTAGCATCGATCGAAATTTACATAGGGGAGCCAAATTGGCTTACCTTTCAGCTCTAATTCAATTGTAGGAGGACTGTGGAGGTGGGAGGGCTTGGTATGTTTTAAAAAGGGCTCAAATTGGCTGATTTCAGCTTGGCCAAAATAGGGCAGCTTCAGTTTACCGAAGCTACTTCATTGTTCGATCACGCCGACGCTACTCCGGCGACCATCGGAGCAAATGGAGATTACATGCTTGTAGCTAACTTCTCCCCGAATCCAAAGAACCTGAACATAACTTCTTTGACTTAGAAAAATGCCCAAGTCAGAGCTCTGGTTCAAGCTTGACCAAAAAATTGAGCAGTTGAGAGAGAATGTAGCTTTTAGGTGTGAGGAGGATGAATGAGGAGGGGCTCTTTATATCGGAAGCTCGAGGACTATTTGGCTGTTCGATTGGCACCATAATGGTGGTCATTCATTACCTAAAACTCCCTGGTCGGAGACTTTTCATCTTTGCCAGCGTTGCTCATTTTTTGGTGAGTGAATAGTTCTATCATCTGAAGGAAGAAGACGACACTGTTCTGAACATAATGGCGGTCATTCATTGCCTAAAACTCCCTGGCCAGAGACTTTTCATCTTTGCCTGTGCTGCTTGATTTTTCAATTAGTGAACAGTGCTATCATCTGAAGGAAGAATACGACACTGTTCCGAACCGGACTAGACTGGTACGAATTGGGTTCAAAGATTAAATTGGCCAGTTCAAGCCTGATTCGACCAAATTTTTAAAAATTAAAAATTTCTAAATTCATTCTCTATCTAATGGTGGCTTTAATTCTCTAATTTGAATATTCTAAGCCACTTAGAAAAATGAATTTAGCATCCGGTTCAATAGTGGTTTAAACCGGTCCAAACTGGTTCAATCCGGTTCACCTGAACCGGTTTGGTTTTCATCTCCAATTCATCCTAAGTCCTTTTTCATGACTTTTGTGGCTCTTTAGGTCACTTGGGATCCATAAATTTCCTGGTTTGCCCTTTCTCTATCGGTTTCGGTTTGTAAATCGACTTGTTTTTCTCTTTGGAAATGACCGATTTGTTCCCCAGTTTTTCTTATTATCATAGGACGGGGTTTACAACTCTTCCCTCCTTTTAGGTGTTTTGTTCCCAAAATTGTTACATGCCAAATAATTGAGGGTAACTATCCCTCATCACACTTTCGATTTCCCTTGTCTTGTCCTACATGGGTTCGTTCTGCCACAGAACCTTGACCATAGGATTCCTCTTATTCCTTAAGTTCTTATCCCTCCCGTTGATGATTCGTACCGATTTTATTTTATATGTTAGGTTCTCTTCTAGCTCCAGTGGAGGTCGGTCCAATACATGGCTAGGATTAGGCTGATACTTCCGAAGCACAGAGATATGGAATACATCGTGTATTCTCTACAGGTCTGGAGGTAATTCCAATTTATAAGCCACTGATGCTATCCTTTTTATGATGGGAAATGGACCAATATACCTTGGTTTCAACTTTCCTCTTTGTTGAAACCTAAGTATTCCCCTCCTTGGGGACACTTTGAAAAATACTTGATCTCCCAGTTCAAACTCCAAATCTTTCCTTCGATTATCCACATAACTCTTTTGCCTATCCTATGTAGTTTTAAGGCAACTCCTCATTAGTTTTATTTTCTAAGTGGCATCTTCAATTAGTTCTACCATTTTTTAGCTTTCTTTTCCCCACTCCTTCCCAAAATAGAGGGGTACGACATGGTTGCCATAAAAGGCTTCATAAGGAGCCATTTAAATACTAGCCTAATAGCTATTATTGTAAGATAATTCCATTAGGCACAAGTATTCATCCCAACTGTTGTTCATGGCGAGTACGCATGCTCTTAGCATGTCCTCCGAGGTTTGAATGGTTCGCTCAGACTGCCCATCTTTTTGAGGATGAAACGCTGTGCTCATGTGGAGCTTGGTTCCCATGGCACTTTTTAGGCTTGGCCAGAACTTTGAAGTAAATCTTGGATCTCTATTTGATACTATACTCACTAGAATGCCATGTAGTCTCACTATATTCCTCATGTATAAGATGGCTAGTTGTTCCACTGTATCCATCACTCTTGCATGAAGAAAATGAGCTGATTTGGTCAATCTATCCATGATAACCCAGGTTGCATCTCGACACTTTCTTGTCACAGGTTGTCCTATGACAAAGTCTATGGTGATGTGCTCCCATTTTCATTCCAGAATTGGTAAGGGTTGTAGTCTTGACAGTTTATGGTGCTCCTCTTTTATTTGTTGACAGGACAAGCATCGGGCTACATACTCCGGAATGTCCCTCTTCATACCTTTCCACCAATATCCTTGTTTGAGGGTACGGTACATCTTATTACTGCCAGATGCATTGCATACACCGAATCGTGTTCCTCCTCTAGGATTAATCTCTTCAGCTCCTTATCTTGAGGCACACATACCCTACCCTTGTAGGTCAGCACTCCATCACTATGCAAGTCATAATCTGGTTTCGTTTCTTTATTGACTAGATTCAGATAGGATTGGAGCTCCTTATCCACTTTTGTTGAGCTTGGATCTGTTCTGTTAGACTAGGCCTCACTATCACATTTGCCACTAAGCATCTTTCTCTCTTATCCATCTTTAGGTCCACCTACATCCATCCCAATTGTTGCAACAGGGGTATGTAACTCTCTTTACTTGTGTTGCCTCAGTTTGGTACTTGCGACTTAAGGCATCTGCTACCACATTTTCCTTTCTAAGATGATATTCTATCATAAGGTCATAATCCTTAACTAATTCCAGCCATCTCCTCTGGCAGAGATTTAACTCCTTTTGAGTTAGAAAGTACTTAAGACTCTTGTGATCTATGTATATCCCACACTTAACCCTGTAAAGGTAGTGTCACCAAATCTTTAGGGCAAACACTATTGCAGCTAATTTCAAATCATGAGTTGGGTAGTTTCTTTCATGTACCTTAAGTTGTCGCGAGGCATAAGTGATAACCTTCCCTTGTTGCATCAATACACATGCGAGTCCTTGTCCGGATGCATCACTATAGACAATGTATTCTTCCGCATTAGGGTTATGTAGGGAGAGTACTAGTGAGGTTGTCAATCGAGTATTTAACTCCAGTAAAGACTTCTCACAGCTTTCATCCCATTTATACTCCACTCCTTTCCTAGTGAGTCGAGTTAGAGGAGCTGCTATCATAGAAAAGTCTTGCACGAACCGTCTGTAGTATCCTGCCAGACCTAAGAAACTCTATATTTTTGTAGAATTCCTTGGAGCCTTCCAATCTGATATGGCTTCCACCTTGGCTGGATCTACTTTGACTCCATCCTTGTACACTATATGTCCTAAGAATCCTACCTCCTATAGCCAGAACTCACACTTGGAGAACTTTGCATATAATTGATTTTCCTTTAATATCTCTAAGGTGATTGCCAAATGCACTTCATATTCCAACCTGGTTCATGAGTATATAAGAATGTCATCTATGAATACTATCACAAGCCTGTCCAACTATGGTTGGAACATACGGTTCATCAAATCCATGAAGGCTGCAGGGGCATTCGTTAATCCGAATGACATTACTCTGAACTCGTAATGTCCATATTTGGATCAGAATGTCATTTTGGGAATGTCCTCCTCTTTAATCCCAAGTTGATGATAGCCTGACCGAAGGTCTATTTTGGAGGAGTAAGCTGCTCCTTTTAATTGATCGAATAGGTTATCAATTCTCGGAAGTGGGTATCGGTTCTTGATGGTGACCTGGTTCAGCTTCCTATAGTCTATGCACAGTTTCATACTTCCATCCTTTTTCTTGACGAATAGGATGGGTGCACCCCCATGAAGACTAGCTAGGACGTATGAAATCCTTCTCCAATAATTCGTCCAATTGCTCTTTCAATTTCTTCAGTTCCGTTAGAGCCATACGATATGGAGCTTAGGATATGGGGTTTTTTCCTGGGATTATTTCTATAGTGATCTCCACTTGCCAACTTAGAGGTAGTCTGGGTAGTTCTTCTGGAAATACTTATGGGTAGTGCCTAACTACGAGAATGCCTTATAGTCTCTTCTCTTTAGACTCTTTGTTGACAATCCTAGCTAGGAAAGTTGTACAACCTTTTTGTATCATCTTTTCGGCTTTCAGATGGGACACCATCCGTACTTTGCTTTTCCTTTGATCTCCTTGGAAATTTAATCCATTTGTCTTGGGAGTGTGGAAGGTCATTGTGTTCTTCCCACAGTCCATCCTAAGGATTACTTCAACCTCTTTTAAGGGTAATGGAATCAAGTTAGCTTCAAGTATGATTCCTCCAATCTTTATCTCACATCCTTTTAATTGCTTATTCCTATTTAAACCTTCTCCTAAAGGTGTGAGGATGTTGAGGCTTTGTTCTAGTGGAGTAAGTTCTAGGGGTACATTAGAAATCAACTCTTCCTTGATGAAGGATCTCTCAGCTCCTAAGTCGAAGAGGGCATAGACTTGTTGTCCCATAGTTGTATATATCCTGATTGAAGAAGCATGTATTTTAGAAGAAAGCTTTTCTTTATTAAATAAAAAATTTCAATTTACAAGATTCTCTTGAACTAGTTTGGAGGGTTTTGGGATGTACCCGCTATAGTGCTAGTGTTTGTTCCAGCTTCTTCATGGGTGAGGTTGTATACCCTAGATGGTACTCGTGTTGTAGTGTCTGGCCTAGGATTCCTAGGGTTCCCTTGAGGTGGTCCAAGGGTATTCCTCTATTTGTTCTCCTTGAGAGTGGGACAGTCCTTTGCAAAGTTCCCCACTTGTCCACATGCAAAGCATGCTTCCTCATGGTTCTTTTGACACCTTGGACATCGAGGGTTTCCTTGAGGTAAGGTGGGGACCACTCTCTAAGGAGGTGGTGGCATGTCCTTTCTCCTTTGAAATGCCATTCTATTTCCCCATTTTGGACCGTTATGCTCCTTCCATCCTCCCTGACGGTTTGGACCCTTATCCTCCTTTCAGGTCATCTATTCCATCCGACGGTGTCGTGTTTGCACCGTCGCTCACACTCATGAGCCATACTGATTACTGCTACTAGGTCCATGGGGCACCCTAGTACTCCCATACGGTCTCGAATGTCCATATTGGGACCGTCCACAAACCTCTAGCATATGTTTGCCGGTCTAGCTAGGTCAAGAGCAAAGGGTCTTAACTCGTTGAATTTTGTTTCATACTCCGATATGGAGTTAATCCCTTGCCGAAGCTGGATGAACTCTTGCTTCTTCTCATTTATCAAATGAGGCGCCAAGTACTCCTCCGAGTATCTCTCCTCAAACTATTCCCAAGTGGTAATGGTGGTGTGCAAGTTTTGAACATTGTCCCACCATTGTTTGGCACTTCCCTCTAGGATGAATTCTATTAGGATTAGCATATCATCTGGTGGTATCCTGATGATTCCCATTAGCTTCTTAATACTTTCCAGCCAATCCATGGCGACACCAACATCTTTTTCTCCAAGTAAGGGTTTACACCCTAGTTGACGGAGAGTCTTGAGGTTTATGGGAATGTCTATTGGAGGGGAATGGTTAATAGAGGGAGGATGGGATTGTATTTCCTTTAGTTCAACTTGAGAATTGGTGTCTGCCTCGGGGATGAGGTTAGGATGCCCAAATACATGGATGAACTCCTCGTACAGACTCTGGTGTTCCGTGCTAAGACCATGAGGAATTGTTTGAGCTTCCCTAGGAGTTTCCACAGGTAGGGGTGGTTGGGTAGTGGTGGAGACTACAACCCTAGTTCTCTTGGTTCCTTTCTTTGGAGCCATTTTGAAAATTTTAAGATAAATCCTATTAGATACTATATTTTCTAGTCTTGATTATGTATTCGAGGAATTAGGCTCTGATACCACTCAAGTTATCATGTCCTGACTCGGCTTGGTCAGATCCCCGTGATCAACCTGCCACTCTCCCAACTTACTAAGGGTTGCCCATTCTTTATAAACCGCGAGCAGTAAGGTGTCTTTTAAACTTGTACCTTTCCTGGAATAACATAAATCAAAACTAAATAAAATTTGAAACTTATCATACCTACCTTATAGGTGTGTTAGCTGGTGGTCTTTGGGGTATGCTTTCCGGGGTTACCTCAAAGGGGTATAAGGGAGGGGGTGAGTTCAATGACTCAATGAATGGGTGTTTTAGGGTATGACTTTCAAAAAAATAGTTTGAATTGGAGTGTGCTAAACTCCTTATTTTCTTTAAAATTTCTCATTTTCAAAATCTAGGTTTTTCATAACCATTTCTCATCTCAACGGTGTGTTTATTAATCAACACACGCCCTTCATCATGAAGGACACACACATTCGCAGGCCAATCCGCCCACTATACCCACTTGTGGCGTCGGAGCGACTTTACTGGCCACCTAGATAGAAGGACGTCCACTTCTACCCTAAGAATGAGTGGATGTACGCAATATCCGACCCTCAATCTCATAACAAAACTCCATGTCTATATGAGGACAGAGACCTCATCCCATTCTCACTCTAGTCTCATGCGCATGAAGCTATGTCGAGCTTCTCAAGACTGCTAGTACGACTAACTGCCCTTATCTCCACCAGGTCGTCTAAAGCCCTAGGACGCATCACTACCCCTCTTGGGCATCTTGAAGGTCCCGTAATACAGTGCATGCACAAATCAATAATTTTTTCACATAAGCCATATAATCTGTGGTGCCACTGGTCCAACGATCCCGACTTTCAATTCGACCTGCAGCTGTCTTGACTAGTCCGAAGACCTGTCATGTTACACTGCTGCCAATCCATCGAGTGTGTCGGTCCTGTCTTGGTACCATGGCCAAACAATTCATTCAATTAAGTTTTTATGTCTTAAAATCATGTTTATTTACGAGCTTCTGATCGTGCCAATTGGACTAGGGCCCACTGTTCAAGATTTTCAAAATTGGGCATATTAGCCCCCAAGTTCCAAAACCGAGGCCTCCGGCCTATATGAGCTATTCAAGCCCTCATCAAGAAGGTATCCTAAAATGTTTAAGCAGTGCTATACAGTCATGGGAGAGCACTTCTGACAAAATGAACTTTTAGCCGTCCATCACAACACCGGGTATGAGGACATCTCCGCTTATAACCGATAAGCGAGCTTTCTATTTCCTTCTAGGAAGTTTCATCATACCAACTAGGTATGATCTACTTATAACCAGTAAGTAGTTTTTTTGTGTAATTTCCACATCACTCCTCATAGGTGTGATGGTTAAAAGACCACTTAGTAGTGAGTTTTCATTTCCGAGGTGCTTATCATCCCAACCGGGTATGATATTAAATATCCCACTCACTCGATTGTGCAGTGAATTTCCTATTAGCGGGCTTATTGTCTTCACACGAACTTGTCTTTGCTGGCGTTCCCAGTACTTCATGTTCCTACATGATATGAACATTCTTGTTCATTATCCTTTGGCCTAATAGCCTTCAATCATCCCGAATGAATGAAAAAACCAAACTTTTAATTTATTTGCAATTAGGTCCCTAAAGTAATTTTTTTCTTTAACTTTAAGTCCTTAATGCCGATTTCCCCCAAATTGAATCCCGAAACACTAAAATTCACCTTAGGACCTCAATTTATTCAAAACCACAAAAGCGGTTCAAGTTTCCCAAAATTCCAATTTGGTCCACCTAAGTTTTCTAAAATTACCATTTTCCCCTACTTCACAAAAATGGTAAGTTTTGCCCCAAAAATTCCAAAATTTGTCCAATTGGTCCTCCTACATCTTTATCATGCCCAATTGGCCCTCAATTTTATGAAATTGCACTTTAGTCCCTCAAATTTTTGAAATCCCCAAATTTCTCCAATTTCAATCTTCTAACTCAGCCGTGTTTGATTTCGTCAAATTGACCAATCAAATGAGTTTAATTGTTGAAATTGAAGTTAGATTGGAGTTCCTACACATTTATGCGTTTCAATTGCACTTTGAATTGCACGATTTGATGCCAAAATGTGCTCAAACGGAGCTTCGCCGGAAAACTGGACTTAGAGAGAGAAAGCTTCAAAAGCTTTCCATCGGGGGTACGACGGTCCGAGCTTTTAATCTAGACAGATAGCTCTTGTCCTATGGTTTCTCCTAGGATCAAGAATTGCATTAATTGATGCTGAATTGAGTGAGAATTTTATTATCGGCATTCTCCCAATTCTCTCTCTAGCACCAGTCGGAAATTACAAAGTGGAGCCGAATTGGCTTACCTTTCAGCTCTATTTTAGTTGTAGGAGGATTGTGGAGCTGTTGGAAGGGTTTGGTTTGGCCTGAGAAGGGCTCAAATTGGCTGATATAAGCTCGACCGAAAGAGGGTAGCTTCAGTCCACCGTAGCTGTTTCATAGTTCGATCACGTTGACGCTTCTTCGGTGAACCTCGGAGCAAATGGAGACTACAGGTGTGTAGCTACTTCTCCATGAATCCAAAGAACCTGACCACACCTTCTTTGGCTCAAGAAACACCCTATATCAGATCTCTGGTTCAAGCTTCACCATAAATTGGAGCAGTTGAGAGAAAATGGAGTTTTCAGATGTGGAGAGGATGAATGAGGAGTGTCTCTTTATATAGGAAGCTCAGGGACTTCTTGGCCATCCAATTGGAGCCTAAATGGCAGTCATTCATTGCCTGAAATTCCATGGCTAGAGACTTTTCAGCTTCTCGTTCAATTTTCCCACTGTTCCGAACTGGACCAGGTTCAAAGCTTAAACCTTCTGGTTCAAGCCCGATTCGACCAAATTTTTCAAAAATAAAAATTTCTAAATTTATTTTCTATCCAATGGTGGCCTCAAATCTCATATTTGAATTTTCTAAGCCACCTAGAAAAATGAATTTAGCATTCAGTTCAATTATAGTTCAAACCGGTTCAATCCGATTCGGATCCAGTTCACCTAAACTGGTTTGGTTTTTATCTCCAATTCATCCTTAAGCCATGTTTCATGACTTTTGGAACTCTTTTGGTCACTCGAGATCCATAAATTTCCCAGTTTTCCCTTTCTCTATCAGTTCTGGTTTGTAGACCGACTCGATTTTCAAATTGAGGATGACCGGTTCTTTCCCCGGTTTTCTTATTATAATAGGACGGGGTTTACATGTGTTATTCTAGGGAACATGGTTGAGATTATGCCTGGCTCCTCTTGAATTAAAGAAGGGGGAAACCCCTCTTGAATCAAGTGAGTGGTGGGTTATTCACGAGGATCTGACTAAACTAGGTCGGGGGTGTGACATAGACAACTCGGACTGCCACACCTCCGGCGGTAAGCTTTTGAAGCTTTTTCTCTCGACCAATAATTTTCTAGAAAATATTCGTTTGAGCTCATTTTGACCTCAATTCATGCGATTCAAAGCTCAATTGAATTGTATGCCAGTGTAGGAACTGATTTATACCTCCAATTGAAGGGATTCACCCAGATTGTATGGCCAATTTGAAGAAATCAAATTCAGTTAGTGTGAAACAGGGAAATTGGGGGAAACTTTTGGGGAAAATTGGGGATTTCAAAAAATTGAGGGACCTCATTTCAATTTCCCAAAATTGAAGGCCAATGGGCCATGAGAAAGATGTTGGAGGATAAATTGGTCAATTTTTAAAACATTTGAGGTCAAGTTACCATTTTTGGAAAGTAGGGGCAAAATGGTAATTTTTGAAAAGTGGGGAACCAAATTTCTCTATCCATTATACCGCTCGGGTATAAGGACACCTCTGTTCATAACCGATGAACGGGTTTTCAACTTCCTTCGGGGAAGTCTCATCATACCAACCGGGTACGATCTACTTACAACCAGTAAGTAGTTTTTCCGCATGCTTTTCACATCACTTCCTCTAAGTAGTGATGTTTAAAATACCACTTAATAGTGGGTTTTCATACCGAGGTACTTATCATTG
Organism: Trapa bicornis; assembly: GCA_030064425.1. Taxonomy (NCBI): domain Eukaryota; kingdom Viridiplantae; phylum Streptophyta; class Magnoliopsida; order Myrtales; family Lythraceae; genus Trapa; species Trapa bicornis. Next base: position 5,739,189 of record CM057759.1, read on the forward strand.
GCCAACCGGGTATAATATAAAATTTCCACTCACAACTAGTAAGTGGTTTTTAATTTTAAGTTGTGCTCATCATCCCAACCAGGTATTATGTTAGTAAACCCACTCACAACCAGTAAGTGGTTTTTATCTTTAAGTTGTGCTCATCATCCCAATCGAGTATGATGTTAGTAAACCCACTCACCCAGTTCTTTGTATTCACGCGAGCTCGTCCATGCTGGCGTTCCCGGTATTTCACGTTCCTACATGATATGAACATCCTTATTCATTATTACTCGGCATAACAGCCGTCATTCATTTCCAATGAATGAGAAAACCCAAGCTTTTATTTATTTGTAATTAGGTCCCTAAAGTTATTTCTCTTTAACTTTAAGTCCCAAATGTCAGTTTTTCCTCACCTTTAAAATTTATATTGGGACCTCAATTTATTCAATTTCACCAAAAAAGGGTTTAATTTCCCAAATTTTCAATTTGGTCCCCCAATTTTTCCAAAATTACCATTTTGCCATTCCTTTACAAAAATGGTAAGTTTTGCCCCAAAATTTCCAAAATTCCTCAATTGTCCTCCAACATTATTTTCATGCCCAATTGACCCTAAATTTCATAAAATTACATTTTGGCCCTTTGGATTTCAAAAAGCCCTAATTTTTCCCCTAATTTCAACTCTTCAACACTACCAAATTTAATTTCATCAAATTGACCGATCAAACACTTATAATTGTTGAAATTGTAGTTGAAATTGAGTTTCTGCATGTTCATACGATTCTAAGAAACTTTGAATCACAGATTTTAAGGCCGAAACGAGCTCAAACGGAGCTTTGCCGAAAAACAAACTATAGTGAGAGAAAGCTTCGATTTCTCACCGATGAGGGCACGACGATCCGAGCTTTCGATCTAGGCGGATAGATCTCATCTTGAGGTTCATCCCAGAATCAAGAATCGCATCAATTGATGTCCAATTGAGTTAGAATTTCATTATTGAAATTCTATCGGTTCTCTGTCTAGCACATATTAGAAATTGCAGAGGGGAGCCGAATTGGCTTACCTTTCAGTCGTAATTCGGCCGTGGGAGGGCTGAGGGAGTGTTGAGAAGGCTTGGTTTGGCCTGAGGAGGGCTTGAAATGACCAATTTCAACTCGGCCGAAATAGGGCAGCTTCAGTCCACCGGAGCTGCTTCACTGTTCCATCATGTCGGCGCTTCTCTAGTGATTCTCGGATTGACTGGAGTTTGCTATCAGATAGCTGACTTCTCCCCGATTCTAAAGAGCTCGACCTCTCCTTTCGAGGTTAAGAAAAATGTTGAAGTGGAAGCTCTCGTTTAAGCTTCACCGAGAAATGGAGCAGTACAGAGAGAGAGAGAGAGAGAGAGAGAGAGGGAAGTGTTCGGGTGTGAGGAGAATGAATGGGGATGACCTCTTTATATAGGTGTAAAACCCGTGTATTAAATGGGAGAGATTTATTACTAGTATTAATATTGCCATAAATTATTGGTATTAATTCCAATTTGGTTTTTGTCTTCAAAGTTCTTATGGAATCTTGTTCACCTAGACCAATTTGGTTTTTATCTTCTAATTTTTCTTAAATTTCTTTTCCAAGGTTTAATGTACCCTTTGGATCACTCGGAAGTTGTAAATTTCCATATTGTTTGTTACCAAATGTAAACTGGCTTGGTTTTCTTACTCGGTTTGACTGGTTCTTTTCCCGGTTTTCCTTAACTCAAAAGTGTGGGGTTTACAACTCTCCCCTCCTTTTAGAAGTTTTGTCCCCAAAACTTAACCAATATATTTTACATTGGGAATAATTTCCCTTAATGTCAACTTAGGTTTTCTTGACATGCTAACACTTTGATTGCTCTTTCACTTAGTCCCCGTAATCATTCATCTAAGGAATTTCTTTTCATTTATCATGCTTACTCCTTCCATAGAGTTATAATAATGAGGCATGTATGGCTCATTAATCCTAATGTATATTCTTAGGTTCACATCTCCCTTTATTTATGATAAGGTTCTTCCTTTTGGGGATTTTACTCAAGATTTCAGGATTGGGAGTTCTAAAGTGCCCAATCATTCCTTTGTCTAGTTATTCTCTTCATCATTGAAACCCCTAGCTCGACGTTCTTTCAAGCATTACATACTTGTTTTCACAAGTTTTTGTGTTATTATTATTTTGTCCCAATTTGACCCATCCTTCATCCGTCATTGATTACAACTTCAGTCAAATATATGTTTGACCTTGTTATGTTTACCAACTAACTCCTTCTTACTCGAGTTACATTTTACTCGAGATTGTTGGTGTTTATATGTCCCTTACGATATGGCATAGTTCTGAACCTGTCTCGGTCCATCAGACTCCTACAACACTTCTTTTAGGGCTATTTTCAACTTTTCAGCCTTTTAGGGACTGTATAATTTATCACTCCTTTCATCGGGTAGTATTCCTCAACTACCTTGACTGTTACCCAATTATCATTTGTATCTTGACAACATGTCTTACATAATCGTGTCAATTTTCCTTACCCACTTGTCCTTTCCCAACTTCTTTATTGGGTCTTTCTGGTGCCAATTATTTGGTTTTCCAATAGTTTACCAACAAACTGGGATTCTTTCCTTCTTAAGTCCCTGGCATTCCTTATTCAAGGGTTTTTCCTTTTTCCTTAATCCACTTTTACTTACTCATATTCACTTCATGATTCTTTATTCTACAATAATTGCTTTCGATCTATGTGTCGATTACTTTGCTTGGGAAGGTTTCCTCTTTCTTGTTTTGTTCTCTACTATGTCCCTTACAATAGAGATTTCTATCTTAGGAGTTACATGCTTAACCTCCTTATCATTCATTGTATGGTTTTTTCTCCCTTTCTTCACACCCTTATCTATGTTAGTTCATCTGTTTGCTTTGGATCCTTCTCTATCCACAACTTTTGTTTTATCACTTGTTCCTTACATAGGACACTTCCGATTATTAGTTTTATTTTGTGCATTCCACACTATGCTTGGTTATCTACTTTTTAAGCTTCGTATGGGTGTGTGGGCTATGACCCGTCTTACCAATTGTGGTTATTCCTTCTTATCTACACCTTATTAGGGAACTTACTTTCCCAACATCTTCTCGAACATTTTTCCTCTATCACCTGAGTATGGGTTGTCCAATCATTCATACTTGTCAAAGCATCTTTTGATGCTAACCCGTTAAATAATTTATGTTAAGGAGGGTTCACATCCTCCTTATTTCAAAATCTCTTGTTCGCCTTTCTTGAGGCTCGCTTAACCATTCCAAGACTTTAAACTATAAATCTAGTTTTGACCATCGATTTCTTTAAGGATTTCCCTTCGTTCTTCTCTTCCTACTTTTTGGCCTTTTCACTTCTCCCTTCTTTGTTGTGGTTTAAGTCCATGGTTCTCTCTAAAACTAATTCTTTAATTGTCTTCTTCTCTTTATTTTTTTGGTCTAATTGTCTGGGTAGTTGTATCACTCGTTCTTCATGCCCATCCCATTGTTCTTCAAAGAGTGTAGTCTTTACTGCATATCATCGTTTCTTAGGGTTTTTTTTCATTCTCTATGGCTGTCCATAGTTACTAGTTTCTTCTTTCTACTCGGTTCTTCTAGAATTATTCTTGATACTCCTGCTATTTCTATAAATAGGTCATACTGGGACATCACGATACTTCCTTGGTAGGATTCTTTCCTTTTCTCTTGACATTCCTTTTTGCATTTGCTCGAGGGGATTTTTACCCTTAAATGACATCCTTTGATGTCATCTTCTCTTGTTTACCTTTACTCCACAATTCTTGCAGGCACATCCTGTATACTCTATCTGTATCTTCATTCGTACCTAGTATCTGTCTACTTCTTTATGGAGCGTACAAATCTTTCTTGTTTCAAGTTTTCTTGACCGTTATGTGAGAGGCTTGCCTATTTCTTTCTTGGCTTGAGTTTTAGTCGTTAATTGGCCCTTGGTCCCTTTAAGGATTTCTTTCATCCTTCTTTTCTCCAATACTTGGCATTTCCACCTCTTCCTTCTTTGCTGGGGTTTACTCTATGACCCTTACGAGAGTAGTTCGTTACCTGTCTCACCCTACTTTTCACCTTGTTTAGTTTTCTTGAGATAGTTGTCTCTCTAATCTCCTCGTCCTTAATGATCCTTCTAGTGCCCTTTTTAGGGTGCATTCCTTACTACTTCCCGGTCCTCCTTAGGGTTCGTTCATTTTCTTTGACCATCTCGTTGCCATAGTTTGCTTACTTCTGTTATTTTGTTCCGAATCTCCACTTTGACTTCTCTATATTTTCCAAAGGAAGTTGTACCTAATATTCTATCACTTTTCCAAAGTAGATTAGTCTCGACCTCCGGTACATCCTTCTTTCAAATAGTTTCTAATGAGGGTTTGGCTCCTTGCACTCCTCGTTATGCCCATATGCTAACCAATGATTCCTTCAAGGCACTTGGTTGTATGCATCCCTACAGAATTCACTTTCATAGCGTATTCCTTCTCTTCTTTACTCTAACTGTGTTATTCCCTAGAGTTCCGGGGCATTTTTTTTGTATGTTTGCCCCTTATGAGAGGGTCCTAAGTATGCTACTAATGTACCTTATCCCTATTCATGAGGTATCCTTCTTGGTTTGACCTTCTCAAGAAGTTTTTGCATTCACCTTGTCATTTCTTGACCTCTTGGTGAACCGTTTAGGTAACCCACTCCATGGTATCAATCTTCAATCCTTCATGCCCTTTGTGACTTTTGAGGAGGTATAACCTTGAATTTATGAGGTGTAAAACACCTCTTCTTTCGTTACACCTATAATAGTTTATCTTGGTACTTGTCCTTAGTAGGGTTGGACACTTCTTTAGGTAATGTCTCAATCGTCCATACTTGTAATAGGTTATTCCTTTACATGGATTGTTATGATCCCTTCTTTCCTTCGAGTAGGGCATTTCCAGGGTTACTATTGGTTTGGTGCTCTACCATTCTTTGAGTTTGATCACTTTGACAATTTTCTCATTGAATCTCCTTTGCTAAAGGGTCATGGTAAGAGTCTTCCTAAGTTTCTTAATTCCCTAACTCATCTTCCATAACCGGGATGTAGCTTTTCCTTAGCTTCCAGGATAGTGTGGGTTTGCTTTATTTTCCTTAGGCCATATTCCCAACAAGATTGTATCATCAGGAGAGAGAGTTTTGAGAATTTGAGTATTTTATTAACAGGGGGACACAAAAGATTAGGCTTTTAGCCCTATCAAAGTAAATGGTTGCAAAATAACTAAGGAGCTATGGAATTCTTGATAAACGTCTTCCTCCATACTTAGAGTTGTGCCACCAATAGGTCCTAGCACCATTCTCCTGGATACTTCCCCATTTTGTCTTTTGACATTTCAACCTGGTCTCGAGCATTTGGGAAGCTTCTAGGGTTGTCTCCCTATGGAGGTAGGATGTTGAGTAGAGCCATTCCAAGTTTTCTTGGTTTCTCTCTTGGGAGCCATCTGAAAATTTTAGGATAAATCCTATTAGTTACTATATTTTCTAGTCTTAATTATGTATTCGAGGAAACAGGCTCTGATACCACTCTAGTTGTCACGCCCTGACCCGGTTTTGGTCGGATCCCCGTGAACAACCCGCCACTCTCCCAGTTTATTAAAGGGTTTCCCCTTATCATAATCCTTTAAACCTGCACCATTTCCTAGAATAGCATAATCAAAACTGCATGAAATTTTAAACTTTACATACTTGTCTTACAGGCATCTTAGTTGATGGTCTTTCAGGGTAGACTTTCCGAGATTTCTTGAAAGGGATATAAGGGAGGGGGTGAGTACGACTACTCAGTGAATGGCTTTTCAAAGGTCTACTTTTAACTTTTAAGAAAAACATTTATATGGAGTGTGCCAGACTCCTTACTTTTCAAAAATCCATTCATTTAAAAATTTGGGTTTTCCCATTATTTCTTAGTTACCGGTGTGTCATCATCTAACACACATCCTTCATCATGAAGGTTACACACATTCGCAAGTCAGTATCACTACTGAACCCGCTAGTGGCTTCGGAGCGACTTTTCCTGCCACCCGGATAGAAGTACAACCACTTCTACCCTAGGAATGAGTGGATGTACACGACATCTAACCCACAATCCCGAAATCACTTCTTTGTGTCCGTATGAGGACAGAGATCTCATCCTGTCCCCACCCCGGTCTCATGCGCTTGGTGCTACTCCAGATTTTGCACAAACACCTGGAACGACGAACTGCCCTTATAGCCACCAGGTCATCCAGTGCCCTTAGGATGCATCACTACCCCTCATGGGCATCTTGATGATTCTGTACTCACAGTGCATGCACAAATAATGTTTTCTTATATTGCCATGTAATTTGTGGTGCCATTAGTCCAACGGCCCCAACTCTCAACTCAACCCGCGACTGTTTGTCTTGACTAGTTCGTCGACCTATCATGTCGCACTGCCACTAGTTGATTGAGCATGTCGGTCCTATCTTGGTACCATGGCCAAATAATTCACTTATTAAGTTTTATAGCACATATATCATGTTCGTTTACGAGCTCCTACTCGTACCAACTGGCCTTGGGCCCACTGTACGAGATTTTCAAAATCAGGCATTTAGTCCCCAAGTTCCAAAACTGAGGCCCCCAGCCTATCAGAGCTATTCGAGCTCCCGTTAAGAAGGTCTCCCAAATTGTTTAAGCATTGGCACACAGTCAGGGGAGAGCACTTCCGACAAAACATATGTTTTTTCTATCCATTATACTGCTCGGGTATAAGGACACCTCTGTTCATAATCGATGAACGGGTTTTCAACTTCCTTCTAGGAAGTCTCATCATACCAACCAGGTATGATCTACTTACAATCGGTAAGTAGTTTTTCTGCATGATTTTCACATCACTTCCTCTAAGTAGTGATGTTTAAAATACCACTTAATAGTGGGTTTTCATAACGAGGTACTTATCATTGGCCAACCGGGTATGATATAAAATTTCCACTCACAACCAGTTAGTGGTTTTTAATTTTAAGTCCCAAATGTCGGTTTTTCCTCAAATTGAGTCCCGTAACCTTTAAAATTTATATTGGGATCTCAATTTATTCAATTTCACCAAAAAGGGGTTTAATTTCGCAAATTTCCAATTTGGTCCCCCAATTTTTCCAAAATTACCATTTTACCATTCCTTTACAAAAATCGTAAGTTTTGCCCCAAAATTTCCAAAATTCCTCAATTGTCCTCCAACATTATTTTCATGCCCAATTGACCCTCAATTTCATAAAATTACATTTTGGCCCTTTGAATTTCAAAAATCCCCAATTTTCCTCCAATTTCAACTCTTCAACACTACCGAATTTAATTTCATCAAATTGACCGATCAAGCACTTATAATTGTTGAAATTGGAGTTGAAATTGAGTTCCTACATGTTCATACGATTCTAAGAAACTTTGAATCGCAGATTTTAACACCGAAACGAGCTCAAACGGAGCTTCACCGGAAAACAAACTATAGAGAGAGAAAGCTTCGATTTCTCACCGGTGAGGGCACGACGGTCCGAGCTTTCGATCTAGGCGGATAGATCTCATCTTGAGGTTCATCCTAAAATCAAGAATCGCATCAATTGATGCGAAATTCAGTTAGAATTTCATTATTGATATTCTGTCGATTCTCTGTCTAGCACCGATCGGAAATTGTAGAGGGGAGCCGAATTGGCTTACCTTTCAGTCGTAATTCAGCCATGGGAGGGCTGAGGGAGTGTTGAGAAGGCTAGGTTTGGCCTGAGGAGGGCTCGAAATGACCAATTTCAACTCGGCCGAAATAGGGCAGCTTTAGTCCACCGGAGTTGCTTCACTGTTCCATCATGTCGGCGCTTCTCTAGTGATTCTCGGATTGACTGGAGTTTGCTATCAGATAGATGACTTCTCCCCGATTCTAAAGAGCTCGACCTCTCCTTTCGAGGTTAAGAAAAATGTTGAAGTCGAAGCTCTGGTTTAAGCTTCACCGGGAAATGGAGCAGTAGAAAGAGAGAGAGAGAGAGAGGTGTTCGGCTGTAAGGAGAATGAATGGGGATGACCTCTTTATATAGGTGTAAAACCCGTGTATTAAATGGGAGAGATTTATTACTAGTATTAATATTACCATAAATTATTGGTATTAATTTCAATTTGGTTTTTGTCTTCAAAGTTCTTATGGAATCTTGTTCACCTAGATCAATTTGGTTTTTGTCTTCTAATTTTTCTTAAATTTCTTTTCCAAGGTTTAATGAACCCTTTGGATCACCCGGAAGTTGTAAATTTCCATATTGCTTGTTCCCAAATGTAAACCAGCTCAGTTTTCTTACTCGGATTGACCGGTTCTTTTCCCAGTTTTCCTTAACTCAAAAGTGTGGGGTTTACACAGTTTATTAAGGCTTGCCCCCCCCCCCCCCCCCCCCTTTTTTAAATTGTGAGGAGTAAGACGTCCTTTAAACTTGTACCTTTCCTGAAATAACATTAACCAAAATTGTCTTACAGGTGTAGTTAATTAGAGATCTTTAGGTAGGCTTTCCCTTGGTTACCTGAAAAGGGTATAAGAGAGAGGTGAGTTTAACAACTTAGTGAATGGGTGTTTAAAACTTGATTTTTTAGAAAAATAGTTTGAATTGGAGTGTACCAGACTCCTTATTTTCTTAAAACTATTTCCTTAATTTCTTTGTTTTTAAAACCATCATTCTTCATTAACCATATTCGATGTGTTTAACAATCAACACACACCCTTCATCATGAAGGGATCACATATTTGTAGGGCAGTCCATCCACTGCACCCACTTGTGGCATCAGAGCGAATTTACTAGCCACCTAGATAGAAGCTCGTCCACTTCTACCTTGAGACCTCATCCCGTCCCCACCCCGGTCTCATGCGCAAGAAGCTACATCGAGCTTCTCAAGACTACTAGTACGACTAACTACCCTTATTTCCACTAGGTCATCCAGAGCCCTAAGACGCATCACTACCCCTCTTGGGTATCTCGAAGGTCCCAAACCTCAGTGCATGCACAAAACAATAGTTTTCCTCATAAGCCATTTAATCTTTGGTGCCACTGGTCCAACGGCCCCGACTCTCAACTCGACCAGTAACTATTTGTCTCGACTGGTCCATTAACCTGTCTTGTCGTATTGCCACCAATCCATTGAGTATGTTGGTCTTGTCTTGGTACCACAACCAAACACATCATTTATTAAAGTTTTCAAGGCTTAATCTCATGTGTGTTTATGAGTTCCTACTCGTGCCAACTAGCCTTGGGCCCACTATATGAGATTTTTCAAAATTTGGCATTTTAGCTCCAAGTTCTATAACTGAGGCCTCCAGCCTATCTAAGCTATTTGAGCTCCCGTCAATAAGGTCTCCCAAAAGGTTTAAACAGTGGCACATAGTCAGAGGAGAGCACTTTCGACAAAATAATCATTTCGTTCGTCTATCACACCAACCGGGTGTAATGACATCTTCGCTTACAATCGGTAAACGTATTTTCAACTTCCTTCCAGGAAGTCCATCATACCAACCAGGTATGATCTACTTACAACTGGTAAGTAGTTTTTCCGTGTAATTTCCACATCGCCCCATCCAGCTGTGATGTTAAAAAAATTCCACATAATAATGGGTTTTAAGTTTCGAGGTACTCATCATCCCAATCGGGTATGATGTGAAAATTCCCACTCACCCGTTCATGTAGTGAATTCTTCTTAATTGGCTTTTTGCCTCCACACGAGTTTGTCTTGGCTGGCGTTCCTGGTACTTCGTGTTCTTACACAATATGAATATCCTTGTTCAATATCCTTTGGCCTAATAACCTTAATTCATCATGAATGAATAAGATACCCAACTTTTCAATTATTTGCAATTAAGTCCCTAAAGTTCTTTTTATTTAACTTTAGGCCCCTAATGCCAATTTTTTCCCAAATAGAGTCCCGAAACTTCTAAAATTCATTTTGGGACCTCAATTTATTCAAAATCACAAAAGGGGTTCAAGTTTCCCAAATTCCCAATTTGGTCCCCAACTTTTCCAATATTACCATTTTGCCCTTACTTTACAAAAATGGTAAATTCCACAGAAAAATTGAAAAAATTGACCAATTGGTCATCCAACATTTTTTTCCATGCCCAATTAGCCCTAGGAAATTGCACTTTAATCCCTCAAAATTTTGAAATCCCCAATTTCCTCCAAAATTTCCCCCTAATTTCCCTCTTTCAAATTGGCCGAATTTGATTTCATCAAATTGACCTATTAATCAAGGTTTATTGTTGAAATTGAAGTGAAATTGAGTTCCTACATATCCATATATTCAATTGCACTTTGAATAACATAAATTGATGTAGAAATGAGCTCAAATGGAGTTTCGCCAGAAAACTAAAAATAGAGCTCAAACGGTTCAATCTAGTTAAAGTCTGGTTCACTTGAACCAGTTTGGTTTTCACCTCCAAGTGATCCTAAAGTCCTTTCTCATGACTTTTGTGATGCCTTAGGTCACTCAAGATTTATAAATTTCTTAGTTTGCCCCTTCTCTATCGGTTGGGGTTCGTGAACCAGTTAGGTTTTCTCACCTGGGTTGACCAGTTCTTTCCCTGGTTTTCCTTGTCTTTAGGAGATGGGCTTTACAACTCTCCGCTCCTTTTAGGAGTTTTGTCCCCAAAACTTAATCATCATTTTTCACTCTAGGATACAATTCCCTTAATGTCAAGTTGGATATGTTAATGCTTTAGACGTTCCTGTGTCTAGTTATTCTCTTCATCATTGAAACCCTTAGCTCGGTGTTCTTTCGAGCATTACGTACTTATTTTCACAGGTTTCAGTGTTTTTACCCCTTCGTCCTATTTTGATCCTTCCTTCACCCGTCATTGATTACTACTTTGGTCATAATTATGTCTAACCTTGTCATGCTTAGGAACTGACTCTTCCTTGAGTCATATTTTTCCTCGGGACTATTGGGCTTACCTGCCCCTTACAACATGACATACTTTAGAACCTGTCTTAGACCATTTTTAAATTTTAGAACACTTCCCTAATGGTTGTTCTCATCTTTCCAACCTTTCATGGATTGTATTACTTCATATCTCTTTTCATTTGGTAGTATTCCTCGACTACCTTTAGCATTATCCTCTCATCCATCTTGCCTCATGCGTCATGTCTCACATAACTGTATCGACTTCTCTTACATACTCGTCCTTTCCCAACTTCTTTATTAGGTCTTTCTGATTCCAATCATTGGGTTTCTTGATGATTTATAGACATGCAAGGATTTTTCCCTTCTTATGTCCTTCCTTTTCTTTAGTGGCATCTTTTATTCAAGGACTTTCCTTTTTCCTTAATCCACTCTTACTCACTTGTGACCATTTCACGATTCATTATTCCGAGTTGATCCCTTTTTGGTATATGTGCTGATTGCTTTTTTTGGGGAGTTCCCTTCTAACAGTTTCATTTGCTACTAGGTCCCTCAATGTAGAGATTTTAACCTTAAGAGCTATATGCTCAACCTTCTTGCCATTCCTTGAATATTTCTTCCTTCCTTTCCTTACACCTCCTTCTATGTTAAGGTATTTGCCCACTTTTAATCCTTCCTCATCTTAGAATTCCATTTCATCCCTTATTCCTTATTAGAGAAATTTTTTATTATTGGTCTTATTTCGTGTACTTCACTCTATGCCCAACCGCCACTCTTTAGGCTCCATTATGAGTGTGTGAACTATGACCTGTCTTACTATTTGTGGTTACTCCCCCTTAACCACTTCTTATTTGGAGGACTTACTTTCTCAACGTTTCTCGGGTGTTCTTTCCTTTATTTCCTTATTATAGGTGGTCCACTCATTCTTACTTGTCACATCATCTTATGATGCTAACTTCCTACTTACCCGTTCCTTGGGTTTTAACTCATTCCTTGGGTCCTCCTAGTATGCTTCCCTAGTTCTTTCACCTCAGCACGCGCTTCATTTGCAAGTTTATCTCTTTATCCCTTTCACTTGGTTCCATTACCTCTGAGTTGGGATACATATGCCCTTCCAGGATTTCTTTCCTTGGTAGGACTCTTCCCTTTTTTCTCCTGGAATTCCTTTTTCATTTACTCTAGGAAATGTCTACCTTTAAATGACATCCTTTGATGTCATCATCTCCTGTTTACCTTTGCTCTTGAAATCTTGTGGGCACATCTTTTGTACCCTATCCTCATTCCTACTTGTACCCCAATACACGTCTATTTCTTTTAGGGAGAGTTCAAATCCTCGTTGTTTCAAGATCTCTTAATCATCATGTGAGAGGCTTGCCCACCCCTCTCTTGGATTGAGTTTAGTCATTAATTTGGCTGTTGATCTTTTTAAGGATTTCTTCCACCCTTCTTTTTCCCAAATATTTGGCCTTTCCACCTCTCCCTTCTTTGGTGGAGCTTAAATTATGACCTTCACGTGTATCAGTTTGTTAAATGCCCCGTCCTTACCATTCCCTTAGTCTAATTATCTTAGGGCAGTTGTCCTTCGAGCCTTCTTGTCCTTAATGTCTATCTTACTGCCCTTTTTAGGGTGTAGTTCTTACTACTTCTCGGTCTTCCTTAGGGTGTTGTTTATTCTCCTTGATTATCTTGTTGTTACGACTTGTTTCCTTCCGCTATATTGGTACGAAACTCCTATTTAGCTTCACTGCTTTTTCAAAGTGAGTTGTACTTACCATTCCAAGACATCCCATTTGTCATCAATTGCTCAACTTGTCTTCTCTTTTGGAGGCGTTCCCATCTTTGCTCCTAAATGGCTGGAAATTTCTTCTTAAGAAAGAATTTTCTTCATCTACCCTTTGTTTTGTTTATGCTTTCTTAAGGTCCTACCTTCAGTCCTTTTTCCTTTCTCATGTAGTTGAGGCAGACCATTCTACCATCCTTGAAGGATAAAAAAGTCTTAGGAACTAAAACTTTTACCTTTGAAATAGGATTACTAAGTTTGGGCTTTAACTTTCTTAAAGGGAGGTTTGGGTCGGATATACCTACCACTACGCTAGGATTTTGAAGAGCTTCCTCGTGGATGTGGTTGAAATTCCGAGTAGAAGTCGTATTTTTTGGGATGGTATCCTTTCGAATTCCAAAAGCTGTGGAGGCGGTATTCTTGGAAAGTATTGTTATAAATCTTTGTGGTGTGGGATAGTTCTTCATTTCATGTGACATTTCCCTTACACCTATAACATGTTATTTTGATACTTATTCTTAGTAGTGCTGGGTACTTTCTTAAGAAGTGTCTGTATTGTTCACACCTTGTAATAGGTCATTTCCTTGCCCAGTTGTTACTCCAAGAATTTCTCCTAGACTTCTTTCTTGTCGTGCCTTCTTTGCCAAACAATTCCCCTAATTTATTCCTTTATTTAGGATGGAAATCTCCTTAGTCTCCGTGGTATCTAGGGTAACAGAGGTTTGTTTGGTTACTCTCTTTATTAGCGGAGAAGTAGTACAATATGTTAGATCTTAGCCCCATTACAAAAGTGGTTACGAAATAGTAGGGGAGCTATGAGTTCTTGACAAGTGTCCTCCTTAGGTAAGGTTATAAGCCCTTGATGACATTACTGACGTTAGACTTGGCTCCCTTCGTACTTTGGATTGTGACCTCAACAGGTTCTGGCTCCATCCTCCTGGATACTTCCCACTAATGTTTGTTAGTTCATTCAGACTTCTCAGTATTTTAGGGTGATCTTCCTACAGGAACAAAATGTTGGTATCGAAAGTCTTAGTTTTCTTGGTTCCTCTCTTGGGAGCCATTTGAAAATTTGAAAATTTTCTCTTAGTTACTATGTTATATTGTCACACCCCGACTCTGTTTGGTCGGATCCCCATGATCAACCTGCCACTCTCCCGGTTTATTAAAGGGTTTCCCCTTATTATAAACCGTAAAGAATAAGGCATCCTTTAAACCAACACCTTTCCTAGAATAACATAAATCAAAACTATATATTATTTTAAATTTATTATACATGTCTCACATGCGTCTTATTTGAGGGTCTTTAAGGGTAGACTTTTCAAAATTTCTTCAAGGGATTTAAGGGAGGGAGTGAGTACAACTACTTAGTGAATGGGTTTTCGAACATAAACTTTCAGGAAAAAGATTTGTATTGGAGTGTGCTAGACTCCTTATTTTCTTTCAAAAATACTTTCATTTCAAAACTTTGTTTTTATCACCATTTCTTATTAATCACGGTGTGTTATCATCCAACACACATCCTTCATCATGAAGGTCAATCACAGAATCGAAGGCCAGCCCATCCACTGAACCCACTTCTGGCGTAGGAGCGACTTTATGGGCGACCTAGATAGAAGCACGTCCACTTCTACCCTAAAAATGAGTGGATGTACGCGACATCCGACCCTCAATTCTGAAATCAATTCTTCGTGTTCATATGTGGACAGAGTTCTCATCCCGACCCCACCCCAGTCTCGTGCACAATGATGATACGTCGAGCTTCGCAAGGTCACCTGGTCCGACGAACTGCCTTTATATCCACTAGGTCATCCAGGGCTCTAGAACACATCATTACCCCTCTTGGGTGTCTTGAAGGTCCCATACACACTGTAAACCCCGCACATTTGAGTTAAGGAAAACCGGGAAAAGAACCGTCAAACCGAATAAGAAAACCAAACCCGTTTACATTTGGGAATAAGCAATATGAAAATTTACAACTTTCGGTTGATCCAAAGGATTTATTAAATATTGGAAAATAAACTTAAGACAAACTAAAAAACAAAAACCAAATTGGTTCAGGTGAACTAAATTCCATAAGAACTTCAAAGTTAAGCGTGCTTACTTGAGAGTAGTGTGAGGATGGGTATGGCTTATCATAAATAGCCATCAATTAATATATATTTAATTATTGAAATTAATACCAATAATTTATGGCAATATTAATACTAGTAATAAATCTCACCCAGGTTTTACGACTATATAAAGAGGTCATCCCCATTTCATTCTCCACACACCTGAACACTTCTCTCTCTCTACTGCTCCATTTCCCGATAAAGCTCGAACCAGAGCTTCGACTTGAACAAAGGTCGGGCTTTTTAGAACCGGGGAGAAGATAGCCATCTGATAGCAAACTCCAGTCAATTCAAGAATCGTTGGAGAAGCGCCGCCATGATGGAATAGTGAAGCAACTTCGGCGGACCGAAGCTGCCCTATTTCGGCCAAGCTGAAATCGGCCATTTCAAGCCCTCCTCAGCCAAACCAAGCCCTCCCAACACTTCCTCAGCCTTTCCACGGCCGAATTAGGACTGATAGGATGAACCTCCAGACGAGACCTATCTGCCCAGATCGAAAGCTCGGACTGTCGTGCCTTCACCGGAACGTTAAATACCGGGAACGCCAGCAAGGACAAGCTCGCGTGAATACAAAGAACCAGTCTAGTGGAATTCACGGCATTAACGGGTGAGTGGGTTTACTAACATCATACCCGGTTGGGGATGATAAGTGCCTCGATATAAAAACCCACTATTTAGTGGTATTTTAATCATCACTACTTAGAGAAAGTGATGTGAAACTTATGCGAAAAAAACTACTTACGGGTTGTAAGTAGATCATACCCGGTTGGTATGATGAGACTTCCTCGAAGGAAGTTGAAAACCCGTTCATCGGTTATGAATAGAGATGTCCTTATACCGGTCGGTATGATGGACAGTAAAAACCTATTTTTGTCGGAAGTGCTCTCCCCTGACTGTGTGCCAATGCTTAAACAATTTGGGAGACCTTCTCGACGGGAGCTCAAATAGCTCTAATAGGCCGGGGGCCTCGATTTTGGAACTTGGGGGCTAAATGCCCGGTTTTGAAAATCTCATACAGTGGGCCCAAGGCCAGTTGGCACGAGCAGGAGCTCGTAAATGAACATGATATATGTGCCATAAAACTTAATAAGTGAATTGTTTGGCCATGGTACCAAGATAGGACCGACATGCTCAATCAACTAGCGGTAGTGCGACATGACAGGTCGACGGACTAGTTAAGACAAACAACTGCGGGTTGAGTTGAGAGTCGGGGCCGTTGGACTAGTGGCACCACAGATTACATGGCAATATATGAAAACATTGTTTGTGCATGCACTGAGTACGGGATCATCAAGACGCCCATGAGGGGTAGTGATGCGTCCTAAGGGCACTAGACGACCTGGTGGCTATAAGGGCAGTTCGTCATTCCAGGTGTCTGTGCAAAATCTGGAGTAGCACGAAGCGCATGAGACCGGGGTGGGGACAGGATGAGGTCTCTGTCCTCATACGAACATGAAGAAGTGATTTCGGGATTGTGGGTCGGATGTCACGTACATCCACTCATTCCCAAGGTAGAAGTGGTTGTACTTCTATCCGGGTGGTAGGAAAAGTCGCTTCGAAGCCACTAGCGGGTTCAGTAGTGATACTGACTTGTGAATGTGTGTAACCTTCATGATGAAGGATGTGTGTTGGGTGATGAGACACCGTGGTAACTAAGAAATAATGGAAAAATCTAAATTTTTAAATGAAGGGATTTTTGAAAACAAAGGAGTCTGGCACACTCCATATAAATGTTTTTCTTAAAAGTCAAAAGCTTTTAAAAACCCATTTACTGAGTAGTCGTACTCACCCCCTCCCTTATATCCCTTTCAGGAAATCCCGGAAAGCCTCTCCTTAAAGACCGTCAACTAAGATGCTTGTAAGATAGGTATGTAAAGTTTTAAATTTCATGCAGTTTTGATTATGCTATTCCAGGAAAAAGGTGCAGGTTGAAGGACGCCTTACTCTTTACGGTTTACAATAAAGGGAAACCCTTTAATAAACCGGGAGAGTGGTGGGTTGATCACGGGGATCTGACCAAACCGGGTCGGGGCGTGACAGACATAGTGCATGCACAATCAGTTTTTTCATCTCATGCCTTATAATCTATGGTGCCAGTAGTCCAACGGCCCAGACCATCAACTCAACCTGCAGTTGTTTGTCTTTACTAGTTCGGAGACTTGTCATGTTGCACTGCCACTAGTTAACTAAATATGTCGGTCCTATCTTGGTACCATGGCCAAACAATTCATTTCCTTAAAAGTTTAATGGCATATATCTCATGTTTGTTTATGAGCTCCTGTTCGTGCCAATTGGCCTATGGCCCACTATTCAAGATTTTCAAAATTGGGCATATTAGCCCTCAAGTTTCAAAATTGAGGCCCCCGGCCTATAAGAGCTATTTGGGCTCCTGTCAAGAAGGTTTCCCAAATCGTTTAAGCAGTGGCACATAGTCAGGGGATAGCACTTTCGACAAAAATATGTTTTCAGCTGTCCATCATACCGACCGCGTATAATGACATCTTTGTTCATAATTGATGAGCGGGTTTTCCACTTCCTTCGAGGAAGTTTCATCATACCAACCGGGTGTGATTTACTTACAACTGGTAAGTAGTTTTTCCGCGTGATTTTCACATAACTCTTCTAAGTTGTGATGATTAAAATACCAGTAGGTAATGGGTTTTAATTTCGAGATACTTATAATCCCCAACCGGTTATGATATAAAATCCCACTCAGCTATTAATGCAGTGAATTCCACTTGACCAGTTTCTTGTGTTCACGCGAGCTTGTCCTTGCTGGCGTTCCTGGTACCTCGTATTCCTACATGATATGAACATACTCGTTCATTATCTCTTAGCCTAATAGTCTTCATTAATTCTAAATGAATGAGAAAACCAAACTTTCAATTTATTTGCAATTAGGTTTCTAAATTTATTTTTCTTTAACTTTAAGTCCCTAATGTCGTTTTTCCTCAAATTGAGTCCAAAAACTTTTAAAATTTATCTTAGGACCTCAATTTATTCAAATTCACAAAAAGGGTTTAATTTCCCAAATTTCCAATTTGGTCCCCCAACTTTTCCAAAATTACCATTTTGCCCTTCCTTTACAAAAATGATAAGTTTCACCCCAAAAATTCTAAAATTCCTCAATTGGCCCTCTAACATTCTTATCATGCTCCATTGACCCTCAATTTTAGAAAATTGCATTTTGATACTTTAAATTTTAAAAAATCCCTAATTTCCCCAAAATTTTCATAATTTCAACTCACTAACATAACCAAATTTGATTTCATCAAATTGACAGATCAAACACCTCTAATTGTTGAAATTGAGTTTCTACTTGTTCATACGATTCCATATAACTTTGAATCGTAAGTTTTAATGCCGGAACGAGCTCAAACGGAGCTTTATCGAAAAACAAACTATAGAGAGAGAAAGCTTTGATTGTTCACCGGTGAGGGCGCGTCGGTCTAAGCTTTCTATCTAGGCAGGTAGCTCTCCTCCTAAGATCAAGAATGGCATCAATTGATGACAAATTGGATTAGAATTCTGTCATTGAAATTCGGCTGACTCTCTCTCAACACTAATTGGAAATTGTAGAGGGGAGCCGATTTGGCTTACCTTTCAGTCCTAATTCAGCTGGAGAAGGGCTGAGGAAGTGTTGGGAGGGCTTGGTTTGGCCTGAGGAGGGCTCAAATTGGCCGATTTCAACTCGGCCGAAATTGGGCAGCTTCAGTCCGCTAGAGTTGCTTCACTTTTCGATCACGTCGACGCTTCTCCGACGACTCTCGGAACGAATGGATGTTACCAACGTGTAGCTGACTTCTCCCCGATTTTAAGGAACCCCACCTTGCCTTCTTTGGCTTAGAATTGGCACTATATCGGAGGTCTGGTTCGAGCTTCACTGAAAAATTATGCAGCTGAGAGAGAGTGAGCTTTTCAGGTGTGAAGATGGTGAATGAGGAGGGGATCTTTATATAGGAAGCTCGGAGACTTCTTGGCTGTCTAATTGGTGCCTTAATGGCGGTCATTCATTGCATGAAACTTCCTGGCCAGAGATTTTTCAGCTTTACCGGTGCTGCATGATTTTCCGGCGAGTTAATAGTGCTGTCTTCTGAAGGAAGAAAACGACACTGTTCTGAATCAGACCGGACCGATCTGAACCAAGTTCAAAGCTTAAACTGACTGGTTCACTCCCCATTCAAC
The DNA here is from genome assembly GCA_030064425.1 of Trapa bicornis. Lineage (NCBI taxonomy): Eukaryota > Viridiplantae > Streptophyta > Magnoliopsida > Myrtales > Lythraceae > Trapa > Trapa bicornis. The sequence continues at coordinate 5,758,158 of CM057759.1, forward strand.
TTAATTTTTCAAATATAAAAATTTCTAAATTCATTTTCTATCCATTGGTGGCCTCAAATCTCAAATTTGAATTATTTAAGCTATCTAGAAAAATGAATTTAGAATTTGGTTCAAACTGGTTCAATCCGGTTCGGAACCAATTCACCAGAACTGGTTTGGTTTTCATCTCCAATTCCTTCTCAAGTCCATTTCCATGACTTTTGGAACTCTTTGGGTCACTCATGATCCATAAATTTCCCAATTAACACCTTTCCCTATCGGTTCCGATTCATGAGTTGACTTAGTTCATAAACCGATTCTATCAAGTTCGGACCCGGTTCACTTGAACCAGTTCAATTTTTCTTCCCAATTCATCCTAAAATTCTTTTCCAAGATTTATGAACCATTTTGAGTTACATGGGAGTTGTAAATTCTCAATTTGCCTATTTCCTAATAATTGAGCTAGTATACCGATTCGATTTCAAATTCGAAATTGACCGGCTCTTTCTCCAGTTTTCTCATTATTAAAGGACAGGGTTTACATATATAGTCTTAATAATGTATTCAAGGAAACAAGCTTTGATACCACTCAAGTTGTCATGCCCATCTTGTTTGGTCTGATCCCTATGAGCAACCCGCCACTCTCTTGGTTTATTAAGGGTTTTCCCCATTTTTTTAAAACCGCGAGGAGTAGGGCATCCTTTAAACCTGTAACTTTCCTTGAATAACATAAATCAAAACTGTATGAAATTTAACTTACATTCCTTTCTTGTAAGTGTAGCTAACTGGAGGTCTTTAGGTAGGTTTTCCCTTGGTTACCTGAAAAAGGTATAAGGGAGGGGAGAGTTCGACAACTCAATGAATGTGTGTTTAAAATGAGATTTTCAAAAAAATAGTTTGAATTGTAGTGTGCGTGACTCCTTATTTTCTAAAAACCATTTCATCAATTTCTCAATTTTCAAAATCATCATTCCTCATTAACCATTGTCAGTGTGTTTAACAATCAACACACGCCCTTCATCATGAAGGGATCACATATTCGCTAGGCAACTCGTCCACTGCACCCACTTGTGGCATCAGAGTGAATTTACCGACCACCTAGATAGAAGCCCGTCCACTTCTACCCTGAGAATGAGTGGATGCACATGACATCCAACCCTCATTCCTGAAAAGAAACTTTGTGTCCATATGAGGACAGAGACCTCATCCCGAGCCCACCCCAGTCTAATGCGCATGAAGCTACGTCGAGCTTCCCTAACTGCTGGCATGACAAACTACCCTTATCTCCACCATGTCGTCCAATAGCCCCTAGGATGCATCACTACTCCTCTTCGGTGTCTTGACGGTCTCGAACTTTAGTGCATGCACAAAACATTAGTTTTTCTCATAAGCCCTTTAATCTTTGGTGCCACTAGTCCAATGGCCCCGACTCTCAACTTAATCTGCAGTTGTTTGTCTTGATTGGTCCGTCGACTTGTCTTGTCGCACTACCACCAGTCCATCGAGTATGTCAGCCCTATCTTGGTACCATGGCCAAACACATCATTTATTAAAGTTTTCATGACTTAATCTCATGTATGTTTACGAGCTTCTGCTTGTGCCAACTGGCCTAGGGCCCGCTGTACGAGATTTTTCAAAATCGGGCATTTTTGCTCCAAGTTCAAAAACCAAGGCCTCCAACCTATCTGAGCTATTCGAGCTCCTCTCAAAAAGGTCTCCCAAAAGGTTTAAGCAGTGACACACAGTCAGGGGAGAGCACTTTCGATAAAATAATCTATTAATTCGTTTATCACACCAATCGGGTGTAATGACATCTACTCTTACAAGCGGTAAATAGGTTTTCCCCTTCAAGAAAGTCCGTCATACCTACTCGGTATGATCTACTTACAACCGGTAAGTAGTTTTTCCATGTAATTTCCACATCACCCCATCCTGGTGTGATGTTAAAAAAAATTTCACATGATAGTTGGTTTTAAGTTCCGAGTTACACATCATTCCAATTAGGTATGATGTGAAAATTTCCACTCACCCGTTAATGTAGTGAATTTTTCTTAACTGACTTTTTGCCTCCACGCGAGCTTGTCTTGGTGGGCATTCTCGGTACTTCTTGTTCCTACACTATATGAACGTCCTTGTTCAATATCTTGTAGCCTAATAGTATTCATTCATTATGAATGAATAAGATACCAAACTTTTCAATTATTTGTAATTATGTCCCAAAAGTTCTTTTTCTTTAAATTTAGGTTCGTAATGCCAATGTTCCCACAAATTGAGTCCCAAAACATCTAAAATTCACTTTGAGACCTCAATTTATTCAAAATCACAAAAAGGGGTTCAAGTTTCCCAAATTCTCAACTTGGTCCCCAGCTTTTCCAAAATTTCCATTTTGCCCCTACTTAACAAAAATGGTAAATTTCACACCAAAATTTTGAAAATTTGACCAATTGGTCCTCCAACATCTTTTCCATGCCCAATTCACCCTCTATTTTAGGAAAATGCACTTTAGTCCCTCGAATTTTCAAAATCCCCAATTTCCCTCTTTCAAACTTGTTGAATTTAATTTCATCAAATTGAGGTTCATTGTTGATATTGAAGGTGAAATAGAGTTCCCACACATCCATACGATTCAATTGCACTTTGAATAGCATGAATTGATGCAAGAATGAGCTCAAAGGGAGCTTCATTGGAAAATTGGACTTAGAGAAAGAAACCTTCAAAAGCTTACCATTGGGGGCACGACAGTCCGAGCCTTCGATATGGGCAGATAGCTCTCATCCTAAGGTTCCTTCTAGGATCAAGAATCACATCAATTCATGTCAATTCATGTGAAGTTTCACCGGTTCTCTCTCTAGCAGTGATCGGAATTTGTAGAGGGGAATCAAATTGAGTTATCTTTTTGCTCTAATTCAGTCGTTTGTTGGGAGAGCTTGGTTTGGCCTTAGAAGGGCTCAGATTGGACATTTTTAGCTCAGCTGAAATAGGGCAGCTTTGGTCCACTAGAGCTGCTTCACTGTTCGATCATGCCAAAGCTTCTCTGGTGATCCTCAGAGCAAATACAGACTACCGTCGGGTAGCTAATGTCACACCCTGACCCGGTTTTGCTGGATACCAAAGAGAAACTTGCCACTCTCCAGGTTTATTAAGGGTTTTCCCCTTATTTAAACCGTGAGGAGTAAGACGTCCTTTAAACCTATACCTTTCCTAGAATAACATTAATCAAAACTGCATAAAATTTGACCTTACATACCTGTCTTGTAGGTTGAGCTAGCTGAAGGTATTTAGATCGATTTTCTTTCTCGGTTTCCTAAAATGGCGTAAAGGGAGAGGGGTGAGTTTGACAACTCAGTGAATGGGTATTTGAAATATGAGTTTCAGAAAATAATTTGAATTGGAGTGTGCCAAACTCATTATTTTCATTTAAACCATTTCTTCCTCAATTTCTCGGATTTCAAAACCATTATTTCTCATTAACCACAGTCGGTGTGTTTAACAATCACACACGCCCTTCATCATGAAGGGATCACACATTTGCAGGGTAGCTCGTCCACTGCACCCACTTGTGGCATCGAAGCGACTGTACTGGCCACCTAGATAGAAGCTCGTCCACTTCTACCCTAAGAATGAGTGGATGTACAGGACATCCAACCCTTAAACCCGAAAAGAAACTCTATGTCCGTATGAGGACAGAGACCTCATCTCGACCCCACCTTGGTCTCATGCGCATGAAGCTACGTCGAGCTTCCCTTACTGTTGGCACGACAAGCTGCCCTTATCAACACCATGTTGTCCAGTAGCCCCTAGGACGCATCACTACCCCTCTTGGGCGTCTTGAAGGTCCCGTTCCTCAGTGCATGCACAAAACAATAGTTTTCCTTTTAAGACATTTAATCTTTGGTGCCACTACTACAATAGCCCCGACCCTCAACTCGACCTGTAGCTATTTGTCTCGACTAGTCCCTCGACCTATCTAGTCCCACTGCCGCCAGTCCATCAAGTGTGTCGGTCCTCTCTTGGTACAATGGCTAAACACATTATTCATTATAGTTTTTAAGGCATAAACTCATGTTTGTTTACAAGCTTCTGTTCGTGCCAACTAGCCGTGTGCCCACTATACAAGATTTTGAAAATCGGGCATTTTAGCCCCCAATTTCCACAACTGAGGCCTTCGGCCTATTTAAGCTATTTGAGCTCCCGTCAAGAAGGTCTCCTAAAAAGTTTAAGTAGTGGCACACAATCAAGGGAGAGCACTTCCAACAAAAATAATCTTTTAGTAGTCCATCACACCAACCAGGTAAGAGGACATCTCCGCTCATAACCGATAAGCGGGTTTCTACTTCCTTCGAGGAAGTTCATCATACCATCTGAGTATGATCTACTTACAACTGGTAAGTAGTTTTTCTGTGCATTTTCTCACATCACCCCATCCAAGTGTGATGTTAAAATCCCACATAGTAGCGGTTTTCATTACCAAGATGATTATCATCCCAACCGGGTATGATGTGAAAATTTCCACTCACCCTTTAATGCAGTAAATTCCTCTTAACTGGCTTTTTGTGAAAATCCCCAAAATTTCTCAAAGATTTCCCCCAATTTCAACCTTTCAACCTAACTGGATTGATTTCATCAAATTGACCGATTAATCGAAGTTAATATTGAAATTGAAGGTGGATTTGAGTTCTTACACATCCATACGATTCCATTACACTTTGAATTGCATGATTTGACGCTGGAACAAGCTCAAAGGAAGCTTCACCGGAAAATTGGATGTAGAGAGAGAAAGCTTTGAAAGCTTACCGTCGGGGGTGCGGTGGTCCGAGCTTTCAATCTGGGCAAATAGCACTCATCCTGAGGTTTCTCCTAGAATAAAAAATTGCATCAATTCATGCCGAATTGAGGGAGAATTTGGTCAGTGAAGTTTCGTGGGTTCACTCTCTAGTACTATTTGGAAATTATAGGGGGAACCCAAATTGGCTTATATTTCAGCTCTAATTATGTTGTATGAGGGCTATGGAAGTGTTGGGGGAGCTTGGTTTGGCATGAGAAGGGCTCAAATTAGCCCTTTTTAGGCCGATCGAAATAGGGTAGCTTCGGTCTGCTGGAGCTGCTTCACTATTCGATCACACCGATGTTTCTCTATCGATCCTCATAGCAAAAGGAGACTACTGTTAGGTAGCTGACTTCTCTTTGAATCTAAAGAACCCGACCTCGCCTTATTTGGCTTAGAAAAATGCCAGAGTTGGAGCCCTCGTTCGAGCTTCACCAGAAAATGGAGCAGTAGGAATAGAGGAGTTTTCAGGTTTGAGGAGGATGAATGAGGAGGGGCTCTTTATATAGGAAGCTTGGGAACTTCTTGGCCAACCAATTGGCACCTTTTTGGCAGTCATTCCTTGCCTGAAACTCCCTGGCCGGAGACTTTTCTTCATCACTGGTGCTACTCGATTTTTCGGTGAGTGAACAGTGCTGTCATTTGACGGAAGAAGACGATATTGTTCCGAATTGAACCAATCTGAATCGGGTTCATTGCTTAAACTGATTGATTCAGCCCCGATTTGACCGAGCTTTTCAAAATTAAAAATTTGTAAATTCATCTAAATTCATTCTCTACCAAATGGTTGCTTCAATTCTCAAATTTGAATTTTCTAAGCCACCTAGAAAAATGAATTTAGAAATCGGTTCAATAGTGGTTCAAACTAGTTCAAACCGGTTCTGAGGTCCCGTACCTCAGTGCATCCACAAAACAATAGTTTTCCTTTTAAGCCATTTAATCTTTGGTGCCACTGGTCCAACAGCCCCGACCCTTAACTCGACCTCCAATTGTTTGTCTCGACTAGTCCCTCGAGCTATCTTGTCGCACTGCCGCCAGTCCATCGAGTGTGTTGGTCCTCTCTTGGTACAATGGCCAAACACATCATTCCTTATAGTTTTCAAGGCATAAACTCATGTTTGTTTACGAGTTTCTGCTCGTGCCAACTAGCCTTATGCCCACTATACAAGATTTTCAAAATCGGGCATTTTAGCCCCCAGGTTCCACAATTGAGGCCTTCGACCTATTTGAGCTATTCGAGCTCCCTTCAAGAAGGTCTCCTAAAAAGTTTAAGCAGTAGCACATAGTCGGGAGAGAGTACTTCTGACAAAAATAATCTTTCAGCCGTCCATCACACCAACCGGGTATGAGGACATTTCCGCTCATAATCGATAAGAGGGTTTTCTACATCTTTCGAGGAAGTTTATCATACAAACTAATCATGATCTGCATACAACCGATAAGTAGTTTTTCCGTGCGTTTTCTCAAATCACCCCATCAAGGTGTGATGTTAAAATCCCACATAGTAGTGGTTTTCATTACTGAGGTGCTCATCATCCCAACTGGATATGATGTGAAAATTCCCACTCACCCGTTAATGTTGTGAATTTCTCTTAACTGACTTTTTGTCTCCACACGAGCTTGTATTCGCTGGCGTTCTTGGTACTTCGTGTTCCTACATGATATGAACATCCTTGTTCATTATCCTTTGGCTTGATAGCCTTCATTCATCATGAATGAATAAAATACCCAAACTTTTCAATTAATTGCAATTAGGTCACTGAAGTTCTTTTCTTTAACTTTAGGTCCCTAATACCGATTTTCCCCCAAATTGAGTCCCGGAACTTCAAAAATTTACCTTGGGACCTCAATTTATTCAAAATTGCAAAAAGAGGTTCAAGTTTCTCAAATTCCCAATTTGGTCCCCAACATTTCCAAAATTACCATTTTGCCCTTACTTTTCAAAATAATAAATTTCACCCCTAAAATTCCAAAAATTTACCAATTGGTCCTCTAACATCTTTTCCATGGCCAATTTGCCCTCAATTTTGGAAAATGGCACTTTAGTCCCTCAAATTTTCAAAATCCCCAAAATTTCCCCCAATTTCAACCTCTCAACAGGATCATATTTAATTTCATCAAATTGACTGATCAATCGAAGTTAATTGTTGAAATTGAAGGTGGATTTGAGTTCCTACACATCCTTATGATTCCATTACACTTCGAATCGCGTGATTTGATGCTTGAACGAGCTCAAACGGAGCTTCGCCGAAAAACTCTATGTAGAGAGAGAAAGCTTTGAAAGATTACTGTCGGGGTGCAGCGGTTCGAGCTTTTGATCTGGGCAGATAACTCTCATCCTAAGGTTACTCCTAGGATCAAGAATTTCATTAATTCATGCCGAATTGAGGGAGAATTTGGCTAGTGAACTATCATCGGTTCTCTCTCTAGCACTGATTGCTAATTATAGAGGGCAGCCAAATTGGCTTACCTTTCAGCTCTAATTCAGTCGTATGAGGGCTGTGTAAGTGTTGAGGGAGCTTGGCTTGGCTTGAGAAGGGCACGAATTGGCCATTTTTAGTTCGACCGAAACAGGACAGCTTCAGTCCGTCAGAGCTGCTTCACTGTTCAATCACGCCGACGTTTCTTCGGCGATCATCAAAGCAAATGGAGACTACCATCGGGTAGCTGACTTCTCTCAGAATCTAAAGAACCCAACCTCACCTTATTTGGCTTAGAAAAATGTCCAAGTTGGAGCACTGGTTCGAACTTCATCGAAAAATGTAGTAGTATGGAGAGAGGAGTTTTTTGGTGTGAGGAGGATGAATTAGGAGGGGCTCTTTATATAGGAAGCTCGGGAACTTCTTAGTCGTCTCATCAATGCCTTTATGGCAATCATTCATTGCTTGAAACTCCCTAACTAGAGACTTTTCATCTTCGCCAGTGCTGCTCAATTTTCCAGTGAGTGAAAAGTGTTGTCATCTAAAGGAAGAAAACAACACTGTTTCGAACTGGACTAAATCGGGTTCAACGCTTAAACCCATTGGTTCAGGCCCGATTTGACTGAGTTTTTCAAAATTAAAAATTTGTAAATTCATCTAAATTTATTCTATATCAAATGATGGCCTCAATTCTCAAATTTGAATTTTCTAAGTCACCTAGAAAAATAAATTTAGAAACTGGTTCAAACCAGTTTAATCTGGTTCAGGTCCGGTTCATCTGAACCAGTTTGGTTTTCTCTTCCAATTCATCCTAATGTCTTTTCTCATAAATTTTGTGATTCTTTAGGTCACTCAAGATTCATAAATTTCCCGGTTTGCCCTTTCTCTATTGCTTACGGTTTGTGAACTGGCTCGATTTTCTCTCTTGAGTTGACCGGTTCTTTTCCCCGGTTTTCTTATTTGTAAGGGATGGGGTTTACAACTCTCCCCTCCTTTTAGGAGTTTTGTCCCCAAAACTTAATCAACATCTTTACATCAAAAATAATTTCCCTTACTGTTAACTCGGGATTTGCTTGACATGCCAACACTTTGGTTGTTCTTTCACTTAGTCCCTTTAAATCACACACTTAAGGAATGTCATTCCCTCTCCATTGTTTACTCACTCCATGGAGTTTATCATAATTAGGCATGCCTTACCCACGAGTCCAAAGGGATATCCTTAGGTTTACATCTTTCTTTGCTTAGAGCAACATTTTTCCCTTTGAGGTCTTGTACTCATGATTGAGAGTTCTAAGATACCCAACCATTCCTGTGTCTAGTTATTCTCTTGGTTGTTGAAACCCTTAGCTCGATATTCTTTCGAATGTTACATATTTATTCTCATAGGTTTTCAGTGTTATCCCCTTTGTCCTATTTCGACATTTCCTCCATCTATTATTTATTACAACTTCGGTTCCACTTAGGTTTGACATTGTCATGCTTACTAACTGACTCTTCCTTACTTGAGTCACATTTTCTTGGACTGTTAGCTTATGTGTCCCTTATAGCATGACATGTTCCAACATCTTTCTCTATCCATCAGATTTCTAAATCATCTTCTTTAAGGTCATTCTCAACTTTCCAATATTTCTAGGATCGTATAACTCCATCCCTATTTTCGACTTATAGTATTCCTCGACTACCTTTACCATTATCCAATCATCCTTCATCCCCTGGTCATAATGTTTTTCATAACCGTGTTAGTTTTCTTACCAACTCATCCTTTCCCAACTTACTTATTACATTTTTCCGGTTCTAATCATTTGGGTTCTTCGATGACTTATCGACACATTGAGATTCATCCCTTTTTTTGTCCTTCCTCTTCTCTAATGGTGTCCTTTATTCAAAGACTTTTTTCCATAATCTACTTTTAATTAGTCGTGACCATTTCATGATTTATTATTCCAGGTTGATCCCTTTCATTCTATGTGTCCATTGCTTTTTTTGGGGAGTTCCCTTCTTATGGTTTCATTCTCTACTATGTCCCTCAAAGATGAGACTTTCGTATTAGGAGCTACATTCTCAACCTTCTTACCATTCTTTGAAGGTTTCTTCCTTCATTTCCTTACACCTCCTTCTATATTGAGGCATTTGCCTGCATTGGATCCTTCCTCATCTTAAAATTCTATTTTATTCTTTATTCCTCATCTAAGTAACTTTTGATTATTAGTCTTATTTCGTGTACTCCATCTTATGCCCAATCGTCCACTCTTTTTGCGAGTGTGGACCACAACCTATCTTGATATTAATGGTTATTTCCTTTATCCCTTTCTTAATTAGAGGGCTTACTTCTCCAAGGTTTCTCAAATGTTCTTTCCTTTATTTCCTTATCATGGATAATCCACCGCTTTCTTACTTGTACGACATCTATTAATGTTATCTTCCTACTTACCCATTCATTGGGTTCCACTTGCTCCTTGGGTTCTCCTAGTATGTTTCCCTTGGTCCTTTCACCTCAGCATGCACTTCATTTGCAAGTTCATCTCCTCATCCATCATTACTTGGCTCCATTACCTTTCAGTTGGGATACGTATGCCTTTTCAGGGCAAAATGGGAAATCTACAAATCCCGAGTGACCTAAAGAGTCATAAAAATCAAGGAAAACGACTTTGGGATGAATTGGAAGTGAAAATCAGACCGGTTCAAGTGAACTGGACCTAAACAGGATTGAACCACTATTGAACCAGTTTCTAAATACATTTTTCTAGGTGGCTTAGAAATTTAAATTGGAGAATTGAAGCCATCATTGGATAAAAAATGAATTTATAAATTTTTAATTTTGAAAAGCTCGGTCGAATCGGGTCTGAACTAGTCGGTTTAAGCACTGAACTCGGTTCAGAACAATGTTGTCTTCTTCGATTAGATGACAACACTATTCATTCGCCGAAAAAGCGAGCAGCGCCAACGAAGATGAAAAGTCTCTGTTATGGCATTTCAGGCCAGAATGATCACAATAAAGGTGCTAATTGGATGGCCAAGGAGTCCCTGAGCTTCCTATATAAATAGCTCCTCCTCATTCATCCTCCTCACACATGAAAACACCTCTCTCTCTCTACTGCTCCATTTTTTGGTGAAGCTTCGATCAGTGTTAGAGAGAGAACCAGTGAAACTTCACTAACCAAATTCTCCTTCAATTCGACATGAATTGTTGTAATTTTTTATCCTAGGAGGAACCTCAGTACGAGAGCTACCTGTCCCGATCGAAAGCTCAGACCACCGCACCCCTGACGGTAAGTCTTCTAACCTTTCTCTCTCTAAGTTTAATTTTTCGACGAAGCTCCGTTTGAGCTCAATTCAGATCTAAATGACGCGATTCAAATCTCCATTGAATTGTGTGGAAGTGTACGAACTAATCCATCCTTTCAATTTGATTAATAAATCCCGATTGAATGGTCAATTTGATGAAATCAAATTTGGCCAATTTGAAAGGGGGAAAATTGGGGAAATTTTTGACGAAAATTGGGGATTTCATAAAATTGAGGAACCAAAGTGCAATTTCCCAAAATTGAGGGCCAATTGGCCATGAAAAAGATGTTATAGGACCAATTGGTCGACTTTTAAAATTTATTACGGTCAAAGCTCCATTGAATTGTGTGGAAGTGTACAAACTAATCCATCCTTTCAATTTGATTAATAAACCCCAATTGAGTGGTCAATTTGATGAAATCAAATTTGGCCAATTTGAAAGGGGGAAAATTGGGGAAATTTTTTACGGAAATTGGGGATTTCATAAAATTGAGGAACCAAAGTGCAATTTCCCAAAATTGAGGGCCAATTGGCCATGAAAAAGATGTTATAGGACCAATTGGTCAATTTTTGAAATTAGGGCTATTATGCCAAATGTTAATAAATAAGGATGTCCAAATCGTGTAGGAGCATGAAGGACCAGAAACGCCAACAAGGATAAGCTCGTGTGGAGGCAAAAAGTCGATCAAGAGGAATACACTACACTTATCGGATGAGTGAGATTTTTCACATCATACCCAGTTGGGATGATGAGTACCTCGGAAATGAAAAACTACTACTCTGTGGGATTTTAACATCACACCTAGTTGGGGTGATATGAGAAATACATGAAAAAACTACTTAACAATTATAAGTAGATCACACTCGATAAGTATGATGGACTTCCTGGAAGGAAGTAGAAAACCCGCTTACCGGTTATAAGTGGATATATCATCACGCCTGCTTGGTGTGATTAACAAGGGAAAAGTTATTTTTTTAGAAATGCTCTCCATTGACTGTGTGCTAATGCTTAAAACTTCTAGGAGACCTTCTTTATGAGAGCTCGAATAGCTCAGAAAGGCCAAGGGCTTCGATTTTAAAACTTGGGGGCTAAATTACCCGATTTTGAAAATCTCGTAATGTGGGCCTAAGGCTAGTTGGCACGAGCAGGAGCACGTAAACAAACATATTGATAAGCTATTTAAATTTCTAAATGAATGATTATGTGATTTGGCCATGGTATAATGACAAGACTGACATACTCGATGGACTGGCGGCCGTGAGACATGACCTGGTCGACGAACCGGTCTAGACAAATAGCTGCAAGTCGAGTTGAGGGTTGGGGCCGTTGGACTAGTGGCACCAAAGATTAATGGCTTTATGGAAAAATTTGTTTGTGCATGCACTAAGATTCGGGACCATCGAGATGCCCAAGAAGAGTAGTGATGCGTCCTAAGGGCTACTAGACGACATGGTGGAGATAAGGGTAGATTGTCGTACCAGTAATCAGGAATGCTCAATGTAGCTTCATGCGCATGAGACCGAGGTGGGATCGGGATGAGGTCTCTATCCTCATACAGACACAAAGTTACTTTTTTGGGTTTGAGGGTCGGATGTCACGAACATCCACTCATTCCCAAGGTAGAAGTGGATAGGTTTCTATCTAGGTGGCCGATAAAGTCGCTCCGACGCCACAAAGTGGGTGCAGTGGATGGGTTGTCCTGTGACTGTGTGATCCCTTCATGATGAAGAGCGTGTATTGATTGTTAAACACACTGATTGTGGATAATGAGGAAATTGGTTTTGAATAACCAGAATTTTAAGAAAGGAATAATTTTAAAGAAAATAAGGAGTCTAACACACTCCAATTCAAAACTATTTTATAGAAACTCATTTTTCAAACACCTATTCACTGAGTTGTCGAATCACCCACTCCCTTTACCCATTTTCAGGTAACCAAGGGAAAAACCTACCTAAAGACCTTTTGCTAGCTAAACCTGCAAGACATGTAAGTTTAAATTTATTCATTTTTGATTAATGTTATTTCAGGAAATGTACAAGTTTAAAGAAAGGGAAAACCATTAATAAATCGAGAGAGTGATGGGTTGCTCATGGGGATCCGACCAAACTAGGTCGGGGCATGACAAATTTTCTCTATGATTTTCCATGGTACCAAGTCACGACTGACAAGGCTCGATGGGATAGTGGCAGTGCGCTAGGACTAGGTCGATGGACTAGTCAGGCAAACTATTATAGCCCAAGTTGAGTGTCGGGGCCGTTGGCACCAAATATAATGGATATTATGTGAAAAACTATTGTTTGTGCATGCACTTTAGTTCAAGACCATTGAGACGCTTGTAAGGGGTCGTGATGGATTCCAAGGACTACTGTACGACTTGGTGGTGATAAGGGCAGTTGTCGTACTAGTTAGTTATGTGTTTGGGCTTCTCGTGCATGAGACTGGGGCGAGTGGGCTGGATGAGGTCTCTATCCTCATACGATCATGAAGTGATTGTTGGGTTTGAGGGCCAGGCGCCTGGGGTGTCACTCAGACTCAAGGTAGAAGTGGTTGAACTTCTATCAGGGTGGACAACAAAGTCGCGCTGATCCCCAAGTGGGTGTAGTCTGGGACTACCCTACGAATGTGTGTACCCTTTATGAGAAATGGCATGTGTATGTTTGCTAAATGCCTCTTGAGGAAAGGGAAAGTGTTAAAAGAGCTAAACACAGAATAAGTGAAAATGATAAAAAAAAAAGACTTGAAAATAAAGGTGTTTTTTATAAACTAGTTATTTAAAAAATAACTTAATCCTAACACCCGCTCATTGAGTTATAGAAACTCACCCACTCCCTTTAATCCTTTCAGGAAAGGAGACAAAAACCTTAGAGGATTTCTTGAAGCTAAACCCTAAGTTAGGCATGCCTTTAAATTACTCAAGTTTTGTATAATGCTATTCTAGGAAACTAGGTCAAAAGGATGCCTGACTCCTCGCGATTTAGAAGGAAGAGAAATCCTTCTTGGACCAAGGGGAGTGGTGGGTTGCTCACGTGGTTCCGACCAAACCGAGTCGGGGTGTGACAAATTGAGTGGTATCATAATATGTTTCCTCGAATACATTATGAACTAAAAGAAAAACTATAAAAGTTTTAGATGGCTCCCAAGAGAGGAACCAAGAGAACTAGGATCGGAGTCACCGACATTGCCCAAAACCCTATCCTTGTAAAAACTCCTATAGAAGCCCAGACGAGTCCACCTGGACTAAGCTCAGAACAATAAAGACTATACGAAGAGTTTACCTGAGTATTTTGGAGGACCAACCTCTTTCCCGAGGTGAACACCAACTCCCAAACTAAGCCTGAGGAAGTACAATCTCAACACACCTTCATTCATATTCCTCTCCTGATTGGCATACCCAAATACGTCAAGACACTCCGTCAATTAGAATGTAAGCCCTTCCAAGGGGAGAAGGATGCTAAAGCCGCTATGGATTGGCTGGCCAACATTAAGAAACTTATGGGAATAACAAGGATTCCACCAGAAGAGATGGTGACCCTGGGGGAATTCTTCATGGAGGCCAGCGCAAAGAGGTGGTGGGACAATGTCAGGAACCTGCATGCTACCACACCCACTTGGGAGCAATTTGAGGAAAGGTATTAAGAGGAATACTTGGCTCTACACCTAATCAATGAGAAGAAACAAGAGCTTTTCTAACTCCGCCAAGGGCTTAACACCATCTCAGAATATGAAACCAAATTCAATGAATTGAGCCTTTGCCCCCGATTTGGTTGGACCAGCAGATATCTGCCAATGATTCATGGATGGTCTCAACATGGACATACGAGACCAGATGGGAGTACCAGGATACCCTATGGATCTAATAACAATAATTAGTATGGCTCATGAATGTAAGCATCTAGTACTAATAAGATGTCGCTACAAGGAACAAACAAATCAGAAGGACAAAAAAGGCCATAATCATCGTGGTGGACGTAAGGAACAAGGTGGTCTGAGGTGGGGAAGCAAAATCGAGTTCCCAAGGAGGAAGGAAGTCTACCCCACAAAAAGGGAGGTAAACTCCGTGATACTACGGAGACGCCCCTACTGCCCAAAGTGTCAGAAGAACCACGAGGGATCATGTCAAGCTTGTTTCGGATGTGAGCAAGTGGGATACTTTGCAAAGGAATGGCCCACTCTTCGTGGAAATATGCAAAAGAACACCATTGAACCACACCAAGGGAACCCAAGGAAATTAAACGTAGGATGAGATGCAACCGCCACATAAAGGGTGCCAGCTAGGGTTTATAACCTCACACAAGAAGAGGCTCAGAAAGATCCTAGTACTATAGTGGGATACGCACAACTGTGGGGGAGAAAAGTCTACCCCTCTTTGACTTAGGTGCAGAAAGGTCCTTTATCAAGGATGACTTAGTCCCAAATCTTCCATTGGAACTTATATCCCTAGAACAGAGTCGCAACATTCTCACTCCCATTAGGTGAAGGATTGAATAGAGACAAACAATTAAAGGGATGCTAAGTTAAGATTGTTGGAGTAAGATTGGAAGTAGACCTAATCCTATTACCTCTAAGGGAAGTAGAAATAATACTGGGAATGGATTGGTTAAGTACACACCAAGCCAAGGTGGACTGTGGAAAGAAAGTGATAACCTTTCACACTCCCAGTACACTCGGACTACGATTCCAAGGGGACAAGAGGAAAGGAGAAACGCACCTGGTGTCCCATATGAAAGCCCAAAAGATGATATAGAAGTGTTGCAAGGCTTTTCTCGCAATGATCACCAACGTAAGTTCTGAAAGGAAAGGACTAGAGGGCATTCTGATGATTAAACACCACCCAAATTTATTTATCGAGGAACTACTAGGACTACCCCCAAGCTGTCAATTGGAATTTGCAATAGAGGTGATCCCCGGGACACACCCCATATCACAAGCGCCCTCTCACATGGCTCTAGTAGAATTAAAGGAATTAAAGGAGCAATTAGACGAGTTACTGTAGAAGGGTTTCATACGCCCTAGCCAATCTCCATGGGGTGCGTCGATACTATTTGTGAAAAAGAAGGATGGGAGCATGAGATTATGCATCGATTATCCGAAGTTGAATCAGGTTACCATAAAGAACAAGTATCCTCTTCCACGAATCAATGACCGATTCGACTAGTTAAAATGGGCAACCTATTTCTCCAAGATAGATCTCCAATCATGGTACCACCAACTAAGGATCCGAGAGAGAGACATACCCAAGGCCGTGTTTTGATCTCGATACGGACTCTATGAATTTAGAATGATGTCCATTGGATTAATGAATGCCCCCGCAACCTTTATAAATCCAATGAACCGGGTGTTCTAACCTCACTTGGACAAGTTTGTGATAGTATTCATAGATGACATCCTTATATACTCATGAACTAGGACATAACACGATGAACATCTGGCCATCACCTTGGAAACACTATAGGAAAATCGCTTATATGCAAAGTTCTCCAAGTGTGAATTTTGGTTGCAAGAAGTGGGTTTCTTAGGGCACATAGTGTTCAAGGACGGAGTCAAGGTGGATCCGGCAAAGGTAGAGGCCATATCTGACTGGAAGACACCCACGAACCCCTCCAAGATATGTAGCTTCTTGGGACTGGCAAGGTATTACTGGGGGTTTGTAGAAGACTTTTCCAAGATAGCAGTTGTCACGCCCTGACCCGGTTTGGTTGGATCCCCATGATCAACCCGCCGCTCCCTTAGTTTAAGAGGGATTTCCCCCTTCTTTTAATTAAGAGGGGACAAAGCATAATTCCAACCTTGTTCCCTAGAATAGCATAGATCAATAAAAATACAAGCTTAAAAGAACTTTTAAGCATACCTGACGGAGGGTACATCCTTGTGTTATCTTTAGTAAGGTTTTCCTTACTCCTGAAAGGGGTATAAAAGAGGGGTGAGTTCTACAACTCAGTGAGTGGGTGTTGGGAGTGAGTTTTAAAGAGAAATAGCTTCATTTTAAATTGTCCCAAAGGATCTCATTTCTTGTAAAAGAAGTTCATAAAAATTTTAGTTTTCATAAACTCTTTTTCTCATTTCCACATTAGGTGTGTTTAGTAGACAATACATGCCCTTAATCAGGAAGGGAACACACATTCGTAGGTGCAGCCTATCCACTGCACCCACTTGTGGCTTGGAGCGTCTTTACCGGTCACCAAGATAGAAGTCTATCCACTTCTACCATGGATCTTAGTGAATGTTCTTAACATCCACCCTCAGACCCGAAATACCTCTCTGTGTCTGTATGAGGAAAGAGACCTCATCCCGACCCCACCCCGGTCTCATGCGCAAGAAGCTACTCCGAGCTTCTCGACTGTTGGCACGACGAACTGCCCTTATCTCTACCATGTCGTTTAGTAGTCCTTAGGACCCATCACTACCACTCTTGGGTGTCTTGATGGTCTTGTACCTCAAGTGCATGCACAAAATAATAGTTTTCACATAGCCATTTATCTTTGGTGCCACTAGTCCAATGGCCCTGACCCTCAACCTGACCTGTAGCTATTTGTCTAGACCGGTCCGTCGATCTGACCCCGACGCACTGCCTCTAGTCCATCGAGTACTATCAGTCCTAACTTGGTACCATGGCGAAATCACACAACAAGTTCATTATAGATTTCATGGCTTTCTCATTTCAAATTTGTTTACAAGCTCCTGCTCGTGCCCAATGGCCTTGGGCCCACCGCAGGTGTTTTCCAAAACTGGCATTTAGCCTACAAGTTCAAAAACTAAGGCTTTTGGCCTATCTGAGCTGTTCCAGCTCCCGTCAAGAAGGTTTCCCAAAGAGTTTAAGCATTGGAACACAGTCATGGGATAACACTTCTGACAAAAATATATTTTCACTTCATCCCACCAACTAGGTGTGATGATATTTACGCTTACAATCGGCGAGCAGGTTTCTCCTTCCTTCAAGGAAGTCCATCATACCAAAAGGGTATGATTTCCTCTAGTTACAACCAGTAAGTAGGTTTTAGCTTAGTTCACCCATCACCCCAACCGGGTATGATGATAGAATTCCACTTACAAGTGGTTTTTTGGTTCTAAAGTACTCATCATCCCAACCGTGTATAATGTAAATAAGCTCACTCACCCTATAAACGTGACATGTACGTCCTTAGTCTATTTCCCAAGTCTACAAGAGCTTGCTCTTACTTGCA
Organism: Trapa bicornis; assembly: GCA_030064425.1. NCBI lineage: Eukaryota > Viridiplantae > Streptophyta > Magnoliopsida > Myrtales > Lythraceae > Trapa > Trapa bicornis. Next base: position 5,775,849 of record CM057759.1, read on the forward strand.
TTCCAGTCACACTTGTCCCTACACGATTTGGGTAGCCTTATCACTTACGGTTTGACTTAAAATCCTAGGCTCACAAATTATCAATAAATTGCATTTAGGTCCCTAAAGTTTATTTTTCTTAACTTTATGTCCCTAATGGCAACTTTTAATTAATTTGAGTCCCAAAGTTTCCAAAATTCCCTTTGAGTCCTCATTTTACTCAAAATTGTATAAGGGGGTTAAGTTTTCCGAATTTTCAATTTGGTCCCCAACTTTTTAAAAATTATCATTTTGCCCCTACTTTCCAAAAATGGCAATTTGGCCTCAAATGTTCCAAAAATCGACCAATTAGTTCCTCGACATCTTTTTTATGGCCAATTGGCCTTCAATTTTGGGAAATTGCAAAATGGTCCCCCAATTTTATGAAATCCCCAAATTTTCCCAAAAAGTTTCCCACAATTTCAACCTTTCTAGCTGACCGAATTGAGCAAAAAAAAAGCTGACCGAATTTGATTTCTTCAAATTGGTCATCCAATCGGGGTTAATTGCTTCAATTGGTGCTAAAAATTAATTCCTACACTTCCATACTATTCAATTGAGCTTATAATCGCATGAATTGAGCCTGAAACGAGCTCAAACAGAGCTTCATCGGAAAATTGTGCGTATAGAGAGAAAGCTTCGAAAGCTTACCGTCGTAGGTGCGGTGGGGAATTTGGACGTTGGGCTTTTTCTCAACCTCCGGCGGGAAATTTGGGTTCCATAGAAATGGGAAGAAGTTCTCTACCCCACTGTAACCTTCTTTAGCACGAGAATCACCGGAGAAGCACTAAGAAGCTCACAAAGTACTGTCGTTATGGCAGTCGCGAGCATGTTCCCTCGAGATAAATATAGGTCACCACCAACATTCTGCGACCAAGACGTCCCTCCCACAACCCTCCTCGACTACCGACCTCTTGGAACCTTTGAGGTAAACCAATTTTGCCTCCCACCATCGAAATAGTAGAGTTGCATAGTTTAGAATGGGAAAAAGTTATCTCATTCAATTCCCCTTGTCATGCTGCCAATTGTTGTGGAACCTGATCCTAGGAGGACCCCTTTGATGAGCACTAGTTACCCATATCAAAAGCTCCAACCACCGACCCTTCACTGGTAAGAAAACTAAGACCTCTCTCTAGAAAATGTTTTCCAGCGAAGCTTCGTTTGAGCTCAATTTCATGTCAAATGACATCATTCAAAGTTCAGGATGCTTGTAGGAAGATGGGGAAAATGATTAGTAGCATAAGAGAGAGGTTCGTTTTCTTACCAGTGAAGGGGCGGTGGTCGGAGCTCTTGATTAGAGCGGCTAGTGCTCATTAACAGTGTCCTCCTAAGATTAGGTTTCGCAGCATTTTCATGTTCTGAACTCTGCAACTCTTCTGTTCTGGTGGAGGGAGGTAGAATTGGCTTACCTTAAAGGTTTTAGGAGGTCGATGGGTGGTTGAGGAGGGTTATTGGTTGGAACACCATGATCAACCCACCACTCTTTTCGGCATAAAAGAATATTCTCCCCGTAGTCACCATTAAGAGACATGCGTAATTTGATTCTACTTGGTTTCTGTGGAACAATATTACCAAAACTATCTCAAAAGAAAAGAGCCATATGTGTTGTTCCTTAGTGGTTAAGCGGGTTGGTGGTACTTCTTTGCGAGGTGGGTCTTTCCTTCCTGAAAAGAGAAAAGGGGAGGGTTGAGTTCTACAACTCGGTGAGTGGGAGTATTAGAAAATAGTGAAGTTTTGTTGGGTTCCTTTCATAATTGATTTTCATCTTTCTTAAAGAGATTCAACACACAAGCAAACACCCTTTTTTATAAAAGGGATCACACATTCGTAGAGTAGTCCCCGACTACTTCACTTGTGGTCCACAATGTCTTTATCAACCACCCTAGAAGAAGGTCCCACATTCTACCACAAGTCTCAGTGAGCCTTACTGCCCATCCCCCAAACTTGAATTGCCTTCATGTTCGCTATAGTGGTACGAGACCTCTACCCCTTCTTCCTCGGTCTCAATGTGCTTGAAGCTCTGAGAGCTTCTTGACATACTGGACGACAAAGCTTTTTTTATTCTCCCTAGGTCATCTAGCAGCCCTTATATCGGAGCGCCTTTACCGACCACTCTAGTACAAGGTCACACCTTCTACCACAAGTCTAAGTGAGCCTTACGGCCCATCCCCCAAACCTGAATCGCCTTCATGTCCACTATAGTGGTACACGACCTCTCCATCTTCTTCCTCAGTCTTAATGTGCATGATGCACCTAGATATTCTTGACATACTGGATGACAAAGCTTCCATTATCCTTCCTAGGTCATCCAACAGCCCTTAGAACCAACATTATCCCATACCAGGTGCCTCAATCGATCTGTATCTCAACATGAATAAACATAAATCTTTTTAGTTAAGATCTTTATCTTTGGTGCTAACAACTCCCCAAGCTTGCTAACCCGCCTTCGGATTGATAACTACCATCTCAACAAGTACGATGATCTGGCTTCGGCTTGGTAACTACCCGCACAACAAGTTTAACAACCTTAGCCTTGGCTTGGTAGCTATGTCACACAATTTACAATTTATGTGAGTTTTTCATAGGCTCATAATTCCTCTATTCATCTACAGGTTTAAGCATGTTCCCATTGGCCTTGGGCCCACTTGAGCAACTTTAGCTCTTCTTAGAAATAGCTACCAAAAGTTGAAGTAGTGTCACACAGTCAGGGGAAACTATTTCTAAAAAATGGTTTTTAATTTGAAAACATGCTAATCATTCCAACCTGGTATGATTTCGGAAATCCTACTCACCCGTATGTCATGATTCGTCAGTCCTAGGCGGATTTCCGTTGTCTCAGGGCCTTCTTGTGGTCGTAGGTAGAAGTCTCTTAGTACGTTCCAACATTATCACGAATAATAATTAATTTAATTATCCAATATTTTCACTTAAATCCCTAGTTTATTTAAATCGCTACTTCCCCTTTATAAAATCATTTAAATTGTAAATAAATCCACATAAATACTTTTAATTGTAATTAAATTCTAAAAAATTATTTTTAATTACAATCAAGTCCTTAACTTTACCTTAATCACAATTTGGCTCTTAATTGAGGTTAATTTCATAAAAACCTCTAATTTAAAAAAATCCCTAAATTGCCCAATTTTCGCCAAAATTACATTTTTGCCCCCTGATTCCTTGATTCATCAAATTAAACATTTGAAACCTATTAATCCGTTTGAGCTCAATTTTGGCTCAAATGAGGTCATTCAAAGTTTAGGATGCTCGTAGGTAGATGGGGAAACTGATTAGTAGGATGCTAGGAGGGAATTAACATGTTTCAAATGTTCAATGTGATGAATCAAGTAATCGGGGGGCTAAAATGCAATTTTGGCAAAAATTGGGTAATTTCTAGGGTTTCAAAAATTAGAGGTTTTGTGAAATTAACCTCAATTAAGGGAAAAATTTTGATTAATATGAAATTAAGGATTTGATTGCAATTAAAAATAATTTTTAGGAATTTAATTGTAATTAAAAGTGTTTATGTGGATTTATTTTCTATTTAAATGATTTTATAAAGAGGAAGTAGCAAATTAAATTAACAAGGGATTTAAGTGAGAATATTCAGATAGTTCAATGAATTATTATCTATGACAATTTAGGAACATAATAAGAGTGTCACGTCCAGACCCAGCTTGGTCAGAACCCCGTGAGCAACCCGCTACTCTCCTTGAGTAGAGTCATCTCTCCTTAGATCGAGAAGAGTGAGGCATACTGTTTGCCATTGTTCCCTAGAATAACATTATACAAAATTTATAATGTTAATGGTACCTTAGTTTAAAGTCTTAGCAGGGGAAGCTCTTGAAAGATCTTCCCTTTCCTAAAAAATATTAAAGGGAGGGGATGAGTCTTTTAACTTAGTGAGTGGGAAATCTTGAAGATATATTTGTTTTGTGATTTTCATTTGTTCGTAGTGCTTTATCATTTTCCCATCCTCATTGTGTGTTGTTTATAAAATCAGGTGGACACACAATCACATGCCCTTTTATCACAAAAAGGGATCACACGTTCGTAGAATAGTCCCTAATTGTTCCACTTGTGAACCGAAGCGCCTTCTACCTTAAGTTTGAGTGGACATCAGTTGTCCGGCCCTCAGACCCAAACCATACTTCGTATCCACAATGTGGGATGAGACCCCTTCCCCCTCTGACCTTAGACTCAGTGCGCCTGAAGCTCCCGAAACTTTTTGACATACTAGATGACAGACCGCCCTTATGCTCCTAGGGTCACCTAGCAGCCCTTAGAACCACCACTATCCTACATTGGGCGTCTTGATACATCTCATACATGCACAATCAATAGTTTTTATTGTTATAACCGTCATCTTTGGTGTTACTGACCCAACGGACCCGACAACCCAGCTTCGACTCCGTAACTACTAGCCCAACGAGTTCAATGACCTGACTTCGTCTCAACAGCTATTAACCCAACGAGTTCATTCATCCGACTTTGACATAGTAACTAAGTCACACACAATTATCCAGTTTTATGAGATTTTCAAGCATAAAAGCTTTATCTTGTTGATGGGCCTACACCCGTGCCCATTAGCCTTGGGCCCACTCGAATGGCATTAACCAGACTATTGCATGTTTCATGCAATATCAGCACAACCTCCCAAATGTTTTAAGTTTATTCCATCAGTTAGGGGAGGATAGTCCTGGAAAAAAATATTTTTATTTGGGAATATTGTATTCATCAGCCCAACTAGGCGTGATGCTAAACCCACTCACCTAGGGTGGTGTAATTTGCCTTTGACGGTGTCTTCGTCGGCCACATGTTCTCATGCATGATTCTTGAACCGCTTGTCCTATATGATCCGAGCATTCATATTTGTAAAATTAGTGGGAAAGACTTCAATGTTGCTCACAGTAGCACTTTGGTCCTTAATTTTGCCATAATTACAATTAGGTCCCAAAAGTTCACACTTTTGCCCTTAGGTACAATTAGTTTTTCCTTTTAGGTCCCTAATCTCCCTTTTATTTCCATTCCAATCCTCAACTTTTCATTATTTGCAATTCAACCACCACATTTCCAAAAATCTCCAATTTCACCCAAATTCCATCAATTTATTGCATTTTGACCCCCGAATCTTGGATTCACCAAATTGACCATCCAAACTTGGGCAACTGCCCCCTATCATGCTGCTAATTGCTCCCTCATCTTCTCACGATCATTTTTACCTTTAAATCACTTTAATCAATGTCAATTTGAGCTCAAATGGAGCCTCATCGAAAAAAGTCTATAAAGAGAGAAAGCTCAATTTCCTTACCAGTGAGGGGGCGGTAGTCGGAGCTCTTGATGTAGATAGCTAGTGCTCTCCCACGGGGTCCTTCTATGATAAATTTGCTAGCCAATTTCTTGTTGGAGCATCACGAATTAGATGAGAGAAGTTCAGGCAAGTGAGCCTCTAAACCTTTGAAATTCTAGCAACATAGGGTAGAATTGGCTTACCTCACAAGTGTTGGAGGGCCTAGTATGTGTGGAGAAAGGCTAGGGAAGGGTCAATTTAGCTGCCTAAGGCTGGGGGTGACTAGGGTACTACTAGAAGAGTTTTGCTCATTCTCATCCAAAGGAGCAAAGTCCTGTTTGAGCTCACTGGAGCTCGGGTGTGGGTACTTAGATCAGACGAAAGTCATAGATGTGTAGAGGGCTTCTTCTCAGTTCCAAGGGCATTGGAAGGATGTTTGGAGGTGGAGAAAAAGCTCGATGATGGAGCTCTAGTTTAAACTTCACCAGAAAGTAGACCTCTTCTCCTTTTGCAATCACTGATGGGATGAGGAATGCGAGGGGAGGGGTACTCTTTATATAGGGAGCTCGAAAACTGTTTGGGCTATAGGCCGACATAAGACTCGGCACCCACCTCACTCAATGGAGGTTAGACCAGAGCTTTTTCTGAGTCACCAAAGACTTTCTCTCTCCCCCTTATCTCCTTCTCTCTATCAGCCAAGTGAAAAAGATGAAACTGTGTCGCACGTGTGAGCTTCGCACGCATCGGCTTGCCACATCGCAAGACATGATTGGCTAGCTTTGCTGACGCAACATCCTCCTCAATAGCCTAGTTAGCCTTTGACACATTGACTAAACACATGGTGGCCTCCTATTGGTCACTTGCTCCAACGTGGCTGCTGATTGTGCTTGTTTAGCCATTGACCTTGACACGTGACATCTATTGATGGGCTGATTTAAATGTAACAGTTATCTAACGTGGCCTTTGATTGGTTGAGGTCATCCGATGTGGCCTTTCCACGTGTCGACCTCTGATTGGTTGATCATTTCTTAGAATCCCAATCGGACGCTGAAGTGTCACTCTTGCAACATGTCCTCTTCCCATTGGTCGGTCGTCACTGTGGTGGATTTCCTACTTTGACCATTAACCGAGGACACATGTTGCGTCCTAATTGGTTAGCGCTTCCAAGCACTAACTGTACGTTGATGGGGCGTGCTTTGCTATGCATTGATCATTGATTATCATACCTACTGACTTAGCACTGACCTAGTAGTGGTCTGTTGACCGGCTTGATCGTTAACCAGTCTGGTCCGACCAGGTTCAATGACTCGAAATTGAAAACTAGCCAGTTCAGGCCCGATTTGACCAATTTTTTAAAAATTAAAAATTTCTAAATTTTTATAGTTTCATTTTCTATCTGATAGTGGCTTCAATTTGCCAATTTGATATTTTCTTGCCACCTAGAAAAATGGATCTTTGAACGGGTTCTTCCCAGTTCAATCTAGTTCAAGTCCTGTTCACCTTAAACCAGTCTAATTTTCATATTCAATCTATTTCATAATTCTCCCCAATGATTTAGCTGATTTATTGGCTACTGAGGATTTTCAAAATTCCTATTTTAAATCCTTCTTTAACATTTCCGGTTCACTTTGATTCCTGGTCTTCCTTTGAAAATTTACAGCTTCCCCATTTTATTTTCTCCTTTTGAAAGGATGGTGTTTGTAAAGAGACTCCTACCTATGATAGCAAGAAGCCCCCGACACATTGGAAATCTGCCGAGGACCGGCGAGTCACGACATACGGGTGAGTGGGATTTCCAACATCATACCTAGTTAGGATGATGAGCATGTTTTCAAATTGAAAACCATTTTCCAGAAATAGTGTCCCCTAACCGCGTGACATTGCTTAAACCTTTTGGAGATATTTCTGAGGTGAGCTAGAGTTGCTCAAGTGGGCCCAAGGCCAATGGGAACCTGCTTAAACCTGTAGGAAAATAGACGAATTATGAGCCTCTAGAAAACTCACATAAATAGTAAATTATGTGACATAGCTACTAAGCCAAGGTTAGGGTTGTCAAATACGTTGGGCTGGTAGCTACCGAGCTGAAGTGGGGTCGTTGAACTCGTTGGGCTGGTAGTTAACAATCTAAAGTCAGGTGAGCAAGATCATGGAGGCTAGAAGCACCAAAGATAAAGGTCGTAACTAAAAAGACTTATGTTTGTGCATGTTGAGATATAGATCGATCAAGGCGCCCAGTATGGGGTAGTGTTGGTTCTAAAGGCTGCTAGACGGCCTAGGGAGGATAATGGAAGCTTTATCGTCTAGTATGTCAAGAATCTCTAATGCTTCATGTACATTGAGACAGAGGAAGAAGGGGGAGAGGTCGTGTACCACTATAGCGGATACGAAGGTGATTCAGGTCTAGGGGATGGGATGTAAGACTCACTCAGACTTGTGGTAGAAGGTGTGACCTTGTACCAAGGTGGTCGGTAAAGGTGCTTCGGACCATAAGTGGAACAGTCTGTGATTGCTCTACGAACGTGTGATCCCTTTTATGATAAAGGGTGCTTTCTTGTGTGTTTAAATACATTAAGAAAGATGGAAATCTACTATGAAAGAAACCTAACAAATCTTCACTATTTTCCGATAACCCCACGCACTGAGTTATAGAACTCATCCACATCCATTTTCCCTTTTCAAGAAGGAAAGATGCAACCTAGCAAAGAAGCACCACCAACCCGCTTAATCGCTATGGTACAACACGTGTATCTCTTTTCTTTAGAGACAATTTTGGTAATATTGTTCCAAGGAAACCAAGTAGAATCAAATTACGTCTGACTCTTAATGGTGACTAAGGGAGAATATCCTTCTATGATGAGAAGAGTGGTAGGTTGATCGTGGGGTTCCAACAAAATCGGGTTGGGGTGTGACAAGGGGTTAATTGAAGAATTAAATGAAATTGGAGGAACAATTACAATTAAAATTCTTTTTAGGGAATTTAATTGTAATTAAAAGTATTGAAAATGCATTATTTATAATTTTAAATAATTTTATATTAAATAAAATTATTTGAAGAGATTAATTGACAATAAAGTAAAATGAGAAAATTACGGCAAATATTTTGCAATCATTTGTCAAGAAAATATACTTAGGGACTTATGTGTAATCAAAGAGAATATTGGGACCTCAGTGTAAATATCAGATAATTGATGTATCGATTGCCCGCGATCATGTAGGTGTAAAAAGAAGGCCCTGACCTACAATTGAGAATTCAACCCGATTTATTTGGATATTGTCTGGGACGAACGAGTCATGGATCTCTAGTGAGTGAGATTACTGACATCGAGTTCGATTAGACCGATGACGCATACTTAGAAGCATGCTTTATCTTGAATATAGATTTCGAGAAATATAATCCCCTGACTTTGTGAAACCACTTAAAACCTTTAGAATTGTATTTTTGAAGAAAGCGTGAAGTATGTTTACATGACAATCCTTTTCGGTATTTGGATACACTTCAAGTGATATGGTCTAGTCCGATTGTCGATGTAGGAAATGGGCGAAGCCCACAGTTAACAATGGTGGGCTAGATCTAGTTCTATACAAGTTGGCCCAAGGCCATGGTTTTGGAAAGTGAAGTGAGCCCATGGCCATGTTTTGAAAACTCATACAAGTGGGCCGAAGGCCAATGGAAAATGGACCCAAACCTATAAATAAGTTCTGATTTAAGAGTGTTAAAATTATCACAATTTGATAATTTTTGCTGAAGTAAATTAATTGAAGCCAGGTCACAACCTATTGAGCTAGTAGCGTAAAGATAAATATCTAAAATAAAAAAAAAAACTATTGTTTGTCTTTGAAATCGTGTGAGACCAAAGGAATGACCGACACGGGGTAGTGTTGATTCTAAGGCATGTTGGACAGCAAGGTTGGCTCAAGGACATTTATGTTATTCCATTATGTCTTGAAGCTCTTGGAGCTTTGTGTGCATTGAGACCGAGGAAGAAGGGGGAGTGGTATCGTCCCTCAATAGTGAACAAAAGAATCGATAATGTTTGGGGTTGGACAATGGTGCTCACATAGACAATGTGGTAGAGGTTGCGGCCTCTCGCCAGGGTGGATGGTAAAGACTCTCGGGCAAGTTGTGGGGTAGATCGAGGTCATAACCACCGAGGGTCTATCCTGCGACTGTATGATCCCTTCTTAAAAAGGGTTCTTGTTTGTTTGTGTGAAACAACTATGGTAGGTGTCGGTAATTAAATCCCTCCAAGTTGGAAGGTACTACCCTAAGCTTGTAAGAACAAGTAGTGAAACTTAAAAGAACCCCTTTCTACTAAAAGATAACGCAAGTAGTGACTTGTTCATCATGTATTTCAATGATTCTAAAAGTGAACAGAAGAATTTTGTTTACGCACATGTTGAATCATGGACAAGGAGTCACGAAGTCATATAACCCTACTCACTGAGTTACAAACTCACCCCTCTCCCTAAAACCCTTTCAAGGAAATTGGCACATTTGAAGTGGAGAGCATTCCACAAGCAGAACTGCCTTTCCAAAATTAAAAAAGTACCCTTTCATTGTTCTGAAAATTTTGTTGTGGAAAATATTAAGGTTGTGAGCCTTTACTTTCTTGTATTATAGTGGTGAAATTACTACTAGGAAGGGTTGTGGGTTGATTATGGGGTTCTAGCCAAACCGGGTTGGAGCATGACACGATCGATGGATGAACGGACGGAACGGCCAGTCCCCGAGCTCTCTATATAAAGTGCTCCCCTCCATTCATCCTCACTATCCTTCGAAAGCCTGAAGAAGATGAACTACACCAATTTGCAACTATCCATGAACAAAAGCTCTGACATCGACACTTTTTTCCACCTCCGAATGCAAATTTAGGTTCTCTGGAACAAGAAGGAAATCCTCTACATACTTGCATACTCCCTTTAGCTAAAGAATCACCATAGAAGTGCCACTGAACCCGCACAGTATAGTCGCTCCGACTCTCAAGAAGTAGCATAAACTTTCGAGCTGAAATCCGACCACCTCCAACCTCCTAAGGCCAGGTTGACCCTCCCACAACTCTCCATGAACAAGCTTAGTCCTCCTTGTGCCTTCAAGGTAAGGAATTGCCACCGCCCTTCACCAGAATAGTGAATTTACAAAGAGAAAACTACTTAAATATTGTTGATTGAATTCTCCATATTCAGGGCACCAATTGAGGTGAAATTTGATCATAGGAGGATCCTCTCGATGAGAGCTCGCTCCCCAAATCAAGAGCCTCAGAATCCATGATCTTGTCCATAAGAATTCGAAGCTTTCTTTCTCTAGAAATATTTTCTGGTGAAACTTCATTTTAGATCAATTCTTGGCCAAATTGATTGATTTACATTTTGAAATGATTGTGGAAAGGTTGGGGATATGATTAGCATCATGATATTAGGCAATTAACTGAGTTTAATCGACTAATTTGATGAAATGAGATTTGGAGGGCCAAAGTGAAATTTTTGAAAAATTGGGTAATTTGGGGATTTATGTGCAATTGACATAAATTGAGGGTCAATTGGAGATTTAAGTGAAATTAGAGGCTTAATAGCAATTAAAATAATTTTTGGGAATTTAATTGTAATTAAAATAATTTATTTATAATTTAAAATAATTTCATATTAAATAAAATTATTTTAGGAGAAAATTGAAAATAAAGTAAATCGAGAAATATTATGGCAAATATTTTGGAAATTATTTTTCAAGAAAATATACTTAAGGACTTAAGTGAAATTAAAGAATACATAAGGACATAAGTGTAAATATCAGATAATTAATGGATCGGTTAATCGTGATCATGTAGTTGGGAAAGAAAGGCCCTGACCTACAATCGAGAATAAAACCTGAGTTATTGGAATACTGTCTATGATGAACAAGGCACAGATCTTGGGTGAGTGGGATTACTAACATCAAGTTCGATTGGATCGGTGACGCATACTTAGAATCATGCTTTATCTTGAAATCAGATCTCCAAAAATATAATCACCTAACTGTGTGAAACTGCTTAACCATTTTGGGATTATATTTTTGAAGAAAGTATGAATTATTTTAATAATACAACCCTTGAATGGTGTATGGATACACTTCAAGGGATATGGTTTAGTCCGACCGTCGATACATGAAATGGGTGAGGCCCATGGTCGATAATGGTGAGCTATATCTAGTTTTGTGCATGTGGGCCCAAGGCCACAATCTTGGAAAGTGATGTGGGCCCAAGGCCAATGAAAAACGGGTCCAATCCCATAAATAAGTTCTAATTTAAGTGTATGTTAAAATTATCACAAATCAATAATGCCTGTTGAAACTGTTATATCTAGTTTTGTGCATGTGGGCCCAAGGCCACAATCTTAGAAAGTCATGTAGGCCCAAGGCCAATGAAAAATGGGTCCAGTCTCATAAATAAGTTCTAATTTAAGTGTATGTTAAAATTATCACAAATAGATAATGCCTGCTGAAGCTGCTATATCTAGTTTTGTGCATGTGGGCGAGGCCCATGGTTGATAATGGTGAGCTATATCTAGTTTTGTGCATGTGGGCCCAACGCCACAATCTTGGAAAGTAATGTGGGCCCAGGGCCAATGAAAAATGAGTCCAGTCCCATAAATAAGTTCTAATTTAAGTGTATGTTAAAATTATCACAAATCGATAATGCCTGCTGAAGTTGCTATATCTAGTTTTGTGCATGTGGGTGAGGCCCATGGTCGATAATGGTGAGCTATATCTAGTTTTGTGCATGTGGACCCAAGGCCACAATCTTGGAAAGTGATGTGGGTTCAAGGCCAATGAAAAATGGGTCTAGTCCCATAAATAAGTTCTAATTTAAATGTATGTTAAAATTATCACAAATCGATAATGCTGCTGAAGATGCTAAGCCGAAGCTAGGTCGTAGCCTATTGGGCTAGCAGTGCAAAGATAATGGTCATAAATCAAAATACTATTGTATGTTATTCCAATCGTGCAGAACAAAAGAGATGCCCAGTATGGGGTAGTGTTGATTCTATGGGATATTGGACAGCAAAGTTGGCACAAGGGCAGTCATGTTGTTCCAATATATCTTGAAGCTCTAGTAGCTTTGTGTGCATTGAGAATGAGAAATAAGAAGGAGAGGTATTGTCCCTCAATAGCGGACAGAAGAATCGATAATGTCCGAAGGTTGTGCAATGGTGGTCACACAAATAATGTGATGGAGGTTGTGGCCTCTAACCAGGGTGGACGGTAAATACGGTTTGAGAGTCTGTCCTGTGACTGTATGATCCTTTATTGAAAATGGTGTTTGTGTGTTACAAACTATGTGAAAACCGGACCGGTTCAGGGTGAACTAGACATGAACTAGATTGAACCATGAAGAACTAGTTCAAAGATTCATTTTTCTAGGTAGCTTAAGAACATCAAATTGGAAAATTGAAGCCATCATTAGATAGAAAATTAATTTAGATAAATTTAGAAATTTTTAATTTTAAGAAAATTGGTCAAATCGAGCCAAAACCAATCGATCTTTTATTTCGGGTAACCGAACCCAGTGGGAACGGACTGGTAAATGGTCGAACCGATCAACGGGCCGTCTGCCAGGTCAACTCCCAATTAGTAGGTGTGACCAATCAGGGCATGACACATGGAAAAGCGTGCCCCGTCAACCTCTCAATCAACACCTGGATGTACTGCCCAATCAGAGTCTGACACGTGTTCTTGGTCAATGGTCAAAGGAGCAAAATCAATGTCAGCAATGACCAACCAATAGGAGAGTGACATGTGTTCTTAATCAATGATCAACTAAGGAGAAGCATCATCAACAAAGCTGACCAATGAAGAGGGGACACGTGACATGGATGCCCCGTCAGCTTTTAACAAGGATGTCGGAGAAATGGTCAACCCATCAGAGGTCGACACGTAGTGGAGCCACATCGGATGACCTCAGTCAATCAGAGGCAGACCCGTGGCAATGGCACTGTGCACTAAAAGGGAACCCTGATGCATTTAAATCAGCCAATCAGAGGATGCCACGTGTCATGGTCAACGGCTAACCAAACACGGTAGCAGCCACATTAGAACGAGTGACCAATGGGAGGCCACCACGTGTCCGGTCAATGAGTCAATGGTTGATTAGGATGCTCAGTAGGAAGTCACATAAACAAAGCTAGCCAATCACAGTGTGCCACGAGGTTAGCCCACATGTGCGAAGCTTGCATGCGTGGCATAATATCATCTTCCTCCTTATGAAAGTTGACAAAATAGATAAGGGAGAGAGGGGCAGTCTCTAGCGACCCAGAAAATGCTCTGGTATGACCTTCGATGATCGAGTTAGGGCTAAGTCTTTGGTAGACAGTTCATTAGTTAGTTGTCGATCTCCCTATATAAAGAGCAACCCTCTTCTCACCTTCCTTATCCCACCAGCGAGTGAAGTAGTACTCAGTTTTCTAGCGAGGCGTAAACCAGAGATCCGACATCAGGCCTTTCTTCAACCTCTAAAGCTGCATTTGGTGTCTCTAGAACTGAGAGGAAGTTCTCCACCAAGTTAACCCCTCCATTCGGCTTGAGGACCACCATAAGAGCAATGACAAGCTCAAACAGTACTACTGCTCCGGTGATCGTAAAGAAGCTGAATTGCCCAAGTCAAATTCTAGTCACCTCTAACCTCCTGCAGCTCAGCCAAACCTCCCCCAGCCCTCTCAAATGACCCTCGACCCCTTGGAGCCTAGAAGGTAAGCCAATTCCACCTTGTTCTACTCAAATAGTAAGGTTTTAGAAACTGAAGTACCAGAACTTCTATCATTGAATTCTTTGTACTCATACCACCAATTGACTTGCTCTTTGATCATAGGAGGACCCCCTGGAAGAGCACTAGCCGCCCCCATCTAGAGCTTCGACCATCAACCCCCTACCGATAAGAAAACCAAACTTTCACTCTCTAGAAGGTTTTTTTGGCGAAGCTCCGTTAAAGCTTAAATTTGGGTCAATTAATGTCATTCAAAGTGCATGAAGCTCATTGGAGGATGGGGAAAATGACTAACAGCATATTAGGGTGCAATTAACCAAGTCTAAGGAGTCAATTTAATGAAATGAGAATTTAGGGGTCTAAGTGCAGTTTTGGGAAAAATTGGGCGAATTGGGATTTTTGAAAAATTGGGGTTGAAATGGTAATTAAATGAAAATTGAGGATTTGAATGGAAATAAGTGAGCATTAGGGACCTAAGAGAGATATTGGAATTGTCACGACCCAACCCGGTTTGGTTGGATCCCCGTGAACAACCTGCCACTCTCTCGATTCAAGAGGAGTTTCCTCCTTCTTTAACTCGAGATGAGCTAGGCGTAATTTCAACCTTGTTCCTTGGAAATACATATATTAAATAAAATGCAAGCTTAAAGAAAATTAAGCATACCTGACAGAGGGTAAGGCTCAGTGTTTTTCCTAGTCATTTTCTCTTTTCCTAAAAAAGGGATAGAAAATAGGGGTGAGCATCTATAACTTAGTGAATGGGTTTTCGAAAATTAACTTTTAGGAAAAAGATTTATATTTGAGTGTGCCAGACTCATTATTTTCTTTCAAAAATACTTTCATTTCAAATCTCTATTTTTATCACCATTTCTTATTAATCACAGTGTGTTATCACCCAATACACATCCTTCATCATGAAGGTCAATCAGACAATTGCAGACCAGCCCATCCACTGAACCCACTTGTGGCGTCGGAGCGACTTTACCGGCCACCTAGATAGAAGCACGTACACTTCTACCCTGAGAATGAGTGGATGTATGTGACATCCAACCCTCAATCCTAAAATCAATTCTACGTGTTCATATGAGGAGACAGACCTCATCCCGACCCCACCCTGGTCTCATGCGCAATGAAGCTACATCGAGCTTCGCAAGGTCACCTGGTCAAACGAACTGCCCTTATATCCACCAGGTCATCCATGTCTCTAGGACACATCACTACCCCTTCTTGGGTGTCTTGAAGGTCTCGTACACAAAGTGGATGCACAATCAGTATTTTCACATCATGCCTTATAATTTGTGGTGCCACTAGTCCAACGGCCCTGACCATCAACTCAACCTGCAGCTGTTTTGTCTTGACTAGTCTAGAGACTTGTCATGTCGCACTACCACTAGTTGATGGAATATGTCGGTCTTGTCTTGGTACCATGGTCAAACAATTCATTTACTTAAAGTTTTATGGCATATATCTCATGTTTATTCAAGAGCTCCTACTTGTACCAATTGGCTATGGCCCACACTGTTCAAAATTTTCAAAATCGGGCATATTAGACCCCAAGTTTCAAAACTGAGGCCCCCGGCCTATAAGAGCTATTCGAGCTCCCATCAAGAAGGTCTCCCAAATTGTTTAAGCAGTGGCACATACTAAGGGGAGAGCACTTCTGACTAAACATATTTTCAACTATCCATCATACTAACCGGATATAAGGATATCTCCGCTCATAACCAATGAACGGGTTTTCCACTTCCTCCGAGTATGTTTCATCATACCAACTGGGTATGATTTTCACATCAGTCCTCTAATTTGTGATGTTTAAAATACCACTAAATAGTGGGTTTTCATTTCGAGGTACTTATCATCCCCAATCGGGTATGATATAAAACCCCACTCACCCGATCGTGCAGTGAAATTCCAGTTAGCCAGTTTCCTTCCATAGCAAGTTTAACTTCAGCTGACATTCTTGATGTCTCATTTTCCTACATGAAATAAACATAGTTATTCATTATTATTTGGCCTAATAGCCTGCACTAATTCCAAATGAATGAGAAAACTAAACTTTCTATTTATCTGCAATTAGGTCCCTAAAGTTATTTTTCTTTAACTTTGAGTCCCTAATGCCGAATTTTCCACAAATTGAGTCCCAAACTTTTATAATTTATCTTAGGATGTCAATTTATTCAAATTCACAAAAAGGGTTTAATTTCCCACATTTCCAATTTGATCCCCTAACTTTTCCAAAATTACCATTTTGCCCTTCCTTTACAAAAATGGTAAGTTTCACCCCAAAAATTCTAAAATTCCTCAATTGGCCCTCTAACATTCTTATCATGCCCAATTGACCCTCAATTTTAGAAAATTTCATTTTGGTCCTTTGAATTTTCAAAAATCCCCAATTTCCCCAAATTTTCCCCCAATTTCAACTCACCAACACAACCTTATTTGATTTCATCAAATTGACTGACCAAACACCTCTAATTGTTGAAATTGAAGTTGAAATTGAGTTTCTACGTGTTCATATGATTCCATAGAACTTTGAATCGTAAGTTTTAATGCCAGAACGAGATCAAATGGAGCTTCGCTGGAAAACTAACTACAGAGAGAGAAAGCTTTGATTGCTCACCGGTGAGGGTGTGGAGGTTGAGCTTTCTATCTGGGCAAGCAGCTCTCCTCCTAAGGTTCCTCCAAGGATCAGGAATGACATCAATTGATGTTGAATTGGATTAGAATTCTATCATTGAAATTCGGTCGACTCTCTCTTTAACACTAATTAGAAATTGTAGAGGGGAACTTACCTTTTGGTCCTAATTCAGTCATGGGAGGGTTAAGGAAGTGTTGGGAGGGCTTGGTTTGGCCTGAGGAGGACTCAAATTGGCCGATTTCAACTCAATGGAAATAGGGCAGCTTCGGTCCGCCGGAGCTGCTTCACTGTTCGATCACGCTGGTGCTTCTCTAGTGACTCTCGGAACGAATGGATGTCACCACCATGTAGCTGATTTCTCCCTAGTTATAAGGAACCTGACCTCACCTTCTTCAGCTCAGAAATGACCCTATATCAGAGCTCTAGTTCGAGCTTTTCTGAAAAACTAAGCAACTGAGAGAGAGTGAGCATTTTAGGTGTCGAGAGGATGAATGGAGATGGGCTCTTTATATAGGGAGCTCAGGGACTTGTTGGCCGTCCGTTTGGCACCTTTATGATAGACATTGATGACCTAAAATGTATTGAACGGAGATGTTTCTTCTTTGCCAGTGCTGCTTCAATTTTTCGGTGAGTGAACAATGTTGTCATCTAAAGGAAGAAGACGACACTGTTCTGAACCGGACCAGACCGGTCCGAACTGGGTTCGAAGCTTAAACCAACCGATTCACCCCCGATTCGAACGAATTTTTCAAATCTAAAAATTTCTAAATTTATCTAAATTCATTTTCTATCCAATGTTGGCCTCAAATCTCAAATTTAAATTTTTTAGGCCACCTAGAAAATGAATTTAGCATCTGGTTCAATAGTGGCTCAAACCAGTCCAAACTGGTTCAATCCGGTTCGGATCTGGTTCACTTGAACCGGTTCAATTTTCATCTCCTACTCATCCTAAAGTCCTTTTTCACAACTTTTGGGACTCCTTAGGTCATTCAGGTTCCCTAAATTTCCCGGTTTGCCCTCTCTCTATAGGCTTCGTTTCATAAACCGGCTTGGTTTCTTAAGCCAATTCAATTTGGTTCGGGTACGGTTCACCCAAACCAGTTTGGTTTCTCTCTCTCAATTTGTCCTAACTTTCCTTTCCAAGGTTTAGGAACCTCTTTGGGTCACTTAGGAGTTAAAATTCCTCCAACTTGCCCGTTCCCCAATAATGGACTTATGAACCGATTCGATTTTCTCACTTAGTAAGACGGTTCTTTTCTTAGTTTTCCTTAACTCCAAGTAGCGGGGTTTATAGGAATCCTTAGGGACCTAATTGAAAAAAAATGAATATTAGGGACCTAAATGTAAGGCTATAAACTTTAGGCTCCTAATTGCAATTAAGGTATAATGTCAGGACCTATGTGCAAATACACAAAAGTATAAGGTCTCTTATGCAAATTCTCCTGATGTGAATACTTGAACCATGTAGGAGTTGGTTGTCTGAGTACCTGTGCAAAGGAGCACATCACAGATCGAGATCTCACCGGGACACCCACGTCACTATTGCCTAGTGAGTGGGATTTCTAAAATCATACCAAGTTGGGATGATGGGCATGTTTTCAAATTGAAAATAGTTTTCCTGAAATAGTCTCCCCTAATTGTGTGAACCTGCTTAAACCTTTTGGGAGATGTTTCCAATGAGAGTTGGAATTTCTCTAGTGGGCCCAAGGCCTCAATTTTGAAACTAATAGAGCCCAAGTTCCAGTTTTGGAAAAACTCATGAAGTGGACCCTAGGCCAATGGGAATGCGCTTAAACTAGTAAATAAAATCTTGATTCCTAAGCATTATCGAAATTCACCAAAAAAATTGTTAAGTTGTACGATAAAGCCACTAAGCCGAAGCCAGATCATAAAATTTGTTGGGATAGTATATATCGAGTCGAAGCCAAGTCGTCGAACTCGTTGTGCTAGTAGTTACCTAGCCAAAGTCGGGTCATTGAACTCATTGGACTGGTAGTTACCGAGCCAAAGTCGGGTCATCGAATTCGTTGGGCTAGTGGCACCAAAGATAGATGTCTAAATTAAAAGACTTTGTTTGTGCTTACTAAGATGCGGAACCATCGAGGCACCCTTTATGGGGTAGTGTTGGTTCTAAGGGCTGCTAGATGACCCAAAGTGCATTAGGGAAGTTTTGTCATCTAATAAGTCTTGAAGCTCGGAGAAGCTTCATGCGCATTGAGCTCGATGTTGGATGGGGAGAGGTCTCATCCCATCATAGCGGACACGAAGGAATTCAAGTCTAGGGATTGGGCAATTGATACTCACACAAATTTCGGGTAGAAGGTATCACCTCCTACTAGGGTGGTCAGTAAAATCGCTCTGGCCACAAGCGAAGCAGTCAGAGAACACTCAGCAAATGTGTGAACACTTTTTGTTAAAGGGCGTGTGTGATTGTATGTTAAACCAAACCCAAGTAGGGTAAAACATTAAAAATATCTCTAATAAGGAGTTAAACCCACAAAAGTCGTGAATAAAAATAATGGCAATCATAAGCCTTTTTTATTTTTATGAAAAGTCACCCTAATACCCATTCACTGAGTTGTAGAACTCACCCCCTTCCCTAAACCTTTTTTCAGGAAAACCACCTGTCGAGAGAAGTGGAAACTAGAAGAGGAAGTCAGAGGTACCTCTAGAAGGTAAACTCTTATCTAGTTGTTTTGTTAAACTTTGTTGTGGGAAGCATGTGTAATCATGAGCCTATGTTGGTAAAGATATCGATTTAGTACAGGGAAGGGCGGCAGATTGATCACGGGGTTCCAACCTAACTAGGTTATGGCGTGACATTTACATAGTTCACTAAAATAAGTATTTCTTTAAACAAAAGATACACTATGTTAGTGAAAATTTAGACTAATGCCTAGTTATGAAATAAGATTTGGTACTCATAAAAAAACTACTATGTAAGTATTTTATATCTATATTGATGTACTTTTATAATTTTTTGTGGTTACAAGAAAAAATGGCAATGACATGGTAGCAACCTAACATGACCAAAAAATGAGAGCGACTATACTTAGGATTCATAAGGAAATACATCACTATACATAAAGGGTGATAAGGATTTGAAATATCAAATAGTAAGACTTGAAAAATATGGAAAAGCCTCCAACTAATCTATGAGGGTAAACATTGTTTTGATGACTAGGGGAAAGAATTTGGGTGTTTATATTAACGGAAAAAAAAAAGAATTAGAGGAGAGATTTCACATGATATAAAAAAGGAGATAAATGTATGTGTGGTTCCAAAGAGCTAGGAATAGATTGTTTCTCTCAAGGAGAGAGAAACAAGTGAAGTACAAAAGAAAACTGCATTATGAAATATAAAGGATTTGTGTGGATAAAAGGATGATCCCCTAGAATTAAACCTCAACAAGTCACAAATAGATTGAAGAAGTCAATGGATTAGTATATCATCATTAGTGAGAAGGGTGGAAATGAAAATAAAAGAAGTATATAATGTATTATGCAATATAGAACTTATGAGAAATAAAACTTGAAAGAGATTTAAATAGAGGATGTATTCGTAAGAATACAATATATGGTAGGAATTGTAGAGAATAATGATATGGACTTGTGGATTTGGAACTGAAGGAAATTATGAGTAAGGTTGTTCTAGTTGCATTGGAGTGACAAAAAAAAATGATGAATAGCCTTAACCTGGGTAAGGAACTTTGTGAGGAAGGTGAAGTTGGTGGTATAAATTAGGACGAAAAGAATGGTGGAAATATATTGGCACGCAAAGATGATCTATGTAATATTTCTGAAATTAAAAGGGACATCTAAGAGTTTTAAAAGTTTTTGATAGAGGATTAGTCTACTTGGAAGTGGAGCAAATAACTAGATGTATAATGGTTGGACAATTAGAAAAGTTGCAAAGGGCGTGTAGGTCAAAATTTAAAGTATGTTCATGAAATGAACCCACATAAGAAGACATGATTTTGGAAATTTAGGGTGGAAGGATAACCAAACTAAGATGAGCTTGTGGATTTGGCACATAAGGATGGATACGAAATTGGAAAAGATATATATATATATATATATATATATAACAAGTTCAATTGCAAGGTGAAGCACTCATTACAATTGTAAGGTTATGAAAAGTGGATGAATGCAAACCTATGAAGGAATAGGAATGGGAAGTGGTGGATGATTGATTGCCTTTAAAATGTACTGATGGGATGAGTGAATGGACATCGAGCCTCATGAGAGTTTGTAATGACAATTTGAAGAGAAGATAAAGTAATTAACAAAATGCATGATGATTAGAAGTACGAAGAGCGGAGTACCTTTCTTTCAAAGTGGGAAAGCTAACTCTGGCTAAAGAGTATGGAAGGTAAGATCTTCAAGTGATTTGTAGATGAAGTTCAATAAAATTTATAGAGTATGAATTCAAGAGGTAATCCTATCCAAAGTGTTGGATATAGACCCTTGTCAAAAACTCCGGTTTATGAATGGCAACAAGACCTAGATCCAAACAAATCATAAGAATCACGTGTATATTAAAAACTCACAAGAAAAACAAGGGGTTAGCATAGAAAACCATGTATTGCAAAAGGGGTACAAGAGAAAAAAGTAGGAACCCTTGTGGATAATTTCAATGAAAGAACTAATAGAGAGTCCCTCAAATTGATGTTATTTTATGGATAAATTTGTTAAAAATAGTATGAAATTTCCCCATTCGGGATAAAATCTAGGGGGCAAAAGACCAAGGACAACAAAACGTATTTGAAGAAAACAAGAAAATAAGAGGTAAGTAATAAATATCAAACTCGAGGGAAGGGGTACCATAAGAAATGATGTGTGATAAACATGAACTGGATAAATTGATATCCTAGATGAGATACCAACTAGAGGAGGTGGAGTGAGATGACCATTGGAAGTATGTCGAGGAAAAGATTCAACTGAGAAGTTGGGGGACTTCAAAGGATAATGAAGTTGATGATGAAATAAATATGGTGGGTTATAGAAAAACTAAACCATAAGGATATGAAGACATAATCAAGAAAAGTGAATTGTGTATTTAATTGGCATGACAACATGAACTAGTGGTAATTGAGGCACCAAGAGGTAAACAAGTAGTACCTACAACTACAAATAGTTGTATAAACACAAAACATGTTGCAAGGTATCTAATGTACTCAGGAATTAGGCTGAACACTTGAATAGTGTTAGGAACGTTCAAATCTTGTACGGAGTAGGAAGTAGAAACAAACATTCAAGGTCGTAGTTATGATGGAATGATTATAGGCTTAAGCCATTACAAACAAGTATGCCAACCATCAGTGAGGACATTTGTGTTAACGAATGGCACATAAATGTAAGATGGTGTTGTGATGAGGGGAAGGAGTTGTACAAGTACTAGGCTATCAAAGAAAAACTTACATGTGGAATGAAGTTGGGAAGGTAGGTGTTTGAAGGGAATAAGGCCTAACAAGAATACCATTAGGATCAACTTGAAAGACATCAATGGGATATGTTAGTAGACTTCACTAGGAGAGTCAAATGACAAGATAATACTTAAGATCGTAAGACATCACTAAGGGGGTGTACTTGAGTAACCAAATACAGGAGGGTGAGAAATCTCCAAGATAACAAGGGATGCACCTCAGGAAATATTCTTCCCACTACCACCACCACTTAATTGAAGCCAAAGTATATTCACTAGAATACCTCATGAGG
The DNA here is from genome assembly GCA_030064425.1 of Trapa bicornis. Lineage (NCBI taxonomy): Eukaryota > Viridiplantae > Streptophyta > Magnoliopsida > Myrtales > Lythraceae > Trapa > Trapa bicornis. The sequence goes on from CM057759.1 coordinate 5,798,241, forward strand.
TTAAGAGAACCATGCATACAACGAGAAGAAAAAATGTGTGTAGGTCCAATTGAATAAGATATATTGGATATAAGTTGTGGGACATAATGAATTTGGGAAGAGAGAATGATTTAGAATCCAATCCCAATCATAAACGATAGTCGACTACACCAACATGTTTTGAGAATAAAACTTATAAAAGGTGGGGAGAAGTTGTAATATTTGACTCTCCTATATATCGTATTCTATAAGTTAGGACTGAAAACTCGAGTAGGATCAGAATTATAAATGGGCCAAATATGGAATCTATTCAAATAAAAAATTTAGAAAGTGGTAAAATTAAGTTGATCAAACTCAATGAAATTATCCTTGATCAGGAATCGATGATATGGAACCTTGAAGTTGAAAAGTGGTAGAATTGGATGGAAGCTAGATTAATATCAAATCAAACTAAATCGGTCATGAAATGAAACAAATTTTATGAGAAATGCTAGAAATGATAAAAAAAATATATATTTTTTGGCATTAAGAAAGAGAAATAGTAAAAGAAGTTTTAGAAAATTTAATTGGGCTGAGAATCGAACGATGTTTGGTTGAACCAAGTCGAGGAATGATGAAATTGGTAGAGTCGTTCAAACAATTTTCCAGAAACTGATCCAAACAGTACTTGCCAATGGGCAAGGCCAAATTACCATGCCAGTAGCCACGACCAATTGTTATGTGCCTTAAGCTAGGACAACGTAGTCAATAGTGGATGCCACGTGGAAAGTTGGCATTGTTGGCAATGAATAAAAATCATTCTCTATTTTTTAGAGGAAATTTGAAAGTATTTTTAAATCATAGTATGCCCAAATGGTTTACACAACAATACGGGAATATAGTAATTGATAAGAAGTAATTAAAAACCTTCATACATAAGCATGGAGATCTACCCCAAGTCGTGCCTATTTAGGGATGTTGCCTCACTCGTGCCTTGTGGTTCCTCAACTTTTACATGCAATGGTTTAGGGGAGGGGATGAGCACATAACTCAGAGAATAATGTACTAATGTTGGGCCATTTCATAGCTTATGACTTCAGACATCTCATGAAACTTCCTAGCATGGATACTTATTATCAGTTTGCAAAACAATTTATTTCACATTGTTTTGTTCAGCCCCTCAAGACCACTGGGCAATTCATTATTGGTTTACAAAACCCTTCTTTTCAAATTTTTTCATACGACCCGTCGAAACCCCAGTCTCGGGCAACCTATGATAGTGATCTCACCTTATGATCGGGTCCACTGTTATTTCCCACAAATAATTTAATATTATATGATTCATGGTATACACAATTCAGCATAAACTCGGCACTCATGGCCCATACACATGGGAAACTCATGCCCCCTTTTCTTTCATTTTCATTCATGTCGAAGGTTATGCCATAATATTGGTCGAGTTTTCTTGAGAGAGTGTGAGTCACATGCACTCTTCAATAATTGATACCCCTCAAGTTCATCTCTCACTAGGATGCCTTTACATTTAGGGTCATGGTGAACTTTCCCTCCGATATCCTTGCACAAGCCCCTTACACATGCGACTCGATCCCACCTCTTCTCGTTCCAGCAGTGTAACTAGGATGGTACCCATACATCAACCGTGTGTCCCAGGAAATATATAAGAATTTGTTCAATCTCCCTTATCCGCCTCCAATTTCCCTTGATATTGACATTCCCGAGATAGGAGCAGTCTATGTTCTCTCAACTTTCGAGGTGCGAAGAATATGAATGGAAGGAACCTCTTTATATAAGGAGCTTGGGAACTTCCATTCCTATCCGGTCGACCATTAACTCTCTAATTTGCTCCCTTATTAGAGAGATTTATTGGTCGTCAGAGTAATGGTGACCTTCCTCATTCTCTATTGTTTAGAATTCTAAAGGATGAAGATGACATTGTGCACGTGCGAGTTTTGCACATGTGAGCTGCCATTTGGCACACTGTGATTAGCTGGTTTCAATGATGCAACTTCCCACATGGAATCTGATTCATCCATTGAATCGTTGACTGGCCTCGTGGTAACCTCCCATTGCTCTCTCGTTCCAATGTGGTTGCTGACCAAATTTTATCATGTGTTGACCGTGACACGTGGCATCCTCTAATTAGCTAATTTAAATTCATCAGCTTTCCCTCCAAACGCATTATACCATTGCCACATGTTAGTCTCTGGTTGGTTGTGGTCATTCGATGTGGCTTTGCCACTTGTCAACCTCTAATTGGTCGACTATTTTTCGACATCCTAGTCGGTCGCTGGCATGGAACCTTTTCCACATTTGAGCTTATCATTGGCCAATCCTACTGACGAGTTTTCTCCTCCATTGACCATTGACTAACAACAAATGTCACTCTCCCAATGGTCAGTTGTTGGTGATGTGGATTATCTTTGTCTGACCATTGACTAGGGACACAAACCACACTCTGATTAGTCAGTACTTCAATGCACTAACTAAGCGGCTAACTGAGTGCACCTCACCACATGTCGTGCACTAATTGTGTGCTGACTGGGCGCTGACTTGGCAAGCGGTCTGTTGACCAGCTAGACCATTGACCAGTTTGGTCGGACCGAGTTTGGTGACCCAAAATTTAAAATCAGTTCGTTCAGGCCTAATTTGACAAGTTTTCTAAAAATTAAATATTTCTAAATTTTTTTATACACTTTTGTGACTTCAATTTCAAAAATTGATGTTTTTAAGTCACCTAGAAAATGAATGTTTAAATTGATTCTTTTCGGTTCATCACAGTTCAATCCTATTTAGGTTTGGTTCACCCTAATCGATTCGGTTCTCACATCCAATTTAGTTCATGATCAATTTCCATCATCTTTCCAATTTCCCATTTTGACTCTTCTTTACCAATTCCAGATCATATTGATCCTCGGTGTTCTCTTAAAATTTTTCGGTTCCCAATTTTTGCCTTCTTATTTTGAGAGAATAGGGTTTACGGAATGAAAATCCATTTCGGGTGGATTTGTGCTTATGTGCTTAGGGACATGAGTGCCCCTTGTTTGTTTTGGGTTACCTAAGTTATCGGGCTGGGGCACATTGTAAACCTCATCCTCCAGGACCAAGAGAACCTGAGAGGAGAATCGGACATTTTCAAGAGAGAGAGAGAGATGAACCGAGAGCTTAAACGCAACGAAAGTTGGTAAATAAGGGTCGAGACAAGAATTTGCAAAATCTCTATTAGCCAATAAATCACAAAACTCATGGGGAAGGACCATGAGGTGGATTGGGTGTGAAAACTGGACCGATTCAAGGTGAATCGGACTCAAACCAAAGTGATTTAGGTTGAATCGTGAAGAACTTTGGAAATTTTTAAAAATATCAAATTTGGAAAATTGAAACCACCATTGGATAGAAAATGAATTTAGGTTAATTTATAAATTTTTTATTTTTAGATAATCGATTGAATCAGGCTTGAACCGGCCGGTTTACTATTTTGGGTCACCGAATCTGGTCAGACCGGGCTGGTTAATGGTCCAACCGGTCAATGGACTGTTGCCAAGTCAGTGCCCAGTCAGCAGGCATGACAAATCTGCACACACACATGGCGAAGCACACCCCATCAGTTGCTCATTCAATGCCTAAGAGCACTGGGCAATCAGGCGACGCGTGTCACTGATCAACGGTCAGAGTAGGAAAATCCACCTCAACGATGATCGACCAATAGAAGAGTGACACGTGTCTCAATAAAAAATTAATGTCTGAAAGGCCTAGTTAGTAAAGACCAGCAAATGAAGAGCTAACACATGGCGAAAATGCCAAGTCAAGATTCGACAAGGATGTCGAAGAAGCGATCGACCAATTAGAGGCTAACACGTGGAATTGCCATGTCGGATGATCCTAGCCAATCAGGGGCCGACACGTGATAGTGGCAATATGCTTCAAAAGGGAAATCTAACACATTTAAAATAGCCAATTAGAGGGCTCTACGTGTCACAGTCAGTGGTCAAAGGAAACTTGATCAGCAGCCATTCGGCTGGAGCAGCCCATAGGGGATGCCACATGTCCAGTCAGCGGGTAAAAGTCTGACAGGACCACTTAGTAGGACACTACATCAGCAAATCTAGCCAATCACAAGGAGCCACGTGGCACTTTCGCACGTGTAAGCATCGCATGCGTGGATTAGTGTCATCTTCAACCTTTGGATGACAGGCGTTCTGCGACCGCCGGAGGAAGACCAAATCTTCCACTGCTGTAAAATCGGTCGCCGCCAACGGAATCGGGCGAGTGAGATGTCGGTCGATAGCCTTGTCAGTTTTTGAGCTTCCTATAAATAGTGCACCCTCCCAATCTGCCTCCCCACCGCTCAAGAGCCCCCTAAAGTCAAATTGTCCCTTTTCCGATGAAGTGCCGACCAAACCTCTAGCAACGGGCCTTTTCATAACCAAAGGAGCTTTGGCAGGTGGCAACATAATTGGGAAGAAGTCCTCCAGCTAGCAAACATGTCAACCAAACCTGAGGACTCCCTGAGGGACATCAAAGCAATCACATAATGAAGCTGCTCCGATGACTCGAAGCGAAGAAACTTCAACCAACTGAAACTGGAACTTCTTCGACCTCCTATGGCTAGAATCGATCCTCTCCAACTTCCCTGGGGTACTTTCTGATCTCTTTCAATTCCTAGGTAAGCCACCCAACCCACAATTCACTTGAGTTCGATATTTCTAGAGAGAGAAAGTGGCTGGAACTTACTGATCGAAATTCCCCTAACTAGGACATTAATTGGGGTGAACTCTGATTCCTTGAGGACCCCCCACCCCACCCCCCCCCCCGCCCCCCCTCATCGATGAGGGCTAGCTTCAAGAGCTAGAAATTGGACAACCGCCCCTCCATTAGTAAGAACAAGAAGCTCTCTCTCTAAGTTTATTTTTTGACGAAGCTCTAACGGTGCTCGAAACTCAACCAAATTCAAAAATTTGAAGTGCAGGATGATTGTGAGGAGTTGGAGGATGTGGATAGAAGCATTAGAGGAAAAAAATTGAGGAATTTTAGGTGACCAATTGGATGAGGTAAGGATCGGCAATCCAAAAGCACAGTTTGGGAAGAAATTGGGGGAAATTTGGGGGTTTTCAGAAATGATGGGACGTGAGTTCAAATTTCATAAATTTTGAGGACTAATGTGTAATTTCAAAGAAGTTGGAGGGCCAATTAACCATTTTTGGAAGAATCTGGGGCAATTCGGTAATTTTTGGAAGTTTAGGGGCAATTTGAGAATTTTCCAAAGTATGAGCTCTTGTGTGCAAATTCTTCGAAATCATAGGGGGAAATTGATAATTTTTGTGAAATATAGGCATTTCGGTAATTTTTAAAAATTTTGGGGTAAATTTTGAAGTTTTAGAAAAGTTAGGATTTGATTTCAGTTACGAGGAATTGGAAGCCCGAACCGTGTAGGACGGATCCCCGAGGACCTACACCGGAGAACACGCCACGGATCGGAACCCATTCAGGCAAACACATTGCGACTACCAGGTGAGGGGAAATTTAAAAAACTAGTTCCCATTGGAACAATTATCTTGCTTTCAAACCAATTTTCACAAAATTAGCCTCCCCTGACTAGGAGAATCTGCTTAAACTATTTGGGAGATAATTCTAGGACTTTCGCTAGATGATATAAGTGGGCCCAAGGTCGATGGGAATAGACATAGCCCTTTGAGAATCTGTAAATACGAGTCAATCAAGATTTTCAAAATGGATAAATTTGTGTGTTTTTCCCACCAAGCCAAGAGCTGGTTGTTTGGCTTGTTGGGCCAGGTAGCCCTAAGTTGAAGCCAGGTTGTTGAACCCATTGTGCTAGTGCGCATGGGGTCCAAGCAGAGCCAACAGACCCTTGGGCTAGTGGGCTGAAGATAATGGCCTAAATAAATAAAATTTCTTGATTGTGCATGCATGAGATGTGGGACCATTGAGATGCTAGTGGTGGTTCAAAGGGCTATTCGATGACCCATAGAGTGTAAGGGCGGTCCATCATCCAGTATGTCGAGAAGCTCTAGGAGCTTCCTGTGCACGGAAGAAGTAAACCATAGGACTCGTATGGGAGATACAAACAATTAGAGTGAACCATGCATGCTATGTGGTTTATGGGAAATCTCTTGGTTGTAAGCCATGTAATGGCAGGATGTTTGCATACCATTCATTGAGTTGTATTCTCATCCCCTCCCCCAAGCCATGTTGTAGGTAAACCAAAGCGCTCGAGGAAGGAAGAAGAAGCTTACACTCATAGCACTCTATTGTTCAGGTAACTTCATGACCTACACATGAAGTACTACTTATCATTTTGCTATCATTCTTGGGGTTTGTAATGTGAATGAGATATTTGGGCTCATTGCATATATTTATACAAATATTTGAAATTTCTACTGCTTTTCAAAAGGGAGTTAAATGACTAAGCATGGATTTTGTTAGTTTTATCTTGGCAAAGGATGGTGCTTTTGTAACATCGAGGGAATCGACATGGAGTTTCATGGGTCCTCTGTCATGGGTTTCAGGCCAGGGTGTGATAATATGGATAGGTTAAGGGACCAACGATCTATCACACAATGTCTATAGTTGGTAAGATGCCAAAAATTGTACTAAAATTGCATTATTGTGAGGGTTCCATGTGAGGTTTTTGGGTTGAAATTGAACAAGGAAGACAATCACATATGAATGTGCCATGCTTGTGTAACCAACATAACAACTTGCCTGATTCACACTAGTGAGATGGTTTCCGGTGAATAAATTGGCTGGTTCGACCAATTTTGATTGTTTTTTAGCCTACTCACCCCAAATTCAACTAGTTCTTGGCCCTATTTATTTTTATAAAATGCTTTTTTTATTCTCTACATTTTGGACTGAGGAATGACTATTTCTAATTTATCTAACTTCTTACCACTTCAACTTGGTTCAATTGGTTTAGGTTGTATCTTGATCGGTTCACCTCCCATCTAACCTATTCTTGGCTCAATTCCATTTTTTCTAAAAATTCCTTGTCTACATTAGGGATTTTTGCTTGGTCCAAGTCAAATGGGTTCAAGTACTTCTATTTTTCGATTAGTATAGCCTCTCTTAAAAATTTGGGGATTTTTGCCTCAAGTTCAGTTTGATTCCGATTAAAATCCTTTCTTCCTTAGACTTCTTCCAAATCCTTGATTTTTGTTCAAGTGAAGTCCCCACCAACTACTAATCTAGTCAAGATCCTAACCCCCGACTTGAGTTTTCATTCTTGGTTCGTCATCGATTTTCACATTTGATTAGGTAAAAACCTGACTTCAAAATTTTCGATATTATAATTATAATGATGGTCTTGGGCTCAAGATTTATAAAAATGGGCAAAAGAACATAATTTATGAAAGTGGGCTTAAGTTCAATGTTTATGAAAATTGGTGAAGGCCCATAATTTATGAAAGTGGGCATAGGCTCAATGTTTATTAAAATGAGTAACCCATACTTTATGAAAGTGGGTTTATGCCCAATATTTCTGAAAATGGTCGAATGCCCATAATTTAAGAAAATGGCTTGGGCTCAATGTTTATGAAAACAGGTGAAGGCCCATCATTTATGAACAAGGAGCAATGGCCTACAACTTTTTGAACTAGGCTAGTTGATTAATGATTTTTAACATGGCAATGACCTCCATGTAACTTAAGTTGTTCGTGACTTCCTTAGAAGGGTTGTCCATATATCAAGCCAATCTCTATTTGTCAAACCCCGACTCGGTTTGGTTGAAACCTTATGAATAACCTGCCACTCCTACCGGTATTAAAAAAGTAATCACCACCATAGTTCCGGTAGGAGTCAAGCGAAACCCAAAGATAGTCAATATAATTTCATGAAAATTATTGTGAAAACATACCGAAAAAATATTAGAGCATAAAATATTCCAAGCAGAAGTATCTTCAATCAAGTTACTCTTCATGGTTTTTCCTAAGAGGTTTTAAGGCAGAGGGGTGAGTTCGACAACTCAATGAGGGGAAATAAGATATACAATCAAAGATTTAAGGGATTGTTTTACTCATCAACAGATTTCATCATTTTCCTTCATGAGTTTTGTTTTAAACAAACAATCGCATACCCTTTATCATTAAAGGGATTACTTATTCACAAAAAAAATCCTTTAAGGCTACAACCTCAATTTATCCCACTTGTAGCCCGGAGTGCCTTTATCATCCACCTTGGTGAGAGGCTACAACCTCTACCACATAGTTTGTGTAAGAACCATTGCCCAACCCCTAGACCTTTTTTATACTTGTTGTCTGCTATTGTGGGATTAGACTTCTCCCCCTTCTTCCTCAGTCTCAAAGCACTAAAAGCTCCTTGAGTTTCATGACATACTGGATCAACAACACTTCCCTTATGCTCCCTAAGCTGTCCAGTAGCCCTTAGTACCAATACTACCTCATATTGGGTGCCTCAATGGTTTCGTATCTCAACAAACACAATCAATAGTTTTTTTTATTAAGACCTTTCTCTTTCGGTTACTGGCCTAACGGGCTATAACCCGACTTCGACTCAGTGGCTGATATACACATATTATCCATTTGTGATATCTTTCATCAAGCTCAATAAATCTAAGTTTATCTACATGACTTGACCTGTTTCCACTGGCCTTGGTCCCACTTCACTTTCAAAATCGTGGCCTTAGGCCTACTAGAGCAAAACTTTCTCTATAGGTTACATGCTTCATGATCTCAACAGAAATAACTCCCAAAATTTATTTTAAGTAATTTCACATAGTCAAGGTATATTATTTCTAGAAAAGTAGTTTTGACATGGATAGTATGTTGGTACGTCCATCACCCCAAATAGGTATGATGTCGGAAATCTCACTTACCTGAGATTCATGACTCGTTCATCCTAGATGGATTTCTAAGATCTCTGAGCGGTCTTGCAGTTTTAGGTAAGAATTCTTCTTTTCACACCTACATTGTTATAGAAAATGAACTCATCAATTATCCAAATTTTCTACTTAGGTCCCTATGTTTTCTTTCATTTACATATAAGTCCTTAATTTTATTTTATTTGCAATTAATTTCCCATTTATTTGCTATAAGTTTCTAAGTTTACTTTATTTGCTTTTTCATCCCCATATAATTTTTATTAAAAATAAAATTATTCAAATTATAAATAAAACTTCATAATTATTTTTAATTACAATTAAATTCCTAAAAATTATTTTTAATTACAGTTAAGACCCTAAACTCTTCTTATTAACAATTTGACCCTTAATTTATTATAATTTCACAAAAATCCCCAAATTTCCAAAAATTCTCAATTCGCCCAATTTCCTCAAAATTTCACTTTTGCCCCAAATTATTAATTCATCCAATTGACTGACTAAACTCCTTTAATTGACTTCTATCATGCTGATAATCATCTCCCCTACCTCTCTATGATCATCAAAAAACATTTCTAGAGAGAGAAAGACTTGATTTCTTACTGGTGAGGACACAATTGTCGGAGCTCTTGGTATGGAGAGCTAGCACTTGTCGAGAGAATAATCCTATGATCAAATTTTGCCTCAATTGGTTGCTTAAGTAGGGATAATTTAATTAGCTAATTTTCACAATTTTCTATTCCAGTGAAGGGCTACGACAATTGTTTAACACAAAGGCTTAGGGAGGATGAGGCTCGGACATGGAGAGTCGTAGGAGGGTTGGTCTAGTCTCAGGTGGTTTGAAGGTTGCCTAAATTTGGCTCAAGAGTTTCTATTCAAGTTTGACTGTTGGAGTAGTGGTACTATGCAGACTCACTAATGCTTCTCTAGTAAACCTCGAGCTTAAAGGAGGATGTAGGAAGGTAGAGGACTTCCTCAAGATTCCAAGGAACCCAACTTTGCATTCAGAGGTGAATAAATGGTTCGATGTTGGAGCTCTAGTTCATGTATTGTTGGAATTTAGAGTAGTTCAACTTCTTCGAGGTTTGGAGGGATGGAGATGATGAATAGTGGGGAGCTCGTGGACTTCTGTTCCTATCCAGCCATCCATGGGCTGGCCATTAACTCTCCAATTTACACCATTGTCAGAGAGATTTAATGTTCGTCAAAGTTAAGGCATCTATTTGACCCTTCCTATGCCACGAGCTATAATGTGGCGTGTAGTGATTGGCTAACGTTTTTGACGCAACATCTAACTCAGTGTCCGAGTCATCTATTGAATCATTAACTGGGCACGTGGTAACCTTCCATTAGTCGCTCTATTCACCGTGGTGGTTGACCGGATCTTTCTATTAATTGACCATGATATGCGGTGTCCTCAAATTAGCTGGTCTAAATTTATCAGTTTTCCCCCCTGACATATTGTGCCATTGCCACATATCCTACTCTGATTGGATGTGGCTTTTCCACGTGACGACTTATGATTGGTTAACCTTTCTTGGATATCCTAGTCAACCGCTAACCTGGCACCTTTGCCACGTGTCAGCCTCACATTAGTCAGCCCATCTCAGGGGATTCTCCTTAGTTGACCTTTTATTGAGGACACGTGTCATGGTCCCGTTGGCTAGTTTCTAATGACATAGATTTTTCTTTGTCTGACCCGATGTGTCACACTCTTATTGGCCAGTGCTTTTAGATGCTGACCTAGCAGCTCACGGGGCACGGCCCTGGCAGGTGGACCATTGATCGGTTGGACCGTTCACCGGTTCAATTGGACTAGGTTCGGTGACCCGAAATAAAAAATCAATCAAATCATGCCTAATCCAACTGGTTTTCTAAAATTTTAAATTTTCTAAATTCAACTAAATTCATTTTCTACATAGTGGTGACTTCAATTTTCCAAATTGACATTTTTAAATCACCTAGAAAAATGAATCTTTGAATTGGTTCTTCTTGGTTCAATTCGGTTCAACATTGTTCAGGTTTGGCTCACCCTAAATCAGTATGGTTCTCACATACTATTTGATTCATGATCTTTTTTCTTGATTTTTTTATCTTCATTTATTACTTGGGATTGACAAAAATCCCATTTTATTTTCTCTTTCCCAATTTCTAGTTTACTTTGATACGTGGTTTTCTTTAAAAATATTTCAGTTCTCATTTTCAGCTTTTTTATATTGAGAAAATGAAGTTTACACTATTTCTTTTATATTATAATACATTATTTGTGATTGAGATGAATTTGGTATGATATTTTGGTAGACACCTACATAAAAGGCAATATGAATGTCAAGGGATATTTGCAACGAGAAGGAATAAGGTGAGATTGGTCATCCTAGTATCCATGATAGGGGAGCTATAAGGTAATGTCCATTTATTGATGATGATTTAGCTTGATATGGTCATCATTAATTAATAACACAAAAGTTATGTACTTATAGATTACAATACCTGAAGAGTAGGAAAGTTTTGTATTTAAAGGGTGCTTGCCGGAGGGATGTGTGCTCACAGCTAAGTTGTCACCCATTACACACGTATATTATCTTTGTATGAATTTTCTATTTTTTGCATGAAATACAATAGTGAGGTTAATCCTTAAAAAAGAGTATGAAATGGATCAATCAATCCTTAAGGGAAGAATATTGAACAATCATCTATTGAAAATACTATTCCATGTAAGATATTTTTAGTAAGTGCTTTACAACTCACCCCACTCTCTAACCACTTTTATGGTACTTGAATGAGGGAGAGCCATTAGATGATAAAATACTTTGAGGTAATTAAATCTATGATCATTCAAGTAGTTTCCAAGTAACATACTATTTGGGGTTTATGTACTAATTTTAAAAACTTTTGATTTACAATTAAAAGTTTTAAGTTCTTAGTGAAATATGAAGGTTTTTGTGTTATCTGAGACTTATGAATTATCGGTCCTAAATTGATATGGACTCCACTATTGTAGTATCGAGATGTCGTGACGATTGTGATGTACAACCAATCTGAGAATCGGGTCAGAACATTACAAATATTGAGGAAGAACACATAGCTTACATGATCTATAAATGATCCACATGTCCATACTAAAATAATACGACAAATGGACAAAGACTAACTATCACGCTCTGACCATATTCCCTCTTAGCGATCCTATGCAATTCATCCATCCCCTCAAAGTTATAATGGTGGGTACCTTCACCAAGGTAAAAATGTAGTGACTAAAGGTTAGAATAAACAAGGATATACCTCGAATTTCAACAAAATTTTAAACTTTTCTTTAATAAATAGTTTTCCCAAAAAGTTATCCAAATAACCTAGGAATATAGAAACTGATAAGCAATGATTTAAAACCTTGTACACGAGCTTCAAGATCTATCACAAGTAGGGCTTGTTTTGTAGGTGATGTCTCAGCTTTTTCCTCATGGAACTTCGACTTTCACTTATAAATGTTTGTTGGTGGGAGTGAACTCATAGCTCAATGAATGAGGTATTGACGATGGGTCACTACATGGCTTACAAATTCAGACTTCACATAAAATTATAGCATGGAGACTTATTCATGATTTTACACAATTAATCACTTTCATAGTTTTTACCCGACCTATTGAGACTCATGTCTCGGGTCAACCGAAACCATAATTCATTATTACACCCACCCCAAAATAACACCAATGATTAATGGTAAGCACACAATAGAACATATTGGCAACTCATGGCATGAGCAATGCCCAAAAGTCATTCGATAATTCCATTCGGGTAAGATAAGAGCGTATGAATCACGTGTAACCTCCATAATTGATACACCTTGGGTTTTTCTCTTATTTGGATGTCTTAGAATCTAAGACCATGAAACTAACTTGCCCAACTCCATGTGCATACCTCATACACATAAGACTGAATTTTGTTGTTTCTCATCGCAACAATGTAGCCTTGGGTCAACACCCATAAATCATCCAAGGGTCTCAGAGTAATCTGGAAGTTTAATTTCATCTCCCCTTATTTCTCCCATCGAATTATCATGGGTGTTGACATTACCTCGATAAGAGTCTTGTCAACACCCTAAACATCTAACCTAGATATATATATAAACATATGTATATCATAGAAACATGCACACATATAACACTTATGCTTATCCCGCATATCACTATGTATGGTCATCATTCTGACCATCTTCATTCATGTGCATGTAGGAAAACAATAAGCAATATGCAGAATTAATCTATCATATGGAGTTTGATCCATCACCTGACCAACTCAAATATTCAAATGCACATACCATGATCAGCAAGCAAATATCATGATCAAGATCTTAAGACAATGAGCTTGGTTACTAACTTGATAAACTCTTATCAACAATTAAATCTTGGATACAAGGCCACAACTCACATAGTCCTAGCATAACGACTATAGTTTACCATTGTCTATTGACCCTTATTCCGTTTACTCACTTATAAAAATGATTTTTCCTAGTGAACATACATGCATGTCATTTTTATTAATTTTTCAAATGATTTTACAAATCATGCATCATTCATTTCAGAGTGTTATAGAAAAACAGTATGTAAATCTTGCCCTTTTGAGTTTAGGAAAACCGAAAAAAGAACCTGTCAAACTAAGTAAGAAAACTGAACTGGTTCACGTACCTGATTAATCGGGAACGGGCAATTTGGAAATTTCAACTCCCGGGTGACCCAAAGGGTTCATAAAACCTTGGAAAAGAACCTTATGACAAATTGGAAGAGAGAAACCACACCAGTTTAGGTGAACCAGATCCAATTGGATTGAACCCATTTATGAATCGGGTCAGTTCACGAACCGAAACCAAATGAGAAAGGGCAAACAGGGAAATTTATGGATCCCTTGTGACCCAAAGAGGTTTATAAACCTTGGGAAGGGACCTTTGAACAAAGTGGGAGAGAAAAACCAGATTAGTTCAGGTGAACCAGACCTAAACCAGATTAAACTAGTTTAAGAACTAAGCCGGTTTATGAATCGAAACCGATAGAAAGATGGTAAACCAAGAAATTTATGGACACTAGGTAATCTAAGGAGTCACAAAAGTCATGAAAATGGACTTGTGAAGGAATTGGAGATGAAAACCAAACCGGTTCAGGTGAACTGGAGCCGAACCGGTTTGAACCACTATTGAATCGGATCCTAAATTCATTTTTCTAGGTGGCTTAAATAATTCAAATTTGAGATTTGTGGCCACCATTGGATAGAAAATGAATTTAGATGAATTTAGAAATTATTATATTTGAAAAACTCGGTCAAATGAGGGGTGAATCGGCCGGTTTAAGCTTTGAACCCGGTACAAACCGGTCCGGTTTGAAATAGTGTCATCTTCTTCCTCCAGATGACAGCACTATTCACTCGATGAAAAATCGAATCAGCACTGGCGAAGAAGAAACGTTTCCATTTGATACATTTCAGGCCATCCATGTCTATCAAAAAGGTGCCAAACGGACGGCCAACGAGTCCCCAAGCTCCCTATATGAAGAGCCCCTCTCTATTCATCCTCTCCATACCTATAAAGCTCACTCTCTCTCAATTGCTTAGTTTTTTGGTGAAGCTCAAACTGAAGCTCTGATATAGGGTCTTTTCTGAGCCAAAGAAGGTGAGGTCGGGTTCTTTAGAACCGGGGAGAAGTCAACTACATGCATGTAGTCTCTGTTTGCTCCGAGGGTCACCGGAGAAGCGCCAGCGTGATGGAACAGTGAAGTAGCTCCGGCGGACCGAAGCTACCCTATTTTGGCAGAGTTGAAATCGGCCATTACGAGCCCTCCTCAAGCCAAACCAAGCCCTCCCAACACTTCCTTAACCCTCCCACGGCCAAATTAGGACTAAAAGGTAAGCCAATTCAGCTCCCCACAACAATTTTCGCTCGGTGCTAGAGAGAGAACCAACTGAAATTCGATGATGAAATTCTAACTCAATTTGGCATCAATTGATGCAATTATTGATTCTAGGATGAACCTCAAGATGAGAACTACCTGCTCAGATCGAAAGCTCGGACCGCCGTGCCCTCACCGATGAGTAATCGAAGCTTTCTCTCTCTATAGTTCATTTTCTACGAAACTCCGTTAGAGCTCGTTCCGACATTAAAACTTGCTATTCAAATTGCTGAAGAATTGTATGAACATGTAGAAACTCAATTTCAACTTCAATTTCAACAATTGAAAATGTTTGATTAGTCAATTTTATGAAATCAAATTCGGCACTGTTAAGGAGTTGAAATTGGGGGAAAATTGGGGAAAATTGGGGATTTTCAAAAATTTGAAGGACCGAAATGCAATTTCCTAAAATTGAGGGTCAATTAGGCATGAGAAAAATGTTAGAGGGCCAATTGAGGAATTTTAGAATTTTTGGGGTAAAATTTACCATTTTTGTAAAGGAAGGGAAAAATGGTCATTTTGGAAAATTTGGGGGACAAAATTGGAAATTGGGAATTGGGAAATTAAACCCTTTTTAGTGAAATTGAATAAATTGAGGTCCCATGGGGAATTTTAAAAGTTTTGGGACTCAATTTGAGGAAAAACTAACATTAGGGACTTAAAGTTAAAGAAAAATAACTTTAGAGACCTAATTACAAATAAATAAAAGTTTAATTTTTCTCATTCATTTGGAATGAATAAAGGCTATTAGGTCAAGAGATAATAAAACGAGATGTTCATATCATGTAGGAACACGAAGCACTAGGAACGTCAGCAAGGACAAGCTCGCGTGAAATCAAGGAACTGGTTTAGTGGAATTCACAACATTAACAGGTGAGTGGGTTAATTTACACTTCATCCCAGTTAGGGTGATGAAAACTTTTATTTAATGAAAACCTACTTATAGGTTGTGAGTGGGTTTACTACCATCATACCCAGTTGGGATGATAAGCAAAACTTAAAGTTAAAAACTACTTACCGGTTGTGAGTGGGATTTTATATCATACCCGGTTGGGAATGATAAGCACCTCGAAATGAAAACCCAATATCAAGTGGTATTTTAAACATCACAACTTAGAGGAGTGATGTAAAAATTATGTGAAAAAAAAAACTACTTACCGATTGTAAGTAGATCATACCCAGTTGGTATGATGAAACTTTCTCGAAGGAAGTTGAAAACTTGTTCATCGGTTATGAGCAAAGATGTCCTTATACCTGGTTAGTATAATGGACATTTGAAAATATATTTTGTTAGAAGTGCTCTCCCCTGACTGTGTCCTTCTTGACGGGAGCTTGAATAGCTCTTATAGGCCTCGGTTTGGAACTTGGGGTCTATTATGCCCAGTTTTGAAAATCTCAAACAAGTGGGCCATAGGCCAGTGGGCACGAGTTGGAGCTCGTAAACAAACATGAGATATGTGCCATAAAACTTTAATAAATGAATTGTTTGGTCGACATATTCAGTCAACTAGCAACAGTGCAACTTGATAGGTCTCCGAAACAGTCAAGACAAATAGCTGTAGGTTGAGTTGAGAGTCGGAGACGTTGGACCAGTGGCACCACATATTATATGGCATGATAAGAAAATATTGTTTGTGCATGCACTATGATTTCAGAATCATCAAGACACCCATGAGGAGTAGTGATGCATCCTAAGGGCCCCTGATGACTCAGTGAGTATAAGGGCAGATCGTCGTACCAGGTGACCGTGCAAAATTTGGAGTAGCACTAAGCGCATGAGACCGGGGTGGGGACGGGATGAGGTCTCTGTCCTCATACGGACACGGAGAATTGATTTTGGGATTGAGGGTCGGATGTTGCATACATCCACTTATTCTCAAGGTAGAAGTGGACGTGCTTCTATCTAGGTGGTCAGTAAAGTCGCTCCGAAGCCACAAGTGGGTTTAGTGGTCGTGCAGGCCTGCGAATGTGTGTTTGACCTTCATGATAATGGATGTGTGTTGGGTGATGACACACTGTGATTAATATGGAAATGGTGGTAAAAACTGAGATTTTAATTAAAAATGATTTTTGAAAGAAAGGAGTCTGGCACACTCCGATACAAATATTTTTAATAAAAGTAAAAGTTTTGAAAAACCCATTTACTAAGTAGTCGTACTCACCCCTTCCTTATATCCCTTTCAGGAAATTTCGGAGAGACTATCCTTAAAGACCATCAACTAAGATGCTTGTGAGACAGATATGACAAATTTAAAATATTATGCAGTTTTGATTTATGTTATTCCAAGAAAAGGTGCAGGTTTAAAGGACGTCTTACTCTTTACAATTTATAATTAGGGGAAACCCTTTAATAAACCGGAAGAGTGGCTGGTTAATCAGGGATCCAACCAAACTGGGTCGGGGCGTGACACATTAAATGACATTCGACCAGTCCAATTTGACTCGTTGACACTACTCCCACTAACAATTTTCATTAGGACTTATTTATCCTGACTATAATTTTCCCTTAACTCGGACTGTGCGATCCGCACATGATTAGCTGAATGATTCATTCTACATGAATCAGATTGTATAATCGTGTCAGTTTAGATATTAAGTAAGTAATTATACATTATCTCTTAATTTTCCACAAATTATGATTTTTCCCATAAAGCTTGGTTCTCTCGACCCACTTGTAAATTAATCATTATAATGACTAAGCCCCTTCTATGATTTAATTTTAAATATCATATATTCAACCCACATTCAATTATATTTAGCAAAATGCCCAAAATTATTTAAGTTTCCCACTTAGATAACTCAACTTTTCCAAAGTTTACATTTTTGTCATTTAGGCAAATCACCATTTTGCCTCTACTCATCAAAAGTTACTAATTTTGTACACTAGACTTCACATGTCTCTTAATTGGGTCCACAAAACTCCTTTAAACTCATATGGGTTCCAAAAATATATTTATCACACTTTGGTACGTAAAATAAGCAAAATTACCATTTCGCCCCTTATTTGCAACAAAACTCCCATTTTTGCATCTTTACATTGGAAAAGTTACCATTTTGTCCTCCATAGTTCAAAATGAACTATTTGATCTCCCCTTGGGAATAAATTATCATTTTGCCCCAATTTTAGCAAAATTACCATTTTTCCCATTCTAAACAAAAACATTACGGTTTTGCCCCCAATCTCCAAGAATTACTTTAAACATCTCCATTTGTCTTAAAATTACCTCTAAGCACCTTAGGCAACTCTTTGGGCCTTTTTTGCAAAATTTCCCCATATTTGCAACTTGGTCCTCAAATAGTCCATAATTGCACTTTAGTCCCTTAACTTTGAAGTTTAATCAAATCAACATCTAAATTCACAAATCACTCCAAAATGCTATCATTATACTCATAATGGCTCGTGGGAGGAACAGAGTGTCTTACCCCGGCCAAACATGATCGAATTTGGCCATTTTCCAAAACTTGCTAAAATAAAGCTATTTAGGGAGTTGTGAGAAATTCTCATTGGATGTAAACCCCGTCCTTTGATAATAAAAAAACTGGGGAAAGAACCGATCATTTTTAAATTGAAATCCGAGTCGGTCACAAACTCGAACCGATAGAGAGAGGGTAAATCGGGAAATTTACGGATCCTGAGTGACCCAAAGAGTCCCAAAGGTCATGGAAATGGACTTAAGAATGAATTGAAGATGAAAACCAAACCAATTTAGGTGAACCAAATCCGAACTAGTTTAAATCAGTTTAGACCGGCTTAAACCACTAATGAACCGGATTCAAAATTCATTTTTCTAGGTATTATAAAAAATTCAAATTTGAGATATGAGGCTACCATTGGATAGAAAATGAATTTAAATGAATTTATAAATTTTTAGATTTGAAAATTTTGGTCGAATTGGGGGTGAACCAGCCAGTTTAAGCTTTAAACCTGATTTGGACCGGTCTGGTCTGGTTTGAAACAATGTCGTCGTCTTCTTTAAAATGACCGCACCGTTCACTCGTTGGAAAATCGCGCAGCATCGGCGAAGCTGAAAAGTCTCCAGCCAGGGAGTTTCAGGCAATGAATGACCGCCATTAAGGCACCGATTAGACGGCCAAGAAGTCCCCGAGCTTCCTATATAAAGAGCCCCTCCTCATTCATTCTCTCCACAACTGAAAACTCCATTCTCTCTCAACTGCTTAGTTTTTTGATGAAGCTCGAACTAGAGCTCTGATATAGGGTCATTTCTGAGCCAAAGAAGATATGGTCGGGTTCTTTAGAACTAGGGAGAAGTCAGCTACACGCTTGTAGTCTCTATTTGCTCTAAGAGTCATCGGAGAAACGCCGACATGATTGAATAATGAAGCTGCCCTATTTCAGCCAAGATGAAATCGGCTAATTCGAGCCCTCCTCGAGCCAAACCAAGCTCCTCCAACACCTACTCAGCCCTCCCACGACCGAATTAGGACTGAAAGGTAAGTCAATTCAGCTCCCCTCTACAATTTCTGACTGGTGCCAAAGAAACAACCAACATAATTTCAATCAAGGAATTATAATCCAATTCAGAATCAATTGATGCAATTCTTGATCCTAGGAGGAACCTCAGGACACAAGCTTTCTGCCCAAATCAAAAGCTCAGACCGTCGCGCCCCCGACGGTGAGCAATTGAAGCTTTCTCTCTCTACGTTCTGTTTTACTACGAAGCTCCATTTGAGCTCGTTCCGGCGTCAAAACTTATGATTCAAAGTTCTATTGAATCATATGAAGATGTAAAAACTCAATTTTAACTTCCATTTCAACAATTAGAAGTGTTTGATCGGTCAATTTGATGAAATCAAATTCGAATATATTAGGAAGTTGAAATTGGGGGAAAATTTTGGGGAAATTGGGGATTTTTTAAAATTCGAGGGACCAAAATACAATTTTGTAAACTTGAAGGTCAATTGGGAATTTATAGATCTCGAGTGACCTAAAGAGTTACCAAAGTCAAGAAAAAGGACTTTATGATGAATGGGAGATAAAAACCAAACTGGTTCAGATGAACCGGATCTGAACATGATTGAACCGTTTTGGACCGAGTTGAACCACATGTTAAATTTATTTTTCTAGTTGGCTTAGAAAATGAATTTAGATGAATTTAGAAAATTTTAAATTTGAAAATTTTGGTCGAATTGGGGGTGAACCGGTCAGTTTAAACTTTTAACTCAGTTCAGACCGGTCCGGTCCAATTCAAAACAATGTCGTCTTCTTCCTTCAGATGACAGCACTGTTCACTCACCGGAAAATTGCGCAGCGCCAGCGAAGCTGAAAATTCTTTGGCTAGGGAGTTTCAAGCAATGAATGAATGAATGCCATTAAGGTGCCAATCAGACGGCCAAGGAGTCCCCGAGCTTCCTATATAAAGAGTCCCTCTCCATCCATTCTCTCCAAACCTGAAAACTCCATTCTCTCTCAATTGCCCAATTTTCGGAGAAGCTCAAACCAGAGATCCGACATGGGCATTTTTCTGAGCCAAACAAGGTGAGATCAGGTTATTTAGAACAGGGAAGAAGTCAGCTACACGCCTGTAGTCTCCATTTACTTCGAGAGTCACTAGAGAAGCGATGGCGTGATCGAACAGTGAAGCAGCTCCTATGGACTCGGGCTACCCTATTTTTGCCGAGCTAAAATCGGCCAATTCAAGCCCTCTTCAAGCCAAACCAAGCCCTCCCAACACCTCCCCAGCCCTTCTACATGTGAATCAGAGCTGAAAGGTAAGCCAATTTGGCTCACCTCTATAATTTACTACAATTGCTAAAGAGAGAACCGACAAAACTTCGATGATAAAATTATCACTCAATTCGACATCAATTGATACAATTCTTCATCCTAGGAGGAACCTCAAGACAAGAGTTATCTGCCCAGATTAAAAGCTCGGACCGCCACACCCCCGATGGTAAACTTTTGAAACTTTCTCTCTCTAAGTCCAGTTTTCCGATGAAGCTCCATTTGAGCTCATTTTGGCACCAAATCATGCGATTCAAAGTGCAATTGAATCATATAAGGTGTAGGAACTCTAATCTAACTTCAATTTTAACAATTAAATTCATTTGATTGGTCAATTTCATGAAATCAAATTCAGCTGAGTTAGAAGGTTTAAATTGGGAAAAAAATTGGGAATTTGGGAATTTCAAAAATTCGAGGGACTAAAGTGCAATTTCATAAAATTGAGGACAAATTGGGCATGATAAAGATGTTGGAGGACCAATTGGGCAATTTTTGGAATTTTTGGGGCAAAACTTACCATTTTTGTAAAGTAGGGGCAAAATGGTAATTTTGAAAAAGTTGGGGGGGAAATTGAACCCCTTTTGTAAATTTGAATAAATTGAGGTGCTAAGATAAATCATAAAAGTTTTGGAACTCAATTTGAGGAAAAACCAGCATTTTGGGACATAAAGAAAAATAACTTTAGGGACCTAATTGCAAATAAAGGAAAAGTTAGGTTTCTCATTCATTTAGGATGAATGAGGGCTATTAAGCCAAATAATAAAGTACAAGAATGTTCATATCGTGTAGGAACACGAAGTACCGAGAACGCCAGCTAAGACAAGTTCGAGTAAGTACAACAAGACGGCTAAGAGGAAGTTCACTGCATTAACAAGTGAGTGGGATTTTTATATCATACCCGGTTGGAAAGATAAGCACCTCGAAAATAAAAACCCACTACTAAGTGGTATTTTAAACAAAACACCTAAGAGGAGTCATGTGAAAATCACGCAGAAAAACTACATAAAAATTGTAAGTAGATCATACCCGGTTGGTATGATGAAACTTCCTCGAAGAAAGTGGAAAACTCATTCATCGGTTATGAGCAGAGATGTCCTCATACTCAATTGGTATGATGGGCAGTTAAAAAATATATTTTGTCAGAAGTACTCTCTCCTAACTGTGTGCCAGTGCTTAAACAATTTGAAAAGACCTTCTTGAAGGGAGCTCGAATAGCTCTGTTAGGCCGGAGGCCTCGGTTTTGGAACTTGGGGGCTAATATGCCCAATTTTGAAAATCTCAAACAGTGGAACCTAGGCTAGTTGACATGAGCAGGAGCTCGTAAACAAACATGATTTATATGCCATGAAAACTTAAATAAATGAATTGTTTGGCCATGGTACCAAAACAGGACTAACATACTCAGTCGACTAATGGTGGTGTAATATGACAGGTCTCCAAACTAGTCAACACAAATAGCTATAGATCGAGTTATGGGTCGGGGCCATTGGACAATTGGCACCACAGATTATATGGCATCATGTGAAAAATGTTGATTGTTCATGCACTATGTTTAAGGGACCTTCAAGTCACCCAAGAGGGGTAGTGATGCGTCCTAGGGCCCTAGAAGATCTGTTAGATATTTGGGCAGATAGTCGTACCAGAAGCCTTGCGAAGCTCGATGTAGCTTCAAGTGCATGAGACTAGGGTGGGGTCAGGATGAGGTCTCTATCTTCATATGGACATGGAGATTTATTACGGGATTGAGGGTCGGATGTCGTGAACATCCACTCATTCTTAGGGTAGAAGTGGACGTGCTTCTATCTAGGAAGCTGGCAAAGTCGCTCCAACGCCACAACTGGGTTTAGTGGACGGGCTCGCCTATGATTGTGTGTTTTACCTTCATGATGAAGGATGTGTGTTGGGTGATGACACATCATGGTTAATAAGAAATGGTGATAGAAATCAGAATTTGAAATGAAAGGTTTTTAAAAGAAAATAATGAGTCTTGCACACTCTAAATTAAACATTTTTCCTAAAAAGATAAATTTTGAAAACTCATTCACTGAGTCATTGTACTCATCCCCCCCCCTCCCATATCCCTTTCAGGTAACACCGGAAAGCCTGCCCCAAAGATCTACACTTAATATGCCTGTAAAACAAGTATGATCAATTTAAAATTTTATGTAATCCTGATTTATGTTATTCCATGAAAGGTGTAGGTTTAAAGGAGGCCTTACTCTTCACGGTTTATAAACAAGGGGCAACCCATAGTAAACTGGGAGAGTAGCGAGTTGATCACGGAGATCCGACCAAACTAGGTCAGGACGTGACAACTTGAGTGGTATCAGAGCATATTTCCTCAAATACATAATCAAGACTAGAAAATATAGTAACTAATAGGATTGATTTTAAAATTTTCAGATGGTTCCCATGAGAGAACCAAGAAAACTAAGATCGGCATTACCAACACTTTGTCCCCATAGGGAGATCACCCTAAAATACCTGAGAAGTCCCAAGGAACCAAGAGACATTAGTTGAAAGTATCTAGAGGGATGGTGTTAAGATCTCTTGAAGTCACAATCCTGAGTACGAAGGAGGCCAAGCCTAAGGCCAAGAACACCATCATGGGCTTATAACCTTACTAAGGAGGACGCTTGTCAAAGAACCCAGTACCTTCCCATCTATTTCGGAAACACTTTTTGTATTGGGGCTAAGACCCCAACCTATTGTATTACCTCTCCAATAATAAAGAATTACAAGTTCCTAAAACCATATCTCTCAAAATGATGTGACCTTTCACCTCAGCTGTAGAAAGATCTTCCACGGAAGATAACCAAACAAACCCGCATTACTTTAGATACTATGGAGACCAAGGAGATTCCCATCCCACATAAAAGAATGAATCAAGGGAATTATTGGGCAAAGAAGGTGCAATAAGAAAAATTGTCAAGGTAATTAAGGAGTCTAGGAGAACTCTTGGAGTAACTAAGCAAGGAAACGACCTATTTCAAGTGTAAGGAAATAGGACATGAAGTGAAGGACTGTCCCACATCACAAGGATTTAATACAATATTTTCCAAGAATAATGCCCCCACATCTATAGGAAATCCGAAAGGATACCATCCCTAGAAATACAACTCCTACTCAGAATTTTAACTGCATACAAGAGAAAGCTCTTCAAGATCCTCACATATTGGCAGGGAGGAAAAAGGGCTGAGGGTAGGACCTCGATAAACTGCAAACAAGAACAAAGCATAGTTGAAGGAAATCTTTCCTTAAAAAGAAATTCCAGCCAATTATGAGTAAAGAAGGGAGTGCCTCCATGAGAGAAGACTAGCCGAGCATTTGACGATAAATGAAATGTCTTGAGATTTCAAATACGACTCACTTTGGAAAAAGTAGTGAAGCAAAATAAAAGTTTTGGACAAGCATAGCAGAAGGAAGCAAGTTAACAAAAT
The DNA here is from genome assembly GCA_030064425.1 of Trapa bicornis. Lineage (NCBI taxonomy): Eukaryota > Viridiplantae > Streptophyta > Magnoliopsida > Myrtales > Lythraceae > Trapa > Trapa bicornis. Next base: position 5,822,187 of record CM057759.1, read on the forward strand.
ATTCAAGGAGAATAAACGACGCCCTAATGAAGATTGGAAAGTAGAAAGGACTACACCCTAAAAAAGGGCAGTAGGATGGACATTAAGGATAAGAAGACTCAAGAATCAACTTCCCAAAGATAAGTAAACCAAGGGTTGTAAGGGCGTGGCAGTTAATAAACTGATACTTGTGAAGGTCATAATTTAAACTCCAGCAAAGAAGGGAGATGTGGAAAGACCAAATATTAGGGAAAAGAAGATGAAAGAAATCCTTAAAAAGACTAATGGCCAAATTAACGACTAAACTCAAGCCAAGAAAGGAGTAGGCAAGCCTCTCACATAATGGTCAAGAAATCTTGAAACAAGGAAGATTTGAACTCTCCCTAAAAGAAATAAGCACGTACTGTGGTACAAGTGGGGATTAGGATAGGGTACAAGAGATGTACCCGCAAGATTTCAAGAGCAAGGGTCAACAGAAGATGACAACATCAAAAGGATCCCATTTAAGGATAGAGATTCCCTAGAGCTAAGGAAAAAGAAATTCCAGGAGAAAATAGAGAGAGTCCTACCAAGAAGGAAATTCTAGAAAGGCATATGTATCCCAACTAAGAAGTAATTGAATCAAGGGAAAGGGATAAAGAGATAAACTTGCAGATGAAGCACAAGTTGAGGTGAAAGAACCAAGAAAGCATACTAGGAGGACCTAAAGAATAAGTTAAAAGGAACGGGTAAATAGGAAGTTAGCATCAAAAGATGTTGTGATAAGTAAGAATTAGTGCACTACCCATAATAAGGAAATAAAGGAAAGAATCCCAGCTTGTTTGTAAACCATTGGGAAACCAAATCATTGGAATCGGAAAGACCCAATAAGGAAGTTGGGAACGGACAAGTAGGTAAGGAGAACCAACACGATTGGGTAAGTTGATTAGATAACGTTAAAGGTAGTCGAGGAATACTTCCAAACAAAAAGATGGGTGAAATTATACAATCCCTGAAGGGTTTGAAAGTTGAGACTGACCCTCAAAGAAGTGTTCTAGCAATCTAATGGATAGAGACAAGTACTAGAAAATGTCATGCTGTAAGGGGCATGTAAGCCCAACAGTCCCAAGGAAAATATGACTCCAGGTAAGGAAGAGTCAGCTAATAAGCATGACAAAGTCAAACATAAAAGTTGAACCGAAGTTATTATAAACAATAGATGGAAGAAGGGTCTAAATAGGACAAATAGGTAATAACACTAAAACTTGTACATAATGCTCGAAAGAACACCAAGCTAAGGGTTTCAACAGTGAAGAGAATAACTAGATAAAGGAACGATTGGGCATCTTGGAATTCACAATCTGGAAATTCTGAGCAAGAACCCTCAAGAGGTAGAATCGTGCCCTAAGTAGGGGAGGAAGTGAACTTAAGGATGTACCAGAGAATAGTGGTTAAAACATGCTTAATTATGATAAACTCCATGGAGTGAGTGAACCATGGAAAGGAAAAAGAAATTCCTTAAGTGAATGATATAAAAAGGGCCAACTGAAAAGACAACCGAAGAGTTAGCATGTCAAGCAAACCGAAAGTTGACACCAAAGGAATCTATTCATGTTGCAAAGGTTGCTAATTAAGTTTTCGAGACAAAACTCCTAAAAGGAGGGGAGAGTGGTAAACCCTACCCTTTGGAGTTAAGGAAAACAGGGAAAAGAACCAGTCAAACCGAGTGAGAAAACTAAACCAGTTCACAAACCCGATTACTAGAGAACGGGCAATTTGGGAAATTTACAACTCCCGAGTGACCCAAAGGGTTCATAAAACCTTGGAAAGGAACCTTAGGACAAATTGGAAGAGAAAAACCAAACCAGTTCAGGTGAACTGGATCCAACTGAATTGAACCAGTTTATGAACCGCATCGGTTCATGAACTGGAACTGGTAGAGAAAGGGCAAACCGAGAAATTTATGGATCTCGAGTGACCTAAAGAGTCACTAAAGTCAAGAAAAAAAAGACTTTAGAATGAATTGAAGATGAGAACCAAACTGGTTCAGGTGAACCAGATTGAACTGGTTTGGATCGGTTTGAACTACTATTAAACTGGATGCTAAATTCATTTTTCTAGGTAGTTTAGAAAATTGAAATTTGAGATTTGAGGCACCATTAGATAGAAAATGAATTTAGATGAATTTAGAAATTTTTAAATTTTTAAATTTTAAAAATTCAGTCAAATCGGGGGTGAACCGGCCGTTTTAAGCTTTGAACCTAGTTCGGACCGATATGGTATCGTTCGGAACAGTGTCGTCTTCTTCCTTTAGGTGACAACACTATTCACTCACTAGAAAATCGTGCAGCGCCAGCGAAGCTGAAAAGCCTCTGGCTAGAGAGTTTCAGGTAATAAATGACAGCTATTAAGGCCCCAATCGAACGGCCAGGAAGTCCCTAAGCTTCCTATATAAAGAGTCCCTACTCATTCTTCCTCTCTACACCTTAAAACTCCATTCTCTCTCAACTACTACAATTTCTAGTGAAGCTCAAACCAGAGCTCTAACTTGGGTATTTTTCTGAGTCAAACAAGGCAAGGTTAGATTCTTTATAATCGAGGAGAAGTCAGCTACACGCCTGTAGTCTCCATTTGCTCTGAGAGTCACCGGAGAAGCATCGTCGTGATTGAAGTTGCCCTATTTCAACCAAGCTAAAATTGGCCAATTTGAGCCCTCCTCAGGCCAAACCAAGCCCTCCCAACACCTTCACAACCCTTCTACAGCTGAATTAGAGTTGAAAAGTAAGCCAACTTGGCTCCCCTTTGTAATTTCCGACCGGTGCTAGAGAGAGAACTGACAGAAATTCAATGATAAAATTCTTACTCAATTCGGCATCAATTAATGCAATTCTTGATCCTAGGAGAAGCCTCGGGTCAAGAGCTATCTGCCCAGATTGAAAGCTCGGACCGCCACGCCCCCGACGGTAAGCTTTCGAAGCTTTCTCTCTCTAAGTCCAGTTTTCCAACAAAGCTCCATTTGATCTTATTTCGACACCAAATCGTGTGATTCAAAGTGCAATTGAATCGTATGAAGGTGTAGGAACTCTAATCTAACTTCAATTTCAATAATTAAACTCATTTGAATGGTCAATTTGATGAAATCAAATTCGGCTGAGTTAGAAGGTTGAAATTGAGGGAAATTTGGGAATTTTGAAAATTCGAGGGACTAAAGTACAATTTCATAAAATGGAGGACCAATTGGATATGATAAAGATGTTGGAGGACCAATTGGGCAATTTTAGGAATTTTTGGGGCAAAACTTACCATTTTTGTAAAGTAGGGGCAAAATGGTAATTTTGGAAAATTCGGGGGACCAAATTGGAAATTTGGGTAATTAAACCCCTTTTTGTGAATTTAAATAAATTGAGGTTCTAAGATAAATTTTAAAAGTTTTGGGACTCAATTTAAGGAAAAATCGGCATTTGAGGACTTAAAGTTAAAAAAATAACTTTAGGGACCTAAAATAAAGAAAAAGTTGGATTTCTCATTCATTTAGGATGAATAAGGGCTATTATGCCAAAGAATAATAAAAAAGAATGTTCATATCATGTAGGAACACAAAGTACCGAGAACGCTAGCTAAGACGAGTTCGAGTAAGGACAACAAGCCAGCTAAGAGGAATTTCACTACATTAACGGGTGAGTGAGATTTTTATATCATACCTAGTTGGAAAGATAAGCACCTCAAAATAAAACCCACTGCTAAGTGGTATTTTAAACATCACACCTGAGAGGAGTAATACGAAAATTACGCAGAAAAACTACTTATCGATTGTAAGTAGATCAAACCCGGTTGGTATGATGAAACTTCCTTGAAGGAAGTGGAAAACTCATTCATCGGTTATGAGCGGAGATGTCCTTATACTCAGTTGGTATGATGGACAGTTGAAAAATATATTTTGTCGAAAGTGCTCTCCCTTTACTATGTGTCATAGCTTAAACAATTTGGAAGACCTTCTTGATAGGAGCTCGAATAGCTCTGTTAGGCCGAAGGCCTCGGTTTTGGAACTTAGGGGCTAATATGCCCAATTTTGAAAATCTCGAAGAGTGGACCCTAGGCCAGTTGGCACGAGTAGGAGCTTGTAAACAAATATAATTTATATGCCATGAAAACTTAAATAAATGAATTTTTTGGTCATGGTATCAAGACAGGACCAACATACTCAATCGACTAACGGCAGTGCGACATGACATTTCTCCAGACTAGTCAAGACAAACGGCTGCAAGTCGAGTTGAGGGTCAGGGCCGTTGGACTAGTGGCACCACAGATTATATGGCATCATGTGAAAAATGTTGATTGTGCATGCACTGTGTTTACGGGACCTTCAAGACTCCCAAGAGGGGTAGTGATGCATCTAGGGCCCTGGACGATCGGGTGGATATAAGGGTAGTTAGTCGTACCAGAAGCCTTGTGAAGCTCGACGTAGCTTCAAGCACATGAGACCGGGGTGGGGTCAAGATGAGGTATCTGTTCTCATATGGACACGGAGATTTATTACGGGATTGAGGATTAGATGTCGCGAACATCCACTCATTCTCAGGGTAGAAGTGGACATGCTTCTATATAGGTGACTAGTAAAGTCGCTCTGACACCACAAGTGGATTTAGTGGATGGGTTGGCCTACGATTGTGTGTTTTTCCCTTCATGATGAAGGATATGTGTTGGGTGATGACAAAATGAAAGGTTTTTTAAAGAAAATAAGTAGTCTAGCACACTCTGAATCAAACATTTTTCCTAAAAATATAAATTTTGAAAACCCATTCACTGAGTCGTTGTACTCACCCCCCTCCCTTATATCCCTTTCGGATAACCCCAAAAAGTCTACCCCAAAGATCACCAGTTAATACGCCTGTAAGACAGGTATGATCAGTTTAAAATTTTATGTAGTTTTGATTTATGTTATTCCAGGAAAGGTGCTGGTTTAAAGAACGCCTTACTCTTCACGATTTATAAACAATGGGTAACCCTTAGTAAACCGGGAGAGTGGCGGGTTGATCATGGAGATCCGACCAAACCGGATGGGGGCGTGACATCCCTATTCTTCTACAAAACCCCAAATTTTGTAATTTTTCTTATGGTTTATGTATATGATATTATACTCACAGGATCTTATACTGCTCCTCTGGACTTCATCCTTAGTGCCCTCAAACAAGAATTTTCTATCAAGGATCTAGGCATGCTACATCACTCTCTTGGCATAGAGGTACATTCACATTTTAGTGGGCTTATTCTAACTCAAAAGAAGTATATTTTTTATCTACTCACTCGAGCTGCTATGGTTGATTGCATACCTTCCTTGACCCCAATTAGTACTAGCTCCCGCCTATCTCTTCATGATGGAACTCCTCTGGATGATTCTCGCCTTTATTGGTAGGTCGTTGGTTCTCTTTAATATTTCACACTAACAATACCTGATATTTCTTATGTAGTTAATCAAGTATGTCAATTTATGCACCAACCAACTACATGTCATTGGGTGGCAATTAAGCAAATTATGCAATATCTTAAAGGCACATCAAGTCATGATTTTTACTTTTGTAAGAATTCTCAATCACAACTCCATTGTTTCTTCGATACCAATTGGGTTGGTAATCCTAATAATCGACGTTCTATCAGTGGTTTCTCAATTTTTCTTGTCAGCAATTTGATTTCATGGAGTGCTAACAAGCAACGCACAGTTGTACGATCAAGTACTGAAGCTGGATATAAAAGCTTGGGAAATGTTACAGCTGAACTAATATGGATTCAATATCTTCTTAATTAACTTGGTTTCTCACCTTCAAATTCTCATAATTTATGGTGTGATAATCTATCTGTCATTTATCTGAATAATAATCATATTTTTCATGCTCATACCAAGCACATTGAGATAGATTATTACTTTGTTCGAGAAAGGGTCGCTACCAAATAATTTATCATTGGTTTTATTGGCACTATCGCTCAAATTACAAATATATTCACCAAGGGACTATATTATTATCGTTTCTCCATAATTTGTTTCAAGCTTAATGTTTCGAGACTTTTCATTTTGCTTGCGGGGTAATAACTAGATAATATTCAATTAAATGTGGTTATTCAAAAATTTGTAAATTATAATTTATTGTCTATTAATTACTCTATATTAAACACAATACAATTATTAAAATTTATCTATTATTTCAAATATAAATAAATATATGTGACTTTGTATTTATATATAATATAGGCATAGGTAATGTGAAAAAAATAAAATATGACCATTTTTAACCATGAAAATTTGGGAGATTCTAGAGTAATATAGAATTTTTCACATGAAAATGGATTTTGATGTAGCTCGAATAATGGGTAAGCATCCCTAATTTTGAAACTACATACACCCAATCACTGAGCACGTGAGCAATGGAAGGAGACCCCTCTAGATATGCTAAAAATAAATTGTGATAAATCTTTTAACTCACGTTTGATGCTAAAAAATTCTATGAAGCCTTATTATGGATACATAATAATACTTTTATGGTACCTTCAACCAAATGTTAAGAAGATCCATCCTCTTTGTACATTTCTACCAAAATAAACAGCATAGATAGAATTTATAATTCATGTGTACATATGAATGTGCGCAACTATAAAGAATGTCCATAGTCCATCTTTATATCAAATGGATATTTTGATATCTCATATAATTGGATAACCTATAAAACTTATTATCTTGAAGCTTAAGTGAATTCATTGTTTTTTTCTTAAATACTTTGTTAACTAATATCATGTTCATTCATGTATATATAATTAAATTAAATTGTATTACTAAGATTTATATGGTATATAATAAAATATTAATACAAAATAAAAGGCGTGAAATAATATATATATATAATTATATTATATTCATGTTTTATATGATAAAATATATCATATCTATGATAAAATCTTTATAATTAAGAATATTAAATTAATTGTATAACTAATAATTTAATCATAATAAAATTTTATAATGAAAATAAGTTATCCTTATAAATAGAAAATAAATTAACGTTAATTCTATAATAGCATAAAAAAGATAATATATATATATAGTAAATTATATTATATATGTAGGATATATATTTTAATATATGACATTTTATTATATAAATATATTATATAACAAAAGAAGTTGTTATGATTTGAAAATATATAAATCGTTATTGTAAAATAATATTTATATATAAATATTGTCTAATAAGAATAATAAATATTTTATAATAATATTATATATGTACATAAGTATTTTTAAAATAATATTTATTATATAATTATACATATAATTTTATATAAATTATTATATTATATTTTTTTCTAAAAATATATGAATAAAAATAGGATTAAAATATGACTACCAATGTGGATTTATAATGAGGAAAATTGGTAACATAATATATTTTAACTAAAACAATTACAATGTGGATGAAAAGGAAAGGAGAATATTAAATAATAATTTTAAAATTAAATTAAGTAAATTTGTAAAAGCGATAAAAAAGGAAAAATGTTAGTGATATATAAATATATACGAAAATAATAATAATAATAAACTAATTGTAATATACTTAATTAGTAATATTTATTAATATACATAAACTAATATAGAGATATTCTTGTACCATTTTGATATATCTCAAAGATGGGATTCCCTACGACCATCTTTCCCTCGTTTCACGCTAAGTTCAAATCGTTTGCTTTTTTTTTAAAGCTTTCTTCCCTCTCAAACCCTTTGAAGAGATCTGAATATCCCTCACCCCAAATGCGTTTCTCTTTCAAATTGAAGGTCTTCCCTTCCCTCCATACATTGAAGCATCAATCCCCCCTCCTTTTGGATCCTAGGTTATCCCCGGCTGTCGAACATCTTGTTGGAATAAAAGGTTAGACGTTGGTTTCTTGATTTTTTAGGCTGGTGTAGGTTGGTGCTGGGATTTTGAATCTTTGACTGTTTGGTTTTTGGGTGTTTTCCTGCCGACAACATTCTACGATGCCTACTGGGGATAGTAATGGTTCCAGAGGCCGAAATGTACTGGGCGACTTGACAAATCGGCCACTGAAGAGAGGTTTATCCTTCGTTCTAGACGATGCTCTATCAAATTCTCGGGACCCTAAGGGTAAGAGTAAGGTTCTCAGGACTGGGGACTCCATGGAATGCGAGAAGCTGATTAGCGAAGATAAAGTTGTTGGGGTAGGAAAGCTTTCCTCTTTCTTGAAGGAAAGAGGAGATCTGAATGATCAAATTTCTAGCAGTTCGGTGCCGCCGTCTTTGTCTGGCGATATTTATAGTGTCGGGGGCCTGGGTACTGGATTTCCTGATGAAGGAAGACAATCTAGTGATAAGGATGAAAGTGCCACTCCTATGGTGATAGAAGATTTAGTTTTGGGAGGTGATATTTCTCACGCTGATAAGAATTTTGGCGTGGGGAAATTAGCATCGAACAAGTCCGGATCCATCGAGTGGTCGAGGCTCCCTCTTAATTCGCAAGTTGGCACCTTTGAATTGGAAAAATGCAAATTTCTCAAGGGCTCTGAAGCTCGAACGTGCCAGGGGAAGGACCTGATTGGCGATTGCTCATGTTCCTTCTGCTTGAAAGGTACCTATTGGTCTCTCTCTAATTCAATTTAAAGCTATCACGCAAAAACAATACTTCAGTGAATAAGTAAAGAAAAAAAACTAACTTCGATTGAAAGCATTACATGCTTAGATGTTCTTCTTGCTTCAGAATTTATGTTGGTTCAAGCCTAGTTTGAGATAAATGCTCCTGTTCTATTTTCAGCGGCTTATATTTGGTCGGACCTCCATTACCAGGATATCAAGGGTCGAGTAAATGGTACAATTTCTCTCAACGTAGCTTTAATTTATATTATTTCATGCTTTTCTGTAAGTCTCTTCTCTTGGGGATATGTTTATCGTTACTTGTAGAAGCTGTACGTTATCAGGGATACGTATTGTTATGAAAATAATTCACTTTATTGAGCTTTTCAAACTGTTTCTTTGAAAGTATTCATCAGCTACAAGACTGTCATAAGCTGACCTGACCTCACGAAACTCTTCTATTTGCACTTCAGCCCTGAGGAAGAGTCAGAAAGAAGCAAGCATTTTGCTCCATGAAATTAGCAAGGGAAAGGATATTGGTGCCAATATCTTTAGTAACACAAGCAAGCCATCTGAGTTGGACTTGGAGTCCAGCCTAGTGAATCAGTGGAGGTCACTCTTCCTCCACATGGAGAATGTTCTAGCTCAAGAAAACAACCAACTCGTCAGTAAAATAATCCCCAATTTGTAAACTTGTGCCATGCATGGTTATATTATTGATGATGTGAATCTGTTCCATTTCACCCTAGTTTCTTATGGTTGCGAAGTTGATACTGACTTTTATTTTAATCTTGACAGCAAGCTAATTACACTGCTCTGAGCGACTTGAGAGAGAACTGCAAAATGGATCTCGAGGTGATCAACAGGATGCCCCTGAAGAAAGACAAGCAGCCTTAACACGATTCACCGAACAATAATAAGAACATTTGTCTTTTTGTCCTTTTTCATTTTGTTTGGTAGAGCAGTACCTCTGTGGGCTTCTTCTGTATTTGCTAGTATTCATAGGATAAGTGGTGAAGCTAATAGTGGCTCATGTATCTCATTGTTGTTCAATGGTCTGTCTTGGTGAATATTATGTTCATTTTACCTAGATACTTGCAGATCATACTCTTTTATTTCATCTGGCAGCATGCTTCCCGGCCTGTTGCATTTTTTTTCAGATGTATTTTTCAATGCCAGAATAGATAAAAATATCATATTAATAATCTGAAATTTACAGAAAATCGAAGTTGAAGATGCCATGGCCACCAAAAGAGTAAAAACTATACAACTTAAATTGGGAGAGATTGTGTATTTGTCAACATTTACTCATCAATTTTGAACTTTCCAATTGACTTCCTCTCTAACTACAAGTAAGTTTTGCCTAATGGTCCAATTTCTGTTCTGCACAATTGAGGCGCTACAGAGCAGATATCAACTCTACCATTCTGCCTTATCGGTTTTAATTACATTTCTAATCTTTTTTTTCAGTACCAACCCCAGGAATATTTCGGATCATTGACCAATTCTTGTAGAAAATGAATCCGGCAAAATCTCTGAAATCTTAGACAACACTATTGGGGCGTTGTCTTCAAGAACGACCTGGAAACAAAATGAACAAGCAACTTTAGTTGGTATGTTAAAACTAGTGACAGGAAAACTGATGATTGAAAATTTTATGATTTTTTTTTCCTTCAGAGGTCCCACCTCTCTGCAACTCTAGTTTTTGCCTTGCTTCTGATAAAGCACGGGCAACCTCTTCATCATCAGGCGTTTCTGTAATCAATACCTCATAATCTTGTACTGAAGCATCCCATCTTCCCAGCTATCATCCAATGAAAGGTTTGTCAAAGTACATCAGGGACTTATTTGCCCAAAAGTCAAGTGGAAAAAGTTGTAACCAAGTGTTATGTTACTCCATAACATTATCTAAAGTATCTTGTAAAATATAACTTAAAATGTTACAGAAAATGAAAAAAATATGGAACTTTGTCACATCCAAGTGACAAGAAAATGGAACAATCATACTGATATATAAACTTGTTTTAGCAGGTGTATGTGGGACGAGTAGATCCAGAAAGCGCACCTTTGCATTACAATCTGCTCTTCTTAGCCGAGCTTTCCTATAAGACGGACGAACTTTAAGGGCCATATTACAATCTTTGATGGCTTTGTTGAACTGGTCCAGTTTCATTCTACAGGCAGCTCGGTTGCACAGCAAGACAGAGTTGTAATTGTCATGCTCAAGTCCTTCTCCATAAGCCATGGAGGCCTCACTGAACCGCACTGCCTTAAACAGTTCGTTTCCTTTTGAGCGAGCCAGTGCCACTGCCCTAGCTTTCTCCATCACATAGGATGCTTCTCTGCTGTTGGGATCGAGCCGGGCTGCTCGCTGAGCCGCCTCCACTGCACGATCAAATCTGTTGATGGGCAAGTTAGAGCACAGCTTTAAAATTGAGTTCTCAAGTTCACTATAGGCAAATTAGTGACAGTCTCATATCTGCCGTTCATGTTTTCGTGAACTGAAAGAACGAAAGTAACAATTGCAATAATTTTACCTGCCAGCAGCCATGTCAACTTGAGCCTGAACTGTCAACAGGTTGGCATTCCCAACAGGCCCCAGGAATTTCGTGCAAGCAACCACCTCGAAATTTGGACCGCTTAATAATGTCTCATCTGCTTCCTGATGCCTCTGGAGCTTGATTAATGCCTCGGCTTTCAACGAGAATATCTTTTTTTATATATCATCCAGATCAAGAAATGTTATAATGTGAAAGAGGGGCAAAACTGCGTTTCAAATGCACCAATTCTAGTTGCCAAGTTCTTACCTGTGGAGCTGAATCTGCACCGCCGGATATCGCCTGACTGCTCTCCTTGATCAGGCAGTTCCAGTCTCTGACTTTTCGTGCTTCCGTGCACCGCTGAAGAAGCGTCTGAAGAATCTTTGCTTTAGCAATGTCACTCGGGTTAGCTTCAGATCCGGCATGCTTGTAGTGATAAATAGCCTTCTCAGCCTCGCCCAACCTATACTTACATGATGGAAAAGTCATATCAAGCTCTCATGCACCTTCTATCAACTATTCAGAACTTATTCTACCTTATATATAAAGTTGCAATACGATTGTGAGCCCGTTGGTAGTGAGGATCGATTCGAATGGCTTCCCTGCACTCAAAAACGGCATCTAGAATCCTTCCAAGGGCCGTCAAAGCCGCGCTCTTGTTACTCCTATATGAGGCCTTGTTGGGGTCAATAGAGATGGCGGCATCATAGAGAGCCAAAGCCTCTGCAAACCTCCCGTTCTTGTAGTCCTCATTGCCCATGATCTTCAACGTCTCGGGGTCCATTCTTGTCGAGATTGCACGACACAAAGGAACCGGTGCTGCTACGGCCTCACTTGTCTTGTTGCTACCATAACCGTAGCCGCGTTGCTGGCTATGGTCCAGGATGTTGTTACTGCCGCCTTTATTTGTGTTCTTGCCGCCAGGCTGCCTCAAGTTCCCTAAATTTCCATGTAACATCACATTGCCTGAGGATGCCCTTACAAGAGTACTACTCCCTTTCACCTTCTGGTGATCAGATATCATGCTCTCGAGCTCCCCCGATATCCCAACAGCCTCTTTCGGGACCCTTTTGCCTTGGTCCATGTACACCTTGGGGGATGGCCTCGGCCCTGCTCCTCCAGCTGCATTTACCGGTATTACCGCCGCCTCAGATTGTGGCGGGCTTGCCATTGAGATCTTCTGGTTGATCATAGGGGAATGCCCAGTGGTTGACCTTGGGGGATACTCCGAGGAATTGCTGGTCGAATCAAGGAATGCTGTCTCATCGGAGCCTCCTCTCCGCCTCCTGGAACTGGATATGCGGTTCGAGGTGGAGAATGTGCTGATCGAGGTATTCCTCCGTGACCAGAATGGGTTCCGACCTAGAACCACATTTAATAGGCCACATCCTGGCATTTTGTCATGTGAATGGTCTCCCATTTGCAGTAGCAGAAGATGTTAGATTGACCTTATCATGCCATAGAGTGCAATTGTTGCCATGATTACAGGGACTCTTAGCCCCGAGATGTGTGTTCTATTTTAGAAGCTCAGCCTCTTGGGGGAAAATAGTAGAATGTTGTATGTGTTTATCTTCCTTATTTTCCCAATGGGTTTTTCATATGGTTTTTCTTAAGGTAAAGAAATGATGAAGCATCCTTAGGAGAGGACAGGGAGGGAAAACTTTTCTACGGGACAGGAGGAAATCCATCTAAGATCATGTGTTTTCCAGTTTTCCATGAAAAGAGGAGAAACTGGGTGACATGAATATGGTTTCTATTCGAAGTGTTTTCTTGTTTTTTGTGAGGTTGAAATGGTTGGGAACTAATTGACTTTGTCTTGTGGAGAATACAGGCGTCCCCATGTTTTTAGGGCAAATTCCTATATTTTAGCTTTAGAGATGGACAAAATTACCTGTTTCATCCAGCACTTTTGGTTGGTTGTGCTGTCAAGGAAGATAACTTAGCCTTTACAAAATTAAGCCAATTAATGAAATAAAACATAGTTAAGATTACAATTGGTAGTCTAACAATGAGTATGGGAATGCAGGTATGGGCAAAAGCCAAGATCAAAATTGTTTCATTCACATTTTGTTTAGCATCTCTCCTTACTAAAAAATAAAATTGTATAATATGTAAAAGTTTATACTTATTTTTTTAATTGTTTTAATTTAAAATACTTATAATATTATTTCTAAACACCTCCAATAAATATAAGTCAAATTTATTCCATTTCATTTATATAGAACTGTTAATATAATTCTAGGTATTTTTTATAATGGTTATAGGTGATATAAATTTAGGTTAAATTATAATAGTGAATTCTTTTTTCTTTGCCCATAAAAGAGACTTCATTGAAAATTGTGTTTAAATAGTCTCCTATTAGTACAAGATAAAGTTAAATCTCTTTCTATAAAATGCAAAAAAGATCCAATAACAATAGTAAAGTAGCTAATTATCTCCAAATATTCTACTTATCCGGATGCAAGCATGATAAAAGTTAGCCTATCCAGATATATTCTTACACCCGCATTGTGATCGGATCCATTTAACAAATATCAAATATTTTGATGTTACCGTAGTTACTACACTATTGTATAACTAAAAGGTTAAAATACTTAAATTATTAATATTTTCGTAAATTTTCAATTTTAATTTAAATTTTTACAAAATAACTTAAAATATGTATATAATTCCAAAACCTCATTCGGGAATATAGTAACTACCCTAGATTATCTTGCTTTGTTTCTGTGTCATTCCTTAGTTATAGTAACAAACTTCTACATGGTTCTTTTCCCTTCAAATACTTTCTATATTGGGTTATAGATTGGGTGAGCTAATAACTTAATATATCTACTCAAAATTCACACCTGTAGTATTTTATATCTTTTAATTCATCATCATCTCTTTAAAGTATACAAGATCCTACCAATTTCCTCTTTTAAACACATACTTATTTTGGGCTTAATCATTTTACTTAGGTACGCGCAATCAATTATAAGTACGATGGTGCCGCTCAACTAAAATTCACTTATACAACTATCCGAAAGTGCATGTTAGCATATTCTTGTAATCTTTTAATATAGATTAAACAACTCATATGAATCTCAATATCTTGCCATTTTGGTAAATATGATCAAATTTAGATTTATCATATAATATGTGAAATGAAATAATAGGAGTAAATTAGTCAAATTTAGAGAACTGACCTCGATGGACAAAATCGTAATTTTGAAAAATTACGAATATCAAATGAGTTTTTAGTTGAAGTAAAAATGTAAACCCCGTTCTCTTGAAATAAGGAACCAGAAAGGGGAACTAGAAACATTCGAGAGAAAACTGTAGATCTAAGTGAACCGGAAAGGGTAAAGAAGGGTCAAAACCGGGATTTGAGAAATTCCAAGTGGTAAAGAAATAACTGAACATCATGGAAAATAACCATTAAGTGGATTGGATATGAAAATCAGATTGGTTTAAGGTGAACCTAAAACACCCCAACTCACTCGGTTTGATCGGATCACCATGAGCAACCCGCCACTCTCTTTGGTCCGTAAAGGGTTTCACCCTTTTTAAACCGCGAGGAGTAAGACGTCATTTTTTTCTGTATTTCTTGGAATAACATTATACAATACTAAATATCTTAAAATGAACATACTTGTCTTACATGGAGTTTATTAAGTTTTGGTTTCCCCTTGTTTGCCTGAAAGGGGTAAAAGGGAGGGGGTGAGTTCTACAACCTAGTGAGCGGGTGTTGGGAGTGAGTTTTCAAAATAGCCTTAGTTTAATCAAACCACGCCAAGGTTATCATTTTCTTTAAAAATAAATTTTCCTCAATATCGGTTTTCAAAATCTTTACCCTGCCTAAGGGTGACATTTTCTTTTAAAAAAGGTTTCAAATTCAATTTTTTTTCCAAAATATTTTTTTCAAAGGTGTACCATTTCTTTTTCCAAGGATTTTAAAATTCTTTCAAAAGATTTCAAAACCTTTTTCCTTATTCACATCAGATGTGTTTAGCTTTCTTAGCTCATCCTCTTACCTCGAGAGACATTTTAGCAAGCAACACACGCCCTTCATCAGGAAGGGTACACACATTCGCGAGATACAATTATGACAACTGCACCCACTTGTGGATTGGAGCGTCTTTACCATTGACCCTGATAGAAGTCCCTGACTTCTACCTAGAGTCTGAGTGAACGTCTCAGACATTCAACCCTCAAACCCAAAATACTTTGTGTCCGTATGAGGACGAAGACCTCATCCCGACCTCACCTTGGTCTCATGCGCAAGAAGCTACTCTAAGCTTCAAGACTGACTAGCACGATGAACTACCCTTATCTCCACCATGACGTCCAGTAGCCCTTAGGACCCATCACTACTCTTCTTGGGCGTCTTGATAGTCTTGTACCACAAGTTTATGCACAAAACAATAGTATTCACATATAAGCATTTATCTTTGGTGTCACTGGTCCAACGACCCTGACCCTCAGCCTAACTTGCAACTGTTTGTCTAGGCTAGTCTGTCAACTTGGCCCTGACGCATTGTCGCCAGTCCATCGAGTACTATTGGTCCTAACTCGGTACCATGACAAAATCACATAATCATTTCATTATAAATTTTCATGGCTTTCATAACTCAAGTTTGTTTACGAGCTCCTGCTCGTGCCCACTGGCCTTGGACTCACTACACGTGATTTTCCAAAACAGGGCATTTAGCCCCACAAGTTCAAAAACTGAGGCTTCTGAACTATTTGAGCTGTTACAGCTCCCATCAAGAAGGTCTCCCAAATAGTTTAAGCATTGACACACAGTCAGGGGAGAACACTTCAAACAAAAATATATTTTTCCTTTATCCCACTAACCAGGTGTGATGATATCTCCACTTAAAACCGACAAGCGGGTTTCTCCTTCCTTCAAGGAAGTCCATCATACCAATTGGGTATGATTTCCTCTACTTACAACTAGTAAGTAGGTTTTAGCTTAAATCACGTATCACTCTAACCGGGTATGATGTAAACGTCCCACATACAAGTGGTTTTTCATTTCTAAAGTGCTCACCATTCCAACCAGGTATGATGTAAATATGTCCATTCACTCGATAACCGTGACATGTTCATCCTCGGTTGGTTTTCCAATTCGATGTGAGCTTTCTCTTGCTTGCTTTCCGATCACACTTGTCCATACACGATTTAGGCAGCCTTATCAATTAAGGTTTGGCATAAAAGCCTAGGCACACAATTTATCGATAATTTGCATTTAGGTCCCTAGAGTTTATTTTTCTTAACATTAGGTCCCTAATGCCAACTTTTGCCCAATTTGAGTCCCAAAGTTATCAAAATTCCCTATGAGTCCTCATTTTACTCAAAATTGTATAAGGGGCTCAAGTTTTCCAAATTTCCAATTTGGTCTCCAACTTTTCCAAAATCACCATTTTGCCCCTACTTGCCAAAAATGACAATTTGACCCTAATTGTTTCAAAAATTGACCAATTTGTCCCTCAACATATTTCTCATGGCCAATTGTCCTTTAATTTTGGTAAATTGTAAAAAGGTCCATCAATTTTTTGAAATCCCCAATTTTCCCCAATTTCTCCCATTCAAACTGACTAAATTTGATTTCTTCAAATTGGCCATTCAATCAGGGTTAATTGCTCCAATTGAAGGTATAGATAAGTTTCTACACTTGCATATGATTCAATTGATCTTTGAATCGTGCCATTTGGGTCCGAATTGAGCTCAAATAGAGCTTTGCTAAAAAACTATGTGTAGAGAGAGAAAGCTTCAAAAGCTTACCATAAGAGGTGCGGCAATCTGAGCTCTCTATTGGGGGAGGTAGCTCTTGTCCTAAGGTTCCTCCTAGGATCAAGAATTGCTACAATTAACATCAAATTAAGGGAGAATTCTATCAATGAAGTTTCACATTTTCTCTCTCTAACCATGACCTGCAACGACTGAGGAGGGCCAAATTGGCTTACCTTTCAGCTTTGTTGAGGTCGTTTGAGGGTTGTGGGGGTGTTGGGAAAGCTTGGTTTGGCTGGAGGAGGGCTGAAATTGGCCAAATTTGGCTCAGCCAAAATAGGGCAGTCTCGGTCTATTAGAGTTGCTTCATTGTTTGATTCCGTTGGCACTTCTGTAGTGGTCCTTGGGTGGAAAGAAAGGTTCTATTAGGTAGCTGACTTCCCCGGAGTTTGTAGGACCCGACTTTGCCTTATAAGGCTGAGAAAAAGGCTTATATCAGAGCTCTAGTTTGAGCTTTTCCAAAAAAATGGAGCAATTGAGAGAGAATGGAGATTTCAGGTGTGTGGAGGATGAATGGTGAGAAGCTCTTTATATAGGGAGCTCGAGGCCCTATGCCCGACAACTTTCCTTTTTGGTCGAGCTTATCCTCACCTTGAAACAGCCTGATCGGAGTCATTTTTCCTTCGTAGGCATTATTCATTTCTACATTGAATGAACAGTGCTCTCATCTAAAGGAAGCAGATGACACTGTTTCGAACCGGACCAGACCAGTTTGATTTGGTTCAATGTGTAAATCAGCCAGGTCAGACCTGATTTGATAAGTTTTCTCAAAATTAAAAATTTCTAAATTCTAAATTCCTTCTCTATCTAATGGTGGCTTCAATTCCCCAATTTAAATACTTTATGCCACCTAGAAAAATGAAATTAGCAACCGGTTCGTGTATGGTTCAAACCAGTTCAATCTAGTTCACCTGAACCAGTCTAGTTTTCTCTTCCAATTCATCCCAATGTCCTTTTCCATGATTTATATGACTCTTTGAGTCACTTCGTGTTTGTCGATTTCCCATTTTGCCCTTTCTCTATCTGTTAAGGTTCATGAACCGGTTCAATTTTCTCTCTTGAGTTGACCGGTTCTTTCCCCGGTTTTCTTATATTTAAAGGACGGGGTTTACAACTCTCCCCTCATTTTAGGGGTTTTGTCCCCAAAATTAAGTCCATAATCAATTGCACTGGGAGCGACTTTCCTTGATGTCATCCTGGGGTTTGCTCGACATATTATCACTTTGGCTATTCTTTCACTTAGCCCCTTTAAATCACACACTTAAGGAATTTCTTTTTCTTTCCATTGTTTACTCACTCCATGGAGTTTATCATAACTAGGCATGTCTTACCCACTAGTCCAAAAGTACATCATTAGGTTCACTTCTTCCTCTACTTAGGGTAAGATTCTTCCTCTTGAGGGTTCTCGCCCAAGATTTTAGGATTAGGAAATTTCCACCTTAGGAGCTACATGTTCAACCTTCTTGCCATTCCTTGAAGGTTTCCTTTCTTCATCTCCTTACACCCTTATATTGGGGCAATTGCCAACTTTCAATCCTCCATTGTCTTAAGCCTCCATTTTATCCCTTATTCCTTACTCGAGAAACTTCCGATCATCATGTCTTATTTTGTGTACTCCTCACTATGCCCAGCTGTCCACTCCTTGGGCTCCATTAAGTGAGTGTGGACCACAACTAGCCTTGATGTTAGTAGTCATTTCCTTTAATCGCTTCTTAACTAGAGGGCTTATTTCTCCAAGTTTTCTTAGATGCACTTTTCTCTATTTCCTTTTTATGGGCTGTCCACCTCCTTCTTACTCATACGACATCTTTTGAGTCTATCTTCTTACTTACTCGTTCCTTGGGTTAACTTAATCCTTGGGTCATTCTAGTATGTTTTCCTTGGTTCTTTCACCTCAACATGCACTTCATCTCCTCATCCCTCGTCACTTCGTTCCATAACTTCTTAGTTGGGACGCGTATGTCTCCCCAAGGTTTCCTTCCTTCTTTCCCGGAATATCTTTTCATTTGCCCTTGAGGGTATCTAATCTTAAATCTACTTCCTGACATCCTTGGATGCCATCCTTCCCATTTCCCTTTCTTTGGAGATTTAGTGAGTACATCCTTTGGATTTTCTCCTACTTGTATCTCATCACAAGTTTATTTTTTGTAGGGAATGGAACTTTTATTTATTATAATGTTAACGAATTATAGGGTTTTGGGTACACTTGTCTAGGGGAGTTTTGGTAAGTACTAGCTATGGTACTAGGATCATTTCGTGCTTCCTCCTAGGTGAGGTTGTATACTCTAGTTGATACCCTCGACATAGTGGTTATGTCTTGTTCTAGTGCCTTTGGGTTCCCTTGAGGTGGTTGATGGATACTTCGTTGTGTATTACCTTGAAGGGTTGGACATCTCTTTGCAAAGTGTCCGAGCTGTCCACATTCGAAGCATGCTTGACATGACCCTTCATGGATTTTCTGGCACCTGGGGCAATAGGGGTTTCTCCTTTGTGGGGTTGTACTTGCCTCCCTTTGGGCATGATAACTTTCATTTCTCCTAAAGACCCCATTCTTGTCCCCCATCTCTGCCCACCAGGCTATTTTTGACCTCTGTGGTTGTTTTGTCCTCCTTCCTTTCGACTGACCTGCTCTATCTAGCATCGTCTTGTCTGTACCAGACGCTCACACTCATGGGCCATGCTGATGATGGCAGCAAAATCTGTGGGATGTCCTAGTACTCCCATCCGGTCCCGTATGTCCATGTTGAGACCGTCCATGAACCATTAATAGATATTTGTCGATCCGACTAAGTTAGGAGCAAAAGGTCTTAGCTCATTAAATTTAGTCTCATACTTTGAGATAATGTGGAATCCTTGTCAAAGTCGGGAGAATTCTTGTTTCTTCTCATTGATCAGATGCGGAGCTACGTATTCCTCTTAATACCTCTCTTCGAATTGCTCTTAGGTGGGTGTGGTGATGTGCAGGCACCTGATGTTGTCCCACCTTTTCACACTAGCTTCCATGAAGAATTCAGCCAGGATCACCATCTCCTTCGGTGGAATCCTGATTATTCCCATATGTTTCTTAATGCTAGCCAGCCAGTCCATAGCAGCTCTAACATCATTCTCTCTTAGGAACGACTTACATCCTAATTAACAGAGGGTCTTGAAGTATTTGGGGATATCAATTATAGGAGAGATGTTGACAAAAGTGGGATGTGATTGTACTTCCTCGGGCTCGGCTCAGGAGTTGGTGTCCACCTCTAGAGTGAGATTGGGCCTTCCAAACACTCGAGTGAAGTCTTCATATAGTCTTTGATGTTCTGAGCTTAGTCCAGGTGGACCCGTTGGGGCTTTTCTACAAGTTTCTACAAGGAGGGGTTGTTGGGCAGTGTTAGAAACTACGACTCTTGTTCTCTTGGTTCCTCTCTTGGGAGCCATATGAAATTTTAAGATTTATTCCTCTTAGTTACTATGTTATATAGTCTTGATAATACATTCGAGGAAAAAGGCTCTGATACCACTAAAGTTGTCACGCCCTGACCCGGTTTGGTCAAATCCCCGTCAGCAACCCACCACTCTCTTTGGTCCATAAAGGGTTTCACCCTTTTTAAACCGCGAGGAGTAAGACGTCCTTCTTTCTCGTAATTCCTGGAATAGCATTATACAAAATTGAATATCTTAAAACGGACATACCTATCTTACAAAGAGGTTATTAAGTTTTGGTTTCCCCTTGGTTACCTAAAAGGGTTAAAAGGGAGGGGTGAGTTCTATAACTCAGTGAGCAGGTGTTGGGAGTGAGTTTTTTAAATAGCCTTAGTTTAATCAAACCATGCCAAGGTTACCAATTCCTTTAAAAAGGATTTTCCCTCAATATCGATTTTCAAAACCTTTACCTTGCCTAAGGGTGACATTTTTTTTCCAAGGATTCACAAATCCTTTCAATGGTTTTCAAAACCTTTTTCCTTATTCACATTAGGTGTGTTTAGCTTTCTCAGACCATCCCCTTACATCAGGAGGCATTTTAGCAAACAACACATGCCCTTCATCAGGAAGGGTACACACATTTGCGAGATGAACTTACTACGACTACACCCACTTGTGGATTAGAACATCTTTACAATCCACCATGACAGAAGTCCCTAACTTCTACCCGAAGTCTGAGTGGACATCTAAGACTTCCAACCCTCAAACCCAAAATACTTCATGTCCGTATGAGGATGAAGATCTCATCCCGACCCTACCCCATTCTCAGGTGCAAGAAGCTACTCTGAGCTTCAAGACTGACTGGCATGACGAACTACCCTTATCTCCACCATGTCATCTAGTAGCCCTTAGGACCCATCACTACCCCTCTTGGGCATCTTGATGGTCCTATACCACAAGTGCATGCACAAAACAACAGTTTTCACATATAGCCATTTATCTTTGGTGCCACTAGTCCAACGACCCTGACCCTCAACCCGTCTTACAGCTGTTTGTCTAGGATGGTTTGTCGACTTGTCCCTAATGCATTACCACCAGTCCATCGAGTACTGTCGGTCTTGACTCGGTACCATGGCGAAATCACACAATCATTTCATTAGAAATTTTCATGGCTTTCATAACTCAAGTTTGTTTAAGAACTCCTGCTCGTGGCCACTGGATTTGGGCCCACTACACACGATTTTCCAAAACCGGGCATTTAGCCCCACAAGTTCAAAAATTGAGGCCTCTAGTCTATCTAAGCTATTCCAACTCCCATCAAGAAGGTCTCCCGAAGCATTTAAGCATTGGCACATAGTCAAGGGAGAACACTTTTGACAAAAATATATTTTTCCTTCATCCCACCAATTGGGTGTGATGATATCTCTGCTTAAAATCGACAAGCGGGTTTCTCCTTCCTTCAAGGAAGTCCATCATACAAACCGAGTATAATTCCTCTACTTATAACTTGTAAGTAGGTTTTAGCTTAAATCACGCATCACCTCAACCGGGTATGATGTAAAAGTCCCACTAACAAGTGGTTTTTCATTTCTAAAGTGTTCACCATCCCAACTGAGTATGATGTAAATATGCCCACTCACCCGATAACCATGACATGTTCATCATCGGTTGGTTTTCCAATTCGACGCGAGCTCTCACTTGCTTGCGTTCCAATCACAATTGTCCTTACATGATTTGGTCAGCCTTATCACTTACGATTTGGCATAAAAGCCTAAGCTCACAATTTATCGATAATTTGCATTTAGGTCCCTAAAGTTTATTTTTCTTAACTTTAGGTCCCTATTACCAACTTTTGCCCAATTTAAGTCCCAAAATTCTTTTTGAGTCCTCATTTTACTCAAAATTGTATAAGAGGCTCAAGTTTTCCAAATTTCCAATTTGGTTCCCAACTTTTCCGAAATTACCATTTTACCCTTACTTTTCAAAAATGGCAATTTGACCCCAATTTTTTCAAAAATTAACTAATTGGTCCCTCATGGCCAATTGGCCTTTAATTTTTGGAAATTGTAAAAAGGTCACTCAATTTTACGAAATCCCCAATTTTTCCCAAAAAATTTCCCCAATTTCTCCCTTAAAACTAACCAAATTTAATTTCTTTAAATTGGCCATTCAATTGGGGTTAATTACTCCAATTGAAGGTATGGATCAATTTCTACACTTCCATACGATTCAAGTAAGTTTTGAACCGTGTCATTTGGGTTTGAATTGTGCTCAAATAGAGCTTCATTGGAAAATTGTGCGTAGAGAGAGAAAGCTTCGAAAGCTTACCGTTGAAGGTGCGACAGTCTGAGCTCCCTATCGGGGGATGTTGCTCTCGTATGGAGGTTACTCCTAGGATCAAGAATTGCTACAATTAACATCAAATTGAGGGAGAATTCTGTCGGTAAAGTTTCGCATTTTCTCTCTCTAACTCCAACCTGCAACAACTGAGGAGGGCCAAATTGCCTTACTTTTTAACTCTGTTGAGGTTGTTTGAGGGTCGTGGGGGTGTTGGAAAAGCTTGAATGAACAATGTTGTCATCTAAAGGAAGAAGATGACACTGTTTCGAACTGGACCGGGCTGGTCCGATTGGGTTCAATGCGTAAATCAGCCGGTTCAGGCCCAATTCGACTAATTTTCTCAAAATTAAAATTTTCTAAGTTCTTATAAATTCATTCTCTATCTAACGGTGGCTTCAACTCCCCAATATGAATATTTTAAGTCACATAGAAAAATGAAATTAGCAACTGGTTCATATATGGTTCAAACCGGTTCAATCTGATTCACCTGAACCAGTCTGGTTTTCTCTTCCAATTCCTCATAAGGTCTTTTTCCATGATTTATATGACTCTTTGAGTCACTTGTTGTTTTTTGATTTCCCATTTTGCCCTTTCTCTATCGGTTAAGGTTCATGAACCAGTTTAGTTTTCTCTCTTGAGTTGACCGGTTCTTTCCCCGGTTTTCTTATCTTTAAAGGATGGAGTTTACAGAACCGGACATGAACCGGATTGAACCACGAAAAACTAGTTCAAATATTCATTTTTCTAGATGGCTCAAAAACATAAAATTGGAAAATTGAAGAAACTATGAGATAGAAAATTAATTTATAAATTTTTAATTTTAAGAAAACTGAACGAATCGAGCTTAAACCGGGCAATTTTCAAATTTGGATCACCGCACCCGGTCGGACTAGACCGGTCAATGGACTGCCACCAGGTCAGCATCCAATCAGTAGGTGTGACCAATTAGAGTGCAACACATGGCGAAGCATGCCCCGTTAGTTGCTTAGTCAACCCCTAGAAGCGCTGACTAATTAGAGTGTGACACGTGCCCTTGGTCAACGATCAAAGGAGAAAAATCCACGCCAGCAATGACCGACCAATAGGAGAGGACACGTGTCTTCAATAAATGATCAACTAAGGAGAAGGCTCATCAACAAGGCTAACCAATGAGGAGCTGACACGTGGTAAGGATGCCACATCAGCATCTGACAAGGATGTCGAAGAAACAGTTGACTAATTAGAGGTCGACACATGGTAGAGTCACATCGGATAGCCTTAGCCAATTAGAGGCTGACATGTGGTTGTGGCACTGTGCGTTAGGAGGGAAATCTGTCGTGTCACACCCTGACCCGGTTTGGTCGGATCTCCATGAGCAATCCGCCACTCTCACGGTTTATTAAGAGTTTCCTCTTTCTAAATTACGAGGAGTAAGGCGTCCTTTCACCTGTATCTTTCCTGGAATAATATTAAACAAAATTGAATATATTAAATTTTATATACCTATCTTTCAAGTTCGACTACAGGAAAGTCTTTTAGGTTTGTTTTCCCTTGGTTACCTAAAAAGGGGTAAAGGAAGGGGGTAAGTTCGGAAACTTAGTGAATGGGTGTTGGGAGAGAGTTTTCATAAACAAAACATCTTTAATCTATGTGTGCCAAACTCCCTATTTTCTTTAAAAATGTTCTTTCTTCAAATTTCAGTTTTTCAAAAACCATTTTTTTCTCATTTCTACATCAGGTGTGCTTAACAGTCAACACACGCCCTTCATCAGGAAGGGATCACACATTCGTAGGGTAGTCCGTCCATTGCACCCACTTGTGGCTCGAAGTGACTTTACCGGCCACCACGATAGAAGCCCATCCACTTCTACCCTAGGTCTGAGTGGATGTTTGCAACATCCAACCCTTAAACCTAAAATCTACTCCATGTCCGTATAAGGACAGAGACCTCTTCCTGACCCCACTCCGGTCTCATGCACATGAAGCTACGTCGAGCTTTCCTGACTACTGGCACGACAAATTGCCCTTTTCTCCACCATGTCGTCCAGTAGCCCTTAGGACACATCACTACCCCTCTTTGAATCACGTCATTTGGATCCGAATTGAGTTAAAATGGAGCTTCGTCGGAAAACTGGACTTGGAGAGAGAAAGCTTCAAAAGCTTACTGTCGGGGGCACGACGGTCCAAGCTTTATTGGTCCATAAAGTTTATTTTTTCTTAAATTTAGGTCCCAAATGCAAACCTTTGCCCAATTTGACTCCCAATGTTTCCAAAATTCCCTTTGAGTTCTCATTTTACTCAAAATTGTATAAGGGGCTCATATTTTCCAAATTTCCAGTTTGGTCCCCAAATTTTCAAAAATTACCATTTTGCCCCTACTTTCCAAAAATGACAAATTTGCCCCAATTGTTCCAAAAATTGACCAATTGGTCCTCCAACATCTTTTTCATGGCCAATTGCCCTCAATTTTAGGAAATTGGAAAATGGTCCCTCAATTTTACGAATTCCCCAATTTTCCCCAAAATTTTCCCCCTATTTCTCCCCTTCAAACTAACCGAATTTGATTTCTTCAAATTGGTCATACAATCGGAGTTAATTTCTTTAATTGAAGGTATGGATCAATTCCTACACTTCCATATGATTCAATTGCGCTTTGAACCGCATCATTTGGGTCTGAATTGAGCTCAAAGGGAGCTTCACCAAAAATCTATGCCTAGAGAGAGAAAGCTTCGAAAGGTTTCCATCAGAGGTGCAACGGTCTGAGCTCTCTATCGGGAAAGGTAGCTCTCTTCCTGAGGTACATTCTAGGATCAAGAATTTCTACAATTGACCCCAAATTGAATGAGAATTTTGTTAGTGAAATTTAGTAGTTTCTCTCTTTTACTTTGACCTGCAACGATTGAGTAGGGCTGAATTGGCTTACCTTTAAGCTCAATTTAGGTCGTATGAGGGCTGTGTGGATGTTGGGAGGTCTTGGTTGGAGGATGGTTGAATTTGGCCGAATTCAGCTCAGCCGAAACAGGGTAGCTTCGGTCCGTCGGAGCTACTTCACTGTTTGGTTTTGCAGTGCTTCTCCGGTGGTCCTCGGATCAAACAGAGGTTGCTCTCAGATAGCCAACTCCTCCCTGAGTCTAAAGAACCTGACCTCACCATCTGAGGTTGATAAAATTGCCCAAGTCAGAGCTTTGGTTCAAGCTTCACCAGAAAATGGTGCAATTGAGAGAGAATGGAGTTTTCAGGTGTGAGGAGGATGAATGGAGAAGAGCTCTTTATATAGGGAGCTCAGGGACTCTCTATGTCTCGCCCCGACCAGATTTAGTCGGATCCCCATAATCAACCCGCCGCTCTCCTGGTTCAAGAAGTGTTTCCTCCATTCTTTAATCAATGGGAGCCAGGCAAAATTTACAATTGTGTTCCCTAGAAGAACATATATCAATAAAAATGCAAGCTTAAAAAGAAATTTAAGCATACTTGACAGAGGGTAAATCCTGGTGTTATCCCTAGTTATTTCTCTATTTCTAAAAAGGGATAAAAAGGGTAGGTGAGTTTCTACAACTCAGTGAATGAGTGTTTTAATGAATACTTTTGAATTGTTGTGTGCCATAATCCTTATTTCCTTTAATATTATTCCATCCTCAAAATCTCAGTTTTCAAAACCACAATTCATCATTTTCCATAATCAGTGTGTTTAACAATCAACACATGCCCTTCATCATGAAGGGATCACACATTCGTAGGGCAGCCCGTCCACTACACCCACTTGTGGCGTCGGAGCGACTTTACTAACCACCTAGATAGAAGCCCGTCAACTTCTACCTTGAGAATGAGTGGATGTTTGCGACATCCAAACCTCAAACACAAAAAGAAACTTCATGTTTGTATGAGGACAAAGACCTCATCCTGACCACACCCTGGTCTCGTGTGCATGAAGCTACATCGAGCTTCCCTGACTGCTGGCAAGACAAACAACCCTTATCTCCAACATGTCGTCCAGTAGCCCCTAGAATGCATCACTACCCCTCTTGGCCATCTTGATGTTCCTGAACCTCAAGTGCATGCACAAACAAAGTTTTCCATATAAGTCGTTAATCTTTGGTGCCATTGGTCAAATGGCTCCGACCCTCAACTCAACTTGCAGTTGTTTGTCTAGACCGGTCCATTGACTTGGTCTTGTCGCACTGCTGCCAGTCCATCAAGTATATTAGTGTTTTCTTGGTACCATGGCCAAATCACATCATTCATTAAAATTTTTATAGCTTAACATCATGTTTGTTTATGAGCTCCTACTCGTGCCAACTGGCCTTGAGCCTACTGTACGAGATTTTCAAAATTAGGCATTTTAGCCCCCAAGTTCCCAAACCGAGGTATCTGGCCTAACTTTGTTATTCGAGCTCCCGTTAAGAAGGTCTCCCAAAATTTTTAAGAAGTGGCACATAGTCAGGGGAGAACACTTCTGACAAATTATCTTTTCACTCGCCGATCACAATAGCCAAGTGTGATGACATCACCGCTTACAACCGGTAAACAAGTTTTCAACTTCCTTCCAAGAAGTTCATCATACCATCCAGGTATGATCTACTTACAATTGATAATTAGTTTTTCCACATAGTTTCCACATCACTCCAACCAGGTGTGATGTTAAAATTCCACATGGTAGTGGTTTTTCATTCCGAGGTACTCATCATCCCATCCGGGTAGGATGTGAAATTCCCACAAACCTGATAAGTGCAGTGTATTTTCCCTATAGCAGCCTTTTGCCTCCATGCGAGCTTATCCTTACTGGCATTCCGATCCTTCGTGTCCCTACACGATATGAACATCCTTGTTCATTAATATTTGGCATAATAGCCTTCATTCCTCACGAATGAATAAAATGCCCAAACTTTTAATTATTTGTATTTAGGTCCCTAATGTACTTTTTCATTAACTTTAGGATCCTAATGCTAATTTTCCCCAAATTAAGTCTTGAAACTTCTAAAAAATTTTTTGGGACCTCACTTTATTCAAAATCACAAAAAGGGGTTCAACTTTCCCAAATTTCCAATTAGGTCCCCAACTTTTCAAAAATTACCATTTTGCCCCTACTTTACAAAAATGGAAATTTGACCCCAATAAATTCTAAAAATTGACCAATTGGTCTTCCAACATCTTTTTCATAGCCAATTGGCCCTCAATTTTGGGAAATTGCACTTTGGTCCCTGAATTTTTTTGAAATTCCCAAATTTCTCCCCGATTTCCCACTTTCAAATTGGCCGAATTTGATTTCATTAATTTGACATTCAATCGGGTTTAATTGTTGAAATTGAAGGTAAAATTGGGTTCCTACACTTCCACACAATTCAACGAAACTTTGAATCACGTCATTTGGATCCGAATTGAGCTAAAACGGAGCTTCGTCGGAAAATTGGACTTGGAGAGAGAAAGCTTCAAAAGCTTACTATCGGGGGCACGACGGTTCGAGCTTTCAATCTGGGCTGATAGCTCTCATCCTGGGGTTCCTCTCAGGATCTAGAATTGCATGAATTCATGATGAATTGAGGGAGAATTTGGTTAGTGAAGTTACGCCGGTTCTCTTTCTAACACTCATCGAAAATTGGCTTACTATTCTGCTCTAATTCAGTCGTATGAGGGCTATGGAAGTGTTAGGAGAGCTTGGTTTGGCATGAGAAGGGCTTAAATTGTCCGTTTTTAGCTCGGCCGAAATAGTGCAGTTTTGGTCCGTAAGAGCTGCTTCACTGTTCGATCACGCCAGTGCTTCTCCGTTGATCCTCGGAGCAAATGGAGACTTCCACCGGGTAGCTAACTTCTCACTGAATCTAAGGAACCTGACCATGCCTTCTTTCACTCAAAAAAACCCCTATGTCGAAGCTCTGATTTGAGTTTCATCGAAAAAGTGAGTAGCTGTGAGAGAGTGAAGTTTTCAGGTGTGTGGTAGATGGATGGAGAGGGTCTCTTTATATAGGGAGTTCGGGGACTCATTGGCTGTCCAGTTGGCGCTTTATGGTGGTCATTCATTCCCTGAAACTTCCTAAACAGAGACTTTTCATCTTCATCAGTGCTGCTCAATTATCCGACGAGTGAACAGTGCAGTCATCTGAAAGAAGAAGACGACACTGTTCCGAACCGGACTAGACTGATCCGAACTGGGTTCAATGATTAAACTGGCTGGTTCATGCCTGATTCGACCGAGTTTTTCAAAATTAAAAATTTCTAAATTCATCTAAATTCATTCTCTATCCAATGGTGGCCTCAATTCTCCAATTTTCTAAGCCACCTAGAAAAATGAATTTTAGCATTCGGTTCAATGATGGTTCAAATTGGTCCAAACCAGTTCAATCCGGTTCACCTAAACCGGTCTGGTTTTCTTTCTTATATTTATCCTAAAGTTCCTTTCCAAAGTTTTTATTACTCTTTGGGTCACTTGGAAGTTGTAAATTTCCCAATTTCCCATTCTCTAGTGGTCGGGGTTCGTGAACCGGTTCAGATTTCTCATTCGGGTTGTCTAGTCCTTTATCCAGTTTTCCTCAACTCCAAAGGGTGGGGTTTACACAATGCCCGTCCGTTTGACATCTCGGTCATGCTCATTCATCACCTGAAATGCCCTGAACAGAGGTGATTCATCTTCGCCGGCACTATCCGTTCTTCTGTTGAATGAACAGTGTCATCATTTGAAAGAAGTAGACGACACTGTTCCAAACCGGACTGGACCGATTCGACCAGGTTCAATGCTTAAACCGGTCGGTTTAGGCCCGATTTTACTGAGTTTTTCAAAATTAAAAATTTCTAAATTCATCTAAATTCATTCTCTATCCAATGGTGGCTTCAATTCCCCAATTTGAATATTTTAAGCCACATAGAAAAATGAATCTACCAACTAGTTTAATGATGGTTCAAACCAGTTCAAGTCTAGTTCACCTGAACTAGTTTGGTTTTCTCTTCCAATTTGTCCCAATACTCCTTTCCAAGGTTTTTATGAATCTTTGGGTTACTTGGGATTTGAAAATTTCTCAATCTACCTGTCACACCCCGACCCAGTTTGGTCAGATCCCCGTGATCAACCCGCCACTATCCCGATTTACTAAAGGGTTTTCCCTTATATTATAAATCGTAAAGAGAAAGCGTTCTTTAAACATGCACCTTTTTTCAAGAATATCAAAATCAAAACTACATAGTAATTTAAATTAGTTGTACCTATCTTGCAGGCGTTTAATTGTGCAAGTCCTTTAAGGTTCGGCATTTCGGGACTTCCAGAAAGGGGGATAAGGGAGGGGGTGAGTACAACTACTCAGTGAATGGGATTCAAATCTTTTAACTTTCAAGAAAAACATTTATATGGAGTGTGCTAGACTCCTTTATTTTCAAAAATCATTTCATTTAAAAATTCGTGTTTTTCCATTATTTCTTAGTTATTGGGTTGTCATCACCCAACACACATCCTTCATCATGAAGGTTACACACATTCGCAAGTCAGTATCACTACTGAACCCACTAGTGGCTTCGAAGCGACTTTTCCTACCACCTAGATAGAAGTACGACCACTTCTACCTTGGGAATGAGTGGATGTACGCGACATTCGACCCACAATTCCGAAATCGCTTCTTCGTGTCCATATGAGGATAGAGACCTCATCCTGTCTCCACCCCGGTCTCATGCGCTTTGTGCTACTCCAAATTTCGCACAGACACCTGGAACGACGATCTGCCCTTATACTCACCAGGTCGTCCAGGGCCCTTAGGACACATCTCTACCCCTCATGGGCGTCTTGATGATCTCGTACTCATGTGCATGTACAAACAAAGTTTTCTTAAATTACCATGTAATATGTGGTGCCATTTGTCCCAATGGTTCCGACCTCCAACTCAACCTGTAGCTATTTGTCTTGACTGGTCCGAAGACCTATCATGTCGCACTGCTACTAGTTGACTAAGTATGTCGGACCTGCCTTGGTACCATGACCAAACAATTCACTTATTAAGTTTTAATGACACACACACACACACATATATATATATATATATCATGTTCTTTTACGAGCTCCTGCCCGTGTCCATTGGCCTATGGCCCACTGTTCGAATTTTTAAAAAATTGGGCATTTTAGCCCTCAAGTTCCAAAAACGAGGCCCCCGGCCTATAAGAGTTATTCGAGCTCCCATCGAGAAGGTCTCCCAAATAGTTTAAGCAATTGCACACAGTCAGGGGAGAACACTTTCGACAAAATAGATTTTCACTATCCATTATAACAACCGGTATAAGGACATCTCCATTCATAACCGATGAACAGATTTTCAACTTCCTTCGAGGAAGTCTTATCATACCAACCGGGTATAATCTACTTACAACCGGTAAGTAGTTTTTTCTCGCAAAATTTTCACATCACTTTCTCTAAGTGGTGATGATTAAAATACCACTAAATAGTGGGTTTTTATACCGAGGCAATTATCATCCCCAACCGGGTATGATATATAATCCCACTCACCCGATAGTGCAGTGAAATTCCACTTAGTCGGGTTCTATCCTTAGCAAGCTGGACCTCGACTGGCGTTCCCGATGTCTCATTCTCCTACACGAGATGAACATAATTGTTCATTATTCTTTGGCCTAATAGCCCTCATTCGTTCCAAATGAATGAGAAAACCCAACTTTACATATATTTGCAATTAGGTCCCTAAAGTTAATTTTCTTTAACTTTAAGTTCCTATTGCCGGGTTTTTCCTAAATTCGAGTCCCGAAACCTTTAAAATTTATCTTAGGACCACAAATTATTTGATTTCACACAAAGGGGTTTAATTTCCCAAATTTCCAATTTGGTCCTTCAATTTTCCCAAAATTACCATTTTGAAATTTATTAATTAGCCCTCTAATATTCTTATCATGACCAATTAACCCTCAATTTTAGAAAATTACATTTTGGTC
The DNA here is from genome assembly GCA_030064425.1 of Trapa bicornis. Lineage (NCBI taxonomy): Eukaryota > Viridiplantae > Streptophyta > Magnoliopsida > Myrtales > Lythraceae > Trapa > Trapa bicornis. Next base: position 5,853,723 of record CM057759.1, read on the forward strand.
CTTCAAATTTCCAAAAATCCCCAATTTCACCAACTTTTTTTTCCCAATTTCAACTCTTTAACACTGCCAAATTTGACTTCATCAAATTGATCAATCAAACACCTCAAATTGTTGAAATTGGAGTTGAAATTGAGTTTCTACATGTTCATACGATTCTAAGGAACTTTGAATCACAGATTTTAACGCTGGAATGAGCTTAAACGGAGATTCGTCGAAAAATAGACTATAGAGAGAAAAAGCTTTGATTTCTCACCGGTGAGGCCGTGGCGGTGGAGCTTTTCAATCTGGGCAGATAGCTCTTCTCCAGAGGTTCTTCCTAGGATCAAGGATGACATCAATTGATGTTGAATTGGATTAGAATTTCTTCATTGAAATTTAGCCGACTCTCTCTCTAACAACGATCTGAAATTGTAAAGGGGAACCGAATTGGCTTACCTTTCGGTCCTAATTCGGTCGAGGAAGGACTGGGAAAGTGTTGGGAAGGCTTGGTTTGGCCTAAGGAGGGCTTGAAATGGCCGATTTCAACTTGACCGAAATAGGGCAACTTCGGTCCACTAGAGCTACTTCACTATTCCATCATGCCGGCGCTTCTCCAACGATTCTCGGATTGACTGGAGTTTGCTACCAGATAGCTGTCTTCTCCCCTATTCTAAAGAGCCCGACATTTGTTTAAGTCGAAACTCTAGTTCGAGCTTCACCGGGAAATGGAGTAGTAGAGAGAGAGAGAGAGAAGTGTTCTGGTGTGAGGAGAATGAATGGGGATGACCTCTTTATATAGGTGTAAAATCTTGTATTAAATGGGAGAGATTTATTACTAGTATTAATATTGCCATAAATTATTGGTATTAATTCCAATAATTTAATTTTAATATTAAATTATTTGTATTGATTTCAATAATTTAATTTAGGTATTAAATTATTGGTATTAATTACATTAATTAAATATGTATTAATTTATGATAAGGCGTACGTTCGTATAAAATTTTTTTACCGAAATTTCGGGTTACAAAAAAATCTTACTTCCTAGGAGGTCACCCATCCTTACACTACTCTCAGGCAAACACGCTTAACTTCAAAGTTCTTATGGAATCTCGTTCACCTAAAGCAATTTGGTTTTTCTATTTTAATGTGTCTTAAGTTTCTTTTCCAAGGTTTAATGAACCCTTTGGATCATTCAAAAGTTGTAAATTTCCAAATTGCTTGTTCCCAAATGATCAAGTTTGTAAACCGGCTTGGTTTTCTTACTCGGTTTGACCGGTTCTTTTCCCGGTTTTCCTTAACTCAAAAATGCGGGTTTTACACTACCCTTCCCTTCTCGGTTGGGCTTTGTGAATCGGCTCGGTTTTCTCTTTTGAATCGACTGGTTCTTTTCTCGATTTTCTTATTTATAAAAGGACGAGGTTTACAACAGTTCCTTCCTTTTAGTGGTTTTGTCCCCAAAACAATTACATGTCAAACAAATGAGGGTACCCATCCCTCATAATGCTCTAGGTCTCCCATTTCTCCTCTTGCATGGGTCCGTTTTGCCAAAAAACCTTGACCATATGAATTTTCTTTTTCCTCAAGTTCTTGTCTTTTTGATCGATGATTCACATCAGTTCTACTTGATAAGTCAAGTTCTCTTCTAGCTTTGGTGGAGGTCGTCCAACACATGGCTAGGATCAGGCTGGTACTTCTGGAGTACTAAGATATGGAATACATCATGTATTCTTAGTAAGTTCGGAAGTAGTTCTAGTTTATATGCTACCAGTCCTATCCTTTGGACTATTGGGTAAGGACCGATGTACCTTAGTTTCAACTTCCCCCATTTTTGAAACCTAAGTATTCCCCTCAATGGTGATACTTTTAGGAACACTTGGTCTCCCACATTAAACTCCAGATCTCTTCTTTGATGATTCACATAGCTCTTTTACCTTTCCTAAGTGGCTTTAAGTCGACTATTTATTATCTTAATCTTCTCGGTGGCATCCTCTATTAGTTCGACCCTTTCTAGTTTCCTTTCTCCCACTTCTTCCCAAAATAGTGGGGTATGGCATGGTCGTCCATAAAGGGCCTCATAAGTAGCCATTTGAATATTGGCCTGATAATTGTTATTGTATGCAAACTCCATCAGGCACAAGTATTCCTCCCAACCCTTATCCATGGTGAGTACACATGCCCTTAGCATGTTTTCCAGGGTTTGGATCATTCACTCAAACTGTCCATCGGTCTGAGAAAGAATTGTCGTAGTCATTTGGAGCTTGATGCCCAAGGCACTTTGCAAACTCGGCCAGAACCTCGAGGTAAATCTAGGGTCTTTATCTGACACTATGCTCACTGGGATGCCATGGAGTCTCACTATCTCCCTCATGTATAGGATGACCAGTTGTTCCATTGAATCCATCACTCTTATAGGTAGGAAATGGGTGGACTTGGTCAATTTGTCCACAATGACCCAAATTATGTCTCGTCCCTTCCTAGTCATAGGTAGTCCTGTGACAAAGTCCATAGTGATGTGCTCCCATTCCATTCCGAGATTGGCAAGAGTTGTGGCAGTATTGATGGTTTTTGAAGCTCAACTTTAATCTGCTGATAGGACAAGCATCAGGCTTCATATTCTGCAATATCCTTCTTCATCCCTTTCCACCAATATCCTTATTTGAGGGTGAGGTACATTTTGGTATTGCCCGAATGCATCGCATAAACAGAGTCATATGCCTCTTCTAGAATCAACCTCTTTAGTTCCTTATCTTGATGTCACATACTCTACACTTTTAGGTTAGTACTCCGTCGCATTGAAGGTCATAGTTCAGTTTTGTCCCTCTGTTGACCAAAACCAAGTAGGGTTGGAGTTCCTTATCTGCTTTTTTGCTGGACCTTAATTTGCTATGTTAGGCTGGGTCTAACCATCACGTTAGCCAGCTAGCATTTCTCCATCTTTTCCACCTTAAGGTCTACCTCCATTATTCCCATCTATTGTAACAAGGGTAAGTAGTTTGTCTTTATCTGCACCGCCTTAGTTTGGTACTTGCGACTTAGGGCATCTGCCATTACATTGGCCTTCTCGGGGTGATATTCCATCACAAGGTCGTAGTCTTTAACCAACTCCAGCCATCTCCTTTGGCGAAGGTTCAACTCCTTCTAAGTTAGGAAGTACTTAAGACTCTTGTGATCAGTATATATTTTACACTTAACCCCATATAGGTAGTGTAGCCAAATCTTTAGAGCGAACACTATTGCCTCTAATTCCAAGTCATGGGTAGGGTAGTTCCACTCATGTACCTTAAGTTATCGTGAAGTGTAGGCGATAACCGTTCCTTGTTGCATCAAAACAAATTCGAGTCCTTGTCTGGATGCATCACTATAGACGGTTTACTCCCCTGCACTTGGGTCGGGCAGAGAAAGTACATGTGCTATTGTCAAACAACTCTTCAACTCCAAGAAAGATTTCTCAAAGTTTTCATCCCATTTACACTCTACTCCTTTCCTTGTGAGAGGAGTCAAAGGGGCAACTATCTTAGAGAAATCCTACACAAACCGTCTCTAGTATCCCGCCAAGCCCAAGAAACTTCGTATCTTAGAGGGGTTCCTAGGTGCCTTCCAATCGGATATGGCTTCCACCTTTGTTGGGTCTACCTTGACTCCATCTTTGGACACTATGTATCCTAAGAACCCTACCCCCTACAACCAAAACTCACACTTGGAGAATTTTACATATAAGCAGTTTTCTCATAGTATCTCCAAGGTGATCGCCAAATGTTCTTCGTGCTCCAGCCTAGTTCATGAGTATATAATAATGTCGTCTAAGATATCACGAACTTGTCCAAGTGTGGCTAGAATACTCGGTTCATTAAGTCCATGAAGTTTGTAGGGGCATTTGTCAAGCCAAAAGGCATCACCCTAAACTCATAATGTCCATATAGGGACCAAAATTTGGTCTTAGGAATATCTTCCTCTCGGATCTTGAGTTGGTGGTATCCTGACCAAAGGTCTATCTTGGAGAAGTAGACTGCTCCTTTTAGTTGGTCTAACAGATCATCAATCCGTGAAAGTGGAAACTTGTTCTTTATGGTGACCTGATTCAACTTTTGATAGTCTATGCACAGCCTCATGCTCCCATCCTTTTTCTTTATGAATAGGACTGGTGCACCCCATGCGGACTGACTAGGGCGTATAAAATCATTCTCCAATAGCTCGTCCAGCTACTCCTTTAATTCATTTAGTTTTGCTGGAGCCATGTGATAAGGGCCTTGGGATATAGGATTTGTTCCTAGGATATCTTCTATGGTGAACTCCAATTGTCGGCTTGGGGGTAATTTGAGTAATTCTTCCAGGAATACAACTGGGTAGTGTTTAACTATTGGAATGTCTTCTGGTCCTTTCTCCTCAAAATTCTCGTTGATGTTCGTTGCCAGAAAAGCCTTACAACCTTTATGTATCATATTTTGGGATCTTATGTGGGGCACTATCTGTACTTCACCCTTCCTCTGGTCTCCTTGGAATTGCAGTTCGAGTGTCTCGGGAGTGTGGAAGGTTACTATCTTCTTTCCACAGTCCATTCTAGCTTGATGGGTACTTAACCGATCAATTCCCATGATTATTTCTACATCCCTTAGAGGTAATGTGATCAAATTTGCTTCTAGTTTGATTGTCACGCCCCAACCCGGTTTGGTCGGATCCCCATGATCAACCCGCCACTCTCCCGATTTATTAAAGGGCTTCCCCTTATCGTAAACCGTAAAGAGTAAGGCATCCTTTAACTTGCACCTTTTTCCTGGAATAGCATAATCAAAACTGTATGAAATTTAAAACTTTACATACCTGTCTTACAGGCATCTTAGTTGACGGTCTTTAAAAGGAGGCTTTCCGGGATTTCCTGAAATGGATATAAGGGAGGGGGTGAGTACGACTACTCAGTGAATGGGTTTTTAAAAGCTTTTAACTTTTAAGAAAAACATTTATATGGAGTGTGCCAGACTCCTTTGTTTTAAAAAATTCCATCATTTAAAAATTTGGATTTTTACATTATTTCTTAGTTACCACGGTGTGTCATCACCCAACACACATCCTTCATCATGAAGGTTACACACATTTGCAAGTCAGTATCACTACTGAACCCGCTAGTGGCTTCGGAGTGACTTTTCCTGCCACCCGGATAGAAGTACAACCACTTCTACACTGGGAATGAGTGGATGTACGTGACATCCTACCCACAATCCCGAAATCACTTCTTCATGTCCGTATGAGGACAGAGACCTCATCCTGTCCCCACCCTGATCTCATGCGCTTCGTGCTACTCCAGATTTCGCACAGACACCTGGAACGACGAACTGCCCTTATAGCCACCAGGTCGTCCAGTGCCCTTAGGACGCATCACTACCCCTCATGGGCATCTTGATGATCCCGTACTCACAGTGCATGCACAAACAATGTTTTATTATATTGCCATGTAATCTGTGGTGCCATTAGTCCAACAGCCCCGACTCTCAACTCAACCCGCAGCTGTTTGTCTTGATTAGTACATCGACCTGTCATGTCACACTGTCGCTAGTTGACTGAGCATGTCGGTCCTATCTTGGTACCATGGCCAAACAATTCACTTATTAAGTTTTATGGCACATATATCATGTTCGTTTACGAGCTCCTACTCATGCCAACTGGCCTTGGGCCCACTGTACGAGATTTTCAAAATCGGGCATTTAGCCCCCAAGTTCCAAAATCGAGGCCCCCGGCCTATTAGAGCTATTCGAGCTCCCGTCGAGAAGGCCTCCCAAATTGTTTAAGCATTGGCACACAGTCAGGGGAGAGCACTTCCGACAAAAAATAGGTTTTTACTGTCCATCATACCCACCGGTATAAGGACATCTCCGTTCATAACCGATGAACGGGTTTTCAACTTCCTTCGAGGAAGTCTCATCATACCAACCGAGTATAATCTACTTACAACCCGTAAGTAGTTTTTTCGCATAACTTTCACATCACTTTCTCTATGTAGTGATGATTAAAATACCACTAAACAGTGGGTTTTTATATCGAGGCACTTATCATCCCCAACCGGGTATGATGTTAGTAAACACACTCACCCGTTAATGCCGTGAATTCCACTAGACTGGTTCTTTGTATTCACGCAAGCTTCTCCTTGCTGGCGTTCCCGGTATTTAATGTTCCTACACGATATGAACAACCTTATTCATTATTACTCGGCATAACAGCCTTCATTCATTAATGAATGAGAAAACCCAAACTTTTATTTATTTACAATTATGTCCCTAAAGTTACTTCTCTTTAACTTTAAGTCCCTAATGCCGGTTTTTCCTCAAATTGAGTCCCGTAACTTTTAAAATTTATCGTGGGACCTCAATTTATTCAATTTCACCAAAAAGGGGTTTAATTTTCCAAATTTCCAATTTGGTTCCCCAATTTTTCTAAAATTACCATTTTGCCCTTCTTTCACAAAAATGGTAAGTTTTTCCCCAAATTTTCCAAAATTCCTCAATTGTTCCTGCAACATTATTTTCATGCCCAATTGACCCTCAATTTCATAAAATTGTATTTTGGCCCCTTTGAATTTCGAAAATCCCCAAATTTTCTCCCAATTTCAACTCTTCAACACTACTGAATTTGATTTCATCAAATTAACTGATCAAACACTTCTAATTATTGAAATTGGAGTTGAAATTGAGTTCATGTATGTTCATACGATTCTAAGAAACTTTGAATCGCAGATTTTAACGTTGGAACGAGCTTAAACGGAGCTTTGCCGGAAAACAGACTGTAGAGAGACAAAGCTTCAATTACTCACCGGTGAAGGCACGATAGTCTGAGCTTTCGATCTGGGCAGATAGGTCTCGTCCTGAGGTTCATCCTAAAATCAAGTATTGTATCAATTGATGCAGAATTGGATTAGAATTTCGTCATTGAAATTCGGTCGACTCTCTCTCTAGCACCGATCAAAAATTATAAAGGGGGGCCGAATTGGCTTACCTTTCGGTCCTAATTCGACCGTGGAAAGGCTGAGGAAGTGTTGGGAGGGCTTGGTTTGGCCTGAGGAGGGCTTGAAATGGCCAATTTTTACTTGGCTGAAATAGGGTAGCTTCGGTCCGCCGGAGTTGCTTCATTATTCCATCATGTCGGCGCTTCTCCAACGATTCTCGGATTTACTGGAGTTTACTATCAGATAGCTATCTTCTCCCCGGTTCTAAAGAGCCCGACCTTTATTCAAGTTGAAGCTCTGGTTCGAGCTTTACCGGGAAATGGAGCAGTAGAGAGAGAGAGAGAAGTGTTCAGGTGTGAGGAGAATGAAATGGGGATGACCTCTTTATATAGTCGTAAAAACCGTGTATTAAATGAGCGAGATTTATTACTAGTATTAATATTGCCATAAATTGTTGGTATTAATTCCAATAATTTAATTTCGGTATTAATTTCAATATTTTAATTTCGGTATTAAATTCTTTGTATTAATTCTAATAATTTAATTTAGGTATTAAATTATTGGTATTAATTTTAATAATTAAATATATATTAATTGATGGCTATTTATGATAAGCCGTCGTTCGCATAAAAATTTTTGACCGAAATTTCAGGTTACAAAAAATCATACTTCCCAATAAGTCACCCATCCTCACACTACTCCCAAGTAAGCACGCTTAACTTTAAAGTTCTTATAGAATCTAGTTCACCTGAACCAATTTGATTTTTGTTTTCTAGCTTTTCTTAAGTTTGTTTTCCAATTTTTAATAAATCCTTTGGATCAACCGAAAGTTGTAAATTTTCATATTGCTTATTCCCAAATGTAAACCGATTTGGTTTTCTTATTCGATTTGACCGGTTCTTTTCCCGGTTTTCCTTAACTCAAATGTGCGGGGTTTACATTGATTCCTCCAATCTTTATCTCACATCCCTTCAATTATTTGTCCCTATATTTACCCTTCTCCTAAGGGTGTGAGGATGTTGAGACTTTGCCGTAGAGAGGTGAGTTCTAGGGGTAGACTTGGGATTAGATATTCTTTGATGAAGGATCTTTCTGCTCTCGAGTCGAAGAAGGCATAAACCTTTCATCCCAACAAGTGTACGTACCCTGATTGAAGAAACACATGTTTTTAGAAGGAAATATTTCCTTTATTGAATGAAATTCAAATTACAGATTTTTCTCATTCTTAGTTTGAGGGTTTTGGGAAGTACCCACTACAGTAATATGGTCTTTCCTAGCCTCTTCCTAGGTGAAGTTGTATACCCTAGCTAGTACTCTGGTTGTGGTGTCCTGCCTAGGAGTCCTGGGGTTCCCTTGGGGTGGTCCAAGTGTGTTTTGTTGCTTGTTCTCCCTAAGAGTGGGGCATTCCTTTGCAAAGTGCCCCACTTGTCCACATGCAAAATAGGACAAGCAAGCTCCCTCGTAGTACCTTTGGCACCTAGGACAGCGAGAGTTCCCTTATGGTAGGGTGGGGATTACTCTCTAGGGAGGTGGTGGCACATCCTTCCTCTGGAAATCCCAATCTATTTCCCCATCTTGGACCATTATGCTCCTTCCGTCCTCCATGATGGCTTTGGCCCTTGTCCTCCTTTCGGTTTGCCTGCTCCATTCGGTGGCGTCTAGTTTGCACCAGCCGCTCACACTCGTGAGCGATATGATCACTACCGCCAGATTCGTGGGGCATCCTAGTACAACCATACGGTCTCATATGTCCATATTGAGACCGTCCATGAATCGCTGACATATGTTTGGTGGTCTGGCCAAATCAAGGGCAAAGGATCTTAGCTCGTTGAATTTAGTTTCATACTCCAATATCGAGTTAAGCCCTTGTCAGAGTCAAAGGAAATCCTGCTTCTTCTCGTTAATCTAATGAGGAGCCAGGTACTCCTCCACATACCTCTCCTCGAATTGCTCCCATGTGGGAGTGTAGGTATGTAGGCTCCGGACATTATCCCACCATATTTTGGCACTATCCTCTAGGAAAAATTCTGTCAAGATCACCATGTGCTCTGGTGATATCTTGACTATCCCCATGAGCTTCTTGATGTTAACTAGCCAGTCTAGGCAGCTCCAGCATCCTTCTCTCCGAGGAAAGGCTTACACCCCAATTGATGGAGACTCTTGAGGTATTTTGGGATGTCAACTGGAGGAGGATGGTTAATAGGAGGAGGATGAGATTGTACTTCTTTCGGCTTAGCCTGAGAGTTGGTGCCCATCTCAGGGATGAGGTTGGGTCATCCAAATACTTGAGTGAATTCCTCATACAATCTCTAGTGTTCCGAGCTTAATCCAGGTGGAGTTGTCTAGGCTCCTCGGGGAGTTTCTATAGGAAGGGGTTGTTGGGCAGCGTCAAAGACTATGACTCTTGTTCTCTTGGTTCCTCTCTTAGGAGCCATCTGAAAATTTTAAGATTTATCCCTATTAGTTATTAAGTTTTATAGTCTTTATAATGCATTTGAAGAAACAACCTATGATACCACTCAAGTTGTCACGCCCCGACCCAGTTTGGTCGGATCTCCGTCAACAACCCACCACTCTCACGGTTTATTAAGAGTTTGCTCTTTCTAAATTGCGAGGAGTAAGGTATCCTTTCACCTGTATCTTTCCTGGAATAGCATTAAACAAAATTGAATATATTAAATATTACACACCTGTCTTTCAGTCGGCTACAAGAAAGTCTTTTAGGTTTGTTTTCCCTTGGTTACATGAAAGGGGTAAAAGGAGGGGGTGAGTTCGACAACTTAGTGGATGGGTGTTGGGAGGGAGTTTTCATAAAAAAAACATCTTTAATCGGAGTGTGCCAAACTCCGTATTTCCTTTAAAGATGTTCTTTCCTCAAATTCTGGTTCTTCAAAAACCTTTTTTTTTCTCATTTCCACATGAGGTGTGTTTAACAGTCAACACATGCCCTTCATCAGGAAGGGATCACATATTCACAGGGCAGTCCATCCACTGCACCCACTTGTGGCTCGAAGCGACTTTACCGGCCACCAAGATAGAAGCCTATCAACTTCTACCCTAGGTCTGAGTGGATGTTCATGACATCTGACCCTCAAATCCAAAATCAACTCCGTGTTCGTATGAGGACATAGACCTCATCCCGACCCCACCCTAGTCTCATGCACATGAAGCTACATCGAGCTTCCCTAACTGCTAGCATGACAAACTGGCCTTATCTCCACCATGTCATCCAATAGCCCTCAGGATGCATCTCTACCCCTCTTGGGTGTCTAGGTGGTCTTGAACCTCAAGTGAATGCACAAACAACAATTTTCACATAGCCATTTATCTTTTGTGCCACTGGTCCAACAACCTCGACCCTCAACCCGACCTGCAGCTGCTTGTCTAGGATAGTCCATCGACCTGGCCCTATCGCACTACCACCAATCCATCGAGTATGTATATCGTGTCTTGGTACCACGGTGAAAACACATATCCATTTCATTAAGAGTTTTCATGGCTTCATATCTCATGTTTGTTTACGAGCTCGTGCTCGTGCCCACTAGCCTTGGGCCCACTATACGTGATTTTCTAAAACCGAGTATCTAGCCCCACAAGTTAAAAAACCGAGGCCGCTAACTGATCTAAGCTATTCTAGCTCCCATCAAGAAGGTCTCCCAAAAAGTTTAAGCCTTGGCACACACATTAGGGGAAAGCACTTCTGATAAAAAGTTTCTCACTTCATTACTCCAACCAGGTATGATGATACCTCCACTTACAATAAAAAAGTGGGTTTCTCCTTCCTTCCCAGAAGTCCATCATACCAACTAGGTATGATCTCTACTTACAATCAGTAAGCAGGTTTTCGCTAAGTTTGCACATCACTTCAACCGGGTGTGATGTCAAAATCGCACATATAAGTGGTTTTCGTTTCTAAAGTGCTCACCTTCCCAACTTTTATCCAAAATTTTCCCAATTTCTCCTCTTCAAACTAACTAAATTTGATTTCTTCAAATTGGCCATTCAATCGGGGTTAAGTGTTTCAATTAGAGGTATAAATTAGTTCATACACTTCCATACTATTCAATTAAACTTTGAATCACATGAATTGCATCTGAAACGAGCTCAAATAGAACCTCGCCAAAAAATCGTTCATAGAGAGAGAAAGCTTCGAAAGTTTACCATCGGAGGTGCGACGGTCCGAGCTCTCGATCCGTGGAGGTAGCTCTCATCCTGAGGTTCCTTCTAGGATCAAGAATTGCTACAATCAATATCAAATCAAGGGAGAATTTCATTAGTAAAATTTAGCATTTTCTCTCTTTAACTCTGACCTGCAACGACTAAGAAGGGCTGAATTGGCTTACCTTTCAGCTCTATTGAGGCCGTATGTGGGTCGTAGGGGTGTCGGGGAGGCTTGGTTTGGGCAGGGGAGAGCTGAATTTGGCCGAATTCAGCTCGGCTAAAATAGGGCAGGTTCAGTCTGTTGGAGCTGCTTCACTGTTTAATTCCGCCGGCACTTCTCTAGCAATCCCTCGGTCGAATGGAAGTTCATGTCAGGTATATGACTTTCCCTGGAGTCTATAGGACCTAACCTTGCCTTCTATGGGTGCAAAAAAGGGCTATATCATAACTCTGGTTTGAGCTTCACCGAAAAATGGAGGAGTTGAGAGAGTATGGAGATTTGAGGTGTGTGGAGGATGAATGGAGAGGAGTTCTTTATATATGGAGCCCAGGGACCCTCTGCCCGACAACTTTCTATTTTGGTTGAGCTTATCCTTGCCCTAAAACGACCTGAGGAGCCATTTTTCCTTCATCGGCGTTATCCATTTTCTACATTAATGAACAGTGTTGTCATCCTGAGGAAAAAGATGACACTGTTCCGAACCGGTCCAATTGGGTTCAATGCTTAAATTGGTCGGTTCATGCTCGATTCGACCGGTTTTCTAAAAATTAAAATTTTCTAAATTTATTCTCTATCTAATGGTGGCTTTAATTTCCTAATTTGATCATTTTAAGCCACCAAGAAAAATGAATTTAGAAACTGGTTCAAGTATGGTTCAGACCGGTTCAATCCGGTTTAGGTTTGGTTCACCCTGAACTGGTCTGGTTTTCTCTTCCCATTTGTCCCAAGGATCTTTTCCATGATTTTTATAACTCTTTGAGTCACTTGGGATTTGTTAATTTCCCATTTTACCCTTTCTTTACTGGTTATGGTTTGTGAATCGGCTCGGTTTTCTATTTTGAATTGACTGGTTCTTTTCCCATTGTTCTTGTCTTTAAAAGCACGGGGTTTACATTTCCACTATCTCTTGGAACTTCATTCAATGAAAAACACCATTATGTTAACCATTTCTTACGACGATATCCCTATTAAGTCCAATAATTTCTTGTTGCTAGTGAGCTAGTCCATAGCAACTCCTACATCCTTCTCTCCTTTGAAGGACATGCACCCCAATTGTCAAAGTGTCTTTAAGTACTTTGGAATATCAAAGAGGGGGAGGTGATGATAGAGGTGTTTTGAGATTGTACCTCATTAGTTTACGGGTGTGAATTTCCAACATAATAATGTGTCTCTTCAGGTGTGAGGTTAGGTTCCTCAAATACTTCGACAAATTCCTGGTATAACCTTTGGTGTTCAGAATTCATCCTAGGTGGAGTTACTCTAGTGTGAGTGTCACGCCCCAACCCGGTTTGGTCGGATCCTCGTGATCAACCCGCCACTCTCCCAATTTACTAAAGGGTTTTCCCTTATATTATAAACTCTAAAGAGTTAGGCGTTCTTTAGACATGCACCTTTTCCCAGGAATATCATAAATCAAAACTGCATAGTAATTTAAATTAATCGTACCTGTCTTGTAGGCGTTTCATTGCACAAATCTTTTAAGGTTCGACTTTTCGGGACTTCTTGAAAGGGGTATAAGGGAGGGGGTGAGTACAACTACTCAGTGAATGGGATTCAAATCTTTTGAATTTCAAGAAAAACATTTATATGGAGTGTGCCAAACTCCTTTCTTTTCAAAAATCCATTCATTAAAATTTGGGTTTTTCCACTAATTCTTAATTACCAGTGTGACGTCACCTAACACACATCCTTCATCATGAAAGTTACACACATTCGCAAGTCAGTATCACTATTGAACCCGCTAGTGGCTTCGCAGCAACTTTTCCTGCCACCCTAATAGAAGTATGACCACTTCTACCCTTGGAATGAGTGGATGTATGTGACATCCAACCCACAATCTTGAAATCACTTCTTCGTATCCGTATGAGGACAGAGACCTTATCCTATCTCCACCCCGGTCTCATGCGCTTGGTGCTACTCCAAATTTCGCACAGACACTTGGAACATTGAACTGCCCTTATAGCCACCAGGTCGTCTAGTGCCCTTAGGACGCATCACTACCCCTCATGGGCGTCTTGATGATCTCGTACTCATAGTGCATGTACAAACAATATTTTCTTATATTGCCATGTAATATGTGGTGTCACTAGTCCAACGGTCCTAACTTTCAACTCAACTCGCAGTTATTTGTCTTGACTGGTCCCTCGACCTATCATGTCGCACCGCTGCTAGTTGACCGAGAATGTCGGTCCTATCTTGGTACCATGGCCAAATAATTCACTTATTAAGTTTTATGGCACATATATCATGTAAACCCCGCACATTTGAGTTAAGGAAAACCAGGAAAAGAACCGGTCAAACCGAATAAGAAAACCAAACCGGTTTACATTTGGGAATAAGCAATATGAAAATTTACAACTTTCGGTTGATCCAAAGGATTTATTAAACATTGGAAAAGAAAATTAAGACAAACTAGAAAACAAAAACCAAATTGGTTCAGGTAAACTAGATTCTATAAAAACTTCCAAGTTAAACGTGCTTACTTGAGAGTAGTGTGACGATGGGTGACCTTTTGGGAAGTATGATTTTTTGTAAACCGAAATTTCGGTCAAAAATTTTTATGAGAACGTACAGCTTATCATAAATAGCCATCAATTAATATATATTTAATTATTGAAATTAATACCAATAATTTAATACCTAAATTAAATTATTAGAATTAATACAAATAATTTAATACCGAAATTAAATTATTGGAATTAATACCAATAATTAAATTATTAGAATTAATACAAATAATTTAATACCGAAATTAAATTATTGGAATTAATACCAATAATTTATGGCAAAATTAATACTAGTAATAAATCTCGCCCATTTAATACACGGGTTTTATGACTATATAAAGAGGTCATCCCCATTTCATTCTCCTCACACCTGAACACTTCTCTCTCTCTCTCTATTGTTCCATTTCCTGGTAAAGCTCGAACCAGAGCTTCGACTTGAACAAAGGTCGGGCTCTTTAGAACCGGAGAGAAGACAGCTATCTGATAGCAAACTCCAGTCAATCCGAGAATCGTTAGAGAAGCGCCGACATGATGGAATAGTTAAGCAACTCCGGCGAACCGAAGTTGCCCTATTTCGGCCAAGCTGAAATCGGCCATTTCAAGCCCTCCCAACACTTCCTCAGCCTTTCTACGGCTGAATTAGGACCAAAAGGAAAGCCAATTCGGCTCCCCTTTATAATTTTCGATCGGTGCTAGAGAGAGAGTCGACCGAATTTCAATGACAAAATTCTAATACAATTCTGCATCAATTGATACAATACTTGATTTTAGGATGAACCTCCGGACGAGACCTATCTGCCCAGATCGAAAGCTCGGACTGTCGTGCCTTCACCGGTGAGTAATCGAAGCTTTCTCTCTCTACAGTCTGTTTTCCGGCAAAGCTCCGTTTGAGCTCGTTCCGACATTGAAATCTGCAATTCAAAGTTTATTAGAATCATGTGAACATATAGTAACTTAATTTCAACTCCAATTTCAATAATTAGAAGTGTTTGATTGGTTAATTTGATGAAATCAAATTTGGTAGTGTTGAAGAGTTGAAGTTGGGGGAAATTTTGGGGATTTTCGAAATTCAAAGGGGTCAAAATACAATTTTATGAAATTGAGGGTCAATTGGGCATGAAAATAATGTTGGAGGACCAATTGAGGAATTTTGGAAATTTTGGGGAAAAACTTACCATTTTTGTGAAAGAAGGGCAAAATGGTAATTTTGGAAAAATTGGGGAACCAAATTGAAAATCTGGAAAATTAAACCCCTTTTTGGTGAAATTGAATAAATTGAGGTCCCACGATAAATTTTAAAAGTTACGGGACTCAATTTGAGGAAAAATCGACATTTGGGACTTAAAGTTAAAGAGAAATAACTTTAGGGACCTCATTGCAAATAACTAAAAATTTAGGTTTTCTCATTCATTAATGAATGAAGGTTGTTATGCCGAGTAATAATGGACAAGGTTATTTATATCGTGTAGGAACGTTAAATACCGAGAACGCTAGCAAGGATAAGCTCGCGTGAATACAAAGAACCAGTCTAGTGGAATTCACGGCATTAACGGGTGAGTGGGTTATTCACATCATACCCGGTTGGGATGATGAGCACATTTTAATGTTAAAAACCACTAACCGGTTGCAAGTGGGTATACTAACATAATACCCAGTTGGGATAATAAGCATAACTTAAAATTAAAAACCACTTACCGGTTGTGAGTGTGTTTACTAACATCATACCCGGTTGGGATGATGAGCACAACTTAAAAATTTAAAAACCACTTACCAGTTGTGAGTGGGTTTACTAACATCATACCCGGTTGGGATGATGAGTACAACTTAAAGATAAAAATCACTTACTGGTTGTGAGTAGAAATTTTATATCATACCCGGTAGGGGATGATAAGTACCTCGGTATAAAAACCCATTGTTTAGTGGTATTTTAATCATAACCACTTAAAGAAAGTGATGTGAAAATTATGCGAAAAAAAAACTACTTACCGGTTGTAAGTAGATCATACCCGGTTGGTATGATAAGACTTCCTCGAAGAAAGTTGAAAACCCGCTCATCGGTTATGAATGGAGATGTCCTTATACCAGTTGGTATAATGGACAGTGAAAACCTATTTTGTCGGAAGTGTTCTCCCCTGATTGTGTGCCAATGCTTAAACTATTTGGGAGACCTTCTCGACGGGAGCTCGAATAGCTCTAATAGGCCAGGGGCCTCGGTTTTGGAACTTGGGGGCTAAATGCCCGATTTTGAAAATCTCGTACAGTGGGCCAAGGCCAGTTGGCACGAGCAGACACTCGTAAACAAACATGATATATGTGCCATAAAACTTAATAAGTGAATTGTTTGGCCATGGTACCAAGATAGGACCAACATGCTCAGTCAACTAGCGGCAGTGCGACATGACAGGTCGACGGACTAGTCAAGACAAACAACTGCGGGTTGAGTTGAGAGTCGGGGCCGTTGGACTAGTGGCACCACAGATTACATGGCAATATAAGAAAACATTGTTTGTGCATGCACTGTGAGTACGAGATCATCAAGACGCCCATGAGGGGTAGTGATGCATCTTAAGGGCACTAGACGACCTGGTGGCTATAAGGACAGTTCGTCGTTCCAAGTGTCTATGCGAAATCTGGAGTAGCACCAAGCACATGAGACCGGGGTGGGGATAGGATGAGGTCTCTGTCCTCATACGGACACGAAGAAGTGATTTTGGGATTGTGGGTCGGATGTCACATACATCCACTCATTCCCAGGGTAGAAGTGGTCATACTTCTATCCGGGTGCCAGGAAAAGTCGCTCCGAAGCCACTAGCGGGTTTAGTAATGATAATGACTTGCGAATGTGTGTAACCTTCATGATGAAGGATGTGTGTTAGGTGATGACATACCGTGGTAACTAAGAAATAAAGGAAAAATCCAAATTTTTAAATGATGGGATTTTTGAAAACAAAGGAGTCTGACACACTCCATATAAATGTTTTTCTTAAAAGTCAAAAGCTTTTAAAAACCCATTCACTGAGTAGTCGTACTCACCCCCTCCCTTATATCCCTTTCAGGAAATCCCGGAAAGCCTCCCCTTAAATACCGTCAACTAAGATGCCTGTAAGACAGGTATGTAAAGTTTTAAATTTCATACAATTTTGGTTATGCTATTCCAGGAAAAAGGTGCAAGTTAAAGGACGCCTTACTCTTTACGGTTTACGATAAGGGGAAACCCTTTAATAAACCGGGAGAGTGGCGGGTTGATCATGGGGATCCGACCAAACCGGGTCGCGGCGTGACATATCATGTTCGTTAACGAGCTCCTACTCGTGCCAACTAGCCTTGGGCCCATTGTACGAGATTTTCAAAATCAGGCATTTAGCCCCAAGTTCCAAAACCGAGGCCCCCAGCCTATCAGAGCTATTCGAGCTCCCGTCGAAAAGGTCTCCCAAATTGTTTAAGCATTGGCACACAGTCAGGGGAGAGTACTTTCGACTAAACATATGTTTTCTCTATCCATTATACCGCCCAGTATAAGGATACCTCCGTTCATAACTGATGAACGGGTTTTCAACTTCCTTCGAGGAAGTCTCATCATACCAACCGGGTATGATCTACTTACAACCGGTAAGTAGTTTTTTCGCATGATTTTCACATCACTTCCTCTAAGTAGTGATGTCTAAAATACCACTAAATAGTGGGATTTCATATCGAGGTACTTATCATTCCCAACCGGGTATGATATAAAATTTCTACTCACAACCTGTAAGTGGTTTTAAAATTTTAAGTTGTTCTTATCATCCCAACCAGGTATGATGTTAGTAAACCCACTCGCCTGTTAATGACGTGAATTCAACTAGACCAGTTCTTGGTATTCATGCGAGCTTGTCCTTGCTGGCGTTCCCGGTACTTCGTGTTCCTACATAATATGAATATCTTGGATCATTATCCTTCGGCCTAATCTCCTTCATTCATTCCAAATGAATGAGAAACTCAAACTTTCATTTATTTGCAATTAGGTCCCTAAAGTTATTTCTCTTTAACTTTAAGTTCCAAATATCGATTTTTCCTCAAATTGAGTCCCGAAACTTCTAAAATTTATCATAGGACCTCAATTTATTCCATTTCACAAAAACAGGTTTAATTTTCCAACTTTCCAATTTGGTCCCCCCAACTTTTCCAAAATTACCATTTTGCCCTACATTTACAAAAATTGTAAATTTTGCCCCAAAAATTTCAAAATTCCTCAATTGTTCCTCTAACATTATTTTCATGCCCAATTGACCCTCAATTTCATCACTTTGGTCCTTTGAATTTCGAAAATCCCCAATTTTCCCTCAATTCCAACTTCTTAACACAGCCAATTTGATTTCATCAAATTGACCCATCAAACATTTCCAATTGTTGAGATTGAAGTTGAAATTGAGTTTCTACATGTTCATAGGATTCTTTAGAAATGTGAATCACAAGTTTTAACATCGGGACGAGCTCAAACGAAGCTTTGCTGGAAAATGAACTATAGAGAGAGAAAGCTTCGATTACTCACCGGTGAAGGCACGGCGGTCCGAGCTTTCAATCTGGGCTGATAGCTCTTGTCTTGAGGTTTATCCTAGAACTAAGAATCGCATCAATTGATGCAAAATTGGATTAGAATTTTGTCATTGAAATTCGGTCAACTCTCTCTCTAGAACCGATCAAAAATTGTAAAAGGGAGCCGAATTGGCTTACCTTTCGGTCCTAATTTGGCCGTGGAAAGGCTGAGTAAGTGTTGGGAATGCTTGAAATGGCCGATTTCAGCTTGGCCGAAATAGGACAGCTTCGGTCCGCCAGAGCTGCTTCACTATTCCATCATGTCGGCGCTTCTCCAACGATTCTCGAATTGACTGGAGTTTGCTATCAGATAGCTGTCTTCTCCCCGGTTCTAAAGAGCTCGACCTCTCCTTCCGAGGCTAAGAAAAATGTTTAAGTCGAATCTCTGGTTCGAGCTTCACCGGGAAATGGAGCAGTAGAGAGGGAGATAGAAGTGTTTAGGTGTGAGGAGAATGAATAGGGATGACCTCTTTTATATAGGTGTAAAATCGTGTATTAAATGAGAGAGATTTATTACTAGTATTAATATTGACATAAATTATTGGTATTAATTTCAATAATTTAATTTTGGTATTAAATTATTTGTATTGTTTCCAATAATTTAATTTAGGTATTAAATTATTGGTATTAATTACAATAATTAAATATATATTATGGCCATTTATGATAAGGTGTATGTTCGCATAAAATTTTTTTACCCAAATTTGGGGTTACAAAAAATATCATACTTCCTAGGAGGTCACCCATCCTCACACTTAACTTCAAAGTTCTTTTGGAATCTCGTTCACCTGAACCAATTTAGTTTTTGTCTTTTATTTTGTCTTAAGTTTCTTTTCCAAGGTTTAATGAACTCTTTGGATCACCCGAGAGTTGTAAATTCCCAAATTGTCCGTTCAGAAATGATCGAGTTTGTGAACCAGTTCTGAATCCTCACTTGGTTTGACCGGTTTGTTTCCTTGTTTTCCCTTAGCTCAAAAGGGCGGGTTTTACAACTCTACCCTCCTTTTAGTAGTTTTGTCCCCAAAACTTAGTTAACATCCTTGCATGAGCAATCATTTCCTTTGATGCTCCTTTGGTGTTTGCTTAAGATACAAACTTTTCTCTCGTCCTTGAAATTAGTCCCTTTTACAACCTTCACTTAAGAAATTCCTTTTCCTTAATATTATTTACTCCCTCCATGGAATTTTTCATAACTAGGCATACCTTACGTCAGGGTATGTTCTTAGATTTTATCTCTCTCTTTGCTTAGAGCAACATTATTCCCCTTGAGGTCATGTACTCAAGATTGGGAATTCCAAGATAAGTAACCATTTCCGTGTCAAGTTAACCGCTTGATCATTGAAACCCTTAGCTCGTCGTCCTATAGAGCATTTCGTACTTATTTCCACGGATTTCTTTATCACCACCTTTTCGTTCCATTTCAACTCTTTCTCCATTCTTTGTCTATTATAACTTCTGTCCAAATTATTATATTTGACCTCATAATGCTTATTAGACGACTCTTCCTTACTTTGAGTCATATTCTCCTCGAGTTGTTGGGCTTACGTGCCCTTATAGCATGGCATTTTCTAGGACCCGTCTCTGTCCATTTGATTTTTAGAACATCTCCTGAAGTGTCTCTCTTAGCTTTTAGACCTTTCAGGGATCGTATAACTTAATTCCTCTTTTCTTTTGATTTTATTCCTCAACTATCTTTTTTTTACCATTATTAACTCCACTTACTCAATTGTGTGGGTTCTCCTTACCCACTCATTCCTTTTCGACTTCCTTATTGAGTATTTCCAATTAATTAAATTCCTAGATGTTTTACCGACATGTTGGGTTTCATCCTTTCTTAGATCCATCATCATTCCCAATGATATCCTCTACTCAAGGGTTTTCCTTTGGCCTTAATCCCCTCTGATTTGTTCGCAACCATTTCACAATTCTTTATTTTTCTGGTCCAATCGTCTGGGTAGTTGTATCACTCATTCTTCATGCCCATGCTATTGTCCATCATAGAGTGTAGTCTTTACTACATCTCATTCCTTCTTAGGGTTTTGTTTATTCTATTTGGTTGTCTGTCATTATTAGTTTTCCTCTTTCTACTTGGTTCTCTTGTTCCCTCCAAATAGGTCAGCCTGGGCCATTACGATACTTCCTACCTTAGAAACATTTCCTAATTAAGGGTTGGTTCCTTTCACTCCACATTGTGTCCATCCACCCATCAATAATTCCTTTAGTTTAATTTCCTTCTTAGGACCTCATTTTTCCTTGGTACTCGACTTTTCCATCTCAACCAATATTTCATTTGTGAGCTTACCGTTCCTTCTATTTCGGTTGGTTCCATTTCCTCTCAATTGGGATACACATGTCTTTTTGGGCTTCCTTCCTTTGTAGAATTCTTTCCCTTTCTCCGGACATTCCTTTTTACATTTGCTTTGGGGGATTTCTACTCTTGATGTTGTCTTCTCCTGTTTACCTTTACTCCTCAAGTCTTGTAGGATATCTTTTTATACTCTATCCGCATCCTCATTCATACCCAATACCTGCCTATTTCCTTAGGGAGCGTACAAATCTTCCTTATTTTAAGATTTCTTGATCATTATGTGAGAAGCTTGCCTATTTCTTTCATGGCTTGAGTTTGGTTGTTAATTTGGCCTTTTGGTCCCTTTAAGGATTTCTTTCATCCTTCTCTTTCGTAGTATTTGACCTTTCTGCCTCTCTTCCTTGTCGAAACTTACATCATGGTTCTTCCGTGTATTAGTTGTTAACTACCCGCCTCCACCAGTCCCTTGGTTTAGGTCTTCTTAGGGCAGTTGTCTTCTCGAGTACTCCTATCCTTAACGTCATCTCACTGACCTTTTTAGGGTGTAGTCCTTTCTACTTCCCAGTCTTCCTTAGGTATGTTGGTCAGAGACTTCGATTTTTTACTTTTCTACTTTTTCCAAAAGAGGTAGTACTTTAAAATTCTATCACTTTTCCAAAGCAGGTTAGTCTTGACCTTTGATACTTCGTTCCTTCAAGTAGTTTCTAATGAGGGGTTGACTCCTTGCACATCTGCCAACCAATGATTCCTTTTCATAACATATTCCTTCTCTTCTTCACTCTCACTGTGTCATTCCCTAGAGTTTCAAGGGACGTTTTTATGTGTTTTCCCCTTATGAGAGAGTTCTAAGTATGCTTCTCATGTACCTTATCCCTATTCGTGAGGTATCCTTCTCAGTTTGACCTTCTTAAGAAGTTTTTGTATTCACCTCATCTTTTCTTGACCTCTTTTTGAATCATTTATGTAACCCGCTCTATGGTATCGGTCTCCAATCCTTCATGTCCTTCGTGACCTTTGAGGAGGTATTGCCCTGAATCTATGAGGTGTGGAACACCCCTTCTTTCCTTACATCTATAATAGTTCAACTTGGTACTTGTCCTTTAGTAGGGTTGAGCATCTCTTTAGGTAATGTCCCATCGTTATTCCCTTACATGAATTGTTGTGGTTCTTTCTTTCCTTCGAGTGGGGCTTTTTCCCAGGGTTACTATTGTTTGGTGCTTTACCATTCTTGAGTCTGATCACTTTGACAGTTTTCTAGTTGAATCATCTTTGCTAAGGGTCATGGTAAGAGTCCTCCTAGGTTTCCTGATTCATCTTCCATCACTGGGATACGACTCTTCCTTAGTTTCTAAGATAGTGTGGTTTTGTTCTATTTTCCTTGGGCCATATTCCTAGTAAGATCACATCCTTAGAAGATAGAGTTTTGGGGAATTTGAATCTTTTATTAACACAGGGATACAAAAAGGTTGGGCTCTTAGCCCTATCACAGAAAATTGTCACAAATTAACTAGGGAGCTATGGAATTCTTGATAAACATCCTCCTTTATACTTAGGGTTGTGCCATTAATAGGTCCTAGCACCATTCTCCAGGATGCTTCCCCATTTGGTTTTCCAAAATTTCTGCTAGGTCTCAGGCATTTAGGAAGCTTCTAGGGTTGTCTCCCTACAAAGGTAGGGTTTTGAGTAGAGTAGAGCCCTTCCAAGTTTTCTTGGTTCCTCTCCTGGGAGGCATCTGAAAATTTTAGGATAAATCCTATTAGTTACTATATTTTCTAGTCTTTATTATGTTTTCGAAGAAACAGACTCTGATACCACTCTAGTTATCACCCCACTACCCGGTTTGGTTGGATCCCTATGATCAACCCGCCACTCTCCCAATTTACTAAAGGGTTTCCCTTTATATTATAAACTGTAAAAAGTAAGGCGTTCTTTAGACCTGCACCTTTTTCCAGGAATATCATAAATCAAAACTGCATAGTAATTTAAATTAATCGTACATGTCTTGCAAGCGTTTAATTGCACAAGTCTTTTAAGGTTCGGCTTTTCGGGACTTCCTGAAAGGGGTATAAGGGAGGGGGTGAGTACAACTACTTAGTGAATGGGATTCAAATCTTTTGAATTTCAAGAAAAACATTTATATGGAGTGTGCTAGACTCCTTTCTTTTCAAAAATCCCTTCATTAAAATTTGGGTTTTTCCACTAATTCTTAATTACCCGTGTGACGTCACCCAACACACATCCTTCATCATGAAAGTTACACACATTCGCAAGTCAGTATCACTACTGAACCCGCTAGTGGCTTCGCAGCAACTTTTCCTGCCACCCTGATAGAAGTACGACCACTTCTACCCTGAGAATGAGTGGATGTACGCGACATCCGACCCACAATCCTGAAATCACTTTTTTGTGTCCGTATGAGGACAGAGACCTCATCCTATCCCCACCCCGGTCTCATGCGCTTGGTGCTACTCCAAATTTCACACAGACACCTGGAACGTTGAACTGCCCTTATAGCCATCAAGTCGTCCAATGCCCTTAGGATGCATCACTACCCCTCATGGGTGTCTTGATGATCCCGTACTCATAGTGCATGTACAAACAATATTTTCTCATATTGCCATGTAATTTGTGGTGCCACTGGTCCAACGGCCCCGACTCTCAACTCAACCCGCAGTTGTTTGTCTTGACTGGTCCGTCGACTTGTCATGTCACACTATTGCTAGTTGACTGAGCATGTCGGTCCTATCTTGGTACCATGGCCAAACAATTCACTTATTAAGTTTTATGGCACATATATCATGTTTGTTAACGAGCTCCTGCTCGTGCCAACTGGCCTTGGGCCCTAGCCTATCAGAGCTATTTGAGCTCCTGTCGAGAAGGTCTCCCAAATTGTTTAAGCATTGGCACATAGTCAGGGGAGAGTACTTCCGACAAAACATATGTTTTCTCTATCCATTATACCGCCCAGTATAAGGACACCTCTGTTCATAACCGATTAATAGGTTTTCAACATCCTTCGAGGAAGTCTCATTATACCAATCGGGTATGATCTACTTCCTCTAAGTAGTGATGTTTAAATTACCACTAAATAGTGGGATTTCATACCAAGGTACTTATCATTCCCAACCGGGTATGATATAAAATTTTCACTCACAACCGATAAGTGGTTTTAAAATTTTAAGTTGTGCTCATCATCCCAACCGGATATGATGTTAGTAAACCCACTCACCCGTTAAAGATGTGAATTCCACTAGACCGGTTCTTGGTATTCACACGAGCTTGTCCTTGCTGGCGTTCCCGGTACTTCAGGTTCCTACACGATATGAACATCTTGGTTCATTATCCTTCGGCCTAATCGTCTTCATTCATTCCAAATGAATGAGAAAGTCAAACTTTCATTTATTTGCAATTAGGTCCCTAAAGTTATTTCTCTTTAACTTTAAGTTCCAAATGCCGGTTTTTCCTCAAATTGAGTCCCAAAACTTCTAAAATTAATCATAGGATCTCAATTTATTCCATTTCACAAAAAGGGGTTTAATTTCCCAAATTTCCAATTTGGTCCCCCAACTTTTCCAAAATTACCATTTTGCCTTTCCTTTACAAAAATGGTAAATTTTGCTCCAAAAATGTCAAAATTTCTCAATTGGTCCTCCAACATTATTTTCATGCCCAATTGACCCTCAATTTCATAAAATTTCATTTTGGTCCTTTAAATTTCGAAAATCCCCAATTTTCCCTCAATTCCAACTTCTTAACACAACTAAATTTGATTTCATCAAATTGACCTATCAAACGTTTCCAATTGTTGAAATTGAAGTTGAAATTGAGTTTCTAGATGTTCATACAATTCTTTAGAAATGTGAATCGCATGTTTTAACGTGGGGACGAGCCCAAATGAAGCTTTGCTGGAAAATGAACTATAGAGAGAGAGCTTCGATTACTCACCGGTGAAGGCACGACGGTCCAAGCTTTTGATTTGGGCAGATATCTCTCGTCCTGAGGTTCATCATAGAATCAAGAATCGCATCAATTGATGCGGAATTGGATTAGAATTTCGTCAGTGAAATTCGGTTGACTCTCTCTCTAGCACCGATCAAAAATTGTAAAAGGGGGTTGAATTGGCTTACCTATCGGTCCTAATTCGGCCGTGAAAAGGCTGAGTAAGTGTTGGGAGGGCTTGAAATGGCCGATTTCAGCTTGGCCGAAATAGGACAGCTTCAGTCCGCCGCAGTTACTTCACTATTCCATCATGTCGGTGCTTCTTCAACGATTCTCGGATTGACTGGAGTTTGCTATCAGATAGTTGTCTTCTCCCTGGTTCTAAAGAGCTAGACCTCTCCTTCTGAGGCTAAGAAAAAATGTTTAAGTCGAAACTCTAGTTCAAGCTTTACCGGGAAATGGAGCAGTAGAGAGAGGGATAGAAGTGTTTAGGTGTGAGGAGAATGAATAGGGATGACCTCTGTATATAAGTGTAAAATCATGTATTAAATGGGAGAGATTTATTACTAGCATTAATATTGACATAAATTATTAGTATTAATTTTAATAATTTAATTTTGATATTAAATTATTTGTATTAATTACAATAATTAAATATATATTATGACTATTAATTACACTACTCTCGAGTAAGCAAACTTAACTTCAAAGTTTTTATGGAATCTCGTTCACCTGAACCAATTTTGTTTTTGTCTTTTATTTTATCTTAAGTTTCTTTTCCAAGGTTTAGTGAACTCTTTGGATCACCTGAGAGTTGTAAATTCCCAAATTGCCCATTCATAAATGATGGGGTTTGTGAACCGGTTCTGAATCCTCACTTGGTTTGACCGGTCTGTTTCCCTATTTTTCTTAGCTAAAAAGGGTAGGTTTTACAGTGATCCCTCATCAACTCTTGTTCTTTTGTACCCATTCCTTCCTCAAGAATGAGATTTCTCACCGGTTTTGAGGTGGGTCTGATATTAGCAACACAAGTACATTTGGCTCCTCTCTTGAGGGCTATTTCTATAGTATAAATGAGTAATTCATTAGTAAGTTCATCTAATGGATATCTTTTAAAAGTTTTTCCTAGTTTGAAGTTTTGAATATTTTTTGGAAACTATGCTCTAATATCATTAAAATTTTCAGGCATCAACCCCATTTGCTTAGTTGGCACCTTTGAATAACTCGTCACCCTTCTTTGTGCAAAAATGGTATTAATTACCATGATAAACTACACAAGAGAAAAGCTTAAAATAAAATCCTATTAGCTTTTCCAAAATAAAATTAACAAAACTAATTCAAATAAAAGTAATAGATTTACTTTGTATCTTGGTTGAGGAGTTGGTTGGTATTTTATTTTCTTCTCTAAGTAGTTTCCAAAATTCCTGAAGAGGTTTAGGGGAAAGGGGTTAACTTTGACAACTTAGTGAGCAGTCATAAAAATACTTTTAATTACATATGGTTTAAATAATATATTGGATTCGCACAACACATACACTCTTCACCATCATGGTAGGGATCAAATATTCGCAAAGCAGATGTCTAGAGTGCCCTACATGTGGTCCAGATCGTCTTTACCGACCAGCTTAGAAGGAGGCTACAACCTTTACCATATTGGTGTTCAGCTACAACCTCGACCAATAGTCTATGTGAGCACTATTGCCCAACTTCCAAACATTTCTGATGAATTTTGTCCGCTATTAGAGGTACGAGATCTTCTACCTTTGTTAGGTCTATTGCACATGAGACTCCCCGATTCCCGAGACATACTGGACCAGCGTTAGCTTCCCTTATTCCATCATTGTTGACCAATAGTCCTTAGGACCATCACCACCCCATATCGGACATCTCATGATCTTGTACAAATTCAAACACAAGCATTAATCTTTTGTTTAAAATATTTCTATTTGTACCACTAGCCCAACAGGCTATAATGAGACTTTGGCTTAGTGGTTTTAAACACACATCATCAATTTATGAAATATTTTTATGAAGCTCACAAATAAGAAATTTTCTACGAGGTTGGGCCTATTCCCATTGGCATCAGGCCCACAGTACGAGTTTTCAAAAAAATGGCCTTGGGCCCACTAGAGCATCATGATTCATAATTGGTTTATATAATTTATTCTTCATGTTTTCATAATAAGTATCTCACAAAATTAGTTTTAAGTGGTTTCACACATTCAAGTGTGAGTATTTTTGGAAAAGACAATTTAGCTTTCTTATGATAAGAAATTTACGTTCATCAGCCTAACCAAGCTTGATGCCAGAAATCTCACTCACCAGGAGTTCGTGACTTGTTCATCTTGAATGGATTTTCAATGTCTTGAGCTTGTAATAGTTTATGTATGTAAGAACTCATGTCTCTGCATCATTTAGAACATTTATGTTCCATATTATTCATAATTTACACTTAATTCCCTATATTTTCCCTTAATTAAATATGTCCTCAAGCTTACTTTATTTGTAATTAAGTCCCTAAAACTCTTAGTTCTATTATTTAGGTCCTTAATTACTCTTCCTTTCATTTGGGTTTTTCAATTCTCAATAATTCTAATATTATCCTCATATTTTTGGAAATTTACACTTTTGGCCAAATTTCTTCAAAAATTGTTTTTTGGTCCCTGATTCTTAAATAATCAAATTGACATGTTAAATTTCATCAATTTCCTCATATCATGCTACTAATAATCTTCTCTACCTCCCTATGAGCATTTCAAGCATTGAATAATTCAATTTGGCTAAAAAAACGATATTAAACGGAGCTTCGCCAAAACATTTTTCTAGGGAGAGAAAGATCCGATTTCTTACTGATGAAAGTACGGTTATTGGAGTTCTTGTTGTGGAAAGCTAGCTCTCTCCAAGCGAATCCTCCAATGATCTAATTGCACCTTTATTGATGGCATGAGCATTGAGGATTTGATTTAGTAATATTTAACGAATTCGTTTTGTAAATTCACTATTTTGACCAAGGGCTACAATAAGGGCTTACCACTAGAACTTAGGAATGACAGGGCTCGTTAGTGGATGGTTGGCTCGGTCAAAGGAAGTCCAAAGGTGGCTCGAAATAAGCTCGATTAGTCATGAGGAAGTTTGATTGTCAGAGCCAGGTACTGTGTGATCCCACCTGTGCTTCTCCGTTGATCCTCAAGCTAAAAGGAGTTTGTAGGGGGTTGAGGACTTTCTTAGTATATTAGAGAACCTAATTTCGCATTCAGAGATGGGGAAAAAATCAATGTTGGAGCTCTGGTTCGAGGACATTCAAAATTTGGAGTAGGTTGGATTCTCTAAGTTTTTGAGGTGTGAGGTGGAGGAATGGTGGAGAGCACACTTTATATAGGGAGCAAGGGAAATGAAGGTTTTATTCATTCCACCATTAGATGACCATTAACTCTTCAATTTAAGGAACTGTCAAAGAGATTTATGTTTCATCGGAGTTAAGGTGACCCTCCCTCTGTTTGTCCGTTTAGAAGTGTGAAGGTAGATGGTGACACTATATGTGCGCGTGCAATATTTACATGTGTAAACTGCCACATGACGCACTATGATTGGCTAGCGTTATTGATGCACTATGATTGGCTAGCGTTATTGACGCAACATTCCACTCAGCATCTAGGTTGCCCACTGACCTGTTAACTGGGCACATGGCAGCGCCCATTGGTTGCTCCATCCAATGTGGCAGTTGACCGAATATGACCGTTATATGACTGTTGTTGACTTTGACACATTGCATCATTTGATTGGTTGATTTAAATAGATTGAATTTACCACCTGGTGCACTGTTCCATTACCACGTGTCCTCTTCGTATTGGCTGCATCCATCCGACGTGGCTTTTCATGACATTCTTTGGGTCGGCTTTGTTTTGATACTACTTAATTTGTCATGCCCCCAATTTCCCTAGTTAGACCTGTAGACAACTTTCCACATTCTACCGTTTTTACAATGATGGATGCTTCATCATTATAAGCCTAACATGATATAAGGCTAAGAATAAAACATAAGTTATTTCCCAAAAAAAAAATCAATTTGAATTGAAAAATAAACTTTACAAATTATACTAGGACCAAGTACCAAATGTAAGGTGTACCTTCAGTTTAGGGTGACTACTCATATACCAGCATGTCTCTTTGTTCCGGAATGAGTTCACAACTTAGTGAGTATGTTAGCTGATATTATGACGTTATGTCCCCGATTCAGCACATACTCTAAATAATAATAAGTAACATTTTAAGAAAATAAGATTTAAACTGTATATGGATTCAACATTTTTAGTAATTGGATCTTATATTTGACAAGCATCGCACATAATGTTTCTCTCATGGAAAAAGAGTACACATTCGTAGAATAGACTTCCGGTTTATTCCACTTATGGTTCAGAGCTACTTTACCAACCACCTTGGTATGTGTCTGCAACCTCTACCAAACTCGTATGAGGTTACAACCTCTACCATATTAATACGAGGTTGTGATCTCGACCAATTGTTTGTGTGAGTACTGTAGTCCAACCGCATACATTTCCATTGAATTTTGTTCGCTAATAGAGTGATGAGACTTTCCACCTTCACTAGGTCTCATACACATAGGACTCTTAGTGCCATTGTCATATCATTACCCCACACTGTCTTATGGTCCCATCATAATCTCATACAAGTATTTTGTCATATAATAGTTATTTTTATACTATCATCCCTAAGGGATGAGACCTACCTTCAGCCTGATATTATTTACCGGGCATGACCCATTTCGCACAAAATCACATGTTTTATTATTTTAACATGTTTAACTTATAATCACAATCATTTATGGGACAATGTCGATTTTCATTTGTTATAGACCCATTTTAACGAAATTTTCAAAACATTACTTTGGGCCCACTATATTTGAAAACTGTCTTGGGCCCAATTCACAAAATATAATTCAAATTCATATTCCCAAGACCATAAGTCTAATCCATTTCCTATATCGGGAATGTATCAATATATCATGGTTTAAATTAAATACATGATAACTCAACAAATATGATTCATGCTCATTTAAAGAATATATTTTTTTTAAATAATTTTTAGTAGGGTGCAAGCAATCAAGGTGAAATATATTATGAAAATATTTTAATTATTTTAAAATATTAAATATGCGAGTAATATTACATTATCTATCTAATTAAACTCAATGACAGGAACTCCATTTACCGTTATTCAAGAACATATTTATCCTGCAGGAATTTCTGAGCATGCGTATTTCACTTGCTATATAATTTTCTCACTACATAATATACATATACATAGACGTATAATTAAGATATTT
Source organism: Trapa bicornis (assembly GCA_030064425.1). Classification (NCBI taxonomy): domain Eukaryota; kingdom Viridiplantae; phylum Streptophyta; class Magnoliopsida; order Myrtales; family Lythraceae; genus Trapa; species Trapa bicornis. The sequence goes on from CM057759.1 coordinate 5,883,687, forward strand.
ATTAAACTATACCATAATATTTTCAAAATAATATAAACTCAAACTTTAGAAAAGATTGAGATATATATCTTTTCAAAATAGTTTACAGGTTAGATTCATATTATTAGTTTGTAAGTAATAATATATAATCGACCCAAATCGGATTCAATACTAAAAATTACAATCACCATTAAATAGAAATATATTTGTCTCATATAGTTCTCAGTTATTTATACTCCTATTTCACGATAATATAAAATTTGTTTACTATACGTAAATAATAAATTTCATAAATATACTTAAGGCCGGTAATTTTAATATTTAACATACCATAATATAATATTTTTAAAATTGTAATTTTACACGTAACTCTACTTTTATAATTAAATTCATATTTTTTAAATAAAAAAATTTTATTAATTCTTAAATTTTATACCTTTTAGTCCAATTATTAATGTTAAACCGCTTTTTCGATCTATGTGTAATTTTGTGGTTGGTAATTATTAATGTTCAACCGCTTTTTCGGTCTATGTGTAATTTTGTCTCGCATTTTCACTGTATCCAAACACGGCTTTATGTGAGTGTTTTGTTCGTCTGCTAAATGTTACTTGGGGTATTGTTATAAGTTTCCCTAAAGAATGTGACATTATCATATTTGCCCCTAATTTTTTTAGCCCCTCTCTCTAGAGGCTTCCACATAGCGAATGTCCGCAGCACCGTCGAACCAAGGTAATGTTCCTACCCCTGCTGAAACTCACGGCTCCATTCTTTACAAAAGGAAACCTCGGCCCAAACTCCAATCTCTTCATCACGTTAGGGAAGATTGCTTCTCAACTGCCCACAGGTCTTCCGTCGATGGTAGCTAAGAGCTGACAACCCTTCGTTCTCAGGTTCACCGAGCTTGTCTTCTTGTTAATGTCATTCCTCTCCTCCTTTAGACCCATGAAGTAAAATCACCAAATCTCCTCATGGAGATTTTAGTTCCACTCGGTCCTTTGGTACCCGGTGAGGTTTCACTCTTCGTCTCGTATCTCCGTTCCAGTTATAGAGCCTTTCTAGTTATTAATTCTAACACTTGTATTGAGTTCATTATGGTGCGTTCACTACTATTGCTTTCGAGGCTTTTTAAATTAATTTGGCAGGGATGATTTACTATTATTGCATGGTGGTACTGCCTGTGACTTCCTTCCGTTCTCGTTAGGTGGTTTCCATGTAGTCCCTAATCTGGACCACTTGAACTTCGTTTCCTTTTAGTGAGATTATTTAATAACAAGATAGAGGTTCCACGGTGACCGACTCAGAATTTTCCGCAGACAATCCCAGTCCATAGCCTTCAGAACATTCATAGATGCAGGGGATTTCTTGTAGAGACTTTCAATTCAAACAAAGGGAAGAAAAGACGTGTGAATTCTTGGTGGGAGTGGTCGTAGGTAACTCTCTTCCTCTTTGGTATCGTGCAATTTTTGTATCTATGCAATCCTTTTTAATACTTTAGTAACTAGGATGATTTCCCAGGATGGTTTCTCTACTCTTAGATTGAAGGAGATTTGCTATCACAAGTACGTTTTGCAGATCGGGATTGGGCAGAACCCCTGTCTCGCACTAAGATGGGAGAAGTAATGGAAAAAGGATTTTCTTCCATTGATCAGGAATTCTCTCATTCTATGGATGTCTTCAACTTTTCGTTGATAGTTGCAGCGGCTACTCTCATTCGCTCATAGTCCTCCTGATTAGAGGCTTTAATTTCCCTAGCCTATACTTTCCAAGTGATTTTATTGGTTATGGAATCACTACTAAGGTTAAGCTTTGCTTTTGTTTTTGTTATAGGATGTTGGGTTGATACTATAGTTAGGGTAGTTTTTCTTGATATATTTCTTTGGAGGATTGTGATTTAATCTATTTTAGAAGGGATTTCTCCCCCTTTTTCACACGGAAGAAGCTCGGCTATGAACTTTAGGTATTTCCTTAATCTTCCCTTTATGTATGGTAACTAGCAATAATATCTCTAGTTTACCATTCTACTTGATTTATATTTGCTAATCATTTCCTCTCTATCATTCTTGCATGCTAAAAGTAAGTTTCCTTGACTTCTCTTGACAACTTTTGAAAGGAATTAATCATCTACTTTGAATTCATGGGAACGATTAAAAATGAAGGTTTATTAAAGTATCTGGAATTTGACAGGTGAAGGATGTTTGGGTTTGGCTTTGGCTAGTATCCCTCAGCTCGTAGGCAGATATATAGCTCGCTATATACCATAGATGAAGATAGGCCTTAAGAAGGCCCATCAAAGCTTGCCAAGATACAATTAGGAAACTATGAGATTGAGTGCGAGGATAAAGTCAGCCAAGTAATCACAATAGAATTATTAAGCCAAGATACTTTATGGAATTAAGGACATTGTTAATTAATTAGAATAAAGAGCGTGAGGTTCAAGTTAGGAAGGATGGAAATCAGGGTTCAAATTGACTTATTTCAAAGGATGGAAAAATCCAATAAGTAGAAGAATGTATTTGTAAGAAAACATCAGAAAGCCTATGACCACAAGAATGAAACTCGACACTAACCAAGGTGAGACCATGTTAAGGTAAATGAAATGTCTAACACCCTAGTGTAAGAGGGGTGGAGAAAGAATTATGCTATCAAAAGTTGAAATGAGCTAAAGTGTAACTCAGATGAATACATACCAACCCATTTGGAAAGGTACATAAGTATCTTAACAAATTTGAGAGAGAATATAGAGTCTAAAATAGAATTTGAATTTATGGACCATATTGGGATGTTTATGTCAAAGGAAGACAAGGTTAATATTCCTGACATTGAGACATATTATAGGTTATTATGATCCATGAGTTGGATTTGATCGTAAGGACCAATATGATAGGCACAAACTGTGAGTGCGACCAATGAAAGGAAATAAATTGGTAAAAGAGAAAATCTTAAGAGTGATCAATGATCATTCATTTACCAGTGTTGAGCGAGTCCAACATAATGAGATAATATGCGATAGAGGAATGATAATCATAACACTGGTACGATTGTTTAGACTCCTATAACCAACAACGTCTAGAGGGAGTTATACCTTCAGGCACGTGATCTCAAATAGACACTTTTGGAATAAGTGTTGTGATTTGAATTGTGTAAAATATTGAGATATCCATTTGTGAGATATAGGACAAAGAATGGGGGTGCCCATAATGGCTAAGTACGGAATAATACCTATATGAAGAAGTTTTCAAGTTTATGCTAAAACTCATGATATTGATGCTTAGCAAATGTATCCATGGGAATTGGGATGTTATAAATGAGAGAGTATATAGTTAACCGAGAGATATGATGTCACGCCTCGACCAGGTTTGGTCGGATCCCCGTGAGAAACCCGCCACTCTCCCGGTTTATTAAGGGTTTTCCACTTCTTTTAAACCGTGAGTAATAAGGCGTTCTTTATACCTGCACCTTTGTTGGAATAACATTAATCAAAATTGAATAATTTAAAATTACATACCTGTCTTGCAGGTTTAGCTAGCGAAATGTCTTTAGGTATGTTTTTCTCCCAGTTACTTGGAAAGGGGTAAAGGGAGGGGGTGAGTTTGACAACTTAGTGAATTGGTGTTTAAAAAATGAGTTTCTTAAAAAAATTTATATTGGAATGTGTCATACTCTTTATTTTCTTTAAAAAATATTTTTTTACTAAAGTTCTGATTTTCAACACATTTTTCCAAGATTTACCAATTTTTTTCCAAAGATTCTCAAATCCTTTCAAAGGTTTTCATAACCTTTTTCCCATTTTCATATTCGGTGTGTTTCACAAAAAACACGCCCTTCATCATTAAGGAATCACACACATTCGCGAGATACAGTTACGCCGACTATACCCACTTGTGGATCAGAGCGTTTTTACCATCCACCCTAATATAAGTCTCTGACTTCTACCTGAAGTCTGAATGAACATCTCTAACGTCCTACCTTTAGACCAAAAATACTTCATATCCATATGAGGACAGAGACCTCATCCCATCTCCACCCCGGTCTCATGCGCATGAAGCTACGTCGAGCTTCTCAAGACTTTTGGTACGACTAACTGCCATTATTTCCACTAGGTCGTCTAGACCCCTAGGATGCATCACTACCCCTCTTAGGCATCTTGAAGGTCCCATAACATAGTGCATGCACAAATCAACAATTTTTTCACATAAGCCATATAATCTGTGGTGCCACTGGTCCAATGACCCTATCTCTCAACTCAACCTGCAGCTGTTTGTCTTAACTGATCCGTAGACCTATCATGTCACATTGCCCTAGTCCATTGAGTATGTAAGTCATGTCTCAGTACCATGGCCAAAAACTCATTTACTTAGGTTTTCATGGCTTAATAATCATGTTTGTTTATGAGCTCCTGCTCGTGCCAACTATCCTAGGGCTCACTATTCGAGATTTTCAAAATCGGGCACATTAGCCACCAAGTTCCAAAACCGAGGCCTCTAGCCTAACTGAGCTATTCGAGCTCCCGTTAATAAGGTCTCCCAAAAATTTTAAGTAGTGACACACTGTTAGGGGAGAGCACTTCCAACAAAATAAATTTTTTAGTCGTCCATCACACCAACCAAGTATGAGGACATCTCCGCTTATAACCGATAAATGATTTTTCCACTTCCTTCCATGAAGTCTCATCACACCAACCAGGTATGAACTACTTACAACCGGTAAGTAGTTTTTCCGTGTGATTTCTACATCACTCTTCTGAGATGTGATGATTAAAATACCACTTAGTAGTGGGTTTACATATTTTGTGGTGCTTATCATCCCAAATTAGGTATGATATTAAATACAACTCACCCATTAATGTAGTGAATTCCTCTCGCTCGATTCTTTGTCTTCACGCGATCTTGTCCTTGCTTGCGTTCCCGTGTTCCTACACAATATGAACATCTTTGTTCATTATCACTCAGCCTAATAGCCTTCATTTATCGTGCATGGATGAAATACTCAAACTTTTCGATTTATTGTAATTAGATCCCTAAAGTTCTTTTTCTTTAACTTTAGATCCCTAATGCCATTTTTCCCTCAAATTGAGACCCGAAATTTCTAAAATTCACCTTGGACCTCAATTAATTCAAAATCACATAAAGGGGTTCAAGTTTCCCAAATTTCCAATTTGGTCCCCAACTTTTTCAAAATTACCATTTTGCCCCTACTTTACAAAAATGGTAAGTTTTGCCCCAAAAATTCCAAAAAATTACCCAATTGATCTTTAAACATCTTTATCATGCCCAATTGGTCCTTAATTTTATGAAATTACACTTTAATCCCTCAAAATTTTGAAATCCCTAATTTTCCTCCAATTTCAACATTCTAACTCTGCTAAATTTGATTTTATCAAATTGATCGATCAAATGAGTTTAATTGTTGAAATTGAAGTTAGATTAGAGTTCCTACACCTTAATACAATTCAATTGCACTTTGAATCACGTGATTTGATGCCAGAATATGCTCAAACAGAGCTTCACCGGAAAACTGGAATTAAAGTGAGAAAACTTTGAAAGCTTACCGTCGGGGGTGTGACGGTCCGAGCTTTCAATCTAGGCAGATAGCTCTCATCCTAAGGTTCCTCCTAGGATCAAGAATTGCATCAATTGATGCCAAATTGAATGAAAATTTGGTCATCGAAGTTCTGTCAGTTCTCTCTCTAGCACCGATTGGAATTTACAGAGGGGATGTGGAGGTGTTGGGAGGGCTTGGTTTAGCTTGAGTAGAGCTCGAATTGGCCATTTTCAGCTTGGCCAAAATAGGGCAGCTTCGATTCGCTATAGCTGCTTCACTGTTCTATCACGCTAGTATCTCTCTGGTGACCCTCAGAGCAAATGGAGACTACCGTCGAGTAGCTGACTTTTCCCGGTTCTAAAGAATCTAGCCACGCCTTCTTTGGGTCAAAAAAGACCCTATATCGGAGCTCTGGTTCGAGCATCACCGAAAATTAGAGCAGTTAAGAGAAAATAGAGTTTTCAGGTGTAGAGAGGATGAATGAGGAGGGGCTCTTTATATAGGAAGCTCGGAGACTTCTTGGCCATCCGATTGGAGCCTTAATGGCAGTCATTCATTGCCTGAAACTCCCTGGCTGGAGATTTTTTCTACTTTGCTGGCGCTGCTCAATTTTCCGGCGAGTGAACAGTGCTGTCATATGAAGGAAGAAGACGACACTGTTCCGAAACAGATTGGACCGGTCCAAATTGGACCAACCGATGTAGGACCAATTCGACCAAATTTTTCATAATTAAAATTTTCTAAATTCTTCTAAATTCATTTTCTATCCAATGGTGGCCTTAAATCTCAAATTTGAATTTTTTAAGTCACCTAGAAAAATGAATTTAGCATACGGTTCAATAGTGGTTCAAATCGGTCCAAACCAGTTCAATCAGGTTCGGATTTGGTTCACTTGAATCGATTTGGTTTCCATCTCCAATTCATCCTAAAGTCCTTTTTCTTGAATTTGTTGACTCTTTAGGTCACTCGAGATTCATAAATTTCTCAGTTTGCCCTTTCTCTATCGGTTCCGGTTCATGAACTAACTTGGTTCATAAACTGGTTCAATCCAGTTGGATCCAGTTCATTTGATCCGGTCTAGTTTTTCTCTTCTAATTTCTCCTATGGTTCTTTTCCAATACTTTATGAAGCCTTTAGGTCACTCAAGAGTTGTAAATTTCCCAAATTGTCTGTTCTCTAATGCTCGAGTTTGTGAACTGGTTCGGTGTTTCTCACTCGGTTGACAATTTTTTCCCGGTTTTTCCTTAACTCCAAAGGGCGGGGTTTACATATGATCTACAATATAAGATGATTGGAAGGAACCTCTAATGATAATGACTCTAGAAGGAGAACTATAGGGAATGATATGATATTCCCCATAGACGTATTGGAAAAAGGATTACCATGAGCCTAAGATAAATGATGGGGGCTAAGTTTGAATAAGGAAATTGGACAAAGAGTAAGTTGACATAATAATGTGAATGGAAGATGGTAATAATACACAACGATATTTCAACTGTGTGAATAAGAGGAAGTGAAAAGATTCGAATGGGCTATGAAAAGAAATCCTCCTCCCTAGGAAATGATTTAGTTTAGAAGACAAAAATCCTAAAAGGAAGGGAGTAGTTGAAACACCAAAACTTCAGGAAACAAAGTTAAGTCCAATTGGACTAAAAACTGAGATTAAATTAGGAATGAAATCGTGAACCGAAAATGATAACTTAAATCATTAATGGAACCTCCAACTGGGAATTGAATCCCAAAGAGAGAAGAAAACCTAAATTGAGAATGAAACCCCAAACCAAGAATGAAATCCCAGATTAGAAATGAAAATATAAATCGGGAATGGAACACCGAACCAGGAATGAAACCCTAAACTATGATTGAAAAATTGAATCAGATTATAAACTAAGGATGGAAGCAGGTATAGGAACCCATGCCATGATAGAGTTTCTATTAGATTAGGGATTAATTTCTCAAGCAACAAAATTGAGATTTTTGGAAAAAATCGGTTTTTGCCCGATCGGGACTAGGATTTTGGATGAAATTATCAAAGGAACAAAAAAGGGAAAATAGTAATTTAATTTGAAAAAACAAAAATGTGAAGAAAGGAAGTCGGGTTACCTGGATATGAGTTAGGTCAACCTGACTCACATGAATACCACTCGCTCGCTCGACGGATTTGTGACGCACACCATTAGATAAACCACTTGAATAGATTCAATTTTTGACAAAATTGCACGCCACAAGTTTTGGTGTTAGGTGACAACTGAGCTACCGATCCACCTATGAAGTTAATTACATTAACTCTCCCTAAGAAAATTAAATTTTAGATTCAAATTAGAAATCATGATACTGGAAACCTTCTTGACCCTCCAATGATCGAATGAGAAATTCTTCTTTGTCCCACAACCAAATGTAGTGATCTTGGTGTCAAATGTTACTTATGGACTTTTCTTAAGTTATGTGGTTGGGTTATTACTTATTATGGTCAAAACATCTTGTACGAGTGTTGTTTTGGTCGACCCAGATTTGGTACAAAAATATGTGTGTCGTTAATGCCCTTGTAGGGCCAAACTTGGCCACTTCCGACCACTACTCTGGTGGCGACCAATGCCAAAGTGACTGTATGCATTCCCTCTACCTCTCAATAGCAAGGGATGACCTCTGGAAATGGGAAAATTGATTGCCATGAATCGATTTCTATCATCGGGTATGTTGGGCTTCGCTCAATAACAGCTAGTCGAGAGCCAAATTCTTCCATCTTCAACAACCACTTTGTCTGCCACCACCACAAAACGTTTCGCCTAGACCTTTACTACAAAATTTCTAAGCTCTTGCCACCTTTGGTGAGAATTTTCAACAACTCCTAAAATAGTTATGTTTTGGTCAATTTTGGAAAAGGACCAAATTCTATAATATTTGTCCTAGGTAAAACCCCTCACTCTCCCTACAAGCATTAGGAGTATAATGATGGCACATGAGAATGATTTGTAAAAATAAGAGTTCACTCGGTTGAGTTTCAAAGTTTAAGGACTAAAGTGTAAACTTGAAAAGTTTGGGAGCCGATTTACGAAAATATGAAAATTAGTAAAAAAAGATCCCTTATACTAGCCTAAGAGGTGATTTTGAGACAAATAAAGATATTTAAACTCATTTTCAGGAGTTTGTACACAAAACTATAATTTTCAATAACTAAGGGGAAAATGATATTTTTTTTCTCCAATGGTGCAAGATTGTCATTTATGGCCAATGGGATAAAATGGCAATTTTGCAAAAGTAAAGAGGCAAAATTGGACTTTTTTCAAGTGAGGGGCAAAATGGTATTTTTGTCAATTTTAGAGACCAAAGTGTAATTAATGCATTTTTGACCTAGACGTGTATAGGGGAAATTTTAGAACCCAAATAAGAGATTTTGGAAGTCTATGGGTCATAATGAGAAAGTTTTGATTATTAGGGAAAATAGTAATTTTGCCCAAATTAAGAACCAAAATACATAATTTGGAAAAGTTGAGTTATTTAAGTGAGTAACTTTGAAACGTTTGGGATTTTTAGTAAATATGATCAAATTTGGGTTTAATTTATGATATGTGGAATGAAATCATAGGACTAGGTTAGTCAAAACCGGTTCATTGACACATAAGTCGAGGGAACCGAGCCCTAGTGGCAAAAGCGTAATTTTTAAAAATTTACATTATAAAATATAAATATTAAGTTAAGATCTAAATTGAACCTAGATATGTAATTTAATTTATATATAGAAAATACTTGATCACATGTGGATCATGCGTCTTGAGTTAAGGGAAATACAATCAAGACGAATAAATATTGATAATACCAATAAGTGAGTATTGACAACAAGTTTGATTTAACCAACTAATGTGTTTTACTACTTTTGCATAGTACCGTGGGATGCATATTGTACGTTTCGGAAAAATATTTTAAAAGTAATAAAAAATTACATAGATGCATGTTCACTACAAAAGATCATTTTTTTGAAATGACTAAACTTGATATGATCGATAGACTTTGAGGAAACCATAATCAAATGTTAGGAGTATGTGATCAAGGGTTGTGCTTTTAGATTGCCCTAGAATCCATGTATATTCATTTGTGTGGTAGTAGCGGACAACCAAAGTATATGTATTTTTGAGTGTGTCGTTGGAGGGGATAGTAAGAGTATTTAGATGGTTGACGAAACATCCCTGACATCCACATGAATAATATGTGTTGTTTGGAACATGGTTAGATCATATGTGTTCAATTACGAACTTATAAATGATTCATTGCATGTTGTAAAAAATATTGAGACCCTAAGGCAGATTGATAAGGATAGGGGAAAACTAAAAGTTACCACTCTATAAGAATAATGAAATGATTTTTCATGTATAGATTTTTTATGTTAAGTTTAAAGTCTTAAGTCATTTAGTGGTCCGATGTTAGTACTCATTCACTAAGTTGTGAGCTCCTCCCCAAATAATTACACGCGAAAACTAAATTTCTATAAGATATAAGATGGGACATCACCAATAAAATATACGTAGTTTAAGGTATGGATCCCGAAGTTCAAGTATAAAGGTTCTAAGTTATTTTCTTATCATTTGTTGTAATTTTCAATTTATTGTATAACATTTATAAGTTAACTATGTATTAAAACAAAAGTTCAAGTTTTTGCTGAAAGATCCAGTTATCTTTTTATTCTAAATCTTGGTCTCTTTATTATTATATTGCTGAAAGTAACTCTGGTTCCCTTTGACTTTGCCAAAACAGCGTTGTTTCATTTTAAAATTGTAAAAAAAAAAAAAAGAAATGGCACCGTCAAGGTTGCTTTCAACCTCGACAGCGACCTTTCGTTTAGATTCTCAAAGTCTAAATGAAATTTGAAAGTTTTGCAGGTTACACTAGTCGTGAGCCCTAGGAGAGAAGTTGCTATCACCGCCCCTGAGTAACTGCCCTGAGACACCGCCCTCGAGTTGCCGCACCATGTGCTTCCCACAGCAGGCCCCCAAGCTGCTACCCCACCTGTCGCCATCGAGCTGCTGCCCCCCGAGATGCCCCGTAGATACTAGGGTAAGTTCTCCCTCTCCAATAGTTGACCATTTTGCTCTATTAAATTTGTAGGAAAAAGCAAGACGACTTCATTCTATGTTGCCAAATGTTACTAGTTCAGATATTAGAGTTGCCAAAATCCTTTTGCTACATTACGATCAATCATTTTCTAATTTGTTATGCACATATAGTCAAACTTTTCCAAAGAAAATGGTCGAGATTGAGAATCAACTATCACTTGATAATCTTCTTTAGATGCATAAAGTTAGAGTAACCTCCATTGTTCCTCATAATGTCTGAACGTGGCTTCACGAATATCTGTGACAGATGAAAAATCCACAATGATAGGACACCCTGATAAACAATATATATGCAAGTAAACCAAAGGGTCTCAGTATATAATAGATCTGCAATGAACAGCAATATTGTCCCGTGATCTAGTGCCGAATCACTATGCTAGTAATTTTACTAGCACCGTGATCCAGCGCTAGAGCACGGTGCTAATAATTTTACTAGCATTGTGATCCCATATCGGAGTACGGTGCTAGTAAATTTACTAGTACCGTGAACTAGTGTCGGATCATGGTGCTAGTACTTACTAGCACCATGATCCGACACTGGATCACGATGCTAGTAAAATTACTAGTGTCGTGACCTAGTATTAGTAATTTTACTAGCACTGTAATCTAATGTTGGATCATAATAATAGTATTTGTTATAATACTATAATACAATCCCGATTTTATTGATTTGTTACTTACATTATCTTTTTTATTTGTAATTATATTTATTATTGCTTTATATAGTAATAAAATATGGTATATGGTGACGAGACAACACCAACTCATGCGCAATCATAATCTGTGGTTGGATCTACATCTATGGATGTTGTAGTTATAGGTGATGCAACTGCTAGTACTAGTATTGACATCCAAAATGCTCAACGGGGTAGATTTACTTCTAATGTTTAGGAACATTACATGAGAGTTATAGTTAACGGTAGATTAAAAGTAAAATGTAACTATTTTGGAAACTTGTATGATAGAGATAATAAACAACTTACAAGTCATTTAATAAAACATATGGGGAAATGTTCAAGAAGGATAATATCTGATATTCGTCAACATTTTATGAGATATGTTGAAGGAAGTTTGCAATTGGACAAAAGTCATGTTGGGGACTGGGTTTTTTATCAATAGGATTGTCATTCGTCAGTTGCACGAATGCTTATCCTATATGGATATTCGATGAACACAGTAGAGCATTATGGGTTTAGAGAATTTGTAGAGAAATTATAACCACAATTCAATGTTATGTCGTGAGATACAATTAAAAATGATTGTATTAAATTATATGTAGTTGAGAAAAAGGCGTCACAAGAGATTTTTGAGAAGTTGAATAGTCGGATTGCTATTACTAGTAACATGTGGACTTCAGAAACATAAAAAAGGGTTGTATGGTAATAACTGGTCATTACATTGATAATGATTGGAAATTATAAAGTTGTATATTGAGGTAATGATTCATACAATAATATATGTTTGTATTATTCGGTATTGGTTTGGTACATTTGATTTATTAAATTATTTGGTATTTTTTGTTGTAGATTCTTTTATGTACTGTGTCCACAAACAAGTGAGGTATTGTGTGAGAAAATATCAACCTCTATTGATTGGAATATTAATTCCAATTTGTCTATCATCACTTTGGATAACTATTCTACCAATGATAGTTTGATACAACTTTTGACTGATAAATTATCTTTGCATTCATTGATGTTGGGAGGATGGATAATACATATGCGGTATTGTGCACACATCTGAATTTAATTGTGAAAGAAGGGTTGAAAATAATTGCAGAAAGCATCAAGAATATATGCGAAAGCATATTATATTGGACTAGTACTCCTAAGAAGTGAGAGAAATTTGAGGAAATCGCTTGTCAACTATATATTGATTTGGGTAAGAAGTTTGCTCTTGATTCTAAGACACGTTGGAACTCAACTTATAACATGTTATGGGTAGTATTAGAGTACGAAGATAGTTTTACTCGTTTGAAGTTGCGTGACGAACAATATAGATGTTAGCCTAGTGAATTAGATTGGTTATTGGAAAATAAAATTATTGTAAAATATTGTGTGTTCAATGATGTTACATATATATTTTCTAGTAGAACTTATCCCATCACTAATTCATATATGTATATTTTTTGTTCAATCAAATCTATTGTTAGTGGTTGGATAGATTGTGGTATACATTGCATTGAGTTCATGGTTTTTGAAATGATGAAGAGAGTTGAGAAATATTGGTGAAAAGTTAAAGCTATATTAGGAGTTGCAACAATTCTAGATCCACATGGAAAGTGCACAGTTTGACATATTGTTTTGATAAAAAAAATAAAGGTTGTGTCATCTCAAGAAGTATGCACAATAGTGAATATATTTAAGATATTGTTTACTGAATATGGGTACTGTAGAACAGAACAGTGCTCAAGCATTTGAGGATGATTCACGAACAAGTAGTGAAAGTAACTTGGATCAAACAAGTCTATTTTATGCTTTTATCAAATTTGAGCAAGATAAAAAAAAAGAAGCAAAAGATATCAAAGTCTGAGTTGGACTTATATTTGAATGAGCACGTGATTCACAATTTAGATGGATTCAATATACTTTAATGGTGGAAAAATAATACAGCTCGATATCCAATATTATCAAGGATGGATAAGGACATATTAGTAATTTCGGTTAAAATGGTTGCTTCAGAATTAGAATTTAGTATCAGTGGTCATGTTATAAATTTATCTCATAGTTGACTTGCCGATGATGTAGTTGAATCACTTATTTGTGCATAAAGTTGGATAAGAACAAGGGCACCCGGTAAGTTATTCACTTAGTGTTGTACTTTTCAACATTTATGTAGCAATATTCTCTTATTATAATTTATTTAATTTGTTAAATTTTGCAGCAAATACTAATGATGATGAGATTGATTATAGTCCGGAGGAAGATTGTCCAAATGTTGTGTGTTGCTGGTGATGAAGATCAAGTGAGACCAAGCGGTGTTTGATTGTTTATTTTATTTTGTATTGTATTTTACGACATTGGTATGAATTTAATATAATTTGATTAAAGTTTGTAATGATTAAATATTTGAAGTTTGTTAAGTTATTTTTATTAATTTTAAGCATACCAGGTGTTATGAATACCATGAAAATGCGAAGATGCCAAATATTTTTAGAAATTGTAATTACTAAACAATATATGATTTTTATTAACATTAAATATTATATAACGATGTTTTAGGACATTGGATCTTAGTCATGTAATTATGGAAAGACCCAACCCGAGTTCTTTTTTAATGACCCAACACATGTCCTTTTAGAAGGACCAAAATTGAGTATTTTTTGAAGGAACCGACTTGGTCCTTTATGAAGGTCCGAATCGAGTTGTTTTTTAAAGACCCGAATTGGGACCCTTTTAAAGGAGCCGAATCTGGCCCTTTTGGAAGGACATTTTGAGATTCACAAATATCAGCAATTCCGTGCATTGAGATTCACCTTTTGAAATATTGTTTATTTTTTTCTTAATTTATGCATATTATATGATAGTTCTATTCATTATCAAACCAAATGTACAAGTCACCTAAGTATCACAAGACATACCAACGTTATGTCCCAATGAAGTACAAAAAATATTATATAAAGATGTCCAAGTATGTGAATTGCTGCTTCTGACCTTACTAATTACAGAGTGCATAGAAGATTGCTGCAATATTTCTGAGTTGTAAAATAAACTTGGATGGTGCAGATCAAGTAAATGGGGGCGATCATACTTCTTTACAAGATACTAATAAGATAGGTCATAAACTTTGCCTGTTGCTTATGTTGGGAGGTGTGCTTTTGTCCTTCCTGTTCAATCCCTTTGTTCATTTTCTCATATTACAGTAATTATTTTATTTCATGACAATCAACATGTATACACATACAAACACGAATATAGCACTAGCTAGGCAATAGAATATTTGTATTTTCTTGCTGAATCCTTTTGCTCTCATTATTCACCCTGAAATTGTTCAAATAAAGCCCTCCAATTTTAAGAAAGTGAGGGCCTTTAGAAATCTCACGAAATAAGAATCAGGCACCCTGAATGAGTACGATAAAACTTGCAGGGGATAGTATTGCAAGTGACATCCAAATGACTCTGACCTAAAACTTAAAAGAAAACTGCAGAAAAGGAAAACCGAGTCCATAAGCCCTTGTACTGGCAAATTAAAGTAGTTATTCTCTAACTAAAAGTGGCATAAATGACATCAATGTACTTACTATAGATAGGCATGGTTGAGATTGAAGGGATAGTGAAGCTATAAATTTGCACAGTATTAGTTCATGATCAAAGCAATCATACCCAATAATTTATTATACATACTATCATGTATGTTAACTACAAAAGGCATAGCTTTGTGTATCAAAAAGTACAAAATTTTCTTTTCCACTTTCACTCTGCAGATCAACATACTCCATAATCATCATCTCTACTGAGCCCCTCTTTCACTTCTCAAAAGTGCAAGATTGAAGAAGACAAGTGGGGCCTATCAGCTGATGAAGCCCATAATTGCCACTTTCATCTCCACCAATAAGTTCCCCATCATCATTGACTTCTCCCTACAATCACATTGATAAATAGTGAGACGAGCAGATCCTTTTACCAAGGACTCATATTGCAAGTTCAGGTCTATGGATCTGAGCGTCGGGTCCTCGGGTCTAGTAAACCCGATTTAATCGGATCTGGACATGATCAAATGGACCCAAGGCTTGAGTCTACTAGGCCACAGATCCTATGTACCCGCTCTTAGATGCAAATTGACATGCCTAGTTCTAACTAATTTAGAGAGGAACACCTTTTCTACAAATGGTTTATTAATCTAGATATTGAGAAATGATATTAAAATCTACACTTAGCAAAGGTCAGTGGTGATTAATTTTCCTCTCTCTCCATCCTCTAAACTTAACATGTCATCTATGGAAATTATCCTAATAAATGCTAATTTTTAATTATAGTTAACTTTTTTTGCACAATAATTATAATTAACTTTGATTAGATGTTAATCAATCCTAATTAATCTCAATTAACATATATATATATATAAATAATAATACCTCAAAGTAAAAAAATATGTACATGCACAAATTCCAAAAAATATTATTGGTGTCAAATCAGATTACGTGGAAATAATACAAATTATTTACTTTGAAGGTAGGCCAGTCTTGTCACAATTATTAATATACATGCATTATGTTCTATCTAATTGCTACTAGCCAAATCATAAAATATCCATTTCTTGAAATAATAATTTATATATAGATGAGATTATACATAATATATGCACATCTGCATTGGTTTATTTATTTAAATTGTCTTGTAACTTAAATTAATTTATTTTTCAATTAGAATACTACTTTTAGCCAAACTGGGTTGTATTTACTAATTTGGACAACCGTATAATTGAGCTCCTATTTTAAACTTCATTAGAGGCTATTTTTAGCATAAAACCCACTAATTTAGTTAATCTAAATATAATCAAGCGTAATCATTACTTATTTCTTATTTAGAAGTAAAATAACTAATATGTAAGATAGTAAAACTACTTATATTTAATCATTTCTGAGTAGGTGACATCTCATCTGAAAAGAATTTCTTATTAACCTTTTGCCAATTTACAGATGTCCGCCAATGGGCATTTGCCCTTGAATTATTCCTTTATTCGTATTATTTAGTTCTTCGTCAAGTATTTTTACACGTGTCTACTATAATTTTTTCCCAATTGAATTATAGTAGAAGGTTGCCCTTGCATTACAGCAAGAGCATCAACTTGTAGATGGGGATGCAATGATTTATCACAATATATTTATATTGTACTTGGAGGTGTTTTTTTCATTTGTTTTGTCTGTCTTTCACATGTCCCACATTAGTTGCATAGTCCTCTAGAACTCCAACTTTGGACTCTTCTTTTTTTGCTCGGGGAAAAAATAAATCCACTATCCAACTAGTTCACAACAATAGTTTCCACACACATATTTATATAGAAATGGTTTATGTTTGTATGCTTATATAAAATGTAAGAACTTGGGAATTTACTTCTCTATTGGCTAGACTTACTTGGAACGTGTTAAATTCTTTTGCTAATCAACATGGGAGATGTTGTAAATACCGTCAAGGACCATTATGAGTTCTATGCAATAGGGCATCAACTAATAGTTTGGAACTTGTCTCTACGATTATCTTATCCTAGGTGAACTCCTTCGCTAGTTGTATTCCATGTAACAAAGCTTGGATTTCCGCTTCTATTATGCTACATCTAAATTGTTTCCTCCTGCTATCACCATTCATTCATCATTCCTTGGCAACCATCTTACTTACTCATACAAGAAATAAAAGAAAGTTATCATAATTAATTTTGATCATACATGACTAAGTCATTGTCCATGTTTTCTTCCCACTTATTATTGTAGCCGTGTGTTTAGCATCCCCAAAACATATTATATGAGCTATGAGAAAATATGATGATCATCTTTTAGCATTTTAAATAATTGTGGATTCAACGGGAACTACGAATCATGTACTTGAATTTATCATGTTTTGAGTTTACAAGTCACGCCTCTATTCATTTTGAGATGCCTTTTTTACCTTTGTAACTTAAATGGGTGTCTTCTTCAAGGTTGTCTCATTTCTTTCTTTCCATGTGGTTAAAATTTTGCTTATAAATCCCTGTCAATCAAATTAGACTTAGCCAATTTGTTTTACTCGACCCATGTTAATGAAATTAGAATCTGGGACGTTTCTTCTTCTATTCATGTATCTCCTTGTGCAATACATTCTATATTGTTATCGTATCTGTGACGATTGGTTTATATGGACTTGAGATGTATGGTAATGGTAAAATCAACATACTTCCCTCTTGGATAACAAGAAAGCTAACACCGAGGTATTAGCTTACTCTTCTTTATCTCCTAAATTGTTATGGATTACTTTATGGAAGTTTGTGGAAACTGGAAGAGTTGTGAATTTCTTCTAGAAAGCAGATTTTGACAGTATAACAGGGATGACAAAATCTATATAGACATAAGCGTGAATGCCCTTTTATGGTTAAATTGAGTCGGTAGAACGTATACTATTGTGCTGTGTTTGTACTAACTAGCTTTGTTATGGATTGGGTGAAATTAGAATTGATAGGCATGCAATAGTTAATTTTGCCCACTAGTTAGAGAGTTGTTTTAGATTGCCCCATATTATAGGAATGATTTGTATATAGAGGGATTGCTATAACTTATTCGTTAATTTGGAAATAACATACCCTCCCATGTACCAGATGTTATTGAGTATTAAATAATTTCTACACAATATATTCGTTGTGCCCACATTCAAGGTAGACTAGAGGCACATTTGATATTTAGAGTTTGATGGTAAAAGCCTTACAAGTCCGTAAAAATTTATTGTAATATGTGTTTTTTTAATATTAATAATTTAGTAAAATATTTGTAAATAATATATATATTCCAGACATAATTTGTTTATTATATTTATAATATTCAACATAATATTAAATATAAAGTTTTCTAGTATTTTCGAGTTTTAGTAGATCTAAGTACTAATGAAAGATCGAGAAAATTAAGAATGCGTCATAGTTGAATTGTGATAAGAGATCAATAGACAACTCTAAGATTTGTGGCCATTAGAGAGCTAAGACTATGAGACCTAGAATTAAGAAGGGTTTGGGATGAGATGGAAAATATGTAGCAAATATCTCGTTATGTTGGATTATAATAAGATCAATTGTCATATCGTGATCAAATTATTTGGTTGGAACCGATGAACAACTAGTCACCATTCTCAGTATTACATTGGTGAAAATTGTTACCATAGTAGTCATGATAGGAGTAAGGCACATGATAAGCATAAAATTAGCTTTCAAAACATACTTACAAAAAATCTAGGAAAAATAATTGAGTCTCATAAGGATTATGTACCCCATGTTTTTGAGCTTATGGCAAAGGTCTTCTTTCTGTATTCCAAAGATAATGTAGGGGTATTGGAGAGAGTGAGTGTACAACTTAGTAAGCAGAAAGATTGACATTATGATGTCATATTCACCATTCAACATAAACTCACAAAATATGGTTATAAAAAATAATTATGAAGTTCTATTGGGTGAAGATTTAAGATTTTAATTAAAGTTGTATTTAGCCATGTACAACATCACACACACCATTTCCATCATATAAGGATGATACGTTCACATAATATAAGTCTCATATTTTTCACTTATCGTTTGGAGCAACTTTACTTACTATATTAGTACGAGGGACCCTAACCACACGTCTAATAAGATCACACTGTCTGTGTGAGTACATTGCCCACACCCATAGACAAATTGATTGAATTATTTGGTTTTAAGGGATTAAAATTTTTTCCATCACCAGGTCTAATGCGCATAGTACTCCAAGAGCCCTTAACGTACTAACCCAATGATAGCTTCTCTTCTACCAATTTAGCTGACCATCAATCCTTATAACCATCACTACCTCGTGTCGGGTATCTTATAATCCCGTTTATGATCATATACAAATAAAAGTCTTACCTTGTGACCCTCATCTTTATACTATTAGCCCTACGTGATAAGTCTCATCTCTAGCTCGATAGTATTAACTAGGCAAGACCCATTTCACACAAAATTACTTGTTTTCATATCTTGACATTCTCATAGCTCATAATTAAAATTATTTATGGGACTTGGCCTATTTTCATTGGTCTTGGTCCCACTTTCACCAATTTTCAAAATATGGTCTTGATATTAGTTATTTTGAAAATGCTGACCTTAATCATAAGCTCGGCCCATTTCCAACATCGAATAATGGATCTAGATCCTTCCTTTGAAATTTATTTTTACAATAACCAATATCTAAGGAAACTATTAAATAGGATTCATTTCTTGTGTCAAGATTATATTTCAAAAAGGTTTTTAATCGAAGTTGATGATATCAAAAGAATATATCTACAAAAAATATTTTTAAGCAGTTCATTTTATCAGGTATGCGAGTATTATAGCTTCATCGACCCAACCAAACTCGATATCAAAAATCTCACTCATTTGTATTATGTGATTTGTGGGTACCGATTATTTATGAGCCTTAGTGCTGCTCCTTGCATCGTATGTAGGTAAATGGTCCATACAATAAGCCATACAACTTTACTCCTTACAAATAAGGTATTTGCACTTAACACCATATACTTTTCTTTATTTACATATGGGTTCCTAAATTATACGTTATTTCTAATTAGACCCCTAAGATTCTTTGAGACAAAAAACTTTCAAAACAAAACTGAGATTCAAATCAAACCGAGAGAATAAAGAAAGATCAAACGGGATTAAAAGTGATCCAAGTGGAACTTAAATTAAAAAATTTTCAAATGAAATTAATCCCATTAGAAAATTGAAGTGAGAATCAGATTGGGTAAAGGTAAAAAGGGATTGGACCAAATCAAACTATATAGAACTAAGAGTAATTGGTTCGAAGATTCATTCTTTTGGGTTGACATAAAAAGGGCAAATTGGAAAATTGAAGTCATCGTTATGTAGAAAATGACATTAGATAAATTTGGAATTTTTTTTTTCATTTTATAAAACCAGTTGAATCGAGCCTCAACTGACCAATTTTTTTTTATTTCGGGTCAACGAACCATCTACCAAGTTAGTGCCCAATTAGCACGTGCAACCAATTAGCGCACGACACATGGCAATTGAGCTCGGATAGCAAACATATTAACGTCTAAGCGCTGACTAATCAAAGAACGACACGTGTCTTTCATCACTGATTAGCTTATAAAAATCCATATTGGTTGGATTGACCAATTAGAGATCGATACGTGTCAATAGTCAACAAACAACTAATAAAATTACAATGTTAGTGGGATTGACTAATCAGAAGATGACACATGGAAAGTAGGCCATGTCAGCAACCAACTCGTACGTTGGAGAACAATTGACCAATCAGTGAACGATCACATGTACTACTCCTCCTACTTCATCTTCTTCACACCAACGGATAGGACAGTGAGTTTATGAGCTCTCTATATAAAGAGTCACTCCTCCCTCATCTTCTTCACACCTCAAAAGCTTAGAAAACATGTACTACTCCATTTTTTGATTACCTGCAAACCAGAGCTCCGACATCATCCATTTTCTCCACCTCAGATTGCGAATTCAGGTTCCCTAGAATCCTAACGGAGTTCTCCATCTGATGGTTTACTCTGTTCAACTTAAGGGTCACCGGAGAGGCGCTAGTGAACCATCACAATACCCTTGCTCAAATGACCAAACACTCATTGAACAATTTGAGCCTAATTCATATTTACTTGGATCAGGTTCCTATTTACTCAGTATTGATATATGGAACACATCACGTATTCTTTGTAATTTTGGTGGTAATTCTAGCAATATACAACATGTAAACCCCGCTCCTTCAGGATGAGAAAACCAGGGAAAGAACCGGTCAACCCGAATGAGAAAATCGAATAGGTTTACGAACCCCAACTGATAGAGAAAGGATAAATTGGGAAATTTATGGATCCCGAGTGACCTAAAAAGTCATAAAAGTCATAAAAAAGGACTTTAGGATGAATTGGAGGTAAAAACCAAACTAGATTAGGTGAACCAGACTTGAACTGGATTGAACTGGTTTGAACCACTATTAAACCAATTTCTAAATTCATTTTTCTACGTGGCTTAGAAAATTCAAATTGGAGAATTGAGGCCACCATTTATAGATAATGAATTTAGATGAATTTACAAATTTTTAATTTTGAAAAACTCGGTCGAATTGGGCCAAAACCAATTAGTTTAAGCATTAAACATGGTTCAGACCGATCCGGTTCAGAACAGTATCGTCTTCTTCCTTTAAATGACAACACTGTTCATTCGCTAGAAAATTGAGCAGCATCGGCGAAGATGAAAAGTCTCCGGTCATGGAGTTTCAGGCAATGAATGACCGTCATTAAGGTGCCAATCGGATGACCAAGAATTCCCCGAGCTTCCTATATAAAGAGCCCCTCCTCATTCATCCTCCACACACTTGAAAACTCCACCCTCTCCCTACTGCACCATTTTTCAGTGAAGCTCGAACCAGAGCTCCAACTTGGGCATTTTTCTAAGCCAAAGAAGGCGAGGTCGAGTTCATTAGATACAGGGAGAAGTCAGCTACCCAACGGTAGTCTCCATTTGCTCCGAGGGTCACCGGAGAAATACCGATGTGATAGAATAATGAAGCAACTTTGGCGGTTTGAAGCTACCCTGTCACGCTCCGACCCAGTTTGGTTAGATCCCCTGATCAACCTGCCACTCTCCCGATTTATTAAGGCTTGCCCCTTGTTTATAAGCCATGAAGAGTAATGCGTCCTTTAAACCTGCACCTTTCTTGGAATAGCATAAATCAAAACTACATAAAATTTTAAATTAATCATACCTATCTTATAGGTGTAACTAACAGGAGGTCTTAGGTAAGTTTTCCTTGGTTTACCTAAAAGGGATATAATGGAGGGGTGAGTACAATTACTCAGTAAATGGGTTTTTGAAATTTAACTTTTAGGAAAGAGATCTGTATTGGAGTGTGTCATACTCCTTATTTTCTTTCAAAAATTATTTCATTTTAAATTTCTATTTTTATCACCATTTCTTATTATCATGGTGTGTCATCACCCAACACACATCCTTCATCATGAAGGTCAATCACACAATCGCAAGCCAACCCGTCCACTAAACCCACTTGTGGTGTCAGAGCGACTTTATCGGCCACCTAGATAGAAGCACGTCCACTTCTACCTTGAGAATGAGTGGATGTATGCAACATCCGATCCTCAATCCCAAAATCAATTCTCCATGACCGTATGTGGACAGAGACCTCATCCTGACCCCACCCTGGTCTCATGCGCTTGAAGCTACGTCGAGCTTTGCAAGGTCACTTGGTCCGACAAACTACCCTTATATCCACCAGGTCGTCCAGGGCCCTATGACACATCACTACCCCTCTTGGGTGTCTTTAAGGTCCCATACACATAGTGCATGCACAATCAGTATTTTCACATCAAGCCATATAATCTGTGGTGCCACTAGTTCAACGGCTCCAACCTTCAACTCAACCTGTAGCTATTTGTCTTTACTAGTTCGGAGACCTATCATGTCACACTACCACTAGTTGATTGAATATGTCGGTCCTATCTTGGTACAATGGTCAAAAAATTTATTTATTTAAAGTTTTATGGCATATATCTCATGTTTGTTTACGAGCTCCTACTCGTGTCAATTGGCCTATGGCCCATTGTTCGACATTTTCAAAATCGGGCATATTAGCCCCCAAGTTCCAAAATCGAGGCCCCCAACCTATAAGAGCTATTTGAGCTCCCGTCAAGAAGGTCTCCCAAATCGTTTAAGCAGTGACACACAGTCAGGGGAGAGCACTTTTGAAAAAATATGTTTTCAATTGTCCATCATACCAACCATGTATAAGGACATCTCCGCTCATAACTGATGAAGTTTTCCACTTCCTTCAAGTAAGTTTCATCATACCAACCTGGTATGATCTACTTAAAACTGGTAAGTAGTTTTTCTGCATGATTTTTAAATCACTACTCTAAGTTATGATATTTAAAATACCACTAAGTAGTGGGTTTTCATTTCGAGGTACTTATTATCCCCAACCGGGTATGATATTAAACTCCACTCACAACCGGTAAGTGGTTTTTAACTTTAAACTATGCTCATCATTCCAACCAGGTATGACGTTAGTAAGCCCACTTACAACCGATAAGTGGTTTTTAGCTTAATTAGCTCATCACCCCAACTAGTTATGATGTTAAAAGTCTCACTCACCCATTAATTCAGTGAATTCCACTCGACCGGTTCTTTGTATTCACGCGAGCTTGTCCTTGCTGGCGTTCCCAGTACTTCATATTCCTACATGATATGATCATCCTTGTTCACTATCCCTTGGCCAAATAGCCTTCATTCATTCCAAATGAATGAGAAAAATAAACTTTCTATTTATTTGCAATTAGGTCTCTAAAGTTATTTTTCTATAACTTTAAGTCCCTAATGTCGGTTTTTCCTCAAATTAAGTTTTGAAGCTTTTAAAATTTATCTTAGGACCTGAATTTATTCAAATTCACAAAATGGGATTAATTTCCCAAATTTCCAATTTGGTCCCCCAACTTTTCCAAAATTACCATTTTGCCCTTCCTTTACAAAAATGGTAAGTTTTACCCCAAAAATTCTAAAATTCCTCAATTGCCCCTCTAACATTCTTATCATGCCCAATTGACCCTCAATTTTATAAAATTATATTTTGGTCCTTCGAATTTCAAAAATCCCCAATTTTCCCTCAATTTCAACTCCTTAACACAGCCAAATTTGATTTAATCAAATTGACCAACCAAACACTTCTAATTGTTGAAATTGAAGTTAAAATTGAGATCCTACATCTTCATACGATTCAATAGCACTTTGAATCGCAAGTTTTGATGCTAGAACGAGCTCAAACGGAGCTTCGCCGGAAAACATATTGTAAAGAGAGAAAGCTCCAATTACTCACCGTCGGGGGCACGACGGTTCAAGCTTTTGATGTGGGAAGATAGATCTCGTCCCGAGGTTCATTCTAGATTCAATAATTGCATAAATTGATGTCAAATTGACTTAGAATTTCATCATCAAAATTCTGTCAGTTCTCTCTCTAGCACTAGTCGGAAATTGCAGAGGGAAGTCGAATTGGCTTACTTTTCAGTCCTAATTCAGTCGTGGGAGGACTATGGAGGTGTTGGGAGGGCTTGGTTTGGCCTAGGGAGGGCTCAAAATGGTCGATTTCAGCTTGGACGAAATAGGGCAGCTTCGGTCTGCCAGAGTTGCTTCATTGTTTGATTATGTCGACGCTTCTTCGACGATTATCGGATTGACTATAGTTTGCTATCAGATAGCTGACTTCACTCGGAGTCTAAAGAGCCTGACCTCTCCTTCTGAGGTTAAGAAAAATGCTCAAGTCGAAGCTTTGGTTCAAGCTTCACCGGGAAATGGAGTAGTAGAGAGAGAGAAGCGTTCAGGTGTGAGGAGGATGAATGGGGATAAGCTCTTTATATAGGTGTAAAATTGTTAATTAAATGGCGAAGATTTATTACTAGTATTAATGTTGCCATAAATTAATGAGTATTTATTAGTATTAATTCCAATAATTTAATTTAGGTATTAAATTATGGGTATTAATTCCAATAATTAAATATATATAAATTTATGGCTATGTATGATAAGGAGTATGCTTAACTTCAGTGTTCTGATATGATCTAGTTCATTTGAAACAATCTGGCATTTCTCTTCTAATTTATCTTAAGGTTCTTTTCCAAGGTTCTATGAACCCTCAAATGGTCAGGTTTGTGAATCGGTACGGTATTTCTCACTCAGTTTGACCAGTTCTTTTCCCAGTTTTCCTTAACTCAAAAGAGCGGGGTTTACATGCCTTGTTTCGACCGAGCTAAAAATAGCCAATTCGAGCCCTCCTTAGGCCAAACCAAGCCCTCCCAACACTTCCACAGCCCTCATACAGAAGAATTAGAGCTGAAAAGTAAGCTAATTTTGCTCCACTTGGTAATTTCTAATCAGTGCTAGAGAGAGAACCGACGAAACTTCACTGACCAAATTCTCCCTAAATTCGGTATCAATTGATGTGATTATTGATCCTAGGAGAAATCTCAGGACGAGAGCTATCTACCCAGATTGAAAGCTTGGACTTCCTCACCCCCGACGGTAAGCTTACGAAGCTTTCTCTCTCTAAGTCCAATTTTTCGACGAAGTACCATTTGTGATCATTTTGGATCCAAATGACACGATTTAAAGTTCCATTGAATCGTATGGAAGTGTAGGAACTCAATTTTACCTTTAAGTTTAACAATTAACCTCGATTGATCGGTCAATTTGATGAAATCAAATCTGGTTAGGTTGGAAGATTGAAAGTGGGGGAAATTTTGGGGATTTCAAAATTTCGAGGGACTAAATTGCAATTTCATAAAATTGAGGACCAATTGAGCATGGAAAAGATGTTGGAGGACCAATTGGTCAATTTTTGGAATTATTAGCGTCAAATTTCCATTTTTGTAAAGTGGGGGTAAAATGGTAATTTTTGGAAAAGTTGGGAACAAAATTGGGAATTTGGGAAACTTGAACCCCTTTTTGTGATTTTGAATAAATTGAGGTCCAAAAGTGAATTTTAGAAGTTTCAAGACTCAATTTGGGGAAAAATTTGCATTAGTGACCTAAAGTTAAAGAAAAAGAACTTTAGGGACCTAATTGCAAATAATTGAAAATTTTGGAAATTTCATTTATTCGTGATGAATGAAGGCTATTAGGCCAAAGGATAATGAACAAATATGTTCATATCGTGTATGAACATGAAGTACTGGGAATGCCAGCCAAGAAAAGTTTGTGTGAAGGTAAAAGGTCGGTTAAGAGGTAATGCACTACATTATCGAGTGAGTGGGATTTTTATATCATACTCAGTTGGGATGATAAGCACCTCAGAAATGAAAATCCACTACTAAGCGGAATTTTAACCATCACATATGAATGGAGTGATGTGAAAATTACGCGAAAAAACTACTTACCGGTTGTAAGTAGATCACACCCGTGATGAACTTCTTAGAAGGAAGTACAAAACCCGTTCATCAATCATGAGCGGAGATGTCCTCACACCCGGTTTGCGTGATGGACGGCTAAAAGAATATTTTGTTGGAAGTGCTCTCCCCTGACTGTGTGCCACTGCTTAAACTTTTTGGGAGACCTTATTGACGGGGGCTCGAAATGCCCAGATAAGCCGGAGGCCTCGGTTTTGGAACTTGGGGGCTAATATGTCTGATTTTGAAAATCTCTTATAGTGGGCCCAAGGCCAGTTGGCACGAATAGGAGCTCGTAAACAAACATGAGTTTAAGCTATGAAAACGTTAAATGAATGATATGTTTGGCCATGGTACCAAGACAACACCGACATACTCGATGGACTGGCGGCAGTGCGACATGATAGGTCGACGGACCAGTCAAGACAAATAACTGCAGGTCGAGTTGAGAGTCGGGGCTGTTGGACTAGTGGCACCATAAATTAAATGGCTTATGTGAAAAATTGTTGATTTGTGCATGCACTGAGGTACGGGATCTTCAAGATGCCCAAGAGGGGTAGTGATGCGTCCTAGGGGCTACTGGACGACATGGTGGAGATAAGGGCAGTTTATGGTGCCAACAGTCAGGGAAGCTCGTCGTAGCTTCATGCGCATGAGACCGGGGTGGGGTTGGGATGAGGTCTTTGTCCTCATATAGACATGGAGTATTTTTGGTGTGAGGGTAGGACATTAGAGACGTTCAATCAAACTTTAGGTAGAAGTCAAAGTCTTCTATCAGGGTGGATGGTAAAGACGCTCCGATCCACAAGTAGGTGCAGTCGGCGTAACTGCATCTCATGAATGTGTGTGATCCCTTCATGATGAAGGGCGTGTGTTGTTTGTGAAACATGCCAAATATGGAAATGGGAAAAAGGTTATGAAAACCATGGAAAGGATTTTTGAGAATCCTTGGAAATGAATTAGGAAACCTTGGAAAAAGATGTTGATATACCAAAATTCGAAAAAAAAACATTTTTTATGAAATGAGGAGTCTGACACACATCGATTAAAATTAATTTTTGTGAAAACTCTCATCCAACATCCATTTACCGAGTTATCAAATTCACCCCCTCCCATTATCCCTTTTCAAGAAACCAAGGGAAAACCAACCTTAAAAATTTATCAGTAGCCGAACCTTAAGGCAGGTATATAAAATTTATATTTAGCTTTGATTAATGTTATTCCAGGAAAGGTACAAGTAAGGACACCTTACTCCCCACAGTTTAGAAGAGGGGGGAAACTCTTAATAAACAAGGAGAGTGGTGGATTGTTCACGGGGATCCAACAAAATCGGGCCGGGGCGTGACACAGCATGCCCAACTCTATGGATGATTGGATAGGGACCTATGTATTCTGGCTTCAATTCCCTCCTTTGTTGGAACCTCAAAATCCCTCTCCAAGGTGACACCTTGAGGAACACTTTATCTCCTACTTCGAATTCCAATAATCTTCATGCCGACATAACTCTTTTGTCGGTTTTGAGCCACTTTAAGTCGATTTCTTATCAACTTAATCTACTTTATGCTGTCTTCAATGAGCTCTATCTTCTCAAATTTTCTTTCCCCCATATGATCCCAGAATAAGGGGGTATGACACGGTCTACCCTACAAATCTTCTTATGGCACCATCTGTATACTAGCCTGATAATTATTGTTGTAAGCAAATTTCATCAGGCATAAATAATACTCCTAATTCTGATTCAGATTCAAAACTTACATGATGACCATGTCATTTTATGTTTGAATAGATCATTCTAATTGTCCATTAGTTTAAGGGTGAAATGTCATGCTCATGTGGATTTTTGTTCCTAAAGCATCTTGTAAACTCGACCAGAACCATGAGTAAACCTGGGGTCTCAATTTGATACTATTCTCACCAGAATCCTATGTAATTGCACAATTTTCCCCCATATATAAGTTTGTTAATCTTTCAATTGGATCTATTACCTATATGGGTAAGAAATGTGCTAACTTTGTTAACCAGACCACAATTGCTCATATAGCGTCATGCCCTCTTGGCATCGCCGGTAATCCCATCACGAAATCCATTATGATGTTTTCCTATTTCCATTCATAGATAGGCAAGGGTTGTAACTGTCCTGCAGACTTTCGATCTTTTGCTTTAATTTGTTGGCTATCTTGACACATATTCAGCTATGTCTCTGTTCATATCCTTCCACCAATATCCTTTTATTAGGGTTTGATACATCTTTGTGCCTCCGAGGTGCATGGAATATACCAAATCATAGGCTTCTTCCAGTATAGATCTCCTTAATTCTTCCATGTTTGGCACACATACCCTCTCCTTAAAGATTAACAACTCACCCACTCTTATGGCAAAGTCTTGTGCTGCTCCTATAGCTATTTTATCTATATATGGTTTGAGTCCCACATCTAGTCGTTGTTGTGTCCTCATTTGCTCCACCAAACAAGGTTTCACCATAACTTGTGCCAATGAACATCATCTCTTAGAGTTCATGTTGAGTTTGATCTTCAATTTTCCCATTTGTTCTGATAGGGTATAAAAGTTTTCTTAATGTAGGCCACCCCCGTATGGTATTTTCGACTGAGGGCATCTACGACTACGTTAGCTTTTCCAAGGTGGTACTCTATTATCATGTCGTAGTCTTTGACCAAATACATCCATCTTCTTTACCTTAAATTGAATTCATTTTGCATCATGAGGTATTTCAAACTCTTATGATTTGTGAATATCCTACATGTGACTCTATAAAGATAGTGCCTCCAAATCTTAAGGACAAACACTATGGCAACCAATTTAAAATAATGAGTAGCATAATTTACCTCATGCGTCTTTAGGTTCCTTGACGCAAATGCTATTACTCTTCACCATTGCATTAGTACACATTCTAAGTCTTGTCCAGAAGCATTACTATACAGAGTATATTATCCAGCTTTCGAGTCAGGTAGTACTAATACCAGGGTTGTTGTTAATCGTGACTTTAAATCTTGCAAGGAATTTTCGCACACTTCATCCCACTTATACTCTACCACATTTCTTGTTAGAGGAGTAAATGGGGCAGCAATACTTGAGAAATCTTCTACTAAATTTCGATAATATCATGATAGTTCTAGAAAGTTGCGAATTTCCGTCAGGTTAGTGGTGGCTTTCCAATTTGATACCACTTCCACCTTAGCAAGATCCACCTTAATTTCTTCCTTGAAAATGATGTTTCCCACAAACCCCACTTCTTGTAACCAAAATTCACACTTTGAGAATTTGGTGTAGAGTTTATTCTCTTTCAAAATATTCAGAGTGATCCTCAAATGTTCTTCGTGTTCTTCCTTTATTCGTGAGTAAATAAGTATGTCATCAATAAATACTATCACAAACTTATTCAAGTAAGGTTGGAACACTGGTTCATTAAATCCATAAAAGTTGCAGGGGGCATGACCTTGAATTCATAATGTCCATAACTTGACCTGAACGTTGTCTTTTGAATTTCTTCCTTCTTAATCTTGAGTCGATGATAACCCGTACGTAAGTCTATTTTGGAGAAATAGGCAACTCCTTTTAATAGATCAAACTGGTCATAGATCCTTGGTAGTGGATACTTTGTAAGCTTCAATTTCACACAATAAGAAAGCCGAATTCGGGAACTGAAAATTTTTAGGTCAAAATCAAGGTTGAAATGAACCAAAATTTGTAAATAAGAGTCAAAATGGGAAATTTGAAAATTAAAAATGGGAAATAAATACCCAAAATCATGAAAAGGTACCATGAGTGAAATTGGGTGTGAGAATCGAATCGGTTCAAGGTGAACCGGACCTGAACCGAATTGAACTGAGATGAACCGTAGGGAACCGATTGAAAGATTCATTTTTCTATACGGCTTTAAAATATCAATTTGGGAAATTGAAGCCACCATTGGATAGAAAATAAATTTACACGAATTTAGAAATTATTAAATTCTAGAAAACTAGTTGAATTGGGTCTGAACCGACCAATTTTTGAATTCGGGTCACCGAACCCGGTCGGACCGGACCGGTCAACGGACTGCTACTAGGTTAGTGCCCAGTCAGCATGCGACGTGATCGAGTGGGCCCAAGGCAAATGGGCATGGGCTTAGTCTTGTAAATATGTTAAAAGTATGTATACTTGAAAGACTTTCATAATCAATTGATTATGTGAATTAGCTACTGAGTCGAAGCCGAGCCATCGAACTCGTTGGGCTCGTAGCACTAAAAATAATGGTAAAAAATTTATAAGACTATTGATTGTGCATGCAATGTTACAGAACCATCGAGCTGCCTATTATAGGGTAGTGGTGATTCTAAGGGCTACTGGATGACCTATGGAGCATAAGGGAAGTTTTGTTGTCCAACATGTCGTAAAGCTCAAGGAGCTCCATGTGCACTGAGACCGACGTTAGAGGGGGAGAGGTCTCGTCCCACATTGCAGACACAAAGTATGAACTTGAGTCTCAAGATGGGGTGATTGATGTACACATAGACTTTGGTAGAAGTTATGAATTTCTACCAGGGTAGACTATAAAGATACTTCAGTCCACAAGTGGAATAGTCAAGGACTACTCTGCAAACATGTGAACCCGTTGATGATAAAGGGTGGTTGATTGTGTGCTAATCAAACTAGAAAACTAAATAAACATTCTAGATGTTTAAGCATGTTGATAGCTTAACACTTCATAGAGTTATGAAAACTCACCCCTCCCTTACCCTCTTTTAGGGAAATAGTTACATCTAAGAGGGGGAGAGGCCAAAGTAGAAATCACACATTCATAAGGTATGAAAAAATTACTACAACTATTATGATTTCTTATTTTGGAAAATCAGCTTGTCCTACGCCTTTACTTTCATTGTTCTACCTCGGTAAGTATACCCAGATTGCAGATGGAAAGTTGGTGAGTAGCTCACGGGGTCCCGACCAAACCGGGATGGGGCGTGACAACTTTGGTGGTATCAGAGCTTGGGTTTTCCAAATAAGTTTCAAAAACTAAACCTTGAAGCACCGACTAATGATCACTCTTCACCCTGTAGGGATATGGCCACGTGGAAAGTAGCCAAACGAACTGACAAGGCCCTCGGAACTGTGAAGATTTCCACTCCAAGCAAGGGAGGTAGCTTGAGAGCACATGAACCTAGGAGAGCTTGATCCACAACACTTGAAATGACTTTCGAGTGAAGTGAACTCTACGAACAATTCATGAGCATATTCGAGAAACCCAACCTTCCTCAAGGAAGAAATGATTGCCCGACGAGAAAGGTACCCCCAAGGAAGATAAGACGCCTCCTCTAGAATCGCAAAAGCCAGAATTGACTCAAGCTTAGGAGGAAGCAGAAAGGAATTATTGGAAGGTGTATGAAAACTATGTGAGAGTGTTCCACAAGCTCACACCGGTCTGGATAATCCCAAAACCAATGAATCTGATGCGACAAGCATACAACCATGAAGACCTGGTACTAGAAAGGTACGGGATCTCCGTGACTCACGAAGTTAGAGCTTATAGATCACCAAGCAAGGCATCCATGTCCCGGTCTAAGGAGCTCAGCATGAATCTATACAAGAGATGTGAGAAGCACTACGCTGGCCCGAGCTCACATCGGAAGTGGGCATCAACCTCTGAGCCCGGAGTCATGTAAGTCACCAAAGGTCGACTCCCGATTGGTTAATATATGGGATTAGATCGAGAGTCGAGTGTGTACAACCTAGGTAATAAGTCAATTATATCAACTTCCTATAAATAAATAAAAATTTTCCTCTTTACACAAAGTTTTGAACTTTATCCCAATAAGAACACAGAAAGCAAAGAGGAACCTTCTACAAAAAGAGAAGGAAAGTCAAGAATGAGATAAGGAGGGAAGAGAGGGGGCCCTGAACCCTTATAAAGGCTATATGTAAGGGTCGGACCTCCCTAAAATGACAAATGAGTTGAGGGGATCAAGGACCCATGAGCACTAAGGTTAAAAGCCTGCCCTACAAGCGATTTCAGGTACAGTAAACCACTGATAAAGGGTGTTAAGGGACAGAGACCCAGAAAGTACACCCAAAACATGTCAAACCAACGGATGAAAAGAGATTAATACCAAAGGTATGCTCTAGGGGAGCATACCCCAAGGGAATGGGTACGCCAAAGAGAGATGCTGATCAAGGATGTCACAAGACTCGTGACCTGTCACGTCCTGACCCGGTTTGGTCGGATCCCCGTGATCAACCCGCCACTCTCCCGATTTACTAAAGGGTTTCCCATTATATTGTAAATCGTAAAGAGTAAGGCGTTCTTTAGACCTGCACCTTTTTCCAGGAATATCATAAATCAAAACTGCATAGTAATTTAAATTAGTTGTACCTGTCTTGCAGGTGTTTAATTGCGTAAGTCCTTTAAGCTTCAACTTTACAGGATTTCCTAAAAGGGGTATACGGGAGGGGGTGAGTACAAATACTCAGTGAATGGGATTCAAATCTTTTAACTTTAAAGAAAAATATTTATATGGAGTGTGCCAGACTCCTTTCTTTTCAAAAATCCTTTCATTTAAAAATTTGGATTTTCCATTATTTCTTAGTTATCGGTGTGTCATCACCCAACACACATCCTTCATCATGAAGGTTACACACATTCGCAAGTCAGTATAACTACTGAACCCGCTAGTGGCTTCGGAGTGACTTTTCCTGCCACCTGGATAGAAGTACGACCACTTCTACCTTGGGAATGAGTGGATGTACGCGACATCCGACCCACAATCCCGAAATCGCTTCTTCGCGTCCATATGAGGACAGAGACCTCATCTTGTCCCCACCCCGGTCTCATGCACTTTTTGCTACTCCAAATTTCGCACAGACACCTAGAACGACGATCTGCCCTTATACTCACTGGGTCGTCCAGAGCCCTTAGGACACATCACTACCCCTCATGGGCGTCTTGATGTTCCCGTACTCATGGTGCATGCACAAGCAAAGTTTTCTTAAATTACCATGTAATATGTGGTGCCATTTGTCCCAACGGTCCCGATCTGCAACTCAACCTGTAGCTATTTGTCTTGACTGGTCCGAAGACCGGTCATGTCGCACTGCTACTAGTTGACTGAGTATGTCGGACCTACCTTGGTACCATGACCAAACAATTCACTTATTAAGTTTTAATGGCACATATATATATATATATATCATGTTCTTTTACGAGCTCCTGCCCGTGTCCATTGGCCTATGGCTCACTGTTCGAATTTTTCAAAAACTGGGCATTTTAGCCCTCAAGTTCCAAAACCGAGGCCCCCGGCCTATAAGAGGTATTCGAGCTCCCGTCAAGAAGGTCTCCCAAATAGTTTAAGCAATTGCACACAGTTAGGGGAGAACACTTCCGATAAAATAGGTTTTCACTGTCCATTATACCAACCGGTATAAGGACATCTCCGTTCATAACCGATGAACGGATTTTTAACTTCCTTCGAGAAAGTCTCATCATACCAACCGAGTATGATCTACTTACAACCGGTAAGTAGTTTTTTTTCCACAAAATTTTCACATCACTTTCTCTAAATGGTAATGATTAAAATACCACTAAACAGTGGGTTTTTATACCGAGGCACTTATCATCCCCAAACAGCTATGATATATAATCCCCCTCACCTGATAGTGCAGTGAAATTCCACTTAGTCGGGTTCTGTCCTTAGCAATCTGGACCTCGACTGACGTTCCCGATGTCTCATTCTCCTACACGAGATGAACATAATTGTTCATTATTCTTTGGCCTAATAGCCCTCATTCGTTCCAAATGAATGAGAAAATCCAACTTTACATGTATTTGCAATTAGGTCCCTAAAGTTAATTTTCTTTAACTTTAAGTTCCTATTGCCGGGTTTTTCCTAAATTCAAGTCCCGAAACCTTTAAAATTTATCTTAGAACCTAAAATTATTTGATTTCACACAAAGGGGTTTAATTTCCCAAATTTCTAATTTGGTCCTTCAATTTTCCCAAAATTACCATTTTGCCCCTTCTTTAGAAAAATGGTAAATTTTTGCCCCAAAAATTCTAAAATTTATCAATTGGCCCTCTAATATTTGTATCATGACCAATTGACCCTCAATTTTAGAAAACTACATTTTGGTCCTTCAAATTTCCAAAAATCCCCAATTTTCCCAACATTTTTTTCCAATTTCAACTCTTCAACACTACCAATTTTGATTTCATCAAATTGACCAATCAAACACCTCAAATTATTGAAATTAGAGTTGAAATTGAGTTCCTACATGTTCATACGATTATAAGAAACTTTGAATCACAGATTTTAATGCTGGAACAAGCTCAAATGGAGATTCGTCGGAAAACAGACTGTAGAGAGAAAAAGATTTGATTTCTCACCGGTGAGGGCGCGGTGGTGGAGCTTTTCAATCTGGGTAGGTAGCTCTACTCCAGAGGTTCTTCCTAGGATCAAGAATGACATCAATTGATGTCGAATTGGATTAGAATTTCTTCATTGAAATTCAGCCGACTCTCTCTCTAACAACGATCTGAAATTGAAAAGGGGAACCAAATTTGCTTACCTTTCGGTCCTAATTTGGCCAAGGAAGGACTGAGGAGGTGTTGGGAGGGCTTGGTTTGGTTTTAGGAAGGCTCGAAATGACTGATTTCAGCTTAGTTGAAATAGGGCAGCTTCAGTCCGCCGGAGCTGCTTCACTATTCGATCATGCAGACGCTTCTCCAGCGATTCTCGGATTGACTGGAGTTTGCTATAAGATAGTTGTCTTCTCCCCGGTTCTAAAGAGCCTGACCTCTCCTTCCGAGGTTAAGAAAATGTTCAAGTTAAAGCTCTGGTTCAAGCTTCACTGGGAAATGGAGTAGTAGAGAGAGAGAGAAGTGTTCAGGTGTGAGGAGAATGAATGGGGATGACCTCTTTATATAGGTGTAAAATGGTGTATTAAATGGGAGAGATTTATTACTAGTATTAATATTGTCATAAATTATTGGTATTAATTCCAAT
Source organism: Trapa bicornis (assembly GCA_030064425.1). Taxonomy (NCBI): domain Eukaryota; kingdom Viridiplantae; phylum Streptophyta; class Magnoliopsida; order Myrtales; family Lythraceae; genus Trapa; species Trapa bicornis. Next base: position 5,918,925 of record CM057759.1, read on the forward strand.
AATTTAATTTCAATATTAAATTATTTGTATTAATTTCAATATTAAATTATTTGTTTTAATTTCAATAATTTAATTTAGGTATTAAATTATTGGTATTAATTACATTAATTAAATACGTATTAATTTATGCCTATTTATGATAAAAAATTTTGACCAAAAATTTGGGTTACAAAAAAATCATACTTCCCAAGAGGTCACCCATTCTCACACTACTCTCAAGCAAGCACACTTAACTTCAAAGTTCTTATAGAATCTCATTCACCTAAACCAATTTGATTTTTCTATTTTAATTTGTCTTAAGTTTCTTTTCCAAGGTTTAATGAACCCTTTGGATCATTCGAAAGTTGTAAATTTCTAAATTGCTTGTTCCCAAATGATCGGGTTTGTAAACCAACTTGGTTTTCTTACTCGGTTTGACCGGTTCTTTTCTCGATTTTCCTTAACTCAAAAATGCGGGTTTTACATGACGGAACGAACTATAGTGAACGCCCAAAGGAAAGGAAGGAAGTCTGAGAAAGGTAAGTACCACAAAGGGGTGATGAGTACGATGAAGGAAGTAAGAACAATAGCAAAAATGACCCGATGGATCGTGATCATAAGGCGGCAAATGCCGCTACACTACAAAGTATAAAGTTCATTGCGAAAAACAAGAGGAATTGGCCCTTAGTAATAAAGAAATGAGGAAGTGACATCAATAATGAATTGACTACCGCCAAGGATAGGTTACATTCAAAGATGGACAACGAACCCAAACTTAAGGGCCACTGTAAGCCTACTTGGAGGAACATGATGAGACAAATGCTAGTAGATGTCAAAGCATGCCTCGGACAGCGAGAGAAGAGATGTAATAAGGGAGAAATCAATGGTGCTAAAGGTAGGGTATCATCTACCGCACGCGGGCGACAAGACTAAGATTGAGCAGGAGATAAATCGGCAAACAAATTACCAGGAACATAAATAGTAATGGCACAGGGAAATGCAACGTGAGTCGAAGGCAAGACCTTCAAAAGGATGTGAATGGAGTAGAAATTTTGGCACAAAAAGGCCATGTGGAATGAGAGGATATAGCATTTCTACCATTAGTGGGTACGTGACATATTGGTATAAGGGAGGGAACGCCCTTGTTAGGGAATGCAACCCATAGAGTTAGACATGCAATAACATATTTTGGCGAGGTGTAGACTAAAACATTTTAGAAAAGCGAGGGTTGATTAAGGTGAGTAGAGGGGTGAACATGGTCATAGGGAACAATAAGTAACTGGTAGAATGACTCGGAGTTTCAAATGATGTTCTAAGTAAGAGTATGAATGTGGTGAGGAATAGACTTGCGCTAAACGGTGGCAAGGAATGCGCCAAGACGAAATAGGCAATGAGGGATAAATTTCCCAATGTTACAAGACGAGGAAGAAGGAAGAAAGTGGGAAGTAGGCATCGCCTAGGGAAATTGAATGGGTACTCATTGTACAATGACAAGGAATTATTAAGGAACAAGGAAGTTCCCCAAAAAGCAAAAAGAGGCATGGGTGAATAAGGTTATATGGGCAATGTGGTAATGAACAAATTCTCATGGGAGCTCAAGCGTTGGGACCCAAGTTAAGAATTGACAAAGGGTAGTCAACCTCAGATATAAGACATGGGTGACTATGAATTGAAGCTGGCTTAAGACGAGGACGTATATGGGACGAAAACATGAAGATGAGTGGCGTGTTGATTGGCCATAGGGCTTGAATGATTGGTCAAGCACTTGGAGCTATTAAAACATCCTCTAGTATTTGAAAATAACAAATAAAATGAGGGCATGTGACCTCTATGGTCCGAGAAGAGGCCAAGTATCATAGGAAAGGAACTGATAACCATACGCAATCGATGGCCCAGTTGGGATAAGTCAATATTCACCAAGGACTTCTACCCGCGAGACGGGATCGGGACGTGTCCCAATTGAAATTAAAAAGGAACATAAGGAGGGTGAAGTGCCCCACAACTCTAGAAGAGGCTAGGTTAGTGTATGGTGACAACAATGGATCAACATCCCTAAGGATAGAAAGGAAAGTAGGTGCTGTCATAGAAACCAATGAACCCTATGAAGCCCTAATGGAGTTAGATGTATAATCACGGAGGACAACTTCTTACTCCTTGGAAGGGTGCCAACACTCCCAGTTTCATGGCTGAGTGGGAACTATGTGGTGCCCAATAAGCCAAGGTACATGAATCATGGAACAAATAGGTGAGATAGGACCCGTGCAAATGGATAAGACGTGACGAGGAAAGAAGTGCTACGGTGGGCCCCATAATTTAAATTGTCCTCATGGGAATGGGACATCGACAAATAACAAGTTAAATTGAAGGACACTGTTTAGAGAACTGTATCGCACGCCCTATTCTGGGAGGGAGTAAGGGAAATGAAGCTTGAAAAGGATCGAGCTCAGGAAGGATACGACGGGGGAAGTCGAGATACTACAATGTCAGCTTAAGGTGGCCGACAATTGGCAAAAGAGTTATGCTAACCAAATAAGAAGGGACCTTGAATTCGAGGTGGGAGATTGAGTATTTCTCAAGGTTTCACCCTGGTGGGAAATACTTAGTTTTCAACAACAAGCGAAGTTGAAGACAAGATATATTGATTCTTATACCATAATTCAAAGAGTAGGATCGATGGTGTACAAGCTCAAGTTACCCTCGAGCTTGTAGAGGTTACATGATGTATTCCATGTATCGATACTTAGGAAGTATGATATTGACCCTTGTCATGTGCTAGATCAGTCACCACCCGAATTGGAAGAAAATATGTCCTATGAGGTGGTGCCGATACAAATTCTCGATAGATGGGAAAGAATATGAGACATAACAAGATCCCAAAGGTGAAGTCCCTTGGTGAAGCAATCAAGTCGTGGAAGAGACCTAGGAGACCAAGTCCGTCACCAGAGAAAAGCACCCCCATTTGTTTAGTGCATCAAAATTTTTAGGGAGAAAACTTCTTAAAGGAGGGGAGAAGTTGTAAACCCTGTGTTCACATAATAAGAAAGCCGGATTCAAGAACCGGAAATTTTTGAGTGAAAACCGAGGTTGAAACGAATCAGAATTTGTAAATAAGAGTCAAAATGGGAAATTTGAAAATCCCAATTGGCTAATAAAAACCCAAAAATTATGGAAAGGAACAATGAGTGAAATTGGGTGTGAGAACCAGACTGGTCCAGGGTGAACCAGACCTAAATTGGGTAGAGTCGGGATGAATCGTAGGGAAGCGGTTCAAAGATTCATATTTCTAGGTGGCTTAAAAACAACAATTTGGGAAATTGAAGCCACCATAGGATAGAAAATAAATTTACACGAATTTAGAAATTATTAAATTCTAGAAAACCGGTCGAATCAGGCTTGAACCGACTAAATTTTTAATTCGGGTAACTGAACTCGGTCGGACCGAGCGATCAACGATCCGGCCGATCAACGGACCACTGACACGTCAGCGCCCAGTTAGCAGGCATGATCTATCAGTGCGCGAAGTGTGGTGAAGTGCGCCCAATCAGCTCTCGGTCAACACTTGGATGCGCTAACCAAGGAGAGCACGACACATGTTCTTGATCAACGGTCAAAGGAAGAAAATCCACATCAGTAACTACAGACCAATAGGAGAGTGACACGTGTCCCCGGTCAACGCTTAATGTATGGAAGCCATGTCAGCTCAACTAACCAATGGAAAGCTGAAACATGGAAAATGTGCCATGTTAGCATCTAACTGGGATGTCAGAGAAACAGTCGAACAATTAGAGATCGACACATCGGATGGCCTTAGCCAATTAGAGGCTAGCACGTGGCAGTGGTACTATGCGTCAGGAGGAAAATATGATATATTTAAATAAGCCAATAAGAGGATTCCACTGTCACAATCAACAGCTGACCGAACACATTCTGCAGTCACGTTGGAACGAGCGGCCAATGGCTTACTGACACATGTTCATTTAATGAGTCAAAGGCTGACTAGGGCACTGAGCAGGAAGTAGCGTCAGAAAAGCCAGTCAATCACAACACACCATGTGGCAACGCACATGTGCGAAGCATGCACCATCACACATAGTGTAATCTTCAACCTTAGCCTTTTTGGCTGAGAGATGGGCAGTCGAACTCTTCTATCTCCAGCGACCCGAAAACCCCTCCGATATGACCGCCAACAGGCGAGTCTAGGGCCAAGTCCGACGCTGACTAGTAGCCCTGTTAGTTGCCGAGCTCCATATATAAAGAGCTCCTTCGCACTTGTCCTGTTCATCCTGCAATCGATCGAAGAAGATAGAGTACTCAGTTTTCTGGTGAGGTGTAAACTAGAGCTCCAAGATCAGTGTTTTCCTCAACCTCCGATGCTACAATTGGACTCATTGGAACCGGGAGGAAGTTCTCCACTCAATTGCAACCTCAGTTCAGCCTAAGGACCACCGTTGTAGCACCGACGAACTCAAACAATGCTAGAGCTGCTTCGATGGTGAGGAAGCCGAAACTCTCCAAATTGAATTCTAACCACCCCAGGCCTCCTACAGCTAATCCATCCCTCCCACGACTCCTCCTGGCCAACCCTCGACCTCTCTAGAGCTTTCACGTAAGTCCATTATGCCTCCACTCGTCGGAGACTTAAATTTCTAGAGAGAGAAACTGGCAGAACTATACTAATTGAATTCTCCCTGCCAAGGACGTTAATTGGGGCGATTCTCAGTGCTCGAAGGACTTTCTCAATGAGTGCTAGCTTTCCAAATCTAGAGCTCCGGCAACCGCATCCCGGGCGATAAGATTTCGAAGCTCTACCTCTCTAAGTTCACTTTTTAGGTGAAGTTTCATTTGAACTTATTCCGGGGTCAATTAAAATGATTCAAAACATGAACAAATCATGGGGAGGTGGGGAAGACGATTAATAGCATGATATTGATCAATTAACTGAGTTTGCGGGTTTAATTTGACTAAATATGATTTTGAGACTAAAATGAACGATTTGGAAAGTTTAGGCAAAATTTTAGGAATTTTTGAAAATTGGGTGACTTTTGTGAAATTTATTTTCAATTGAGGACTAATTGACAATTTGGAAGAAATTGAGGGCAATTGGTGATTTTGGGAAAATTAGGAACCAATTAATAATTTTAAAGAAATCAAGATATAATTGGTAATTTTGGAGAAATTAGAGAATTAATTATAATTAAGTATAAACTTAGGATTTTAAATTACAATTAAGGGAAAATTCAATACTTGAGTGAAAATAAGAGAAAATTAGGAATATAAAAGGGAAATTGAAAAACTTAAGTACCTAATTGAAGATAAATTGGACATTAAAAATATAAAGATAAAAATTATAAAGTTTAGGAATGTAATTACAAAGTGGATGAAAAGAATGTGTTTCACACTTATCTCCTATTTTTATCTGTATTATTGCTTCATGAAATGAAATGAGAAAGTGTACAAGAAATAGAAGTAAGGGACGATAAACATCAAATAAATTTGCACTATACATATGAAAGTGGATGAAAAGAATGTGTTTCACACTTATCTCCTATTTTTATCTGTATTATTGCTTCATGAAATGAAATGAGTTCGGAATTGAGTGTTGTACCAAGCAAATGACCTCCTCCATCTTCTTAGAGTTCCTAGAAGTGAAAAAGTATAGTTAAAAGACAACTAGACTAATAAGAATAAATATAGAATTGAGAGAAGGTTATCGTTTAAAGAAAATATATCTGAAGATCTTCATCTAGGAGTATGTGTGTGGGCAGATTGAACATTACCATCTTCAAAACCGTAGGATACACGGTATCATCAAATCAACAAGAAACTCCTCACATCGAGTCACTTTCCAATTTATGAAACCCTAGATGATGTTCTTAGAGAAATAATGAAGAGAGGGTGAAGAGAGTGACTCACACTGAAGGCTGAGAAGAGCAACGAGATTATAAGCTACAATGATGAAGATTTACATTTTAAAGAAAAGGATAATTTTGTCTTTTGGTCGAGCGGGCACGTTCTCCTTTAAATCTGGGTAAAAGCATTTTTTGTATGATTTTTTCCTATCACTATTGACCAAATGGTATTAGAGCCACTAGTGCAACCCGTAAAACGGATATGATTGAGTTTAAAGAATAATAAAAAGAAAAGAAAAGAAAGATTCACATGTTCGAGTTTTATTCTTGGAATTTGCAATAGTACCGGAAAGAGCATAGTTGACGTTGAACTTTCTCAAGTGGAGAAAGTTGGTATTACATGTGGTGGGAGTGCAATACTGCAATAAAATAAAAATGTGAGTATAGAGATTTCGCAATACAAAACTGCATATTCAATTATTCTAATTTGTATAAAGTCTATTACATCATATTTTATTTTTCAATTAAAGAGGAAGAATTTCCTTAACAAATTTGACATTAGAAAATAATGGAAGCAGATTTATAAACCTATACGAGTAAACCTCCTTAAGTAAGTCAATAAAGTAATTTATAATCAATAGAACTTTCATTTAACAAATTTAAATGTTCTCAATGTTATAAAAATGATTATTTTGGGTTTGAATATCCTACCGCTACATATACTGAAAAATGGGGTGATCTTCTCCTTATATCGAATAAAGGGAATCAGTTCTCACACGAGTACCCACAGTAGTGGGAATAAAATCATGTTTGGAAAATGTCATAAAAATATAAAGAAATTATATGGAATAAAATGATGTTTGAAAATGACATGAAAATATAAAAAGATTATGTGGAAATAGAGTTTGGAGGAGAATTTACTTTGGAAATAGATATATGATGGAAGAACAAAACTCTAAAATGAGATTGAGTTGTTGAAAAACCAGATTAAAGTTTGGAATTATATAATCAAGTAGAATTAATAGTAAAACCCAGGAAGTTCACGGGATAACAAATGTGGTAGACCACATATGGATTCAAACAAAATAGGAGTACATATCAGTTCTATACATGGAGTAAAAATAAACATGTAGTAAACTCTTTTAAAATGATTTAGGGGAATATATTTTGGAAAAAATTATATCAGTTATAATTTTATTGTATCTGTTAAAAAGTATTTGAAATTCAGTTGTAAAACTGAGACATGTTACTATATATATAACTTATACATGAAGTAAATTTACAGATTATTTATATATAAAAGTGGATAAGAAGAAAGTGATTGAGGAGTAAAAAGTTTGGTTAAAAGACAACTAGACTAATAAGAATAAATAGAGGATCCAAGAATGTGTAAAGAAGACATATAGACAGAATGAAGATCATGTTGCCTTTAAAAAATGGTATATTTATCTTTTGGTTGCTCCTTTCAATCTAGCATAATCATTTCTTTGTGTAATTTTTTTCTTTCCTATTGATGGTGATCTAACAGTGTTTTAAGTCCAAAATAGAGTGAAGAGTAAGGGTAATGTGTCATAATTAGTTTAATGATAAGGATCATGTATAGATGTCAAACCTACCATTGAGCTTTGTACTTTCAATTGATACCAATCCAGGTGACAGCTTTCTTAGATACGATATCAAAAGATAACTGTACAAGCGACATAATTAGCAAGTGCGAGCCTATTGTAAATGGACCGAGGAAGATAGAATAGATCAATAAAATGTTACTAGTACATGCTCAACAAGGGGTTTGTCCTTTAGTTTTTTTATGGCTGTAGCAAATATAAATGCAGTTGAGCTATCCATCATCTCATAAATAATATAAGTACTTTTCTTATTCTGGCTTCTTAGCCCCAAGACAATTATTAAAAAAACGAATCAATACTCGATCTAGAAATATATGGGATGAAAATGTTAGCACAAGTGTGCTAATGAACCTAGGCACGGTGGGGGTACTAACGGCCAGAGAATATTAGTAAAAAGCAAGACATGCGATGGGGCATATCTCCAAATAATGAATGCGAGGTAGAGGTTTAGAAGGAGCGTAGAAAAAAGTAGCGTTTTAGATGTTGGTTAATAACCGTACAAGTGTTGAAAGGATGTGCTAAAATATAATTATATATTGTTATTATATTATTTTAATTATTTATTAAATATAATTTATTTTTATTAGTTAATATTATTTTATATTAAACTTATAAGTAACCTATTTTTATATAATTTATAAAGTAAGTTATCAATAAAATCTTCCTAGCTTATTTCTATAACATGCCATATATATCTTTAAAAATCTAATTCGTTATCTATTTTCTATAAAAAAAAATACTCAACTTATTATTACTTATCTCAACTCAACTTTTACTAGATATTGGGTATATATTCAAAAATTGCATGGGTCAAATATATATACACATAGAGTGTGTATTTGATAAAAAATATTGTGAATATAATTAAACATTAAATAAAATATAAATTTATTTTAAGTTTATAATATTTGAAATATTCAAATATTTACTGGATATAAATTTTAACAAAATATAAATTTAATTTATTATCGTACCACACTACTAACTTATATCATGATACATAATTCATTTAAGAATATACCTACGCTTATTACTCCAGGATGACAACTCACCTTCAAGTCATATCTTCTTATCTATGCTTATTACTCCAGGATAACAACTCACCTTCCAGTCATATCTTCTTATCTATGCTTGTTACTCCATGATGACAACTCACCTTCTAGTCATATCTTCTGGCTCATTATTGTTAAATTTTCTGTTTTATTTAGTATTTTATTATAACTTTTTACCTATTTTGTCCATTAAATCTATTAATTTATTTATCAATCCACTAATATTCATTATATTATTATCGTAATTTACTATTTTAAATTAACTTTTTATTTTGCCTTTAATCTTTAGCATTTTCTGATACCACTCTCTACTATTTTTATAATGTCGAATGAGTAAAAAATTTTAAAAATTTTGTTCTATCAGTGATTATGCTATATTTTATTATAATAATTTTATTTATCAAAATTTAAATAAAAAATAAATTATTTTTAGTATATAAATCTAATATAAAAATATTTATAATGCTAAAGTTGAAATTATTTTAATATGATCTATTCTAAAAAAACTTGTTCACACACTTTCCATTAAATTATGATATGACAACTTGCTTTCTATATAATAATTAATTTCATTTTTATAATATTACTAAATGTATTGATATCAATTATAAATTTGTTTATGATAGTTAGGTAATAATTAAATTATAATTTTTTTAATATTCAATTTATTGATACTAATGCTTAAATAACTCAGGCTACTCCGACAAAAAAATTTATACTCTCATCCTATTTATTCCAAACAATCTTAATATTGGTTAACTCTCTTAATTGCTAGAGAGTAATAATATATTAATTTTAAAATAAATTATTAAATTATTATAATATATTAGTTAGTTATAATATATAATATATAATATATTAAAATTATATCATACTATTATTTATTTATAAATATGTTATATTAAATATATAAATAGAAACATGTATATATAATTAATTAACTTATGAATAAATTATTTATTCCGCACTTATTCTTATATCCTATTAATTATATCTTTTAAAATTTTCTTCCTTTTAAATTTTTACTCCGATCATTCTACACTTAATTTGTATTATTTTACCATTGAACTTTATTTTAAATTTTTACTCCACCCATACGACACTTAATTTGTATTATTTTACCATTGAAGTGACAACTTGTCCGGTCAACTAGGAGGCTTTACATAAACTAGTTTATGAACTCTCGTTCTAAACAAACTAATGTTTTACCACATAAACTAATTTAATAATTTTAGAAGATTAAACCATTTTAATGGCAAAAAAAGAACCAAACTCTTATATAGGTGAAATATGAATAATTATTTGGCTAGCTATAAGTATGACATTTTTTGAACGAATATCATATTTTAATTAAATAAAGTAACTTAAACAATTTATTTCAATTAAATTATATTAATTATGGGTTGTGTATTAAAATATGGAACTATCAATAAAAATTCCTCCGTTATATATGTCATATATGACGTATTTTTTCCCAATGCCTTTTGGTCAACTTATCTTGTGTTAGTATCCATTTAAATTGTCTTCGTGCTGATATTATTTTTATTTTACAATTATAAATGAGTCATGGAGAACCATTATTCTCATTATTAGAGCAAACAAATATGCATGTATTGTTTTTATGAGAATATTGTGATAGTACATTGTGTATATGGTGGCCCCAAATGGTGACTAGACAATGCACTTGCCTATAACAGATGATGTATATCACATCGACAATTATTCTATCACATAAGACAAATTCAACTATTAGGATGATGGAAGATATTTATGGGTGTCAATAGTGTGGAAGAGCTCTAATAAATTATTCCTAAATAATATTTTAATATGTTACATTAATATATAAAAATGTATAATGTTATAATTAATCCAAATTTAATATGTATAACTTTATCAAGAAAATATCTATAAACATTATTTTTTATTAACAAAATTTGAATGCATATCTTAAATAGAATGAACACATATTCATCTCAATCAATAGAGTTATGATTTTATTTGTCATCCTCAAGTTTTCTACCGCCAACATAAATTTATTTAATTAAACAACTTGCATATAATTTTTTTACCAAAGAAGCTACTATTTATTCCAATAAATAGACAAATGTAGTTAATATTTAAGCGAATAATGGGTACAATAGAAATGAACCTATTTAATTGTAGATCTTCTCTCCACCCAAGTTAAAACATCCGTAGATGAATTAGTCTATCTTTTAATAAAGGTAACTCTGACCTTAAGAAAAGAAATGAAAAGATAAGAATACTAGAATAGGTTCACATTATGGAGGCTAACGTTATGCTAATATGGATACCAGAATAGGTTTCCCAACTAGAAACCAAATGGTAAAATAAAACTAACCCAATAAAGAAAATAGGATCCAAGATTTTAAATCGAACCAAGTTAAAAATATTGTTTGGAAATAAGTCTTTACATGATAACGGATGTCATAATAGTACTTAGAAAACATAACGAGTAAGAAATAAAAAAATATTAGAAACCTGATTAATAATAGGTTCGATTCAAGTTTGAACTAATTCACTATTTTAGAGATAACAAAATAAATTAGAAATAAGAAATTATTGAATCTATTTAATAGTAAATTGAAAAAAAATTAGATATTTTTATTGGGTTAAGAACCAGTAGAAAATAGGGTGAATTAGACAAGAAACCGTCGAATCGACCAAAAAATTAATTGAAAACTAGTTTGCTACAATTCAAACAGGTCAATGCACCACGTGGGTTGGTGCATCATGTCGGGCGTATGCTTGCATTGCATAGACGTGCCGACATGTCATCTTTCTCGCCATACTGAAGGTTCTAGACATGGCTAAAACTACCCACCACTTGAGAAATTAATTTATTTAGAGAAACACAAGTTTTGGAATGACACAAGTGAGCTATGGTTGGGTAGCTACCTTAGTCTAGAAGCTGACTATATAAAGCTTGGATGTTCTCATATCGGTTGAAGATAATAATTCTCTTTGAAATATGAAGAGCTCCATTTTTTAGTGAGAACATTTTCAGAGAAAAGCCCTCCTCCATCCAACCACTAACCTCGACATTTTTAGTGTCCCTAAAAAGCTACAAAAGTTATATTTTCAATGCCACCTTTCTCGACTGTCAAAGTTAACTCTACTATTATTGGTTAGATTGAATAGTATCAGACCCTCTCCGACAAGAAACATAACATCTATTTCGAGAGTAAATTTCGATGGACTCGACCACCAACAAAAGCTAAGGAAAATTCCCTAGACTCCATGTGGTCTCAATTTCGAATACCATTGACCACATATAATATTGGTAAGTATGTAGTTCGAATTAATTTTGAGAAGTTTGAATTTTCATTAGTAATAATATAGTTTAGTAAAATGTATATTACACATGGCTTAGAACTTTGTTCGAGGTATTTCAAGTTATCATAAACTCCTCTGAGAGTTAATTTTCGAACTAATCTATGCCATCCATTGAGTAATTGTCTCCCGTGAGTTTTTGGCCTTAACCTAACTTGTATTCGTTAAGTTAGTAGTTTAAAATTAATTATGATCATAACTGTTCCTACCAACCTAGACCGAATAGAGACTATCACGGCCTAAAAAAAGGCTAGAGGGACCTCATACCCGAGTTTATGATTTTTTTAAGAATTATTTTGTTAAGATGAAAAGGTTGAGGTCGAAAATATAAATATTAATAAGTTAGATGACCCAATTAAGAATTAACTTTTTTGTGGGTCTTTTAAGGGCCTGAATGAAATTTGAGTACCCGTAGGGGAGATTGGATAAATTTTGAATTATGGCATATTTAGAAAGTAAAAGGAACTAAATGCAACAAAATGAAAAGTTTAGGGGCTAAAGTACAAATACGTGAATTTGTGTGCCTAGAATTAGTTTTTGGAGAATTTAAGGGCCTATATGGGATTAAAGAAAGTAGAGGGACCCAATTGAAATATTTGAAAAATCTAAGGTCTAAAAAAGTGAGTTTTAATTTTAAATAGTAGGGGTAAAATGGTAATTTTGCATAATTTAAGAACTATTTTGCAAATATTGTGAAATATGACTTAAAAAATATTCTAAGGTATCTTGGGTACTAGAATGGGACTCAAGAAAATTTGGAGACTCAAATGAAAGACTTGGACAAGTTTAGGATCCAAAAAGGAAGGATTTTAAGTCATAAATGGCAAAATGATAATTTTGCTCAACTTAGGCACCAAAATGTAATTTTGGGAAAGTAAAATACTTAAGTGGTAAATGAGGAAATTCTAAGCACATACACAAGTATATCATTGAGAAGTTATGAACTTAAGCAATTATTAACTAACCTTAGTAGAACATTAGTTAATATACAATTCTTTGACAAGTAAATCGAGTAAACCGATCCCAAGGGGAAAAATCGTAAATCCTTAGGGAAGTTACGGTGTAATAGTTGTAAATATAACAAAGGTGCTTGAACTGATCTTCATACCTTACTATAACCCTTGTAGAAGGAATAAGAGATCAACCAAGTCGAGATCCCGAGGTATAATACATGGAAAACTTGTCGGCATGAACTAGTTCTGGTAAACACGGTGAGTGAGTGTAAAGATGACTAGTTTGATTGGACCGATTGAAAGTATTTTATGATTTTTTAGTGTTACTTTGAAATAGATGCTAAGAATGATTTTAAAACTCGTATAAAAAGTAAAAAATAACATAAATTGAATCTACTAAAGAAATACCCTTTAAAAGGTAAAGAAATTAAGAAATGGGAAAAGGGTCTTATAGACCGAGATAAATGAACCATAATTGCATGCTTGAGCTATGGAATTGGGGACTTGTTCTTATTATATCTGGCTGAGAGGAGTTGGTTGAGTGATTGACTAAACTCCCAGTGTAAATTAAGCTTGTATCATATTTGCTAAGCTTTACGTGCATTGAATAAAGATGGTCAAAATAATGACCAAACTCATGAAAATTGAGATAGGCATCAATGCTACCTGCCTATATGTTGTTAAGTTTATCTTGTGACATTGTATACATGTATGGAGTGGTGGCATTGATAGGACACCTACCGAGGTAGTGTTGACGTCAATGGAAATTAAAAAGGGTGGATAAGGGGATATTGAACTATTGTTTCCAGATTTCCTATGACACCCGCGTAATGTACAAGTATCATCCCAATTACACCACTGTGATGGGAAGAGGCAAAATTGAGTATCGTGTGTAAGGGGAATGTGTAGGATTATCGGTGGTATGATTGTCATAACCCCGTATGCAATGTCACCGAAGAGTGAGATGAACCCAGGATGTATCGATTATGAATGAGTACACGTAGCTCCCACACTCTCATAGAACTCGATCGGTACTACGATATACCATTCGCAAGTGAATATAATTGGGCCATGAGTCGTCCATGTTTGTAGGCCATGTGTGCCAAGTTTATGCTAAGTTGTGCATACCATGAATAATATATTGTTAAATTGTTTGGGGGGAATGAGAGTGGACCTGACTGTATGGTGAGATAATGATTATGGGTGAACCAAGAAAGGAGTCATGAGGGCCCAATTAAAACAAGGTGAAATGAAGGGTCTTGTAAACTGATAATAAATCCCCATGCTAGGAAGTTACATGAGATATCTGAAGCCGTAAGTCATGTAGTGGCATGATGTCAATACCTCATTCACTATGGTGTTAGCTGACTCCTTCCACCAAACATTGCAAGTAAAAGCCAAGGAAGCGCGAAGTATGAGTGGAGGAGCATTCCCAAACAAGTGCAACTTGAGATAAGGCTCTTGACTTGCATACGAAGGTTATAATTTACTGCTTATCAACTGCTATATCATTGGGTCGTTTATGGAACTATTTTTTATACTCTATGCTTTAAAGAAAAAGTTTCAAATTTCCACTGAAAAACAAAGAAAATTTTTTATTTGGAGCCTTAGTCCCTCAGATTTTGTAACACCGAAATTTTTGAAACTAGGACTTAGACCAGTTGGACTGAGAATCAATGTTGAACTGAGAATGGAAAATAACGAATCAAGATTTTGAAATGAACTAGATTGAAAACTAGCTCAGACCTTGAACATGGATAGAGGTTAAGTTCAAGAAATCACTCTTAAAGAACCCCCTATGATGGGATATTAAGGATCGAGTGAAAACGGACCCAAATTAGGGTTGGACCGAATTCAGTGAAAAAACCCCCAATTTATAATATTGATTTAATAAATCAGATAATAGAAATTCTTTATCCCAATCAACTTGGTATGGGGTGAAGAAATTTTAGAAAAAGAGCTGGGCCAAGAACCGTTGGGATCAAAGGTGAATCAACCAAAGGAAGGCCATGACTGATTGAACCAAGTTAGAGTAGTAATGTAAACCCCATCCTTTGATAATAAGAAAAATCAAGGAAAGAATCGGTTATTTCCAAAAAGAAAATTGAGTCGATTTATGAACCGGAACTGATAGAGAAAGGGCAAACCGGGAAATTTATGCATCCCGAGTGACCTAAAGAGTCACAAAGTTATAAAAAAAGGACTTAAGGATGAATTGAAGATGAAAACTAAATCGGTTCAGCAGATCCGAATCGGATTGAACCAGTTTGGACCGGTTTGAACCACTATGCAACCATATGCTAAATTAATTTTTCTGTGTGGCTTAGAAAATTCAAATTGGAGAATTGAGGCCACCATTTGATAGAGAATGAATTTAGATGAATTTAGAAATTTTTTATTTTGAAAAACTCGGTCAAATTGGGCATGAACCGACCTGTTTAAGCTTTGAACCTGGTTCGGACTGGTCAGATCCAGTTTGAAATAGTGTCGTCTTCTTCCTTCATATGACAGCATTGTTCACTTGTCGGAAAATCAAGCAGTGCCAGCGAAGATAAAAAGTCTTTGGCTAGGGAATTTCAGGCAATGAATGACCGCCATTAAGGCACCAATTGGATGGCTAAGAAGTCCTCGAGCTTCCTATATAAAGAGCCCCTTTTCATTCATCATCCTCACACCTGAAAACTCCACTCTCTCCCTACTACTCCATTTTCTGGTGAAGCTCGAACCAGAGAGTTTTGACTTGAGCATTTTTCAAAGCCAAAGAAGGCGTGGTCGGGTTCTTTGGATTTGTGGAGAAGTCAGCTACATGCCTGTAGTCTCCATTTGCTTCGAGGGTCGTCGAAGAAACGCCGGTGTGATAGAACAGTGAAGTAGCTCTAGCGGACCAAAGCTACCTTATTTTGACCGAGCTGAAAATGGCCAATCTGAGCCCTTCTCAAGCCAAACCAAGCCCTCCCAACACCACCATAGCCCTCCTACAATTGAATTAGAGCAGAAAGGTAAGCCAATTTGTCTCCCCTTTGTAAATTTCGATCGGTGCTAGAGAGAGAACTGACAGATCTTTACTGACCAAATTCTCCCTTAATTCGACATGAATTGAGGTGATTCTTGATCCTAGGAAGAACCTTAGAACAAGAGCTATCTGCCCAGATTGAAAGCTCGGACCACCGCGCCCCCGACGGTAAGCTTTAGAAGCTTTCTCACTCTACGTTCAATTTTTCAGCAAAGCTCCGTTTAAGCTCGTTTTGGCGTCAAATTGTGCGATTTAAAGTGCAATTGAATTGTATGGAGGTGTGGGAACTCCAAATTAACTTCAATTTCAACAATTAAACTCATTTGATCGGTCAATTTGATGAAATCAAATTCGGCTGAGTTAGAAGGTTGAAATTGGGGATTTCAAAAATTCGTGGGACTAAAGTGAAATTTCATAAAATTGAGGGCCAATTGGGCATGATAAAGATGTTGGAGGACCAATTGGTCAATTTTTGGAATTTTTGGGGTGAAACTTAACATTTTTGTAAAGTAGGGGGAAAATGGTAATTTTGGAAAAGTTGGGGACCAAATTAAAATTTTCTAATGTTGAATAAATTGAGGTCCTAAAGTGAAATTTAGAAGTGTTAGAACTCAATTTGGGGAAAAATCAGCATTAGGGACCTAAAGTTAAGGAAAAAGAACTTTAGGGACCTAATTGCAATAAATAAAAAATTTTAAGTATTTCATCCATTCATGAAGAATGAAGGCTATTAGGCCAAGGGATAATGAACAACAATGTTCATATTGTGTAGAAACATGAAGACCAGGAACGCCAACAATGACAAGCTTACCAGTCAAAGAGGAAATTATTGCGTTATTGGGTGAGTGGGATTTTTATATCATACCCGGTTGGGATGATAAGCACCTCATAAGTGAAAACCCACTACTAAGTGAAATTTTAACCATCACACTTGACTGGAGTGATGTGAAAATTACATGAAAAAACTACTTACCAGATGTAAGTAGATCATACCCGATTAGTATGATAAACTTACTCGAAGAAAGTAGAAAATCCGCTTATGAGTTATAAGCGGAGATGTCCTCACACCCGATTGGTGTGATGGACAAATAAAAACAATATTTTGTCGGGAGCGCTCTCCCCTGACTATGTGCCACTGCTTAAAAATTTTGGGAGACCTTGACGGGAGCTCGAAATGCTCATATAGGCTAGAGGCCTCGGTTTTTTGGAACTTGGCGGCTAATATGCTCGATTTTGAAAATTTCGTACAATGGCCCCAAGGCTAGTTGGCACAAGGAGGAGCTCGTAAACAAACATGAGTTTTAAGCCATAAAAATTTTAAATGAATGATATATTTGGCCATGGTACCAAGACATGACCGACATAATCAATGGACTGGTGGTAGTGCGACATGACATGTTGACGGACCCGTCAAGACAAACAACTGTAGGTCGAGTTGAGGGTCGGGACTGTTGGACCAGTGGCACCATAGATTAAATGGCTGATGTGGAAAACTATTTTTTTGTGCATACAATGAGGTACGAGACCTTCAAGATGCCAAGAGGGGTAGTGAAGCGTCCTAGGGGCTATTGGATGACTTAGTGGAGATAAGGACAGATTGTCGTGCCAGCAATCAGGCAAGCTCGACGTAGCTTCATGCGCATGAGACCAGGGTGGGGTCGGGATGATGTCTTTGTCCTCATACGGACACATAGTTTTCTTTATGGGATTCAAGGTTGGATGTCACGTACATCCACTCATTCTTAGGGTAGAATTGGATATGCTTCTATCTAGGTGGTCGATAAAGTCATTCTAATGCGACAAGTGGGTGTAGTGGATGTGCTGCCTTACGAATGTGTGTTCCCTTCCTGATGAAGGGCGTGTGTTGGTTGATAAACACACCGATTATGATTAATGATTGAGGAATGGCTATAAAAACTGAGATTTTGAGGATAAATCGTTTCAAAAGAAAATAAGGAGTCTAACACATCCAATTCAATTTTTTTTCTAAAAGTCGAACTTGAAACACCCATTCACTGAGTTATTGAACTCACCCCGTCCCTTATATCCCTTTTAAGGTAACCAAGGGAAACCTACCCAAAAATCTCCTGTTAGTCACACCTACAAGATAGGTATGTAAAGTTTTAAATTACATGAATTTTTTTATTTATGTTATTCTAGGAAAGGTACAAGTTTAAAGGACGCCTTACTCATCCTGGGTCAAAGAAGGGAAAAATCTTTAATAAATCAGGAGAGTGGTGGGTTGCTCACGGGGATCCGACCATACCAGGTCAGGGTGTGACAATTTGAGTGGTATTAGAGTCTTTTTCAAAGAAAAAAAATAATCAAGACTAGAAAAGATCATAACTAATAGGAATAATTTTAAAATTTTCAAAATGGCTCCAAAGAAAGTAACCAAGTGAACTAGAGCTGTAGTCTCCAATACTGCCCAACCATCCCTACCTGTGGAAACTCCTAGAGGAGCCCAAACAACCCCTCTGGATTTGGCACAGAACACTAGAGGTTGTACGAGTAGTTCACCTGTGTATTTCGGTAACCCAGCCTTATCCCTGAGGAGGCACCAATTCTAAGGAGTGATGTGAAAATTACGCGAAAAAACTACTTATAGATTGTAAGCAGATCATACCCGGTTGGTATGATAAAAGTTTCTCAGAGGAAGTGGAAAACCCGTTCATCTGTTTTGCGCGAAGATATCCTCATACTCAGTTGGTATGATGGATAGTTGAAAATATATTTTTTTGGAAGTGCTCTCCCCTGACTGTGTGCCACTGCTTAAATGATTTGGGAGACCTTCTTGATGGGAGCTCAAATAGATCTGATAGGTCAGAGGCCTCGGTTTTGGAACTTGATGGCTAAAATGTCATTTTTGGAAAATTACGTACAGTGGGCCCAAGGCCAGTGGACACGAGCAGAAGCTTGTAAACAAACATGAGATATATGCCATAAAACTTTAAATAAATGAATTGTTTGGCCATGGTACCAAGATAGTACTGATATATTCAGTCAACTAGTGGTAGTGCGACATGATAGGTCTCCAGACTAGTCAAGACAAACAGCTACAGGTTGAGTTGAAGGACGGGGCCATTGAACCAATGGCACCACATATTATATGGCATGATGTGAAAATATTGATTATGCATACACTGTGATTACGGGACCTTCAAGACGCACAAGAGGGGTAGTGATATGTCCTAGGGCCCTGCACGACCTAGTGGATATAAGGGCAGTTCGTCGGACCAGGTGACCTTGCGAAGCTTGACGTAGCTTCATTGTGCATGAGACCAGGGTGGAGTCAGGATGAGGTTTCTATCCTCATACGTACATGGATTATTTTTTGTCTAAAGGCAGGACATTAGGGACGTTCACTCAGACTTCGGGTAGAAGTCAGGGACTTCTATCAGGGTGGATGGTAAAGACGCTCTGATCTACAAGTTGGTGCAGTCAGCGTAACTGCATCTCGCGAATGTGTGTGTGATCCCTTCATGATGAAGGCTGTGTGATTTGTGAAACACACCGAATATGGAAATGGGAAATAGGTTATGGAAACCTTGGAAAGGATTTGGGAATCCTTGGAAAAATAATTGGCAAACCTTGGAAAAAGGTGTTGAAAACCAGAATTTGAGAAATGAATATTTTAAAAGAAAATAAGGAGCCTGGCACACTCCAATACAAATCTCTTTGCTAAAACATAAATTTTGAAAACCCATTCACTGAGTAGTTGTACTCATCCCTCCCTTAAATCCCTTTCAGGACATTTTGAAAAGCCTACCCTTAAGGACCATCCACTAAAATGACTGTAAGATAGGTATGATACATTTAGAATTTTATGCAGTTTTGATTTATGTTATTCCAGGAAAAGTGTAGGTTTAAAGGACACATTACTCTTCATGATTATTAAACAAGGGGTAACCCTTTAATACACCGAGAGAGTGGCGGGTTGATTACAGGGATCCGACCAAATTGGGTCGAGGCATGATAGGTTTTCTCACCCGGGTTGACCAGTTCTTTCCCCGATTTCCTGTCCTTAAGGAACAGGGTTTACATTTGCAAACAGTGGTACTTTGTAAATGATAATAAATTAATGTTTTGGGGACAAAACTTCAATAAAGGGTGCAGAAGTTGTAACATCAAAATTTTTGAAAGCGGGACTCAAGTCAGTTGGACCAAGAACTGATATTGAACAAGGAATTTAAACTCGGAGATCTAGATTTAGAAATGAATTGGATTGAAAATTGGTTCACACCATAAACATGGACAGATGGTACATTCATGAAATCACCATCAAAGAACCCATATGATTGGATATGAAGGATCGAGAAAGGCACGAGTGGACATCGACCCAAATTAGGGTTGAACTGAATTAAGTGAAAAGGCCCCTAATTTTTAAGAGGGGTTTAATAAATTGGAAAATAGAAATTCTTGAGCTCAATAAACTTGGTATGTGATGAGGAATATTTAGAAAAGGAATTGGGGCAAGAACTAGTGGGTTCAATGATGATTTGACCAAAGGAAGTCCAAAATTAATTGAACCGACTCAGAGCACTAAAACCCACCAAATTTTAAAAAGGGCTAATTAAATTCAAGGATGGTCATTCTTGAGCTCAAATTATAGGGAATTCATTGAGGAATTTCTATAAATTTAGTTTGGGTAAAGAACTAATCAAATTGGAGGTTAACTAGCAACAGGAAGGCTGAAATTGGCTGAAACAACTGAGAAATTCACCATAAACCAGTATACTATAGTGCGAACCGGTAGGTGCGCCACACTAGGCATACAATTGCGTGCGTGTGTGTCATTTTCTCCACCCGATTGCCCGACCCGATTCCAAAATCAGGAATGGAATTCCAAACCTGGGATGGGATTTGAAATTAGGAATGAAATTCTAAACCAAAGATAAAACATATATCAAGAATGGATCCCCGATCTGGGAATGGTGCCTGAGTTGGGTTTTGTAAAGTCAAATTCAAATCATAACCCAATGATAGAAATGAGATAGGAAACATGATTTCGGGACTAGGGATCCAATCAAATTAGGGATCGGATTCTCAGGCATGAAAACCGAAGTTTTGGGAAAAGTCAATTTTCACCTGAACATGGCTGGGATTTCAAATTTAATTACTTAAGGGAACCAAAAAGGGGGAAATGGTAATTTAAATTGTAAAAAAAAAAAAAGAAAGGAAGTTGGGTTGCTTGGAAATGAGTCGAGTTAACCTGACTCACAAGGCATCACCCTACAAATTCTCTAATGCACTGTCACAAATGTCACTATAATTCATTCAATTTTTTATCAAATTGAGTGCTATAAATTACAGAGATCATCTAGAAACTAAGTTATCCATGTCCCTATGGTTGCATTAATTCCTCATTGATAGATCGAATTTTGGATTCAAAGTCAAAATTTCCTATATTTGAAACCAAACTAACCTCTTGACGCTTGAACGAGAAATTATCTCTCGGCTGATCACCAAATGGGGTGATCTTGGTTTCAACTTGCTAGTGGCTAGACAATGTCGCACAAGGGCCATTTTGACCAACCAAGTTTCGAGACTAGGATTCTCCTCACTACAACAGTCTTTTAGGGGCAAATTCAGTGACCTTTGGCCACCACTCTAGTGGCCACCGGTGCTAAAGTGATCACATGCATCCCCTATACCTCTTCATGACAAGTTCCAACCTCCAACAAGGATGAAATTGGTCAGCACAAGCTAGTTTCCATCGGTGGGTTTGTCAGGGTTAGCCCGATCACGACCAATCGATAACCAAATTTGCCCAACACTGGTGACCTGTTAGTAGGCCACCACAAAAACAATCTTCGCCTGGATCTTGGCAATAAAACACCTAAGCTCCAACCACCTCTCCTGCCACCTCCGGTGAGAATTTTGGACAAACCCCTCAGTATCTCTATTTAAGCTAGTTTTAGAAAATGACCAAATTTGATTGTGGTTGGTTGGGGTAAGATCATCATTCCTTCCATGAGCAATTAGTGGTATGATGAGAACATTTAAGAGTAAATTGTGAATTTAGAAGTTAATCTGGAAAGTTTAGTAACCAAACTATAAATTTTATGTAAGGAGAGGGTGGGGGGCAAAATGATCATTTATGCCCCAAAAGATGTCAAATAGTTCATTTTGAACTATGGAGGGAAAATGGTAATTTTGCCAAAGTAAATATGCAAAAATAGATCTTTTTGCAAGTGAGGCAAAAATGGTAAATTTATCCATTTTAGGGACCAAAGTGTAGTAAATAACCCAAATAAGAGACTTGTGATGTATAGGGTCCAAAATAGAGAATTTGTGATGGGTAGGGGCAAAATGGTAATTTTGCCCAACTTAAGGACCAAAATGTAAATTTTGAAAATTTTAAGTTATCTAATAAACTTGGAAAATTTTGAACATTTTGGTATATAAAATCTAATGTGAGTTTAACATGTGATATGGAATGAAATCATAAGTGGGGTTAGTGATTCTAAGAGTTCATCGTTAGTTAAGAGAACCAAGCTCGAAGAACAAAACCGTAATTTGTGAAAAATTACAGAATATTATTTATGCGTGTTTAGAAGATATTTAAACTGACATCGATTATACAATTTGATTTATAGAGAATAAATCCTATAGCTGATTATGCATGGATTGCACAATTAGAGATATGACAAATAATAATCTAGACGAATAAATCTCAATGAAAACTATGAGTGACAATAATGACGATGAGTTTGATTGGACCGACCGAAAATATTTTATAGTTTTTGAGCTATCCTCTCAAATACACTCTATACTTAATTTCATAAATCTTATAAAAAGTGCAAAATGAAATGAATATCTAAAAAAAGAATATTTGAACCGGTTACATACGATTTATCCTAGTTCAATCCGGTTCAAGTCTGTTTCGGCATGAGACTGTTCTGTTCTCACACCCCATTTCATTAATGGTTATTTCATATAATTTTTTAGTATTTATCAAATTTTTGTAATTTTCTTGAATCCCCATTTTGGCATATATTTATTAACTTCGGTTCATTTTCACCTTAAAATTTTTTGATTCACTAATACGATTTTATTATGTGCGACAACGAGGTTTAAATATTATATATTAGGATTAGTGGTGGATAATCTATTTTTGAATGGCAAAACTTTGCATGCATGTGTGAAAATGTATGGGGTGTTCTTTTACGACACTCAAAACGTAATGTGCTAGGAAAGTAAAACCTCTGAAAACTTATATATATTATATAACACAAGTTTTGAGAAACTATATGACTACACACTCTAATATCTAGTTCGAAAGTGACTTTCGAACTAATAATGTATTTGAAAAATAATAATTTATATTTGATTTTAAAATAGCAAAAGAATATATTTTTATTAACGATTTTTAGTAGATATTCAATTGATAGAATGTGTTTCGGTACTAACACCTCGACACCACTTCTCCAATATGTTTAATTTCATGAAATAAATAACTCGACAGTCTAATCGAGTTCTCAGCCAGGTCCATGTACAAGCCCGCTAAAAAAAATAAAAAAATCATTAAATTATATTCTTTTCTAAGTTTCATTTATATTATATTATATTTTATATTATTAGATTAGATTGGTGTAATAGTTGGTAAACGATATTATGGCACCCACGGCTATAAAACTAAGATGGCGTGGTAGATTTTATGTGGGGGCGATATGAGAATAAGGTCGGAGTGTGATTGTAATTATAGGAAAACTTTAACTTTTTTCTTTAATATATGATGGCTTATCCCTAGTGATGGCGGGCCGATGGCCGAAGGCTCAATTCCAATTTAATGTCAAGCATTTTTGGTTTGGTGATGAAACCTCCGTGTGACTGTATGACTCTCATAGGGTGAGGGATCAGCACTAATGTCCCACGGTCATTCAACCATGGATTTATGAGGTTGATGAAATTAAATTTAAAATTGAAATTGATAATACCAACTTAAAAATTATAGGTAACTTAATAGAGTTTGACCTACTTAACTTATTAAATTTAATTTGTATGTGAAATGATTATAAAGTGAATAAACATTTATCCCTAAATTTTTGTTGAAATCCCTAATAAGTATGTATAATTATATATTTTTATAAGTTTCAATACAATGGAACACTATTACAAAATTTTATATTTTTCCGTAGTTGTCCAAGTATGAAAAACACATTTATTGAATGGGGTTTAAATCATATTTGAATACAAATTATGTTACAAAGAGTTGGATTTAAATTAAGATAATGATAAATATGCAATATTATAATTTTTATATACTGATCGATTTTTTGAAATCCTCATGCCAACCCTTTCAAAATGAATATTCTTCATTTTTTAACATGTGTTCTTGAGGTGCTTGAAAGGTAATAATGGCTGGTGATGGTGGTGGTCTTTTCTTACACCCCATTTACCGACCCATTTTCCCGAGTTTGGTTGCTAGCCCACTTCATTATTATGAGCCCATAAAACCATTAAAAAAGGACACTAGTCTTCCTTTTTTGTTGGAAAAAGACCAATTTACCCTAAGGACATTCACGTAAAACCAAAGATATATATAGATTACTACTTAAATTTGAAGCCTTGTAAACAAATAAAAAGTTATAATTTGAGGAGGTTCTCTCAGTGTGATGTGTTATTGAGCCAAAGAAAAAAAAACCGTATTAAAATTTTAAATATGAAAAAGTGGAGTTGAAGAAAAAAAAAGTATTTTCCTTCTTCTTTAGCTCTCCTATTTAGAATGTGACTCAATAGACACCACGAAATTCTTTTTGCTTGACCTTTTGCCACTTGCCTTTCTTCTTTCTCTGTCCACCTATCTTTCACACTTTTTTTTTCTCTGAGTGAAACAGTGAGCGCCCTGAATGCTCCCTTTTGTGATCTCATTGAAAGAGGCAAACTAATTGCTCTTAGTCGGAAACCCTAATTTCGTACAGTCCTCAATGGGCAATAAAACTATAGAAACTCCATGAACAAGGATCCTTCTTCAGCTCCATGCCTCTGCAACAATCAGTCTCGAACAAGATCCATTCTACCCTCTTCTCCCTCTCCATAGACAGAGCGTCAAATGTTGTTTTTCTGATCCTGTAGAGGTCATAGTCTGGAAGAGGAGAGCGAAGGAGAACTGTGATTCTTCTCTGTCTTGAGCTGAGTAATATCACCATGGATTCCGGCAATAGTAGTGGAAGCATGCAATCGTCGAGCGGTGGCGATGAGGAGTACGACTCCCGTGTGGAGCCCATCTCGTCTTTCCTGAACATCAACCCTAGTCCATCCGGCCACCTCAGTGGTGGCGGCTCCTTCCCAGGCCTATCAAGCCACCACCACCACCACCAGCTTCTCCATCCTCTACCGATGACCGCCCTCCACTCCACGACCTCACCCGTATTCGACCCACTCTCTAACTTCTTCGACCCTCATCCGGTGACCGCCAGATCGGCCGCACCTGTCACGCTAGCCTCTAGTCCGGCGATCCTGAACCTCGACATGGCCGCCTGGTCCAAGGATCCGACGTTGGGTTTGCCGCCATTGCATCCTCTACACGGCCACACAGACCAAGTCCAAGGCAGGGGAGTTGGCTGCAGTTTCCCGGAGCGCGAGGGGCTGAGGCAGTTAGGATCAATCTCAGAATCCGCTCCGAATGAACCAACAACAGCCACTAACACCACCACCGCTACCAATGGCGGCTCCACCAGCAGCAATCTCTCGGCAAGGAATCCAAAGAAGAGATCCAGGGCCTCACGACGCGCCCCCACGACGGTACTAAACACCGACACGACTAACTTCAGAGCCATGGTCCAGGAGTTTACGGGCATACCGGCCCCACCTTTCGCCGCCCCACCTTTCCAGAGGAACCGCCTCGATATATTTGGGTCCCCATCCTATCTCCTTAGGCCCTTTTCTCATAAGATACAGCATCCTCCTCCGGCAGCTGTGCCGCCGTCCTTTGCTACTACTCCTCCGTTGGCCTCCTCAGCCTCGTCCTCCTCACCGTTCCATACTGATCTTGGCCTCCTCAGACCGCCGAGCTTTCTGAACCAGACCACCCCGGTTCTCGATTTCCAGTCTCTCTTCCGAGCACCCGGCCAGAAGTACCCCATCGCCGGTTCATCTATGTTCCCTGCCAAAACCCTTGGACCGGCCGACATTCCGGAAAGTGGCGACCACGGCTCCCGTTTGAAAATCGGCTTGGTGGAGGAGTTCGGCCTTAGCCACGGCCAAGTGAGCACGCAGTTGCAAGCGGGGCTACTGGACGTTGCGTCCTCTGACAGAACACCGTCAGAAAACAACAACAATAACAGTGACAGCAACAACAATCACCACAGCCATCCACCGCAGAACTGGCACGGTGATGGAACCAGCTCCGGCGGTGGGTCCAGCAGACAAGGTATGCTAAGGCCCATTGGCGGTAATCTCGATCGTGCCAATATTAACGTGGATCGAGGGCAGAGCAGAGGCGGAGGCAGCTCTAGAGGAGAAGGTATGGTCGAATCGTGGATTTGCTCATCAGATTAACTGAATAGAAACTTTGAGTTTTCAGAATCTAAAGAGAGGTACCATGGAAAAACGGCCTCTAAAAACAGATGCCAATTTATATGATTGACGTAATGATGACAGGAGTTCATTAGATCATCATCAGTGTTTATCATGGGAACATACATACACACATTTCTTCGTTCTCTTCTTGTTCTTCTATTTTTTTGCTTCTGTTTTGTTCTGTTAGTTTGTCATCAATGATGCGTCAACAGTTGCTTGTACTATATGATGTTCTAGGGTACATTTAAATATGATGACACAAACCAGTTGATTAGATTCATTGTAATCACTATTAATTGCGTCATTTTTATGCTTCACCTCGACCTTATAATTATAAGGCAGGTCATTCATGAATTTATCTATATATATATATATATGCTTCTATAATGGGTGTATAGTTATTCGACTTCCAGTCTACCTCTTTCTGCCTTCCTCGAATGTGCGCCATGTTTGAAATAAACAAGTAGCCTAATCTTTAATGGCAAAAGTAAAACTACCTACAAAATAAAATTATTATTTTTATTTAGTTTAGAATATTTTACAATTTAAGCTTTCTTTGGATTTAGGATTTGGAGTGATTTAAATAGAATTAAATAGAGTAATCACTAATTTGTTAACAATTTACTAATTTGTTAAAAAAAGAGAGGTTTGGAAATTTTTGGATAGGTGAAAAATAATATCAAAACCATTACAAATCACTCTATTTATAGTATATAATAACTCAATTTTTAAATATTTGGAGAGAATAATTTATTGTTTAAATTAATTTAATTCTATTATTTATTTATATATATATTAAATAAATTTATATATTAATAATATTTTATATAAAATTATATAATATAATATATATAATAAAAATATTATACAAAAAAATATTGTTCAAAATTTATTTAATATAATTTAATTATATAAAAATAGTTAATAAATTATTTAATAAATTGAAATACTAAATTTATGTATATAATTTTTTAATTAATAATATTTAATCACACTTTATCTATGTATAAACAAGATTAATTATTAAAAAAATTATTATTTCCAAATTTATAATTTTCCCGCATAACTTACCTCAAAATCCCTCTAACAACTTAATACAAATATAGTTTTAGAGGTAAAAAGTATGGATTTATTAGTGATAATGTGTGTAGCATATTTATGGTCAATTATTGAGGCAGGTTTGACTGCCCTCGTGGATGGTAGGTATATTATTGAGATGCAGAGTCTGGTTCGGTCTTAACTGTGACAAGACTAACCGATGTCAATACCGGTTGGTTTAGACATATTTATGTTTTAAAATTAACATTTCAAATAAGAAAAAAAATAATAATTAAAAAAACAATTCCCAGGAAATTAAAACATATTTGCTATAATTTTCATCAAAAGAAAATTTATGTCCAATATCTTCTACATACAAAAAAGAACTATTTAAGGTGATTCGGTGCTATGTGGAGAAAAAAAGGTGTTTTGATGCCTTTTACCCTTGTATAAGATCGTGAATATGAAGAATTTATATAAAAAAAAAGGAATTTTAACCTTAAATAAGTTTATTCAGGTTGAATACAAATTAATTAGAATTAAAAAAGACTTAGAAAAAAATATAGACAAATGAATTATAAAGGAACATGTGCTTCAAAGTTCTCATTTTTTCCTTATAAATCATATAATAATACTAAGAGACTATTTTATTGGTAAGGCTAATTCACATTTGACACAAGTTTATGGGTTTATTAAGAGATAAAGTTTTTTTTACAAAAAAAAGCTCTTTAAAAATATATATATATTTTTGGATAAGACCTCTAAAGACCTAAATGTTTTAAATTTATTGATATTATATGGGTTTCATTTTGATCCACTCAGTTATGTATCTTGATTTCTAAGTGGCAGCAGGTTCTTTTTTGCCAATATGGCCCAATTATTTAAACCGCGTAAACATCATAATCCAGTGCATACAACCCAATTTATTGTGGAATTAACTATATTCATCTTTTTTTTGCACACAAGTATAAGCAACTCAAACGGTAAAAAGTAACCTTATAGAACTTAATTCCAAAAATAGTAACCTACAATTTTTTACTTGGCTTAAACACGAGAGATCTTAAAGTCAATCCTAGAAGTTTAAAAGTAACTCATTAGTCTTAAAAGTTCATATAATTTTGAATGTTGAACAAATATTAGGGTTCAATAAAATTTACCTTGTTATTTTAATTCGCAATCAATAAGTTCTTCTGCACATACTTGAGTGGAACATCCAACATCCAGTGGGAATATAAATCCAACATTCATCAAACTCGGTTCCTTCATGGCACAAAAAATGTTTTGTATGTGAGTCCGAGACGATTGCTCTCCCCTTATCTCACATAAATTTATAGTTTATATAAAAAATAATATTAAATAATAGTATTTTGAATATTAAAACGAGGAGCGAAATCCGGTGGCTTTGGTGCAACGCAGCCAATAGCTCGGAATCTTGTCTTTTTAGTTGTTATATTAAATTTCCATACCTTTTCATACAAAAAAACAATCTCCATAGCTACCTCAAGCATGATTTTCTAATGCAAGAAAAGAACGTCACTATATTTTATAGCTTTCTTATTACTTAGACCTCTATATAATATTGATGTAGGGTGAGGGTGGGAGAGATAGATTGGTGGCGAGATTGATGGAAGGTATAGGCAGCCCACCATTTATTTCTTTAGATTATTGGATATCTATTCATGTGCCTAGTTTCACTATTATTTTAATATTTTATTGGCTAAGTGAGTGTCATCCGTTTTTTATTAAAATATTCGTGAAGCAGATGGATATAATCATATTGTGCAAACAAATATATATTTATATATATAGCAGGTTGCGTCAGCATGACGTGTATATAGTACAACATAAATATTGAGGTTTTTTAGTTTCCATATTTATAAATGGAGAACATTTATATTATGTGTATTTTTTATCAATTATATAATAAGTAATTTATTTCTTAAAGAATTGATTAATCCAGATTATATTATTTAATGTCAACTACATTCTTATCATAATTAATTAGAATTATATGTATAACAAATATAACTCATATCACAATTTGCAAGTATCAGAACTCCTCTTCCTTATCTCTAATTCATTGTTTTTAATACACAAAAAGATGAAATTTGATGTTTCCCTATTATATTTTACTATGACATGAGTTATAACAAATATTATTGTATAAAATAACGGCTGAATTAAAAAAAATGTTTATGTACATGATTACGAGAGGCCATAAGGCCCCTCATTTTGTGTTGAAATTAAGCTAAACGGTAGGCACGTCCAAATGCAATAACACCACTAACCACAATAAAGAATTTTAAATTTAATTATAGTGTAATGGAAAAGAGTGTAAAGCGGGAATATAATTTTAAACAAATAATAAATCTCTAAACCCAGAATAAGTTATGAAATCGAGAATAAAATTACAAATCATAGACAAAAAGTCAAAATTAAGAACGAAACTACGAACAGGAAATGAAACTCAAGTCGTAATTTACATAATCGAATTTAAATCATAAACCTATTATATATGTGGGTAAAACCACTAAAATACTCTAAAAAACCTCAAATAACCATGAATAAAAGGATGGAAAAATACCAAGTGAAAATCGGCCCAAAACGAGCGAATAGAAGGAGAATTAAATAATGAAGTTGCTCTATTTGAGTAAGTATAAAAGGTGAATCAAATTATTCAAGTTTGGGTAAAGTGACCAAACTAACTAACATTGACATTTAAGGGGTTACAAACTACCAATCAACATGATTCAAGTGGCCACAAACTACTTAAAAAGTCAACTTTGGAACTACACCAGTCTAAAAAACCAATGTGTCGTCTACGGTGAGTTCCTCGCTTTAACCCGACTGTTATTTATTTTTCTTTCAGTTTTTGATCAAGCAAGATCAGCACTGTTCCAACTAACCCCTCAAGAACTGAGTTTACGATGACCTAGATAGAGGTCGGAGGGACCTCATGACATAGTTTGAGAATTTTTGGAGATGATTTGGCCATGGGTCAAAGCTTGGGGATCAAAATGTAAATAAGTGAAAGTTAGAGTACCCGCATGTAAACGACTTTTCCATGAAGTCTTTTTAGTAGGCTAAATAAACTCTTAAGGCCAAAATGTAACTTTTAGGTAGTCTAATGACCTAAACATAATTAAAGAAAGTTTAGGGACCTAAATGAGAAAAATGATGGACAATGGAATATCAAAACCTAAGTTATAAAGAAAAAGGGCAAAATGGTAATTTTGCCAAAACTTAGGGACCATTTAACAATTAGTAAGAAATAGAGCTTCAAAATTTTTAAAAGCCTATTAGGGATCAAAATGGGATCCAGGTAAACTTGGGGGGCCCAATTGAAATACTTGGGAAAGACTAAGGTACAAAGAGAGGAGTTTTAAAATGTAATGGTAAAATGGTAATTTTGCACAAGTTGAGGAACAAATGGTAAATTTGGAAAAGTAGGACCACTAAGCGGTAAATAAAGAAAAGATGTGTACTTCAATAAGTTCAAAATAGAAAGAAAATAATCGTAAGACCGAGTGACTAACCTTAGAGAATGTTAGTGTAGGAGCTGTTTTACCAACTAGTGAGTCGGGTAGCCTGAGCCCGTGAAGGCAAAACCGTAAATTCATAAATGAATTATTATGTATTGATTTAAGAAATACTAGGAATAAACTGACCCTACTAATTAGTAAATATTGTAGAAAGAGGAAAAGACCACATGGGCGAGATCGAGAGCAAAATCTTCAAAACCCTCGAAACAAACAAGTTTCGAAACTCAAGGTGAGTGGGTGTATTGAGGGTGTGTTCGATTGGACTGACCAAAGTAAAATTTTATGTGCTTGAAATGCATAGAAAGTTGAGCCTTATAAATTGTATAAGAAGTGTAAAATGGCTAAGTGCATATACACCTAAACAAATGCTTCTTTAAAGGCCAAAAAGAAATGAACGGTACTATGACCGATGTGTATCATTTGATTGAGGTCCATTGGACCAAAAATTTGGGGCCATTTACCCACTTTACTGAATTGGGGAGATGAATCAAATGATAGACTATACTCCCAAGAATAACATGTTGTGTGCTATATTATAGAGATGGTCGAAATAAGACCATGCTCAATATGATATGAATTTGGAGCGAGAGTGGCCTATGTGTGTGCACATGCTGTTATAATGTGTGCATTATTTCTGAAATGGTCTATACCAATGGATTGTGAATATGGGTGTCATTAGAACGCATTAAGAGGTTGTAATGACGCCTAGGGTAAGACTGGAAGTGGGGTAAGGAGGGAGTAAATGATTCTTCCAGATCGCCTGAGTTCCATGTATACTCATGTGCGTGGCAACAGAGGATAACCGAGATATACATATACTTGAGTGCATGGTCGAAGGGGACAACCAAAGTATAAATATGGTCAAGGACACATCTTCGACGTCTACCTATGACTATAAAAGAAAAAGAGGGCAATGAGTAGCCCCATGTGTTGCACGGGCCATGAGTACCCCATGTGTGCGAGCCATGAGTAGCCCATGAATTGCACAAGCCTTGAGTAGCTCAAGGTACAGGCTATGAGTTGGCCATGTGTGTGTGTGGGACTTGAGTTCCTGTGTTGCACGGGCCATGAGTACCCCATGTGTGCGAGCCATGAGTAGCCCATGAATTGCACAAGCCTTGAGTAGCTCAAGGTACAGGCTATGAGTTGGCCATGTGTGTGTGTGGGACTTGAGTTCCTGATACTTGATTTACCAGGTCGATATTATTACGTTTCTTATGGAATCAACTGGGAGACCGAGAGTAACCCGATCATAAGGTAGACTACGGTTACAGGAGGCCTGAGACAAAAGTCCTGAGGGGCGGAATGAAACCAGGGGAAAGGAATTTTTTATAAACCAACAAGAAATGGCCCAAGACAATAGTCTCAAGGGCTTGAATAAAACCTTCTAAGATAATGAGTTTTGTAATAAAAAAGAAATGAATAACTTGAAGTTAGTGTCTCGAGGGGCCGAATAGATCAATAGGTAATGTGGGTTTTGGTAAAAACAATAATGAATATCTATGCTTGGAAGTTTCATGAGAGGTCTGAGTTCGTAAGCCATGAAGTGATTGGATACTAGTACCTAATTCATTGAGAGTGAGCTCACCCCTTCCCTAAAACCATTTCAAGTAAATGTTAGGGAAAACAAGAGGTAAGAGTGGAGGAGCACCTCCATATGAATCTCGCTCGAGGTAGACCTCGTGACTAGTGTACAAATGTTGTCATTTACTGTTTATTAACTACTATATTATCGATTTATTGTTAAATAATTTTTGGGCACCATACATTAAAAAAAGTTTCAAATTTTTGCTCAGTAGTTTAGACGGATTTTATGTTATGAGCCTTGGTCCCATTTGATTTACTTTGGTGAATGATCCCACCATTGTAACATCGAGTGAATTGGTGAGATGCACGGGACTACATATCGATGAATCTGACCAGGGTGTGACAATTCTCCACTGGTGTGACGCCCCAACCCGGTTTGGTCAGAACCCCATGAACAACCCACCATCTTTTCTTGCACTATCCAAGTATCCTACCAAGGTAGTATAGGAAGAGTAAAGGCGTACAACAACAAACCGAATTTCCAAAACAAAGTAATCAAAATGACCGTATGAATTTTTCTTTCCTCGAGAACTTTTTCAGCCTTCCCCCCTCCTTGATGTAAGAGCTTTCCTGAAAGGGGTCAATGGAGGGGGTGAGTTTTCATAACTCAGTGAGGGGTTAAGTAATTAACATGCTTAGATATTCATGTAATTTATTTAATTTACAAGTTGAATTAGCATACAATCAACTACCCTTTATCATTAAATGGGATCACACATTCACATAATAATCTCTGACTGCTTCACTTATGGATCAGAGCATCTTTACCCTCCACCCCGGTAGAAGTTCACAACTTCTACCAAAGTCTGTGTGAGCATCCATTGCCCGATTCCCAAACTCGAGTTCGTACTTCGTGTCCACAAATGTGGGATGAGACCTCTCCCCCTCCGATCTTGGTCTCAATGCGCATGAATCTCCTCAAGCTTCTCGACATACTAGAAGCGTGGCTTGAGCAGTGTGAATTTTGCTTTTAAGTTTTAGGCAATACCGATTGTGAATAGTAAAATTCGGAGAATGAAGGTGGAGGGGACTTACCAATTTAGCTTAGGG
This sequence comes from Trapa bicornis, assembly GCA_030064425.1. Classification (NCBI taxonomy): domain Eukaryota; kingdom Viridiplantae; phylum Streptophyta; class Magnoliopsida; order Myrtales; family Lythraceae; genus Trapa; species Trapa bicornis. The sequence goes on from CM057759.1 coordinate 5,952,488, forward strand.
AAGGTAGGGGCACCTTTAGGGGTAGTCTAGGGAGCTTGGTTTGGCTAGAATTGGTCTGGGGATGGCTCAAATTGAGCATAAGCAGCTCGGGTTGTCGACCGCCGTGAAGCGACAGTACTGTGTGAGCTCGTCGATGCTTTTACAACGATCCTCAAGCTAAATGGAGGCTGTGGTTGTGTAGTTGACTTCCTCAGAATTCTAAAGAACCAAAATTTACCTAATGAGGTGAAGAAAAGTGCCCAAGTTGGAGCTCTGGTTTGAGCTTCGCTAGAAAATTGAGCACTTCTTCTTCTACGGGCGTTTGAGGGATGAAGAAGACGAATGGGGAGGAGCTCTTTATATAGGGAGCTTGGGAACTGACAGACTTATCCATTGCCCAATCACTCAGCCTCAATTGCTCCTTTTTTGGCCAGAATCAGAGGCATTTATCCTCTCTCTCTCTCCTCTCAACTGCTAGGTTGAAGACGACACTGTTCCACACGTAGGGAAGACGACACTGTTCTACAGGCGTTTGAGGGATGAAGAAGACGAATGGGGAGGAGCTCTTTATATAGGGAGCTTGGGGACTGACAGACTTATCCATTGCCCAATCACTCGGCCTCAATTGCTCCTTTTTTGGCCAGAATCAGAGGCATTTAATGGTCACCGGATTTCCAACGGCCAACCTATCCTCTCTCTCTCCTCTCAACTGCTAGGTAGAAGACGACACTGTTCCACACGTAGGGAAGTGCAATGTGACACCTTCTGATTGGCTATCTTTGCTGACGTGGCCTCTAACTCAGCAGCCTAGTTAGCTGTTAATCCATTGATCATACACATGACAGTCTCCCATTGGCTATAAGTGTTGACGTGACTGCTAACTAGTTTTCTGTTGATTGGGACATATGTCGCTCTCCTATTGGTCGGTCATTGTTGAGGTGAATTTTCTTCCTCTGACTATTGACTGATGACACATGTCACCTTTTGATTGACCAGTTCTGACTGAGCAGCTAACTAGGTGCGCTTCACCACGTGTCGTGCGCTGTTTGGTCGCGCCTACTAACTAATCGCTAACCTGGTAGCAGTCCATTGACCGGCTAAACCATTGACCAGTCTGGTCCGATCGAGTTCGGTGACTCAAAAATGAAAATTGGCTAGTTCAGGCCCAACCCTTCTTTACCATTTTTGGTTCATTTGTGTGCCCAGTTTTCTCATGAAAATTGCCGGTTCATGTAAATATTAAAGTTAATGCTATGAGAGGAGTTTAACAAGGAAACTTTTTATATGATCACATGGCTTATATAGTTGAGTGGCATAGAAGCGTTTGCCCTTATTGTTTTCAGAGTAGACTAGTCATATGTGAGGGAAGAATTCTTGTATATGATACCACAAACTCCATCCCCATTAAGTCCCTTATTATAAATACACATGCATTTAGGCAAACAAGTCATGATGGGTGGAATCTTAATAGAATGTGAGGTAGAAATATGAGGGGAGATGCTTAAGGCACATTTATTGTCGTTACCTTTAAGGAATATGGACCTCATCATTGGAAAGGATTGATTATTTATACATCGTGTCAAGTTGGAATGCAAGAACAAGATCGTAACCCTCAATGCCAACAATGCTAAGGAAGTGGTATTATAGGGAGAGAAGAGCCCGACTCGATCCCAAATGATATCGAGACAAAAGGCACAAAAGATAATACAAATGGGATGTGCGACATTCCTAGCTCAAGTTACAAGTACCAAGGGAGAAGGAACAATAAACAATGATACCTAGGTTGTGTGAGAATTCTCAGATGTGTTTCTAGAGTAGTTACTTGAATTACAATTAGATCGAAAATTCGATATTTTAATAAACATCATCCTAGGAATCAACCCGATATCACAAGCTCCATATCGGATGGCACAAACCGAGCTTAAGGAATTGAATGAGCAACTCAAAGAGCTATTAGATAAAGGGTTTATTAGACCTAGTCATACTTCATGGGGTGTTACTGTTTAGTTTGTAAAGAAGAAGGACAAGAGTATGAGACAATGCATAAAGTATCCTCGCCTGAACTGTGCCATAGTGAAAAATAGCTAACTAGTACCCATGATCGACAATCTATTTGAAAAAATTGATAGGAGCATCTTACTTCTCAAAGATCGACATATGGTATGGATATCACCAGATGAAGGTGAGAGAGGAGGATACATAGAAAACAACCTTTAGAACAAGGTATTACATTACGAATTCAGGGCAATGCCATTTGGCTTAGCTAATGCACAATTTCCATTTAAGGACATAATTAACAGAGTGCTCCAACCATACTTTCCAATATGATAAGGTGGGGCACAAGGCTCGAGAGTGTTGCATTAGCGACAACCGAATGACCCTAATAAGAATATCCACTGTTCAACTTTCATAACACCAATGAATGCAGATCAAGCCCATTACCACATTGGGCAGTGGAGGGATAAAAAAAATTGAGGAAGTTCCTTCAAGTCAACCTAGAGTTCCTCCAAGAGATTACAACCTAATGTAGGAAGAGGCGCGGGCTGGCCCGAGCATCATAGCAGGTACTTCCCATAAACCCAAGAACTAATGACTTTCCTCTTTTCTTTTGATATGGTGTTAGGATATCACCTTTTTGAATATAAGCAAACACAAACCCCAGTGGTTGTTGTGATACATTGAATGGATATAAATATTAAAGCTAAGGCTATGAGAGGATGTTAACAAGGAAACTTTTTATAAGATCACATGACTTATATAGTTGAGTGGCATAGAAGCATTTGCCTTTATTGTTCCCGGAGCAGACTAGTCATATATGAGGGAAGAATTCTTGTATATGATACCACAAACTTCATCCCCATTAAGTCCCTTATTATAAATACACATGCCTTTAGGCAAACAAGTCATGATGGATGGAATCTTAATAGAATGTGAGGTAGAAATATGAGGGGAGATGCTTAAGGCACATTTATTGTCGTTACCTTTAAGGAATATGGACCTCATCATTGGAAAGGATTGATTATCTATACATCGTGTCAAGTTGGAATGCAAGAACAAGATCGTAACCCTCAATGCCAACAATGCTAAGGAAGTGGTATTATAGGGAGAGAAGAGCCCGACTCGATCCCAAATGATATCGAGACAAAAGGCACAAAAGATAATACAAATGGGATGTGCGACATTCCTAGCTCAAGTTACAAGTACCAAGGGAGAAGGAACAATAAACAATGATACCTAGGTTGTGTGAGAATTCTCAGATGTGTTTCTAGAGTAGTTACCTGAATTATAATTAGATCGAAAATTCGATATTTTAATAAACATCATCCTAGGAATCAACCCGATATCACAAGCTCCATATCGGATGGCACAAACCGAGCTTAAGGAATTGAATGAGCAACTCAAAGAGCTATTAGATAAAGGGTTTATTAGACCTAGTCATACTTCATGGGGTGTTACTATTTAGTTTGTAAAGAAGAAGGACAAGAGCATGAGACAATGCATAAAGTATCCTCGCCTGAACTGTGCCATAGTGAAAAATAGCTAACTAGTACCCATGATCGACAATCTATTTGAAAAAATTGATAGGAGCATCTTACTTCTCAAAGATCGACATATGGTATGGATATCACCAGATGAAGGTGAGAGAGGAGGATACATAGAAAACAACCTTTAGAACAAGGTATTACATTACGAATTCAGGGCAATGCCATTTGGCTTAGCTAATGCACAATTTCCATTTAAGGACATAATTAACAGAGTGCTCCAACCATACTTTCCAATATGATAAGGTGGGGCACAAGGCTCGAGAGTGTTGCATTAGCGACAACCGAATGACCCTAATAAGAATATCCACTGTTCAACTTTCATAACACCAATGAATGCAGATCAAGCCCATTACCACATTGGGCAGTGGAGGGATAAAAAAAATTGAGGAAGTTCCTTCAAGTCAACCTAGAGTTCCTCCAAGAGATTACAACCTAATGTAGGAAGAGGAGCGGACTGGCCCGAGCATCATAGCAGGTACTTCCCATAAACCCAAGAACTAATGACTTTCCTCTTTTCTTTTGATATGGTGTTAGGATATCACCTTTTTGAATATAAGCAAACACAAACCCCAGTGGTTGTTGTGATACATTGAATGGATATAAATATTAAAGCTAAGGCTATGAGAGGATGTTAACAAGGAAACTTTTTATAAGATCACATGACTTATATAGTTGAGTGGCATAGAAGCATTTGCCTTTATTGTTCCCGGAGCAGACTAGTCATATATGAGGGAAGAATTCTTGTATATGATACCACAAACTTCATCCCCATTAAGTCCCTTATTATAAATACACATGCCTTTAGGCAAACAAGTCATGATGGATGGAATCTTAATAGAATGTGAGGTAGAAATATGAGGGGAGATGCTTAAGGCACATTTATTGTCGTTACCTTTAAGGAATATGGACCTCATCATTGGAAAGGATTGATTATCTATACATCGTGTCAAGTTGGAATGCAAGAACAAGATCGTAACCCTCAATGCCAACAATGCTAAGGAAGTGGTATTATAGGGAGAGAAGAGCCCGACTCGATCCCAAATGATATCGAGACAAAAGGCACAAAAGATAATACAAATGGGATGTGCGACATTCCTAGCTCAAGTTACAAGTACCAAGGGAGAAGGAACAATAAACAATGATACCTAGGTTGTGTGAGAATTCTCAGATGTGTTTCTAGAGTAGTTACCTGAATTATAATTAGATCGAAAATTCGATATTTTAATAAACATCATCCTAGGAATCAACCCGATATCACAAGCTCCATATCGGATGGCACAAACCGAGCTTAAGGAATTGAATGAGCAACTCAAAGAGCTATTAGATAAAGGGTTTATTAGACCTAGTCATACTTCATGGGGTGTTACTATTTAGTTTGTAAAGAAGAAGGACAAGAGCATGAGACAATGCATAAAGTATCCTCGCCTGAACTGTGCCATAGTGAAAAATAGCTAACTAGTACCCATGATCGACAATCTATTTGAAAAAATTGATAGGAGCATCTTACTTCTCAAAGATCGACATATGGTATGGATATCACCAGATGAAGGTGAGAGAGGAGGATACATAGAAAACAACCTTTAGAACAAGGTATTACATTACGAATTCAGGGCAATGCCATTTGGCTTAGCTAATGCACAATTTCCATTTAAGGACATAATTAACAGAGTGCTCCAACCATACTTTCCAATATGATAAGGTGGGGCACAAGGCTCGAGAGTGTTGCATTAGCGACAACCGAATGACCCTAATAAGAATATCCACTGTTCAACTTTCATAACACCAATGAATGCAGATCAAGCCCATTACCACATTGGGCAGTGGAGGGATAAAAAAAATTGAGGAAGTTCCTTCAAGTCAACCTAGAGTTCCTCCAAGAGATTACAACCTAATGTAGGAAGAGGCGCGGGCTGGCCCGAGCATCATAGCAGGTACTTCCCATAAACCCAAGAACTAATGACTTTCCTCTTTTCTTTTGATATGGTGTTAGGATATCACCTTTTTGAATATAAGCAAACACAAACCCCAGTGGTTGTTGTGATACATTGAATGGATATAAATATTAAAGCTAAGGCTATGAGAGGATGTTAACAAGGAAACTTTTTATAAGATCACATGACTTATATAGTTGAGTGGCATAGAAGCATTTGCCTTTATTGTTCCCGGAGCAGACTAGTCATATATGAGGGAAGAATTCTTGTATATGATACCACAAACTTCATCCCCATTAAGTCCCTTATTATAAATACACATGCCTTTAGGCAAACAAGTCATGATGGATGGAATCTTAATAGAATGTGAGGTAGAAATATGAGGGGAGATGCTTAAGGCACATTTATTGTCGTTACCTTTAAGGAATATGGACCTCATCATTGGAAAGGATTGATTATCTATACATCGTGTCAAGTTGGAATGCAAGAACAAGATCGTAACCCTCAATGCCAACAATGCTAAGGAAGTGGTATTATAGGGAGAGAAGAGCCCGACTCGATCCCAAATGATATCGAGACAAAAGGCACAAAAGATAATACAAATGGGATGTGCGACATTCCTAGCTCAAGTTACAAGTACCAAGGGAGAAGGAACAATAAACAATGATACCTAGGTTGTGTGAGAATTCTCAGATGTGTTTCTAGAGTAGTTACCTGAATTATAATTAGATCGAAAATTCGATATTTTAATAAACATCATCCTAGGAATCAACCCGATATCACAAGCTCCATATCGGATGGCACAAACCGAGCTTAAGGAATTGAATGAGCAACTCAAAGAGCTATTAGATAAAGGGTTTATTAGACCTAGTCATACTTCATGGGGTCTTACTATTTAGTTTGTAAAGAAGAAGGACAAGAGCATGAGACAATGCATAAAGTATCCTCGCCTGAACTGTGCCATAGTGAAAAATAGCTAACTAGTACCCATGATCGACAATCTATTTGAAAAAATTGATAGGAGCATCTTACTTCTCAAAGATCGACATATGGTATGGATATCACCAGATGAAGGTGAGAGAGGAGGATACATAGAAAACAACCTTTAGAACAAGGTATTACATTACGAATTCAGGGCAATGCCATTTGGCTTAGCTAATGCACAATTTCCATTTAAGGACATAATTAACAGAGTGCTCCAACCATACTTTCCAATATGATAAGGTGGGGCACAAGGCTCGAGAGTGTTGCATTAGCGACAACCGAATGACCCTAATAAGAATATCCACTGTTCAACTTTCATAACACCAATGAATGCAGATCAAGCCCATTACCACATTGGGCAGTGGAGGGATAAAAAAAATTGAGGAAGTTCCTTCAAGTCAACCTAGAGTTCCTCCAAGAGATTACAACCTAATGTAGGAAGAGGCGCGGGCTGGCCCGAGCATCATAGCAGGTACTTCCCATAAACCCAAGAACTAATGACTTTCCTCTTTTCTTTTGATATGGTGTTAGGATATCACCTTTTTGAATATAAGCAAACACAAACCCCAGTGGTTGTTGTGATACATTGAATGGATATAAATATTAAAGCTAAGGCTATGAGAGGATGTTAACAAGGAAACTTTTTATAAGATCACATGACTTATATAGTTGAGTGGCATAGAAGCATTTGCCTTTATTGTTCCCGGAGCAGACTAGTCATATATGAGGGAAGAATTCTTGTATATGATACCACAAACTTCATCCCCATTAAGTCCCTTATTATAAATACACATGCCTTTAGGCAAACAAGTCATGATGGATGGAATCTTAATAGAATGTGAGGTAGAAATATGAGGGGAGATGCTTAAGGCACATTTATTGTCGTTACCTTTAAGGAATATGGACCTCATCATTGGAAAGGATTGATTATCTATACATCGTGTCAAGTTGGAATGCAAGAACAAGATCGTAACCCTCAATGCCAACAATGCTAAGGAAGTGGTATTATAGGGAGAGAAGAGCCCGACTCGATCCCAAATGATATCGAGACAAAAGGCACAAAAGATAATACAAATGGGATGTGCGACATTCCTAGCTCAAGTTACAAGTACCAAGGGAGAAGGAACAATAAACAATGATACCTAGGTTGTGTGAGAATTCTCAGATGTGTTTCTAGAGTAGTTACCTGAATTATAATTAGATCGAAAATTCGATATTTTAATAAACATCATCCTAGGAATCAACCCGATATCACAAGCTCCATATCGGATGGCACAAACCGAGCTTAAGGAATTGAATGAGCAACTCAAAGAGCTATTAGATAAAGGGTTTATTAGACCTAGTCATACTTCATGGGGTGTTACTATTTAGTTTGTAAAGAAGAAGGACAAGAGCATGAGACAATGCATAAAGTATCCTCGCCTGAACTGTGCCATAGTGAAAAATAGCTAACTAGTACCCATGATCGACAATCTATTTGAAAAAATTGATAGGAGCATCTTACTTCTCAAAGATCGACATATGGTATGGATATCACCAGATGAAGGTGAGAGAGGAGGATACATAGAAAACAACCTTTAGAACAAGGTATTACATTACGAATTCAGGGCAATGCCATTTGGCTTAGCTAATGCACAATTTCCATTTAAGGACATAATTAACAGAGTGCTCCAACCATACTTTCCAATATGATAAGGTGGGGCACAAGGCTCGAGAGTGTTGCATTAGCGACAACCGAATGACCCTAATAAGAATATCCACTGTTCAACTTTCATAACACCAATGAATGCAGATCAAGCCCATTACCACATTGGGCAGTGGAGGGATAAAAAAAATTGAGGAAGTTCCTTCAAGTCAACCTAGAGTTCCTCCAAGAGATTACAACCTAATGTAGGAAGAGGCGCGGGCTGGCCCGAGCATCATAGCAGGTACTTCCCATAAACCCAAGAACTAATGACTTTCCTCTTTTCTTTTGATATGGTGTTAGGATATCACCTTTTTGAATATAAGCAAACACAAACCCCAGTGGTTGTTGTGATACATTGAATGGATATAAATATTAAAGCTAAGGCTATGAGAGGATGTTAACAAGGAAACTTTTTATAAGATCACATGACTTATATAGTTGAGTGGCATAGAAGCATTTGCCTTTATTGTTCCCGGAGCAGACTAGTCATATATGAGGGAAGAATTCTTGTATATGATACCACAAACTTCATCCCCATTAAGTCCCTTATTATAAATACACATGCCTTTAGGCAAACAAGTCATGATGGATGGAATCTTAATAGAATGTGAGGTAGAAATATGAGGGGAGATGCTTAAGGCACATTTATTGTCGTTACCTTTAAGGAATATGGACCTCATCATTGGAAAGGATTGATTATCTATACATCGTGTCAAGTTGGAATGCAAGAACAAGATCGTAACCCTCAATGCCAACAATGCTAAGGAAGTGGTATTATAGGGAGAGAAGAGCCCGACTCGATCCCAAATGATATCGAGACAAAAGGCACAAAAGATAATACAAATGGGATGTGCGACATTCCTAGCTCAAGTTACAAGTACCAAGGGAGAAGGAACAATAAACAATGATACCTAGGTTGTGTGAGAATTCTCAGATGTGTTTCTAGAGTAGTTACCTGAATTATAATTAGATCGAAAATTCGATATTTTAATAAACATCATCCTAGGAATCAACCCGATATCACAAGCTCCATATCGGATGGCACAAACCGAGCTTAAGGAATTGAATGAGCAACTCAAAGAGCTATTAGATAAAGGGTTTATTAGACCTAGTCATACTTCATGGGGTGTTACTATTTAGTTTGTAAAGAAGAAGGACAAGAGCATGAGACAATGCATAAAGTATCCTCGCCTGAACTGTGCCATAGTGAAAAATAGCTAACTAGTACCCATGATCGACAATCTATTTGAAAAAATTGATAGGAGCATCTTACTTCTCAAAGATCGACATATGGTATGGATATCACCAGATGAAGGTGAGAGAGGAGGATACATAGAAAACAACCTTTAGAACAAGGTATTGACATTACAAATTCAGGGTAATGCCATTTGGCTTAGCTAATGCACAATTTCCATTTAAGGACATAATTAATAGAGTGCTCCAACCATACTTTCCAATGCGATAAGGTGGGGTACAAGGTTCGAGAGTGTTGCAACATTAACAACCAAATGACCTTAATAGGAATCTCCACAATTCAACTTCCACAACACCCGAGAATGCAGATTGAGCCCATTAGCACACTGGGCAGTGGAGGGATAAACGAAGTTGAGGAAGTTCCCGCAAGTCAACCTAGAGTTCCTCCCAGAGATTACAACCTAATGTAGGAAGAGGCGAGGGCTAGTCTGAGCATCATGGCAGGTACATCCCATAAACCTTAGAACCAATGATTTCCCTCTTTTCTTTTGATATGGTGTTAGGATATTGCCTTTTTAAATATAAGCAAACACGAACCTAGTGGTTATTGTGATACATTGAATGGATGTAAATATTAAAGTTAAGGCTATGAGAGGAGGTTAACAAGGAAACTTTTTATATGATCACATGGCTTATATATTTGAGTGGCATAGAAGTGTTTGCCCCTATTATTCCCGGAGTAGACTAGTCATATCTAAAGGAAGAATTCATGTATTTGATATCACAAACTCCATCCCCATTAAGTCTAGTTGTAAACCTCGTTCTTTGATAAAGAGAAAACCAGGGAAAGAACCGGTCAGTTTCGAATTTTAAAACCGAATCATTCTACAAGCTCGATTATTAGGAAAGGAGTAAATTGAGAATTTACAACTCCCATGTGACTCAAAATGGTTAATAAATCTTGGAAAAGAACCTTAGGATGAATTGTGGAAGAAAAAATAGATCGGTTCAAGTGAACTAGGTCCAAACCGGATAGAACCAGTTTATAAACCGAGTCGACTCATGAACAGGAATCGATAGAGAAAGGGTAAATCGGGAAATTTAAGGATCCCAAGTGACCCAAAGAGTCCCAAAAGTCACGAAAATGGACTTGAGAAGGAATTTGAGAGAAAAACCAAATCGGTTCAGGTGAATCGAATCCTAACCGGTTTGGATCGGTTTGAACCACTATTGACCCGAATTCTAAATTCATTTTTCTAGGTGGCTTAGAGAATTAATATTAGTGATTTGAGGCAACCATTGGATAGAAAATGAATTTAGAAATTTTTAGATTTGAAAAATTCGGTCAAATTGGGGGTGAATCGGCCGATTTAATCTTTGAACTCGGTTCGGATCGGTCCGGTCCGATTCGAAACAGTGTCATCTTCTTCCTTCAGATGACAGCACTATTCACTCACCGGAAAATCGAAACAGCGCCGATGAAGAAGAAACGTCTTTGTTTAATATGTTTCAGGGCATCAATGTCTGTCATAAAGGTGCCAAACGGATGACCGACGAGTCCCCGAGCTCCATATATAAAGAGCCCCTCTCCATTCATCCTCTCCACACCTGAAAAGCTCACTCTCTCTCAACTGCTTAGTTTTCTGACAAAGCTCGAACCGGAGATCCGATATAGGGTCATTTATGAGCCAAAGAAGGTGAGATCGGGTTCATTAGAACTTGGGAGAAGTCAGCTACACGGTGGTGACATCCATTCATTCCGAGAGTTGTTGGAGAAGTGCTTTCATGATCGAACAGTGAAGCAGCTCTGGCGGACCGAAGCTACCCTATTTCGGCTGAGTTGAAATTGGCCAATTCTAACCCTCCTCAAGCCAAACCAAGCCCTCCCAACACTTTCTTACCCTCCCACGACCGAATTAGGATGGAAAGGTAAGCCAATTTAGCTCCCCTCTGCAATTTCTGATCGATGTTAGTGAGAGAATCGACTGAATTTCAATGATGGAATTCTAATCCAATTCGACATCAAATGATGTCATTCCTGATCCTAGGAAGAACCTTGGGAGGAGAACTACTTGTCCAGATAGAAAGCTCGGACCACCGTGCCCTCACCGGTGAGTAATCGAAGCTTTCTCTCTCTACAGTCCATTTTTCGGTGAAGCTCTGTTTGAGCTTGTTCCGGCGTTAAAACTTGTGATTCAAAATGCTAGAGAATTGTATGAACATGTAGAAACTCAATTTCAACTTCAATTTATACTTCAATTTCAACTTCAATTTCAATAATTGGAAGTGTTTGATCGGTCAATTTGATGAAATCAAATTCGACTGTGTTAGGAAGTTGGAATTGGGGGAAAAATTAGGGATTTTCGAAAATTCAAAGGACCAATATGTGATTTTATAAAATTGAGGTTCAATTGGGCATGATAAGATTGTTAGAGGGCTACTTGAGAAATTTTAGAATTTTTGGGGAGAAACTTACCATTTTTGTAAAGGAAGGACAAAATGGTAATTTTGGAAAATTTGGGAAAGTAAGCCCCTTTTTGTAAATTTGAATAAATTGAGGTCCCAAGATAAATTTTAAAATGTTTCGGGACTCAATTTGAGGAAAAACCGACAGTAGGGACCTAAAATTAATGAAAAATAACTTTAGAGACCTAATTGCAAATAAATAAAAAGTTTGGTTTTCTCTTTCATTTGGAATGAATGAAGGCTATTAGGCTAAGGAATAATGAACTAGGATGTTCATTTCGTATAGGAATACGAAGTACTGGGAACACTAGTAAGGATAGGCTCGCGTGAACACAAAGAATCAGTTAATTGGAATTCACTGCAATAATGTGTGAGTGAGATTTTATATCTTACCCGGTTGGAGATGATGAGTACCTCGAAATGAAAATCCACTTCTAAGTGGTATTTTAAACATCACAACTTAGAGGAGTGATGTGAAAATCTTGCAAAAAAATTACTTATCTATTGTAAGTAGATCATACCCGATTGGTATGATGAAGCTTGCTTAAAGGAAGTTGAAAACCCGTTCATCGGTTATGAGTAGAGATGTCCTTATACCGGTCGATATAATGGACAGTTGAAAACATATTTTTTTCGAAAGTGCTCTCCTCTGACTATGTGACAATGTTAAGTGAGTTGGGAGACCTTCGTGACGGGAGCTTGAATAGCTCTTAGCCGAGGGCCTCGGTTTTGGAACTTGGGGGCTATTATGCCCGGTTTTAAAAATCTCGAACAAGTGGGCCATTGGCCAGTGGGCACGAGCATGAGCTCATAAAAAAACATGAGATATGTGCCATAAAACTCTAATAAATGAATTGTTTGGCCATGGTACTGAGTCAGAACCGACATATTCAGTCGACTAGTGGTAGTGTAACATGACAGGTCTTCAGACCAGTCAAGACAAACAGCTACAGGTTGAGTTGAGGGTCGGGGCCATTGGACCAGTGGCACCATAGATTATATGGCATGATAAGAAAATACTGTTTGTGCATGCACTATGATTACAGGACCATCAAGATGCCCAAGAGGGGTAGTGATGCGTTCTAAGGGCCCTAGACGACCTAGTGAGTATAAGTGCAGTTCATCGTACCAAGTGACCGTGCGAAATTTGGAGTAGCACCAAGCACATGAGATCGGGGTGGGGATGAGATGAGGTCTCTATCCACATACAGACATGGAGAATTGATTTCGAGATTGAGGGTCGGATGTCATGTACATCCACTCATTCTTAGGGTAGAAGTGGACATGTTTCTATATAGGTGGCCGGTAAAGTCGCTCCGACGCAACAAGTGGGTTCATGGACGTACTGGCATGCGAATGTGTGTTTGACCTTCATGATGAAGGATGTGTGTTGGGTGATGACACACCGTGATTAAATAAGGAAATGATGATAAAACCCGAGATTTTAAAATGAAAGGATTTTTGAAAGAAATGAGTCTCACACACTCCAATACAAATCTTTTTTCTAAAAGTTAAAAGTTTTGAAAACCATTCACTTAGTAGTTGTACTCATCCCCTCCCTTCTATCCCTTTCAGAAAATTCTGGAAAGTCTACCCTTAAAGATCACTAGCCTAGACGCTTGTGAGACATGTATGATAAATATTTATGTTATTCCTGGAAAAAAGTGTAGGTTTAAATGACACCTTACACTTTACAGTTTATAACAAGGGGAAACCCTTTAATAAATTGGAAGAGTAGCGGGTTGATCACAGGGATCTAACCAAACTAGGTCGGGGCTTGACACTAGTGTTATAAATACACAAGCCTTTAGGCAAACAAGTCATGAGGGATGGCATCTTAATAGAATGCGAGGTAGAAATATGAGGGGAGATGCTTAAGGCAGATTTATTGTCGTTACCTTTAAGGAATATGGACCTCATCATTGGAAAGGATTTATTATATGTGCATTGCGTCAAGTTGGCCTGGAAGACCAAGATCGTAACCTTCCATGCCAACAACGCTAAGGAAGTGGTATTATAGGGAGTGAAGAGCCCGACTCGACCCCGAATGATATTGAGATAAAGGCACAAGAGATAATACAAATGGGATGTGTGACATTCCTAGCTCAAGTTACAAGTACCAGAGGAGAAGGAACAACCCCCAATGAAACCCGGATAGTGTGAGAATACTTGGATGGGTTTCTAGAGTAGCTACCTAAACAACCATCAGATCCAAAATTCAATATTTTAATAGACATCATCGTTAGAATCAACCTGATATCACAAGCTCCATTTCGAATGGTGCCAACCGAGCTTAAGGAATTGAAGGAGAAACTCGAAGAGTTATTAGAGAAATGGTTTATTAGACCTAGTCATATTTCTTGGGGTGTCACCATTCAGTTTGTAAAGAAGAAGGATAACAGCATGAGACAATGCATAAAGTATTATAGCATGTACCTCACAGTATTAAAAAATAGCTAACCACTACCCATGATCGACAATCTATTAAAAAAAATTGATAGGAGCATCTTACTTCTCAAAGATCAACCTACGATATGGATATCACCAGAAGAAGGTGAGGGAGGAGGATATATAGAAAACAATCTTTAGAACAAGGTATTGAAATTACAAATTCAGGGTAATACCATTTGGATTAGCTAATGCACAATTTCTATTTAAGGACATAATTAACAGAGTGCTCCGACCATACTTTGACCAGTTCATTATAGTGTTCTTTGAGGATATCCTAGTGTAGTAACAACAAAATTTTTAAAACTGGGATTTAGGCTGGTTGGACCAAAAATCAATAATAACCTTGGAAGGGAATCAAACTAGAATCCGAGTCGAGATTTGGATAGTGAATCCAATCATCACCCCATTATTGGATATGGAAAAGGAATCAAATATTGGAATAAGGGATCAAAATGGATTTGAGATCAGAGTTGCGGGCACTTAAACCGTGGTCTTTGGAAAAAGCTAGTTTTAACTCGAAAGGGACGAGGATTTTTTGATAAAATTACCAAAATAACATCAAGAGCTAAAATTAATTTATTTTGCAAAAAACATCAAATAAAAAGAAGGGAAGTTGGGTTAATTTGACTCGAGTTGGGCCGGCCTAACTCGGATAACTCACTTGTGGGGCCCTCCTCCCCTCTAACTAAAATTTCGGTCGCACACCATTATAAATGCCACCGCAATTCTTCAATTTTTGATCAAATTGCACCTAAAACATGTAGAGATCAGTAGATAATTGAGCTAATGCGCCCCCTATGAAGTTAATGACATTAACTTCACCTTGATTGATCAAATAAGGACATTAAAGTTAGATTTCTCGTTCTCAGATTCCAACCTAACCTCTAATTGGGAAAACAAGAAATTCTCTCTAATTTGATAACCAAATAAAGTGGTTTTTGTGTCAAAGTGCTGCTAATTGACTCATCTTAAAGCCCATGGTTGGGTATCTATTTATTAGTGGCTGAAAAATGTCTCACAAAGGACATTTCTACCAACCATGATATACTACAAACTTTCTACTCACAACTAGTGCCTTTGTAGGGAAATTTTCTCCATCTTCCAGCCACAACTTCAGCAGCCACTAATGCCAAGGTGACCACGTGCCTCCCCTCTACATCTCCATAGCAAGGGTCGACCTCTGGCCTGGGAGAAATTAGCCGATAGGAGACAAAAACCACCATCGGATCTATTGGGTTCAACTCGATAGTGACATTTCAATGGCTAACTTCTCCCATCTCCTGCGACCAATTGGTTCTCCACTACAATTGAAAGTTTTGTCTAAACCTTTGGTACAAAATGCCTATGCTCCGACCACCTCTGTTAAGAATTTTTAACAACTCCTTAAATAGCTTTATTTGGGCCAGTTTTGGAAAATGACCAACTTCAGCCATGATTGGATGAGGTAAGGACCTCTAGTATGGCCACAAGCCATCAAGAGAATAATAAGAACAATTAGGGGTAGAATGTGAATTTAGAAATTTATTTTATTTAAGTTCTAAAGATTAGGGACTAAAACACATTTATGGAAAGTTTGGGGACTAAATTGCAAATATGGGAAAATTTTGGAAAATGTCCCTAAGAGTAGCCTAAAGGGCTTAGGGGTGATTTTAAAACAAATGCAAATGTTTGAAATCATTTTTGGAACTTTGGGCGTAAGGGTCCATTTGAATACTAACCTGATAACTATTATTGTACGCAAATTCCATCAAGCACAAGTATTCATCCCAACCCTTATCCATAGTGAGTACGCATGCCCTTAGCATGTCCTTCAAGGTTTGGATTGTTTGCTCGGACTGTACATCGGTCTAAGGATGAAAATTCGTACTCATGTGGAGCTTAGTTCCCAAGGCACTTTGCAAACTCTTCTAAAACCTTGAGGTAAAACCTAGGGTCTCGATCCGACACCATGCTCATCGGGATGCCATGGAGTCTCACTATCTCTTTCATATATAGGATGACTAGTTGTTCCACTGAATCCATCACTCTTATAGGTAGGAAATGGGCGAACTTGGTAAATCTGTCCACAATGACCCAAATTGCATCTTGTACCTTCCTAATCATAGGTTGTCTTATGACAAAGTCCATGGTGATGTGCTCCCATTTTCATTCCGGGATTGGAAAAGGTTGTAGTAGTTTTGATGGATTTTTATGCTCAACTTTAATATGCTGACAGGACAAGCATTGAGCTACGTATTCCGCAATATCCCTCTTCATTCCCTTCCAACAATAACCTTATTTGAGGGTGCGATACATCTTAGTATTGCCGGATGCATTGCATACGTAGAATCGTATGCCTCTTCTGGAATTAACCTCTTCAGTTCGTTATCTTGAGGCACACACACTCTACCCTATTAGTTTAGTACTCGGTCGCCTTGACGGTTATAGTCCGGTTTCATCCCTCTGTTAGTCGGGTGCAAATAGGATTGGAGTTTTTATCCACGTTTTGTTGGGCCTTAATTTGCTTTGTTAGGCTGGGTCTCACCACTACGTCATCCATCAAGCATTTCTCCCTTGTGTCCATCTTAAGGTCTACCTCCATTCTTCACAACTGTTACAACAAGGGTAAGTAACTTTCCGGCGAGTGACCAGTGTCATCTTCTAGAGGAAGAAGACGACACTGTTTTGAACCGGATTGTACCGGTCTAAACCGGGTTCAATGCTTAAATCGGCCGGTTCAGGCTAGATTCGATCGAGTTTTTCAAAATTAAAATTTTCCAAATTGATCTAAATTCATTCTCTATCCAATGGTGAATTCAATTTCCCAATTTGAATATTTTAAGCCACCTAGAAAAATAAATTTGACAACTAGATCAATGATGGTTCAAACCGATTCACCTGAACCGGTCTGATTTTCTCTTCCAATTTGTCTCAAATTTATTTTCCATGGTTTTTATGACTCTTTGGGTCACTCGGGATGTGTAAATTTCCCCAATTTCCGTTTCTCTAATGATTGGGGGTTCATGAACCGGTTCGGTTTTCTCACTTGGGTTAACCGGTTCTTTTCACGATTTCCTTATCCTCAAAGGACGGGGTTTACCACTCTCACCTCCTTTTAGGAGTTTTGTCCCCAAAACTTATTCAACATCCTTTGCACAGGAAATAACTTCCATTGATGTCAACTTGAAGTTTGTTTGACATACTAACATTTCGGTTATTTTCACTTAGCCCCTTTATAACATGCACTTTAAGAAATTTCTTTTCCTTTCCATTGCTTACTAATTCCATGGAGCTTATCCTAGCTAAGCATATCTTACTTGAGAGTTCAAGGGTATATCCTTAGATTCACATCTTCCTTTGCTTATAGCAAGATTTTTCCCCTTGAGGTTCTTTACTCAAGATTTCAGGATTGGGAGTTCCAAGTTGTCCAATCATTCCTGTGTCTAGTCTTTTTCTTTATCGTTGAAACCTTTAGCTCGGTGTCCTCTCGAATGCTACGTACTTGCTTTCATAGGTTTCGGTGTTAGTTCCTTTTTGTCCAGTTTTGACCCTTCTTATGTCCTTCCTCATTTTCAATGGCGTCATTTCCTCAAGGACTTTCCTTTCTCTTAATCCACTCTTACTAGCTCATGATCACTTCACAATTCTTTATTTCGAGTTAATCCCCTTCGGTCTATGTGTCGATTACTTGTTTGAGAAAGTTCCCTTATTACAGTTTTGTTCTCTACTATGTCCCTCAAAGTAGAGATTTTCACCTTAGGAACTACATGCCCAACCTTCTTATCATTCCTTGAAGATTTCTTTCCTTCCTTTCTTCATACCCCTTTTCTATAGTAAGGCATTTAGCCATTTGAATCCTTCTCTAACTGAAATTTAGGTTTCATATCTTATTCTTTACTTGAGACACTTGCGATTCTCGGTCTTATTCCGTATACTCCACACTATGTCTAGTCATCCTCTCTTTAGGCTCCATCAATTGAGCGTTGACCACCACTAGTCTTGATGTTAGTGATCATTTACTTAAATCACTTCATAATTGGAGGATTTACTTTTCCAAGGGTTCTTAGATGTGCTTTCCTCTATTTTTTTTATGGGTAGTACCCCCTTCTTACTCGCACGACATCTTTTGATGTTATTTTCCTACTTACACGTTACTTGAACTTAACTCACTCCTTGGGTCCTCCTGAGTACCTTTCCTTTGTACTTGATCTTTCCACCTCAACCGGCAGATCATTCCTGATCTTTTCTTCTTTTCCACTTTTGTTGGTTTCATTACTTTTTGGTTGGGACACGTATGTCCTTCCAAGGCTTCCTTCCTTGGTAGGATTTATACTCCTTTCTCCTATAATTCTCTTCTAGTTTTGCCATTGAAAACATCTAACCTTAAATGACATTCTTTGATGCCATCTTCTCCTGCTTACCTTTGTTCTTGATACCTTACGTGTACTTCTTGTGTACCTCATCTTTCTTCTCACTTGTTCCTAGTACCCATCTATTGCTTTTAGGTGGAATTCACATCTTCTTTATTTTAAGATCTCTTGATTGTCCTACAGGAGGCTTTATTTAGCATTCTCATGGCTTTTTGGTCATTACACCCATCTTAGTTATTGATCTCTTTAAGGGTTTCCCTTCATGCTTATTTCCCAAATGTTTTTGGCCTTTCCACCTCTTCCTTCTTCAGTGGAGTATTGACCTTCATAAGTGTCAGTTTGTTAACCGCCTCGATCCTATTATTCTTCTTGTCAAATTATCTTGAGGTCGTTGTCTCTTGAGTCTTCTTATTCTTAATGTCCATTTCATTGCACTTTTTAGGGTGTAATCTTCACTACTTCCTGGTCCATCATAGGGTGTCGTTTATTCTTTCGGATTATCTTGTTGTGATGAGTTATTTCCTTCAACTAGGTCTGTATGAAATTCCTATTTGGCTTTTCTGCTCTTCTCGAGCAGGCCACACCTAGCCATCCAGGTACGTCATTAACCACCTATGTCTTTTAATTAGGTCCTTATTTTAGTTCTAGCATTTGATGGTTCATTTAGTGATTATTTGGCTTGGAACTTTCCCCTTCCATGGTCTCACTTCCTATCCTTATCTTTCTTTCTACGGACTTCCATCTTGGGAGTTTTATGTTCACCCCCTTAACACTTATTGAGAGTTTCACCTATATTCTTTTCTTACACCTTTCTGCCATTAGTATGGTTATTCGCTTTTGATTCTTCCTTGTCCTCCAAATTCCTTTTTATTTCTTATCCTTCCTTCGAGAAGTTCTTGATTTTCATTGAGTTCCTAATAATTTGTGTTCTACCTATCACTAAACTCTTTCAAGGTACTTGTATTATTCCTCCGGGTTTTTTCCCTACCATACTTCTTTTCTCTTTCCTCTCTCATTGTCTTGCTCCAATGTGACTTAACATCACCCGTACTCCTATTTCTTTCTTATTTCCATCCTAGACAACTTCCATTCCACTTGTTTCCCTTGGGGCAATCCAATCCTTCTTAGTTTCCATACTTTTATTTATAGGGCTTTTCCTGAACTCCTTATATTATTTAGACATTTACTATTCCTACACCCTTTGATACTTTCTTCCTTTGTACTAAACTTCTCATTCTTCTTCTTCCTTCCCTTAGTTAGGATATGTCCTCCTTGGTGAACTCTAGGCATGCTCTTCTAGAATTTCTTTCCAAGTCTTATTGTCTTGTTTCTCCATTCTTCGGGTAGAGGAAAACTTAATTGGCTATCTTTAAGGTTTGGGTTAACTAGAAATGACCCAAAGTTTTCTTCCTTAGGTGATTTTCTTTATCCACTACCTCGCTCATTACCTGTATACCTTCATTTTTTGTTAGTTATTCTTGTCCTTATCAAGGAAGCAAAATTTTTAATCAAGTAAAAACTAAATTTTTATTCATTCCAAGAGATGGTTTCTTGCCGTACTCTGCTTATTTATAGGAATTTTCTATTTCCTAGTCCCTTAGAGTCGTAGGCCAGGAATTAGCCTCGGAACGGTTGCAGGATTCATGGTATGATGGCTCTGAGGAACTAGTTGAAGTCCATCCACATTCCCTTATGGGACGAACTCATGTATGGCCTCCAGTCCATACTACCTTAGCACCTCTACTTCACATCCATATGTCCATTTCATCCATTGAGAAGGATTGAAGTTGGACTAAGTAGGTGGGGGTACTTGGTGGACTTTCATGATGGTGGCACATGCATCCAAATAGTTATCCCAAGCCTTTTTCTTAGTGGGATTCTTCTTTGATTGTTGTGGGGCAAGAGGATGTATTGGGCTCCTTGGGGGAGGGACAAGTTCTTCTTGTCTTGGAGAAGGATAGGTAATGTCTTCTGGCTCTAGCAAGACTCCCACGAGTTTCCTATAATCCTCGACCATATCTTGGGGCACTCTCTTCTCGCCCTTCAATAATCGTTGAACAGCCGCCTCCCTCGGGGTATGAGTCTTTTTGACGGTCACGTGTGAAGAATTGAATTTCACGACAAACTTTCTAGGGAATCTCCTTCCTACACAGTAATTAAGGTTTCATTAGTGTTAGGGCATAGTATTGGTAATGCTTCATGGGAAACTAGGCTCTAATACCACTCAAGTTCTCACGCCCCTACCCAGTTTGGTCAGATCACCATGATCAACCCACCACTCCCTTGGTTCAAGACGAGTTTCCCCCTTTCTTTAATCAAGAGGAGCCATGCGTAAATTTTTAACCTTATTCCCTAGAATAACATAAATCAATAAAAATGCAAGCTTAAAAAAAACTTTTAAGCATACCTGACAAAAGGTAGGTCCTTGTGTTTTCCTTAGTTATTTTTCTCTACTCTTGAAAAGGGATATAAAAGAGTGGTGAGTTTCTACAACTCAGTGAATGGGTGTTGGGAATAAGTTTTCATAAAAATTGTTTTTAATTGGAGTGTGCCAAACTCCATATTTTTTATTTAAGAATATTTCTTTCTCAAATTGGGTTTTCAAAATTTCTTTCCGCATTATCTACAATAAGTGTGTTTAATAGTCAACACACACCCTTTATCAGGAATGGATCACAAATTCACAGGGTAGCCCGTCTACTACACCCACTTGTGGTGTCGGACCGACTTTACCGACCACCTAGATAGAAGCTCGTCCACTTCTAACCTAGGTATGAGTAGATGTTCACAACATCCAACCCTCAAACCTAAAATCAACTTCGTGTTCGTATGAGGATAGAGACCTCATCCCGACCCTACCCCGGCCTCATGTGCATGAAGCTATGTCGAGCTTTCGTTGGCACGACAAACTGCCCTTATCTCCACCATGTCGTCCAGTAGCCCCTAGGACACATCACTACCCCTCTTGGATGTCTTAATGGTCCTGTACCTCAAGTGCATGCACAAACAAAAGTTTTTCACAAATCCATTTATCATTGGTGCCACTAGTCTAACGACCCCTACCCTCAACTCGACCTGCAACTATTTGTCTAGACTAGTCCGTCGACCTGGTCCTATCGCACTACCGCCAATCCATCGAGTATGTCAGTCCTGTCTTGGTACCAAGGCGAAATCACATAATTCATTCATTAAGAATTTTTATGGCTTAAACATCATGTTTGTTTACGAGCTCCTGTTCATGCCAACTAGTCTTGGGCCCACTATACGTGATTTTCCAAAACCAAGCATTTTAGCCCACAAGTTCCAAAACTGAGGCCTCTAGCCTATCTGAGCTGTTCTAGCTCTCATCAAGAAGGTCTCTCAATAATTTTAAGCATCAGTTTGATGGGGAGAAATTTGGGAAAAATTGGGGATTTAAAAATTTTGAGGGACCTCCATGCAATTTATCAAAATTGAAGGCCAAATGGCAATGAGAAAGATAATGGGGGAACAATTGGTCAATTTTTGAAACCTTTGGGGCCAAATTGCTATTTTTGGAAAGTATGGGGAAAATGGTAATTTTTGGAAAATTGGAGACCAAATTAGAAATTTGGAAAACTTGGGCCCCTTACACAATTTTGACTGAATTGAGGATTCAAAGGGGATATTAGAAACCCTAGGACTTAATTTGAGGAAAATTTAACAATAGGGACCTGAAGTCAAAAGGTGTGAACTTTAGGGATTTAAGTGTAATAAATCAAAAGTTGGGCCTAGTCACCCATACGATAGAAAACAAAGGCTATTATGTCGAACACTCATGATGAGAATGCCCAAATTGTGTAGGGACACATGTGACCAGAACGCTAGCAGGAGAAAGTTTGTGTGGACTTGTAAGCCGACTGGGGACGAATGCATCACAATCACCAGGTAAGTGGGCTAATTTACACATCATATCAGTTGGGATGATGAGCACCCTTTAAAATGGAAAATCCACTTATGAGTGGGAGCTTTATACATTATACCAATTAGAATGATGAGCTCACTTTTATGAAAAAAAAACCTACATATCGGTTGTGAGTAGGAATAAATATCATACCCGATTGGTATGATTAGTTTCGTTAAGGAAAAGAGAAACCCGCCTACCAGTTGTAAGCGGAGTTATCATCACACCCAGTTGGTGTGATGAGTTAAAAATGAACTTTTGTCAGAAGTACTCTCCCCTGACTATGTGCCAATGCTTAAAATATTTGGGAGACATTCTTCACGGGAGCTAGAATAGCTCAGATAGGTCAGGGGCCTCGGTTTTTGAACTCATGGGACAAAATGCCCAGTTTTTGAAAAATACGTGCAGTGGGCCCAAGGACCGTAGGCATGGGTAGAAGCTCGTAAACAAACTTGATTAAGAAGAGCCATGAAAATTTCTAATGAAATTGGTTGTGTGATTTTGACACGGTATTGATTCAGGATCGACAGTGTTCGATGGACTAGCGGTAGTGCATTAGGGCTAGGTTGACGGACTAACCTAGACAAATAGCTGTAGGTCGAGTTGAGCGTCATGGCCATTAGACTGTTGGCACCAAAGATGATGACTATTATGTGAAAAATTCTTATTTGTGCATTCACTTTTTTTACGGGACCATCAAGATGCCATAGGTGGTAGTGATGGTTCCTAAGGGCTACTGGACGCCATGGTGGAGATAAGGGCAGTCAGTCATATCAGTTAGTCTTGAAGCTCTGTAAGATTCTAGCACATGAGACCGGGGTGGGGTTGGGATGAAGTCTCCATCCTCATACGGACATGAAGTGGCATTTAGGTCTGAGGGTCGAATGTCTAGGACATCTATTCACACCTAGGGTAGAAGTGGATGGGCTTCTATCTTGGTGGACGGTAAAGAAGCTCTGATTCATAAGTGGGTGCAGTGGATGGGCTACACCTACGAATGTGTGTACCCTTCCTGATGAAGGGCATGTCTTTGTTTGCTAAACTTCTCCCAAGGCAATGGGATTGGCTAAGAGAGTTACACACCTAATATGGAAATGGAAAAAGGTTTTGAAAATTGAAATTGAGGAAAAATCCTTTTAAAGGAAATTATCACCTTGGTAGGATTTGGATAAACTAAAGCAATTTTGAAAACTCACTTCCAACACCCGCTCACTTAGTTGTAGAACTCACCCCCTCCCTTCTTACCCCTTTCAGGTAACTGAGGAAAAACCAACCTTTAAGACCCTCAGGTTTTGCAACTATAAAACAAGCATGTCTATTTTAAATATTCAACTTTTTAGAATGATATTCTAGGAAAGACAGTAACAAGGACGCCTTACTCCTCACGGTTTAGAAAAGGGAACCATGACAAATGATACGCCTGACTCCTCGTAGTTCCGGGAGGGGCAACTCTTTCAGGACAAATAGAAGTGGCGGGGTGCTCATGGGGTTCCGACCAAACCGGGTCGGGTGTAACAGTTAACTATCCAATAATAAAAAGGGTCAACCATGAAAACTCATTGGAGGTGGAACATCAGCTGTCGAGGTTGGTGGAGTTGGAAATCTAGCACTCTGAGGAGTTTGTAGCCACTTGAACCCACTCAATTGGTGTGATGTAGCCCTCAGAATTTACATTTTAGTAAGATGGTTCTTTCTACCCATGATTTGTTACTCCTAAGATTTAATTCAAACCTATTTCTAAATCATTTTAGGCAAATCTATTGATTATGAAAAGCTGGTAGTGCAAGGGACTCACTAGAGTTTTCTCAGCTCATGAGTGCTATCAAGGCCATTAGAATTAGTCATGCAAATAGGTGCTTTATTTTTGTATGCCAAAAATTGATTACTATTTGGTCTCACCGTTGCTGGTAAAGGAAGTGTTGGAGGTCGAGAGGGGTGGCGCTGGAAAGCTAAGGGTCCTCAACTTTCCAGGGATACCTAGAACGTTGGAGCAGTGGTCACATGGTGGTAGCGAGGTTGTCGGAGTTAGGAGCAATCAATGGTTGGGAGAGAAATATTAGCAATCGCCTATGAGGTAGCAGCCCCAAATTATATGAATGTGTTCTAGACATTTGTGGCAATCTATCCATAGCTTCCTTTTATTAAATCATAGCATGTGGTGATGGGAATGAATTAATTTCCCTAAGCGGTGGAGTCGGTGGGTCAACTGATGAGGTGTTGGGTAAATTAGGGGATATGGGTCGAGGAGTCTGGCGAGGAAGACGACACACGCGCACATGGACATGCATGCAGCGTGTGCGTGCACCCAGCTTCCCAGCATACTAGTTTAACACTATAGCGAACCAGTTTCTAGTGAATTACTTTGTTGATTCAACAATTTTTTGCACGGTTCACCCTCTTCCCAGTCAATTCTTGAGAAAATAAAAATAGCTAAAATGATACATTCAATTTGCTATTGAATGGAGTCAAGAACGACCATATTTGTATTTGTTTTGATCAATTCGAGAGGGGTTTGTGACTCCATCTAACTTGAATTTGGTTCGAACTAGTTTCTTCCTAGTTTTCTCCAAATCCTTAATTTTGTGTAACAAAATCCTCTTAAGGGTTTCTTCTAACCTTTTTTCATTCCACGTGTCATCTCATTGACTTCTTTCCTCCTTCTGGTTCAATCTATTCCTTCATTACCCATCAGTTCCTTGTTAAATCCCACTTCCTGGTTCGGTTCAGTCAGGTTAGGTAGTCGGGATCTTTCCTTGGTTTTACAATTTGCATGGCCAAATGGGGACTTTTGGGTAATCTAAGGATCTAAACTTAAGTTAAAGAAGTTTAGGAACCTGTGTGGGAAAATTGGGGGTCAAATGGATTCTGAAACCTAAGCCCACAAGGAGGGGGTCAAATGGATTCTGAAACCTAAGCCCACAAGGAGAGGGTCAGAATGGTAATGTTGCCAAAACTTAGTAGCCTTTTGGCAATTTAAGAGAAATAAGTCTTGGAATCATCTATTAGGGCCTAAATGGAAACCATGAAAACTTGAAATGATCAATTGAAGGAAAGGTTAGATCGAGGATTGGATTATCGACAAACGAGTCGTATAACTGGAACCCGAGAAAGACAAACTCCTAGACCATAGAGAGAGTAAGTCTGAAGAGTACAAATGGCTAGTGGAAAAACTTACCATGGTTTTGCTATACCTTACAGAGAATTCAAGGAGCACTTACACGGAATCAAAGCGGCATCCCAAGCATTACACAAAACAAACAACTTATGTTGAACTTTGTGAGTGGCGTGTTTCTGACGGTACGTCCTATTGGCCCAACTAAGCTTTGATCATCGCTTGTGGTGTGACCTTGTGTTTTAAGGTAGCAAGCTAAATATTGAAAACTCATATAAGAAGTCTGAATCGGTAATAGCATGCCCACAAAAGCAAATATCATTTTTAAAGTGCGAGTAAGAACTAGGCATGAGGGTCGGGGTATTAAATAAATAACGATTATGTGAAACTGACGAAAAACCATTATGGCATATAACCATTGTTTGAATTGGGTTGAGCGTCATGGAGGGTCAGACTCCCGCTATGTATGCAATAATGTTGTAGTGAATAGGTCGGAGATCATGCGGTGTGTCACACCTTGACCCGGTTTGGTTGGATCCCCATGATCAACCCGCCACTCTCCCGATTTACTAAAGAGTTTCCCCTTATATTATAAACCGTAAAGAGTAAGGCGTTCTTTAGACCCGCACCTTTTTCCAGCAATATCATAAATCAAAACAGCATAGTAATTTAAATTAATTGTACCTGTCTTGCAGGCGTTTAATTGCATAAGTCTTTTAAGGTTCGGCTTTCCGAAACTTCCTGAAAGGGGTATAAGGGAGGGGGTGAGTACAACTACTCAGTGAATGAGATTCAAATCTTTTGAATTTCAAGAAAAATATTTATATAGAGTGTGCCAGACTCCTTTCTTTTAGAAAATCTCTTCATTAAAAAAAATTAGGTTTTTCCATTATTTCTTAATTACCGATATATCATCACCCAACACACATCCTTCATCATGAAGGTTACACACATTCGCAAGTTAGTATCACTACTGAACCCGCTAGTGGCTTCGGAGTGACTTTTCCTACCACCCGGATAGAAGTACGACCACTTCTACCCTGGGAATGAGTGGATGTACGTGACATCCAACCTACAATCCCAAAATCACTTCTTCGTGTCTGTATGAGGACAGAGACCTCATCCTGTCCCCACCCTGGTCTCATGCACTTGATGCTACTCCAAATTTCGAACAGACACCTAGAACGACGAACTACCCTTATAGCCACCAGGTTGTCCAATGCCCATACTCATAGTGCATGCACAAACAATATTGTCTCATATTTCCATGTAATATGTGTTGCCACTAGTCCAATAGCCCCGACTCTCAAGTCAACTTGTAGTTGTTTGTCTTTACTGGTCCGTCGACCTGTTATGTCACACTACCGCTAGTTGACTGAGCATGTCAGTCCTATCTTAGTACCCTAGCCAAACAATTCACTTATTAATTTTTATGGCACATATATCATGTTCATTTATGAGCTCCTGCTCGTGCTAACTGGCCTTGGGTCCACTGTATGAGATTTTCAAAATTGGGCATTTAGCCCCCAAGTTCCAAAACCGAGGCCCCTGGCCTATTAGAGCTATTCGAGCTCCCGTCAAGAAGGTCTCCCAAATTGTTTAAGCATTGGCACACAGTCAGGGGAGAGCACTTCCAACAAAATAGGTTTTCATTGTCCATTATACCGATTGGTATAAGGACATCTCCGTTCATAACCGATGAACGGGTTTTCAACTTCCTTCGAAGAAGTCTCATCATACCAATCGGGTATGATCTACTTACAACCGATAAGTAGTTTTTCCGCAATATTTTCACATCATTTTCTCTAAGTGGTGATGATTAAAATACCACTAAATAGTGAGTTTTTATACCGAGATACTTATCATCCCCAACCGAGTATGATATATATAATCCCACTCACAATCGGTAAGTGGTTTTTAATTTTGAGTTGTGCTCATCATCCGAACCAGGTATGATATTAGTAAACCCACTCACAACCGGTAAGTGGTTTTTAACTTTAAGTTGTGCTTATCATCCCAACCGGGTATGATGTTAGTAAACCCACTCACAACCGGTAAGTGGTTTTTAACTTTAAGTTGTGCTCATCATCCCAATAGGGTATGATATTAGTAAACCCACTCACCCATTAACGTAGTGAATTCCACTAGACCGGTTCTTTGTATTCACGCGAGCTCGTCCATGCTCGCATTCCCGGTACTTCATGTTCCTACACGATACGAACATCCTTGTTCACTATTACTCGACTTAACAACCTTCATTCATTTCCAATGAATGAGAAAACCCAAAATTTTTAGTTATTTGCAATTACGTTCCTGAAGTTATTTCTCTTTAACTTTAAGTCCCCAAATGCAGGTTTTTCCTCAAATTGAGTCCCGGAACTTTTAAAATTTATCTTGGGACCTCAATTTATTTAATTTCACAAAAAGGGGTTTAATTTCCCAAATTTCCAATTTGGTTCCCCCAACTTTTCCAAAATTACCATTTTGCCCTTCCTTTACAAAAATGGTAAGTTTTGCCCCAAAAATTCCAAAATTCCTCAATTGGTCCTCCAACATTATTTTCATGCCCAATTAACCCTCAATTTCATAAAATTGCATTTTGTCCCTTTGAATTTCAAAAATCCCAATTTTCCCCCAATTTCAACTCCTTAACATAGCCGAATTTGATTTTATCAAATTGACCGATCAAACACCTCCAATTGTTGAAATTGAAGTTAAAATTGAGTTCCTCCATCCTCTTATGATTCAATAGTACTTTGAATCGCAAGTTTTGACGCCGGAACGAGCTCAAACGGAGCTTTGCCGGAAAATGGACTGTAGAGAGAGAAAGTTTCGATTACTCACCGGTGAGGGCACGACGGTCCAAGCTTTCGATCTGGGTAGATAGCTCTCATCCTAAGGTTCATCCTAGAATCAAGAATCGCATCAATTGATGCCGAATTGAGTTAGAATTTTATCATTGAAATTCTGTCGATTTCCTCTCTAGCACGGGCCAGAAATTGTAGAGGGGAGCTGAATTGGCTTACCTTTCAGTCCTAATTCGGTTGTGGGAGGGCTGAGGAAGTGTTAGGAAGGCTTGGTTTGGCCTGAGAAGGGCTCAAAATGGCCAATTTCAGCTTGGTCGAAATAGGGCAGCTTCGGTCCGCTGGAGCTGCTTCACTGTTCCATCATCCCGACGCTTCTCCAATGATTCTTGGATTGACTAAAGTTTGCTATCAAATAGTTGTCTTCTCCCCAGTTCTAAAGAGCCCAACCTCTCCTTCCGAGGTTAAGAAAAATGTTCAAGTCGAAGCTTTGGTTCGAGCTTCATCGGGAAATGGAGCGGTAGAGAGAGAGAGAAGTGTTGAGGTGTGAGGAAAATGAATGGGGATGAACTCTTTATATAGGTGTAAAAATCGTGTATTAAATGGGAGAGATTTATTACTAGTATTAATATTGTCATAAATTATTGGTATTAATTCTAATAATTAAATATATATTAATTTATGGCCATTTATGATAAGGCGTACGTTCCCATAAAAATTTTTTACTGAAATTTCGGGTTACAAAAAAGTCATACTTCCCAAGAGGTCACCCATCCTCACACTACTCTCAAGTAAGTACGCTTAACTTTAGAGTTCTTATGGGATCTTGTTCACCTAAACCAATTTGGTTTTTCTCTTTTATTTTGTCTTAAGTTTCTTTTACAAGGTTTAATGAACCCTTTGGATTACCCGTAAGTTGTAAATTTCCAAATTGCTTGTTCCATATGATTGGGTTTGTAAACCGACTCGGTTTTCTTACTCGGTTTGACTAGTTCTTTTCCTGATTATCCTTAACTCAAAAGTGCAGGGTTTACACGGTGAGACCCAAGTCTAGGGTCATTGGGCCAGTCGCTTAGAAAGGGAAGTCGGCTCCCATAGAGTTGAGCTCCCGGTGTTTGTGCATGTATCCTTTAATGGGAGATGACCAGTGAGGGTATGAACTCCATGTTTTAGCAAGTTGATTGTTGTGTGCATTCTTGTGTGCAAAATGATGGGGATTCAGACATGTGTTGCGAAGCTCCCGGTAACATAGTACATGTAGCACTATTACGAGAAATGGCCATGAGGGCCACATTCTGACCTGTAGTCATATGAATCATTATTGTGTATACCTATATTAAAGAATAGGGGTGACAAATGGGCGCCTTCATGGTTGTGACATTACTCACGGGGAAAATGGAAAGGATATCGGGGAGTGCATAGTGTATCTTCAATGTTTCTTGGGGCACTCGGAATACATATGGGTATCATCTCATTACACATCTGCGACGGAGAGATGGTGGGATGAGTCGTATGTGTAGGGGCCATAGGTTGGCGAGAGGCAGTTATGCGGCTATGACCCAGGTACTAAGACACCAATTGTGAGACGACACATAGGGGTGTCAGTTGCTGTGAGTGTTCGTGACCCCCGCACTCTAGTTCTTTATCTAGTGACATCCCGTGAGGGCAATGCATTCTTGGGAGGTGTTATGTGGGGCCCAAGTAGCCAAAAGTTGTTGTGTAGACCAAAGTGCCATGTTGTACAGGAGAGCAGCTATAAGGTTGCTAGGACACTAGTTTACTAATGCACCGAGTTGTGAGGTGGCTCATGTAAGGTGTCGATTATGGGAAGAGAGCCCTACGACCTCCCAGACACCAGCTCCTAGTTTGAGATCGCACAAGTGATGATCCATTCCAGGCCGAAATGTGAATTTGTGTTTAGGGCCATGAGTTACCCCTTGTTTTTGTGTTTGTTACCTATGATGTCGGGCTGGGGCACATGCCATGTGTAACCCGAAAGTGTCACTCTACCATAGGTCATGTTGTTATGTGGGACCATGTCACATGTTTTAAATCAATGAATTAAAGACATGAATATCCAAAAAGGGGGAGACTGAGGATAACCTAACCGTAGAATAGAAATGAGTCGGAAGACCTGAGACTCTATCTCATAGGGGTGAAAATAAACCATGGGGCTCACACGGGCGATGTGAGTGGTTAGAGTGAACCTTTCTGCAAGGTGGTTTAAGGAAAAGGTTTGGGTTGTAAACCATGTAGTGGCATGACGTCAGTGTCCCACTCACTAAGCTGTGAGCTCATCCTCCCACCCCCCTCCCCAAACTTATGTATAGATAAGCCAAAGAAGCATAAGAAGTGGATAAGTGGGAGGTCAGGAACGAGACACCCTTACTACGAGGTGAGCACACCTCCGCTTACTAAGGTTTGAGTTTCCTATAATATCATGTCGCTACTATTCCCGTGATTTTTAACTATGCCAGTTCAGGAGCTGTCATAATGTTCTTAGATACAAAAAGATCAAAATTTCAGCTGCCTTTTTAATTGCTACACACTTTTGAGCCTTGTTCATGTCGTTGTTACATTGGCGACGGTACCTGCCTCTATAACATCGAGGGGATTGGTAGGGTACACAGGACCCCTACCAAGGCGACATTAGGCTTGGGCGTGAAATGATAGGTTTATCGTAAGTGATCAAGGTTCTCTTAGTAGTTGTTTGGTTCTAGGTTAGGCCATCATGGGATGGTTCAGTGTCCTCTTTCATGTCTTAAAATCACTATTCTCTCTCTCTCTCTCTCTCATTATTAAGGCTTTATAAATCAGCCTAATTACATTCCAATCCAATTGGGCTATCTTTCAGCATCACTGCTTCCAATCTTGGAATTGAAAGGATATGCAAACTAAATTGATGAATCTAGGTGAGTTCCTCCCTTATTCCCCTATTTGAAGTCTATGCACGGTCACCCTTCCTAATTGGGCACTTAGGATAGAAATTGTGTTTTCCCTAATTATTGGAAGGAGATAGTTCTTCGGTTATCATGTACATTAGAAAGAATTGTATTGGTTATGTTAGTCCTCCTTGCTTAGGTTGTGGTTCATCTAACTGATTGCATTTAAATTTGTTGGTAGCTTTTGTGTCATTAGGTGGTCCATAGATTAGTTTCATGCTCTTTTTAGGTAAGTATTCAATCTGCCTAGCAACTTAAGCCTATTGTGTTAATAACTTGTTGTTTGATGGCATGAAAATAGTTAGATGACAGTTTGGGGTGTAGGATACCATGATGCTTGATGCTTATGGGGTGTGGCTTCAGTGTTAGTCTAAGGCTAAGGTTAGATTACTACATTTCTCATTCAAGGATATAGTCGCTCTAATTTGTACTTCTAATATAGCGAACTTTTTTTGCTAGTTTTACTTATGATATGTAGGACTAACTAGGAGAAGTATATTGGCTTCTTGTTGATTCAAGTGAGGCTAACATTGCTTGGTTTGGCATTAGAAGGCCTTGATTTGGTTCTTTCTTGGACTTAATGTCAAGGGCTTCAATTGTTTGAAAATCCAACATGGATGGACTTCCATTATTGTCGGTTCCACCGAAGGCTACGAATGTTAGTCATCCCAATTCAATCAAGGGTGTTCCCCCAAGCCCACTGTTCCTAGTATTTTCACTTAAGGTTATCCAATAAGTGTGTGTTTCAATTATGGTGCATAGGCCTACTTATTTCTCTTTTTTGGCTTTTGGATTGAGGTTGGTTGGGTTGAACACTTGGCTTATGGGTTGCTAGTTAGGATTGTTAGGTTTAATTTTGTTGGGTCCTTCTAGGCTTCATTTATGGCCTACCTAGTTGGCCTTCCCTGTATTTAGTTCTTATTGAAATTGGGTTTGGCAAAGTACTCAACCCAAGTATTTGGGCTTTGTAATAGTATTTAATCCTTATTTAATATAAGACCTTGTTTTGCCTGTTATACAATTTAAATTCAACTTCACCCTTCATAAACATATACACATATAATTATATCTAATCTCATCCTTTTAGTCCACTTTTTAATCCAACTTTGCCCAACCACTTCTTTTAATATTAAAATAATTGCACCATAATTTCAAGTTAACTTCTCGATTCTTATACCCAGTTTAAATTTTCAATCGAAATTTTTGGGTCAGTAAATTGTGGTTTTACAGGCAATTTACACCCAAAATATTTCATAATTGTAGTTTAGTCTCTAAACTTTAGAATCCAAATTAAATAAACTTTTAAATTTATAATATACCCTTAATTGATCGTATTATACTCCTAATGGCTTGTGGAAGAAGTGGATGGTCATAACTTGGCCAACCACGATCGAATTTAGTCACTTTCCAAAACTAGCTGAAATTGAGCATGTCACGCCCCGACCTGGTTTGGTCGGATCCTCGTGAGCAACCCACCACTCTCCCGATTTATTAAGGGTTTCCCCTTCTTTAACTTGATAGGAGTAATGCGTCCTTTAAATTTGTACCTTTCCTGGAATAACATAAATTAAAACTGCATAAAATCTTTACATACCTATCTTGCAGGTGTAACTAATAGGAGGTCTTGGGTAGGTTTCCCTTGGTTACCTATAAAGGGATATAAGGGAGGGGGTGAGTTCAACGACTCAGTGAATGGGTTTTTAAAGTATGACTTTCAAAAATTGTTTGAATTGGAGTGTGTCGAACTCATTATTTTTCCTTTAAAACCTTTATTCCCAAATCTGAGTTTTTCATAGTTATTTCTCATTACAACAGTGTGTTTATCAACCAACACACGCTCTTCATCATGAAGGAAACACACATTTGCAAGTCAGGATGTCCATTATACCCACTTGTGGCGTTGGAGCAACTTTACCGGCTACCTAGATAGAAGCACATTCACTTCTACCTTGAGAACGAGTGGATGTAAGCGACATTCGACCCTCAATCCTGTAACAAAACTCTATGTCTGTATGAGGATAGAGACCTCATCTCGACCCCAACCGGTCTCATGCGCATGAAGCTACGTCGAGATTCTAAGACTATTGGCATGACTAACTGCCCTTATCTCCACCATGTCGTCCAGTAGCCCAAGGACACATCACTACCCCTCTTGGGCATCTTGAAGGTCACGTAACTCAGTGCATGTATAAAACAATAGTTTTTCAACATAAGTCATTTAATATGTGGTGCCACTAGTCCAACAACCCCAACCCTCAACTCGACCTGCATCTGTTTGTCTCGACTAGTCTGTAGACCTGTCATGTCGCACTACTGCCAGTCCATCGAGTATGTCAGTCTTGTCTTGGTACCATAGCCAAACAATTCATTCATTTAAAGTTTCCATGGCTTACACTCATGTTTATTTACAAGCTCCTGCTCGTGCCAACTGGCCTAGGGCCCATTGTATGAGATTTTCAAAATCAAGAATATTAACCCCCAAGTTCCAAAACCGAGGCCTCCAGCCTATCTGAACTATTCGAGCTCCCATCAAGAAGGTCTCCCAAAATTTTTAAGTAGTGGTACACAATTAGGGGAGAGCACTTCTAACAAAATAAACCTTTCATCTATCCATCACACCAACTGGGTATGAGGACATCTCTGCTTATAACCGATAAGTAGGTTTTCTACTTCCTTACAGGAAGTTTCATCATATCAATCGGGTATGATCTACTTACAACTGGTAAGTAGTTTTTCCGCATAATTTTCACATCACTCCTCTCAGGTGTGATGGTCAAAGTACCATTTAGTAGTGGGTTTTCATTTACGGGGTGTTCATCATCCCAACCGGGTACGATATAAAATCCCACTCACCCGTTAATGCAATGAATTCCTCTCAACCAATTCTTTATCTTCACGCGAGCTTGTCCTTGCTGAAGTTCTTGGTACTTCGTGTTCCTACACGATATGAACATCCTTGTTCATTATCCCTTGACCTAATATCCTTCATTCATCGTATATGGATGAAATACTCAAACTTTTCTATTTATTGCAATTATGTCCCTAAAGTTCTTTTTCTTTGAACTTTAGGTCCCTAATGCCTATTTTCCCCCAAATT
This sequence comes from Trapa bicornis, assembly GCA_030064425.1. Lineage (NCBI taxonomy): Eukaryota > Viridiplantae > Streptophyta > Magnoliopsida > Myrtales > Lythraceae > Trapa > Trapa bicornis. Next base: position 5,986,951 of record CM057759.1, read on the forward strand.
GAGTCCCAAAACTTATAAAATTCATCTTAGAACCTCAATTTATTCAAAATCACAAAAAGGGGTTCAATTTTTCCAAAGTTACCATTTTGCCCCTTCTTTACAAAAATGGTAAGTTTTGCCCCAAAAATTCCAAAAATTGCCCAATTGGTACTCCAACATCTTTATCATGCCCAATTGGCTCTCAATTTTATGAAATTATACTTCAGTCCCTCTAATTTTTGAAATCCCCAAAATTTCCCCTAATTTCAACCTTCTAACTCAGCTGGATTTGATTTCATCAAATTGACCGATCAAATGAGTTTAATTATTGAAATTGATGTTAGATTGGAGTTCCTACACCTTCATATGATTCAATTGCACTTTGAATTACATGATTTGACGCCGGAACAAGCTCAAATGGAGCTTCACTAGAAAACTAAACGTAGAGGGAGAAAGCTTCGAAAGCTTACCGTTGGGGACACGGCGGTCCGAGCTTTCGGTCTAGGCAGATAACTCTTGTCCTGAGATTTCTCCTAAGATCAAGAATTGCATCAATTGATGTGAAATTGAGAGAGAATTTGGTCAATGAAATTTCATCGGTTCTCTCTCTAGCACTGATCGAAAAATATAAAGGGGGGCCAAATTGGCTTACCTTTCCACTCTAATTTAGTTGTAGGAGGGTTATGGAGGTGTTGGGAGGGCTTGATTTGGCATGAGGAGGGCTCGAGTTAGCCATTTTCAACTCGGCCAAAATAGGGCAACTTTGGTCCACCGGAGCTGCTTCACTGTTCTATCACGTCGGTGTTTCTCCGGCGACCCTCGGAGCAAATGAAGACTACGGGCATTTAGTTGACTTCTCCCCGAACCCCACCACACCTTCTTTGGCTCAGAAAATTGTCCAAGTCAAAGCTCTAGTTCGAGCTTCACCGAAGAGTAGAGCAGTAGGGAGAGAGTGGAGTTTTCAGGTGTGAGGAGGATGAATGAGGAGGTGTTCTTTATATAGAAAGCTCGAGGACTTCTTGATCGTCCCATTGGTGCCTTAATAGTGGTCATTCATCGCATGAAATTCCTACTAGTGCTGCTCAATTTTCTGGCAAGTGAACAGTGTTGTCATATGAAGGAAGAAGACGACATTGTTTCGAACCAAACTGGACCGATTCGAACCAGGTTTAAAGCTTAAATTGGTCGATTCAGGCCCGATTTGACCGAGTTTTTCAAAATTAAAATTTTCAAATTCATCTAAATTCATTCTCTATCTAATGGTGGCCTCAATTCTCCAATTTGAATTTTTTAAGCCACCTAGAAAAATAAATTTAGCATCCGGTTCAATAGTGGTTCAAACTGGTCCAAACTGGTTAAATCTTGTTCAGATCCGGTTCACCTGAACTGGTTTGGTTTTCCTCTCCAATTCATCCCAAAGTCCTTTTTCATGACTTTTGTGAATCTTTAGATCACTCGAGATCCATAAATTTCCCGGTTTTCCCTTTCTCTATTGGTTTCGGTTCATAAACCGACTCGGTTCATAAACCGGTTCAATCTGGCTCGGATCCAGTTTACCTGAACCGGTCTAGTTTTCTCTCCCAAATTGTCCTAAGGTTTTTTTCCAAGGTTTTTATGAACCCTTTGGGTTACTCAGGAGTTGTAAATTTCCTAAATTGCCCATTCTCTGATGATCGATTTTGTGAACCGGTTCAGTTTTCTCACTCGGTTTGACCGGTTCGTTTCCCGATTTTCCTTAACTCCAAAGGGTGGGGTTTATAGAGCAACTAAGGAGATAGTTGGAAATTCTCACCGGAGGTGGCTAGAGAGTTAGGCGATGCTTATGCATTTTGTTTCCAATATCTATGCGAATCTTTCTATTATGGTAAGCGACCAAGTGGTCGTTAAAGTTAGGCGAATTTGATGGTCGATTGGTCACGATCAGGCTGAACCCAATAGATCCACCAATGGAAATGGGCTCGTGCCAGTCGATTTCTCCCATGTTAGAGGTTGTCCCTAGCCATGGAGAGGTAGAGTGGAGGCAGACGGTCAATTGGACACTAGTGGCCACCGAAGGCGGAGATTTAGGCCTTGAAAGGTCTATCGACAATGATCGATCTTGTTGTCCATAATCGGGGTTGGCCAACATGGTCTTCGTGCAGCCTTTTTTGGGCACTAGCATGTTAGGGCGAACTCAAGAGGATTCAATTATCATCATTTTGACATTGAGATCACTCTATTTAGTAGTCGGATGAGAGAGAATTGCTCGATCGGGATTTTTGAATTTGAATGAAAATTACGAGCTTTCCATGAAGAGTTAATGCAATTAACTCTATAGGGTGACTGCTAGCTTAGTTCCTAGATCATACCTGCAATTTGTAGCACTAAATTTGATAAAAAAAAAAGTGAGCCAATTAGATTTAGGTCTTATTGAGCAAAAAAAATTAGAGTCACATCTTGAAGAGATGTAATAGAGTGTTGTCGGTCGGTTCGTGGTGGCTCATGGTAAGTCGAGTCGACCAAACTCAATCTCATCCAACCCAACCTCCCTTCTTTTTTTGCTATTTAAATTACTATTTTACCCTTTTTGGGGCCTTTTAGAAATAAAATTCAAAATCTCAACCCTATTCGAGCGAATATCTACTTTTACCAAACTCGATCGAATCCTTGGTATTGATATCGAGTTTCTTGTCTCATTTCATAATTGAGATGTGTTAAAAAATCGATTTTCCAAATCATGCCTCAGTTTTTAATCCCATCTCCAAGACATGTTCTCAATTTTGACTTTTATTTTTTGTTCAAAATTATATTCACAATTTTTTATCTCATTCTGAGTTTAAAATTTTATTCACAATTTGGATTATTATTTTTAATTTGAAATCTAATTTCCTGACTTCAGGATTTTATTTTTATTTTTATTTCCTATTTCCTATTTCCTATTTCCTATTTCTAGTTAACATTGGGTTTTCAATTAAGACATAATTGGAGCTCTGGAATTTCTGGTATTAGTGAAAGTACATCCAAATAAGCTAAACAAACATCAGACACACAGTAAGCACAACAAAAGTGACCATCACCACTTGTATGAATATTGTGGTACCAAAATTTATCAATTTGGAACATGTGTTTTTTATTGCATCAATTTTGTTTTGATGTTTGCCTTCCACTTCACACTTTTGTAAATAGATTAAATCCTTCAATAATTGCGTGAAATGGCGCTCATCTTATTTCCATTAACATATTAATAGGAATGATTTAAATATTAGATGGATGTAGATATTTAAATCAAATTGTAAAAATTTTAAATTGCTTTCAAATTGTTATAAACATGTTTAGCTTTATTTATCACCAATTAGATACATACCTTAGGAAAACATTGAAAGATATCTCATATATTTATATATATACATATATCAACATAAAACATATTTAAATTTAGAATTCTCCTTATTTAACATCCAAAAATAAGGTAAATTTTATTGATATAAATAGTACTACCAATTTTTTTACTATTTGCACAGTCTCATGCATATACCATCTCAAAATTTTTAATCAATAAATCTTGTGCATATGGATCTTGAGATTATGTTTTCTAGCCTAACTTAATTTATTCTCATACTCTACTTGTAATCTTCAACCATAAGGTGACATTCACACTAGTGCATCAAGCTATCACAAGTAGTCTTTTCCACCAATTCAACTAATGACCGTGCGGCCCCGCACAGCCATTGCGTTAATGGGTAACTTACGAATGATTTTTTTTGCACTTCAACTTACGAATCATGAGGGTTGAGATTTTGTGTGAGATACGGTGGCCTTTTGAGGCAGTAGTGATATGGATGTGGGAAACTGTGCCACTTATTTGAGCCATCGTGAACGGATGGAGATCGTTGTATCGTGGAGTTAGAGTAGGACACATTGGTATCATGACAAATGTAGGAATCTTACTGAGGATGTGGAAATTAATAGTGCGAGTATAAACAGGAATGACCGAAATGACAGAGAGCACTCACCAACACCACCAACCTAATAGAGAATTTGTAAAAATTAAACAGGAAATATTTGTCACAGGTGGCTATACTTCCGATACGGTGTTTGGAGGTTATCTATTTCCCATATACCATTCCATACAAAAATAATCTTACGGATAAAATTTATTTTAGGACATATAATATTGGGGCTTGTTATTTCCGTGAAATAAACTACTATAACAATGGATAGTTTTCATTACTTGAACAACACTTTTGTGGCATGTTAATCTTATGTTCATATTGTTCAGTCCTCACTGAATAAAGATGACTATTCATTCATGTGCATACTCTATGGTTTTTAAGCACGGTATAAATTAATGCCTTCCCGTGCCCCTTACTTTTGACTTTGTATGTATTAGGGCTATGGTTTGTCCTTTCTGCCTTGTCGAGATTCAAAAGGGAGGGCCTATATGTTCGTGGCTACCTAACTCCATGTGGATATGAATTAGTTTAGGCTGTAGCGTTCCTGTAGCTTTCTGGAACTTGATCTTTGTGTTATTAGAGGCCTAATCGGGTAATACGTGTGATCGAATCAAAATTAAGAAGATTAAATAAATTCCGTTTTCCTATATTGCCTGGTACAATCGGTCAATGGGTGCATTAATTCTATGCGAGATTCACAACACCGCAATGGTCAGAAACTATGTCACATCTAGACTATGGACCACTTTGGACTTAACACGCAATAATCTAACCCTAGAAATTTGAAAAGCATTTTTGTGTCCAGATTGCAGGCTTGTGTTGTGAAAGCAGATCATGGAATGGACGTACGGACGCGAGGAAGAACTGGTATTTGAAAACTAAGGAAATAGTTTTCCTCTCTTTTGGCTGGGTTGAACCTTTTAGCTTTCTCGTGCAAAAAAAAAACCTTTTAGGCTGTTGTCTCGCGTGACTTTTTGGAGCATTGCTCTCTAAAATTTAAAGTTCTAGTACCCAATGGCATGCAAAATACCCTACAAGAGGTGAGAAAATTTAGGCTTAATTGTTGAAGGTTTTGCCATTAAAATTCTCAGCCTACAAAAAAACTTAAATATCCCATAATGAGTTATACTAATTTCCTTTTGGTTCCATAACAATATTATATATTGTTAATATTAAATAAAATAAATAAATAAATATTATAAATAATACCATCACTTGGTGAATATATATTTAATCTATTTTATACTTTACAATATTTTTATATACTATTAAAATAGTAAAATTACATCACACTTGATCTATTATATTAAATAAAATTATTTAACTCACCCTTAGTTATTTCATTTGTCCAATACTACCATAATCACACAAGTCCTGTAAATAGTTGTTAAACATAAATAAATTAAAGTTATAAATAAATGTAATCTAAATCACTTATATACTCACATACAAGAGTATGATAGTAATCCAAACAATTACAAATAAAGGATATGAAATAAAATCATGAATTAGCTTAAGATTTATAGTCGGGTCGTGTGACATCATTTCAAAAACAATCTTGTTCTTAATCAAGTTTACGAGTCTAACCCATAATACAAATCATGAAAATTTGTATACAAGATAATATGCATGCAGAAAGTAATACAATGATAAGAATTAATTTTAAAATCTCATTATCTTTCTCACATCAATATATCTCTTTTATTATATTAACACAATGAAAAACAAGCGGATGCGCCAAGTATTATATAAAGTAATCTTTATATTTGATGGAGGGAAATCTTGTGGTAGAGAATTCCAATTTCTCCTTATTTTGATTGATCAAAACGAATGTATTAGTGAAGAAATTTTTTCCTCAACTGTAAACATATCAAATTAATTGATCAATTAACATTAATCACTAATTCTATGAACCACCTTAGTCCCTAGTATTGCTATCCCATTTTTCCTTCCTTATAATTTAAAATTATAGAAAATGTATATATAATTGAAAGGATGCTGTCTTCACTCAAACAAAGGAACTTAAATTGGGGTGGGCCTTGTCTATACAAGGAAGTCTTGCCTTTCATGATGCCCCTTCCTCCCTCCAGAGAATGATTGCCATTCCGAGTGAGGAGCTCAACTCACACCAATGAAAAAATCATGGCATATGATTCATCAAACGAACATTTGTAGCAGCCCCTCTTCCACTTTAGCCATCAAAGATGAATTTCAATAAGAGAGACACCTCTCGTGAAAATTAGTACAACCTATTGCCCATGTGATTCTTGAAGAAAGACCGGTTCCCTCATCTGGCTTCATTGGTCATATCCAGAGCAGCATGACCAGCTTTTTAGATGAAAGAAGATTCTTTAATATGGATACCACTCTTAATATATTGGAGGTCATGTCTCATTAAAACGTGAAAGCTCATCTAATCTTCTTTTATTTTCAGGCATATATGCCTTCTATATAATAAAAACAAAAGAACCAAATGTTTACTCGAGAGCCGATGTACAAATTTATCAGTTTGGTCATATCCGACCTCTCCTGTTCTTTTTTCATTCATAAATCTCAAATTTTGAACTAGTTCAAATGATTTCTTTCTGCATGTTATAAACTTACTGATTAAATAAGGAAAAGAAATGGCATGCTGTGGAAAGTATTAGGAGAATGGGCCTACGGCTTCGTACATTGCCAAGATCAGTCCATATATTTTGTATCTCAGATAATATCTGTACCCATCAATCAAACTCTGAAGTTTGGCTAGGTGCTCAAATATCTAGAAAGAAGTTCAAAATATTCTAATATTGAAGTAATCATACAACTCTCCAGCACTCTATAAATTTATTTAGATTTTAAAAGAGGAAAATATCAAATTATTCATCAAAAAATCTATTGCACATTAATTTAATTCCTCACTTATTTTTTACATTAATTTCATCCAACATGTCAAATAGATTCATCTACATATCAATTAGATTATCCAGTTATTACTTATATAAAAAGTTAAATTGCATATCAATTTCATCTCTGGACAAACCAAAAAAATTGTTTACATTCTGAGTTCTGTTCAATCTTTACCAAATGTACATCAATATAGTCCTTATAATCCTCCTGCTAATTTGGAGCTTCTCACTCCTCTTATTTAGTCTTTTGACTAATGTGAATCAATGAAAGACTCTAAGAACAAAAAACAAAAAAGAATCAATGAAAGACTTAAGTCTCCTTAAATTTCAATCTCTCTCCCCTATTGCTTATGCTGCTCTTCTCTTTGGAGAATTGCCAAAATTCCAAAAACTCTACAAGAATATGGACAAGAGAATGACCATTTTGAGAATCCAAGAATATGTCTCAAATGAACAACAACCTTGACTAGCGCAGGCAATCGACGTTCTAGGTAATTGATAAATACAAAGTTAGAAGTATGCATTTTTATAATTTCTTGATTATTTGATGTTAGTTGTCAATACATTATATATATTATGATTAGAATAATATTTTTCTTCAATAAGTCATTTTAGGGTTTGAATTTTCTCTCAGCTATTGTTTGAGGAAAATAGACTACCAACTATAAATCATATTTTTTAAGTTTTATATCTTATTTGATGATCGACTCGTTTATAGCTCAATATCGTCTCTAATTCAATAACTGTCCTATTTTAAACACCAACTATAAATTATGTTCACGTAAAAAAGTCAACTTTTTAAGCTTAGTCATGCTAACAACTTGCCCTCTCATATGAGTTCTAGACATATTTCAAATATGTGTTAATTTTTTTTTATAAAAGTCTAATTGCGACCAAAATGACACTAGTCCGGTCTACGTCAGCCAAAAAATGATCGTGGAGCTTAGGAATAAGATAAGAGACATAAAAAAGATTTTTTTGAAAGGTTAATGGAGATACTTTAAAAGTGATGAAAGTAGGGGGACTAAAATATAAATTTTAAAAAGTTTTAGTGCCAAACATGATTTAAAGAAAATGGATACTTAAATGAGACTCAATAAAAGTGTAGGCACAAAAATAAAACTTATGAAAACTTATGAACCCAAATAAATATCTTGAAAGAGACTAGGGAGTTTGTAAAAGTTTAATGGATAAACGGTAATTTTTAAAAAGTTTTGGCCAAATTGATTGTTCTAACTATTTGAGTACCCAAAAGAAGATAGAGAAAATTATATGACTTGAAATAAATATATGTAGAAGTTAATGGTTTCAAAATTGGTAAGATAAAAGAATAGGGACTATATTATAATTTTTAAAAATTTATGAACTAAAGTATAAAAATAAAAAGTTAAGGGATTTAATGAAAATAGTTTAAATAATTTAGGGACATAGAGTAAATATGATCAAATAAAAGGGAAAAATAAAATAACTTTGAAAATATGTGAAGGAATTTTTTGAACGGGTTTCTCGATACATAATAAAAATTATAATTTTTGGAAAGTTACAAAATATACTAAAATCACCGTTTATAACTAAAAAGAATATGTTCCATATCATTTGATTGTTAAAGTTCAAATTGGTGCAACTCATATGGGAAATTTAATATGTTGGACTAAAAAATTTCAATTAGAAATTTAATCAAATTTATAAACTTAATTAATTTGATTGATAGTATGATATGATTGGAATAAATTTAATTTAATTAGTTCATAAAAACTAATTTGATCGAAATAAATAACTTGATTAAATCGAGTTAAATTTAAGTGAAAAATAAATATTTTTGAAATAAATATATATATAGATATATTTATTAATTATATATAAAAATAAATAACTATACGAAATTAAAACATATAAAGGTATATACATTTACCATGAATCATATTAATTGTAAGTATATAAATTTTGAATAAAAAAATAATAAATAGGACGTAAGCTCATACATTAAATCTAAAAAATAAAAGTGCTAAGCCCATTAATGTATATATTAATAACACCTTTAAAGCCCATGAAATTTGGGTTCAAATTATTTCTATGTACTCTATGTACATAAGAAGACCAGAATAGGACAAATGGATATACAACAAAAATACAAATGACCAATCAAATTTAAAATATTTAAAAAGAGGGCTTGGGCTTAGGTTTGGCCCTGTTGAACGGATAAGGCCCGAGAAACATTTCTTTGAATGGAATATTAACCAGAGTTATTCCTATGAGATACCCTGATAAAATTAAAGGTCTATTATGAATAAATAAAAATTAACTAAACATTAAGACTATATCCTCAAAAAATCAAGTTAAACATCTAACTATTAACAAAAACTCATATGATATTAATAAAAATACTAGACCATCCTTGTCAACTTTGCTAAATCTGCTAAATGATCCGCAGATTTTACTAGCCTTTTAGAATCTAAAAAGAAAATTCAATTTAAAATGTTAAGATCTATATCGGCCATAGACAACCTAAGTCTATAAATACAAACCAAAAGAACTAAATAGACATTCAAAATATTAGGTAAATTACTATCTGATGAGTAGCCCAACTATCAATAATGATGGAAAACTAATCATGATTGGACTTCAATTGGGGAACAAGATTCTTTTTCTTACAAATGAAATAAAAGCACTTACAAAATAAATAGAAGGTCTACTAGAGAAATAATTGGGCTATTAAGATATGGGAACTACATGTCCTAAAGATGAGACTATGAAAGGGATAGATAGGGAAGATAAAGGTCATTGTAACGTTCAACGTTAGTTGTGATTAAATCACTTAACATACCCTTTTTTTTTTGAAATTTTGATATGAATAAAATGAAAAATTAAATACGAACATATGATAAATATATCATCAGGTTACACTGAATTAAAATACAAGTCGGACTATAAGCCTACAAGAGGGGCTAACTTAAAGTATAACCTGTCGGTTGGATTAGGGACATGGGGACAATAAGAAGCTAAGGAAAGACCCACCCACGTTGCCCATAACATGCAAAAGAACCCAATAGTCTAAATTAATGATGGAGTGGACAAAAGGGGAAATACAAACCTTCACTATCATTAAGGCAGGAATAAAAAATGAGAATATAATTTCCTCTTATTACCATTGAGAAGTAACATGAACTAAAATAACTACAAATTTGGATCCTAGGTGGAAACCCCGTTTTCAAAAAAAAGAAAGTCGAACTGAGGAACTAAAAATTTTTGGGTGAGAATTGAGGGTAAAATGAACCGGAACTCGTAAATTAAAGCGAACCTAAGAAATTGAAGAACCTGAAGTGCCTAATAAGGATCCAAAAACCATGGAAAAGAACCATGATGTAAATTGGATGGGAGAACTAGATCGGTTTTGGGTGAACTGGACCTGAATCATATCGAACTGGGATGAATCGGTTCAATAATTCATTTTTTTAGGTGGCTTAAAAATAATAAATTAGAAAATTGAGGCCACCATTAGATAGAAAATGAATTTAGACAAATTTAAAAAATTTTAAATTATAGAAAACCGGTCGAATTGGACCTGAATCGACCGATTTTGGATTTTGGGTCACCGAACCCAATCTGATTGAACTGGTCAATGGTTCAGCCGATCAACGGGACCGTTGCCAGGTCAACGCCCAGTCAACAACTATGACCAATCAGCATGTGACACGTGTTGAAGTGCACCTAGATAGTCGCTTAGTCAGCGCCTAGGTGCACTAATCAATTAGGGCATGACACGTGTCATTGGTCAACGGTAAGAAGAGTAGAATCCACGTCAGTGAAGATCGACCAATAGGAGAGTGATACATGTCCATAGTCAACGGTCAATAGCAGAGAAGCCCCGTCAACCGAGCTAGCCAATGGGGAGATGAAATGCGGCAAAGGTGCCACATCACAAACCTACTAGGATGTTAGAAAAAAATGGTCAACCAATCAAAGGTCGACACGTGGCAGAGCCATGTTGGATGGTCCTAGGTAATCATAGGCTGACACTGGTAGTGGCACTTCCATTAGGAGGGAAACCTGACATATTTAAATCAGCCAATAAGAGGACACCACGTGTCACGGTCAAACGGCTGGACGAATACAATTAATAGACACATTGGAATGAATGACCAATGGTAGGTTACCACGTGTCTGGTCAACGAGTGAAAGGCTAATTAGGACGCTGAGTAGGAAGTCACGTAAGTGAAGCTAGCCAATCATAGTGTGCCACGTGGTAGCGCTCACATGCGCATGCATAGTGTCATATTCAATCTTAGTCTTTCTGGTAGAGAGAGGGGCGGACAGACTCTTCGGTCTCCAGTGACCCAAAAACCCCTCCAATTTGATCGCCGACAGACAAGTCTAGGGCCGAGTCCAATGCCAAGCGATAGCTATATCAGTTGCTGAGCTCCCTATATAAAGAGCTACTCCCCACTCATCTTCCTCATCCTACAATTTATCAAAGAAGACAGAGTGCTCCACTTTCCAATGAGACACAAACCAGAGGTCCGACGTGGGGGTTTTCTTTAGCCTCTGACATCGTATTTGAGCTCCCTAGAACTAGAAGGAGTACTTTACCCAGCTGCACCTTCCATTTGGCCTCCAGACCAACATAGGAGTACCAACAAGCTCAAACAATGCTACTACTCTGGCAGTCATAAAGTAGGCTCAAGGTTACGTTTTCAAAAAAATAAAGCAGGCCCAAGGCCATGTTTTGAAAATCTCGAACTAGTGGGCCCAAGGCCAATGGATACGGGCCCCGCCCCATAAATAAGCTTGATTTAAGAGTTTATAAGAAATTATCAAAATTTGGTAATGCTTGTGAGGCTACCGTGCCAATGCTAGGTTATAGCCTGAGGGGCCAGTAGCACAAAGATAAAGGCATTAAGTAAAAACTCTTTGTATGTGATTGCAATCATATAGAAACAAAGAGGTATTTCACATGAAGTTGTGTTGGTTCTAAGGGCTACTGGATAGCAAAGGTATTATAAGGGTAGATGAACACTGTCTTAGTATGTCTCGAAACTTAGAGAGCATCATGCGCATTGAGATAGAGGAGGTGGAGGGATGATATCTCACCCATAAAGTACCTGGGGATCGAAGTATTCGATAGGTCTGTGGGATGGGCTATGGGGCTTACACAGACTAGCGGTGGAGGTTGTGGCCTCTCACCGGGGTGGAAGGTAAAGGCGCTCCAGGCCACTAGTGGAATATACCAAGGTCATTTAGCCTCTGAAGGTCTGTTATGCGAACATTTGTTCCGTTTATGGATAAAGGCATGTGTTGGTTTGAGGTATGAAATAAACACTGGTAGGTTTGCTAATTAAATCCCTCAAACTAGGAAGGTACCTACCCTAAGCTTAATAAGATAAGCTAAGAAACAACGAGAACCCTTTTACTAAAGATAAGACAAGTTGTGGCTTGCTTATCAATTGTTTTTCCACAAACAAGGGAAAAATGTGACATAACTTGTCATGCCCTGACCCGGTTTGGTTAGATCCCCATGAACAACTCGCCATTCTCCCGATTTATCCAAGATTTTCACCTCTTCTAAACCGTGGGGAGTAAGACATCCTTCTTACATGTACTTTTCCTGTAATAACATTAATCAAAACTAAATATAAATTTTATATACCTGCTTTAGATTATGTTTGGATTGAGGGGTTTGGATGGATTTGGAGGGGAGGTGAAGCGATGGGTATGGAGGGGAGGTGAAGTGATGGATTTGGAGGTATTAACAATTTTTAATAATCCATCGTTTGGATGGAGGGGAAGTGAGTGGAAGGATTATTAATGAAAAAAAATAGGAAAGACAAATTTACCCTTTTAATTAAATTATAATTTATTAACTATTATATATTATTAAATTATATTAAAAATATTTTTTACAATAATTTTTTATTTATATTATGAAATTTTATATAAAATATTATTAAGATATAAATCTATTTAAAGTATATAAAAATAAAAATAAATCAATAATATAAAAAGTAAATGAGGGTATTAAAGTAATTTAAGCATTAAATTACACAATCCCTCTAAATCCCTTCACTTTTGAGACTACAGGCTTGTAGCTGACTTCTCCCTGAATCTAAAGAACCCAACCACACCTTCTTTGGCTTAGAAAAGACCCTATATTGGAGCTCTTGTTAGAGTTTCACCAGAAATTGGAGCAGTTGAGAGAGAATGGAGTTTTCAGGTGTGGAGAGGATGAATGAGGAGGGGCTCTTTATATAGTAAGCTCGTGGACTTCTTGGCCATCTGATTGGCACCTTAATGGCGGTTATTTATTGCCTGAAACTCCATGGCCAGAGACTTTTCAGCTTCATCAGTGCTGTTTGATTTTTTGGTGAGTGAACAGTGCTGTCATCTGAAGGAAGAAGATGGCATTGTTCCGAACTGGACCAGACCGGTCCGAATTGTGTTCAAAGCTTAAACTAGCCGGTTCAGGCCCGTTTCGATTGAATTTTTTAAAATTTAAAATTTAAAATTTATCTAAATTAATTTTCTATCCAATGGTGGCCTCAAATCTCAAATTTGAATTTTCTAAGCCACCTAGAAAAATGAATTTTTGGTTCAATAGTGGTTCAAACTGGTCCAAACCAGTTCAGATCCGATTCACCTGAATCGGTTTGGTTTTCTTCTCCAATTCTTCCTTATGTCATTTTTCATGACTTTTGGGACTCTTTGGGTCACTCATGATCCATAAATTTCTCGGTTTGCCCTTTCTCTATCAGTTCCGGTTTGGAGACCAACTCGGTTTACAAATTGAAAATGATCGGTTCTTTCCCCGATTTTCTTATTGATGGGGTTTACAATTCTCCCCTTCTTTTAGGGGTTTTGTCCCCAAAATAGTTATATGCTAAATAATTGATTATAACTATCTGTCATCACACTTTCGGTTTCCCTTGTCTCTTCTTGCATGGGTCTGTTCTGCCACAAAACCTTAACCATAGGAATCCTCTTATTCCTTAAATTATTGTCCCTCCGATTGATGATTTGTATAGGTTCCATTTGATAGGTCAGGTTCTCTTCCAGCTCTAATGGGGGTCGGCCCAATACATGACTCGGATTAGGCTGATACTTCCGAAGCATAGAGAAGTGGAATACATCGTGTATTCTCTACAGGTTTGGAGGTAGTTCCAATTTATAAGCCACCTGTCCTATCCTTTGAATGATGGGATATAGACCAATATACCTTGGTTTCAAATTTCCTCTTTGTTGAAACCTAAGTATTCCCCTCCATGGGGACACTTTGAGAAACACTTGATCTCTCACCTCAAACTCCATATCTTTCCTTCGATTGTCCACATAACTCTTTTGCTTATCCACTGTGGTCTTAAGGCGACTCCTGATTAGTTTTATCTTATATGTGACCTCCTCAATTAGTTCTACCCTTTCTAGCCTTCTTTCCCCCACTTCTTCCCAAAATAGAGGGGTACGACATGGTCGTCCATAAGGGGCTTCATAGGGAGCCATCTAAATACTAGCCTGATAACTATTATTGTAAGCAAATTTCATCATGCACAAGTATTCTTCCCAACCTTTGTTCATGGTGAGTAGGCATGCTCTTAACATGTCCTCCAAGGTTTGGATGGTTCGCTCAAAATGCCCATCTGTATGAGGATGAAACGCCGTGCTCATATGGAGCTTTTTTCCCATAGCACTTTGTAATCTTGGCCAGAACCTTGATGTAAATCTTGGATCTCTATATGATACTATACTCACTGGAACGCCATGAAGTATAACTATATTCTTCATGTATAAGACAACCGGTTGTTCCACTATGTCCGTCACTCTTATAGGAAGGATATGAACTAATTTGGTCAATCTATCCATGATGACCCAAAAAGCATCTCGACCCTTTCTTATCACCGTTAGTCCCGTGACAAAGTCCATGGTGATGTGCTCCCATTTCCATTTTGGAATTGGTAAGGGTTGTAGCAGTCCTAACGATTTCTGATGCTCCACTTTTATCTGCTGGCAGGACAAGCATCGGGCTACATATTTTGCAATGTCCCTCTTCATTCCTTTCCAATAATATCCTTGTTTGAGGGTGCAGTACATTTTGGTACTGCCCGGATGCATAGCATACATCAAAACGTGTGCCTCTTCCAGAATTAACCTCTTTAGTTCCTTAATTTGAGGCATACATATTCTACCCTTGTAGGTCAACACCCCATCACTGCGCAGGTTATTGTCTGGTTTAGTTTCTCTATTAACTTGATCCAAGTAAGGTTGAAGTTCCTTATCTGCTTTTTGTTGAGCCTAGATCTGCTCAGTTAGACTGGGCCTCACCACCACGTTAGCCACATGGCACCTTTCCCGCTTGTCCATTTTCAAGTCCACCTCCATTCATCCCAATTGTTGCAACATGGATATGTAACTTGTCTTTACTTGTATCGCTTCAGTTTGGTACTTGTGACTTAAGGCATCTACTACCACATTGGCCTTTCCGGGGTGATATTCTATCACAAGGTCATAGTCTTTTACCAATTCCAACCATCTACTCTGGAAGAGATTTAACTCCTTCTGATTTGGGAAGTACTTAAGACTCTTGTGATCTGTGTATATTCTACACTTAACCCAGTAAAGGTAGTGTCACCAAATCTTTAGGGCAAACACTATTGCAACTAATTCTAGATCATGAGTTGGGTAGTTTCTTTCATGTACCTTAAGTTATCGTGAGGTATAAGCGATAAACTTCCCTTGTTTCATCAAGACACATCCGAGTCCTTGTCAGGATGTGTCACTATAGACGGTGTACTCCCCCACATTAGGGTTAGGTAAGGAGAGTACTGGTGCGGTTGTCAATTGAGTCTTTAACTTTAGGAAAGGCTTCTCACAGCTTTCATCCCACTTATACTCAACTCCTTTCCTGGTGAGTCGAGTTATAGGGGCTGCTATCTTAGAAAAGTCTTGCACGAACCGTCTATATATCCAACAAAACCTAAGAAACTTCTTATTTCTGTAGGATTCCTTGGAGCCTTCCAATCTGATATGGCTTCCACCTTGGCTAGATCTACTTTAACTCTATCTTTGGGCACTATTTGTCCTAAGAATCCTACTTCTTGCAGTCATAACTCACACTTGGAGAATTTTGCATATAATTGATTTTCCTTTAATATCTCCAAGGTGATTGCTAAATGCTCTTCATGTTCCAACTTGGTTCATGAGTATATAAGGATGTCATCTATGAATACTATCACGAACCTATCCAAATGTGGTTAGAACATACGGTTCATCAAGTCCATGAAGGCTGCAGGGGCATTTGTTAATCCGAATGGCATTACTCTAAACTCATAATGTCCATATTTGGATCGGAATGTCGTTTTGGGTATGTCCTCCTCTCGAATCCTGAGTTGATGATAGCTCGATTGAATGTCTATTTTGGAGAAGTAAGTTGCTCCTTTTAGTTGATCGAATAGGTCGTCTATCCGTGGAAGTGGGTATCAATTCTTGATGGTGACCTAATTCAGCTTCCTATAGTCTATGCACAGTCTCATACTTCCGTCCTTTTTCTTTACGAATAGGACATGTGCACCCCATGGAAACTAGCTAGGTCATATGAAATCTTTCTCCAGTAATTCGTCCAATTGCTCCTTCAATTCTTTCAATTCTGATGGAACCATATGATATGGTGCTTGGGATGTGGGGTTTGTTCCCGAAATTATTTCTATGGTGAATTTACTTGTCGACTTAGAGGTAGTCTGGGTAGTTCTTCTAGAAATACTTCTGGGTAGTGCCTAACTATCGGAATGTCTTCAAGCCTCTTCTCTTCATACTCTTCATGGATAACCATTGCAAAGAAAGTTGTACATCCTTTATGTATTATCTTTTGGGCTTTTAGGTGGGACACCATCTATACTTTGACAGTCCTTTGCAAAGTGTCCCACTTGTCTGCATGCAAAGCAGGTAAAGCAGGCTCCCTCATGGTTCTTTTGACACTTTGGACAACGAGGGTTTCCATGAGGTAAGGTGGGGACCACTCTGTGGGGAGGTAGTGGCAAATCCCTTCTCCTTTGAAATGCCATTCTATTTCCCCATTTTGGACCGTTATGCTCCTTCCATCCTCCTTGACGGTTTGGACCCTTATCATTCTTTCGAGACGTCTGCTACATTCGACGCCATCGGGTCTACACTAGTCGCTCACTCTCATGAGCCATATTGATTACTACTGCCAAGTCTGTGGGACATCCTAGTACTCCCATACGGTCTCAAATGTCCATGTTGAGATCATCCACGAACCTCTAGCATATGTATGTCGGCCCAGCTAGGTCAGGAGCAAAGGGTCTTAACTCGTTGAATTTCATCTCATACTATAATATGGAGTTAAGCCCTTACCGAAGCTGAATGAACTCCTACTTCTTCTCATTTATCAAATGAGGTGCAAAGTACTCCTCCGAGTACCTCTCCTTAAACTATTCCCAAGTGGGGATGGTGGTATGTAGGTTTCAGACATTGTCCCACCATCGCTTGGTACTTCCCTCCAAGAAGAATTCTGTCAGGATCACCATATCCTCTGGTGGTATCCTGGCGATTCCCATTAGCATTAATATTTGTCAGCCAATCCATGGCGGCACTAGCATCCTTTTCTCTGAGGAAGGGTTTACACCCTAATTTCTGAAGAGTCTTGAGGTTTTTAGGAATGTCTATTGGAGGGGGATGGTTAACAGGGGGAGGATGGGATTGCACTTCCTCTGGTTCAACCCGAGAATTGGTGCATGCCTTAGGGACGAGGTTAGATTGCCCAAATACACGAGTGAACTCCTTGTACAATCTTCGGTGCTTTGTGCGGAGTCTAGGAGGAGTTGTTTGGGCTTCTTTGGGAGTTTCTACAGGTAGGAGTGGTTGGGCAGTGTTAGAGACTACAACCCTAGTTCTCTTCGTTCCTTTTTTCGGAGCCGCTCTAAAAATTTTAAAATCAATCATATTAGTTACTATATTTTCTAATTTTGATTATGTATTCGAGGAAACAGGCTCTTATACCATTCAAGTTGTCATGCCTCGACCTGGTTTGGTCGGATCCCCATGAACAACCCGCCACTCTCTCGGTTTATCCAGGGTTTTCCCCTCTTCTAAATTGTGGGAAGTAAGACATCCTTCTTACTTATACCTTTCCTAGAATAACATTAATCAAAACTGAATATAAATTTTATATACCTACTTTAAGGTTTGGCTACTGATAAATCTTTAAGTTTGGTTTTCCCTTGGTTTCCTAAAAAGGGGTAAAAGGGTGGGGGTGAGTTCAACAACTTAGTGAATGGGTGCTCAAAGATTTACTTTTAGAAAAATAGTTTGAATTTGGAGTGTGCTAGACTTCTTAAAAAAACATTTAATTCTCAAGTTCTTGGTTTCCATAACAATTTCTCATCATAACGACGTGTTTAACAATCAACACATACCCTTCATCATGAAGGAATACATAATCGTAGGCCAACCTGTCCACTGTACCAACTTATGGTGTCAGAGCGACTTTACCGGCCACCTAGATAGAAGCATGCCCACTTCTACCATGAGAATGAGTGGATGTTCACGATATCCAAACCACAATCCCGTAACAAAACTCCATGTCCGTATGAGGACAGAGACCTCATCCCATCCCCACCCCGGTCTCATGTGCTTGAAGCTACGTCGAGCTTTGCAAGACTTTTGGTACGACTAACTGCCCTTATATCCACCAGGTCGTCCAGAGCCCTGGGACGCACCACTACCCCTCTTGGGTGTCTTGAAGGTCCCATAACACAGTGCATGCACAAATCAATAGTTTTCACATAAGTCGTATAATCTGTGGTGCCACTGATCCAACGGCCCCGAACCTCAACTCGACCTACAGCTGTTTGTCTTGACTAGTCCGAAGACCTCTCATGTTGCACTGCCGCTAGTCCATTGAGTATGTTTGTAAACCCTATCCTTTAGTAGTGAGAAAAACTGGGAAAGAACCGTTCAATGTGATCTTTAAACCGAATTGGTCTACAAGCCCAACTATTAGAGGACAAGCAAATTCAAAAATTTCTAACTCCCATGTGACTCCAAAATATTCATAAACTTGGGAAAAGAACCCTAGGATGATATGAGGAAGAAAGACCAAAGCAGTTCAAGAGAGCCGGGTCTAAACCGGAGAGAACCGGTATATGAACCGAGTTGATTCATAAACCGGAGCCAATAGAGAATGGGTAAACCAGGAAGCTTATGGATCCCTTCTGATTCAAAGAGAACTTATAATCCTTGGTAAAGAACCTTAGAACAATGTGGGAGAGAAAAACCAGATCGGTTCGGGTGAACCGGACCCGAACCGGTTTAAGAACCGATCCAATTTATCAACCAGAATTGATAAAGAGATGATAAACCAGGAATCTTATGGACCCTAAGTAACCTATGGAGTCACAAAAGTCATGAAAATGGAATAGAGGAAGAATTGGAAAGGGAAACCAAACCAGTTTACGTGAATCGGACTCGAACCGAATTAACCCGGTTTGAGTCACTATTGAATTAGATGCTAAATTCATTTTTCTATGTGGCTTAAAGTTTTCAAATATGAGATTTGAGGCCACCATTGGATAAATAATGAATTTAGATGAATTTAGAAATTTTTAGATTTGAAAAACTCGGTCGAATGGGGGGTGAACCTGCCTGTTTAAGCTTGAACCCGGTTCGGACCAGTCTAGTTTGGTTCGGGACAATGTCATCGTCTTCTTCAAGATGACAACACTATTCACTCACTGGGAAACTAAAGAAACGCTGGCGAAGAAGAAATGCTTCTGTTTGGTACATTTCAAGTCTTCAATTCCTATCATAACGGTGCCAAAGGGACAACCAATGGGTCCCCGAGCTCCCTATATAAAGAGCTCCTCTCCATCCGTCCTCTCCACACCTGGAAAGCTTACTCTCTCTCAGTTGCTTAGTTTTCCGATGAAGCTCGAACCAGAGCTTTGATATAGGGTCAATTATGAGCCAAAGAAGGCAAGGTTGGGTTCATTAGAACCTAGGATAAGTTAGCTACACGGAGGTGGCGTCCGTTCGTCCTGAGAGTCATTGGAGAAGTGTCGGCGTGAACAAACAGTGAAGCAGCTCTGGTGGACTGAAGCTGCACTATTTCGGCCGAGTTGAAATCAGCCAATTCGAGCCATCCTCAGGCCAAACTAAGCTCTCTCGACACCTCGTCAGCCCTTCCACGGCCGAATTAGGACTGAAAGGTAAGCCAATTCGGCTCCCCTTTACAATTTCAGATCGTTCTTAGAGAGAGAGTCAACCAAATTCAATGAATAATTTCTAATCCAGTTCGACATCAATTGATGTCATTCTTGATCCTAGGAAGAACCTCTAGAGGAGAGCTACCTGCCCAGATAGAAAGCTCCAACCACCGCGCACTCATCGGTGAGATATCAAAGCTCACTCTCTATAGTCTGTTTTTTGGCGAAGCTCTGTTTGAGCTCATTCCGGCATTAAAATCTGCAATTCAAAGTTCCTTAGAATTGTATGAACATGTAGGAACTCAATTTCAACTCTAATTTTAACAATTAGAGGTGTTTGATCGGTCAATTTGATAAAATCAAATTCGAAAGTGTTGAAGAGTTGAAATTGGGGGAAAAATTGTGGTTTTCAAAAATTTGAAGGACCAAAATGTAATTTTCTGAAATTGAGGGTCAATTTGTCATGATAAGATTATTAGAGGGCCAAGTGAGAAATTTTAGAATTTTTTGGGCAAAATTACCATTTTTCTAAAGAAGGGGCAAAATGGTAATTTTGGAAAAATTGAGGGACCAAATTGCAAATTTGGGAAATTAAACCCCTTTGTGTGAAATTAAATAATTTGAGATCCTAAGATAAATTTTAAAAGTTTCGGGACTCAAATTTTGGAAAAAGTCGGCAATAAGGACTTAAAGTTAAAGAAAAATAACTTTAGGGACCTAATTGCAAATATATGTAAAGTTGGGTTTTCTCATTCATTTAGAACGAATGAGGGCTATTAGGCCAAGGAATAATAAACCATTATCTTCATTTCATGTAGGAGAACGAGACATCGGGAACGCCAGTCGAGGTCCAGCTTGCTAAGGACGGAACCTAACTAAGTGGAATTTCATTGCACTATCGGGTGAGTGGGATTATATATCATACCCGGTTGGGGATGATAAGTGTCTCGATATAAAAACCCACTATTTAGTGGTATTTTAATCATCACCACTTAGAGAAAGTGATGTGAAAATTTTGCAGAAAAACTACTTACCGATTGTAAGTAGATCATACACGGTTTGTATGATGAGTCTTCCTCGAAGGAAGTTGAACACCCGTTCATCGGTTATGAACAGAGACGTCCTTATACGGATCGGTATAATGGACAATGAAAACCTATTTTGTCGGAAGTGTTCTCCCCTAGATGTGTGCCAATGCTTAAACTATTTGGGAGACCTTCTTGACAGGAGCTCGAATAGCTCTTATAGATCGGGGGCCTCGGTTTTGGAACTTGAGGGCTAGAATGCCCAGTTTTTGAAAAACTCGGACAGTGGGCCATAGGCCAATGGACACGAGTAGGAGCTCGTAAATGAACATGATATATATGTGCCATTAAACTTTAATAAGTAAATTGTTTGGTCATGGTACCAAGATAGGTCCGACATACTCAAACAACCAGTAGCAGTATGACATGACCAGTCTCCGGACCAGTCAAAACAAACAGCTACCGGTTGAGTTGAAAGTCGGGACCGTTGGGACTAATGGCATCACATATTACATGGCAATTTAAGAAAACTTTGTTTGTGCATGCACTATGAGAATGGGACCATCAAGACGCCCATGAGGGGTAGTGATGTGTCCTAAAGGCCCAGGACGACCTGGTGAGTACAAGGGCATATCGTCGTTCCATGTGTCTGTGTGAAATTTGGAGTAGCACCAAGCTCATGAGACCGGGGTGGGGACGGGATGAGGTCTCTGTCCTCATATGGATATGAAGAAGCGATTTTGGGATTGAGGGTCAGATGTCGCGTACATCCACTCATTCCTAGGGTAGAAGAGGTCGTGCTTCTATCCGGGTGACCAGTAAAGTTGCTCAGAAGCCACTAGTGGGTTCAATAGTCGTACTGACCCATGAATGTGTGTAACCTTCATGATGAAAGATGTGTGTTGGGTTTTGACACACCGTGGTAACTAAGAAATGATGAAAAAACCCAAATTTTTAAATGAAGGGATTTTGAAAAGAAAGGAGTCTGACACACTCCATATAAATATTTGTC
This sequence comes from Trapa bicornis, assembly GCA_030064425.1. NCBI lineage: Eukaryota > Viridiplantae > Streptophyta > Magnoliopsida > Myrtales > Lythraceae > Trapa > Trapa bicornis. Next base: position 6,008,989 of record CM057759.1, read on the forward strand.
TTGAAAGTCAAAAGATTTGAAACCCATTCACTGAGTAGTTGTACTCACTCCCCTCCCTTATAGCCCTTTCAGGAAGTCCCGAAAAGTTGATTCTTAAAAGGCTTGCACAATTAAATGCTTGCAAGATAAGTACGATCAATTTAAATTACTATGTATTTTTTATTTATGATATTCTTGGAAAAAGGTGCAGGTTTAAAGAATGCATTGCTCTTTACAGTTTATAATATAAGGGGAAACCCTTTAATAAACTGGGAGAGTGGCGAGTTGATCACAGGGATCCGACCAAACCGGGTTGGGGCATGATAACTAGAGCAGTATCAAAGCCTATTTCTTCGAATACATAGTCAAGACTAGAAAATATAGTAACTAATAGGACTATTTTAAGTTTGATAGAAATGGCTCCAAAGAAAGGAACCAAGAGAACTAGGGTTGTCATCTCCAACACCGCCCATCCACCCCTACTGGTAGAAACTCCCAGAGTAGCCTAAACAACTCCTCCTGGACTCAACAGGGAGCATCAAAGATTGTACGAGTTCACCCGTGTATTTGGCCAACCTAACCTCACTCTTAAGGTGGGCCCCAACTCGCAGGTTGAACCCGAGGAAGTGCAATCCCACCCTCCCCTACTAATCCAACCACTCCAACGAACATTCCTATAAATCTCAAAACTCTCTATCAACTAGGATGTAAACCTTTCCTCGGAGAAAAGGATGCTGGAATCGCCATGGACTAGCTGGCCAATATCAAGAAGTTGATGGGAATTTTTCGGATACTACCAGAGGATAGGGTGATCCTGATGGAATTCTTCCTGGAAGGAAGCGCTAGACGGTGGTGGGACAATGTTCGAAACCTACATGCCACTGCCTCCACTTAGGAGTAATTTGAGGAATGATACTCGGAGGAGTACCTGGCACCCCACCTAATAAATGAGAAGAAACAAGAGTTCATCCGGCTTCAGCAAGGGCTTAGCTCCATAGCAGAGTATGAAACAAAATTCAACGAGTTAAGACCCTTTGCTCCTGACCTAGTTGGACTAGCTGACATATGCCAGAGGTTTGTGGACAGTCTTAAATTGAATATTCGAGACCGTATGGGAGTACTGGTGTCACGCCTCAACCCGGTTTGGTTGGATACCCGTGATTAACCTGCCACTCTCCCGGTTTATTAAAGGGTTTCCCCTTATTGTAAACCGTAAAGAGTAAGGCATCCTTTAACCTGCACTTTTTTCCTGGAATAGCATAATCAAAACTACATGAAATTTAAAACTTTACATACCTGTCTTACAGGCATCTTAGTTGACGGTCTTTAAGGGGAGGCTTTTCGGAATTTCCTGAAAGGGATATAAGGGAGGGGGTGAGTACGACTACTCAGAGAATTGGTTTTTAAAAGCTTTTGACTTTTAAGAAAAACATTTATATATAGTGTGCCAGACTCCTTTATTTTCAAAAATCCCTTCATTTAAAAATTCAGGTTTTTCCACCATTTCTTATTTACCACGGTGTGTCATCACCCAACACACATTCTTCATCATGAAGGTTACACACATTCGCAAGTCAGTATCACTATTGAACCCGCTAGAGGCTTCGGAGCGACTTTTCCAGCCACCCAGATAGAAGTACGACCACTTCTACCCTGGGAATGAGTGGATGTTTGTGACATACGACCCACAATCCCGAAATCACTTTTTCGTGTCTGTATGAGGATAGAGACCTCATCATGTCCCCACCCCAGTCTCATGCACTTGGTGCTACTCCCAGTCTCATGCGCTTGGTGCTACTCCAGATTTCGCACAGACACCTGGAACGACGAACTGCCTTTATAGCCACCAGGTCGTACAATGCCCTTAGGATGCATCACTTCCCCTCATGGGCGTCTTGATGATCCTGTACTCACAGTGCATGCACAAACAATGTTTTCTCATATTGCCATGTAATCTATGGTGCCACTGGTCCAACTGCCCTGACTCTCAACTCAATCCATAGTTGTTTGTCTTGATTGGTCCGTCGACCTGTCATGTCGCACTACTGCTAGTTGACTAAGCATGTCGGTCCTATCTTGGTACCATGGAAAAGCAATTCACTTATTAAGTTTTCTGGCACATATATCATGTTCATTTACGAGCTCTTGCTCATGCCAACTGGCCTTGGGCCTACTGTATGAGATTTTCAAAATCGGGCATTTAGCCCACAAGTTCCAAAACCGAGGCCCCCGGCCTATCAAAGCTATTCGAGCTCCCATCGAGAAGGTCTCCCAAATTGTTTAAGCATTGGCACACAGTCAGGGGAGAGCACTTCCGACAAAACATATGTTTTCTCTATCCATTATACCACCCAGTATAAGGACACCTCCGTTCATAACCAATGAACGGGTTTTCAACTTCCTTCGAGGAAGTCTCATCATACCAAACGGGTATGATCTACTTATAATCGATAAGTAGTTTTTCCGCATGATTTTCACATCACTTCCTCTAAGTAGTGATGTTTAAAATACCACTTAATAGTGTGTTTTCATACCGAGGTACTTATCATTCCCAATCGGGTATGATATAAAATTTCCACTCACAACCGGTAAGTGGTTTTTAATTTTAAGTTGTGCTTATCATCCCAACCGGGTATGATGTTAGTAAACCCACTCACCCGTTAATGCCGTGAATTCCACTAGATCGATTCTTGGTATTCACGCGAGCTTGTCCTTGCTCGCGTTCCCGGTACTTCGTGTTCCCACACAATATGTACATCTTGGTTCATTATCCTTCGGCCTAATCGCCTTCATTCATTCCAAATGAATGAGAAAGTCAAACTTTCATTTATTTGCAATTAGGTCCCTAAAGTTATTTCTCTTTAACTTTAAGTCCCAAATGCCGGTTTTTCCTCAAATTGAGTCCCGAAACTTCTAAAATTTATCATAGGACCTCAATTTATTCCATTTCACAAAAAAGGGTTCAATTTCCCAAATTTCCAATTTGGTCCCCCAATTTTTCCAAAATTACCATTTTGCCCTTCCTTTACAAAATGGTAAGTTTTGCCCCAAAAATTCCAAAATTCCTCAATTGGTCCTCCAACATTATTTGCATGCCCAATTGACCCTCAATTTCATAAAATTGTATTTTGGTCCTTTGAATTTCGAAAATCCCTAATTTTTCCCCAATTTCAACTCTTCAACACTACCGAATTTGATTTCATCAAATTGATCGATCAAACACTTCTAATTGTTGAAATTGAGTTCCTGCATGTTCATACGATTCTAAGAAACTTTGAATAGTAGATTTTAATGCCGGAACGAGATCAAACTAAGCTTCGCTAGAAAATAGACTATAGAGAAAGAAAGGTTCGATTTCGCACCAGTGAGGGCACGATGGTCCGAGCTTTCGATTTAGGTAGATAGCTCTCATCTGAGGTTCATCCTAGAATCAAGAGTCGTATCAATTGATGCCGAATTGAGTTAGAATTTTATTATTGAAATTATGTCGGTTCTCTCTCTACCACCGACCGGAAATTGCAGAGGGGAGCCAAATTGGCTTACCTTTCAGTCGTAATTCGGCCGTGGGAGGGCTGAGGAAGTGCTGGGAAGGCTTCGTTTGGCCTGAGGAGGACTCAAAATGGCTAATTTCAACTTGGTCGAAATAGGGCAGCTTCGGTCCACCAGATCTGCTTCACTATTCTATCATGTTGGCGCTTCTCTAGTGATTCTTGGATTGACTGGAGTTTTCTATCAGATAGCTGAATTCTCCTTGATTCTAAAGAGCCCGACCTCTCCTTCCGAGGTTAAGAAAAATGTTCAAGTCAAAACTCTGGTTCGAGCTTCACCGGGAAATGAGCAGTAGAGAGAGAGAGAGAGAGAAGTGTTCAGGTGTGAGGAGAATGAATGGGGATGACCTCTTTATGGCCATTTATGATAAGGCGTACGTTCGCATAAAAATTTTCAGGAGGTCACCCATCCTCACTCTACTCTCGGGTAAGCACGCTTAACTTTACAATTTTTATGGATTCTCGTTCACTTGAACCAATTTGGTTTTTCTCTTCTAATTTGTCTTAAGTTTCTTTTCAAAGGTTTAATGAACTCTTTGGATCACCCGAGAGTTGTAAATTCCCAAATTGCCCGTTTAGAAATGATCGGGTTTGTGAACCGGTTTTGAATCCTCACTTGGTTTAATCGGTTCTTTTCCTGGTTTTCCTTAGCTCAAAAGTGTGGGTTTTACAACTGGGACGCCCCACAGACCTGGCAACTGTAATCAGTATGGCTCATGAATGCGAGCGACTAGTACAGACCCGATGTTATCGAATGGAGCAGACGACCAGTAAGGGGGATAAGGATTCAAACTGTCAAGGAGGACGGAGAGAATATATCAGCTAAAGGGGAGGAAACAAAAAAGTATTTCAACGGAGTACCCCCTCCTAGAGTAGTCCCTACCTTACCCCAAGGGAACCCTTGCTGTCCGAAGTGTCAAAGGATCCATGAGGGAGCATGCCATACCTGTTTCGCCTGCGGACAAGCGAGACACTTTGTAAAGGATTGTTCTACTCTTAGGAAGAACATATAGAAAAATACTCTTGGACCACCTCAAGGGAACACCAGGAACCCTGACCGGAAGCTACGACAAAAGTACCAGCTAGAGTATACAATCTCACGCAGGAGGAGGCTAGAGGAGACCCTAGCACTGTAGGGGGTACATCCCAAAACCCTACCAACTAGTCCAAAAGAGTCATGTAAACTAAACATCTTTTGAATTAATAAAGAGAATTCCTTCTAAAACATAAGTTTCTTAAATCAGGGTATATATAGCTGTGGGGACAATTTGTTTATGCTCTTTTTGGCTCTAGAGTAGAGCGATCATTTATCAAGGAAGAGTTGGTTCCTAAGATACCCCTGGAGCTCACTCCTCTTGTACAAAGCCTTAACGTCCTTACACCCTTAGGAGATGGTTTGAACAGAAATAAACAACTATAGGGATGTGAGATAGAAATTGGAGGAATCAAACTTGAAGCTGACTTGATTTCGTTACCTTTAAGAGAACTTGAAGTAATTCTAGAGATGGACTGGCTGAGTAATCATCAGGCAAGGATGGACTGTAGAAGGAAGACAGTAACTTTCCATACTTCCAAGATTAAGGGACTAAAGTTCCAGGGAGATAAAAGGAAAGGTGAAGTACAATTTGTGTCCCACCTGAAGGTTCAAAAGTTGATACTGAAAGAATGTACAATTTTGTTGGCCATGGTGGTAAAGGAAGATTTTGAAGAAAAGAAACTGGAAGACATTCCAGTAGTCAAACATTATCTAGAAGTTTTTCCGAAAGAGCTACCTGGACTACCTCCAAGTCGCCAAGTGGAGTTTATTATAAAAATAACCCTAGGAACCAATCCCATATCCCAAGCCCCATATCGCATGGCTCGGGAAGAGCTGAAAGAACTAAAGGAACAACTGGATGAATTATTGGAAAAGGATTTCATACATCGAAGTCAGTCTCCATGGGGTGCTCCTATTTTGTTCATGAAGAAAAAGGACGGGAGTATGAGACTATGTATTGACTACAGGAAGCTGAATTAGGTCACCATCAAGAACTGATAGCCACTCCCAAGGATAGATGATTTGTTTGATCAGTTAAAAGGAATGACTTACTTCTAAAAAATAGATCTTCGATCAGGCTACCACCAACTAAGAATTAGGGAAGAGGACATCCCTAAGACAGTGTTTCGATCCAGATATGTACACTATGAATTCAGAGTGATGCCATTTGGATTGACAAATGCCCTGACAGCTTTCATGGACTTAATGAATTGCATGTTCCAACCTTATTTGGATAGGTTCATGATAGTATTCATAGATGATATCCTTTATATACTCACGAACCAGGTAAAAACACAAAGGGCATCTGACAATTACATTGAAAATCTTGAAGGAAAACCAATTATATGCAAAGTTTTCCAAGTGTGAATTATTGTTGCAAGAAGTAGGATTCTTAGGGCACATCGTATCTAAGGATGGAGTTAAAGTGGATCCAGCCAAGGTAGAAGCTATATCAGAATGGAAAGCTCCAAGGAATCCTACATAAATTAGAAGTTTCTTAGGATTGGCATGATACTATAGGCAGTTTGTGCAAGACTTTTCTAAAATAGCAACTCCCCTAACTCGACTCACTAGGAAGGAAGTTGAGTATAAATAGGATGAGAATTGTGAAAAGTCTTTTCAGGAGTTAAAGACTCAACTAACAACCGCACCAGTACTCTCCTTACCCGATCCTAATGTAGGAGAATACACGGTCTATAGTGATGCCTCTGGACAAGGACTGAGATGTGTTTTAATCCAACAAGGGAAGGTTATCGCGTATGCCTCGCGACAACTGAAGAAACATGAGAGAAATTACCGGACTCACAGCTTGGAATTAGCTACAATAGTGTTTGCCCTCAAGATATGGCGACACTACCTTTACAGGGTTAAGTGCAGGATCTACACAGATCACAAGAGCCTTAAGTACTTCCTAACTCAGAAGGAGTTAAATCTTCATCAGAGGAGATGGTTAGAATTCGTGAAGGATTATGATCTTGTAATAGAATACCACCCCGGAAAGGCAAATGTGGTAGCAAATGCCTTAAGTTGCAAGTATCAAATTGAGGCGACACAAGTCAAGATAAGCTACTTACCTTTGTTGCAACAATTGGGAAGAATGGAAGTGAGTCTGAGGATGCACCGACAGGAAAAATGCCTGGTGGCGAATGTAGCGATAAGGCCCAGTCTAACCGAGCATATAAAAGCCCAACGAAAGATTGATAAAGAACTTCAATCCTACTTGGATTCAACTAATAGAGAAAGGAAACTGGACTACGATGTGTGAGGTGACGGAGTACTAACATATAAGGGTAGGGTATGTGTGCCTCAAGACAAGGAGTTATGGAGATTAATATTGGAAGATGCACATGATTCAGTGTATGCTATGCATCCGGGCAGTACTAAGATGTACCGCACCCTCAAACAAGGATACTCGTGGAAGGGTATGAAGAGGGACATTGTGGAATATGTAGCCCGATGCTTGTCCTGTCAACAGATAAAAGTAGAGCATCAGAAGCCGTCAGGGCTACTACAACCCTTACCAATTCCGGAGTGGAAATGGGAGTACATCACCATGGACTTCACCACGGGCCTGTCGATGACCAAAAAAGGGTGAGATGCGATTTGGGTAATTGTGGATAGATTGACCAAATCAGCTTTTCCTTCCTATAAGAGTGATAGACACAGTAGAATAGCTGGCCATCCTATACATGAAGGAAATAATAAGACTCCATGGTATCCCGGTGAGTATAGTATTGGATAGAGATCCGAGATTTACTTCCAGGTTTTGGCTGAGTTTGCAAAACGCCATGGGAACCAAACTCCACATGAGTACGACATTTCATCCTCAGACAGATGGTCAGTCTGAGCAAACCATCCAAACCTTGGAAGACATGCTAAGGGCATGTGTACTCACCATGAATAAAAGCTAGGAGGAATACTTATGCTTGATGGAATTTGTGTATAATAATAGTTATTAGGCCAGTATCTAGATGGCTCCCTATGAAGCCCTTTATGGACAACCCTGTCGCTCCCCTTTATTTTGGGAAGAAGTGGGCGAAAGTAAGTTAGAAAAGATAGAGATAATAGAGGATGCCACAGAGAAGATAAAATTAATAAGGAGTTGTCTTAAGACTACACAAGACAGACATAAGAGTTATGCAGACAATTGAAGGAAAGATATGGAGTTCAAGGTGGGTGATCAAGTATTCCTCAAAGTATCTCCATGGAGAGGAATACTTAGGTTTCAGCAATGAGGAAATTTGAAACCCTTATATATCAGTCCATATCCCATTATTCAAAGGATAGGACCAGTAGCTTATAAATTAGAACTGCCTCCTAATCTGCAGAGAATACATGATGTATTCCACATTTCAGTACTTTGAAAATATCAGCCTAATCCTAGTCACGTACTGGACCGACCTCCATTGGAACTGGAAGAGAACCTGACTTATTAGACAGAGCCGGTACGAATCATCAATCATAGAGACAAGAATTTGAGGAATAAGAAAATTCCTATGGTCAAGGTGTTGTGGCAGAACGGACCCGTGCAGGAAGAGACATGGGAAATCGAGTCTATGGTGAGGGATAATTATCCTCAATTATTTAATGTGTAACTGTTTTGAGGATAAAACCCCTAAAAATAGGGGAGAGTTGTAAACCCGGTCATTTAGTAATGAGAAAAACCAAGGAAGAATCGGTTAATGTGATCTTTAAACTGAATTGGTCTACAAGCCCGACTATTAGAGGATGAGCAAATTAAAAAATTTCTAACTCCCATGTGACTCCAAAATATTCATAAACTTAGGAAAAGAACCCTAGGATGATACGAGGAAGAAAGACTGAAGCAGTTCAAGAGAGTCGAGTCTGAACCAGAGAGAACCGGTTTATGAACCGAGTTGATTCATGAACCGGAGCCAACAAAGAATGGGTAAACCTTCTTGACGGGAGTTCGAATAGCTCTTATTGGTCGGGGGCCTCGGTTTTGGAACTTGAGGGCTAGAATGCCCAGTTTTTTAATAACTCGAACAGTGGGCCATAGGCCAATGGACATGAGTAGGAGCTTGTAAATGAACATGATATATATGTGCCATTAAACATTAATAAGTAAATTGTTTGGTTATGGTACCGAGGTAGGTCCGACATACTCAAACAACTAGTAGCAGTACGACATGACCGGTCTCTGGACCAGTCAAAACAAATTGCTATTAGTTGAGTTGAAACTCGGGACCGTTGGGATTAATGGGACCACATATTTCATGGCAATTTAAGAAAACTTTATTTGTGCATGCGCAATGAGTACGGGATCATCAAGACACCCATGAGTGGTAGTGATGTGTCCTAAGGGCCCTGGACGACCCGATGAGTATAAGGGCAGATCGTCGTTCCAAGTGTCTATGCAAAATTTGGAGTAGCACCAAGTGCATGAGACCAGGATGGGGACGGGATGAGGTCTTTGTCCTCATATGGACACGAAGAAGTGATTTCGGGATTGAGGGTCGGATGTCGCGTACATCCATTCATTCCCAAGGTACAAGTGGTCATGCTTCTATTTAGGTGGTCGATGTAGTCGCTCCGAAGCCACTAGTGGGTTCAATAGTCGTACTAACCTGTGAATGTGTGTAACCTTCATGATGAAGGATGTGTGTTGGGTGATGACACAACGTGGTAACTAAGAAATGATGGAAAAACCTAAATTTTTAAATGAAGGGATTTTGAAAAGAAAGGAGTCTGGCACACTCCATATAAATATTTGTCTTGAAAGTCAAAAGATTTGAAATCCATTCATTGAGTTCACTCCCCTCCCTTATACCCCTTTTAGGAAGTCCCAAAAAGCCGATTCTTAAAAGACTTGCGCAATTAAATGCCTGCAAGGTAGGTACGATCAATTTAAATTACTATGTAGTTTTGAGTTATGATATTCCTGGAAAAAGGTGTAGGTTTAAAGAATGCCTTACTCTTTACGGTTTATAATATAAGGGGAAACCCTTTAATAAACTGGGAGAGTGGCGGGTTGATCACGAGGATCCGACCAAACCAGGTCGGGGCGTGACAATGTCGGTCCGGTCTCGGTACCAAGGCCAAACAACTCATTTACTTAAGTTTTCATGGCTTAATAATCATGTTTGTTTATGAGCTCCTGCTCGTGCCAACTGGCCTAAGGCCCACTGTTTGAGATTTTCAAAATCGAGCATATTAGCCCCCAAGTTCCAAAACTGAGGCCTACGACCTTTATGAACTATTCGAGCTCCCATCAAGAAAGTCTTCCAAAAATTTTAAGCAATGGCACACAGTCATGGGAGAGCATTTCCGACAAAATAATCTTTTCAACTGTCCATTATTCCAACCGGGCATGAGGACATCTCTGCTTATAACTGGCAAGCGGGATTTCCACTTCCTTCCAAGAAGTTTCATCATACCAACTAGGTATGATCTACTTACAACCGGTAAGTAGTTTTTTCGTGAGATTTCCACATCACTATTCTCATATGCGATGATTAAAATACTACTTAGCAATGAGTTTTCATTTCTGAGGTGCTTATCATCCCAACTGAGTATGATATTAAATATCTAACTCACTTGATAGTGCAGTGTATATCCTCTTAGTTAGCTTGTTGTCCTACACCTTCATATGATTCAATTGCACTTTGAATCGCACGATTTGATGCCAGAATGAGCTTAAACAGAGCTTCGCCGAAAAACTAGACTTAGAGAGAGAAAGCTCCAAAAGCTTATCGTCGGGGGTGCGGTAGTCCAAGCTTTCAATATGGGCAGAAGGCTCTTGTCCTAAGGTTCCTCCTAGGATCATAAATTGCATCAATTGATGCCTAATTGAGTGAGAATTTTATCATTAAATTTCTGTCAGTTCTCTCTATAGCACCGGTCGGAAATTATAGAGGGGAAACGAATTGGCTTACCTTTCACCTCTATTTCAGCTATAGGATGACTGTAGAAGTGTTGGGAGGGCTTGGTTTGGCTTGAGAAGGGCTCGAATTGGCTGATTTCAGCTCGGCCAAAATAGGGCAACTTTGGTCCGCTGGATCTACTTCATTGTTCGATCACATCGGTGCTTCTTTGGCAACCCTCGAAGTAAATGGAGACTACAGGTGTGTAGCTAACTTCTCCCCGAATCCAAAGAACCCAACCATGCCTTCTTTGGCTCAGGAAAGACCCTATATCAGAGCTCAGGTTTGAGCTTCACCGGAAATTGGAGCAGTTGACAGAGAATGGAGTTTTCAGGTATGGAGAGGATGAATGAGGAGGGGCTCTTTATATAGGAAACTCGAGAACTTCTTGGCCATTCAATTAGCGCCTTAATGGTGGTCATTCATTGCCTGAAACTCCCTGGTTGGAGACTTTTCAGCATTGTTAGTGCTGTTTGATTTTCCCACGATTGAACAGTGCTATCATCTAAAGGAAAAAGACGACACTGTTTTGAACTGGACCGAACCGATCCGAATTGGGTTCAAAGCTTAAACTGGTTGATTCAGGCTCGATTCGACCAAATTTTTCAAAATTAAAAATTTCTAAATTCATCTAAATTTATTTTCTATCCAATGGTGGCCTGAAATCTCAAATTTGAATTTTTTAAGCCAACTAGAAAAATGAATTTAGCATCTTGTTCTATAGTGGTTCAAACCGGTCCAAACCGGTTTGGTTTTCATCTCCAATTCATCCTTAAGTCCTTTTTCATGACTTGTGGGACTATTTGGGTCACTCAGGATCCATAAATTTTCCAGTTTGCCCTTTCTCTATTATTTCCAGATTGTAGATCGACACGATTTTCAAATTGAAAATGACTGGTTCATTGCCCAATTTTCTTATTATCAAAGGACAGGGTTTACATAACTACTCACTAAACCTTGAAGTCATCTTGTCCTACGACCCTGCTCACTGAGTTGTACTGCTCATCCTCTCCCTTATCCCCTTGTAGGGAAGCTCACACACCAAGGAGAGGGTAGCTAGAGAAGTAGGCCGTAAGTTAACCTAAAGAGGTAACTTTACTTAATTGTTTTGTTTACTTTGTTATGGAAAACATCAGTGTTTGCATGCATGTACCTTTCTTAGTCTAGCTTGGTGGGAATACCATTCTAGTAAGGGAATGGGTGGCGTGTTGCTCACAGGGATCTGACCAAACCGGGTTGGGTGTGACAACTTTAGTGGTATGAGAGCTTGAGTTTTCCAAATGAAGTTTAAAAACTAAATCCTAGAACATGACCGATAAACACCCCTCATTTTGTAGTTATGGCCCCGAAAAGAGGAACCTAGCGAACCCACGATGTCACATCCACCAGTTCACCTACGGGAAACATTATCCCGAATGAGGGAGTTAGCTTGGGAGCAAGTTGTACACCACATCCTATTAAAATAAGGAACCATAAATTTTTTAAAAGAAAATTGAGGATCCAAGTGAACCGCAATTAGTAAAGATGGGTCATAACGGGAATTTGGAAAATTCCAAGTGGGCAAGAAATACCCAAACATCATGGAAAAGAACCATAAAGTTAATTGGATGTGAAAACCAGACTAATTTAGGGTGAATTGGACCTAAACTGGATTGAACCGTTCAAAGATTTATTTTTCTAGGTGCCTTAAAAAGAGAAAATTGGAAAATTGATGCCTCCATCAAATAGAAAATAAATTTAGATGAATTTAGAAAATTTTAATTTATGGAAAACCAGTCGAATTGTGTCTGAACTGGCCAGTTTAGGTTTTCAAGTCACCGAATCCAGTCGGATCGAACAGATCAATGGTCCAACCGGTTAACGGATTGTTGCCAGGTCAGTGCCAAGTTAGCAGGCACGACTAATCAACGAGTGATGCATGGCGAAGCACGCCCCATCAGCGTACATTCAACACGTGGAAGCACGGGCCAATCAAAAGACAACATGTGTCCTCAGTTAATGGTCAAAGGAGGAGAATCCACGTCAGGGAAGACCAGCCAATAGGAGGGCAACACATGTCTCTAGTCAACGACAGGGTCAACAGCCATGTCAGAACGAACGACCATTAGGAGGCGGCCACATGTCCGGTCAATAGGTCAAAGGCTAACTAGGCTACTAAGTAGGAAGTCAAGTTAGCAAAGCCAGCCAATCATAAAGCTTCACGTGGCAAGTCCACACGTGTGAAGCTCACATGTGCAGCACAAGGTCGTCGTCTACCTTTGGATGAGCAGAAGAGGGAAGGCTAAAACTAGATGCCCTTCTCTAGTGATCAATAAACTCCTCCGACAACACCTTAAATCAGAGAGTTAATGGCCAATTGATGGAGTAATGTATTGAACGGTCAGTCTCTGAGTTCCCTATATAAAGAGCTCCTCTCCATTCGTCCTCCTCATCGCTCAAACCCTTAGAGAAGAAGGAGTATCTATTTTCCGACAAAGCACGAACCAGAGCTCTGACTTGGACACTTATCTCTACCTCTGAAGTTGAATTTGGGTTCTCTGGAATACTGTGGAAGTCATCTAGATGAAGACATCCTCCATTTAGCTCGAGTATCACCAGAGAAGCACCGGCGCGCTCGCACAGTACTGCCGCTCATCGACGGTTTTCAACTTGAGCTACTTGAGCTCAATTTGAGCCATCCTCGGACCAATTCCTGCTAAACCAAGTTCCCTAGACCACCCCTAGAAGTGTCCCGACCTTCCCTTAGCTAAATTGGTAAGTCTTATCAGCCGCCATTCGTCGGGATTCACTATTCACAGTCAATTTTGCCTAAAAACCAAATTATAAAATTCACACTGCTCAAGCCACCAATGAAGTGCGATTTGATCCAGAAAGAGGGCAATCCATTGGAATCAAAAGCTCTAATTGTCGGATCCTCACGGGTAAGAAATTGAAGCTTTCTCTCTCTATACCGATTTTTTCGTGAAGCTTCATTCGATCTCATTTTTTAGCCATTCTTAGCGTGCTAAAGCTTGAAATGATGAGAGAGACATGGGAAGATGAATGAGATCATGAAAGGGGACAATTAACCGAGTTTAAGGGGGTCAATTGAACAAAATAAGATTTTGGGGGTCTGATTGCAATTTTTGGCAAAATTGGTTAATTTGGGGATTTTGGGGAGATTTTATGAAATTAACTCCCAATTGAGGGTCAATTGACAATTTTGATGAAATTGATGGCCAATTGGCAATTTTTTAAAAGTGGGGGACCAATTAGTAATTTTAAAGAAAGTGAGGACCAATTTGGTAATTTTGGAAAATTAAGGACATATATGCAAGCACTTGGAAGTAAGAGGTCTTTCATTCTAAGTTTTCCTTGTGAGAATACTCAGACCCCGTAGGAATTGGTCGTGTGAGTATTGGTGCAGAGAAGCACATTTGCGATTGGAATTCAGCTAGGATAAATGCGTCTCAGTACTTGGTTAGTGGGATTTTCCAACATCACACCCGATCGGGGTGGTGAGCTTTGTTTTTGGTTTTAAAAATAATTTTTTCAAGAACATTGTCCCATAACTGTGTGAAACTGCTTAAATATTTTGGGAGACATTTCTGTCGAGAGTTGAGATAGATCCAATAGGCCAGAGGCCTCAATTTTGAAACTTATAGGGCCTAAGGCCTAGTTTTGGGAATCTCATGAAGTGGGCCCAAGGCTAGTGGGCACGGGCTGAAGCCCGTAGACAAATAAGCTTATGAGCCATGAAAATTTTCACAACCGGTGACTTGTATGAATCGCCACCATGCCGAAGTCGGACCGACAAACTCGATGGTTAGTAGTTGTTGAGCCGAAGCCTAGTGATCAAACTTGTTTTGCTAATAGTTATGAAGCCAAAGTCAAGTTGTCGGGACCATTGGGCCAGTTGCACCAAAGATAATGGATATAAATCCTAAGACTTTTGTTTGTGCATGCACTAGGATACATAACCATTGAGACACCCAATTTGGGGTGGTATTGGTTCTAAGGGCCGCTAGATAACACATATTGCATAAAGGAAGTTGGGTCGTCCATTGAGTCTCGATGCCCGGAGAAGCTTCCTGCACATTGAAACCGAGGCGGGGTCAGGAGAGGTCTCGTCCCACATAGCGGACACGAAGTATCTTTGGGTCTAAGGGTTGTACAATTGACGTCCACTCATACTCTGAGTAGAAGTCAAAGACTTATATCATGGTGGATGGTAAATACGCTCTGATCCACAAGTGGGTGCAGTCGGCATAACTACATCTTGCAAATGTTTGAACCCTTTTTTATCAATGGTGTGTGATTGAATGCTAAACAACTCTCGAGCAAGGGGAAATGATTGATATGTTTTTCAAAGAGGAGGTTAAACTCACAAACCTATTAACAGTAAAGATGTTATAACTTATTTTGAAAACTCACCCTAACACCCGCTCACTGAGTTGTAGAAACTCACCCCTCCCTTTAAACTTTTTTCAGGAAAGAAGACAACCCTTTAAGGGAATCCTTATGCCAAGCTTAAAAATCTAGGTAATTTACTTTCAACATTTTCAGTTTTGTATAATGTTATTCCAGAGAATAATGAAAAAAGGTACGCCTGACTCCTCGTGGTTTTGGAAGTGGTGACTCTTCCTAGACCAAAGGGAGTAGCAAGTTGTTCACGGAGTTTCGACCAAATGGGTCGGGGTGTGACAACATGAGTGGTATCAAAGCCATGTTCTCTCGAATTCATTATCAAGACTATATAACCTTAAACTAAAAGAAAATTACATAATCCTCCAATAGATGGCTCCCAAAAAAGGAACCAAGAGAACTAGGGCAGTGATCACCGACATTGCCATAAACAGTATTCTTGAGGGAGAGTCCGGAAGGGCTCAGGCAACCCCACTAGGACTAAGTTTAGAACACCAAAAGTTGTACGAAGAGTTTACATAGGTGTTCTGAAGATTCAACCTCGCCACTAATGCTTATACCAACTCCCACACAGGACCTAAAAAAGTACAATTCCACTCCACCTCCATCCATACACCTCCTCTAATTAACATTCCAAAATACCTCATGACACTTCGTCAATTGGTGTGTAAGTCCTTCCAAGGACATAAGGATGTTGGGGCAGCTATGGACTAGCTGGCCAGTATTAAGAAATTCATGGGAATAATAAAAATGCCTCTGGAGAAGATGGTAATCCTGGTCGGGTTTTTCTTAGAGACCAGCGCCAAAAGGTGGTGGGACAATGTAAGGAATCTATCCACCACCATATCCACATGGTAACAATTTGAAGAGAGGTATTTGGAGGAATACTTAGCTTCCTATCTGATCAATGAGAAGAAGCAGGAATTCTTCTAGCTCTAACAAGGATCTAACACCATATCGGAATACGAGACTATGTTTAATGAGCTATGGCCTTTTGCTCTAGACTTGGCCAGACCGATAGATATTTGTCAATAGTTCATAGGCGGTCTCAATATGGGTGTACAAGATCGGATGGGAGTACTAGAACACCCCATAGATTTAGTTGTCATCATCATCATGGCCCATGAATGTGAGTGTCTGGTACAAATGAGATGCCGTCAGGCAAAACAGGCCAACCAAAAGGAGGAAAGGTGCCAGAGCAGCTAGGGAGGCCGAAAGGAGCAAGGCATGCCGAGGTGGGGAACAAGGATGGGGTTCCCTAGGAGAAGGGAAGGCTACCAGGCCCAAAAGGATGCAAGTATAAACCCACAAAGGAGGAGCCCCTACTGCCACATGTGCTAGAAAAATCATGAGGGGCCATGCCAAGCATGCTTCGGATGTGGATAGCTTAGACATTTTGCGAAGAGCTACCCAGCCCTTTGGGGCAATACACAACAAAATACCCTCCAACCACCTCAAGGGAACCCAAGGACACTAAACGGGAGATGAGACACAGCCACTACATCAAGGGTACCAACCAAGGTGTACAAACTCAAGTAGGAAGAAGCCCGAAAGGATTCTAGTATTGTAGCTGGAACTTTCCAAACCCTCCCTGGACAAATATAGCCAAAAATTATGTAATTTGTGATCATTATAATAAATAAGACATTATATTCCCTAAAGAAGTCTTGTTATTTTCCGTAAGCACAATACGTGCAACTATGGGGAAGAGAAGTCTATGCCCTCTTTGACTCAGGGGTGGAAATGTAAACCCCGTTCATTTAAAGATAAGAAAACCAGGAAAAGAACCAATCGATTCGAAAGAGAAAACCGAGCTAGTTAACGAATTGAAACCAGTAAAGAAAGGGTAAAATGGGAAATTCGAATATCCCAAGTGACTCAAAGAGTCATAAAAACCATTGAAAAGAACCATGGAACAAATTTGAAGAGAAAACCATATCAGTTCAAGGTGAACCAGATTGAACCGGTTTGAACTATACCTGAACTGGTTTATAAATTCATTTTTCTTGGTGGCTTAAAGTGATCAAATTGGAAAATTGAAGCCACCATTGGATAGGAAATGAATTTAGACAAATTTAGAAATTTTTAGATTTGAGAAAATTGATCGAATCATGTCTGAACCGGCCAATTTTTGCCATTGAACATGGTCGGACTGGACCGGTCCGGTTCGAAACAGTGTCATCTTCTTCCTCGGGATGACAACATTGTTCATCGGTTCAAGAACTTTCCTTCTCAAGTGAAGGAATATTCTCTCCGATTATGACATTTTCATGCAAGGATAAGCTCAACCAAAATGGAAACTGGTTAGGCAGAGGGTCCCCGAGCTCCCTATCTAAAGAGCTCCTCTCCATTCATCCTCCACACACCTCAAATTACCATTCTCTCTCAAGTGCACCATTTTTTGGTGAAGCTCGAACCAGAGCTTCGACTTGGGCACTTTTCCTAGCCTCAGAAGGCAAGGTCGGGTCCTACATACTTTAGGGGAAGTCAGCTACTAGACAACAATCTCCCTTCGACCCGAGGACCGTTGGAGAAGCACTAGCAGAATCAAATAGTGAAGTAGCTTCGACGAATCAAAGCTGCCCTATTTTGGTCGAGCTGAATTCGACCAAATTCAAACCTCCTCTAGCCAAACCAAGCCTCTCCAACACCCCTACGGCCCTCACACGACCTCCACAGAGTTGAAAGGTAAGTCAATCTAGCCCTACTCAATCGTTGCATATCTGTGTTTGAAAGAGAAAGTGTCGAATTTCACTAACAAAATTCACCCTCGTATGGACTTCAATTATAGCAATTCTTGATCCTAGAAGAAACCTGAGGACGAGAGATACCTCCCCAGATCGAGAGCTTGGACCATCACCCCTCCAACGGTAATCTTTCAAAGCTTTCTCTCTCTATGAAGAGTTTTTCGGCGAAGCTCCATTTGAGCTTGTTTCGAACTCAAATTCTACGATTCAAAGCTCCATTTGATTGTATAGAAGTATAGGAACCGATCTATGCCATAAATTGGAGCAATTAAACCTGATTGAATGGCCAATTTAAAGAAATCAAATTTGGTCAGTATAAAAGGGTGAAATTGGGGAAAAGTTGGGTATTTATAAAAATTGAGGGACCTCCATGCAATTTCTCAAAATTCAAGGTCCATTAGCAATGAGAAAGATGTTGGGGGACCAAATTGTCATTTTTTTATAGATTTGGGCAAAATTGTAATTTTTGAAAAGTTTGGGACCAAATTAGCAATTTGGAAAACTTGAGCCCCTTACACAATTTGGAGTAAATTGAGGATCCAAAGAGGATATTGGAAACCTTGGGATTCAATTTGGAGAAAAGTTAGCATTAGGGACCTAAAGTTAAGAAAAATGAACTTTAGGGACCTAACTACAATAAACCAAAATTTTGGGCCAAGTCGCTCATACGTGAAAAAATGAATGCTGTTATGCTGAACCCTTATTGATAATGATACCCAAATCATGTAGGCACACGTGAGACCGAAATGCCAACAAGAAAAAGCTCGATGGACTTGGAAGATGACTAGGGACGAATGTGTAACAGTCAACGGGTGAGTGGGATTATTTAACGTCATACCCAGTTGGGATGATGAGCACTGTTTTTAATGAATAAAACTTACTTATAGGTTGTGAGTAGGAATAAATAAACATCATACCCAGCTGGTATGATGAGTTTCCTTGAGAAAAGGAGAAAACAGCCTATGGGTTGTAAGCGGATCCATCATCACACCCAGTTGGTGTGGTGAGATAAAAGTATGATTTTTGTCAGAAGTGTTCTCCCTTTACATTGTGACAACTGCTTAAAATATTTGGGAGACCTTCTTGACGGAAGATAGAACAGCTCAGACAGGCCAGGGGCCCCGGTTTTTGAACTCATAAAGCTCAATGCTTAGTTTTTGGAAAACACATGTAGTGGGCCTAAGGCCAGTGGGCACATGCAGATGCTCATAAAGAAACTTGATTAGTTAGATCCATGAAAACTCCTAATTAATGGAATTGATTATGTATTGTGCCACAATACCGAGTTAGGACCGTTTGTACTCGATGGACTAGCGGTAGTGCATTAGGGCCAAGTCAATGGACCGACCTAGACAAATAGCTATAGATTGGGTTGAGCGTCAAGGCTGTTGGCACCAAAGATGATAAATAACTATATGAAAACTCTTGTTTGTGCATGCACTTACCATACATGACCATCTAGATGCTCTAGGGGGTAGTGATGGGTCCCAAGGGTTGTTGGACGACATGGTGGAGATAAGGGCAGTTTGTCGTGCTAGTTAGTCATGAAACTCTAAGAGCTTCTTGCACATGAGACAGGGGTGCGGTCAGGATAATGTCTCCATCCTCATACGAACATGAAGTGGCGTTCGAGTCTAAGGGTCAGGCGTTTGGGATGTCCACTCAGACTCAGGGTAGAAGTGGATGGGTTTCTATCATGGTGGAGATAAATACGCTCCGATCCACAAGTGGGTGCAGTGGGCGTGTTGCACCTACGAATATGTGTACCCTTCCTAATGAAGGGCGTGTATTTGCTTGCTAAATGGCTCTTGAGGCAAGGGGATGGGCTTAGAAAGCTAAATACACATAATATGGAAATGGAAAAAGTTTTTGGAAATTTGAGTTTGAAGAAATCATTTAAAAAGTAAATGTTAACCTTGACATGGCTTTGATAACTAAAGATGTTTTGAAAACTCACCCTCTCCCTTTACACCTTTTCAGGCAAAAGTGGAAGATCAACCCTAAAGAACCCTCATAGTTGCATAAGGACAAGTACGAAAATTTTAATTTACATTCAGTTTTGCATAATGTTATTCTAGGAAAAACTAGAAGAAGGACACCTAACTTCTCACAGTTTATAAAGGGGTGAAACCCCTCATAGACCAAAGGGAGTGGCGGGTTGCTCAGAGGGATCCGACCAAACAGGGTTGGGGCGTGACAGGAAAGGTCTTTTATCAAAGAGAACTTAGTTTCAAACCTTCCTCAAGAACTTATCTCCCTTGAACCAAGCCTCAGCATCCTCACCCCCATTAGGAGAAGGGCTAAATTGAGACAAGTATTTACGACAATGCAAAGTTAAGATTAACATGGTGAATTTGGAAGCAGATTTAGTCCCATTAACTCTAAAGGAAGTAAAGATAATATATGGGATGGTCTGGTTGAGTGCTCACCAAGCAAGAGTAGACTATAGAGAGAAAGTGATCACTTTCCACGCCTAGGGACACTAGGAGTAAGGTTCGATGGAGACAAAAGGAAGGAAGGAGTATATCTGGTGTCACAGATGAAGGCTCATAGTATGATGCAAAAAGGATGCAAGGCATTCCTTGCAATGATCACCAATGTGAGCTCAGAAAAGAAGGGGCTAGAAAGTATTCTGGTAGTAAAGCACTACCCAAAAGTATTCTCGGAAGAATTACCTAGGTTACCTCCGATTTGTCAGCTAGAGTTCACCATAGAAGTGATGCCTGAGACACATCCCATATCGCAAGCCCCTTACTGTATGGCCCTTGCGGAACTTATGGAGTTGAAGGAACAGTTAGACGAGTTGTTGGAGAAAAGTTGCATACACTCTAGTTAGTCTCCGTGGAGTGCACTAGTTTTATTTGTAAAGAAGGACAAAAGCATGAGGTTGTGTATAGACTACAAAAAGTTAAATTGTCATGCCCCGCCACCCTTTCTCATGCTAATTTATTATTTCTGCCAAATAGTCCAAGGAAGGTAAAGGCGTTGAAGCACACTTGTTTTCTATAACAAAGTTTACAAAACAACTAAATAAAAGTTACCTACTTACTGTACCTTTGACTTTCTCCTCTAGCTTCGGTTCCTCGTGGAGAGGTAGTTCTCTTGAAAAAGGTTTAATGGGAGGGGGAGTTTCTACAACTCAATGAGTAGAGGTTGGGAAATGAGTTTTTACATAAAAATTTTTATCAAAGAATTTTATACTTTTGGTTTGGTTGTAATATGAATTCATCTCTTCTTGAGATATTCCCCTTGCTCAGGAGGCATTTCCGCAAATATTCACATGCCCTTTCTATCATAGAAAGGGATCAAACATTCGCAGAATAGTCCTGGAAATTCCACTTGTGGACCAGAGAGCCTTTACCGTCCACCTAAGTTTGAGTGGACATCAATAGTCCAACCCTCAAACCATAATCATGTTCGCTTTGTGGGATGAGGCCTCATTTCCCCTTCCGGCCTCGGTCTCTTATGCACCCTTGGGTTGTCCAACAGTCCTTGGGACCCATCGACTACCCCCTTCCGGACGTCTAGATGCTTCCAGAATCCTCATGCATGCATACAACAGTTTTGAATGAATAACCATGATCTTTGGTGCCAATGGTCCAACAACCCCGACACTCGACCTAACCTACAGCTATTTGCCTTGACCGACCTGTCGACCTGGTCTAGGCGCACTACCACTAGCCCATCGAGCCTTGTCAGTCCTGTCTTGGCCCCGTGGCAAGTCACACAATAATTCCCATTTTATGAGATTTTTCATGGTCTTTAAAATCATGTTTGTCTACAGGTCCAACCCGTGCACACTAGCCTTGTGCCCACTTCACAAGTTTTCCAAAACTAGGCCATCAGCCCTATCATTTTCAAATATGAGGTCTCATGCCTTGTTGGAGCAATTCTAACTCCCATCGGGAACGTTCCCCAAAATGTTTAAGTAGTTTCACACTGTTAGGGAAGACCATTCCTGGAAAAATGGTTTTTTAAGCTTAAAAACTGTTCTCATCACCCCCAACTGGGTATAATGCCAAAAATCTCACTCACCCAATAACGGTGGTTTGGCCATCCTGGTGAGATCTTGATTTGTGGTGCGCTTCCTTACACCGATACTTGAGCAATTAGCTCCTACAAGGTTCGAGCACCCTTATTAGGACAATCGACATAAAGGACCTCTTAGTTTCGGGTATTTGCACATAGGTCTTCACACTATGCCTTAGTTGCATTTAGGCCCCTTAATATTTGGGTCCTTAATCTTCATTTAATCTCAATTAAGTTGTCCAATTATATCTCATGGGTCCTTAACTTTTCCAAGATTACTAATTGGTACTCAATTTTTCATAAATTGCCAATTGGTCTTTAATTTCCAAAAAATTACCAATTGGTCCTTGAATTTTCAAAAATTGTCAAATGGCCCTCCATTTCATTCAATTGCCCAATTGGAAGTTAATTTCATGAAAATGCCCCAATTTTCCGTAAATTGCAATTCGACCCCCAATTTTCCAAAAATCCTAAATTGCGCAATTTCTCAAAAATTGCAATTTGATCCCCGAATCACAATTTCATTCAAGTAACCCCCCAAAACATGGTTAATTGCCCTCATTCTTGATTTGAATCATCTTCTCTGTGTTTTTCTCATTATTTCAAGCTTTGAACCACTCGATTTGGCTTGGAAATGAGCTCAAATGGGGCTTGACCAAAAAATTCAATCTAGAGAGAGAAAGCTTTGATATCTTATCGGTGAGGGTCCTGCGATCGAAGCTCTTGCTTTCTATAAATTGCTCTCCTAACAGGGATCCTCCCTAGATCAAATTGCACCTCAATTGTTGGCTTGAGTAGTGTGAATTTCTTAGTTTCAGTTTTTACAAAAATGTACCGTGAACAGTGTTTTCCGACGAAGGGGTAGCGGAGGGGCTTACCGTATTAGCTCAGGATAAGGTTGGGGCACCACTAGATGGCATTTGGGGGATTAGTTTGGCCAAAATTTTCCTGGGGACGGCTTGATTTGAGCTCGAGCAGCTCGGACTGGTGACATACGAGGAGTGGCATTATTATTTGAGCTTCCTCTCTCTTCTACGGTGGCCCTTGGGCTAAAGGGAGGGTGTAGCTGGGTAGAGGACTTCCTCCCAATTCCAATGATACTGAATGCAACTTCAGAGGTGGAGAAAAGCCCCAATGTTGGAGCTCTAGTTTGCTGCTTTACGGAAAACTAAGCACTTCACCTTTTTCGCTTGATTGTGGAATGTTGAGAATGAATGAAGGGCTACTTTATATATAGGGAGCTCATCAACTATTTAAGCTACCTATTAGCTTAGGATTTGGCCGCTAGAGACCTGACTAGAGCAATTTCTGAGTCACTGTAGACTTCCCTTCCTTCGCTCTCTCTCTCCTCTTTGTTCTCTCAGTCAGCGGCTAGAGGTTGAAGACAATGATGTGGCAGGTGTGCTACATGGCGTACTATGATTGGTTAGTTTTTTCTAATGTGGAGTTCCAACTCAGCCGCCGCATCAGCTATTGACCTGTTGACCATACACGTGGCAGCCTCCCATTGGTTGCTTGTGTTTGTGCGGTAGGTTCACTGGTCATCCATTAAGCGTTAACCGTACACATGGTAGCCTACCATTGGATGCCCGTGCTTAAGTGGCTGGTGACTCGGCTCTGTTGACCATTGATCGGTTCGATCCGACTAGGTTTGGTGACCCGAATTCGAAAATAGGCCGGTTCAGACCCGATTCGATAGATTTTCTAAAATTTAAAATTTTCTAAATTCATTTTCTATCTAATGGTGGTCTCGATTTCCCAAATTGATATTTTTAAGCCATCTAGAAGAATGAATCATTGAACCACTTCACTATGGTTCATTCTAGTTCAGTTTGGTTTGGGTTCGATTCACCACGAACCAGTCCGATTCTCCTATCCAATTCACTCATGGTTCTTCCCCATGATTTTTGTGAATTTTTGGTCACTTGGGTTGTTCCAATTTCCCATATTAACCCTTCTTTATTATTTTTGGTTCCTTTTTCGGCTCGGTTTTCTCAAAATCGCCGGTTCTTTCCCTGGTTTACTTGGTCCAAGGGATGGGTTTCACATAAATCAAGTAACTGTAAAAAATAAATATCCTCTCCCATGGATTGATGACTTATTCGACCAGTTAAGAGGGGCGCCTTACTTCTGGAAGATCGATCTCCGATCAGGGTATTGCCAACTAAGGATCTAAGATGGAGATGTACCAAAGACTACAGTCTGATCACAGTACGTGAACTATGACTAGTGATGTCCTTTTGTTTGAAAAACGCCCTCACAATCTTCATGGATTTAATGAAACGAGTGTTCCAACCTCATTTGGACAAGTTCATGATAGGGTTTATAGACAACATTCTCATATACTCATGAACCTAGGCGAAATACGAGGAACATCTCAACATCACTCTAGACATACTATGGGAAAATCAACTATATGCAAAGTTCTCCAAGTGTGAATTTTGGCTGCAAGAGGTGGGTTTCTTAGGCTTATTATGTAAACCCCGCCCTTTGGAGTTGAGGAAAACCAGGAAAGAACCGGTTAAACCAAGTGAGAAAACCGAACCGGTTCATAAACCCCAACCACTAGAGAACGGGCAAATTGGGGAATTTACAACTCCTGAGTGACCCAAAGAGTTATAAAAACCTTGGGAAAGGACCTTAGGACAATTTGGGAAAGAAAACCAGACCGATTAAGGTGAACCGAATTGAATTAGTTTAAACTAGTTTTAACCATTATTGAACCGGATTCTAAATTTATTTTTCTAGGTGGCTTAAAAAATTCAAATTGTAGAATTGAGGCACCATTGGATAGAGAATGAATTTAGAAATTTTTAATTTTGAAAAACTCGGTTGAATCAGGCCTAAACCGGTCAGTTTAAGTGTTGAACCCGGTTCGGACTGGTTTGGACCGGTTCGGAACAATGTCGTCTTCTTTCTTCAGATGACAGCATTGTTCACTCATCGGAAAATCGAGCAGCGCCAGTGAAGATGAAAAGTCTTCAGCCAGGGAGTTTAAGGCAATGAATGACCACCATAAAAGTGCCAATCATACGACCAAGAAGTCCTCGAGCCTCTTATATAAAGAGTCCCTTCTCATTCATCCTCCTCACACCTAAAAACTCTACTATCTCCCTATTGCTCCATTTTTTGGTGAAGCTCAAACCAGAGCTCTGACTTGGGCACTTTTCTAAGCCAAATAAGATGAGGTCTGGTTCTTTAGATTCAAGGAGAAGTCAGCTACCTAACAGTAGTCTCCATTTGCTCCGAGGATCGACGTAGAAACGTCAGCATGATCGAACAATGAAGCAGCTCCGACAGACCGAAGCTACCCTGTTTTGGTCAAGCTGAAAATGGCCAATTCGAGCCCTTCTCAGGCCAAACTAAGGTCCTCCAACACTTCCACAACCCTCATATGACTGAAATAGAGCTGAAAATTAGCCAATTTGGCTCCACTCTATAAATTCCAATTAGTGCTAGAGAGAGAACTCGCAAAACTTCATTGACCAAATTCTCCCTCAATTCGGCATCAATTGATGCCATTCTTGATCCTAGGTGCAACCTCTGGATGAGATCTATCTGCCCAAATTGAAAGCACGGACCGCCGCACCTCCGACGTTAAGCTTTTGAAGTTTTCTCTCTCTAAGTTAAGTTTTTCGATGAAGCTCCATTTGAGCTCAATTTGGATCCAAATGACGTGATTCAAAGTTCCATTGAATCATGTGGAAGTGTAGGAACTCAATTTTACCTTCAGTTTCAATAATTAACCTCAATTGATTGGTCAATTTGATTGAATCAAATTCGGTCAGGTTGAAAGTGGGAAATTGGGGGAAAATTTTGGGGAAAATTGGGGATTTCAAAAAATTGAGGGACTAAAGTTCAATTATCCAAAATTGAGGGCTAATTGGTCATGGAAAAGATGTTAAAGGGTCAAATGGTCGATTTTTGGAATTATTGAGGTCAAATTTAGCATTTTTGTAAAGTAGGGGCAAAATGGTAATTTTGGAAACGTTGGGGACCAAATTGGAAATTTGGGAAACTTGAACCCCTTGTCATGATTATGAATAAATTGAGGTCACAAAGTGAATTTTAGAAGTTTCAGGACTCAATTTGGGGAAAATTGGCATTAGGGGCCTAAATTGTAAATAATTGAAAAGTTTGGGTATTTTATTCATTTATGTTGAATGAAGGCTATTATTAGGCCAAAAGATAATGAATAATGATATTCATATCATGTGGGAACATGAAGTATCGGGAACGCCAGCCAAGACAAGTTCACGTGGAGGCAAAAAGTCGGTTAGGAGGAGTTTATTGCATTATTGGGTGAGTGGGATTTTTACATCATACCCGATTGAGATGATGAGTACCTCGAAATGAAAACCCACTACTAAGTGGAATTTTAAACATCACATCTGGATGGAGTGATGTGGAAATTACGCGAAAAAACTAATTACCAGTTGTAAGTAGATCATACCCGGTTGGTATGATGAACTTCCTAGAAGGAAGTAGAAAACCCGTTTATCAATTATGAGCGGAGTTATGGACAGCTGAAAATTTATTTTTGTCAGAAGTGCTCTCCTCTGACTGTGTGCCACTTCTTAAACATTTTGGGAAACCTTCTTGATATGAGCTCGAAGAGCTCAGATAGGCCGGAGGCCTCAGTTTTGGAACATGGGGGCTAAAATGCCCGATTTTGAAAATCTCGTATAGTGGGCCCAAGGCCAGTTGGCACGAGCAGGAGCTCGTAATAAAACATGAGTTTAAGCCATGAAAACTTTAAATGAATGATATGTTTGGCCATGTTACCAAGACAGGACCAAGCACTGAGGTACGGGACCTTCAAGATGCCGAAGCGGGGGAGTGATGCGTCCTAGGGGCTACTAGATGATATTGTGGAGATAAGGGTAGTTTGTCATGCTAGCAGTCATGTCACACCCCAACCCGGTTTGGTTGGATCCCCGTAAACAACCCACCGCTCTTTCTCGGTTCAAGAGATGTTTCCTCCTTCTTTTACTCGAGAGGAGCCTAGCGAAATTTCAACCTTATTCCTTGGAAGACATATATCAATTAAAATGCAAGCTTAAGAAAAATTAAGCATACCTAAGAAAGGGTAAGAGTCGGTATTACTCCTAATCATTTCCTCTTTTCTTGAAAAGGGATAGAAAAGACGGGTGAGTTTCTACAACTCAGTTAATGGGTTTTTCAAAAGTCTACTTTTAACTTTTTTTTAGGAAAAACATTTATATTGTAGTGTGCCAGACTCTTAACTTTTCCAAAATCCCTTCATTTAAACATTCGGCTTTTTCCACCATTTCTTATTATCACGGTGTGTCATCACCCAACACACATCCTTCATCATGAAGGTTACACACGTTCGTAGGCCAGCACGACCACTGAACCCACTTGTGGCTTCAGAGCGACTTTACCGGCCACCTTGATAGAAGTACTACCACTTCTACCCTGAGAATGAGAAGATGTACGTGACATTCGACTCTCAATCCCGAAATCAATTCTTCGTGTCCATATGAGTACAGAGACCTCATCCTATCCCCACCCCGGTCTCATGCGCTTGGTGCTACTCCAAATTTCACACAGACACCTAGAACGATGATCTGCCCTTATACTCACCCGGTTGTCCAGGGCTCTTAGGACACATCACTACCCCTCATGGGCATCTTGATGATCTCGTACTCATAATGCATGCACAAACAAAGTTTTCTTAAATTGCCATATAATATGTGGTGCCATTAGTCCCAACGGTCTCGACTTTCAACTCAACCGGTAACTGTTTTTTTTTACTGGTCCGGAGACCGGTTATGTCGTACTGCTACTGGTTGTCTGAGTATGTCGGACCTACCTTAGTACCATGACCAAACAATTTACTTATTAAGGTTTAATGGCACATGTATATCATATTTGTTTACGAGCTCCTGCTCATGTCCATTGGCCTATGGCCCACTGTTCGAGTTTTTCAAAAACTGCGCATTCTAGCCCTCAAGTTCCAAAACCAAGGCCCCTGACCTATAAGAGCTATTTGAGCTCCCGTCAAGAAGTTCTCCCAAATAGTTTAAGCATTAGCACATAGTAAGGGGAGAACATTTCCAATAAAATAGGTTTTCACTGTCCATTATACCGACCAGTATAAGGACATCTCCGTTCACAACCGATGAACGGGTTTTCATCTTCCTTCGAAGAAGTCTCAGCATACCAACCAGATATGATCTACTTACAATCGGTAAATAGTTTTTCTGCATAATTTTCACATCACTTTCTCTAAGTGGTGATGATTAAGATACCACTAAACAGTGGATTTTTATACCGAGGTACTTATCATCCCCAATTGGGTATGATATATATAATCTCACTCACCCGATAGTGCAGTGAAATTCCACTTAGTCGAGTTCCGTCCTTAGCAAGTTGGACCTCGATTGGCGTTCCCAATATCTCGTTCTCCTACATGAAATGAACATAATTGTTCATTATTCTTTGGCCTAATAGCCATCATTCGTTTCAAATGAATGAGAAAACCCAACTTTACAAATATTTGCAATTATATCCCTAAGTTTATTTTTCTTTAAGTCCCTATTGTCGAGTTTTTTCCTAAATTTGAATCTCGAAACTTTTAAAATTTATCTTAGGACCTCAAATCATTTGATTTCACTCAAAGGGGTTTAATTTCCCAAATTTCCAATTTGGTCATTCAATTTTCCAAAAATTACCATTTTACCCTTTCTTTAGAAAAATGGTAAATTTTGCCCAAAAAATTCTAAAATTTCTCAATTAGCTCTCTAATATTCTTATCATGACCAATTGACACTCAATTTTAGAAAATTACATTTTGGTCCTTCTAAATTTCAAAAATCCCCAAATTTCCCCAATTTTTCCCCCAATTCCAACTATTCAACACTACCAAATTTGATTTCATCAAATTGGCCAATCAAACACCTCTAATTGTTAAAATTGGAGTTGGAATTGAGTTCCTACATGTTCATACGATTCTAAAGAACTTTGAATCACAAATTTTAACACCAGAACGAGCTCAAACGGAGCTTCGCCGGAAAACAGACTGTAGAGAGAGAAACCTTCGCCGGTGAGGGCGCGACGGTCAAATCTCTCTATTTGGGCAGTTAGCTCTCCTCTAGAGGTTCTTCCTAAGATCAAGAATGACATCAATTGATGCTGAATTGAATTAGAATTTCTCCATCGAAATTCAGCCAACTCTCTTTCTAACAACGATCTGAAATGGTAAATGGAAGCGGAATTGGATTACCTTCCGGTCCTAATTTGGTCGTGGAAGGGCTGAGGTGGTGTTGGGAGAGCTTGGTTTGGCCTGAGGAGGGCTCAAATTAGCCGATTTCAACTCAGCCAAAACAGGGCAGCTTTGGTCTATCGGAGCTGCTTCACTATTTGATCACGCTGGCTCTTCTCCGGTGACTCTCGGGACGAACGGATGCTACCACCGTATAGTTGACTTCTCCCCGGTTCTAATGAACCTGACCTTGCCTTCTTTGGCTTAGAATTGACCCTATATCAGAGCTCTAGTTCGAGCTTCACTGGAAAACTAAGCAACTGAGAGAGAGAGAGCTTTTCAGGTGTGGAGAGGACAAATGGAGAGTGGCTCTTTATATAGGGAGCTTGAAGACCCGTTGGTCGTCCGTTTGGCACTGTTATGACAGGAATTGATGACCCAAAACGTACCAAATGAAGGAGTTTCTTCAATTTCCCGACGAGTGAACAGTGTTGTCATCCTGAGGATGAAGATGACACTATTCTAAATTGGACTGTACCGATCCGAACTAGGTTCCAAGCTTAAACCGGTCGGTTCACCCCTCATTCGATCGACTTTTTCAAATATAAAAATTTCTAAATTCATCTAAATTCACTTTCTATCCAATGGTGGCCTCAAATCTCCAATTTGAATTATTTAAGCCACCTAGAAAAATGAATTTAGGATTCAGTTCATTAGTGGTTCAAACCGGTCTGAACCGATTCGAATCTAATTCACCTAAACCGGTTTGGTTTTCATCCCCAATTTCCTCACAAGTCTATTTCCATGTCTTTTGTGACTCCTTGGGTCACTTAGGGTCCATAAGATTCCCGATTTACCATCTCTTTGTCAATTTCGGTTCATAAACCAGCTTGGTCCTTAAACCGGTTCGGGTCCGATTCGCCCAAACTGATCTAGTTTTTCTCTCCCACTTGGTTCCAAGGTTTCTTCCCAAGGTCTATAAATTTCTTTGGGCACAAGGGAGTTGAATTTCTCTGTTTTGCCCATTCTCTAAAGGTTTCGGTTCATGAACCAACTTGGTTCATAAACCGGTTCCACCCAGTTCGGACCCAGTTCTCTTGAACTAATTTGGCCTTTCTTCCTCATATCATCCTAGGGTTCTTTTTACAAGTTTATAATTATTTTTTAGTCACATGGGAGTTAAAATTTTTTGAATTCACTCGTCCCCAATTAGTTGGGTTCACAGACCAATTCAGTTTAAAGATCACATTGACCAGTTCTTTCCTGATTTTTCTCATTACTAAAGGACGGGGTTTACAACTCTCCCCTCCTTTTAGGGATTTTGTCCTCAAAATAGTTACACGTTAAACAATTGAGGATAATTATCCCTCACCATAGACTCGGTTTCCCATGTCTCTTCCTGCACGGGTCCGTTCTGCCACAAAACCTTGACCATAGGAATTTTCTTTTTTCTCAAATTCTTGTCTCTTCGGTCGATGATTCATACCGGCTCTGTCTGATAAGTCAGGTTCTCTTCTAGTTCCATTAGAGGTCGGTCTAATATGTGACTAGGATTAGGTTGATATTTTTGAAGTACTGAAATGTGGAATACATCATGTATTCTTTGTAGATCAGGAGGCAGTTCTAATTTATAAGCTACTGATCCTATCTTTTGAATAATGGGATATGGATCGATATACCTAATTGCCCACTTCAAACTCCAAATCCTTCCTTTGATTGTCTGCATAACTCTTCTACCTATCTTGTGCAGTCTTAAGACGACTCCTTATTAATTTTATCTTCAATGTGTCATCTTCTATTATCTTAGTTTTCTCTAATTTCTTTTCGCCCACTTCTTCCCAAAACAAAGGGGTACGATAGGTTTGTCCATAAAGGGCGTCATACGGAGCCATCTCGATGCTGGCTTGATAACTATTATTATACACAAATTACATCAGACATAAGTATTCCTCCAAACTTTTATTCATGGTGAGTACACATGCCCTTAGCATGTCTTCCAAAGTTTGAATGGTTTGCTCAGACTGACCATCTGTCTGAGGGTGAAATGTCGTACTCATGTGGAGTTTGGTTCTCATGGCGTTTTGTAGACTTGGCCAAAACCTGGAAGTAAATATCAGATCTCTATCTGATACTATACTCATCAAGACACCGTGGAGTCATATTATTTCCTTCATGTATAGGATGGCCAACTGTTCCACTGTGTCCATTACTCTTATAGGAAGGAAATGAGTTGATTTGGTCAATCTATCCACAACTACCCAAATCGCATCTCGACCTTTTCTGGACACCGGCAGGCCCGTAACGAAATCCATGGTGATGTGTTCCCATTTCCACTTTGGAATTGGTAAGGGTTGTAATAGCCCCGATGGCTTTTGATGTTCTGCTTTTATCTATTGACAGAACAAGCATCGGGCTACATATTCCGCAATGTCCCTCTTCATACCCTTCCACCAGTATCCTTGTTTGAGGGTGCGGTACATTTTAGTACTGCCCGGATGCATAGCATACATAGAATCGTGTGCCTCTTCCAATATTAATCTTCGTAACTCCTTGTCTTGAGGCACACATACCCTACCTTTATAAGTCAGTACTCCGTCACCTCGCACATCGTAATCCAGTTTTCTTTCTCTGTTAGTTGAATCCAAGTAGGACTAAAGTTCTTTATCAATCTTTTGTTGGGCCTTTATATTCTTGGTTAGACTGGGCCTTACCGCTACATTCGCACCCAGGCATTTTTCCTGTCGGTCCATCTTCAAACTCACTTCCATTCCTCTCAATTGTTGCAACAAAGGTAAGTAGCTTGTCTTGACTTATGTCACCTCAGTTTGATACTTGCAATTTAAGGCATCTACTACCACATTTTCCTTTCCAGGGTAGTATTCTATCAAAAGAACATAGTCCTTCACCAATTCTAGCCATCTCCTCTGACGAAGATTTAACTACTTCTGAGTTAGGAAGTACTTAAGGCTCTTGTGATATGTGTATATTATGCACTTAACCTTGTAAAGGTAGTGTCGCCATATCTTCAAGGCATACACTATTGCAGCTAATTCTAAGTTGTGAGTTGGGTAATTTCTCTCATGTATCTTCAGTTGTCGCGAGGCGTACGCGATAACCTTCCCTTGTTGCATTAAATTACATCTCAGTCCTTGTCCGGAGGCATCACTATAGACAGTGTACTCTCCTGCAGTAGGATCGGGTAGGGAGAGTACTGGTGCGGTTATCGGTCGAGTTTTTAATTCCTTAAAAGACTTTTCACAATACTCATCCCATTTATACTCAACTCCCTTCCTAGTGAGTCAAGTTAAAGGAGT
The DNA here is from genome assembly GCA_030064425.1 of Trapa bicornis. Classification (NCBI taxonomy): domain Eukaryota; kingdom Viridiplantae; phylum Streptophyta; class Magnoliopsida; order Myrtales; family Lythraceae; genus Trapa; species Trapa bicornis. The sequence goes on from CM057759.1 coordinate 6,041,159, forward strand.
TTCTATTTTGGAAAAGTCTTGCACAAACCGCCTATAGTATCCTGCCAATCCTAAGAAACTTTTAATTTCTGTAGGATTCCTTGGAGCATTCCATTCTGATATAGCTTCCACCTTGGCTGGATCCACCTTAACTCTGTCCTTAGATATGACGTGCCCTAAGAATCTTACTTCTTGCAACCAGAATTCACACTAGGAAATCTTTGCATATAATTAGTTTTTCTTCAAGATTTCCAATGTAATTACCAGATGCTCTTCGTGTTCCAACCTAGTTCGTGAGTATATGAGGATATCGTCTATGAAAACTATCACGAATTTGTCCAGATGAAGTTGGAACACACAGTTCATTAGGTCCATGAAAGCGGCAGGGGCATTTGTCAATCCGAACGGCATCACTCAAAATTTATAGTGTCCATATCTGGATCGAGACGCCGTCTTAGGGATGTCATCCTCTCTAATCCTTAGTTGGTGGTAGCCTGATCGAAGATCTATTTTTGCGAAGTATGCAGCTCCTTTTAGCTGATCAAATAGATCATATATCCTTGGGAGTGGGTATCAATTCTTGATGGTGACCTGATTCAGCATCCTGTAGTCAATACATAGTCTCATACTCCCGTCCTTTTTCTTCACGAACAAAATAGGAGCACCCCATGGGGACTGACTTGGATGTATGAAATCCGTTTCCAATAATTCGTCCAGTTGTTCCTTTAGTTCTTTCAGTTCTACCGGAACCATGCGATATGGGGCTTGGGATATGGGGTTGGTTCCTGGGATTATTTCTATAGTAAACTCCACTTGGTGACTTGGAGGTAGTACAGGTAGCTCTTCTGGAAAATGCCTGACTATCAGAATATCTTCTATTTTCTTTTCTTCAAAATCTTCATTCACCACCATGGCCAGCACAACTGTACATTCTTTCTGAATCATCTTTTGAACCTTTAGGTGGGACACAAATTTTACTTCACTTTTTATTTTATCTCCCTAAAACTTTAATCCCTTAGTCTTGGAGGTATGGAAAGTTACTGTCTTCCTTCTACAGTTCATCCTTGCTTGATGATTACTCAACCAGTCCATCCCCAGGATTACTTCCACTTCTCTTAGAGGTAATGAAATTAAGTCAGCTTCAAGTTTGATTCCTCCAATTACTATCTCACACCCCTTTAGTTATTTATTTATGTTCAGACCTTCTCCTAAGGGTGTAAGGACGTTATGGCTTTGTACAAGAGGAGTGAGCTCCAGGGGTGTCTTAGAAACCAATTCTTCCTTGATGAATGATCGTTCTTCTCCGGAGTCAAAAAGAGCAAAAACCTATTGTCCCCACAACTGTATATACCCTGATTTAAGAAACGTATATTTTAGAAGGAATTATCTTTATTAATTCAAAAGACATTTAGTTTACATGACTCCTTTGGACTACTTGGTAGGGTTTTGGGATGTACCCGCTACAGTGCTAGGGTCTCCTCTAGCCTCTTCCTAAGTGAGGTTGTATACTCTAGCTGGTACTCTTGTCGTAGCTTCCGGTCTGAGGTTCCTGGATTCCTTTGAGGTGGTCCAAGAGTATTTTTTTGTCTGTTCTCCCTAAGAGTAGGACAATCCTTCAAAAGTGTCCCTCTTGTCCACAGGCGAGACAGGCATAGCATGCTCCCTCATGATTCCTTTAACACTTCGGACAGCGAGGGTTCCCTTGGGGTAAGATAGGGACCACTCTGGGAAGGGGTGGAGGCATGTTCCTTCTCTGTTGCAATACCTTTTTATTTCCTCCCTTTGGGCCGGTATAATCTCTCTGTACTCTTTGATGGTTTGAATCTTTATCCCCCTTTCTAGTCGTCTGCTCCATTCGACGTCGTTTGGTCTGTACCAGTTGCTCACATTCATGAGCCATACTAATTACAGCTGCCAGGTCTGTGGGGCATCCCAGTACTCCCATACGGTCTCGAATATCCAAGTTGAGACCGTCCACAAACCTCTGGCATATGTCAGCTGGTCTAGCTAGGTCAGGAGCAAAGGGTCTTAACTCATTGAATTTTGTTTCATACTCTGCTATGGAACTAATCCCTTGTCGAAGTCGTATGAACTATTGTTTCTTCTCATTTATTAGGTGGGGTGCTAAGTACTCCCCTGAATATCTTTCCTCAAATTGCTCCCAAGTGTGAGCGGTGGCATGTAGGTTTCGAACATTGTCCCACCATCGTCTAGCGCTCCCTTCCAAAAAGAATTACATCAGGATCACCCTATCCTTTGGTAGTATCCGGACAATTCCCATCAACTTCTTGATATTGGCCAGCCAGTCCATGGCGGTCCCAACATCCTTTTCTCCAAGGAAAGGTTTACATCCTAGTTGTCGGAGATTTTTGACATTCCTAGGTATGTCCGTTGGAGTAATTGGATTAGCATGGGGAGGGTGGGATTGCACTTCCTCAGGCTCAGCCTGTGAGTTGGTGCCTGCCTCAAGAGTAAGGTTAGGTTGGCCAAATACATGGGTGAACTCTTCGTATAATCTTTGATGCTCCCTGCTGAGTCTAGGAGGAGTTGTTTGGGCTACTCTAGGAGTTACTACTGGTAGGGGTGGCTGGGTGGTGTTGGAGGTGGCAGCCCTAGTTCTCCTGGTTCCTTTCTTTGGAGCCATTCTGTCAAATTTTAAAATAATTTTATTAGTTACTATATTTTCTAGTATTGACTATGTATTTGAGGAAATAGGCCCTGGTACCACTCTAGTTGTCACGCCTAGACCCGGTTTGGTCGGATCCCCGTGATCAACCCGCCACTCTCCCGATTTACAAAAGGGTTTCCCCTTATATTATAAAGTGTAAAGAGTAAGGCATTCTTTAGACCTGCACCTTTTTCCAAGAATATCATAAATCAAAACTGTATAGTAATTTAATTTAATCGTACATGTCTTGCAGGCGTTTAATTGTGCTTGTCTTTTAAGGTTCGACTTCCTGGGACTTCCTGAAAGGGGTATAAGAGAGGGGGTGAGTACAACTACTCAGTGAATGGGATTCAAATCTTTTGACTTTCAAGAAAAACATTTATATGGAGTGTGCTAGACTCCTTTCTTTTCAAAAATCCCTTCATAAAAAATTTGGGTTTTTCCACCATTTCTTAATTACAGGTGTTATATCACCCAACACACATCCTTCATCATGAAGGTTACACACATTCGTAAGTTAGTATCACTACTGAATCTGCTAGTGGCTTTGGAGCGACTTTTCCTGCCACCCAGATAGAAGTACGACCACTTCTACCCTGGGAATAAGTGAATGTACGTGACATTCGACCCACAATCTCGAAATCACTTCTTCGTGTTTGTATGAGGACAGAGACCTCATCTCGTCCCCACCCTGGTCTCATGCGTTTGGTGCTACTCCAAATTTCGCACAGACACTTGGAACGACGATCTACCCTTATACTCATCGGGTCGTCCAGGGCCCTTAGGATGCATCACTACCTCTCTTGGGCATCTCGATGATCCCATACTCATAGTAAATGCACAAACAATGTTTTCTCATATTACCATGTAATCTATGGTGCCACTGGTCCAACGGCCTCGACTCTCAACTCAACTCGCAGTTGTTTGTCTTGACTAGTCCGTCGACCTGTCATATCGCACTACCGCTAGTTGATTGAGCATGTCGGTCCTATCTTGGTACCATGGCCAAACAATTCACTTATTAAGTTTTATGGCACATATATCATGTTCGTTTACGAGCTCTTGCTCGTGCCAACTAGCCTTCGGCCCACTGTACGAGATTTTCAAAATCGGGCATTTAGCCCCCAAGTTCCAAAATCGAGGCCCTCGGCCTATCAGAGCTATTCGAGCTCCCGTCGAGAAGGTTTCCCAAATTGTTTAAGCATTGGCACACCGTCAGGGGAGAGTACTTCCGACAAAACATAAGTTTTCTCTATCCATTATACCGCCCGGGTATAAGGACACCTCCGTTCATTACCGATGAACGGGTTTTCAACTTCCTCCGAGTAAGTTTTATCATACCAACCAGGTATGATCTACTTACAACCGGTAAATAGTTTTTTCGCATGATTTTCACATCACTTCCTCTAAGTAGTGATGTTTAAAATACCACTTAATAGTGGGTTTTCATATTGAGGTACTTATCATTCCCAACCGAGTATGATATAAAATTTTCAATCATAACCAGTAAGTGGTTTTTTTTAATTTTAAGTTGTGCTCATTATCCCAACCAGGTATAATGTTAGTAAACCCACTCACACGATACCGTAGTGAAATTCCACTTAGTCGAGCTCCGTCCTTAGCAAGTTGGACCTCGACTAGCATTCCCGACGTCTCGTTCTACTAAACGAAATGAACATAATTGTTCATTATTTTTTGGCCTAATAGCCCTCATTCATTCTAAATGAATGAGAAAACCCAACTGTACATATATTTACAATTAGGTCCCTAAAGTTATCATTCTTTAATTTTAAGTCCCTATTGTCGTGTTTTTCCTAAATTCGAGTCCCGAAACTTTTAAAATTTATCTTAGGACCTCATATCATTTGATTTCACACAAAGGGGTTTAATTTCCCAAATTTCCAATTTGGTCCTTCAATTATACCAAAATTACCATTTTACCTATTGTTTAGAAAAATGGTAAATTTTGCCCTAAAAATTCTAAAATTTCTCAATTGACCTTCTAATATTCTTATCATGACCAATTGACCCTCAATTTTAGAAAATTACAATTTGGTCCTTCGAATTTTCAAAAATCCCCAAATTTCCCCAATTTTTCCCCCAATTCCAACTCTTCAACACTACCGAATTTGATTTTATCAAATTGACTGATCAAACACCTCTAATTGTTGAAATTGGAGTTGGAATTGAGTTTCTACATATTCATACAATTCTAAGGAACTTTGAATTACAGATTTTAATGCTGGAACAAGCTCAAACGGAGCTTCACCGGAAAATAGTCTGTAGAGAGAGAAAGTATCGATTTCTAACCAGTGAGGGCGCGACGGTCAGAGCTCTCTATCTAGACAGGTATCTATCATCTAGAGGTTCTTCCTAGGATCAAGAATCACATCAATTGATGCCGAATTGGATTAGAATTTCTCCATCAAAATTCGGCCGACTCTCTCTCTAACAACAATCTAAAATGGTAAAAGGGAGCCGAATTGGCTTATATTCTGTAAAGTGGACAGTGTTGTCATCCTGACGAAGAAGATGACACTATTCCGAACCGGGTTCCAAGCTTCAACCGGCTGGTTCACCCCTCATTCGACTGAGTTTTTCAAATCTTAAAATTTCTAAATTCATCTAAATTTATTCTCTATCCAATGGTGGCCTCAAATCTCCAATTTGAATTATTTAAGCCACCTAGAAAAATGAATTTAGGATTCAGTTCATTAGTGGTTCAAACAGGTCCGAACCGGTTTGGTTTTCATCCCCAATTTCTTCACACATCTATTTCCATGTCTTTTGTGACTCCTTGTGTCACTTAGGGTCCATAAGATTCCCGTTTTACCATCTCTTTATTAATTTCAGATCATAAACTAGCTTGGTCCTTAAACCGGTTTGATCCGGTTCAGGTCTGGTTCACCCGAACCGATCTAGTTTTTCTCTCCCACTTGGTTCCAAGGTTTCTTCCCAAGATTTATAAATTTCTTTGGGGCACAAGGGAGTTGAATTTCTCTATTTTGCCCATTCTCTATCGGTTCCAGTTCATGAACCAACTTGGTTCATAAACCGGTTCTATCCAATTCGAACCCGGTTCTCTTGAACTGCTTTGGCCTTTCTTCCTCATATCATCCTAAGATTCTTTTTACAAGTTTATAATTATTTTTGAGTCACATGGAGTTAAAATTTTTGAATTCGCTTGTCCCCAATTAGTTGGGTTTACAAACCAATTCAGTTTAAGGATCACATTGATCGGTTCTTTCTTGATTTTTCTCATTACTAAAGGACGAGGTTTACATACATCCACTCATTCTTAGGGTATAAGTGGACGTACTTCTATATAGGTGATTGGTAAAGTCGCTCCAAAGCCACAAGTGGGTTTAGTGGTCATGCTGACCTGCGAATGTGTGTTTAACCTTCATGATAAAGGTTGTGTATTGGGTGATGACACACCATGATTAAATAAGGAAATGGTGGTAAAACCCGAGATTTTAAATGAAATAATTTTTGAAAGAAAGGAGTCTGGCACACTCCAATACATCTCTTTTCCTTATAGATATTTTCTTGAAAACCCCATTCACTGAGTAGTCGTACTCACTCCCTCCTTTCTATCCCTTTTTAAGGAAAAGGAAAAATGACAAAGAATAATACCGAGCCTTACCCTCTATTAGTATGCTTAAATTTCCTTAAGTTTGTATTTTATTTGATATATGTCTTCCAGGGAACAAGCTAGAAATTACGCTTGGCTCATCTCGAGTTAAAGACGGAGGAAACTCCTCTTGAACTGAGAGAGTGGCGGGTTGGTCACGAGGATCCAACCAAACCGGGTTGGGGCGTGACAACTAGTGTGGTATCAAAGCCAAGTTCCCTTGAAACATTATCAATATTATGTGTAGGAAGGAAAGTCCCTAGGAAATTCGCGAAGAAATCCAGTCCTTCCCCTATAATCGTGAAAAAGACATCCAACCCAAGGGAGAAAGCTGTTCAAAGATTTCTAAAGGGCAAGAAGAGGGTACCCAAGGACATGGTAGAAGACTATCGAAAATTAGTTGGAGCCCTATTAGAACCAGAAGGTATCATATACCCTCCTCCCAGACAAGAAGAACTAGCAACACCTCCTAGAAGTCCAACCCCTCCCCCTCCAATTCCATAACAACCAAAGAGGAATCCCACCAAGAAGGAGGCCTGGGATAACTATTGGGATGCATATGCCACCTTCATGAAGGTCCACCAAGTACCTCCACCCACTCAACCTAACTTCAACCCATCTCAATGGGTGAAGTGGACCAATGAGTGTGAAGAGGAAATACTAAGGCGGTACGGATTGGAGGCCATACATGGAATTCGCCCTATTAAGGAGCACGAAAAGACCCCTATCAGTTCCTTAGGGCTTTCTGATCAAGAGTCCCATAATCGTTCTAGGGTTAACTCGAGCTTTATGACCCCAGAGGAATATGGGGTAAAGAATTCCTGTAATAAGCCAAATTTTGGCAAGAAGATATTTCCTAAATAAATGAAAGTGAAGTTTATTAAAACTCCTAAGTTGCCTTGAGGAAAAAATAAGTGTAAAATAATAAATGTTAAATAAAAAGGGAACCCCTTAAGGAAGAATGAGTTATGGGTAGTTAAACTCAATCCTTAAGACTTACCTTAGAAAACACAATAAATTCATCTGATGAAAATCCTAAGAAAAGGAAAAGAGTTGGAGGAGCAACCATCCAAGAGTATGTGGCTTTCGAGAGACAAGAAGTTCTGAGAATTGAAGATATAAGAAGAAGTATAACATCCCAAAAGAAACCACAAGAACAGAAGCGGATCGATAAGGAAAAGAAATTAAGTATAAAGTATACCATAGAAAGATGGAGAGAAATTACAACAACAGAAAGTCCCATGTGTAACAAACTAAAGAACTAAGATACAAATTCCTTAGAAATTGCAAAGGATAAGGGACGGGTGGAAAGTAAAGTATGAGTAAAAGAAGAAAGAAAAATGAGAAGTAGATAAATCATACTAGGTCCATAAGTTTAGGAGAAAGTTTCCAAGGGATAGGGCGATCAAACACTAGAAAATATGAGTGGTTAGGTGAAAGTATGGGGAGGTTGGGCATGATCTACTACAAGAGGGCCTAGAAAACTCAAAATAGGAACTTCAAAATAATCCTATATAAGGAAATAACTTATTGGACCAAATTATTTGGAGGAGTAAACGCAGTCGAACCAGAGATGGAGGAATAGTGGAAGAATACTCCCCAACCAAGACAAAAAGAGAAATATTGGGGATATAAGGCTACGAAAGGTTTGGACATGATGAGGAGGAGAGACCCACCTCAAAGGAATAAGCGAACACTGAAGCAAGTGGAAATGAGGTAGGATCAACAGAAGGTACTCCTTGATCCATAGAGTAAGAATAAGTTGGCAAAAATATCGGCAAAATATACTCTAGAAATTTAAGGATTTCAATAGTAGATCTAGAAGGAAATACGGAGGGAAAAGAGAATGAAAAGCTCATTAGAGAAAGAAATCTTGGAAAGACATTGGCATACCAAGGAAAGAAAGTGAAATAAACGGAATAAGCAATAGGATAATTCCTCAAGAACAAGATAATGGCAAGAAAGAATCAGGTGACGAGCAGGAATAAATTACCCGACTCATGACCGAGAATTTTCCACAATAGTGTTGCCTTAAAGATATGGCGACACTACCTTTACGAAGTTAAGTGCAGGATATACATAGATCAGAAGAGAATAAAGTACTTCCCAACATAGAAGTAGTTAAATATCAGTCAAAGGAGATGGCTAGAATTGGTAAAGGATTGTGAACATGTAGAAACTCGATTTCAACTTCAATTTCAACAATTGGAAATGTTTGATCGGTTAATTTGATGAAATCAAATTCGGTTGTGTTAAGAAGTTGGAATTGGGGGAAAATTGGGGATTTTTGAAAATTCGAAGGACCAAAATAGAATTTCCTAAAATTGAGGGTCAATTGGGCAAGATAAAAATGTTAGAGGGCTAATTGAGGAATTTTAGAATTTTTGGGGTAAATTTTACCATTTTTGTAAAGGAAGGGTAAAATGGTAATTTTGGAAAAGTCGGGGGACCAAATTGGAAATTTGGGAAATTAAGCCCCTTTTTATCAAATTGAATAAATTGAGGTCCCAAGGGGAATTATAAAAGTTTTGGGACTCAATTTGAGGAAAAACCTGTATTAGGGACTTAAAGTTAAAGAAAAATAACTTTAAGGACTTAATTGCAAATAAATAAAAGTTTAGTTTTTCTCATTCATTTGGAATGAATGAAGGCTCTTAGGCCGAGAGATAATGAACCGAGATGCTCATATCGTGTAGGAACACAAAGCACCGGGAACGCCAGCAAGGACAAGCTCGCGTGAAATCAAGGAACCAATCTAGTGGAATTCACGGCATTAACGGGTAAGTGGGTTTACTAACGTCATACCCGGTTGAGATGATGAGCACAGCTTAAAGTTAAAAACCACTTACCGGTTGTGAGTGGGATTTTATATCATACCCGATTGGGGATGATAAGTACCTCGAAGTGAAAACCCACTATAAAGTGGTATTTTAAACATCAACTTAGAGGAGTGATGTGAAAATCATGCGGAAAACCTACTTACTGGTTGTAAGTAGATCATACCATGTTGGTATGATGAAACTTCCTCTAGGTAAGTTGAAAACCCGTTCATCGATTATGAGCGGAAATGTCCTTATACCCAGTCGGTATAATGGACAGTTGAAAATATAATTTTGTCAGAAGTGCTCTACCCTGACTGTGTGTCAATGCTTAAACTATTTGGGAGACCTTCTTAATGGGAGCTCGAATAGCTCTTATAGGCCAAAGGCCTTGATTTTGGAAATTTGGGGCTATTATGCCCAGTTTTGAAAATATCGAACAAGTGGGCCATAGGCCAGTGGGCACCAGTAGGAGCTCGTAAACAAACATGAGATATGTGCGATAAAACTTTAATAAATGAATTGTTTGGTAATGGTACTAAGGCAGGACCAACATATTCAGTCAACTAGAGGCAGTGCGACATAACAGGTCTCCGGACCAATCAAGACAAATAGCTACAGGTTGAGATGAGAATCGGGGCCGTTGGACCAGTGGCACCACAGATTATATGGCATGATAAGAAAATACCGTTTGTGCATGCACTATGAGTATGGGATCATCAAGACACCCATGAGGGGTAGTGATGCATCCTAAGGGCCTTGGACGACCCGGTGAGTATAAGGGGAGTTCATCGTACTAGGTGATTGTGCGAAATTTGGAGTAGCACGAAGCGCATAAGACCGGGGTGGGGACGAGATGAGGTCTTTGTCCTCATACAGACATGAAGAATTGATTTCAGGATTGAGGGTTGGATGTCACGTACATCCACTCATTCTCAGGGTATAAGTGGACGTACATCTATCTAGGTGGTCGGTAAAGTCGCTCCGAAGCCACAAGTGGGTTCAGTGGTCATGCTGACCTGCAAATGTGTGTTTAACCTCCATGATAAAGGTTGTGTGTTGGGTGATGGCACACCATGATTAAATAAGGAAATGGTGGTAAAACCCGAAATTTTAAATGAAATGATTTTTGAAAGAAATGAGTCTGGCACACTCCAATACAACTCTTTTCCTTAAAGATATTTTCTTGAAAACCCCATTCACTGAGTATTCGCTCACCTCCTCCTTTCTATCCCTTTTTCAGGAAAAGGAAAAATGACTAAGAATAATATCAAGCCTTACCCTCTATCAGGTATGCTTAAATCTCCTTAAGCTTGCATTTTATTAGATATATGTCTTCCAGGGAACATGGTCGAAATTACGCCTGGCTCATCTCAAGTTAAAGTCAGAGGAAACTCCTCTTGAACCGAGAGAGCGGCAGGTTGTTCACGGGGATCCAACCAAACTGGGTTGGGGCATGACACACCAACTCTCGGTCTGAACCGGAGGAAGTACAATCTCTTCCTCCTCTTGTTAATCATCCCCCTCCAGTTGATATTCCCAAGTATCTCAAGACTCTCCGTCAACTGGGGTGTAAGCCTTTTCTCGGAGAGAAAGATGTAGGAGCTGCCATGGACTGGCTGGCTAACATCAAGAAGCTGATGGGGATAGTCAGAATATCACTAGAGGATATGGTAATCCTGACAGAATTTTTTTTGGAGGGTAGTGCTAAAAGATGGTGGGACAATGTCCGGAGCCTCTATACTTCCACACCCTCTTAGGAGTAGTTTGAGGAGAGATACGCGGAGGAGTACCTGGCCCCTCACCTAATCAATGAGAAGAAACAGGATTTCCTCTAACTCCAACAAGGGCTTAACTCTATATCGAAATATGAGACTAAGTTTAATGAGCTAAGGCCTTTTGCTCCAAACTTAGCTGGACCGACAAATATCTACCTACGGTTCATGGACGGTCTCAACATGGATATAAGAGACTGGTTGGGAGTACTAGGACACCTCACGAATTTGACTACCATCATCAGTATGGCCCATGAGTGTGAACACTTAGTACAAACAAGACGTCGTCAGATAGAGAAAGCCGACCGGAAGGAAGAGGAAGGACAGAGCAACCGGAAAGGTCAAAAGGAGTCCGGTAGACAAAAATGGTGGACAAGAATGGGGTCTTTATGGAGAAATGACAGTTACCATGTCACGTCCTAACCCAGTTTGGTCAGATCCCCTAAACAACCCGCCACTCTCCCAGTTTATTAAAGGGTTTCCCCTTTTCTAAACGGTAAAGAGTAAGGCGTTCTTTGCACCTTTTTCCAGGAATAACATAAATCAAAATTGCATTCCTGGCTTTAGGCAAGTATCCTCCTTGGTAGGATTATATGTCTATACTAGCATTCCTGGCTTTAGGCTTGGCTCCCTTTGTACACAGGACTGTGACTTTAATATGTCCTAGCACCGTACTCCTTGGCGGTACTGGATGTTTCCCCATTTGGTCCTTTGAGGCTTCTACTATATCTCGGGTATTGGGGAGCTTCTAGAGTTGTCTTCCAACGAGGATAGGGTGTTGAGTAGAGTCATTCCTAGTTTTTTTTGCTCCTCTCCTAGGAGCCATCTATAAATTTTAAGATAAATCCTATTAGTTAATATATTTTCTAGTCTTGATCATGTATTCAAGGAAACAGGCTCTGATACCACTCAAGTTGTCACGCCCCGACCCAGTTTTGTTGGATCTCCATGAACAACCCGCCACTCTCTCGGTTTATTAAAGGGTTTCCCCTTTTCTAAACTATAAAGAGTAAGGCATTCTTTGCACTTTTTCTAGGAATAACATAAATCAAAACTGCATAGAAATTTTAAAATAATCATACATGTCTTGCAGGAATTTAAATTCGCAAGTCATTAAGGGTAGGCTTTCTAAAATCTCCTAAAAGGGATATAAGGGAGGGGGTGAGTACGACTACTCGGTGAATGGGTTTTCAAAAGTTTAGACTTTTAAGAAAAATTTATTATTGGAGTGTGCCAGACTCCTTTCTTTCAAAACCATTTCATTTGCAAATCTCGGGTTTATCACCATTTCTTTTTAACCACGATGTGTCATCACCCAACACACATCCTTCATCATGAAGGTTACACACATTCGCAGGTCAGCACGACCACTGAACCCACTTGTGGCTTCGGAGCGACTTTACCGACCACCCGGATAGAAGTATGTCCACTTCTACCTTGAGAATGAGTGGATGTTCGAGACATCCGACTCTCATTCCCGGAATAAATTCTTTGTTTCCGTATGAGGACAGAGACCTCATCCCGTCCTCACCCCGGTCTCATGCGCTTGGTGATACTCCAAATTTTGCACGGTCACCTAGAACAACAAACTGCCCTTATACTCACCAGGTCGTCCAGGGCCCTTAGGATGCATCACTACCCCTCATGGGCATCTTCATGATCCTATACTCATAGTGCATGCACAAACAATGTAATTTGTGGTGTCATTAGTCCAACGGTCCCAACTTTCAACTCAACCTGCAGTTGTTTGTCTTGACTGGTTCGGAGACTGGTCATGTTGCACTGCCGCTATTGACTAAGTATGTTGGTCCTATCTTGGTACCATGGCCAAACAATTCCTTTATTTAAATTTTTATGGCATATAATTCATGTTTATTTACGAGCTCCTGCTCGTGCCAATTGGCCTTAGGCCCACTATACAAGATTTTCAAAATCGGGCATATTATCCCCCAAGTTCCAAAATCGAGGCCCCGGGCCTATAAGAGCTATTCGAGCTCCCGTAAAGAAGGTCTCCCAAATAGTTTAAGCATTGGCACACAGTCAGAGGAGAGCACTTCCGACAAAATTATATTTTCAACTATCCATTATACCAATCGGGTATAAGGATATCTCCGCTCATAACCGATGAACGGGTTTTCAACTTCCTTCGAGAAAGTTTCATCATGCCAACTGAGTATGATCTACTTACAACCGGTAATTAGTTTTTCCGCATGATTTTCACATCACTCCTTTAAGTTGTGATGTTTCAAAATATCACTTGGTAGTGGGTTTTCGTTCTAGTATGCTTATCATTCCCAACTGGTTATAATAAAAAATCCCACTCACAATCGATAAGTGGTTTTTAACTTTAAGTTGTACTCATCATCCCAAACGGGTATGATCTTAGTAAACCCACTCACCCGTTAATGTCGTGAATTCCACTAGACCGGTTCTTTATATTCACGCGAGCTTGTCCTTGCTGGCGTTCCCGGTACTTCGTGTTCCTACACGATATGAACATCTTGGTTCATTATCCTTTGGCCTAATAGCCTTCTTTCATTCCAAATGAACGAGAAAGTCAAACTTTCATTTATTTGCAATTAGGTCCCTAAAGTTATTTCTCTTTAACTTTTAAGTCCCTAATGACGGTTTTCCCTCAAATTGAGTCCCAAAACTTTTAAATTTTATCATAGGACCTCAATTTATTCCATTTCACAAAAAGGGGATTAATTTCCCAAATTTCCAATTTGGTCCCTAAATTTTTCCAAAATTACCATTTTGCCCTTCCTTTACAAAAATGTCACCCCAAAAATTCTAAAATTCGTCAATTGGCCCTCTAACATTTTTATCATGCCCAATTGACCCTCAATTTTAGAAAATTGCATTTTGGTCCCTTAAATTTTTGGAAATCCCCAATTTTCCCCCAATTCCATAGAACTTTGAATCGTAAGTTTTAATTCCGGAACGAGCTCAAACGGAGCTTCGCCGGAAAATAGACTATAGAGAGATAAAGCTTCGATTACTCACTGGTGAGGGCATGGCGGTACGAGCTTTCAATCTGGGCAGATAGCAATTGTCCTGAGATTCATCCTAGAATTAATAATTGCATCAATTGATGCCAAATTGGATTAGAATTTCATCATTGAAATTTGACCGACTCTATCTCGAACACTGTTCGGAAATTGTAAAGAGGAGCCGAATTGGCTTACCTTTCGATCCTAATTCGGTCGTTGAAGGGCTTAGGAAGTGTTGGGAGGGCTTCGTTTGGCCTGAGAAGGGCTCGAAATGGCCGATTTCAACTCGGTCGAAACAGGGCAGCTTCGGTCCGGTGGAGCTGCTTCACTGTTTAATCACGTCGGCATTTCTCCGACGACCCTTAGAGAAAACGGAGACTACAGGCGTGTAGTTGACTTCTCCTTAGTTCTAAAGGAACCGACCTCACCTTATTTGGCTCAGAAAAGTGCCCATGTCAGAGCTCTGGTTCGAGCTTCACTAGAAAATGGAGCAGTTGAGAGAGAATGGACTTTTTAGGTGTGGAGAGGATGAATGGGGAGGACCTCTTTATATAGGGAGCTCGGGGATCCGTTGGCCGCCCGTTTGGCACCGTTATGGTAGGCATTGAAGACCTGAAACGTACCGAACAGAAGTGTTTCTTCTTCATCGGCGCTGCTTCAATTTTCCGGCGAGTGAACAGTGCAGTCATCCTGAGAAAAAAGATGACACTATTCCGAACCGAGTTCAAAGCTTAAACCAGCCGGTTCACCCCTCATTCGACCGAGTTTTTCAAATTTAAAAATTTCTAAATTCATCTAAATTCATTTTCTATCCAATGGTGGCCACAAATCTCTAATTTGAATTATTTAAGTGACCTAGAAAAATGAATTTAGGATTTGGTTCCATAGTGGTTCAAACCGGTTCGAAACCAGTTCACCTGAACTGGTTTGGTTTTCATCCCCAATTCCTTCACAAGTCCATTTCCATGTCTTTTGTGACTCCTTGGGCCATGTAGGGTCCATAAAATTCCCAGTTTACCATCTATTTATCGATTCTAGTTCATAAACCGACTTAGTTTTTAAACTGGTTTAATCCGGTTCGGGTACTGTTCACCCAAACTGATCTAGTTTTTCTCTCCCACTTTGTTCTAAGGTTCCTTCCCAAGGTTTATAAATTTCTTTGGGGCACAAGTGAGTTGAATTTCTCTAATTTTCCCATTCTCTATCGATTCCGATTAATGAACCGACTTGGTTTATAAACCGATTCAATCCAATTGGATCCGGTTCATCTAAACGGGTCTAGTTTTTCTCTTCCAATTTGTCCTAAGGTTCTTTTCCATGGTATTATTAACCCTTTAGATCACTCGGGAGTTGTAAATTCTCAAATTGCCCATTCAAAAATGATCGGGTTTGTGAACCAGTTCAGGTTTTTCACTTGGTTTGGCCGATTCTTTTCCCAATTTTACCATGCTCAAAGGGAGACAAGTACAACTCCACAAAGGAGAAACCCCTCTTGCCCTAGGTGCCAGAAAAGTCATGAAGGGTCATGTCGAGCATGCTTTGAATGCAGACAGCTCGAACACTTTGTAAAGAGTTGTCTAGCCCTTCGAAGTAATACCAAATGAAGTGACCATCAACCACCTCAAGGAATCCCAATGGCACTAGACGGAGGACAAGACATAGCCACTACGTCGAGGGTACCAACTCGAGTATACAATCTCAACTAGGAGGAAGCACTGGATGAACCTAGTACTTACCATAGCTCCCCTAGATCAATATAACCAAAAACCCTATAATTCATTATCATTATAATAAAAGTTCCATTTCTTATAAAACTTGTGATGAAATATGAATAAAATAAAATCTTATGGACGCACCCACCAAACCTCCAAAGAAAGGTGAAGTAGGAAGGATGGCATCTGAGGATATCAGGAAAGTTATGGTTAGATAACCTCGAGGACGAATAAAAAGGAAAGAAGGGAAAGGATTAAAGCATACTAAGAAGACCCAAGGAGTAAGCTAAACCCAAGGAGCAGGTAAGTAGGAAGATGGCATCAAAGGACGTCACGATAAGTGGACTACCCATAATAAGGAAATAAAGAAAAAGCCTCCAATAAGCGTTAGGGTGGTTGAACCGGGACAAGAGTCCCTGGGTAAAAGGATAAAGGTGGGAAGGAAGACCATAACAGGGAAATTTCCAAACTAAGAAACCTAATAAAGAAGCATAAGTGGATGAGGCTATGCTAGGATGACTAATTGTGACTCGTTTAGGAAGAGCGAAGAAGCCAAATAAGAATTTCAGACGAACCTAACAAAAGGGAGAAGCTAGTAACAATGGGACGATCAAGGATGTCCTAAGAAAGATCAGGGAGTAGTAGAGACTATACCCTAAGAAGGACAATATGATGGGCATGGTGAGGAGTAAATGAAACAAGACATAACAATCGGAGATACCTCATATAGAAAATAAAGGGTGAACTAGGAAATTAAGGTCGATGAATGATTAAAGGTAGTCAAGAAATACTACTAGACAAAGAGAGAGACGAAGCTATATAATCCCCAAAAGGTTGGAAGGTTGAGAACAACCATTATAGAAGTGTTCTAAAAATTAAAGATGGTCAAAGATAGGTTCTAGAATATGTCATGCTGTAAGGGACATATAAGCCCAATAGTCTCGAAGAAAAATGTGACTCAAGTAAGGAAGAGTCAGTTGGTAAGCATGACGAGGTCAGACATAATTTGGATCGAAGTTGAAATAAATAATGGATGGACGAAGGGTCAAAATAGGATGAAAGGGTAATAACACCGAAACCAGTGAAAACAAGTACATAATGCTCGGAAGAACACCAAGCTAAGGGTTTCAATAATAAATAGAATAACTAGACACATGAACGATTGGGCATCTTAGAACTCCCAACCCTGAAATCTTGAGTAAAAACCTCAAGGGGAAGAATATTGCCCCAAGTAAAGGAAGATGTGAACCTAGGGATATACCTTTGGACTCATGGACAAGACATACTAGTTATGATAAACTCCATCGAGGGAGTAAACAATGTAAAGAAAAAGAAATTTATGAGTATGTGTTATACCGAGGCTAAATAAAAATAACCAAGAAGGTTATATGTAATAAATAACAAGTTGATACCAAGATAAGTTCTTTGCAATACAAAGGATGTTGAATAAAGTTTTGGGGACAACTCCTAAAAGAAGGGGAGAGTTGTAAACCCCGCCCTTTGGAAAACCGGGAAAGAACCGGTCAAACCGAGTGAGAAAACCAAACCGGTTCACAAACCCTGACCACTAGAGAACGAGCAAATTGGGGAATTTAAAACTCACAAGTGACCCAAAGAGTCATAAAAACCTTGAGAAGGGACCTTAGGACAATTTGGGAAAGAAAACCAGACTGGTTCAGGTGAACCAGATCTGAATCGGATTGAAACAGTTTTGACAGGTTTGAACCACTATTGAACCGGATGCTAAATTCATTTTTCTAGGTGGCATAAGAAAATAAAATTGGAGAATTGAGGCCACCATTGGATAGAGAATGAATTTAGAAATTATTAATTCTGAAAAACTCAATCAAATCGGGCATGAACCGGCCGGTTTAAGCGTTGAACTCGGTTCGGACCGGTCTGGTCTGGTTTGGAACAGTGTCATCTTTTTACTTCAGATGACAGCATTGTTCACTCGTCGAAAAATCGAGCAGCGCCGGCAAAGATAAAAAGTCTCTATCCAGGGAGTTTCAAGCAATTTATGACTGCCATAAAAATGCTAATCGGACGGCCAAGAAGTCTCTGAGCTTCCTATATAAAGAGTCCCCCTCATTCATCCTCCTTACACCTAAAAACTCCACTCTCTCACTACTGCTCCATTTTTCAGTGAAGCTCGAACTAGAGCTCTGACTTGGGCACTTTTCTGAGCCAAATAAGACGAGGTCAGGTTCTTTAGATTCGATGAGAAGTCAACTACCCAACGGTAGTCTCCATTTGCTCCGAGGATCGCCAGAGAAACGCCAGTATGATCGAACAGTGAAGCAATTCCGACGGACAGAAGTTGCCCTATTTTAATCGAGCTGAAGACAACTAATTTAAGCCCTTCTCAGGCCAAACCAAGCTCCCCCAACACTTCCACAATCCTCATACAACTGAATTAGAGATGAAAGGAAAGCCAATTTGGCTCCCTTCTATAATTTTCGATCAGTGCTAGCGAGAGAACCGGTGAAACTTCACTGACAAAATTCTCCCTCAATTCGGCATCAATTGATGTGATTGTTGATCCTAGGAGTAACCTCAGGACGAGAGCTATCTGCTCAAATTGAAAGCTCAGACTGTCACACCTCCGATGATAAGCTTTCAAACCTTTCTCTCTCTAAGTTTAGTTTTCCGATGAAGCTCCATTTGAGCTCAATTTGGATCCAAGTGATGCGATTCAAAGTTCCATTGAATCATGTGAAAGTTTAGGAACTCAATTTTACATCAATTTCAACAATTAACCTCGATTGATTGGTCAATTTGATGAAATCAAATTCGGCCAAGTTGAAAGGGGGAAATTTTAGGGGAAATTGGGGATTTCAAAATTTTGAGGGACTAAAGTGCAATTTTCCAAAATTTAAGGCCAATTGGGCATGGAAAAGATGTCGGAGGGCCAATTGATCAATTTTTGGAATTATTAAGGTCAAATTTACTATTTTTGTAAAGTAAGGACAAAAAGGTAATTTTGGAAAAATTGGGGAACAAATTGGGAATTTGGGAAACTTGAACCCCTTTCATGATTTTGAATAAATTGAGGTCCCAAAGTGAATTTTAGAAGTTTCAGGACTCAATTTAGGGAAAAATTGGCATTAGGGACCTAAAGTTAAGAAAAGGAACTTTAGGGACCTAATTGCAAATAATTAAAAAGTTTGGGTATTTTATTCATTCATGATGAATGAAGGCTATTAGGCCAAAGGATAATGAATAATGATGTTCATATCGTGTAGGAACACGAAGTACCAAGAACGCCAGCCAAGACAAGCTCGCGTGGAGGCAAAAAGCCAGTTAGGAGGAATTCACTTCATTATCAGGTGAGTGGGATTTTTACATCACACCCGGTTGGGATGATGAGTACATTGGAAATGAAAACCTGCTACTAAGTGGCACCAAAAATTAAATGGCTTATGAGAAAAATTGTTGTTTTGTGCATGCACTAAGGTACGGGACCTTCAAGATGCCCAAGAGGGGTAGTGATGCATCCTAGGGGCTACTAGACGACATGATGGAGATAAGGGCAGTTTGTCATGCCAGTAGTTAGGGAAGCTCGGCGTAGCTTCATGTGCATGAGACCGGGGTGGTATCAAGATGAGGTCTCTGCCTCGTATGGACATGGAGTATTTTTTGTTTGAGGGTAGGACGTCAAAGACGTTCACTCAGATTTTCCGTAGAAGTGAGAGACTTCTATCAAGGTGGATGGTGAAGACGCTCCGATCCACAAGTGGGTGCAGTCGGCGTAACTACATCTCGCGAATGTGTGTGATCCTTTCATGATGAAGGATGTGTGTTGTTTGTGAAACACACCGAATATGAAAATGGGAAAAAGGTTATGAAAACCGTGGAAATGATTTTTTAGAATCCTTGGAAATGAATTGGGAAACCTTGGAAAAAGGTTTTGATAAACTGAAATTCAAAGAAAAACATCTTTTATGAAATGAGAAGTCTGGCACACTCCGATTAAAATTAATTTTTGTGAAAACTCCCACCCAACACTCATTCACTAAATTGTTGAACTCTCCCTCCATACCCCTTTTCAGGAAACCAAGTAAAAACTAACCTTAAAGATCTATTGGTAGCCGAACCTTAAGGCAAGTATGTAAAATTTATATTTAGTTTTGATCAATGTTATTCCAAGAAAGGTACAGGTAAGAAGGATGCCTTACTCCCTACGGTTTAGAAAAGGGGGAAACCCTTAATAAACTAGGAGAGTGGCAGGGACATTCCACGACCCGGTTTGGTCGGATCCCCATGAACAACCCGCCACTCTCCCAATTTATTAAAGGGTTTCCCCTTATTATAATCCGTAAAGAGTAAGGTATCCTTTAAACCTCCACCATTTCCTAGAATAGCATAATCAAAACTGCATGAAATTTTAAACTTTACATACCTGTTTTACAGGCATCTTAGTTGATGGTCTTCCAAGGTAGGCTTTCTGGGATTTCCTGAAAGGGATATAAGGGAGGGGGGTGAGTACGACTACTCAGTGAATGGGTTTTCAAAGGTTTACTTTTAACTTTTAAGAAAAATATTTATATGGAGTGTGTCAGACTCCTTTCTTTTCAAAAAAAATCCCTTCATTTAAAAATTTTGGTTTTTCCATTATTTTTTAGTTACCGGTGTGTCATCACCTAACACACATCCTTCATCATGAATGTTACACACATTCGCAAGTTAGTATCACTACTGAACCCGCTAGTGGCTTCGGAGCGACTTTTCCTGCCACCTAGATAGAAGTACAACCACTTCTACCCTGGGAATGAGTGGATGTACGTGACATCCGACCCACAATCCCGAAATCACTTCTTCGTGTCTGTATGAGGATAGAGACCTCATCCTATCCCCACCCTAGTCTCATGCGCTTCGTGCTACTCCAGATTTCGCACAAACACCTGGAACGACGAACTACCCTTATAGCCACCAGGTCATCCAGTGCCCTTAGGACGCATCACTACCCCTCATGGGCATCTTGATGATCCCGTACTCACAGTGCATGCACAAACAATGTTTTCTTATATTTCCATGTAATCTGTGGTGCCACTAGTCCAATGGCCCCGACTCTCAACTCAACCTACAGCTGTTTGTCTTGACTAGTCCGTCGACCTGTCATGTCGCACTACTGCTAGTTGACTGAGCATGACGATCCTATCTTGGTACCATGGCCAAACAATTCACTTATTAAGTTTTATGGCACATATATCATGTTCATTTACGAGCTCCTGCTCGTGCCAACTAGCCTTGGGCACACTGTACAAGATTTTCAAAATCAGGCATTTAGCCCCCAAGTTCCAAAACCGAGGCCCCTGGCCTATCAGAGCTATTCGAGCTCCCGTTGAGAAGGTCTCCCAAATAGTTTAATCATTGGCACACAGTCAGGGGAGAACACTTCCAACAAAATAGGTTTTCACTTTCCATTATACCAACCGGTATAAGGACATCTCCGTTCATAACCGATGAACGGGTTTTCAACTTCTTTCGAGGAAGTCTTATCATACCAACCGGGTATGATCTACTTACAACCGGTAAATAGTTTTTTTCCGCATAATTTTCACATCACTTTCTCTAAGTGGTGATGATTAAAATACCACTAAATAGTGGGTTTTTATACCGAGGTATTTATCATCCCCTACCGGATATGATATAAAATTTCCACTCACAACCGATAAGTGGCTTTTATCTTTAAGTTGTGCTCAACATCCCAACCGGGTATGATATTAGTAAACCCACTCACAACCGGTAAGTGGTTTTTAAATTTTAAGTTGTGCTCATCATCCCAACCAAGTATGATGTTAGTAAACCCACTCACTCGTTAATGTCGTTAATTACACTAGATTAGTTCTTTGTATTCACGCGAGCTTGTCCTTACTGGCGTTCCCAGTATTTCGCGTTCCTACACGATATGAACAACCTTTTTCATTATTACTCAGCATAACAGCCTTCATTCAATTCCAATGAATGAGAAAACCCAAACTTTTAGTTATTTGCAATTAGGTCCCTAAAGTTATTTCTCTTTTACTTTAAGTCCCAAATGCCAGTTTTTCCTCAAATTGAGTCCCGAAACTTTTAAAATTTATTATAGAACCTCAATTTATTCCATTTCACAAAAAGGGGTTTAATTTCCCAAATTTCCAATTTGGTCCCCCAACTTTTCCAAAATTACCATTTTGCCCTTCCTTTACAAAAATGGTAAATTTTGCCCCAAAAATTTCAAAATTCCTCAATTGGTCCTCCAACATTATTTTCATGCCCAATTGACCCTCAATTTCATAAAATTTCATTTTGGTCCTTTGAATTTCGAAAATCCCCAATTTTCCCCCAATTCCAACTTCTTAACACAGCCGAATTTGATTTCATCAAATTGACCCATCAAATGTTTCCAATTGTTGAAATTGAAGTTGAAATTGAGTTTCTACATGTTCATATGATTCTTCAGAAATGTGAATCGCAAGTTTTAATGTCGAGACAAACTCAAACGAAGCTTCGCCGGAAAATGAACTATAGAGAAAGAAAGCTTTGATTACTCACTGGTGAAGGCATGGCGGTTCGAGCTTTCAATCTAGGCAGATAGCTCTCATCCTGAGGTTCATTCTAGAATCAAGAATCACATCAATTGATTCGGAATTAGATTAGAATTTTGTCATTGAAATTCGGTCGATTCTCTCTCTAGCACCGATCGAAAATTGTAAAGGGGAGCCAAATTGGCTTACCTTTCGGTCCTAATTTGGCCGTGGAAAGGCTGAGGAAGTGTTGGGAGGGCTTGGTTTGGCCTGAGGAGGGCTTGAAATGGCCGATTTCAGCTTGGCCGAAATAGGGCAGTTTCGGTCCGCTGGAGTTGCTTCACTATTCCATCATGTCGGCGCTTCTCCAACGATTCTCATATTGACTGGAGTTTGCTATCAGATAGATGTCTTCTCCCCGGTTCTAAAGAGCCCGACCTTTGTTCAAGTCGAAGCTCTGGTTCGAGCTTTACCGAAAAATGGAGCAGTAGAGAGAGAGAGGTGTTCAAGTGTGAGGAGAATGAAATGCGGATGACCTCTTTATATAGGCCTAAAACCCATGTATTAAATGGGCGAGATTTATTACTATTATTAATATTGCCATAAATTATGATTATTTATGATAAGGCGTACATACAAATTTTTGACCGAAATTTCGAGTTACAAAAAAATTCATACTTCCCAAGAGGTCACCCATCCTCACACTACTCTCGAGCAAGCACACTTAACTTTAAAGTTCTTATAGAATCTAGTTCACCTGAACCACTTTGATTTTTGTTTTCTAATTTGTCTTAAGTTTCTTTTCCAAGGTTTAATGAACCCTTTGGATCACCCGAGAGTTGTAAATTCCCAACTTGCCCGTTCAAAAATAATTGGGTTTGTGAACTGGTTCTGAATCCTCACTTGGTTTGACAGTTCTTTTCCTATTTTTCCTTAGCTCAAAAGGGCGGGTTTTACATATTATGTCCAAGGAAGGGGTTAGTAGGCTCAGCGAAGGTAGAAGTAATATCCAACTGGAAGGCACCCACCAACCCAACTGAGATACGCAGTTTCTTGGGACTCACGATGTACTATCGGAAGTTCGTAGAAGACTTCTCAAAGATCGCAGCCCTGTTAACTCACCTCACAAGGAATGAAGTAGAGTATAAGTGGGACGACATGTGTAAGAAGTCCTTCCAATAGCTAAAGTCTCGTCTAACAATGTCTCTAGTACTAGCTTTGCCCGATCCGAACAGGGACTCAGGTGCGTACTAATGCGGTAAGGAAAAGTCATTGCGTACACCTCACAATAGTTAAAGACGCATGAGAAGAACTTCCCCACCCACGACTTGGAATTAGTTGCAATAGTGTTTGCCCTCAAGATTTGGTGAAACTACTTGTACGAGGTCAAGTGTAGAATATACATCGATTACAAGAGTCTGAAATACTTACTGACTCAAAAGGAGCTCAACCTTCGGCAAAGAAGATGGCTAGAATTAATGATGGACTATGACATACTAATAGAATACCACCTCAACAAGTCTAACGTGGTGGCAGATGCTCTCGGCCGTAAATATCATACCGAGGTGGTCCAAATAATGGCAAACTACTTGCCATTTCTAAAACAATTGGGGGAAATGAAGGTGGACCTTCAATTGGATGGAGAAAGGAGGTGCTTGATGGCTAATATAGTTGTAAGACCCAACATAGTGGAACAAATAAGGGTCCACCAGAAACAGGATAAAGAACTCCAGCCACACCTAGATCAGGCCACAAAGGGAATGACCAAGGACTTTTCCATCTAGAATGATGGACTATTAACCTTCAAGGAAATGGTTTGTACCCAATGAAAGGGAGTTAAGGGTATGCCATGCATCCCGGTAGTACAAAGATGTACCGAACCCTCAAACAGGGATATTGGTAGAAGGGGATGAAGAGTGACATCACAAAATACGTGGCTCGATGCCTATCCTGCCAACAAATCAAGGTAGAACATCAAAAACCCTCTGGATTATTACAACCCCTACCGATCCCCGAATGGAAGTGGGAACACATCACCATGGACTTCTTGACGGGGCTGCTAGTAACAAGGAAGAGACGGGATGTGATTTGTGTCATCATGGACCAATTAACTAAGTACGCCCATTCCCTACCAATAAGAGTAACCGACTCCGTTTGTATGTGGGAGAGATCGTAAGACTCCATGGGGTCCCGATGAGCCTAGTGTCAGATTGAGACCCGGGATTCACCTCTAAGTTTTGGCCCAGCCTACCGGATGCCTTGGAAACCAAACTCCATATGTGTATCGCATTCCATCCTCAGACGGAAGGACAGTCTGAGCAGACAATCCAAACCTTAGAAGATATGCTTTGGGCATGCGTACTAACTATGAACAAGGGTTGGGAGGACTATCTCTGTCTCATGGAGTTCGCTTACAATAATAGTTTCCAGGTCAACATACATATGGCGCCTTATGAGGCCCTCTACAGGCGACCATGTCGCACACCTCTACTTTGGGAAGAAGTAGGGGAAAGGAAGCTCGAGAAAATCAAGCTTATAGAGGATGCAACGGAGAAAATCTGAATCATCAAAAGTTAGCTTAAGGCGGCCCAGGATAGACAAAATAGTTATGCTGATCACCAGAGAATGAACCTAGAGTTCGAGGTAGGAGACCGAGTATTTCTCAAAGTATACCCATGGAGAGCAATACTCTGGTTTCAACAAGGGAAGTTGAAACCTAGATACCTTGTGGAGAATTACCTCTGAGGATAAATCATAAAGAGGAACGCTTGTAGAGAATTAACTACATGATGAGTTTTATGCTTTAATGATATTTCGGTATATTTTATAGAAAGATATTTACTTGAAAATATTTTGAAATATTTTTTGGGTTACGTCTTATTCCTACCGGGACTATGGTATCAAATAAATTTTTAAAATACTGCAAGGAGTGGTGGGTTGTTCACAAGGTTTCGACCAAACCGGATCGGGGTGTGATATCTCTCTTACAAAAGTTTGAGTTCCCTATCATATCATGTCCCTGCTATTCCAGTGATTTTTAACAATACATTTTCTAAAGTCCTTGAAAGGGACTTTAATGCAGAAAATTTAAAATTTCCACTGTGTTTTTACTAGGTTTACACAATTTTGAGTATTGATCCCGCCGGTGTTACCTTGGTGATGATACTCGCATCTATAACATCGGAGGGATTGATAGGGTGCATGGGACCCCATCCGAAAGAGATCAGATCAAGGCGTGACATGTTGATTATGATGTGTGACTATATTGTGTGATTTGAGGGAGTCGGGTGAGTAACGCACCGAGCTCATGATAATGAGATAATGTATGCACCATTACGTGATTGGTCATGAGCACCATGAGTGTAAACAAGTGTCATGCTAATTCTTGTTGTGAATATCAGTATAGGAGAGGGAGCAACGGATAGATGCCTAAGAGGTTATATCATCATCCAAGGGAAAATGAAAAGGAGATTGAGGAGTTGTTGTGTGATCTTCCATGTTTCCCGAGACATTGGGATTATGTGCGGGTACCGTCCCACTACACCGCTACGACAAGACAATTACGTAATTGAGTCGCATATATATAGGGCATGGGCCGACGAGTGGTATAATGCTACCATAACACCGGGTGCTATGACACTCAACTACGAGACGACACTCGAGGATGTCGGTTGTGGCAGAGTATTCGCGTGACTCCTACACACCAGTTTTCCCAAACTGATATCATTCAAGCAGTAATACACTTTAGAAGTGATATATGTTGGGGCCTAAGTAGCCAATTGTGTGCGGCCCTGAGTGGCCATGGTGTAGGGTATGAGTGGCCATAATGTAGGGTCTAAGTGACACATTATTGTGTGGGAGAATGGCGTGAGGTTGCCATGACCTTGGGTGCTAAGACACCTATCACTTCTCGAGATGACACTCGAGAAGTTATGGTTGTGGTAAGAGTGCTATATCGACTCCCACGCTCTAATTTTCTCAATATTTGTATCGTTCATGTGCTGGTACACTCTAAAGTGTGTTGTTATGTTTAGGATATGCGTCATTAGTTATATTTAGGGCATGAGTAGCCCACTATTTAGGATATAAGTAGCCTGGGATGAACCATAGGCCATGAGCAGCCCATAAAAGTGTCGGTCAATTGTAGGTTATCCTTTATTCGCAGGAAATATGTTCTCAGTTTATGCATTATGATGTGATAATATTTGTTGATTATGTGAAATTAAAAGGAGAGAAATAGGATAACCCAACAATAGTAGACATCTACGAGTCGGATGGCCCAATACCGATTTCTCTATTAGGCAAAATAAATCAAATAAAATGTAGAGTTCTATAACTTTCTCTCGCCACTAAAGAATTTTTATTTTCTATTTTTCTTTCTTAAATTATTATTAAATAGTACATATTAATTAATAATAAATATTAAATTAATTAAATCAATAATAAATTTTAACCTCTTACTTTTTAACTAGCATCTCATACTTTTTATTTTCCAACATCATTTTACTTTTCACTCTCAATACTCTTAAATGAATATTTTATTTTTTTATTTATATAGTTCATTATAATAAAATATAATAGTATTATAATTGATTTATTTTATATGAACAATTACTATACTTTATAAATACGGATTCGAGTGATTTGAAGTTAGTAGTTACTAGTAGAATTGATTAATTTGAATTTGTTAAAAAAATTAATAATTTATAATTTAAATAGAGATTGAGTTAAATGATTATTAATAATAAATTAAAAAGATAAATTTGTTGTTTTAATTATATTATATTAAATATACATAACTAATATAAACATTAGTTATGAATAAAAAAACTTAAATCACAAATAAGTATAATTTATATGATAACTTAATTAGGTTCAAACATTTTATTTTAATCAAATTTACATAAAAAAAGTTTCAGAAGTTTTTTAATTGAGTTAGTAATAAAAAGTTTTAAACTAAATAAAAGTTTTGTACATAAACTAAACTATTACACAAAAATGTATACCAACGGGATTTTTCCCAACAAAAAAAGATACTAGAAACATTCATCTTCCACCTGAGAGTTCAATGGCATCCTGATTGTAAACAGAGTCTTCTCCCCAGTCGATTCTCTGAAGTCGCTCGCATTCCTGCCTGCGAGCAACTTCAACGTTCTGCCACTCCTCCCACCGCTCTGCCAGTCCCTCCCCCTCCAACATCCTCACAACCTCGGACATTGCAGGCCGGTGCTCGGGCAAGGCCTGTGTACAGAGAAGCGCCACCTGGATCATCATCTCCACTTCTTGCATGTCATAGTTCTTGTTCAGGTTTCGGTCCACTATGGCATCAAGGTTCTTCTCCCGTTCTAGCTTCTTGACCTTCAAATCCACATGCATATACATTGAAAAATCAGATCAAGTGACTTTTATAAAAAGTTGAAAATTTGGCTCAGATCATCAGGTCAGGAAATACAGCAAAAACATATCCATTTTCCCACTCTTCCCTTCAAAAACAAAGAAATGAGAAAAAAAAACATGTTTCCCAGCAATTTGAGCAGTTCCTAGGAGATGTTATACCAATAGGCAGTTGAAAACATCTTATAAGTTTTGCTCAAGTGAGGATTTTCAAAGAAAAGCTAACAAACTTACGTGATCCAGCAATAAGACATCATCCTCATCTTCCAGGCGTGTGAAGTCGATAGCACGTTGACCCGTAACAAGCTCCAGAAGCATTATTCCATAACCAAAAACGTCAGTCTTCTCAGAGGACTTCCCAGTCGACAAGTATTCAGGAGCAATGTGGCCCATTGTCCCCCTAACTTGGGTGGTTACATTGGTCTTCCTTACATCAACTAATTTTGCCAGGCCAAAGTCTCCAACAACAGCCTCAAAGTGTTCGTCAAGGAGGACGTTTGCTGCCTTCACGTCTCGGTGAATGATTTTTGG
Organism: Trapa bicornis; assembly: GCA_030064425.1. Classification (NCBI taxonomy): domain Eukaryota; kingdom Viridiplantae; phylum Streptophyta; class Magnoliopsida; order Myrtales; family Lythraceae; genus Trapa; species Trapa bicornis. Next base: position 6,069,173 of record CM057759.1, read on the forward strand.
GTTGCAGTGCTCATGCAGGTATTCAAGGCCACGAGCTGCACCAAGAGCCACCCTTTTTCTGGTGGGCCAATCTAAAACAGTCTCTCCAGATTTGATCTCTGCAGCAACAAAATAGAGTAGCGCAATGATCAAAATCATCAAAGATGTATCATTTGTAAAAAAATTATAGACCGGTGTATCCATCAATATATTAATACGAAAATTATAAATTTATAAAACTAAATAACCAAATTATCATTGGCCAAAAGAAAACATATATACTTTTTAATTTGTTGATCCTTAGATGACAACAAACTGTTCTGATAAAAAAAACTGAAAAAGCATGCATTCCCAGAGATTTCCAGGTTTATCAAACATTGTAATTCATTATGATTAAGCATCAACATAATGCAAAACTGCGTAATATGATTTCTGTTGGTATTGTTCATTTCTGTTAACAAGAAAATACTCCTTCTACTTCAGTCAACTTAGCCCCCATAATCTGCAGAATTATCCAGGCATAGGGATGCATGGTCTGCCACACAGAAACCCATAAATAAACTAAAATCAGACTAGAGTGGCCGCATAACATCTCAGCTAACTTCAATAATAAGTCCACCAGCTCCATAACTCACCACTGTTGAAGACAAGTTAGCCACTTAAATTTCTGAACTATGTAGCATATTTACCTCGTAGACGATAGGCAACACTTAAATTCTGCATAAAGGGATATACAAGGAGCCGTTCAGTGGTGGTAGTGCAAAACCCAATCAGTCTCAGGAGATTCTTGTGCACTGCAACACTTATCATCTCTACCTCCCGCTGAAAGGCTGCATCTCCACCATGACTTTCAAAATCAGTTAATCGTTTCACAGCAATTTTTGTGCCATCAGCAAGCACCCCTTTATAGACCTTCCCGAAACCTCCCTGCCCCAGGATATTTTTATCATTAAAGCTATCCGTGGCTATTTGCAGCTCCCTCCATAAGAATCTCTTCAACTGACCAAATGTGATTATCCGATCCACTTCACCTGATAAAAATAGACAGACTAATATGCATATAGCATAATAAAAAATTTTCTTTGTGCTCAGAATTTCTGCACCTAGACAATGTTTGCATCCAAAAGTTGCATATTCTCTATGGACTTGTAAATGCCACAATTTATTCCTTGAATCAAGAAAAATGCTACTTTAAGAGTTCAACTCCACTTTTATAATCTGTATGGTGCAAAACAGCTGAGAAATTAGGATCCATGATATGTAAATAGTAATCTAGAGAACAAACATGAGGATGTAGAAAATGATTTGTAAGAGAGAAGGGAACCTTAAAGCATGCTATAAGAACATCTAATAATTCATATACAGGAAGAATTTATCTGCAATTTGATACAAACCTGCCACATCTACAAACACATCCTGTTTGTTGCCCTTGCAACTACCCATATATATGAAAACAAGCAAGCCACATAGGAGAAGGACAATAACTCCACCAACCACACCAATAATAATTCCAATCATTGGCTTATGAGAAGAACCTATAAAAAGGATGAAAAATATCAATATAGAATTATCAAATTGGGAAAGTTTCCTAGAGGAGGGGAATGGCCCACTTACTGGAGTTCTCACTGTCAGATGCACAAAGATGGGTTAAATTTATTCCACAGTTAAGGTTGTTTCCAGTAAAACTGATGCAATGAAAGCACCAATTTAGTGAGAGATGTGAAAAGAAAAGTAGAGAAATGATTGGGAACTCAACCGCAGTTTCATACTTGTATTTGGCAACTTCAAATAAGCTCTCAGGAATTTCCCCTTTCAGGTTGTTCAAAGCCAGCTGCCTGAATAGTGTCATGCAGTCAGTATCTTCTTGAGAAATCAGAGGGTATGTCATTATAATATGTCAAGTACTTTAGAAATGAAACAATGAGCAAATTCTTACAAATTGATCAAGTTGGGAAGAGTTGAAAGTGAATTAGGAATGCTTCCACTGAGATAATTTTGGCTAAGAAACCTGTTAAATAATTGTGGTACCCATACTTCACATTGAAAAATCAGAATTAAGATTAAGAAAGAATGACAGAGAAGTAAGTGCTTACAAGAACTGGAGTTTCTTAAGGTTCCCAAGAGAAGCCGGTATTTCACCACTCAGCCGATTATTTTCCAGGTCTAAATTAATCAAATTTGTTAAATTGCCAAATTCTTCAGGTATCTTCCCAGTTATACCACTCCCTTGCAAAGTTCTACCTTATCATGAAAACAAGAATTCAATAGGTGAGAAGTAATTCTATAGAAAGGCTCCAAGATATACATACAAGTGAACCTCCAGAACGTTGTGAAGAGCTAAAAGGAAAACTCCGTGAAAACTATTATGTTACAAGGATGGTATATGGACAAAATAAGAGAAATGGGTGTTGTTCTTTAAAAAGAAAAGATAAAAGTGTTGAGTGAACTAGAGCAAAAAATTGTACATGATTGGATTTCAAAGATTAGATGCCAAAATGGATCAATAAAAATTGAAGATGTTGGAAGAAGCACATTTCCGAGATATTTCTTCTAGTTGATTCAATAAAATTGAACAAATCAATACATTTAAATTTCTCAATATTGCCAAGAAGAGAATGCTCAAATCGAACAATTCCTAATCCATTTAATGCTGCAAACTTACAGTGCAGTGAGTGTCCTGAGGACACCAATTCTCGGGGATAATGACCCAGTGAAGCTCATCGATGACAATGTTCTGTACTTCAAGAATAATTCTTTATCTTTGATAATAGTGTATATTACACTCATTTAATACAGGCACCAATAAAAAGGTTCCACAATAAGAACTTACAGAGAGATAACATTATTGCTAGAATCACAGATGACATTGGACCAAGTGCAAGGGTTAACTTGATTAGGGTTCCAATCTGTGAGTTGAATACTTGTGGCATTCAGCGAATTCTTCAATGATGAGAGGGCATCTCCTGTAAATAAAAAAACTAGGCATTTAGACCAGTTGAGTGTACTAAACACAAAGAATATACTAATTGTGAATCTTCATTATAATCAGTAAAGATAAACTGTCATTGCTATGGTAAGAAACCATGAATGCATCACCAAAATCAATAATGGAGAGAAAATGAAAGCAATGGCTATTGCAATATGTACTATATCCAACTATGTGAAAACAGCAGAAGACCAGATGGAATCTTAGTATCTTTCAACCCAAATCCCATACTGCCTTATAAGAATAGTATGCAAGAAAATATCTCTAATATAATCAAATAGACAAAACAAGACATATCAACAAGAAAATTTGACAAAAGCTATATATCTAACCTCAGATTTATTTGTAGTTACTCTCATTCCTGTGGATTTCACACAACCAAATAATAGTCAATTCAACTTTCTACCTATTGATGTTGCTAAATATTTGATAATACCGACATTTCTCTAGCTAGACAAGATGTTTGTGGATAAACCATTAGAGAGTGGATAGTAACTATTTCAGAGATTGGGCCTCCATAAGACTCATGGTCTAAAAGTTTGGGGTGTAAGAAATTAACTTTCCAAATGAAAATACATTATGAAAAAACATAGATAAATTTAAATTTCACATAATATCCACTGATTATTCATAAATCAGTTCTGGACCTTCCCCTGCAATTGATGATGAGTATGATTTATTGTCTCAGCAAGTACCAAATCAAATATTTCAATTGAAGCACAGATCTAGTAATTTCATAAATTATAAGACAAGACCTTTTTACCTTGAAAATCACATGAAACAAACTGCAAGCAAGCCAAAGACAAAACTGCGAATAAGATTTTCATCTTTAACAGCAACATATACAATGTCCCATGCGGTAAAATATAGCAGCACAAGCAATTCCTGCAGAAAGAGTCTACACTAATGAATGAATATCATAGAGAACAAAATCCATCTAGTCCAATGAAAAATTTTAATTTAGAGAGGCATGTATCTTCACAAACCAACTTTAATAAGGTAATTTGAAAACATAGTAGCAGATTTACCCAGAGAGAGGCTGAGAGAGATGTAATTATCACATATTTAATGCTCTTTGGAGAGAAGTTGAAAAGTTATTCTGCAAATGGATAATTCATTAAGAGGAATAAGGTAACAATTTCAATGCCTTCACAAATTTTGAAGTTTTTGGAAAATTAAAGTTTTGATTTCTTCATCAGGAGGTGAGCATATGCAAGAGTATATGCCCTCGTCAAAATGTAAAAGCATAATAGTAATTATATGACAAGCCGGACCCTGCTAATAAAAGGCTGAACTGAAGGCCCTGCATACTTTGTTAAGGGAAAGGAACAAAGAGGTCGAGCATGGAGACCCTGAAAGCCATTTCATTTCTTCATTCCGCGTCAAATATATGCTTATATTGCTTCTATTTTCAACCCATGCCAGGAAAAGACAGGCAAATTTCCCATATCGTTTATTCACAACACAAAATCGATAAATACGAAGAACATACCTACTAGATCTCAGCCATCCCGTGTCAACTCCATGCATAATTACGAAGCTATTACAACAGAACAGAATATCAACAAAGGGGAGTGAAGTTCCATTCAATCAGTAAGCAGGCTCAAAGGTACTCACCGCGATGCAAATGAAGCAGATGAAGTTAAGCTGGAATCTACTGGTGAAGGACCAAATAGTACTAAAATGAATATTTATCTATAGAGATTTGATGAATAGTTCAATTTTATTTTTTTGACTAATTGATTAATGCTATTTTATAGAATAAGAAATAATATAATTAATTTATATTAAGATTTTTTTGTATTCAAATAAATAAAACAAATATATATTCACAATAATTTAAACCTACACAGTTTCAAGTTTATTTTTTTAAGTTTTATCCAATTTTATAAAATAATAAATAATAAAATTGATATATATTAAGGTATTTTTAATTCAAATAAATAAAAAAAAATGTATACACTAATTTCAACACAAATCTACAAACATTTAAACCTACACAAACAAATATTAAATTTATGCCATTAACCACTGTATCATATTTAATTTAATGTAATTGTACAAAAATATTAAATAATAGAATTGATTTTCTTTCATACAATTTTATAAAATAATAAAAAATAAAATTGATATATATTAAGGTATTTTTAATTCAAATAAATAAAAAAATGTATACACTAATTTCAACACAAATCTACAAACATTTAAACCTACACAAACAAATATTAAATTTATGTCATTAACCACTGTATCATATTTAATTTAATGTAATTGTACAAAAATATTAAATAATAGAATTGATTTTCTTTCATACAATTTTATAAAATAATAAAAAAATAGAATTGATCACCATTAATAATTTTTTTTAGATTCAAATAAATAAATAAATAATACGTGCACAAAGATTCGAATAGGCAAATTTTAATTTTATATATTTAATTACTCAATTATATTATTTTTAATATAATTTTATAAATTACTAATATATTCAAAATAAAAATATTCTCTACCAATTTTTTTTTATTTTTTTGAATTCGAAAAAATAAATAAAAATACATAATTCGAATATAAATCAATATTTCCTATAAAAAAAGTTGTTACCTCTCACGTATACATTATTATCTTTATTTTTATAATATTTGTTTTAAATAATTCACTAATATATATAATATAAAAAAATAAAACTCAAAAAATTGAATAAAACTAAAATAATATTATTTATTATTAATTTAATTTTATATATAGTATATAAATTTGTTAACCAATAAGGATGTGGCATCTAGCTAGTGATAAAACCTTATTTAAGTAGTTTTCAATGTTAAAAATGTATTTGGATTAAACTAAAAATGTTTGACATCTATTTGACTTAAGAACAATGTTATAATTTTATTTCATATTTTTTAAAATGGAATCATATTTGTGAAAAAAAATATATTCAAACTTTGTTTTATATTCAAATACCACCTGTTACAAATGATAGTGCTTTCTTATAGTTATTTTATATGTTGTAATTTATTAGCACTAAAAATTCATTTTATTGGTTGGTAATATATGTGGATGAGTGGTCTTGGAAAATGGATCTAGCGGTAGAAAATTAGTTTTTCTTAATTAATTTATATGATAGTGGCTTAGATCTTATTTATCTAGATTATACTTAGAAAAATTATGATGTGTTATTAAAATAGATATGGTACTTATATGATATGTAAACTCTAGTATGATTTAAAATGAATAATTGTTCTAATAATTTTCAAATTTTTGTAAATATTATATTTTTAATGGAAATTACAACTTATAACACAATAATTGAAAAATATAGGTTGGTTTTTTCATCAAATATATTGTTTGTAATTGGGGAGAATAAGTTCGATAACTTGACAATATTTAGATAAGATCATGACAGTTAACCATTAAGCACATCATCCAGATAAGATTTTAATGAGTTTTGGTAAATCAAGGGTTCACTAAATTATTTGATTTTAATTTTATTAAGGTAGTATATGCATATTATAATTCTTGTAAAAAAATTACAAATTATACAAAATGCAAGTGTGGTAAGTTTTATTTATAAAATAAGTTTCTATTTTGGAAAAATAGATTGTATATTCATCAATTATTTTTATGTAAGTTATTTGTTAATAAATCACATGTTGGACAATATGGGGTATGTAAGACTATTGTAATATTACAATAGTATTCTTTAGGTTCTCATATAAAAATAAATGTTAGAAAAATTTGTTTTCATTGCCTTACTTGTAAAGAAGCTAAGTATATATAACAATTTAATATATTTTATACTCTTATTTCAATTTCTAGAGTATATGATTGGATTAATATCTCTATCAAATTCATCAATAGAATACTTAGGATTAAAAGTGAGAGATATTTTATATTTTTTAACCAAGTCTTAAAAATAACACATCTCATTAAATATTATAAAATTGAGAGTGTATCAAATACTACTTATTTATTATTTAGATAAGTTGTTATATTGCATATTATTTCTAAAATTATTATATCTAATTGTGATTCTAAATTCTTGAGTTATTTTTAGAATATTTTGTTGAGTAAATTAGAAAGAACACTTTTATTTTCAACTAAATATTTACATTATATTGACTTCACATATAATCATTATATTTATTCTACAATTAGGTTTTCATTATTTGAAGTTGTTAATGGTTTTAATTCATTATCTCATCTAGATTTAATATTAGATAGTGCTACTGAGTTAGTAAATTTAGAGGGAAAGAGGAAAGATGAGTTTCTGAAACAAATTCAAAAGACAAATATGCACATAATGCCACATACTCAAGCATATAAAAATAAATCCAATTAGGGCTTTAAGAAGATCATTTTTATCCTAAAATTTGGGTTAAACTTCTTCCTAAAGGAGATGAATCAATTAGAGTGTTGAAACTCATCAATAATACTCACAAGCATGTGTTATCCCGTAAGTGTGGAGTTAATTATAGTTTCAATATTTATAATTTAATATCTTTTGATGTAGGTGACAAGAAGATTAATTTTAGGAAAAATCATTTTTAAGAGGGAGAGAATAATGTGAATCAAATTGGTCACGTTGTTATTAACAAGTTAAGGGCTAAAAAATTTAAATAAGTATTGCATGGGCTGAATAGATAAATTGTAGAAACCAAGTAGAAGCTCAAAAGAAGAGGCCAATAAAACCTGGAAAAGAGAATTTAAATTTGAATTTAAAGTGAATATTTATTAACATACTAAATCTTCTTGAATATTGAATGATAATATAATATATTTCCTAGATATCTATAATATAACCTGTCAAATTTATAATATTCATTACCTTATATATTTCTAAAATAATCTTCAAGAAATATATTAGATATACTTTTTATATATGCAATGAATGATTGTCATGTCAACCATAATATATTATTTTCTTATTTTTAGGATGTCTAGTATTCATAAGTGCCTATAAAAGGGTCATTCCATAGCCTTGTAAATAGATTTTTTATTTCAATAATATTGTGAGGTTTATATCTTATTTATCTTTTGAGAGAACTTTTGAAATTATTAGATTTTTACTTGTGGTGTTCAGGCAATCAAACTTAAAATCATAGTTTTCTAAGAGTTATTTTTAGAGGAGTTTGGTGTGGTATCTACATTTATCTAACTTGTCTCAAAACAAAACAAGGTATAATTCATTCAGTGTAGGGTGTTTGGTGAAAGTATTTGGTCTTTTTCATATTTAGTGTAGGGTATTGTCAGTATATTGGTGGGGTTCGCATCACCTATTGAAGTGATATGGCCTACTCGGATATGCCTTAGGAACCATATGCCTTTTTTGTAGTTGGTTAGCCAATTCATGACTTTCACCACATTGGTTCATCCTCAAAACTACCCCACCCGTTCAAGCAAGCCCAGGTGCTCTCCCTCCCGGGTTAGGGGTTCATTATGCAGCATGGGGGCTACACTAGACTCTCCTTCATAGTAACCAATTCTTATGGACTCGGATACCTGGCTACTCACATCCGTTATGATAGTATTGTTAGAATTGTTGGAGTTCTAAGGGTTTGCTAAATTTGTACAATTTACTGGTTCATCGAGCACCCTAGGTCGTCGTGCCCCTCATAGGACCTTATTCATGGTTTTCAAATGGGTGACATATATACAAAAATTGTTTTTCATATAATTAGTGTGTGAAGTGATTCATTCACTCTAATCTTATAAACGAAGACCTTATCAATATTATTCCCGCATTTCCATCCATCCCAAAATATTTTGTTTAAAAAAAATCCTTTTTTTGAAAATGTGGCTCTAATACCACCAAAAGAGATATCATGCCTCAGCTCGATTCATTAGACGACGTCCCCATGCTACTTTGTCAATCCCTTTGATGTTTCCATTATGGGTAACTTCACCATAGTAAAATTGGCTGGACTAAGGCTTCGAATAAAAACCTTTCTCTTTTTTGTAGCAAAAATTTGAAATTTTCTTTAAAAATATAGTGTGCCCCGAAAATGGTTCAATAAATGACTCGAGAATATAGCAGCTGATAATCAGTAAATATAACCCTTGTATACAAGTCAAGAGGCCTACCTCAAGCTACACTTTATTTTGGAACGCTCCCCACTCGAACTTCGTGGTTCCTCGCCTTTTACCTACAATAGTTTGGAGGAGGGGGTGAGCTCATAACTCAATAATTGAGGTACTAACACTGGGCAACTTCATGGCTTACAACTTCAAACATCTCATAAAATTTCATAGCACGAATATTCAATATCGTGTTACTAAAATCCTCATTTCACATTGTTCTATTTGGGCCCTCAAGACCTCAGCCTCGGACCACCCGTAATCGTGGTCTCGCCTTAGGTCAGGTCCACTTTCATTTCCCCCAAATAATTTAACACAATATAATTCATGGTATGCACGGTAAACCCCTTCCTTAGGAATTAAGAAAAATCAAGAAAAAACCAGTCAAACCGAGTGAGAAAATTGAATTGGTTCATAAACCATAACCACTAGAGAACGGGCAAATTCGGGAATTTACAACTCCCGAGTGACCCAAAGGGTCATAAAAACCTTGGAAAGTGACTTTAGGACAATTTGAGAAAGAAAATCTGACCGGTTCAGGTGAACCGAATATGAACTAGATCGAACTGGTTTGGACCGGTTTGAACCATCATTGAACCGGTTTGGACCAGTTTGAACCATCATTGAACCGAATGCTAAATTCATTTTTCTACGTGGCTTAGAAAATTCAAATTGGAGAATTGAGACCACCATTAGATAGAGAATGAATTTAGAAAATTTTAATTTTGAAAAACTCGGTCGAATCGGGCATGAACCAGTTGGTTTAAGTATTGAACAAGGTTCGAACTGGTCCAGTCCAGTTCGGAACAGTGTCGTCTTCTTCCTTTAGATGACAGTATTGTTCACTAGCCGAAAAATCAAGTAGCGCCGACGAAGATGAAAAGTCTCCGGCTAGGGAGTTTTAGGCAATGAATGACCACCATAAAGGTGCCAATCGGACTGCCAAGAAGTCCTCGAGCTTCCTATATAAAGAGCCCCTTCTCAATCATCATCCTTACACTTGAAAACTCCACTCTCTCCCTACTACCCCATTTTTCGGTGAAGCTTGAACTAGAGCTCCGACTTGGGCACTTTTCTTAGCCAAATAAGGTGAGGTCGGGTTCTTTAGATTCAAGGAGAAGTCAGCTACCCGATAGTAGTCTCCATTTGCTCTAAGGATCGCCGGAGAAATGTCGACGTGATCGAATAGTGAAGCAGCTCCAACGGACCGAAGTTGTCTTGTTTCGACCGAGCTGAAAATGGCCAAGCCTGTCTGAGGCCAAATCAAGCTCTCATAACACTTTCATAGCCCTCATATAACTGAATTAGAGTTGAAAGATAAGCCAATTTAGCTCGCATCTATACTTTCCGATCAGTGCTAGAAAGAGAACCGACGAAACTTTACTGACCAAATTCTCTCTCAATTCGGCATCAATTGATGCGATTCTTGATCCTAGAAGCAATCTCAGGATGAGAGCTATCTGCCTAAATCGAAAGCTCGGACCACTACACCTTCGACGGTAAGCTTTCAAAGCTTTCTCTCTTTAAGTTTAGTTTTATGACGAAGTTCCAAAGAATCGTGTGGAAGTGTAGGAACTCAATTTTACCTTATTTTCAACAATTAACCTTGATTGATCGGTTAATTTGATGAAATCAAATTCAGCCATATTGAAAGAGGGAAATTAGGGAAACATTTTGGGGAAAATTGGGGATTTCAAAAATTCAAGTAACTAATGTGCAATTTCATAAAATTGAAAGCCAATTGGGCATGGAAAAGATGTTGGAGAATCAATTGGTCGATTTTTCAATTTTTGGGGTGAAATTTACCATTTTTATAAAGTAGGGGAAAATGGTAATTTTGGAAAAAATGAGGAACAAATTGGGAATTTGGGAAACTTGAACCCCTTTTTATAATTTTGAAAAATTAAGGTCCCAAAGTAAAATTTCAAGTTCTGGGACTCAATTTGGGGAAAATTTGGCATTAGGGACCTAAAGTTAAAGAAAATGAACTTTAGGGACCCAATTGCAAATAATGGAAAGTTTGGGTATTTTATTCATTCGTGATGAATGAAGGCTATTAGACCAAAATATAATGAATAAGGATGTTCATATCGTGTAGGAACATGAAGTACCGAGAATGCCAGCCAAGACAAGCTTGCGTGAAGGCAAAAAGTCGGTCGAGAGAGAATTCACTACATTTACGGGTGAGTGGGATTTTTATATCATACCCGGTTGGGATGATAAGCACATCGGAAATGAAAACCCACTATTATGCGGAATTTTAAACATCGCACCTAAATGGAGTGATGTAGAAATTTCGCGGAAAAAATTAATTAACGGTTGTAAGTAGATCATACTCAATTGGTATAATGAACTTTTTTGAAGGAAGTAGAAAACCCGCTTGTCGGTTATAAGCGGAGATGTCCTCACACCCGGTTGGTGTAAAATATTGTTTTGAGCATGCATTGAGGTTCGGGACCTTCAAGCCATCCAAGAGGGGTAGCGATGCATCATAGAGGCTACTAAACGACATGGTGGAGATAAGGGCATATTGTCATGCTAGCAGTCAGGGAAGCTCGACGTAGCTTCATGCGCATGAGACCGGGGTGGGGTCGGGATGAGGTCTTTGTCCACATATGGACATGAGTATTTTTAGTATGAGGGTAAGACGTTAGAGACGTTCACTCAGATTTCGGGTAGAAGTCAGAGACTTTTATCAAGGTGGATGGTAAATACTCTCTAATCCACAAGTGGATGAAGTCGGCGTAACTGCATCTCGCGAATGTGTGTGATCCCTTCATGACGAAGGGCGTGTGTTATTTGTGAAACACACTGAATATGGAAATGGAAAAGAGGTTATCAAAACCATGGAAAGAATTTAAGAATCCTTAGAAATGAATTGGGAAACCTAGGAAAAAGGATTTTGATAAATCAGAATTTGAAAAAAAGCATTTTTAATGAAATAAGGAGTCCGGCACACTCCGATTAAAAAAATGATTTTTATGAAAACTTTCACCCAATATCCATTCACTAAGTTCTCGAACTAACCCCCTCCCTTTACCCCTTTTCAGGAAACCAAGGGAAAACCAACCTTAAAGATCTATCGATAGCCAAACCTTAAGGCAGGTATGTTGTAAACCTCGTCCTTTAAAAGACAAGGAAAGAACCGGTCAACCTAGGTGAGATAATCGAACTGGTTCATGAACCCCAACCATTAGAGAAAGGGCAAACCAGAAAATTTATGGATCCCGAATGACCTAATGAGTCACAAAAGTCATGAGAAAGGATTTTAGGATAAATTGGAGGTGAAAACCAAATCGGTTTAGGTAAACCAGACCTGAACCGGATTGAACCAATTTGTACCATTATTGAACTGGTTTTTAATTCATTTTTCTAAGTGGCATAGAAAATTCAAATTGGAGAATTTAGGCCACCATTTGATAGAGAATGAATTTAGAAATTTTTAATTATGATAAATTTAGTCGAATCGGGCCTAAACTGGTCGATTTAAGCTTTAAACTCGTTTCGGACCGGTTCGGTCCAGTTCAGAATAGTGTCGTCTTCTTCCTTCAGATGACAGCACTATTCACTCGCCGAAAAATTGAGTAGCGCCAGTGAAGATGAAAAGTCTCTGGCCAGGGATTTTAGGTAATGAATGACCTCCATTAAGGTGCCAATCGGATGGCCAAAAAGTCCCCAAGCTTCCTATATAAAGAGCCCCTCCTCATTCATTCTCCTCACACCTGAAAACTACTGCTCCATTTTCCGGTGAAGCTCGAACCAGAGCTCTGACATGGGCATTTTTTTGAGCCAAAGAAGGTGTGGTCAGGTTCTTTGGATTCGAGGAGAAGTCAGTTACACGCATGTAGTCTCCATTCGCTTTGAGGGTTGCCGGAGAAACACCGACGTGATAGAACAGTGAAGCAGCTTCGGTCCATCGAAGCTGCCCTGTTTAGGCCCAACTGAAATCGGCCAATTCGAGCCCTTCTCAATCCAAACCAAGCCCTTCCATCACCTCCACACCCCTCCTACAGCTGAATTAGAGTGGAAAGGTAAGCCAATTTAGCTCCCCTCTGTAAATTCCGATCGGTGCTAGAGAGAGAACCCGTAGATTTTCAATAACTAAATTCTCACTCAATTCGGCATCAATTGATGTAATTATTAATCCTAGGAGAAACCTCAGGACAAGAGCTATCTACCTAGATTGAAAGCTCTGACCGCCACGCTCCTAATGGTAAGCTTTTGAAGCTTTCTCTCTCTAAGTCTAGTTTTCCGGCAAAGCTCCGTTTGAGCTCATTCCGACATCAAATCGTGCGATTCAAATTGCAATTGAATTTTATGAAGGTGTAAGAACTCTAATCTAACTTCAATTTCAATAATTAAACTCATTTGATTGGTCAATATGATGAAATCAAATTCGACTATGTTAGAAGGTTGAAATTCTAGGAAACTTTTGGGAAATTTTTGGGAATTTCAAAATTTTGAGGGACTAAAGTGCAATTTCATAACATTGAGGGTCAATTGGGCATGATAAAGATCTTGGAGGACCAATTGGCCATTTTTTGGAATTTTTGGGGTGAAACTTACCTTTTTTGTAAAGTTGGGGCAAAATAGTAATTTTGAAAAAGTTGGGGACCAAATTGGAAATTTGGAAAACTTGAACCCCTTTTTGTAATTTTAAATAAATTGAGGTCCTAAGGTGAATTTTAGCATTTCAGGACTTAATTTGAGGGAAAACTAACAATAGGGATCTAAAGTATAAGAAAATCAACTTTAGGGACCTAAATGCAAATAAATGAAAAGTTTGGTTATTTCATTCTTTTGGGATGAATGAAGGCTATTAGACCAAAAGATAATGAACAAGGATGTTCATATCATGTAGGAACATGAAGTACTGGGAACGCTAGCTAAGATAACTTCACGTGAAGGTAGCAAGTCGGTTAAGAGGAAATTCACTACACGATCGGGTGAGTGGGATTTAATATCATACCCGATTGGGATGATAAGCACCTCATAAATGAAAACTCACTATTAAGTGGTATTTTAACCATCATACCTGAGAGGAGTGATGTGGAAATTATGTAAAAAAAAACTTACCATTTGTAAGTAGGTCATACTCGGTTGGTATGATGAACTTCCTGGAAGGAAGTAGAAAACCCGCGAATCGGTTATAAGCAGAGATGTCCTCATACCGATTGGTGTGATGGACAAATAAAAAGTTTATTTTGTCGGAAGTGCTCTCCTTTGAGAGTTGCCACTGCTTAAAACTTTTGGGTGACCTTCTTGATGGAAGTTTGAATAGCTCAAATAGGCCGGAGGCCTCGGTTTTGGAACTCGGGGGCTAATATGCCCGATTTTGAAAATCACATACAATGGGCCCTAGGCCGGTTGGCACGAGCAAGAGCTCGTAAACAAACATGATTTTAAGCCATGAAAACTTAAATTGTAAACCCCGCCCTTTTGAATTAAGGAAAAACCGGGAAAAGAACCGGTCGAACTGAGTTAGAAACACCGAACCAGCTCACAAACTGATCATAAGAGAACGGGCAATTTGGGAAATTTCAACTCCCGAGTGACCCAAAGGATTCATAAAACCTTGGAAAAGAACCTTAGAACAAATTGTAAGAGAAAAACCAGACCGATTCAAATGAACAGGATCCAACAGGAACCAGTTTATGAACCGAGTCGGTTTATGAACCAGAACCGATAGAGAAAGGGCAAACCGGTAAATTTATGGATCTCGAGTGACCTAAAGGGTCACAAAATTCATGAAAAAAACTTTAGGGTGAATTGGAGATGAAATGTAAACCCCGCACATTTGAGTTAAGGAAAACCAGGAAAAGAACTGGTCAAACTAAATAAGAAAACCAAACCGGTTTACATTTGGGAATAAGCAATATCGAAATTTACAACTTTCGGGTGATCCAAAGGGTTCATTAAACATTGGAAAAGAAACTTAAAACAAAATAGAAAACAAAAACCAAATTGGTTTAGGTGAACTAGATTCTATAAGAACTTCAAAGTTAAGCGTGCTTACCGGAAGTATGATTTTTTGTAACCCAAAATTTCGGTAAAAAAATTTTATGCGAAGGTACGGCTTATCATAAATAGCCATAAATTAATATATATTTAATTATTAAAATTAATACTAATAATTTAATACCTAAATTAAATTATTGGAATTAATATAAATAATTAAATACCAAAATTAAATTATTGGAATTAATACCGAAATTAAATTATTGGAATTAATACCAATAATTTATGGCAATATTAATACTAGTAATAAATCTCACCCATTTAATACACGGGTTTTACAACTATATAAAGAGGTCATCCCCATTCCATTCTCCTCACACCTGAACACTTCTCTCTCTCTCACTACTGCTCCATTTCCCGGTAAAGCTCGAACCAGAGCTTCGACTTCAACAAAGGTCGGGCTCTTTAGAACTGGGGAGAAGACAGCTATCTGATAGCAAACTCCAGTCAATACGAGAATCGTTGGAGAAGCGTCGGCGTGATAGAATAGTGAAGCAGCTCCGACGGACCAAAGCTGCCTTATTTCAGCCAAGCTGAAATCAGCCATTTCAAGCCCTGCTCAGGCCAATCCAAACCCTCTCAACACTTCCTCAGCCTTTCCACGGCCGAATTAGGACCGAAAGGTAAGCCAATTCGGCTCCCCTTTATAATTTTCGATCGGTGCTAGAGAGAGAATCGACCGAATTTCAACGAAAAAATTCTAATCTAATTCCGTATCAATTAATGCGATTCTTGATTCTAGAATGAATTTCAGGACAAGAGCTATCTGCCTAGATCGAAAGCTCAAACCGCCATGCCTTCACCGGTGAGTAATCGAAGCTTTCTCTCTCTATAGTTCATTTTCCAGCGAAGCTCCGTTTGAGCTCGTCCCGGCATTAAAACTTGCGATTCACATTTCTGAAGAATCGTATGAACATGTAAAAACTCAATTTCAACTTAAATTTTAACAATTGGAAATGTTTGATGGGTCAAGTTGATAAAATCAAATTCGATTGTGTTAAGAAGTTGGAATTAGGGGAAAATTGGGGATTTTTTAAATTCAAAGGGCCAAAATACAATTTTATGAAATTGAGGGTCAATTGGGCATGAAAATAATGTTGGAGGACCAATTGAGGAATTTTGGAATTTTGGGGCAAAACTTCCCATTTTTGTAAAAGAAGGGTAAAATGGTAATTTTGGAAAAATTGGGGGACCAAATTGGAAATTTGGGAAATTAAACCCCTTTTTGGTGAAATTGAATAAATTGAGGCCCCAGGATAAATTTTAAAAGTTACGGGACTCAATTTGAGGAAAAACTGAAATTAGGGACTTAAAGTTGAAGAGAAATAACTTTAGGGACCTAATTGCAAATAACTAAAAGTTTAGGTTTTCTCATTCATTAATGAATGAAGGCTGTTATGCCGAGTAATAATGAACAAGGTTGTTCATATCGTGTAGGAACATTAAATACTGGGAACGCCAGCAAGGACAAGCTCGCGTGAATACAAAGAACCAGTCTAGTGGAATTCACGACAATAACGGGTGAGTGGGTTTACTAACATCATACCCGGTTGGGGATGATAAGTGCTTCGATATAAAAACCCACTGTTTAGTGGTATTTTAATCATCACTACTTAGAGAAAGTGATGTGAAAGTTATGCGAAAAAAAAAACTACTTACAGGTTGTAAGTAGATCATACCCGGTTGGTGTGATGAGAATTCCTCGAAGGAAGTTAAAAACCCGTTCATCAGTTATGAACGAAGATGTCCTTATACCGGTCGGTATGATGGACAGTAAAAACCTATTTTTGTCGGAAGTGCTCTCCCCTGACTGTGTGCCAATGCTTAAACAATTTGGGAGACCTTCTCGACGGGAGCTCGAATAGCTCTAATAGGTTGGGGGCCTCGATTTTGGAAATTGGGGGCTAAATGCCGATTTTGAAAATCTCATACAGTGGGCCCAAGGCCAGTTGGCACGAGCAGGAGCTCATAAATGAACATGATATATGTGCCATAAAACTTAATAAGTGAATTGTTTGGCCATGGTACCAAGATAGGACCGACATGCTCAATCAACTAGCAGTAGTGCGACATGACAGGTCGACGGACTAATCAAGACAAACAGCTGCGGGTTGAGTTGAGAGCCGGGGCCATTGGACTAGTGGCACCACATATTACATGGTAATATAAGAAAACATTGTTTGTGCATGCACTGTGAGTACGGGATCATCAAGACGCCCATGAGGGGTAGTGATGCGTCCTAAAGGCACTGGACGACCTGGTGGCTATAAGGGCAGTTTGTCGTTCCAGGTGTCTGTGCGAAATCTGGAGTAGCATCAAGTGCATGAGACCGGGGTGGGGACAGGATGAGGTCTCTGTCCTCATACGGACACGAAGAAGTGATTTCAGGATTGTAGGTCGGATGTCACGTACATTCACTCATTCCCAGGGTAGAAGTGGTCGTACTTCTATCCGGGTGGCAGGAAAAGTCGCTCCGAAGCCACTAGCGGGTTCAGTAGTGATACTGACTTGCGAATGTGTGTAACCTTCATGATGAAGGATGTATGTTGGGTGATGACACATCGTGATAACTAAGAAATAATGGAAAAACCCGAATTTTTAAATGAAGGGATTTTTTATAACAAAGGAGTCTGGCACACTCCATATAAATGTTTTTCTTAAAAGTTAAAAGCTTTTAAAAACCCATTCACTGAGTAGTCGTTCTCACCCCCTCCCTTATATCCCTTTCAGAAAATCCCAGAAAGCCTCCCCTTAAAGACCGTCAACTAAGATGCCTGTAAGACAAGTATATACAGTTTTAAATTTCATGCAGTTTTGATTATGCTATTCTAGGAAAAAGGTGTAGGTTAAAGGACGCCTTACTCTTTACGGTTTACAATAAGGGGAAACCCTTTAATAAATCGGGAGAGTGGCGGGTTGATCACGGGGATCCGACCAAACTGGGTCGGGGCGTGACATGAAAACCAAACCAGTTCAGGTAAATTGGATCCGAACCGAATTGAACTGGTTCGAACCACTATTGAACCAGATGGTAAATTTATTTTTCTAAGTGGCTTAAAAAATTTAAATTTGACATCTGAGGCCATCATTGGATAGAAAATGAATTTAGAAATTTATAGATTTGAAAAATTCGGTCAAATTGGGGGCGAACCAACCGGTTTAAGCTTTGTACCCGGTTCGGACCAGTCCGGTCCGGTTCGGAACAATGTCGTCTTCTTCCTTCAGATGACAGCACTGTTCACTTGTTGGAAAATCGCATAGCGCCGACGAAGCTGAAAAGTTTCCGGCTAAGGAGTTTCAGGCAATGAATTATCACCATTAAGGCGCCAATCATACGGCCAAGAAGTCCCCAGACTTTCTATATAAAGAGACCCTCCTCATTCATCCTCTCTACACCTGAAAACTCCATTGTCTCTCAACTGCTCCAATTTTTGGTGAAGCTCGAACCATAGCTCTGATATAGGGTTTTTCCTGAGCCAAATAAGGTGTGGTCGGGTTCTTTTGAACTAGGGAGAAGTCAGCTACCCGACGACAGTCTCTATTTGCTCTGAGGGTTGTCGGAGAGAGCTGACATGATAGAACAGTGAAGCAGCTCCGGTGGACCGAAACTGCCCTATTTTGGCTGAGCTGAAAACGGTCAATTCGAGCCCTCCTCAAACTAAACCAAGCCCTTCCAACACCTCCACAGCCCTCCTACACCTGAATTTGAGCGAAAAGGTAATTCAATTTGGCTCCCCTCTGTAAATTCCGATTGGTGCTAGAGAGAGAACTAACAAAACTTCGAAGACTAAATTCTCATTCAATTCAGCATCAATTGATGCAATTCTTTATCCTAGGAGGAACCTTAGGACTAGAGATATATGCCCAGATCGAAAGCTCGGACCACCGCACCCCCGATGGTAAGCTTTCGAAGCTTTCTCTCTCTAAGTCCAATTTTCTGACGAAGCTCCGTTTGAGCTCATTCTGATACCAAATCGTGCGATTCAAAGTGCAATTGAATCGTATGAAAGTGTAGAAACTCCAATCTAACTTCAATTTCAACAATTAACTCATTTAATCAATCAATTTGATAAAATCAAATTCAACTGAGTTAGAAGGTTGAAATTGGGAGAAATTTGGAGATTTTGAAAATTCGAGGGACTAAAGTGCAATTTCATAAAATTGAGGGCCAACTGGGCATGATAAAGATGTTGGAGGACCAATTTTGGAATTTTTGAGGCAAAACTTACCATTTTTGTAAAGTAGGGGCAAAATGGTAATTTTTGGAAAAGTTGGGGACCAAATTGGAAATTTGGGAAACTTGAACCCCTTTATGTGATTTTGAATAAATTGAGGTCCCAAGGTGAATTTTAGAAATTTTGGGTCTCAATTTGAGGGAAAAACGATATTAGGGACCTAAAGTTAAAGAAAAAGAACTTTAGGGACCTAATTGCAATAAATCAAAAAGTTTGAGTATTTCATCCATGCCCAATGAAGAAGGCTATAAGGCCAAGGGATAATGAACAAGGATGTTCGTATCACGTAAGAACATGAAGTACTAGGAATGCCAGCAAGGACAAGCTCGTGTGAAGACAAAGAACTGGTCGAGAGGAATTCACTACATTAACGGGTGAGTGGGATTTAATATCATACCCGATTGAGATGAAAAGCACATCGGAAATGAAAACCCACTATTAAGTGGTATTTTAACCATCATACCTGAGAGGAGTGATGTAGAAATTACGTGAAAAAAATTACTTATTGGTTGTAAGTAGATCATACCCGGTTGGTATGATGAAACTTCCTAGAAGGAAGTAGAAAACCCGCTTATCGGTTATAAGCGGAGATGTCCTCATACCCGGTTGGTGTGATGGATGGCTAAAAGTTCATTTTGTCAGAAGTGCTCTCCCCTGACTGTGTGCCACTGCTTAAACATTTTGGGAGATCTTCTTGACGGGAGCTCGAATAGCTCATTAGGCTGAAGGCCTCAATTTTGGAAACTTTGGGGCTAATATGCCCGATTTTGAAAATCTCGAACAGTGGGCCCTAGGCCAGTTGGCACAAGCAGGTGCTCGTAAACAAACATGAATATGAGCCATAAAACTTAAATGAATGAATTGATTGTCCATGGTACCAAGACATGACCGACATACTCGATGGACTAGCAGTGCGGCAATGCGACATGATAGGTCGACGAACTAGTCGAGACAAATAGCTGTAGGTCGAGATGAGGGTCGGGGCCATTGGACCAATGGCACCAAAGATTAAAGGGCTTTTGAGGAAAACTTTGATTGTGCATGCACTTGAGGCTCAGGACCATTAAGATGCCCAAGAGGGGTAGTGATGTGTCCTAAGGGTTGCTGGATCACATGGTGGCGATAAGGAAAAAGAGAAGCTACTGTATTTGTATTTCTCGTCATACCAATTAGTCATGGAGTTCTATGTTTGTACTCCACGGAGTTATGTGTTTGTACTCCACGAAGTTTTTTTGTTTGGACTCCACAAAACTACTATATTCGGGGCTTCTTTAAGCTTTTGTGTTTGAGTTTCATGTGCACGAAACCGAGATATGGTCTCTGTGCTCATATGGACACGGAGTTTTATTCATGTGTGTTCCATTCAAGATAAAGGGCGTGTGTTGGTTGATAAGCACACCAGTTATGGTTGAGGAGTGAGTAATGGCTATTAAACCAAGATTTTGATGATGAATTATTTTAAAAGAAGATAAGGAGTCTGTCACACTCCAATTCAAATATTTTCCCTAAAAGTCAAACTTTAAACACCCATTCACTGAGTGGTTGAACTCACCCCCACCCTTATATCCCTTTTCAAGTAACCAAGGGAAACCTACCCAAAGACCTCCTGTTAGTCACACCTATAAGACAGGTATGTAATTTAAAAGTTTTATGTAGTTTTGATTTATATATTCCAAGAAAAGTACATATTTAAAGAACGCCTTACTCCTCCCGGGTTATAGGAGGGGAAAACCCTTAGTAAATCGGGAAGAGTGGCGGGTTGCTCACGGGGATCCAACCAAACCAAGTCAGGGCATGACATAAATGAATGAAGTGTTTGGC
This sequence comes from Trapa bicornis, assembly GCA_030064425.1. NCBI lineage: Eukaryota > Viridiplantae > Streptophyta > Magnoliopsida > Myrtales > Lythraceae > Trapa > Trapa bicornis. The sequence goes on from CM057759.1 coordinate 6,090,287, forward strand.
CATGGTAGCAAGACAGGACCGACATACTCAATGGACTGGTGGCAGTGTGACATGATAGGTCGACGGACTAGTCAAGACAAACAGCTGCAGGTCATGTTGAGGGTCGGGGCCGTTGGGCCAGTGGCACCACGAATTATATGGCTTATGTGGAAAACTGTTGATTTGTGCATGCACTACGAGACCTTCAAGATGCCCAAGAGGGGTAGTGATGTGTCCTAGGGCTCTGAACAACATGGTGGAGATAAGGGCAGTTAGTCGTGCCAGTAGTCTTGGAAGCTTGACGTAGCTTCATTGCGCATGAGACTGGGGTGGGGACGGGATGAGGACTCTGTCCTCATATGGATACTAAGTTTTATTTACGGGATTGAGGGTCGGATGTCGTGTACATCGACTCACTCTCAGGGTAGAAGTGGACGTGCTTCTATGTAGGTGGCCAGTAAAGTCGCTCTAACACCACAAGTGGGTGCAGTGGACGTGCTGCCCTGCGAATCTGTGCTCCCTTCATGATGAAGGGCGTGTGTTGAGTAATAACACACCATTGTGATAAGAAATGACTATAAAAATTGAGATTTCAAAAATGAGATATTTTAAAGGAAAATAAGGAGTCTGGCATACTCCAATTTAAACTATTTTCTGAAAGTCATACTTTAAAAACACATTCACTGAGTTGTTGAACTCACCCCCTTCCTTATATCCCTTTTAGGTAACCCAGGGAAAATCTACCTAAAGTCCTACGAGTTAAACTACACCTGTAAGAAAGGTATGAAAAGTTTAAATTTTATGCAGTTTTGATTTATGTTATTCTAGGAAAGGTGCAGGTTTAAAGGATGTCTTACTCCTCACAGCTTAGAGAAGGGAAAAACCCTTAATAAACCGAGAGAGTGGCGCGTTGTTCACGGGGATCCAACCAAACCGGGTCAGGGCGTGACATGCACAATGCATCATAAACTAGGCACTCATGGCATGCATATATGGACAACTCATGGCCCCATTTTTCTTTTATTTTCATTCATGCCTGGAGGGTATATCATAATACAAACTGTGTTTTATTGAGAGTGTGAGAGCCAAGTGTAATCTTTTACAATCGATACCCCACAGGTTCGCCTCTCACTAGGATGCCTTTGCATCTAGGGGTCATTGTCAACTTTCCCTCCGACAGCCTTGCTCATGCCTCCTTACACATGCAACTCATTCCCGCCTCTTCTCATTGCAATAATGAAAATGGGATGGTACATGTACATCAACTGGGTATCCTGGGAAATTTGGAAGAAATCATTCAATCTCCCTTTATCCATACTTTCCAATTTCCCTCTTACATCGACGCTATCTTGATAGGTGTCCTGTCAACGCCTACATGTCATACCAGTATACATTATTCATAAAGAAGAATTTTATATATATTCACAAGTTATATTCAAGCATATCACCTTTTCCTTGAGTATGGACCTTTTCCTCGAGTATGGACCTTAATTCAATCATCTTTATGCAAATACAATGCACACTAGGAGTTTGGTCCATCAATCGACGAACTCCCCTCAACAAATATAATGCAAGCTCAATGCACATCAGGAGTTTTTTCCATCACTCAACTAATTCCCCTTAGCAAATATAATGCAGCTCAATGCACATCGGGAGTTTGGTCCATCATTCAACCAACTCCTCTCAGCAAATATGATGTAGGCACCCAATCCCAATCTCATAACCCTAATATGTGACTATGATTCATTTATATTGATCCTTAAGATCCTTATCCCGTTTCTTAACCTCTTAAAAAGGATATTACATTCGTGGACATAATCATGTCATTTTGTATTTCTTATATGTGTTTTGAAATGAAGGATAATGTGTATTTTTTTAGCAAAGCTCAAAACTGCAAAATGCTTTTAGTCGGTCCAATCAGACTCATCGTCATTACTCCCACTCAACATGTGTACAGGAACTTGTTTGTTCCAACAAGTTTTTCATATATCCTACCTCAAGGTCCCGACTTGAGTGATCTCTTATCCTTTGTACAAAGGTTAGAGTATGGTATATAGATCATTTCAAGTACCCCAAATTTCTTTACAATTGTTGCATCATAACTTCCCTAAGGTGTCACGCCTTCCGCCCCTAGGGCTCGGTTTATTCGACTTAATTGTCAAAACCTGATCTTTAACTAACCTTACTCTAAGGTTAGTTACTATTTACTTAAGGTCTTAACCATTCAATATTATGCTTGTCTATGTGCTTAGAATTTCTTCATTTACCACTTAGGTGGTTCACTTTCCCAAAATTATATTTTTGTCCCTAAGTTTGGAAAAATTACCATTTTACCCTTTATGCCTTAAAGTCTTTCCCTTTTGGATCCTAAACTTATCCAAGTTTTTCATTTATGTCTCCAAGTTTTCTTGAGTCTCATTTTGCTTTCCAAAATGCCTTAGAATATTTTCTAGGTATTATTTCACGCTATTTGCAAAATGGTACTTAAGTTGAGAAAATTTACCATTTGCCCCTACACTTTAAAACTTATCTTTTTAGGACCTTTAATTTTTCAATTATTTTATTTAGGTCCATGCACTTTCTTTAGTATCATTTAAGTTCTTAGACTTTCCAAAATCACTTTTGGGTGCACAAATTTCTTTATTTACACTTTAGTCCCTAAATTATCTCTTTTGTTGCATTTAGGTACTTAAGAATTTCAAACATGTCAACCTAGTTAAAAAAACTTCACCAATCTTTTCAAATGTTCTAAAAATTCATTTAGACCATTAAAAAGATAAAACAAAAAACTTATCCATAAATGAGTCCTCTAACGTTTCCTTATTTATATTTTATTCTACCATTGCTCCTAAACAAAAATATCCTCAAAATTTTCCAAACTTAGGTATGAGCCCCTAAGTTTAGCCGTTGTCAACTCAGTTCGGTCAAGGTTAACCGAAAAAGTGATGATCGAGAATAATTGTAAATCAATAACTTAATGAGCAATAGTCGAGTCAAGGCCGAGAACTTACCAGAAATGATGCCTTGATCGATGGCACTACTGTTGTTTAAAAAATTACTCTCCACGGGCTCTGTGGCAACTTGAAATACCTCAAATGGAGGTATAAGACACTTGTAATATCCGTTTTACTAAACTTTGTTATATATAAAGCAAACTCTAACTTGTTAGATTTAATTTAACATCCACATTTACCCAAATTGTGTAAGGCAGGTGGCTTTCGAAAGTTGATGACATATGTAGTCTACTGAATTTTCTCAACATTTTTGCCATCGAGGACTTTAGAATTCGCTTTTGAAATAGTTACTTTGTTTTTGGTCGGTGTAGATCTCGTAGCTTTTTATAGACACCAAAAACTTCGGAGTTGGTGATCAAATGGGTGAGTGGGTATATTTGACGGCACGTACTATTGGACCGACCGAGTTTCGATAAATTATGCTTGTGTGACCTTGTATGGTAAGTATGCTAAGTAGTAAGCTAAAATTTAAAAACTTATATAAGAAGTGTGAACATCAAATAACATTTTAAAAATACAAGTAAGAACAGAAAATAAGAACATAAAAAATCATAATTTTGACTTATACCCTTTCATGAGTCTATAATAGGTTTTAAAAGAGTAATAATCACTTCTTTATTTTCCTTTTCATGTAAAGTAACCAAAATATTTATATTTGCACTTATAGAATCTCTAACATTTTATTTTTGTCACTTCAAAAAATATCTCCATCATTTTCTACACTTAAAAAAGAAATATATTGCAAATCAATTTCCGCCTCATCAGTAAAAGATATCCTAACTAAGACAATATTCTTATTCACAAGCCATGAAGAGGGTGATGCAATCAACATATAAAAATAAAGAAAAAAAATATTATAAGTTTATTGGCATAGGAAAAATCATTTCATAAAACACCATATTTGCATAAAATTATATGTAAACACTTTATATAATTTATATCACATCGAATATTTTTAGAAAAAATATATTTTTATAGGTATGTTATACTTACTTATATTATTATATAAAGTTAAAACATAACACAAATGAGTAAAAACTCTCAAATATTTATAAATTAATTTCTTATTAGGTAACATCTCAATTCTTGATTTATTTTTAATTTTAAAATATGAAATCTTATTTATAAGGTAAGTTTCTATTGAAGTATTAATTTACAAGATATATTAAAAAAATACATATTTTATATTTCAATCATAAAAATTTTGTTTACTCAACTACACACGTCCACACGAATGAAAATATCAATATAAGTTGTAATATTTGCAAAATATGTACCTTTCCATGACTTTGATGTCACTCAATGAATTGAATGACTATGGTAGGTAAAGGTAAATGAAGGAATAGTGTGTCAATGTGCCCATTCTAGTGGCTCAATGTTATAATATTCGTCACTTTCCTCGTAGGGTTGCATATTACATGACATTGAGATACTTATTATTAATCAAATATTTTTTATATTAATATAAACGGTTATTTGATTTGGGTTGGTGATTTAGTGCAACTTGTTAATACACTTAAAATGTTGAGTAATTTTAATAAATTAAAATAGCATTGATTAAAGCTTAAAAATAAAAATGCTAAATCTATTTTTTAGTAGAAATTTAAATTTTTTTAAACAAATAGTTTACCAAAAAATTATACAAATTATTAGGGAATATAAAAATTTATAAATAATAATTTAAAATTTTCGTACATAAACTTCGAGATTTACATCAACTCACACTCATTCTCTAAGAGATATTTCGACTTAAACTTCATGGAATATCAACTTTCATCTGTACTCATTTACCACTACATTACTTGCAACTTCAAACTTCATCTAAAAAATTTATAAATTGATAATTATTTTATAATTTTTATATTTAGAAAACTTTTAGTTTTTGTAATTATTATTACTGATTTTATCACAAACACACAATAAATTGTATAACAGTTTCTAGTGTAACAAATACAATTTCACTATTTTCAAATGGCACATATTATTAATGTGGATGTCGAGAATATATCATCAAAGTTGTTCATTCCTATTAGACATTTAAATATGCATATAACATGTATGTCCCTTACTGTCATACACATGAGTATACATGTAACTAGAAACACAATTTAGACACTTCTTATTCATCCCTTCCAATTTTACTATAGGCGTCTTTACTAATTCGATATACATTTTGACAAAGCTCATGTTTACAACAACATACATATATACTGAGCACACTCAGATAATATATTCTCAAATTAGAATATCATAGAGTCTAGTACTTAAACCGATCAACTCTATCTTTAAGATGTATGATAAAAATTAACAAGTATTAAGCATGTTCAATTCATATTTATAAATAGTTTAATCATAAATTCGACCAACTTCATATAACAAAATCAATTCAAAGCACTCAACCCTTATTCACATATTTGTAGCATGCAGTATATTGACATTATTTTATTTAGTTATTACAGAAAATAGTATTATTTAGTAAGAATGCATTTATATAATTTTTTATCGCTTTTAAAATTTTTTTTAAATTATGCATCATGTATTTTATTATATAATAGAAATAAAGTAAAATGTATCACTTAGTCCAATCGTATTCACTATCAATACTCACACTTATAATTATTATCGGAATTTGTTCGTCCCGATTGTATTTCCTTGACTTGGGATTCATAGTTTATATGTGATTAATTATAATATTTATTTTAAATAAATTAAATTACATATTTAGAATTAATTTATATATTAATTCAGTATTTAAATACCATAATATAATTTTACACAAATTATGATTTTCTCTTTAATTTTCTCCCGAACTAACACATTCCATAAGAATTATAACTTTGATCAAATACTTACAACCAATCACGAAGAGAATGAAAAATGATGTATTAGTAAATAGTATTCTAAAATTTTCATTAAATATCTCGTATATTTTACCCCAAATTTTCTTTTATTTATGATACCTACTAAAATTCTAACTCAATTATTGAAAATAATTTTTTTGCAAAAATATCTTACATTTTATTTCAAACCCGAACATAACTGCTAAAGGTAACTAGTGGTCTTTAATGATGGGAGGGCAAAAACTTGCTAAGAAGTCCACTTCATGCTCCATGACAAATAGGGTCAAAATGCATTAAAAGTATACTTGCTATGAAGTCCACCTTCTAGCTGGATGACAATATAGGGGTCAAAATGCATTAAAAGTATACTTGCTATGAAGTCCACCTTCTAGCTGGATGACAATATAGGGGTCAAAATGCATTAAAAGTCTACTGGCTTTAAAAATATACAACGGTGCAGCTTATATGAATTTTAATACATTGACTGTGCACTTGGATGATCCTATGATGAGCATTGTCTTACCTTTATCCTACGCATGTCTTAGCCAATAATTCTAGGTCCAAGCCGGTATGTTCTAGGCTGGGTAAGTTTCAGAACAATTCGGCCCAATAATGATATATATATTATTGGCATCTTTATATCAATTTAGCTAGAATTTGAAGAATGTGATTTTAAAATTTCTTAATAGTGATATTTAAAGTTATAAAAAATTATTTATCAAATATTTTATATTGTTAACCCATAAATGTTTAGGGGCATAAGAGTATTGTGCATATAATTTTGTGCAATTTTTAAATATTCTCTCAATAACTATAAATAATACGAGTATAATTTTTTAAGTTTGGTATAATTAGAAATAATATTCTCGAATTTAGTATTTTTTTTCTATATAATAGGAAAGAACAGTTTTGAGTATGGAGCAACCCTATTTCTCTTATAATATATAAGAAAGTATTATAAAATAATAAATAATTAGTTTTATATATACTAAAAAGTAATAAATAATAATTAATAAAATATTTTTAATTTTATAAACTAACAACAATTTTATATTTTATCCAATTATAATTTTATTCTTAATAAATTCATCAAACATAATTTTGGATTATTTAATGTGAAAAATAATATATTTTGATGCAATCATATATAATATCCAAAAGTCAATTAGCAAGTTATCTTACTTTTTAGGATTTTTTAGTGGTTAGATCATTTAAAGAGGTAAGTTGTTTTGTACCTAAATTATATTCATTCACAAAACTTGAGTCCCCATTTTACTTGTGTAATTTATGCCCTACTCTTACCCATCTCAAACAACTAATATTGGCCGGCAAAACAACTTTTTTGGTGCACGCATGGGATCAATATGTATTATTGTGTTATGCGATGATCCCAAATGGTCGTGTGAGGCACATACACTAGATGAAAGCAAAACAAGATAAATAAAACATCACAAAGCCCCGAACAAGAAGACCATAGCTTGTGTTGCTCAAAAAGCAGATCACATTTAGGCAGCCGAGCCACCGCCGAAGTCGCAGGTCAGCACGACTCTACCCTCCGGTCTGACCATCTCCTAGACATCAATGGTACTGATTATCACCTCCTTGCATTCTATGATCGGAGGGCTGTCGATTTCCGTTCTCCGGCTAAAGCTCTCTGGCAATATCAGACCCTTGTGGTCTCTGTAGAGCATGTACACCGTCATCTGAGCTATCCCGAACGCGAAGCCAAGCACATTTGGTGTCTGCGAACACATTTACAAGATGAAGCACTGTTTTTATGATCAAATAAATGAACTTCCACTATTTATTTTTTTTCTATCAATTTATGATTGAATATCAAATATTAATAAAACTCGGAGTATAAAGTGTTCATCTTTTTTTTTTCACATTTTTGCAAGAAATTCCATTAGCTAGTTTGGGAACTTGACTATTTTGAGGAAATTCAAAGAAAATAAAGCGAAATTCACGTATTAGAATGAGATGTTTCTAGTAAACTTACTGCAACGAAATAATCTTTTATGAGAAGGCCGTAGAAGAACCACATCACTGCACAGAGGGTGAGGAAGAAAGATAGCCCAAAGGGCATGAACTCCACGCTCTTCGTCCTTATTACCATCCTCTGCATCAAAGAAAATTCATGGAATATGTTGAGAATACTATACTGATAAACAAGATTAAGTGGTATAAAAGAATGCCTTAAATTTGCCATTTTTTTGGAACTAAATTTTAGATATCTATGAACCGAGTTATTTACCATGATACTGAGGGGAGCTGCAAAGACAATGACGGAGAAGATGGCGCAGATCCACCCGACGATAGTGAGTCTCTGGGAGCCCTTTGTTAGAAAGTACGTTAGAACCACGATCAACACATATGCTGCAATGTTAAACCCTAAGAGTAGCTTCCCGCATAGGATCTGCCCAACAAAAAAAAAGCACCAAATATAATTCTTAGTAATTCAAGCTGGGATTTTTTCTAAGTATCAAGAGTCTTTACATTCTTCTCTTTTTGACAAGTTTTGGTTGCCCTTAAAATGCCTATCCATGAGTTTAAAATGGAATGAGAGAACAGAAGGTCACTGAAATCTTTTTATGTAGTGGGAAGTGATGACAGCTAGGTTTTAGAGATGAACCTTGGCCTCCTTTGAAGCGTAGATTATGAACATGAGGAGGTACCCCGATTCTATGACAAACCCAATGCAATTAATGGTGACGAGAAGGATGGCCCCTTCTTCCTTGAGAAAAGCATAGTAGAGTAGCAACATCGCACTGAAAAGTGCAACGGAGTATGGTAACGAATGGAAATCTTCAGTCGACTTCTTTCTGAATATACGATAGAATGTCGGCCTGATGGAGTTTAGTTCACCCAAAGAGATTTGTTAAGTTACATATGGACAACTTCTTTACGAGTCTTTAATACAAACACATCTTATAAACCCTAAATCATGTTTCCTCGACAATGGAAATTGTTCATATTAAGACGATAGGATCAATGAATACAATCTAGGAGTGAGAAGGTCCAGATTTACTTACAAAGGTGAGAGATAGACGAGGATGGATAAGATATTGCCTGCAACACGATGAAATGAAGCTGTGGTTACTGATCTCATCAGAAAACAAACATGCAAATAAATATGTAAATTCTAGAATACTGAGTATCTGATTTCCTGCAAGGAGATCGGATTACCGAGGACTCCAAATACGACAGCTAGATTTTCATTCGTAACCCTTGCCATTAGCAGTACTATAATACAAGAACGAAAGTAATCAGAATATACAACTATGAAGTTCTTAATTGTAGAGATGAACCGTTGGGGGAATTAAGAGCTAATAATGAAGGGTATATGCAGAAATAAATTGGAAGTAATATATATATAGGCTAGCATAGATATCTGCAGTGTTGATATTGTAAGATCGCAGTTTTGTTCATGCATAAGTAGGAATTGGGCGATGGTGTATATAACTAATGTTTGGTACATATACTGTTTGGTACAACTCGCTTTTGGCGGAATTTCTTGAACTCCCCTCATATACTGTTTGGGTAGGAAGAAGGCATAGGCATTTTTTTGGGCATCTCAAGTTCAACTGTGAGCTTCAGATACTGTTTTTGGCTGATTTTTCATGTTGGTCACATGATTATTAAGAAAAGAAAATTGATCAATTGTGAGCATTTGCTCCTTTTTTATTATCATATGCTTTTAATGTTTTGAAGTCAAATTATAAATGTTTTTACATATTTTAGCTATATAAACTTATTATGTTTTACTTAAATCCTATACCTACGTCAATCCAATAAATTTAATATTATAATATAAGCTAAATTGCAAATTTGAATAAAAACATTCAGTACAAAATATTACATTAAACATTTGAACTAGTCTCCTAAGTAAAAGTATAATATTCTAATCATTAATCACTAGAAGAAAATGAATCAAATTAAAATATATAATTTAGTTTAAATGATAAACTAATGAATAAAATAAACATTTTTTACATTTTATAGATATGATTCTCTAAAATATTTTGGAATAAATCATATAATTTTAGTATCACAAAAATTTTAAATTTAATGTAAATATATGTATGATATATTAATTTATATATATATTATTTAACTTAAATTAAATATATTTTATTAAAAATTTAAATTATATCATTTTTACTGAATAAAATATTTAAATTTTATGTTAATAATTTAATTTATTAATAAAAAATATTTTTAATTAACTTAAATAATATATATATATATATTAAGATATCATATAAATATATATCTTATATTTGACATTTTAGTAATTCTAAAATAATATAATTTACTTGTAATATTTTATAACTAGATGGAATACAAAATTATTTGAGTAAAAAGTTTACTTTGCTATTTAAAATGGATTGTAAAAATTTTTAATTATATATCATTTTTATTTTATAAAATATTTAAAAATATATAAAAAATAAATACTTAATTATTAATAAAATTGTTATATATGTAGTTATTAATAAAAATTATACATTATTTAAGTTAAATAAATATATATTATAATATTGTATAAATAATTATCTTAAATTTGAGATTTTGATAGTACTAAAATTATAAAATTTATACTTAATATTCTATGATTACAAAGAATTATAGATGTATTTATATAAGATATTTAATTTATTATTTCAAAATAATTATAAAAAATAATTTTATATAATTATCACTAAATAAAAATATTTTATTAAATAAAAATTATATATATTGTATTTTTAATAAGAAAATATGTAATTTAAGTTATATATAAATACCTTAAATTTGATAGGTAGGTGATAAAATCATATAATTTAGTCTAAAAAATCTATGAATATAGAGAATAAAAATTGTAGTTGAGATTAAATTATCATTTTATATTTAATCACACATTTTAATTGATCGGCTGTGTCTTAGTAGTTAGAACATTTGACTTTTGCGGTGAATACCATATTCAATTTTTATTTTCAAATTTATAATATATTTAGAGTTATTGTTATGTTTTATTATGAGTTATATTTTAATCTACACACCAACAAAAAATGATATGTGATAATGTATATGATAATTCATGTTAACATATATTTGATTTTTATCAAATACTTAATATTCAATTATAACATTTCAAATATTTAATATACAAGTTTTACTAGTTGATATTTTTTTATGTAAAATTATAATTTAATCTTATAATATATTATTGACCATTAAAATTTAATTCAAGTATGCCTAAAATAGTGAGATTAAAAAAATATTATATTCTAGTTCAAAAATGACAAACGTATTAATTGGGGAGAGCTATTATAAATATATAGGATTCAAAAACATAAAAAAATGAATAATAAATTAAATTTCTATTGTAAATTATACTTTACTAATTTGAATATTAAGGAGTCTATCCCAGCACTACTATGACACTCTATCCTACATGATTTGGAGACCTCAAGCCAATTTGTTTTTTAAATTAATTAAGAGAGATTTACTTCTAGAACACCCATCTCAATGAATATTGCAGACATTGGCTATATGTTGATGGAAAAGAGAAGTTGGTGGCTCAAATTGATTTCTTCATGTCAGCTTTAATTGGGTATGTGCATCTTTTTTTTTTCCTCAACCATGATCCATGTCTACATAAATACAACTTAATTTGATGTCATGTCTTCCATTGAACTTGCGATCCCAGAAAGAGACGATTGAAATAGAAAAAGAGAAGGAAAAAGAAGATATTTTTCTCTTTTTCCAGCATATCATATGCAATTTGTCATTCTTGTTTGCTTTCCCTTTTCCTGCAATAGCTTGAGCTCTCCCGTTATAGATGAAGATCAAACGTTATGGCCATTTCAACACAACCAAATATAAAGCCCCAAAAAAATCTAATGATAAAATAAAGAGGGTTTAATGTGATAATATCACTCTTGTTTTTAATGGTGAATTCTAGGCTTGTTATTGGATTTTGAGTATCTGAGTCCCCTTCTCTTTATATTACAAGTTTTCTATGTAACAGAAAAAAAAGCATACACTCAATTATCATATTCATCATCCAATGGAGAGAGATGGTGCGTGGGAGGTAGTTCCACCATAGACATCCAAAGGCATGATCATGGGCTTAATCCTATGATGCCAACCTAACAATTAACATCATAAATAGAAATTCTATTGGTGGAAGCAAAGAAACGACGGTGTCTTTCTCTCAACCGCAGCCCAACCTTGATATTGACCTTGTATGCAGTAGCCCGCAAAACCATCTGGCCGTGCGATTGTAGATTTGGCTCTGGTACTTAACTCTCTCTATCATTACCTAAGTATCTACATTGAAGTCTATCGTGAAATTTAAGGTTTGATAAACGAATGCCATGGATTTTTGTTATGGGTAGTTGGTCTGTGGTTCAGTTGCTTCCATATTTTAAGGGAAGATCTAATAATAACACGAGAGCAAATCAGGATTAGGTGACACGCTCTTCCTATCTACATGGAAATGGCCCCTCCTACCAAACATGTAATTACAGAAAGAATACCACGTTGTTTAAATCCTAAACACGTCGGCAGTGTCATTAATTACAGAAAGTTTACTGATTTAATGCCACAAGCCTAATTGGATCACGCTGAGTTTTTCTAACGATGAATTTTTCACCTATGTTAGTAGAAAGTCTAAGTTTAGTTTTAGGTGAATTATATATGAGCTATTTTATTAAGATATAGTATCGTAATTTAGTTTTAGGAGAATCGGTCAATAATGACTATTCTCGGCCAAATGGCAACTTTAAGGCCATTATTCTCAATAAATGATAACTTCTAGCACAGCAACAATCCAACATAGCTGATCTGGCTGGTGGGCTATACATGGATCGGCTACTGTTAAGCCTATCCGCATGGGTCCAATACTGGGTTTGGGGATCTTCCCTTATTGGATATAAAAAAGTAGCACCACCGTACTATCTCTCGTGCAATGCAATAATAGAGACTAGAGAACTAGGTTTCTTCTGATGTCCAAGAAACATAATGATGTGAGAGTGAACTAGGTTAGTATTCATTACGAGAGGTTAGCAGATGAAGTCCAAGTTGCAGAAGTAGGCAAAAGAAGTCTTTACTTAATTATCTACTGGTTGCTTTTCACTCGTCATATCTATTGTAAATAGTAAAGAGGCACAGTCCAATATTTTGAGCTCAAAAGTCACATATTATCGTAATTAGAAATAGTATAGTAGCAATAGTGCGACAGACTTGCATCTATCCCAATATAAAGGACTTAGACTTGGATAACTTTCGTAATTTATAATATTATAAGTTTAGACCACCATCCCTCAATATCCTTGTCATTACTCTACCTAGCAACCTATTAGATGTCCGTACAAATTGTACACGTATAATATTGCATTGTATACGAAATATTCCATTATATTTGCATATATTATGCTTGAGGAATGAAATTAGGTATAATTCACCACATTTCTTAATTTCTTTCTTTTATTGTATTGTATGAGAGTGAATGTACTACAATATTTTATTTCTATCTTATGTATTGCACTCGTACGTAGCACTAGTACAAACCTCATTATATAAAATTATTATTCATTTAAGATAAAATTAACAATATTGTAACCGATCTGTTTGTTATTTTAGGGTTTTTTTAAATTTTTTTTTAATTTTATGAATTATTTTTATTTTAATTTATATTTCTTTATTTTCTATTATTATATTAAATATTATATTTATTATTTTCCCACACTATCAAAATATAGTGATTTTGATATTGAATTTTAATCTCACGTTGGAAAGAGTATAAAACCTCTTGGTGTTGTTCAGTGTCCGCATTAACAAAAAGTAAAAAAATTAGACACCAATTGGGTCGATATGTAAGCTAATTTAAGTGTATTCACCTTACTCGATAAAAAAAATATCAAGAAAAAGAATGGGTAGAGTAGAAAGTTTGGAAAAGAAAAGTAGAATGCGTTGGCTTGTTATTGGGCTATGTAGTTGAAGCCCACTTAAGCCATTCATCTTTTAAACAAAAAGAGCATAGAGGATAGGTTTTGAAAGCCCTAGCTACCATTGCAATGCAAGAGAAACTTTGAGAGCAAACCAGTCGGAGACATGTAAGGGGAGAAGCCAACAACTAGAGAAGATAGGTTTGACAGATGCATAGTTGGATAAAAGGCTGAAAAGGAAGAGAGTGCCGAGTGGAAGCTGAAATATAGGAGGTCTAGAGTTGCAGAAGGGCTGTTTCTATTGTGAGAGAGGCCATTTAAAGAGGCTTTAGAGAGTACTAGTCAAAGAAGGGCCGAGAGAATAATGCGATTGAGGTGAATGCCGGCCAACGATAAATACTTATATGTCGCTCGAATTTTTTGAAACATAATAATTTAAATAAATGGTGATTGAAAATCTTAAATAATTTAAAAAATTGGAAGATTGATTCATACCAAAATTTTAGCTAAGTGACAAATTGATATAAATTATTACCAAATATCCTCTCTTAATTAGAAATAAAAAATCAGAAAAAAGTTTTATTGAGAATAGGTTTGAATCCGGATCAAATTAGATTAGAACGAAAACTCCACAAATTTTTACAATGAGTTTTATAAATTGGAAAATTAAAAATTTTGAGCCCAAATAGTATGAAATTGGACAACAAATTTTAGAAAAAAAATAAATTGGGCTAATAATCAATTGAATTAGATGTGATATGACTAAAAAACGACCAAAATTGGCCCAATCGATCAAAAAATTTGTTGAAAACTGATTCAAAATAGGGTCAAACTGATCGACAAACTGGGACATGCGCTACATGCACAGGTGAGTAATAGAGCCATATACCACATGCGCGCTGTCTGCCTGACTAAAAACCTAAAACTTAGAAATCAAACCCAATTTGCCCTAACTGTAATTCCATAACCTACTGTAGAAGAAGTTAATTTTTGCATGAATAAGTGTGTTATGATTTTATTCAAGTAAACTATGGTCAACTAGCTAATTAAGCTTAAAACGCATCCGTTTGTCCCAAATTAGAGGTTCGCCAAAATTTTCTCCAGAACTAAGATCACTCTATTTTTTGGTGACCCTACTTGCAGAAGTCATAACTTTATTTCTTCACCACCAAATTAAGTAATTCAAGTACTGTAAACTCCACACTTTTAAGTTAAGGAAAATCGGGAAAAGAACCGGTCAAACCGAGTAAAAAAATCGAGTTGGATTATAAACTCGATCATATGAGAATAAGCAATTTGGAAATTAACAACTTTCGGGTGATACAAATTTTCATTAAACCTTGAAAAAGAAACTTAAGACAAAATAAAAGACAAAAAATCAAATTGATTCAGGTGAATTATTTTTTTTGTAACCTGAAATTTCGATCAAAAATTTTTATGCGAAAATTAAAACCAATAATTTAATACCTAAATTAAATTATTAGAATTAATACAAATAATTTATTATCGAAATTAAATTATTGAAATTAATACAAATAATTTATGTCAATATTAATACTAGTAATAAATCTCTCCCATTTAATACACGATTTTACACCTATATAAAGAGGTTATCCCCATTCATTCTCCTCACACCTGAACACTTCTCTCTCTCTCTACTGCTCCATTTCCCGGTGAAGCTCGAACTAGAGTTTCGACTTAAACATTTTTCTTAACCTCGGAAGGAGAGGTCGAGCTCTTTAGAATTAGGGAGAATATAGCTATCTAATAGCAAACTCCAGTCAATCCGATAATCGCTGGAGAAGCACCGACATAATGGAACAGTGAAGCAGCTCCGGCGAACCGAAGCTGCCCTATTTTGGCAAAGCTGAAATCGGTCAAGCCCTCCTCAGACCAAACCAAGCCCTCCCAACACTTCCTCAGCCCTCCCACGGCCGAATTAGGACTGAAAGATAAGCCAATTCGTCTCCCCTCTGCAATTTTCGGCCGGTGCTAGAGAGAGAATCGACAGAATTTCAATGATGAAATTCTAACTCAATTCGGCATCAATTGGTGCTAGAGAGCTATCTGCCCTGATCGAAAGCTCGGACTGTCGTGCCCTCACCGGTGAGAAATCGAAGCTTTCTCTCTCTACAATCTATTTTTCGGCGAAGCTCCGTTTGAGCTCGTTCTGGCGTTAAAATCTGTGATTCAAAGTTCTTTAGAATCGTATGAACATGTAAAAACTCCATTTCAACTCCAATTTCAACAATTAGAGGTGTTTGATCAGTCAATTTGATGAAATCAAATTCGGCAATGTTGAAGAGTTGAAATTGGGGGAAATTGGGGATTTTCGAAATTTGAAGGACCAAAATGAAATTTTATGGAATTGAGGGCCAATTGGGCATGAAAATAATGTTGGAGGACCAACTGAGAAATTTTAGAATTTTTGGGGCAAAACTTACCATTTTTGTAAAGGAAGGGCAAAATAGTAATTTTGGAAAAGTTGGAGGACCAAATTGGAAATTTGAGAAATTAATCCCCTTTTTGTGAAATGGAATAAATTGAGGTCCTATGATAAATTTTAGAAGTTTCGGGACTCAATTTGAGGAAAAACCGGCATTTGGGACTTAAAGTTAAAGAGAAATAACTTTAGGGACCTAATTGCAAATAAATGAAAGTTTGACTTTTTAATTCATTTGGAATGAATGCAGGCGATTAGGCCGAAGGATAATGAAACAAGATGTTCATATCGTGTAGGAACACGAAGTACCGGGAACGCCCGCAAGGAAAAGCTCGCGTGAATACCAAGAACCAGTTTAGTGGAATTCACGGCATTAACGAGTGAGTGGGTTTACTAATATCATACCCGGTTGGGATGATGAGCACAACTTAAAATTAAAAACCACTTACCGGTTGTGAGTGAAAATTTTATATCATACCCGGTTGGGAATGATAAGTACCTCGGTATGAAAACCCACTATTAAGTGGTATTTTAAACATCACTACTTAGAGGAAGTGATGTGAAAATCATGCGAAAAAACTACTTACCGATTGTAAGTAGATCATACCCGGTTGGTATGATGAGACTTCCTCGAAAGAAGTTGAAAACCCGTTCATCGGTTATGAACGGAGGTGTCCTTATACCCGGGCGGTATAATGGATAGAAAAAATATATGTTTTGTCAGAAGTACTCTCCCCTAACTGTGTGCCAATGCTTAAACAATTTGGGAGACCTTCTCGACGGGAGCTCGAATAGCTCTGATAGGCCGGGGGCCTCGATTTTGGAACTTGGGGGCTAAATGCCCGATTTTGAAAATCTCGTACAGTGGGCCCAAGGCTAGTTGGCACGAGCAGAAACTCGTAAACGAACATGATATATGTGCCATAAAACTTAATAAGTGAATTGTTTGGCCATGGTACCAAGATAGGACCGACATGCTCAGTCAACTAGCGGTAGTGCGACATGACAGGTCGACGGATCAGTCAAGACAAACAACTGCTGGTTGAGTTGAGAGTCGGGGCCGTTGGACCAGTGGAACCATATATTACATAGCAATATGAGAAAACATTGTTTGTGTATGCACTATGAGTACGGGATCATCAAGACACCCATGAGGGGTAGTGATGCGTTCTAAGGGCACTGGACGACCTGGTGGCTATAAGGGCAGTTCGTCGTTCCAGGTGTCTGTGCAAAATCTGGAGTAGCACCAAGCGCATGAGACCGGGGTGGAGATAGGATGAGGTCTCTGTCCTCATACGGACACAAAGAAGTGATTTCGGGATTGTGGGTCAGATGTCACATACATCCACTCATTCCCGGGGTAGAAGTGGTCATACTTCTATCCGGGTGGCAGGAAAAGTCGCTCTGAAGCCACTAGTAGGTTTAGTAGTGATACTGACTTGCGAATGTGTGTAACCTTTAATAAACCTTACTCTTTACAGTTTACAATAAGGGAAAATCCTTTAATAAACCAGGAGAGTGGCTGGTTAATTACGGGGATCCGACCAAACCAGGTCGGGGCGTGACAAGTATTATTGAAATATTACTTGAGCCACCTTTCCAATGCTAGCCATCTCCGATGCACACTCTCTCAACACCGGTGTGATCAAATAGTACACACTCTCCGTCGTCTAGAAAGAGAGCATCACCTTTCCAAAACATTTTCGACACCCCCAATAGCCAAATAAATTCTTAGAAATCGTGACTAGCCACAAATCATGGCTAAACTTAGTAAAATGGCTTTTGCGAGCTACTCATACCTTTGTTTGAAATGATTCAACTTTCTACAAACTCCTCTAGAAGTCAACTTTCTAATCACAGTAGTGCCACTGACTAAGTCACCATCTTTGATGAGATTTTGACCTTGACCTCAATTCTTCACTATTTTGGCACTCTTTAGACAATTACATTGCAAACTACTATTCCAATTGAACAGGGATCATAGCAACCTAGAGGGAGTCTATTGGACATCATATTTTATTTTCATAATTTGTTAGAAATATTTTGTTGAGGAACCAATGTCATGGACCAAAATGTAATTTTGTTAAAGTTAGAGGACCAATCGAGAATGAGATTTCTTGGGGTCTCTATTAGGGTTGAAGAAGGTCTAAGGACCAATGGGAAAGAATGAATAAGATTTGAGACTCAAATGATGAGTTTTTGAAGTTTAAGGACCTAAATAAGACCTTAAGAAAAGTTTAGTGTCCAAAGCATAAATAGTAAAGACTTGGGGATCCATAATTGATTTTTGGGAACTTAGGGACCCAAATAAGAATAATGGAAGTCTAAGGACATAAGAAGAAGACTTTGAAAGTCTAGGGTACAAAATAGAAGAATTTGGGGTTATAAGGGTAATATGGTAAATTTGTCCATCTTAAAGACCAAAATGAGACTTAAAATAGTTAAGAATTTAAGTGGGAAACTTGGAGAATTTTGGGTATTTTGGTAAATATTACCAAATGTTGGTGTAACATTATATTTGTGGATATAAATGATAAAAGAGAGTTAGTCTAAACTTGTTCGTTAATACGTAAGTCGAGCGAACCGGGTCTAAAGGGCAAAATTGTAATCTTTGGATTACCCAAGGAAAACCAAATTTAACATAAGATTATATGATTTGATTCATGTAGAGTAACCCAAGAAGGTGTCATATGAGGATTATTTATCATGATACAAGTGGAAATTCATCGGGACGAACAGACCGTGATTATAATTGTGAGTAAGATTACTAACAACAAGTTTGATTGGACCAACTATTGCACTTTACAACACTTTATAAAATCATGAATATTTGCATGAGTGTTTTGAAAAGTCTTATGAAAAGTAGAGGAAAACTGCATGAATGCATGCACACATAGGTAAATGAATAGTTAATATTATTTACCAAAAAGAAGGATCCATAATAATGATGCTTATAACACCATGTGAAATGAGGGTATGAAGCCCTAAGCCACATGAGTAGTGGAGTCGGTCGATAGAGGACCTAACTTCGAGAAATCAAATTTTTATGTGCATATTGCATAAATGTGTGATTTGTTTGGTATATATCAGTTGTTATTAATGAGGGCACTGTCAAGATAACTAGCGAGGTAGTGCCGACACCCGTGGTAGATTGGATGCAATAAATAAGGAGAGATTAAGTTATACTTTTAGATCACTTGTCACACCCCAACTCAATTTTATCGGTCAGACATGCAACCAACCCACCACATACTCTTGATGCTACAATAGTGGGAACCTTCACCATGATTGAATCAACAAGACTTAATGCTCAAAATATATAAATAATTTGTAAATCTTATCCTCTTGAAATAAGGAACTAGAAAGGGGAACCATAAATTTTTTAGAGAAAACTGTGGATCAAAGTAAACCGAAATAGGAAAAGAAGGATGAAAACGGAAATTTAGAAAATCCCAAGTGACCAATAAAGACCTTAAAAAATCATTGAAAATGTCATGCCCCAACCCGGTTTGGTCGGATCCCCGTGAGCAACCCGCCACTCTTCTGGTTTATTAAGGGTTTTCCCCTTATTTAAACCGTGAGGAGTAAGGCGTCCTTTATACTTGCACCTTTCTTGGAATAACATTAATCAAAGCTGAATAATTTAAACTTAATACTTGTCTTGCAGGTTTAGCTAGCAGAATGTCTATAGTTAGGTTTTTTCCCTCGATTACATGAAAAGGGGGTAAAGGGAGGGGGTGAGTTCGATAACTCAGTGAATGGGTGTTTGAAACATGAGTTTATTATAAAATAGTTTGAATTTTAGTATGCCAGACTCCTTATTTTCTTTAAAAATATACTTTCCTCAAGTTGTGGTTTTCAAAACCTTTTTCCAAGATTTACCAATTCTTTTCCAAGGATTCTTAAATCCTTTCCATGGTTTTTATAACCCTTTCCCCATTTCCATATTAGGTGTGTTTCACAAACAACACACGCCCTTCATCAGGAAGGGTACACGCATATTCGCAAGATGTAGTTATGTCGACTGCACCCACTTATGGATCGGAGCTTCTTTACCATCCACCTTAATAGAAGTTCCTGACTTCTACCCGGAGTCTGAGTGAACATCTCCGATGTTCAACCATCATACCTAAAAATACTTCGTTTCCATATGAGGACGGAGACCTAATCCCGACCCCACCTCGGTCTCATGCGCATGAAGCTACGTCGAGCTTCCCTATCTGCTGGCATGACAAATTACCCTTATCTCCATCATGTCGTCTAGTAGCCCCTAGGACGCATCACTACCCCTCTTAGGCGTCTTGATGGTCTCGAACCTCAATGTATGCACAAACAATAATTTTTCCATATAAGCCATTAATCTTTGGTACCACTAATCCAACAGCCCTGACCCTCAACTCGACCTCTAGCTGTTTGTCTCGACTAGTCCGTTGACTTGTCTTGTCACATTGCCACAAGTCCATCGAGTATGTCAGTCCTGTCTTGATACCATGGACAAATCACATCATTCATTAAAGTTTTCATGGCTTAGCATCATATTTGTTTACGAGCTCCTGCTTGTGCCAACTGGCTTTGGGCCCACTGTACAAGATTTTCAAAATTGGGCATTTTAGCCCCTAAGTTCCAAAACCGAGGCATCCGGCCTATCTAAGCTATTTGAGGTCCCGTCAAGAAGGTCTCCCAAAATTTTTAAGTAGTGGCACATAGTTAGGGGAGAACAATTCTAACAAAAATATATTTTGACTCGTCGATCACACCAATCGGGTGTGATGACATCTCCGTTTACAACCAATAAACGGGTTTTCCACTTCTTTCCAAGAAGTTCATCATACCAACCGGGTATGATCTAATTACAACCGGTAAGTAGTTTTTCAGCGTAGTTTTCACATCACCCCATCCGGGTGTGATATTAAAATTCAACTTAATAGTGATTTTTCATTCCAATGTACCCAATCCCAACCGGGTAAGATGTAAAAATTCCCACTCACCCGATAAGTGCAGTGTACTTTTCCTCTTAACTGACTCTTTACCTCACGCGAGCTTATCCTTGCAAGCGTTCCTGGTATTTCATGTTCCTACACGATATAAACATATTTATTTATTAACATTTGACCTAATAGCCTTCATTCATCTCGAATGAATGAAGTGCCCAACTTTTAATTATTTGCATTTATGCCCCTAAAGTTCATTTTCTTTATCTTTAGGTCCCTAATGCAAAATTTTCCCCAAATTGAGTCCCAAAACTTCTAAAATTTACTTCGGGACCTCAATTTATTCAAAATCATAAAAAGGGTTCAAGTTTTCCCAAATTTCCAATTTGGTCCCCTAACTTTTCAAAAATTACCATTTTGCCCCGACTTTACAAAAATGACAATTTAACCCCAATAATTCCAAAAATTGACCAATTGGTCCTCCAACATCTTTTTATGGCCGATTGGCCCTCAATTTTGGGAAATTGCACTTTAGTCCCTCAATTTTACAAAATCCCCAAATTTCCCTTTTTCAAATTGGCCAAATTTGATTTTATCAAATTAACCTTTCAATCGGGTTTAATTGTTGAAATTGAAGGTAAAATTGAGTTCCTGCACTTCCACACGATTTAATGGAATTTTGAATCACGTCATTTGGATCTAAATTAAGCTCAAATGGAGCTTCATCGGAAAATTGTACTTAGAGAAAGAAAACTTTGAAAGCTTATTGTTGGGGGTGCGGCTGTCCAAGCTTTCGATATGGGTAGATAGCTCTCGTCCTGAGGTTCCTCCTATGATCAAGAATCGCATCAATTCATGCCGAACTACGGGAGAATTTGATCATTGAAGTTTCGCCGGTTCTCTCTCTAACAATGATAAAAAATTATAGAATGAAGCCAAATTGGCTTACCTTTCTGTTTAATTTAGTTGTGTGAGGACTGTGGAAGTGTTGGGAAAGCTTGGTTTAGCCTGAGAAGGGCTCAAATTGGTTGTTCTTATTTCGACCGAAACAGGGCAGCTTTAGTTTGCCGGAGCTGCTTCATTGTTCAATCACGCTGGAGCTTCTCTGGTGATCCTCAAAGCAAATGGAGACTACCGCTGGGTAGCTGACTTCACCCCAAATCTAAAGAACCCGACCTCGCCTTCTTTGGCTAAAACAAACCACAATGTTAGAGCTCTGGTTCAAGCTTCACTAAAAAATGGAGTACTTGGGAGAGAGAGGAGTTTTCATGTGTGAGGAGGATAAATGAGGAGGGGCACTTTATATAGAAAGCTCGGGGACTCCTTAGCCATCTGATTGGCACCTTTATGGTAGTCATTCATTTCATGAAACTCCCTAAACATAAACTTTTCATCTTCACCGGCACTGCTTGATTTTCTAGCTTATGAACACTGTTGTCATCTGATGGAAGAAGATGACACTGTTCTGAACCGGACCAGAACGTTCCAAACCGGACCAAA
Source organism: Trapa bicornis (assembly GCA_030064425.1). Classification (NCBI taxonomy): domain Eukaryota; kingdom Viridiplantae; phylum Streptophyta; class Magnoliopsida; order Myrtales; family Lythraceae; genus Trapa; species Trapa bicornis. The sequence goes on from CM057759.1 coordinate 6,112,928, forward strand.
CCGTTCCGAACTAGGTTCAATGCATAAACCGACTAGTTCATGCGCAATTCGACTGAGTTTTTTTAAATTAAAAAATTGTAAATTCATTTAAATTTATTCTCTATCCAATGGTGGCTTTAATTCTCTAATTTGAATTTTCTAATTCACCTAGAAAAATGAATTTAGAAATCGATTCAATAGTGTTTCAAACCGGTTCAGGTCCGATTCACCTGAACTGGTTTAGTTTTCACTTTCAATTCATCCTAAAGTCCTTTCTCATGAATTTTGTGACTCTTTAGGTCACTCATTATTTATAAATTTTTTGGTTTGCCCTTTCTCTAACGGTTGGGGTTCATGAACCGGCTCGAGTTTTTCACCCGGGTTGACTGGTTCTTTCCCCGGTTTTCTTATCTTTATGGGACGGGGCTTATAACTCTCCCCTCCTTTTAGGAGTTTTGTCCCCAAAATTTAATTAGCAACCTTTGCATCAGGAACAATTTCCTTTGATGTCAACTTAGTGTCTGCTTGACATGCTAACTCTTTGCTTGTTCTTTCAATTAGGCCTTTTTATATCTTTCACTTAAGAAATTTCTTTTCCTTTATATTTTTCACTCCCTCTATGGAGTTTATCATAACCAGTATGTCTTACCCGTGAGTCCAAATGTATATCCTTTGGTTCACATCTTCCTTTGCTTAGGGCATGATTCTTTCTCTTGAAAGTTCTTGCTCAGTATTTTGGGATTGTGAGCTCCAAAATGGCCAATCATTCCTGTATCCAATTTTTCTCTTTATTGTTGAAACTCTTCGTTTAGTGTCCTTTCATGCGCTACGTACTTGCTTCCACAGCTTTTGTTATCATCACTTTTTCATCCCATATTGACCTTTCCTCATTTGTTGTTTATGACAACTTCGGTCCAAATATAAGCCTTGACCTTGTCATGCTTAATTATCTAACTCTTCCTTACTTGAGTCATATTTTCCCTGGGACTGTTGGGCTTACATGTCCCTTATAGCATGACATACTCTAGAATCTGTAATCGACCTTTTAAAATTTTAGAACACTTCCACAATGGTTGTTCTCGACCTTCCAATCTTTCAGGAATAGTATAACTTCGTCCCTCTTTTCGTATTGTAGTATTTCTCGACTACCTTTACTGTTATCCCATCATCCATCTTGCCTTTGATGTCATATCTTATCTAACCGTATCAATTTTCCTTACCTACTCATCTTTTTCCAACTTCCTTATTGGTCTTTCTGGTTTCAAATCATTGGGTTTCCTGATGATTTTCTGATACGTTGGAATTCTTCCCTTCTTATGCCCTCCCTCATTTTCAGTGGCGTCCTTTCCTCAAGGACTTTCCCTTTTCTTAATCCACTCCTACTCGCTCATAATCATTTCATGATTCTTTATTCCAAGTTAACCACTTTCAGTCTATGTGTCAATTCATTTGCTTGGGAAGGTTCCCTTCTTTCAGTTTTGTTCCCTACATGTCCCTCACAATAGACACTTCCATTTTAGGAGCTACATGCTCAACCTTCTTATCATTCCTTGAAAGATTCTTTCTTCCTTTCTTCACACCCCTTTCTATGTTAGGGCATTTGCCCACTTCGGATATTTCTCTATCTACAACTTCTGTTTCATCCCTTATTCCTTACTTGAGATACTTTCGATTATCGGTGTTATTCCGTGTACTCCACACTATGTTCAGCCCTCCACTCTTTCGGCTCCATTATGTGTGTGTGGACTACGACCCATCTTACTATTTGTGGTTTTCCCCCTTAACCACTTCTTATTTGGAGGGTTTACTTTCCCAACGTTTCTCAGACGTTCTTTCCCTTATTTCCTTATTATGGTTTGTTCACTCATTCTTACTTATCACAACATCTTTTGATGCTAACTTCCTACTTACCTTTTCCTTGGGTTTAACTTATTCCTTGGGTCCTCCTAGTATGCTTCCCTTGGTTTTTTCACCTCAACATGCGCTTCATTTGCAAGTTCATCTCATTATCCCTCTTCACTTGATTCCATTACCTCTCAGTTGGGTTACATATGTCGTTCTAAGGTTTCCTTCCTTCGTAGGACTCTTCCTCTTTCTCTCGGAATTCTTTTTTTTTTTCATTTGCCTTAGGGAGTATCTAACCTTAAATAACATCCTTTGATTTCGTCTTCTCCTGTTTACCCTTACTCTTGAAATCTTGTGGGCACATCTTTTGTACTCTATCCTCATCCTCACTTGTACCCCAGTACATGTCTATTTCTTTAAGAGAGAGCTCAAATCCTCCTTGTTTCAAGATCTCTTGATCACGTGAGAGGCTTGCCTACTCCTCTCTTGGTTTGATTTTGGTCATTAATTTGGCCATTGGTCTTTTTAAGGATTTCCTTCATTTTTTTTCAAATATTTGGCCTTTCCACCTCTCCCTTCTTTGTTGAAGATTAAATTATGACCTTCACAAGTATCAGTTCATTAACTACCTTTTCCCTACCATTCGTTTGGTCTAATTATCTTAGGGCAGTTGTTTCTCGAGCTTCTTGTCATTAATGTCCATCTTACTGCCACTTTTAGGGTGTAGTCCTTTCTACTTCCCGATCTTCCTTAGGGAGTCGTTTATTCTACTCGACTATCTTGTTATTACGACTTGCTTGCTTCCGCTATGTTAGTCCAAAAATTCTATTTGGCTTCACTACTTTTTCCAAAGTGAGTCGTATTTGTCACTCTGAGACATCCCATTTATCGTCAAATGCTCGGCTGGTCTTCACTTGGGGGGGCGCTCCCTTCTTTGCTCCCAAATGGCTGGAAATTTCTCCTTAAGGGAAAATTTTCTTCAGCTACTCTTTGTTCTATTTGTGGTTTATCGAGATCCTACCTTCAGTCCTTTTTCCTTCATGCCACTATGCTAGGATCTTGAAGAGATTCCTCTTGGATGTGGTTAAATTCCGAGTAGGAGTCGTGTTTCTTGGGATGGTATCCTTTTAGATTCCTATAGCTGTGGGGCATTTTTCTTGGAAAGTATTGTTCTAAATCCTTGCAGTGTGGGATAGTACTTGACTTCATGTCCCATTTCCTTTACACCTTGTAATAGGTCATTTCCTTGCCCAGTTGTTACTCCAAGAGTTCTCCTAGACTCATTACCTTGACGGTTTTCTTGTCATGCCTTCTTTGCCCAATAATTTCCTTGATTTATTCCTTTATTCAGGATGGGAATCTCTTTGGTCTCCATAATGTCTAGGGTAACACAGGCTTGTGTGGTTACTTTTCTTGGGTAATCTTCCTACAGCTGAGGTGCAAGGTCACATTATTTTTTAGAGATACAGTTTTTAGGAACTTGGAGTTCTTTATTAGTGGAGAAGTTGTACAATATGTTGGAGTCTTAGCCCCATTACAAAAAGTGCTTACGAAATAGATGGGGATCTACAGGGTTCTTAACAAGCATCCTCCTTGGTAAGGTTATAAGCCCTTGATGGTGTTCCTAGCCTTAGGCTTGGCTCCCTTCGTACTCAGGATTGTGACCTCAACAGTTCCTGGCACCATTCTTCTGGATACTTCCCACTAATGTCTCTTGGTTCTTTGGGACTTCTCATGTATTTTAGGGTGATCTCCCTATGAGGATAGAGTGTTGGATGGTGTTGGTGACGCCAATCCTAGTTTTCTTGGTTCCTCTCCTCGGAGCCATCTGAAAATTTTAAAAATTTATCTTAGTTACTATGTTAAATAATCTTGATAATGTATTCGAGGAAACATGCTCTGATACCACTCAAGTTGTCATGCCCCGACCCGATTTGGCCGGGTCCCTATGAGCAACCCGTCACTCTCCCGGTTTATTAAGGATTTTTCCCTTCTTTAAACCGTGAGGAGTAAGGTGTCCTTTATATCTGCACCTTTCCGAGAATAACATTAATCAAAATTGAATAATTTAAACTTACATACTTGTCTTATAGGTTTAGCTAGAGAAATGTTTGTAGGTAGGTTTTTTCCCTTGGTTACCTAAAAAGGGGTAAAGGGAGGGGGTGAGTTCGATAACTCAGTGAATGAGTGTTTGAAACATGATTTTCTTATAAAATAGTTTGAATTGGAGTGTGTCAAACTCATTATTTTCTTTAAAAACATTCTTTTATCAAGTTCTGGTTTTCAGAACCTTTTCCAAGGTTTACCAATTCTTTTCCAAGTATTATCAAATCCTTTCCAAGGTTTTCATAACCTTTTCCCATTTCCATATTAGGTGTGTTTCACAAACAACACATGCCCTTCATCAGGAAGGGTACACATATATTCGCGAGATGCATTTACGCCGACTACACCCACTTGTGGATCGGAGCATCTTTACCATCCACCTTAATAGAAGTCCCTCACTTCAACCTGAAGTTTGAGTGAACATCTTCGATGTTCAACCCTCAGACCCAAAAATACTTCATGTCCATATGAGGATGGAGACCTCATCCCGACCCCACTCCAGTCTCATGTGCATGAAGCTAAGTTGAGCTTTCCTGACTGCTGGCACAACTAACTACCCTTATCTCCACCATGTCGTCCAATAGCCCCTAGGATGCATCACTACCTCGCTTGGGTGTGTTGATGGTCCCGAACCTCAGTGCATACACAAACAATATTTTTTTTCCATATAAGCCATTAATCTTTGGTGCCACTGGTCCAACGACCCCGACCCTCAACTCGACCTATAGCTGTTTGTCTCGACTGGTCTGTCGACCTGTCTTGTTGCACTACCGCTAGTCCATCGAGTATGTCGGTCTTGTCTTGGTACCATGGACAAATCACACCATTCATTAAAGTTTTCATGGAATAGCATCATGTTTGTTTACGAGCTCCTACTCGTGCCAACTGGCCTTGAGCCCACTGTACGATATTTTTAAAATCAGGCATTTTAGTCCCCAAGTTCCAAAACTGAGGCCTCCGGCCTATCTGAGCTATTCGAGCTCCCATAAAAAAGGTCTCCCAAAATTTTTAAGTAGTGGTACACAACTAGGGGAAAACACTTATAGCAAAAATATCTTTTCAATCATCGATCACACGAACTGGGTGTGATGACATCTCCGCTCACAACCGGTAAACAGGTTTTCCACTTCCTTCCAGCAAGTTCATCATACTAACCAGGTATGATCTACTTACAACCGGTAAGTAGTTTTTTTGTGTAGTTTCCACATCACCCCATCCAGGTGTGATGTTAAAATTTCACTTAGTAGTGGTTCTTCATTTCCAAGTACTCATCATCCCAACCGGGTATATAATGTGAAAATTCCCACTCACCCAATAAGTGCAGTGTACTTTTCCTCTTAACCGACTCTTTGCCTCACGCGAGCTTATCCATGCTGGTGTTCTTGGTACTTCGTGTTCCTACACGATATGAATATCCTTGTTCATTAACCTTTGACCTAATAGCCTTCATTTATCTTGAATGAATGAAGTGTGCAACTTTTAATTATTTGCATTTAGGCCCCTCAAGTTCTTTTTCCTTAACTTTAGGTCCCTAACGCCAATTTTTTCCCAAATTGAGTCTCGAAACTTCTAAAATTCACTTTGGGACCTCAATTTATTCAAAATCACAAAAAGGTTAAAGTTTTCCCAAATTTCCAATTTGGTCCCCCAACATTTCCAAAATTACCATTTTGCTCCTACTTTACAAAAATGGCAATTTGACCCCAATAATTCCAAAAATCGACCAATTGGTCCTCCAACATATTTTTCATGGCCAATTGGCCCTCGACTTTGGGAAATTGCACTTTAGTCCCTCAATTTTACGAAATTCCCAAATTTCCCCCTTTCAAACTCACCGTATTTGATTTTATCAAATTGACCCTTCAATCGACTTTAATTATTGAAATTGAAGGTAAAATTGAGTTCCTACACTTTCACACAATTCAATGGAACTTTGAATCACGTCATTTGGATCCGAATTGAGCTCAAATGGAGCTTCGTCGGAAAATTGGACTTAGAGAGAGAAAGCTTCGAAAGCTTATTATCGGGGGTGCGGCGGTTCGAGCTTTCGATCTAGGTAGATAGCTTTCGTCCTAAGGTTTCTCCTAGGATTAAGAATCAAATCAATTCATGCTGAATTGAGGGAGAATTTAGTCAATGAAGTTTTGTCGGTTCTCTCTCTATCACTGATTGGAAATTATAGATGGGAGCCAAATTGTCTTACATTTCTACTTTAATTCAGTAGTGTGAGGGCTGTGGAAGTGTTGGGAAAGCTTGGTTTAGCCTAAGAAGGGCTCAAATTGGCCGTTCTTAGTTCGGCCAAAACAGGGCAGCTTCGGTCCGCCAAAGCTGCTTCATTGTTTGGTCACACCGGAGCTTCTCTGATGATCCTCGGAGCAAATGGAGACTACCGTCGGGTAGCTGACTTCTCCCCAAATCTAAGGAACCTCACCTCGCCTTCTTTAGGTCAGAAAAACCCCAATGTCGGAGCTTTGGATCAAGCTTCATCAGAAAATGGAGTAGTAGGAAGAGAGATGAGTTTTCAGGTGTGAGGAGAATGAATGAGTATGGGCTCTTTATATAGGAAGCTCGGGGACTCCTTGGCCATCCGATTGATGCCTTTATGATGGTCATTCATTGCCTGAAACTCCATGAACAAGGACTTTTCATCTTCGTCGGTGCTGCTCTATTTTCTGATGAGTGAACAGTGTTGTCATATGAAGGAAGAAGACGACATTGATCCGAACTAGATCAGACCGGGTTCAATGCTTAAACCAGCCGGTTCAGGCCCAATTCGACTAACTTTTTCAAAATTAAAAATTTGTAAATTCATTCTCTATCCAATGGTGGCTTCAATTTTCCAATTTGAATTTTCTAAGCCACCTAGAAAAATGAATTTAGAAACCTGTTCAATAGAGGTTCAAACTAGTTCAATCTGGTTCATGTCTAGTTCACCTGAACCAGTTTGGTTTTCACTTCCAATTCATCCTAAAGTCCTTTCTCATGAATTTTTTTACTCTTTAGGTCACTCGGGATTTATAAATTTCCCGATTTTTCCTTTCTCTAATGGTTGGGGTTCGTAAGCCGGTTTGGTTTTTTCACTCGGGTTGACCGGTTCTTTCCCTAGTTTCCTTGTCTTTAAGGGACGAGATTTATAGAAAAGAACCATGAAGTGAATTGAATGTGAAAACCGAATCGGTTCAAGGTGAACCAGACTTGAACCAGATTGAATTGTGAAGAACCGGTTCAAAGATTCATTTTTCTAGGTGGCTTAAAAATATCAATTTAGAAAATTGAAGCCACAATTAGATAGAAAATTTTAATTTTTAGAAAATTGGTTGAATTGGGCATGTACCGCCCAATTTGCAATTTTGGGTCACCGAACCTAATTTAATCGAACCAGTCAACGAACCGTGTCCTATGTCCATGCCTAGTCAATGCGTACGATCAATCAGCAAGCGACATGTAGTGAAGCTCACCCCATCAGCTACTTGGTTAGTGCCTAGAAGTGCTAACCAATTAGAGCGTGACAAGAAAACCGTCAAGGTAATGAGTCTAGGAGAATGACTGACCAATTAATGCCACATCACCAATGACCGACCAAAAGGAGAGTGACACGTATCCTTTGTAAAAAATCAACTAAGGAGAAGCCTCATCATCAAGGCCGACCAATGAGGAGCTGACACGTTGTAAAGATGCCACATCAGCAGCCGACGAGGATGTCGAAGAAATGTTTGACCAATCAAAGGTCGACACGTGGCAGAGCCATGTCAGATGGCCCCATCCAAACAGAGGCAGACACATGACAGTAGTATAGTGCATTAGAAAGGATATCCAAATTATTTAAATCAACCAATCAGAGTATGCCACGTGTCATGGATAATGACTAATTGATTAGCGGCCATGCTGGAATGAGCAACCAATGCGAGGCCGCCACGTGGCAGGTCAACGTGTTAAAGGGTGACTCAGAAGTTGAGTGAGAAGCCATATCAGCGAAGCCAACCAATCACAGTGCGCCATGTGGCATCTCACATGTGCGAATCTCACACACACGCACATAGTGTCATCTTCAACCTTGGAAAATCTGGGAGAGAGAAAGATGGGCAAACTACTTAGTCTTCGGTGACCCGAAAACCTCTTTGGTCAGACCAACGATGGGTGAGATTGGGGATGAGTCCTATGTCGGCCGGTAGCTCTGTCAGTTGTCGAGCTCCCTATATAAGAGCACCTCCCCATTTGTCCTCCTCATCCCTCAAATGATCGAAGAAGGCGAAGTACTCCATTTCCCGGTGAGGCACAAACCAGAGATCTAATGAGGGCCTTTTCTACAACCTTAGAAGCTGAATTTGGGTTTTCTGAAACTGGGGAGAAGTCCTCTACCTCACTACAACCTCCTTTCCACTTGAGAATCGCTGCAGAAGCATTGGCGAGCTTGCATAGTGAACTTGTTCTCGGGCTGTCTGTGACCAGAATTAGTCGAGCTGCATTCGAGCCATCCCCAGAGCAACCACAACCAAGCCAAGCACCCCAAACCTCCCCCAGTGGAGCCTTGACCTTCCCTGAGCTATTTTGGTAAGTCCCCTCCACTACCCTTCGCTGAAATTTACTGTTCACAATTTACATTGCTCGAGAACTAAACTTAGAAATTCTCACAACTCAGGCCATCAATTGAGCTGAGGTTTGATCTAGGAAGGATCCGTAGGAAGAGAGGAATCCCATGGAAATGAAAGCTCCGATCGTTGACTCCTCACCAGTGAGTAATCAAAGCTTTCTCTCTTGGACCGTTTTCCATCGAAGCTCCATTCAAGCTCCTTGCATTCTATGATCGGAGGGCTGATCTGACCGGTTTTCTTAAAATTAAAATTTTATAAATTCATTTTCTATCTAATGGTGGCTTCAATTTTCCAATTTGATGTTTTTAAGTCACCTAGAAAAATGAATTTTTGAACCAGTTATTCATGGTTCAATCCGGTTCACCCTGAACCGGTCCGGTTTTCACCTCCAATTCACTTCATGGTTCTTTTTCCATGGTGTTTAGGTATTTATTAGCCACTTGGGATTTTCTAAATTACTATCTTGACCCTTTTTTTTACTGATTCTTGTTCACCCAAATCCTCGGTTTTCTCTCGAAAATTTCATGTTCCCATTTTCCATATCCTTATTCTGAGAGAACGGGGTTTACAACTCTCCCCACCTTTTAGGAGTTTTATCCCCAAAACTCGTTATGCGTCCCGTAAATGGTGAATGATTTTCCCTTCCTTTTTCCCTCCTTTCCTTTCCCCTTCTGGTCATCCAGCTCGCATGTCCTTACCACTTGAATTTATTCGGGGCTTGCATTTCCCTTCTTGCTAGCTTGTGCCTAAATTCGATATGATACTCTGGGACACATCCCCATCCTAGTTGCATCTCCTTTGGGGCATCCTTTGTGGCTCTCCTCCCTTGGGTATCATTCATTTCTATGTCTTCGGGTGTCTATTGCTTTATCACTCCTTTTTTCCATCGCCTTCCCACTTACTTTTCTTCGAGCGTCCCCTTGCTCGTACGATGTTTCCCAAGCGAAACATCATTACGATTTCTCCCTACTTTATCCTTTCAATGACGATCTCAAGGGATTTCTCCACCTTTCCAATATCCACTTACTCCATGAAACTTATTATGATCGGCTTGTCCTACCCATTTTTTCAAATATGTTGTCTGAGATCAAATTCTTCTGTCACTTATGGTTAAGATTCTTTCTCTTGGGATTTTCGTCCAAACATTAATTCAACTCACAGGATTGGGGGTTCTGGCATGTTTTACCGTCCCGAGATTTGGTTATTTCCCTTTTGTCGTTTAACAGTCCTTAGCTTAGTGTCCTTTCAGGCTTTTTGTTCTTGTTTCCACAGGTGTTAGCACTATTTACTTCACTCCCCTTATTTTGGTCTTGTATTGCTCCTTTAATCCATTCGTTCTTTATTATAACTCAAGTATACCCCAAACCTTTTAGTCGACATCACCATACTTAAATAAACAACTTTTCCTTAACTGGGTCACCTTCTCGGAACCTTTAGACCTACCTGTCCTTGGTGGCACGACCTGTTCTGAAACTGTCTTTGTACCTTGTACTTTTAGAATGTTCCCTTGGTAATTGTTCCTAACCCTCTAATCCTTTAGGGATCATAGGACTTTGTCCCTCCTTACTAGCTGGTAGTGTTCTTCACTGCCTTGATCGTTATCCAAGAATCTCATGTGTACACCCATGATTTGATCATTTATCCCTTACTTTGCAAATCTTCACTTCCTGAAATTCGGACTTTTTCAATATTAAACCCTCACTACTCCTTTTATTAGATGGTATCCCCATACTCTTCTTCTCATGTTGTTAGGGTGGTCCGCCCCCTCGTTTCTAGTTTGTGCACCCCTTCCTTACATATCCACTTCTTTTACTTAGAAATCATGCCTTTCTTGATTGTTTGGTTTTCCAACTTCACTTGTCCATTACCAACTTCCTTATTGGTCCTCCTTGGGCCCCACCATTAGGCCCTCTAATCACTTCATGACTAATCTATTGACCTAATCAGAACTTTCCTTCCTCGCGCCCTTTCTCTATGTTGGACGTCATCTTTACTCAAGGATCTTCATTCTCTAGTCCATCCTTACTCAGTTGTGACCCCATCATGGTCGCTTTCCACTTATTACCATTTGATCCCTTGGACTTATCTTGGGGTTCCTTTTTGTTGGTCTTATTTTCTACCTTCGCTCTTCCGCATTGAGACTTCCAATTTTGGAATGGTGTAACCGAACTTTTTACTACTCCCCTAAGGTCCTCCTACTTCATATCCCCATACCCTTTTTTTTAATTTTCCCTTCGAACTTCTATCCAATTTTCGTGGTCTCATTTTGGTTACTCCATGTTATACCCTACTCATTTTGGTCTCATTTTTTAATCTTAAGCCCCCCTCATTATGGGATGGGTTAGTCCATCCTCCTTCATGTCTATTGGTCTGGATCATCCTTTCTTAACTGGGTCGACTACTCTTCTTCTTGTCCCTAGTGCTTCTCACTTCGCTCCTTTAAAATGCTTCTTCTAAACTTGTTCTTAAGGGTGTCCGACCCACCCTGATATTATGGCATCCTTCGATGTCACCCTCACATTCAACCATTTCTTTAGGAATAATCCCTCTATAAGCACATTCCAATGCTTAGTCCACATTCTTCTTAAAGTATGGGGTTTCTTAACTTCCTTGTCAAGGAGTACCTTATAGGCCACGTTTTTACCTTTGCATTCAGGAGGCTCATACTCCCAAGAACGAGGGTTACTTCATGGGGGTGTCGGACTTCTTTCTATCTCTTTCCTCCTATGACTTATTAACACTAAGGATCTTTTCCTCCCTTTGGCTTCCTTTACACCGATTCTTTTTGTATGAGCTTATAACCAAAAGAAAGTTTTATTCATTAATTGGATTTGATGCAACTATGGCTTATTACATAAGACGATGTCCTACCCATCACCCATTAATCTAATTCCTCATATTAACTAACCTAGAGTTTAGTGCAGACGTATTGTGGGACATCGCATCTGCCAGCCTAATGTGCCTTGCTGATCTCCTAGATGGACAGATGCCTCCGTGGTACCTCCCACACCTAGTGCATGGGTTAATGCTTGATTCTTCATGCTCTCATGAAGATGACTCGCTTGGTACTCCTCTAAATCTCACTTCGTGAGTGATGTCGATCCTGAATTTATCCTAGACGGTAGCCTCATCCTCATAAGCGTGTTGCATGCGGTTCATAGAACATGGGTCATTTCGAATTCGGGGAAGTTTATGGAAGACCCTCACGTAGTTGGCAAAGGCTTCCCAGAAGCTCCTTTTGGCCTCTTCTTGGGCCGTTTTCATCTTAGGTCTCGAGGCAGAGAGGTTTTATCTTTCATTGAAAGTTGGGGGTTTCCCTTCAGGGGTTTCTCCACATAATGTATTCCTCATTCATGTCTCCCCTTTGATCACCAACGTCCCTTCATGGGATGTATTCTTCATTCATGTTTTCATTCATGTTTTTCTAGAAAGGTTACGGGTGGTTAGGGCCTAAGGTTTCAAAAATTTGTAAGGAAAACTGTGCTCTAATACCACTTATGTTGTCACACCCTGACCCAGTTTGGTCGGAGCTCTCTAATCAACCTGCCTTCCTTCCCTGAGCCATAATGGTATCTCTACTAAGATGGTTCAAGAAAGGTAAAGGCATACCAATACATACGTTTTCCAAAACAAATAAATCAAGATGTCATAATATTGGGTTTACCTTGAGGGTATGGCCCTTCCTTCGGACTCCAATTCTACTTAGCTCGACCTTTCCTAAAAGGGGATTTAAGGGAGGCAAGTGAGTTCATGACTTAGTGAGAGAAATTTTCTACAACATAGTTTTAGTCAAGCATTTTATTTGTTCACAATCACGACCCGTGTTATTTTTCATTTGACATTCACTCTTTTTTCATAAAAAGGGTTCACTCGGTTGCAGAGTAGTCTCCGACTACTCCACTTGTGGTCTGGAGCACCTTTACCGACGACCCTAGTAGAAGTACATGACTTCTACCAAGAGTCTGAGTGGGAATCAATTACCCGACCCTCAAATCCACATCATACTTCGTGTCCACGAATGTGGGACGAGACATCTCCCCTTCCGACCTCGGTCTCAGTGCGCATGAAGCTCTCTTAGCTTCTTGGCTCCCTAGATGACATACTTCCCTTGTCTCTCTTCGCTCTCGTCTAGTAGCCCTTGGAACCAAAACTACCCCATTTCGGATGCCTCAATGGTTTCTTATGTTAGCATGCACAACCATAAGTCTTTTAAATTAAGACCTTTATCTTTGGGCTATCAGCCCCACGAGTCTGTTGGCTCGGCTTCAGCCCTGTCACACCCCGACCCGGTTTAGCCGGATCCCTGCGAGCAACCCGCCACTCCCTTTCGTCCAACAGGGTTTCACCCCTTCTAATCCGTGAGGAGTTAGGCATTATTTTACCCTATTTTCCTGGAATAACATTATACAAAACTCAATATATTAAGAATTTACATACCTGTCTTATAGGGGTGTCTTTAAGGTTGGTTTTCCTTTTTCCTAAAAAGGGTTAAAGGGAGAGGGTGAGTTTCTACAACTTAGTGAGTGGGTGTTGGGAGTGAGTTTTCAAAATAAAAACATGTTTAGTTTATCAAAACCATTGTCAAGGTTTACCATTCCTTTTTCAAGGATTTTTCCCAAATCTAAAATATCAGGACTTTTTTCCATTTTTATATTAGGTGTGTTTAGCTCTCTTAGGCCATCCCCTTTCCTCGGGAGGCATTTAGCAAACAAACACACGCCCTTCATTAAGAAGGGTACAAACATTTGTAGGGCAGTCCCATAGTTTATCCACTTGGGGATCATCCCGACTTTTCTGTCCACCCTGATAGAAGTCCCAGACTTCTACCCTGTGTCTGAGTGGACGTCCCAAACGTCTGATCCTCAGACCCAAATTCCACTTCGTATCCGTATGAGGACGGAGACCTCATCCTAACCCTACCCCGATATCATGCGTAAGAAGCTCCCAGAGCTTTATGTCTAACTGGCATGACAAACTGCCCTTATCTCTACCATGTCGTCCAACAACCCTTGGAATCCATCACTACCTGCTAGGGTGTCTTGATGGTCCCATACCATGAGTGCATGCACAAACAAGAGTTTTCATGATTAAGCCATTCTCTTTGGTTCCAATGCACAAACGAGAGTTTTATACGTCCTAGCTAGTCTCCATCTGGTGCACCAATCCTATTTGTGAAGAAAAAGGATGGGAGCATGAAGTTATGCATAGATTATAGGAAGTTGAATCAGGTCACCATCAAGAATAGGTCCCCACTTCCACAGATTGATTACCTATTCGACCAACTAAAAGGAGCAGCCTATTTTTCCAAGATAGAACTTCGGTCGGGCTATCACCAACTCAGGATCTGAGAGGAGGACATTCCTAAGACGACATTTTGATCCCAATATGAAGATTACAAGTTTAGAGTGATGCCCTTTGGATTAACAAATGCCTTTGCAGCCTTCATGGATTTAATGAACCGAGTGTTCCAACCACACTTGGACAGGTTCGTGATAGTATTCATAGATGATATTATCATATACTCATGAATGAGGTTGGAGCATGAAGAACATTTGGGAATCACCTTTGAGATATTGAGGGAAAACCAGTTATATGCAAAATTCTCCAAGTGTGATTTATGGCTGCAGGAGGTAGGATTCTTAGGACATATGGTGTTCAAGGATGGAGTCAAGGTAGATCCAGCAAAGGTAGAATCCATATTTGATTGGAAGACACCCAGTAATCCTTCAGAGATATGGAGTTTCTTAGGTCTGGTAGGATATTACAGACGGTTCGTGCAAGTCTTTTCTAAGATAGCAGCCCCTCTTACCCGGCTCACTAGGAAAGGAGTATAAATGAGATGAAAGTTGTGAGAAGTCCTTTTTGGAGTTGAAGACTCGATTGACAACTGCACTGGTACTCTCCCTTCCTAACCCAAGTGCGGGAGAGTACACCATCTATAATGATGCATCTGGACAAGGACTCAGATGTGTATTGATGCAACAAGGGAATGTTATCACCTATGTCTCACGACAACTTAAGGTACATGAAAGAAACTACTCAACCCTCGATCTGGAATTAGCTGCGATAGTGTTTGCCTTCAAGATTTGGTGACACTACTTTTACGGGGTTAAGTATAGGATATACATTGATCACAAGAGTCTTAAGTATTTCCTGACTCAGAAAGAGTTAAATCTTTGCCAGAGGAGATGGTTGGAATTGGTGAAGGACTATGACCTTGTGATAGAGTATCACCCCAGAAAAGTAAATGTGGTAGCAGATGCCTTAAGTCGCAAATATCAAACTAAGGCAGCACAAATGAAGACGAGTTACATACCCTTGTTGCAACAGCTGGGAAGAATGGAGGTGGAGCTGAAGATAGACAAGCAGGAGAAATGCTTGTTGGCTAATGTGGTGGTGAGACCCAATCTAACCAAGCAAATCAAGGCTTAACAAAAGGATGATAAGGAACTCCAATCTTATTTGGACCTAGTTAACAGAGAAACAAAACTGGACTACAACTTGCAAGGTGATGGAGTGCTAACCTATAAAAATAGGGTATGTGTGCCTCAAGATAAGAAGCTAAAGAGTTTAATTCTGGAAGAGATACATGATTTGGTGTATGCAATGCATCTGAGCAGTACTAAGATGTACCGCACCCTCAAACAAGGATATTGGTGGAAAGGAATGAAGAGGGATATTGCGGAATACATAGCCCAATGCTTGTCCTGTTAGTAGATGTGCTGAGCACCAAAAACCATCAGGACTACTCCAACCCTTGCCAATCCCAGAATGGAAATGGGAGCACATTACCATGGACTTTGTCATAGGACTACCTGTGACCGGGAAGGGTCGAGATGTAATTTGGGTTATCGTGGATAAATTGACCAAATCTGCTCATTTCCTCCCTATAAGAGTGATGGATACAGTGGAACAACTAGCCATCTTATACATGAGGGAGATAGTAAGACTTCATGGCATCCCGGTAAGTAAAGTATCGGATAGAGACCCCCGATTTACTTCAAGGTTCTAGCCAAGTTTACAAAGTGCCTTGGGAACCAAGCTCCACATGAGTACGACGTTCCATCCTCAGACCGATGGATAGTTTGAATGGACAATTCAAACCTTGAAGGATATGTTGAGGGCATGCGTACTAACCATGGATAAAGGTTGGGAAGAATACCTGTGCTTAATGGAATTTGCTTACAATAATAGCTATCATGCCAGTATTCAGATGGCTCATTATGAGGCACTTTATGGACGACCATGTCATACCCCTTTATTTTGGGAAGAAGTGAGGGAAAGGAAGTTGGAAAGTGCAAAGCTAATTGAGGATGCCACAAGGAAAATCAAGTTAATCAGGAGTTGCCTTAAGGCCGCTTAGGACAGGCAAAAGAGTTATGCTGACCATCAGAGGAAAGATTTGGAGTTTGATGTGAGAGATAAAGTATTTCTAAAGGTATCCCCATGGAGGGGAATACTTAGGTTTCAACAATGGGGAAAGTTGAAACTAAGGTATATTGGTCCTTATCCCATCATCCAAAGGATAGGATCGGTGGCCTATAAATTGGAACTACCTCCAAACCTACAGAGAATACACGATGTATTCCATATTTCGGTACTTCGAAAGTACCAGCATGAACCAAGCCATGTGTTGGATCGACCTCCACTAGAACTAGAAGAGAACTTGACCTATCAAATAGAACTGGTACAAATCATCGACTAGAGGGATAAGAACTTGATGAATAAGAGAATTCCTATGGTCCAAGTTCTTTGGCAAAACGGACCCGTGCAAGAAGAGACATGGGAAACCAAAAGTGTAATGAGGGATAGTTACCCTCAATTATTTGACATGTAATTGTTTTGGGGACAAAACCCCTAAAAGGAGTGGAGAGTTGTAAACCTTGTCCTTTCATAATAAGAAAAAAAAAGAAAAAAGAACTGGTCATTTCCAAAGAAAGAACCGAGTCGGTTTATGAACCGTAGCCAATAGAGAAAGGGAAAACCAAGAAATTTATAGATCCCGAGTGACCTAAAGAGTCACAAAAGTCATGAGAAAGGACTTTTGGATGAATTGGAGGTGAAAACTAAACCGGTTCAGGTGAACCAGACCTGGACCAGATTGAACCACTATTGAACTAGTTTCTAAATTCATTTTCAAGGTGGCTTAGAAATTTCAAATTGGAGAATTGAAGCCACCATTAGATAGATAATGAATTTAGATAAATTTACAAATTTTTAATTTTGAAAAACTCGGTTAAATCAGGCCTGAACCAACTGGTTTAAGCATTGAACCCAGTTCGGATCGGTCCGATTTAGTTCGAAACAGTGTCGTCTTCTTCCTTCATATGACAGCACTGTTCATTCACCGAAAAATTGAGCAGCACAGACAAAGATGAAAAGTCTCCAGATAGGGAGTTTCAGGCAATGAATGACAGCCATAAAGCACCAATCAGATGGCTAAGAAGTTCCTGAGCTTCCTATATAAAGAGCTCCTCCTCATTCATCCTCCTCACACCTGAAAACTCTTCTCTCTCCCTACACCTCCATTTTTCGGTGAAGCTCGAACTAGAGCTCTGACTTGGGCCTTTTTTTGAGCCAAAGAAGGCAATGTCAGGTTCATTAGATTCAGGGAGAAGTTAGCTACCCAACGGTAGTCTCCATTTGCTTTGAGGGTTGCCCAAGAAGCGCTGGCATGATCGAATAGTGAAGCAGCTCCAACGGACCAAAGCTACCCCATTTCGGCTGAGCTAAAAATGGCCAATTTGAGCCCTTCTCAGGCTAAACAAAGCTCTCCCAACACTTCCATAGCCCTCATACGACTGAATTAGAGCTGAAAGGTAAGCCAATTTGGCTCCCCTTTATAATTTTCGATCAATGTTAGAGAGAGAACCGATGAAATTTCACTGACTAAATTCTCCTTCAATTTGACATGAATTGATGTGATTCTTTATTTTAGGAGAAACCTCAAGATGAGAGCTATCTGCCCAGATCGAAAGCTCGAACCGCTGCACCCTCGACAATAAGCTTTCAAAGCTTTCTCTCTCTAAGTCAAGTTTTCCGACAAAGCTTCAAATCCAAATGACACGATTCAAAGTTCCATTGAATCATGTGGAAGTGTAGGAGGAACTCAATTTTACCTTCAATTTCAACAATTAAGCTCGATTGATCGGTCAATTTGATTTAATCAAATTCGGCCAGTGTGAAAGGGGGAAATTAGAGGAAATTGGGGATTTAGAAAATTTGAGGGACTAAAGTGCAATTTCCTAAAAATGATGGCCAATTGTGCATGGAAAAGATGTTGGAGGACCAATTGGTCAATTTTTGGAATTATTGGTGTCAAATTTGCCATTTTTGTAAAGTAGGGGCAAAATGGTAATTTTTGAAAAGTTGGGGACCAAATTAGAAATTTGGGAAACTTGAACCCCTTTTTGTGATTATGAATAAATTGAGGGCACAAAGTAAATTTTAGAAGTTTCGGGACTCAATTTAGGGGAAAATTGGCATTCGGGATATAAGTTAAAGAAAAAGAACTTTAGGGACCTAAATGCAAATAACTAAAAGTTTATGCATTTTATTCATCCGTGATGAATGAAGGCTATTAGGCCAAAGGATAATGAACAAGGATGTTCATATCATGTGCGAACACGAAGTATCGAGAACTCCAGCAAAGACAAGCTCGCGTGGAGGCAAGGAGCCACAAAAGAGGAATTCACTACACTATCGAGTGAGTGAGAATTTTCACATCATACCCGATTGGGATGATGAGTACCTCATAATTTAAAACCCACTATTATGTGGAATTTAGGTGTGATGTGAGAAACATGCAGAAATACTACTTACCGGTTGTAAGTAGATCATACCCGGTTGGTATGATGAACTTCCTCGAAGGAAGTAGAAAACCTACTTATCGGTTATGAGCGGAGATGTCTTCACACCCGGTTGGTGTGATAGAGAGATTAAAAGTTATTTTTGTCAGAAGTGCTCTCCCGTGACTGTATGCCACTACTTAAACATTTTGGGAGACTTTCTTGACGGGAGCTCGAACAGCTCAGATAGGCTGGAGGCCTCGGTTTTGGAACTTGGGTGCTAGAATGCCCGATTTTGAAAATCTTGTACAGTGGGTCCAAGGCCAGTTCACACGAGTAGGAGCTTGTAAAAAAATATGATGTTAAGCCATGAAAACTTTAATGAATAATGTGATTTGGCCATGGTACCAAGACAGGATCAACATACTCGATAAACTGGCGGCAGTGCGACAAGATAGGTCAACAGACCAGTCCAGACAAACAGCTGCAGGTCAAGTTGACGGTGGGGGTCGTTGGACCAATGGAACCAAAGATTAAATGGCTTATGTGGAAAATTATTGTTTTGTGCATGCATTGAGGTTCAGGGCCATCAAGGTGCCCAAGAGAGGTAGTTATGCATCCTTGGGGCTACTGGACGACATGGTGGAGATAAGGGCAATTTGTCATGCCAGCAGTCAGGAAAGCTTGACTTAGCTTCATGTGCATGAGGCCAGGGTGGGTTGAGATGAGGTCTTTGTCCTCATACGGACATGGAGTTTCTTTTCGGGTTTGAGTGTTGGATGTTGTGTACATCCACTCATTCCCAAGGTAGAAGTGGGCGGGCTTCTATCTAGGTGGTCGGTAAAGTCGCTTCGACACCACAAGTGGGTGCAGTGGACAGACGGCCCTGCGAATGTGTGATCCCTTCATGATGAAGGACGTGTGTTGATTATTAAACATACCGACTATGGGTAATGATGAATAATGGTTTTTAAAACCGAGAAATTGAGGAAGAAATAATTTTAAAGAAAATAAGGAGTCTGACACACTCCAATTCAAACTATTTTTCTGAAACTCATATTTCAAACACCCATTTACTGAGTTGTCGAACTTACCCCATCCCTTTACCCCTTTTTAGGAAACCGAGGGAAAAACCAACCTAAAGACCTTCAACTAGCTAAACCTACAAGACAAGTATGTAAGTTCAAATTTTTTGTAGTTTTGATTAATGTTATTCCAGAAAAGGTATATGTTTAAAGAACACCTTACTCCTTATGGTTTAAAAAAGGTGAAAACCCTTAATAAACTGGGAGAGTGGCGGATTGCTCACGGGGATCCGACCAAACCGGGTTGGGGCGTGACACAGTCCAAATTCTTATTTTTACCTTTGTTTACTGATTTTGGTTCACGTAGATCCTCGGTTTTCTCTCGAAAATTTTTTGTTCCCCTTTTTCGGTTCCTTATTCCGAGAGAACGGGGTTTACACCTAGTTCTTAAGGTCTTCACTTGGCAGAGCAAATATATTCACGATCTTTTCTCCTATGCGGCTACACCTGTCACTCTGGAACCTCGTCTCTATGCTCCTATTGGAGTTCCCCTTATTGATCCCACTAAGTATCATTGCATCGTGGGGTCTCTCCAATATCTCACTCTCACCCAACCTAACATTATTTATGTTGTTAATCAGGCTTGCCAGTTTATGTATCGCCCTACTAATGCTCAATGGTTAGTTGTCAAACGCATTTTGTGTTATCTTTGTATTACTTCCTCTCTTGGTCTCACTCTCTGTCGCCACTCACCCATTGTGCTTTACTATTATTCGGATGTCGATTAGGTTGGTAATCTTGACAAAGGTCACTCTACTAGTGGATTTATCATTTTTCTCGGTCATAACTTGATCTTTTTTGTGCTCCAACAATCAATGTATCGTTGTCCGCTCTAACACCGAGGTCGAATACATGAGTCTTGGTAATACTACTACTGAGCTCATCTGGTTACGATCTCTTCTTCAAAAGTTTCGTATTCCTATCTACCACCCACCAATCATTTGGTGTGATAATCTATTTGTTATCTATCTAATTACTAATTATATTTTCATTGCACGTATTAAATATATTAAAATTGATTATCATTTTGTCTAGTAACAAGTCTTGTTCGCTTTATTGGTACTGATACGCAAATGGTTGATCTCTTACTAAGGGGGTTTTCTTCACTTCTCCTTGTTCAGATCTAAACTCAATCTCAGTGACCTCCACTTGAACTTGCGGGAGAGTAAAAACATAACCATTACCTAATATGAACCACCACCATCAGCTTAAAAGATCATCACACCATCATGTGACGCCATGATCAATTGCTCCAATTCTTCCCGATGCTACCTAAATGATAGAGTCACCACCACCTGCAATTGTACATATTATAAATGTACGAAATATTTTCTTTACATGTATTAATTGTACATAATATTTTTACCTATATAAATTACACTACAAGACAAATGAAATGGTATATTCAATTACACATTTCTTACCTTTTAATCTTATTTCTATCATTTGCATTTCGTTTAGATGTGACCTCATATCACTTTGAGGGATATGTATCATGACAACAACCGGTGAGCTTAGGTAATCCTTTTTCATAGATCTATTGTTTCATTTTTTTTTCTAGATATATTGATGCAGGAGAAGATGGTGATCTATGACAATGAATGACAGATGTTGGATCCAGCAAAAGCTTTCCTAGCTTAAAGAGTAAGCATATAGGAATGACGTATGTACTCAATAGAGGAAGCAAAATAACATTTTTCTATCGTACCCCAATTGAGTTATAACTAACTCAACTGTTATATGATTTCAACTGCTATATGATTGATTGTAAATGAGGACTATATTCAGATATAAAACATTTGATATTCTTCAATGAGTTATTTACCGTATTTGGTAAATGAAGCTGATACATTCTCGGCCAAATCTTGGATCATGCTAAAAAATCAAGAATAGTCCATTATGAAATAATGAATTTTATGTGAAAATGGTATTACAATCTATCAAAATTCAAATAAAGTATAGATTCCATGTGTTATTCAGCCTATCACAATCGGTCTACGGCTCATATTTCCGAGGTTCACACCACATAATTTTCTCCATGCAGGCATTTACATGTAACTTTCATTATTTTTATGTTCAAGAAATATTTTGTTTAAGACACATAAGATTCAAGGTGGATGTCAGCTTGCCATATTATCGGTTGATACGATATTATTGCCTATAATCACCATACATATTTAGTTCAAATTAAGAGTTTAACTTGTTTTTATAGTGAACCACCATGGGAACAAAGAAATAAGATGTTACTTAAAGTTTACTCTTACTATCACTCGGTGACGTCCCATCTTTCCTTTACATCGCAAAATTGAACCAAGTTTTTGGGCTTCATCTGACGTATCCCTATATCTTTAGGGAAAAATTTATTCAACATTCTATCCATTTTTGGGTTTTAAATAAGATTTTAATATTTTCATAATATTTTAAATAAAATTATAATATCCATTTTACATTTTAATTAAGATCATTTATAATTAATTTAACTTTTTTATTATGCATACGCCATGTTATTTGAGTTGCCTTCAAAATATTGTAATTTTAATGGATCTAAGTTGAAAGGATTATTAAAAAAAAAAACCTACCATTTTATTCAAGCTTTCAAAAATAATATACTCCTATATACCGTGGGAGCTGCGCATCAGAAGAATGCAAACCAATTGCTATCAATCACCAAACACGCAAAGTTATAAGTATGTGGGTGTGGTAGGTCTTGACAAAGTACACCAGACCAATAACAACAAAACCCAGCAGCACTGAGGGAGGGAGGGAGGGAGGGAGAGGAGGGAAACAATGAGAGGGTGGCGGCTTCTGTGGTTGATGGTAGCGGCGGCGGCTGTAGTGAGGGCGGCGGAGGTAACATACGACCGAAGGTCGCTCCTAATTGACGGTGAGAGGAAAATCCTTTTCTCCGGTTCCATTCACTACCCCCGGAGCACTCCTCAGGTAATTCATATCATAAATTACATATGTACACTTACTGCATTTTCCATACGTTTTGCCTTCCTTATATTATTAATAGATATCAAAATTACGACCGAGTTAACAGTAGCAGAAGAAAAAGGGTATTCAATTGGTATCCGACAATGCGGGCTTGCAGCAGTTCCTTAATTTCTCCTTCTTCCGATTATATCATATGACGGTCCCCCGGCCGAGCTATGTGAAAAATACCTTATTTTTCTTGTCTACGCAAGAATGTCTTGTCCAGTTTTGGAAGCACAGCAGGCTAAAAAACGTGAACCACCTAAACTACAGCCAATCGAGGAAAGTGCGAGTCAGTGTGAGATTATTGGTTATTTATGACGGTGGAAAGTCTTTGAATTTTTCTTAATCGAATTTTTTATTTTAATATATGGAAATAAAAATTTATATTAATAAAAATTACTTTTTAAAAGTTGATTTAGATCAAGTTGGATTAGAACGTTTAATATTATTTATAAATATAAATAATTGGATTATATTATTAAATTTAAAATACAATAGAAAGTGAAATGGATAATGTCTCTCGTATTTTCATGGCAAAAATATAAATTTATTGACAAGTTACTTAAACAATTAAATAAGATAATATATATTTATAAGTTTACTAATATTATGGTTCATGAATTTGCACGAAATTAATATTTACATATATGAATTTTAAATCCTATCTATTAATCATACAAATTGTAGAAATAAACATGCACAATGGGGAGTCTTACTAATGAACATTGATGCAGATGTGGCCGTCTCTGATCAGCCAAGCCAAGGAAGGGGGAGTCGATGTGATTCAGACTTACGTCTTCTGGAACTTGCATGAGACCCAACCTGGTCAGGTATTATAAGAATGACAACACGGAATTATTGGTACTCTTCGTTTCCTTCCGGTCTTTGATGTTCTTTTGTTCTGCTCTACTACATACACAGTATGACTTCAGCGGAAGATACGATCTGGTAGAATTTATAAAGGAAATACAAGCACAAGGGCTCTACGCTTGCCTCAGAATCGGCCCTTTTGTCGAAGCTGAGTGGGCTTATGGGTACTCTTCGTTTCCTTCTGGTTTAAGCTATATTGCCTCAGAAAGATTTTTTAGTCTCATGCTTGCTGCAGGGGCTTTCCATTCTGGCTGCACGATGTCCCGGGTATCACGTTCCGAACAGACAATGAGCCCTTCAAGGTCTTAAATTTCTTCCAGTTAATGTTATGTCAACCAGAGTCAGTGTTAGTCAAGTGAAACTTGTTCATATTTGGTCTTCCTTCACACGACTCTTTCTGCAGTTTTACATGCAAAATTTCACGGCGAAAATAGTGAGCCTGATGAAGTCTGAGGGTCTATATGCTTCTCAAGGAGGACCCATAATCCTATCCCAGGTGATGTTATATAAAGATTCAAATTCGGGTAGCCAAAGGCAAGAGCATTCAACATATCTTAGTGACATTCATACATTTGAGACGGTTGAAATTTGACAGATAGAGAATGAATACCAGAACATAGAAGCAGCCTTTCAAGAGCAAGGGTCATCATATGTCCGATGGGCAGCAAGCATGGCTGTTGGGCTAGAGACTGGGGTCCCATGGGTGATGTGCAAGCAGAATGATGCCCCCGATCCCGTGGTTAGTCTATCGGCAAATCATGTACTAGCTAACACTATCATGAAGTACATATGATTCATAGTTTTAAAAAAGCTTCCATCTGCAGATCAATACTTGCAATGGCATGAGATGTGGAGAGACTTTTGCAGGTCCAAACTCACCAAATAAGCCATCGCTTTGGACCGAGAACTGGACATCCTTGTGAGTTCTCAGGAAAAAAATAATCAATGGCAAGTATTTATTGACTTCTGAGTTAACAACAACACCCACTCTTACAGCTATCAAGTGTTTGGCAAGGGGCCGTACCTAAGGTCGGCTGAAGACATTGCTTTCCATGTAGCTCTCTTTATTGCCAAGATGAATGGAAGTTACATAAACTATTATATGGTACATTGATTTATGTCACAGTCTTACTTTACCATTTACTGGCATCGGGTGCTGTTTTCAACGTTAAAAATTGACTTTTTGTACAGTACCATGGAGGAACCAACTTTGGGAGAACTGCATCTGCATACATCATAACAAGCTACTATGATCAAGCTCCTCTAGATGAGTATGGTGAGTATTGAATCATCTTATCATTCAAAATCTTGCTTGCTTCACATCAAAATCTGATTTCTATGACTATCATAGTTATCTAGTTTCATTTCTGTAGGTCTTAAAAGGCAGCCTAAGTGGGGTCAACTTAGGGACCTGCATTTTGCGGTTAAGAATTGTTCAGTCCCCTTACTTCACGGAGCAAAGTCGAACCTCTTTCTTGGTCCTCTTCAACAGGTAACATGAGTATCGACATAAATACCAAGGCAAAAATAAATAAAAATGTGGCCGATTATCTCTTTGATTCCCATTTACAGGCATATGTTTTCGAAGAAGAAAATGGAGGATGCGTTTCGTTCCTTGTGAATAATGATTCCCGGAGTGCAACTGTGGAGTTTCGCAATTTAACAGTCGAGCTCCCTCTAAAATCCATTAGTATCCTACAAAACTGCAACAATGTGATTTTCAACACTGCAACTGTAAGTAACTGCATATTATCAATATACCAAAGACTGAACCATGAAAAAACTAGAAAAAATGTTGGTAGATTCAACTTTCTTCTGTATCCTATGCAGGTAAATTTCAAAGGCAATACAAGAGCCACGATGATTACCTGGAAATTTGATGATGAAGATAAATGGCAAGAATACGTAGACCCGACCCCAAACTTCTCAGATACATCACTTATGTCAAATTCATTGTTGGAGCAGATGAACACAACAAAAGATATATCTGACTATCTCTGGTACACTCTTGAGTAAGTCCAAGTTCATTATAATAAAATGTTTTACCTCTCAACTTCCACAAGTTTCTCAAAAATAGAATACAATTCTAACCTGTGTTTTGGATGAGTTTCTTTCACTAGATTCCAACCTAATTCTTCCTGCACTAGACCAGTACTTCATGTGGAGTCTCAAGGACATGCAGCACATGTTTTTGTCAATGGTGTGAACATAGGTGAGCTCTTCAAAGAAAGCCCAGTATGTGGAAAACAAGTTCACAGAGTAAATTAAAGGTTTCCAATTTCAGGTTTTGCTCATGGAAATCATGATGTGAAAGGGTTCATATTGGAGTATTTGATTCCCTTAATCAATGATATGAACAACATTTCCATTCTCAGCAATATGGTCGGATTGCCGGTATGTCTATTTGCTAACACAATCATAGAGTTGTTAAGCACATTTACACTACTGTTTTTTACCGACCGACATGCAACATAAAGGATTCAGGGCCTTTTATGGAGAGAAAAGTTGCAGGGTTGATCGAAGTTGAGATTCAGTGTGATCATAATGAGCTATACAATCTTACAGAACACTTGTGGGGTTATCAAGTAAGAATTTTCATGTCAAATTCTCCATGATGACTACTAGCTGATTGTGATAGAAATATATTAATGGCATTATCTAGTCACCTATTCTAATGGAAGTATCCAAACATGGACTTTTATTTTTCTTGTTGTTGGCTTGAGCAATCAGGTGAGTCTAGTGGGTGAGAAGTTGCAAATATATGAAGAAAAAAACTCACATAAGGTCTTATGGAGCAGTAAATCTTCTCAGAATCAGCCACTTACGTGGTACAAGGTGGAGTATTGAACTCTTAACTTTATTACTCCTCATTATACATCATTAATATATATATATATATAGGCATCCACTCATTTGTTAGTCATCCTTATAAATTTTCGTATACTTAGTTCTATTATATTGAATTGTTGACAATATTCAATGCAACACAACTTCATTATTTATTCTCTAAATAAGATAAAATTTATTAGTAAATTTACCATAATAATCTAGGGTAGATCTTCTATCTTACACAAATGTAATCGAATTGCAGTGATAAAATAAATATCTTATATGCATGTGAATTAAATGCATATAAGACAATGCTATATATATATATATATATATATCTAGTGCTCATATTTCCCTATGAATAAAAATGGGCAAATATTCCTTACTATCTATATTGATAGATAACGGTTAGAGATAGATTAATACTCAACACATGTTGAGCACAAATTGTAGTATGTACTATTTGCTCCATCTCTCCTTCTCTTAGCAAAATCCTTCATGGTTCCTTACATGCTACTCATTTCTCAATAACACAAAATTACTCACAACATTTTCAATACTATAATCACTAGTCATTACTTAATTTGCCTAAAAATTGATAAATTATATAAAATTATGAAAGATTGTGACAATTCAGTATAATTTTCATTAAATGTTACAATTATATTCCCAAATAATTTTATCTCGCTTTAATTCTAATACTTATAACATTTTTAATTACGGGAATAATATACAAAAATACATTTTAATGCACTATAATGAAGTTTGGTTATTGATGATAGATAATTTTTCACCAAATATATACAAGTAAATACAAAAGGAGAAACGGAATACTATTGTACTATATAAAAATCTTATACGGATCTAAAACTCAATACTTATTAAGATATTCAATTAATTAATTATGTGGTTGTAAAAAATATTCTATTCTGATTTGGTATATATAAATAATTAGTATAATGTACTGTTAATAAACAAGATAATGTACATAATAGTTACGAAATCCTTTTTTCTCATTTTATTTCATCAAATAAACTCATTTCATTCTAGAATAATAATAAATAAATATAACAAATTATTTGAATAAATTAATAAAGGTAATAAAAATACAGTACTCAAACATTAATATCAATCAAGGAAAATACTTATCAATCAACTAAAAGTATTCTTATGTTTTCCAAACTCACAATCATATACACATGTTGCACTTACCTGCTTAAGATTATTAAGGAATATACATACAAGATTGAGTTATTGCAATATAAATTTAATTTTAATCTATCCACAATAATTGTATTGGTCGAATCAATTTATTCTCTACCAATATATAACAATCCATTATATCTCACACTAGTACCAAATATTTTCTCGGTACCCCTTCCTAAACACACAACTACCAAATATTTTCTTAGATAAAAATTTACTCGTTAGTTTACCTACCACTAATCACATTGACCTACCTCTAACTCCTACCATCTGCATCCACGTTCAAATCTCGGTCCTCCAACACTTGTCTCCTTATCTTAGTCGCTTGGCGCTTGTCTCTTAGTGATTTTATTGGGTCCCACTTGCTTCGCCTCGATTCCTCTCCTTTCCAAGGGCTCTCCTTCTAGTCTCTGACACGGAAGACTCCTCGTTAGCCTCATCTCAAGGGTTCCTTCACCTCTACCCGCACTACCAACTACTCCAAGAGTGGGTCTATCATACCATGGGGAAGTCAACACCATCACTTTGATGACGTCCCCCTAGTTCTGCTCCACAAACCTGAGTTGTTGGAGATGGATGGAAAGACAGCTGGAGATGAGTGGAGTGTAGTGGCTGGCAAGGGAAGGAGGAGCTCCCACGAGACGAGACGGTGATAATATTAAGTTAGGATTAGGGTTTTATTTTTTGGTGGCTCTCATATAATATTGCAACTTCATTACTCTTTAGATCAAACAATTAGTTATTATTCAATATGAAGAAGCATAATAACTAAATGGAATTATATATAATCAGATTGCAACCTTAATCATTTAATCTTTTTCGCGTTCATTCCTAAGAACAAACTAATATGAATTGGCAGAGTGTCTTCAATGTGCCAGAGGGCTCCGAGCTGCTTGCCTTGAACTTGAGCACAATGGGGAAAGGGGAAGCCTGGATCAATGGACAAAGTATAGGTCGCTATTGGGTTTCATTTCTTACCTCCTCAGGAAGTCCATCACAGATATTGTATGCTGTAACTTCTGAATCCGGCATTACATACGGAAAAGTGGGAAAATAGACATATACTCATATGGTCATGTTATTTGAATATTTTAGGTACCATGTTCCTCGGTCATTTCTAGATCTCTCATATAATCTGCTGGTTCTGCTAGAAGAAGAAGGAGGGGACCCCCTCGGGGTATCCTTAGTCACCGTAACGACTGATGATTTGGAGTACCAACCTTCTAAGCCCTCAGATTCTGTTGAAAGCCAATATAAGTTCTCCCTGCAGGAGAGGAGGACGAGGAGAGCTTTGGACATCAACTTTCTGTGAAGATTATTATGCAAAGGCACCTATTTTTTCTCAATGGTTACAGAAGTTAAACGACAGAAATGGCAGATGCTTATACATCCAAGGTAGCAACCATAGACTGCAATCTTTTGATATTTCATAAGATACATGTTTTTTGTTGCCATTGATGCTCGTAATATATGGGAAGAAGTACTCTACTGATGTGAAACAGAGGACAGTGACTAGAGTATAAAATCCTCTTGGGGGATCCGAAGGAATCTCGAACTATAATGTTACGATAAGAATCGATGTGGCTGAGTAATTAGATCAACTTGGGTGAACCCAAAAGGCCAAATGTCAATAGAAAAATGAGAGTGGTGTCGATCATGTTTATGATAATGCAAATCGTCATCTAACGAAAAGAGGGCACTGAAACACATTAAGTTAAAAGAACCAAATTCTTTCTTGTTCACTGAAATGATACTTAACAAAGGCACTTTCATAGATATGTTCTCATTCCGGTCTGCCCATTCAATTCTTGTTCTTTCACCTTCCAGTATCAAGAATTTTGATGGCCCTAGGCTCAATAGATTAGTTTCAACCTCAATTAAACTACTGCATTTCAAATGAGTTCAATTCTCACGGTGCTTTTAAGCAAAAAAATATCACATTGCCATTGATCTTTAATACCTCGCCCTACCGTTCCTTAGTATTCCCTACTTGTATTTATGTTGTTTTGGCTAGAGAGAACTGAGAATTTTCTCGTAAAAAAATTCTATTGAAAGATATATTAGTAAGTTATCAAGTAAAATAATAGTACATTTTTAAACATTTTTTCTAGTTTTTTTTTGTATAAGATTGGTTATAACGAGAATGTACAAGAATAATTCCCAAAAAACGATAATTGGGCACTTACGCAATAGTTTATTACACCAACTTGTTAGATCACATACCATATCATCAACAAAGAAAGCTATTAACTTAAACAAATTGAAGATGCAAATACATTACCCCATTCTACCATACTAATTTATAGTGGTGTCATCATACACATGTAAGATGTATGTAAGTGGTGTCCTCGTTTAAGAAAACAATTTAATAGTAGCATATTTACCAATCAGCCTCCTAGACCAAACGAGGAGCGGACAGTTGCAGCGTGAGCATGCTCTGTGGTGTCATGATAGGATAATAGCATATTGATCTGCATGGGGAAAACAAACTCCACATGTTAATTGTTTCATATGGAAATAAGACCATATTCTTTTTCCCCCCGTAGAAAATCGTTTTAAGGTCTAGTTATCTATGATTCTCACCTTCACGATCTCCCACTTCAAGCTTGGGAGTTTAGAAGTGACTAAAACGCTGAAGTGGAAGTCCTGGAAGTGTTATGGAGACAGGATATTATGTTAATAATGAATTTCCATAAAGATAACAAGCCAGACTCTTGAGGTTGAATCAATAACATTTCATTAAAAAGCACAAGGAAACAACAAACGACTCAAGTGGTCAACAACTAGGAAACTTGCCCGGAAAGGATCGCCTCTCAAGGACTGGACATACAAGGAGTTTCCTGATTCACCATCCTGTGAATAAATGATTAGATAAATTCTAGTCAACTGCCACAGCTGGGCAGGTACAAACTAAGATAGTGGCACAGATGGATACCTCCAAATAAACATCCCTCAACCGTCTCCCTGTTTGGGCACAGCAAACACGCACCACTTGCTCATCACAACTACCGCTGACAATGTAATCCCTCCCATTCATGTAGTATGATCTAGTGTAATTATGAGAGCTACAAGTATGAGCTATCTCAAAGTTTGTGTGCAGCCTCCCATCAACAGCAAAAAGTTGCTTAACCTGATACAAGTCCATGAAATATATGTCAGAACTTAAGGCCTCCAGACATCATGTTAATGCACAAGAAATTCGCTTAATTTTTCATAATTAATTATTTAGGTAATACTATGGACCAAGATAAATCTGATAGGAGCCTATCTATTACTCCCAAGGCGAGGATTCATTTGATAACATGAAAAAGTAATCATTTTTTCCCAGTCATAAAATTAAGGAAGATGTGTGAAGTTGAACTTCAAATATCTCTATTTTAGCCTCCATTCCTGATAGTGTGCAATCCTACAGCATCTCTATTTACCCATTTGGGAAAAAAGAATGGAAACTGGGAAAGAAAATGGAGTCAGATTCCCATGAAAGATCTACCAAGGAAGGCACCACTACAGGTATATGTGCAAGTACCTCATTGTCAACAGCAGAAACAAGAAGATAACAGTCATCGGGAGAAAAGCAAGTCATGACATTCCCCCTTGAGCTGGAGGTCGTGTAGCAAGGTCGTAACAATTTCTGCCTCAGATCCCACATCTTCACATCACGGTCAAATGATGAGGTTACAAACATGAATGGGGAGTGATTAGCAAATTTGGCAACATTTATGGGTTCTCTGTGCAAGTCGGTGAAGAGCTCAATCCGTTTCCCAGATGTAATATCATAGAGGGCTAGATCTCTTGAATACCCACTGACAAGGAACCTCTCATCTGTGGAGTTGACGTGGACAGAAGTCAACTGCTCAAAATCTTGAAAAGTGGCTTTCACACTACTAATTTCATATAGTTCTGAGTTGTTTGTTCTTATGGACTTGATGTCAAATAACTTCAGCGAACCATTATCTGAACCAGCAACAAGCTTTAAGACAAAAAAAGGAACACACCTTGTCAGTTATCCAAATACTACAACACATGATAAATGAATAACATGAACTAAATAAGGATATTATAAGTCAAGCAACCAGCTTAAACAGATTACCATGGACGGGCTCTGTTTTAACCAACAGAGGCCTAAAATGCTGTTATCAGTTCCAACTGATGGGAGATAACTAATAGGCTTCCCATTGTCAGAGTTTATGACAACAATTTCGCCATCAAGAGTTCCAAAAACCATAAGGCTTGAATCTGATGGATGATACTCGAATTGCCTTGGACGAAGCTGCCTGGTCTCATCCTTGATAAGGTGGATGAAATTTGACACTGGTTCCATATAAGGCCATAGTGAAGACCCAAGTTTAGCAGCGCTAAGAGTCCTCAAATAGAAAGATGGACCAACATTCATGAACCCTGGATCTTTCCTCCTAAGGGAACTTGGGTGGTAAAGATTAGCTGCTCCTGCTTCACGATCCCGCAGAATATCTACCAAACTCTCTCTATGCTTCCGCTTATAGGGCAAGATCTCATAACAGCTCGAGAAGACATGTCTGGCTGTTTCTTTCTCATTTTTCAGGATTAGCATATTGTCCAAGACTTCAAGGCGAGGGAATGAAACAACCATGTACTCCCTGTAGTGTTTCTCATAGCATATTGGAGAAGGATGATGAGAGATATATTTTTTCAGGGACTGCTCCGTGACCCTCAGTTCCGGCTTCATGGGCAGCTTACCACTGTCTGAAATCTGTAGACCCCCAAAGAAATCTGTAAATGACATAAGCAATAGGTATCAATGTCAAATATTTTGTATTTGCCATCATTACAAATATCTACCTCATTTTCGAACTCAGCCTGACTGCTGAAAGCAAGATGCTTGAGGCTAGTACAGAGTTCAGCATCCCTATCACAAGAAACAAATAGGTTGTCCTTCTTGCCATATAGTGAGATGCATGGGCTTGTGTCCCGACAGCAAAGACACTTTTGGAACCGTAGTTCAACTAGAGAAGGGAGATTTGATAATGCAGTAGTTGCAACCCAGAGATTGGAAACTCTCGTCTCACACATTGAGAGGCGCATGAGATTTGGCATGCCTGAGAAGCAATCCTTATGGAAGTTTGTTATTGAAGTACAAAAGTCCAAGTTCAATGTGTGGAGCTGATTAAATATCCCAACCATGTTCAGCTTCTGTTGAAGGAGTGACCATATATTTAGCACTCGACAGGAGATCCCATTCCGGCTCAACTCACTGTGGGAAAAACCCAGAAGTAAAGATAATAATCATGCATCTCAGTGTGATAATATAAGGGCCAGTATGGAAGTATATGTATGGTAAAACGCCAGATGAGCTTCCATAAATAAACAGCCGATAACTACAATTTTCATCTTTATAGAAGCTACAATGTTTAAAATGATCTAAAAGGAGATATCATGTCTTACACTAACCGGAAAAAGTCTTCCCCTGAGGACATGTCCTGGAGATAGACCACATTGAGCTTCTCATCAGCTGCCCGCATCAAAGACATCAAAAGTTGTGCATTCAACTGGCAGGATGTCTCATTTAGTATGTCAACACTTTCCAACTGGAAAGTGTCAACAGATTGAATCACATCAATCAGTGTTAATAGATCGATGTTTGTCAGTTGGTCCAGTAAGATGGCTAAGTTATACTTCCCACGCCTAGTCTTCTCATCATCTGCCTGAACAATGAAATCAGTATCTCAATAATTTTATTTGTTTCCCCTTATCATTTTTTCAATTAAAACAAAAGTAAAAGAAGTTCTGAAGGAATCTGCTGGGGGCTACATCAATATTTAAAGTAACAGATAAGCCAAATATTTATAATATACCCCAAGTTCATCCTATAGACAACAGAGTTTGGAGAAAGCACCTTGGAGAACCAAGATGAGATAGCCTCATTTGGCATCAGCTCATGTCTCCTGCAATAATCCAGATACCTATTTCCAGATAGAAAAACAAAAGGAAACGGAATAAAAGTTCAATTCAAATAGAAATTAACAGATTGCAGTTGCTTGATTGCTGAGGAAAGGCAAGGAACCCTGTAAGATCTCAAAGCAGAACAGGAGTACGTTAAGAACAATAGGCCGAATAATTATAAGCTCAGGTCCTTTGAAGCAAGCAGACTCGTTTCCTGTCGGCTTTTCATCTAACTAAAAATTGAGAAAGAAAAGTTGTAACTTTCGAGGGAGCAAATAAACTAAAGCAGAGAGGGTGAGAACCTTACAAGAAACAAGAGCTTCCTCTTATAGCGGGCAAACAAAGGTCTTCCCGAGAAAAAGAAAAACCCCATTTTCTGAGAATAGCAGCAACCCCCCCCCCCCCCCCCCCCCCCCACCCCATTGGGCCGTTTAACGAGAATTCACATCTCCACGGGAGGATTCACCAAACAAGGACAGAAAACCAATACCCAGATAGAGTAAAGAGAAACAGGATTAACCAGAGAGTAGAAGGCGAGAGAGAGCACCCACAAAGATTGCAAGCTTGGGCTGTCCATTGAGGCTGAATAGAGATTCATTGATGCACATCCACCCCCTTTATGGAATCTCACGTGGTTGATATTTGATGTGCTTTTGTCTGCACAAATCATACAAAAAGAAGGGCAAAAATATAAGCGCAGTGGCATTTAGATAAAGGAAGTAATAGGTTTATTGAAAAAGGCTCGGAGGATAAGCACAGGCGTTGCAGCACCGAGGTGGCGGGGACCTGCAAGGACATTTCAGACAACCACATGTCTTGTCCTCCCCTTCCCTGCTTGATTGAAAGATGGCGGGTCCCAGCCCATTCGAAAGCTACACTTAGTTCTAAGAACGTTTTCCTTTTTTGGTTAATAGCGTACTCTTTTTTTAAGGATAATATTCTATTTAACTATAAATTTTAAAAATTTTATCATATTCAATACAGTTTTTTTTTAAACTACCATCCATTTTCCTCTATTTTTCTTCCTATTTGTTCATCTCTTGTCCTTTTTTTTGGCGGCACAAGCCAGAATAAATCTGTGAAATTTATCATAATATTTGCTGAAAACTAAAATTTATCACTGTGTTTGCTGAAAACTAACTATTTGACATCATCAAGTTGGAATAGGTGTTAGGAGGATGATGTCAATTATATAAGTTATTAATTGAGGTTTTTAAAAAAAAAACATAGTACATTTTGAGAAATCAAACATTTAGAGCATTTTTGCTAAAAATTAGAAATTTTATAGCATCGATTAATTTAATAATATTAACTATATATTTGGCTCAACTTAGATTAAAAATATTTATCCATGTTCTGTGAATGTACATTTACAAAAAAAATTTAATTAATTTTGAAAATTGATACAGTCAATCTTGCTTCACAAAGCATGGCATGTCCATCACGAAATCTGAGTCATGAAACGACCGTCAAACAAGGTGGATTGATATGCGTGAGAGTAGTTTTTTTTAATTTCCTTTGTTATACATTTCATAATTTACAAAATTTGTACCCTTGGAATTACATGTAACCTTGTGATGGCGATATTCCGATTCATATACAACATATTCATCTCTAAATAAATAATCTATTCATTATCTCTATTTATGTGCAATCTATGTAACAACTTAAATGACACTATATATATTAATATATAAATTTCTCTCATGTCCTCTTCTCACCTAATTGTCCTTCTTGATATTCCAAAATTTGACATCCAAACAATGTCCCCATGAATGCATATCCACCTCTAGATTTCAAAAATTGCCCAAATGATATATTTGAGGGTGCTAATGTACTAGCCGTACAAGTTGATTATTCATGATATAAATGAATTTCTATGAATAGTATCTACATATGGGCAATCTCATCTCATAAAACTTCTATTTTCATAATTCATGAAGTATATTTTACTTTTGAAATCGAGTAATTTAATATATATTCTAATATGAGAAATAATACCTTACCAATTGTATTAACTAATATGAGAAAGGATACCTTACCAATTGTATTACTTTTCAAGGATGTAAACATCACGGGTGACGCACTGGACAATGGACGGAACAAGATGAGCAAATTAAGTCGTGCTTTGCTAACTCTATAAAAGATTGTTCACCGTGGAAGGGTCAAGTCAAGTAGAGGCGGCCCTCAACTCCCCCTCAAGCCGTTGTCCCAATTGAGATGTACCTAAACATGGCAAAACCGGTAAGAGCACAAGCATTATTTGAACTAGTGGTAAAACATGTTTACGGATTTAACGATTTCTTTTATCATATTAGGATATGGTTGATTCGGTTATTTTTTTCTTCTCTCCCAAAATGGCTCAACGAAACTTACATAGTTTTAATTGCAAAAGTGCAGACCAAAAAGATGTGTCATAATAAAGTCCCTTTTCTTGTTTATCTTCAATTATAAAATTATTTTTAAAATCTTAGTAAATTATTTTAAACAATTTATAAATATTATAATATATTGTCATCAAAACACCTTTTATCATGAGAAGAATTATGCACGATGGCCGACAATATAAAAGTGGCAAATTGGTGCTGAAATACAAAAAAGAGAAAAAAAGTGGTATGATATTAAGACATTTAGTATAAATATGTTAGATAATTTGATTTATTTAAAAGTTGTGATGAAAATGATGGGGTTTGATCGCACATTTGTGTAGATGGAAAAGATGGGGTTTGATCACACCTTTCTGTGGTATGCCATGACTTGTGTTATTTTTATGCAGTATAGGGTCCACCTGAAAAAAACTTATCTCCTTATTTACTTATTTTTATTGTTGAGTCTTTATTAATGCGTTCGGCGCAAGAGTAAATAACTTAAACACTTAATGATTGGAAAAGCATGTTTGGATTTTTTTTTTTGTTGATAATATTTTAATTTTTGTCCAAGCTAATAGTCATAATATTAAGTGTTTATTACATATACTCCATACTTGTTCTTTCGGTAAAAAAATAAGTACATTGAATTCTCTATTTACTTTAGTACTAATGCCAAGAGTTTTAACAACTAAAAATTCGAAATCAGATATCAAGTAAAATTGATAAACAGTTAGATGAAGAAAATCCACGTCATTGGAAACTAACTAATGGGAGTGTGACACATGTCCTCATTCAATTCTCATCCGAGGAGAAGCCTTGTTAGCAGGGATAACCAATGAGAAGCTAACAAGTGACAAATGTTCCAAGTCAATGACCGACTAGGATGTCCAAGAACGGTTGACCAATTAGAGGTCGATAGGTGGCAAAGTCACATCGAATGGCCACAACCAATCAGAGGTTAACACGTGAAAATGCCACTGTGCATCAAGTGGAAAACCGATGAATTTAAATTAGCCAATTAGAGGATGCCACGTGTCATGGTTAAATGACGACCAGATTCGATCAACTACTGCATCGGATAGAGCGACCAATGGCAGGTCGCCATGTGGCTAGTTAATGGGTCAACTGACGACTTAGAAGCTGAGTAAGATGCTGCATCAACAACAACATCTAATTAGTGTGCACCATGTGGTAGGTCGCACATGCGAAGCTCACACGTGTGCACATATTGTCATCTTCTTCCTTCAACCAACTAAACAGGGGAGGAGGCTGGAAGTTGTCATAACTCTGATGGCCATTAAACCTCTCTAACAAGGGAGTTAATGGTCGGTCGATGGATAGGAACGGAAGTCCCCGAGCTCCCTATATAAAGAGCTCCCGTCCGTTCATCCTCTCCATCCCTTGAAAGCCTAAAGAAAATGAACTACTCCAATTTGCAACCCTCTTTAAATCAAAGCTCCGACATCGACCCATTTCCACACCTTCGAACAAAAATTCAGGTTCCCTGGAATTTGGAGGAAGTACTTTGCCTTATTGCATACTCCCTTCAACTTGAGGATAATTAGAGAATCGTCGGTGAGTCTGCACAGTACAACTGATCCAACTGTCAAGTTCGAGCAAAACCTTTCATGCTCAATTCGGGCCACCCTCGGACCTCTTAAGGTTAGACCAACCCACCACGATTGTAAAGCTCATCCTCTAGGATCAAAGAGAACTGGGAAAAGAACCGACAAATTTTTCATGTGAAAAAAAATTGAGCAAAATAATGAACATAAAATAGTAAAAAAGGGTTAACACGGGAGATTGGAAAATCACAAGTGACACAAAATTCACAAAAATCACGGGGAAGAACCATGAAGTGAATTGGATTGGTGAACCGGACCCGAATCGGACTGAACCGGTTCAATAATTCATTTTTCTAGGTGGTTTAAAAATGTTAATTTGGGAAATTGAGGCCACCATTAGATAGAAAATGAATTTATAAATTTTAGAAAACTGGTTGAATTGGGCCTGAACCGACCGATTTTCAAATTTGGGCCACCGAACCCAGTCGGACTGGACCGATCAATGGCCTAGCCGTTCAACGAACCGAACCAGTCAATGGTTCAATCGGTCAACATACTGAACCGGTCAACGGTCAATGACGCCCAGTCAGCAACCACGTAGATATGAGCAGCCAATGTGAGGCTACCATGTGTCCGGTCAATAGTCAGTAGATGACTAGCTTGCCATGCAGATACGAGCAACCAATGAGAGACTGCCACATGTATAGTCAATTGGTCAATGGCTAATGCAGTGGTTGAGTTGGACCGCCACGTCAAAAAAACCCACCAATCATAGCGCGTCACGTGGCATGCTCGCCACGTCATCATCTTCAACCATAGTCCGCTGATAAAAAGGAGAGAGACCGACAAAGGAGGAAGTCTCCGGCAACTTGAAAAATGCTCTGGTCCGGTCACCAACGAGCAAGGCGAAGGCCGAGTCTCACACCAGCCGGTAGATCGGACAGTTGCCGAGCTCCCTATATAAAGAGCACCCATCCATTTGTTCTCAACATCTCACAATCGAGCGAAAAAGGTGAAGTATCCTTGTTCCCAGCGAGCAGCAAACCAGAGCTTTGGCAACAGGACTTTTCTCGACCTCTGAAGCCACATTCGGTGTCGTTAGAACCAGAGAGAAGTGCTCTATCTAGTTGCACCTTCCTTTTAGCCCGATGACCGCTAGGGAAGAGCAAGGAAGATCAAACAGGGCTTCCACTCCTTGGCCAGGCAGTAGCCCGAACCTGTGAAGCTCAAGTCGAGCTATCCCCTGGCCAATTCCGGCCAAACTAGGCCCCAAAACTCCACTTAAAAGTACCCTAACCTCCCCCCAAGCTAAGCAGGTAAGCCCTCTCCACTGCCCCTCACTGAAAAATATTGTTCATAGTGCATTTTTGTAAAAACTTTAACTAAGAAATTCATACTACTCAGGCCACCAATTGAGGCGTGATTTGATCTAGGAAGGATCCCTACGAAGAGAGAAACTTAGTGACGACAAGAGCTCTAGTCACCGGACCCTCACCGGTAAGATATTGAAGTTTTCTCTCTATAGACTGCATTTTTCGGCGAAGCTCTGTTTGAGCTCGTTTCTAGGCCAAATGAAGTGGTTTAGGGCTTGAAATGACGAGAAAAACATAGAGAAGGTGATTCAAATCACGAATGGGGGCAATTAACCATGTTTTGGAGATCAATTTAATGAAATTGTGATTTGGGGACCAAATTACAAATTTTGAGAAATTGGGCAATTTGCGGATTTTTAGAAAATTAGGGGCTAAATGGTAATTTGATGAAATTAAGGGCATTTTCGTGAAATTTACTCCCAATTGAGGCACAATTGGGCAATTTGGATAAAATGAAAGGTTAATTAGCAATTTTTGGGAAATTAGGGACCAAATGGCAATTTTTGGAAAAATTGAGGGTCCATTTTTGGTTTTGGTAAAATTAAGGACCCAAAAAAGATAATTGGAAATCATATGGGCTTAATTGAAAAAAGGGGGGCAAATAAGGACCTAAATGCAAAAGTACAAACTTTAGGGACCAAAACATAATTAAGGCATAATGTGAGGGCCTATGCGCAAATACTAAAAAATATGCAGCCTCTTAAGCAAATCATCCTGATATGAATATTCATACCATGTAGGAGCGGACTGCGCAAGCACCGTCTCAAGGAAGCGCACCGCGAATCAAGGTCTCACCGAGATAACCCCGTCATGATTACCAGGTGAGTGGGAACTTTACCACATCGATTCCAATTGGAATGATAGCTTGCCTTAAAAATGATTTTCTCGGAATTAGCCTCCCCTAACTGGGTGGCTTTGCTTGAAACATTTGGGAGCTAATTCTAGGGCTTGAGCTCGATACTACAAGTGGGCCCAAGATCGATGGATACGAGTATGGACCGTTCAGAACCAGCATGTGATGAACTGCCAAAAATCCAAAAAATGGATAATTGTGTGTGATACCCAACAAGCCAAGGCTGGAATGTTGGGCTTATTGGGCCATATAGCTACTAAGCTGAATTTATGTCATCGAACCTATTGGGCTTGTGCATATAGGCCGAAGCCAAGCCAACAGACCCTTGAGCTGGAGGGCCAAATATAATTGTTATAAATGAAAAAGATTATTGTTAGTGCATGCACTGTGATGTGAGGCCATCAATACACTTGGTATGAGGTAGTGATGGATCCCAAGGGCTGTTGGATGACCTAGGGAGCATAAGGGTGGTTTGGCATCCAATATGTCGAGAAGCTCGGGGAGCTTCCTACGCATGGAGACTAAGGTAGTGGGGGAAATGAGGTCTCGTCCCACAAAGTGGACACAAAGTGTGATTGAGGTTTGAAGGTCGAACAAGCAAGGTCCACTTAAACTCAGGGTAGAGACTGTTAACCTCTATCAGGGTGGACAGTAAAA
The DNA here is from genome assembly GCA_030064425.1 of Trapa bicornis. Classification (NCBI taxonomy): domain Eukaryota; kingdom Viridiplantae; phylum Streptophyta; class Magnoliopsida; order Myrtales; family Lythraceae; genus Trapa; species Trapa bicornis. The sequence continues at coordinate 6,152,943 of CM057759.1, forward strand.
GTGCTCTGGTCCACAAGTGGAACAATCGGGGACTGTTCTACGAATGTGTGATCTCTTTCGATGATAGGAAGGGCATGTGATTGCATGCAAACCCGAGAAGGGGTTGAACGTGAAATGCTATAATACTGATAACACATGATTAAATACATCCCTAAGATCTCCTCCACTCCCTAAATCGTGGAACTCACCCCCTTCCCTAAACCTTTTTTCAAGAAAGGATAAACCGTATGGAAATCCCCCTTCACTAAGACCCAAATAAGGTACGAAATTGTTCTTCTAGTTTTGTTTAATGTCATTCAGGGAAACATGACAGGGAATATGCCTGACTCTTCCCGGTCAAGGGGAGGAACCCCTCATTGGGATCCGAGAGAGTGGCGGGTTGATCATGGCATTTCGACCAAACTAGTTCGGGGCATGACAACTACTCTCCACGATCGAGCTTCGTCCTTCCTGAGCCTTTGAGGTAAGCCATTGCTGCTGCTTTTCTCTAAAATTGTAAATTTACAGAGAGAAAATTGTGTAAATTTTAATAATCAAAGTCTCCCTGCTTAGGCTATCAATTGAGGTGGAATTTGATCATGAGAGTATCCTCTCGATGAGAGATAGCTCCCCATATCAAGTGCTCCAACAACCTACACTTATCGTTAATAAATCAAAGCTTTCTCTCCCTATAAATATTTTTTTGGAAAAACTTCGTTTGAGCACAATTCTAGACCAAATTGGACAATTTAAAGCTTGAAATGATCATGTAGAGGTTGGGGAGATGATTAGAACCATGTCAAGTGGCAATTAACTGACTTTAATCGGTCAATTTGATGAATTGGGATTTCGATGCAATTTTGAAGAATTTGGGTGAATTGGGGATTTTTGGAAATTTAGGGATTTTTATGTAATTAGCATAAATTGACTATCAATTGGCAAATAAAATAAAATTGAGACTTAATTACAATTAAAAATAATTTTTTGTAATTTAATTGTAATTAAAAATGAATATAATACCTTATTTGTAATTTTGAATAATTTTATTTTAAATAAAATTATTTGGGGATGAAACTTCAAATAAAGTAAAATTGAGAAAATTATGGCAAAGAAATGGAGATTTATTTTCCAATAAAATAAATTTAGGGACATAAGTATTAATTAAAGAAAATATAGTGAGTTAAGTGAAAATGTAAAACCGATCCTATGGGACCAAGGAAAACCGGAAAAACAACGGGTAAATTTTTCATGTAAAAATTGAGCCAAATAATGAACGGAAAATGGTAAAGTAGGGTTAACGTGGGAAATTGGAAAATCCCAAGTGATAAAAAATTCACAAAAATCTTGAGAAATAACTAGGAAGTGAATTGGATGAGGGAACTAGACCAGTTCAGGGTGAACCAGACCCGAACCAGACCAAACCGAGATGAACCATAGTGACTTAGTTTAATGATTTTTTTTTGGTGGCTTAAAAATATCAATTTGAGAAATTGAGGCCACCATTAGAAATAAAATAAATTTAGAAAACTGGTCGAATCCGGTCAATTTTCGAAGTCGGGTCACCGAACCTAGTTGGATCGGACCAGTCAACAAACTGAACCAGACAATGCTCCAACCGGTCAACAGACCAAACTGGTCAACGGTCAACGACACTTAGTCAGTAGCCACGTAGACATGGGCAACCAATGGGAGGCTGCCACATGTTCAGTCAATGGTCAACGGGCAACCCATCAGCCTGCCACGCCGATATGAGCAGCCAATGAGAGGTTTCCACGTGTCCGATCAACGACTGACGCCGCGAATGAGTTGGACCTCCACGTTAGAAAAATTGGCCAATCACAATGCGCCACATGGCACGCCCGCCACATCATCGTCTCCAACCTTAGTTGGTTGACATAGAAGAGAGAGAGAGGCTGAGAAAGAGGAAGTCTCCAGTAACTCGAAAATCCCTCCGGTCAGGTCGCTGGTGAGCGGGGCGGGGGCGAGTCTCACACTCACCAGTAGCCTAAACAGTTGCTGAGCTCCCCATATAAAGAGTACCCCTCCATTCATCCTTAGCATCCCACAATCAAGCAAAAAAGAAGAAGAGTACCAGTTTCCAATGAGCCGCAAACCAGAGCTCCGGTGATGGGACTTTTCTCAACCTTCGAAGCCACATTTGATGTCTTTGGAACCGGGAGGAAGTCCTCTACCTAGCCATACCCTCCTTTCAACTTGAGGACCACCGAGGAGGAGCAACAGAGCTCAAATAATGCTGCCGCTCCTCGGCCAGAAAACTGTTCGATATTTTGCAGCCCAGATCGAGCTTCCCCCTACCAATTTCGGCCAAGCTAGACCCCCTATACTCTGCCTAGAGGTGCCCCGACCTTCCCTCGAGCTAAGAAGGTAAGTTCCCTCCGTCGCCCTTTGCCAAAAACACTATTCACGGCCAAATTCTATAAAAACTTTAACTAAGAAATTTACACTACTCATGTCATCAATTGAGATGTGGTTTAATCCAGGGAGGATCCCCATGAAGAAGCAACGTAGTGACAGCCAAAGCTCTAATCCTCGGACCCCCACCGGTATGATATCAAAGCTTTCTCTCTCTAGACTATATTTTCCAGCGAAGCTTCGTTTGAGCTCCTTTCTGAGCCAAATGGAGTGGCTCAGGGCTTAAAATGATGAGGGAAACGTAACAAAGGTGATCCAAATCATGAATAGGGTTAATTAACAATGTTTTGATGATCAATTTAACGAGATTGTAATTCAGGGGCCAAATTACAATTTTTGAGAAATTTGGGAAAATTGGGGATTTTTCAAAAATTGGGGGCTGAATGGTAAATTGATGAAATTGAGGACATTTTCATGAAATTCATTCCCAATTGAGGGCCAATTGGGCAAAATGGAGGGCCATTTAGCAATTTTGAGAAGTTTGGGGTTAAATTGCAATTTTGGGGAAATTAGGGACTAAATGGAAAATTTGGAAAGATTAAGGGCCAATGAGTGATTTTGATAAATCTAAGGACCCAAGAAGGATAATTTAGAATCATGGTGGCTTAATTGAAACTAAGGGGCAAATAAGGACCTAAAGGTAAAAGTACAAATTTTAGGGACCTAAATGTAATTAAGGCATAATGGGAGGGCCTATGTGCAAATGCCCAAAAAGATGCGGCCTCTTAGTCAAAGCATTCTGATATGGATATTAGTGTCGTGTATGAGTAGACTACTCAAGGGCCAGCTCCCGGAAGCACGCCACGAATCTAGACTCTACTAGGACAACCCTATCACAATTACCGGGTGAGTGGGAATTCTATAATGTCCATTCCAGTTGGAATAACAGTTCGTTTTGAAAATGATTTTCTCAGAATTTGCCTCCCATAACTGGGTGACTCTGTTTAAAACATTTGTGAGCTAATTCCAGGGCTTAGGCTCGGTATGCAAGTGGGCCTAAGGCCGATGGACACGGGTATGGATTGTCCAGAACCAGCATGTGTGTGATACCCACCGTGCCAAGTATGAGATGTTGGGCTTGTTGGGCCAAACCATTGCTAAGCTGACGCTAGGTCGTCGAACCTGTTGGGCCAGTATGTGTGAGTCGAAGCCAAGCCAATAGACCATTGCACTAGAGAGCCAAAGATAATGGTTATAACTAAAAGATTCTTGATTGTGTATGCACTGTGAAATTTGGGCCATCAGGACACATGGTACGAGGTAGTGATGGATCTCAAGGATTGCTGGACAATCCAGGGTGCATAAGGGCGGTATGGCATCTAGTAGGTCGAGAAGCTCGTGAAGCTTCTTGCGCACTGAGACCGAGGCAATAGGGGGAAGGAGGTCTCATCCCACAAAGCGAACATCATGAAGTGATCAGGGTTTGAGGGTCAGACTATTGATGTACACTCAAACTTAGGGTAGAGGCAGTTAACCTTTATCAGGGTGGATGGTAAAGGCGCTCTAGTCCACAAGTGGAATGATCGGAGACCGTTTTACGAATGTGTGGCCACTTCTATGATAGGAGGGCGATTGATTGTGTGTAAAAGCCGAGAAGGAGTTGCTTGTGAAATGTCAAAAATGTTGAGAGTGCTTAATTGATCATTCCATAAAAGATCTCTCCCACTCACCGAGTTGTCGAACTCATCCCCTCCGTCTAAACATTTTATAGTAAGGAACGTGACTATGCCAACCACTTCCTCCCCAAGACCCGCACCAGGTATAAAAATTTAAATTCCAGATTTGTTTAATGATGTCTAAGGAAAACATGACATGTATTATGCCTGACTCTCCTTAATCTCATGGAGGAGTCCCTCTTCAAGGTTTGGGAGAGTGGCGGGTTAATCACAGGATCTCGACCAAACCAGGTCGGGGTGTGATAGAAAATGTTGGATAATTGATGGATCTGTTATCCGTGATCATGTAGGTGTGAAAGGAAGACCTTTACCTACAATTGCGAGTCTAACCTAAGGCATTTGATATATGTCTGCGATGAACAAGTCATGAATCTTAGGTGAGTGGGATTTTTTGTATCGAGTCTGATTGAACTGATGACGCAATATTACTCGCAACTTAAAAGCATGATTGCTTAGAAAAACTATTTTTCATAAATATTATCCCTTGACTGTGTGAAAAAACTCAAATGATTTTGGTATTTATTTATGAAGGAAGCATGAATCATGATATTAGGACTACCCTTGAACTGAGTGTGTGAATACACTTCAAGGGGTTGATCTAGATCCGACCGTTGATGCAGGAAATGGGTAAGGTTCATGGTCGAGAGAAGGTTGGCTAAATCTAGTTCTTTGAATGTGGACCCAAGACCATAGTTTTGAAAATTGAATTGGGCCTAAGGCGTTGTTTTGAAAACTTGTATGAGGGCACAATACCATAGTTTTGAAAACTGAACTGGGCCCAAGGCCAATTAAAATGGGTCAAACCCTATAAATATGTTATGATTTAACATCTCGATAAAAATTATCACAACTTTATAAGGGCTGTTAGACATAATTTTTTGTACAAGGGAAGTTATGCTATTCCAGTATGTCTTGAAGCTCTGTGAGCTTCGTGTGCACTAATACTGAGGGGATAAAAGAGTGAGGTCTCATCCCTCTATATGGGGATCAAAGTATAGATAAGTCAAGGGGTTTGGTCATGGTGCTAACATAGATGAGGTGGTAGAGGTTGTGGCCTTTTACTAGGGTGGACTGTAAAGATGCTTTGGGCCACTAGTGGAACAATTCGAGGTTGTAGCTTATGAGGGTCCATTCTATGACTATTTGAATCCCTTTGTGAAAAAGGGTGTTTGTGTGTTTGTGTTATACAAACCAATAGTAGTTTCACCATAAATAAATTATGAAAAATTCTTCCCATCTAGGAATTAAGCTACCTTGAGCTTGTGAGAATCAAGTAGTAAACTTAAATGAGAACTTTTCCAAATTAAACAAGTTGTAGCTTATTTTTTAGGGCTAATTAAACCACTTTTGTTTTAAGAAAATGAAAAGTTCTATTCGAGTACATGCTTAATAATGGACATGAAGGTACAATGCCATTAAAACTTTGCTCACTAAGTTATAAAACTCACACTCTCCCTAAATCCCCTTTCAGGGAAGCTTTCACTTCAAGGAAGATTTATATTCGAGTACATGCTCAATCATGGACAGGAAGGCACGATGTCATTAAAACCCTACTCACTTAGCTATAAATCTCACCCCTCTCCCTTAATCCCCTTTTAGGGAAGCATTCACTTCAAGGAAGAGAGACAACTCAATGAGTAAGTCAGATTACCAAGAAAATGTAACTTTCTATTAAGCAAACTGGGTTGGGGCGTGAAATTTGAGGTCACTCCCCTCCCCTAAACATATTGCAGGTCAAACCGAGGTGGCACAAGGCAATGAAGGGAAGGATTTTCCTGAGACACACATTCACCTAAGGTAACCCCGTACCCTGCACATGAAGGTGCTTAAGTTCTTATTTTGTTGCTATTATTCCCACGATATTTCTAAAAATTATTTTGTGGCCACTCACGTGAAACTTAAAAGAAAAGTTTCAAATGTGCGTTGCGTTTCACAAGTATTTTCTATTTTGTGTCTTAATACCGTTGGTTTTATCCTAGTGAAGGATCCCACCACTATAACATCGGTGGGATTGGCGAGTTACATGGGTCCTCGACCAACATAATTGGGATGTGGCATGACAACTTCTAGTGGTATCTGAGCCCATATTTTCAAAAAACGGAAATTTGAAAATGAAATGGTTTAGGGATGGATGGAAAAGCAAGAATATCGATGATAAGGCTTTCGTTTATAATATTAAAGTGAACAAGTTCACAAACTAAAACTACCAACCATTTGTGCAACCATGGCCATCACCAGAACCACTAACCAGGTGCTACAAGCAAGACGAGCTTGTGAGCTCCTAGGGGTAGCAGACCCTAGACCCAAAACGATCTAGGTATACTCCATTAATTTGGAGAACACCATCCCAAATGACACCAGCAACTGCATGTCGGGAATCGTAGGAGTGGGTTATTATGAGGGCGAGTCTAGTAGGTCGCCTATGCAGCAACGTGTAGCCTAGGACCTAAAACACAAAAGAGCAAGCCTATATGAAAGCATGGGATGATTCAGTGGAAAGGAGGGCATAGTAAGAGCCATGATCTAACTCCACAACTACCAGAAGGGCATGGATGCCTTAGTGATGCACTATCTAGACCACACACTAGTGGCCATGTGTCTCCTTGTTAGCGAGGCCCAAGAATGGTGGTGGATGGCGCCACACGAGTTTTTGGGGCTAGGTTCTCCCAACTGGATGGTGTTCGAGGAGAGGTTCACTGAGAGATGCCTCCCTACGACCCATGTAGAGGAGTAGACACATCATCTGACCATGCTAGAGTAAGGGAACATAATGATGGCAATATATAAAGGGAGTTCTTGCAATTCTAATGCTTTACCCCAGACTTGTTGCTCTCAAACACCATATGCCAATGGTTCATGCAAGGGATGAACCGATCCGTATGATGCATCTTTAGTGGTCTAGGGCCGCACACAGACATAGAGATCACCATTGATATGGTCTACGAGTGTGAGAGGTTGGTGGGGAACCCCCCGAGCAACACGGAGGATGTTCAGGAGAAAGAGGAAGATGAGGGAGTCAACAAGAGTAGAACTGACCGAAACCACAAGGTAACCGGCCAAGAAACCACCCAAGGTTGCCGATGTGACTCTCACTGTTTTGATATATGTACTTGCTTGTTAGATAATATATGTGGCTCCTTTAACGAGACCTATGTATGGGTGGTAGTTGTAAATAGGGACACAATGAGTAGATGATGTACATTATAGAGTTCTTAATGTAAATGGATGTACATTATGGAACCATTATTGTATATAAGAATATACATTATGGAGTCCCTAATAAACAAATGTGCATTAAGAAAATTAAGTGTAAGGGACAAGACTTGGAGGCACTAATGATAGATAGGATGAACATGTGCCATAGAGGCCACATCATATAACTATAGAAACAATATTTATTAATAAAATGCTTTCGGTATTATCTCAAGATTTGTATAAGTAAATAGTAGAAGGGCCTTTGCTCTTATAGATTTGGGATCAAATAGGTTGTATGTACGACGAGGACTAACACTCAGGATTCCACAAGTCCCATCCCCACTAAAACCAAGATCGACGGTATACATGACATTTGGAGGAATATCCTAAGGGATATCACCTTGTAGGGATGTGAAGTAACTGTGGAAGGGTAGGTCCTCAAAGCTGGCTTAATACATCTACATTTAACCAAAGTATCCCAAGTAAGGAGTAAGGGATGAAATAGAAGTTATGGATAGAGAAGGATCTAAAGCAGACAACTACCCTAACATAAATAGGGGTGCGAAGAAAGGGAGAAAGAACCCTATAAGGAATGATAAGGAGGTTGAGCATTTAACCTCTAAGATGAAAATCTCTATTGTGAGGGAGATAGTAGAGAACAAAACCGGAAGAAAGGAACCTTCCCAAGCAATGGAATTGACACATAGATTGAAAGCAATTATTTTAAGAACAAAGAATCATGAAATGATTACCAGTAAGTAAAAGTGGATTAAGGAATAAGGAAAAATCCTTTGATAAAGAAGGCCAAAGACTTAAGAGGAAACGAATCCCAGCTTGTCAGTAAATTATTGGAAAATCCAATCATTGGAACCAAAAATACTCAATAAGGAAGTTGAGAAAGGACGAGTGGGTAAGGAAAACCGATACAATGTGTAAGTTGATTTGATAACGGTGAAGGTAGTCAAGGAATACTACCTGAAGAAAAGAGGAATGAAGTTATAGAATCCCTGAGGAGTTGGAAAAATTGGGAATAACCCTAAAGGAGGTGTTTTGGAAAGCTAATGGACATAGAGATAAGATCTAGAAAATGTCTTGCTGTAAGGGGCATGTAAACCCAACAACCCTAAGGAAAATATGACTCAAAATAACGAAGAGTCAGTTAGTATGTCACGCCCCGACCCGGTTTGATCGGATCCCTGTGATCAACCTGCCACTCTCTCGGTTTATTAAAGGGTTTCCCTTTATTGTAAACTGTAAAGAGTAAGGCGTCCTTTAACCTGCACCTTTTTCCTGGAATAGCATAATCAAAACTGCATGAAATTTAAAACTTTACATACCTGTCTTACAGGCATCTTAGTTGACGGTCTTTAAGAGGAGGCTTTCTGGGATTTCCTAAAAGGGATATAAGGGAGGGGGTGAGTACGACTACTCAGTGAATGGGTTTTTAAAAGCTTTTGACTATTAAGAAAAACATTTATATGGAGTGTGCCAGACTCCTTTGTTTTAAAAAAATCCCTTCATTTAAAAATTTGGGTTTTTCCATTATTTCTTAGTTACCATAGTGTGTCATCACCCAACACACATCCTTCATCATGAAGGTTACACACATTCGCAAGTCAATATCACTACTGAACTCGCTAGTGGCTTCGGAGCGACTTTTCCTGCCACCCGGATAGAAGTACGACCACTTTTACCCTGGGAATGAGTAGATGTACGTGACATCCGACCCACAATCCCAAAATCACTTCTTCGTGTCCGTATGAGGATAGAGACCTCATCCTGTCCCCACCCCGGTCTCATGCGCTTGGTGCTACTCCAGATTTCGCACAGACACCTGGAACGACGAACTGCCCTTATAGCCACCAGGTCGTCCAGTGCCCTTAGGATGCCTCACTACTCCTCATGGGCATCTTGATGATCCCATACTCACAATGCATGCACAAACAATGTTTTCTTATATTGCCATGTAATCTGTGGTGCCACTAGTCCAACGGCCTCGACTCTTAACTCAACCCACAGCTGTTTGTCTTGACTAGTTCGTCGACCTGTCATGTCGCACTGCCGCTGGTTGACTGAGCATGTCGGTCCTATCTTAGTACCATGGCCAAACAATTCACTTATTAAGTTTTATGGCACATATATCATGTTCGTTTACGAGCTCCTGCTCGTGCCAACTAGCCTTGGGCCCACTGTACGAGATTTTCAAAATCGGGCATTTAGCTCCCAAGTTCCAAAATCGAGGCCCTTGGCCTATCAGAGCTATTTGAGCTCCCGTCGAGAAGGTCTCCCAAATAGTTTAAGCATTGGCACACAATCAAGGGAGAACACTTCCAACAAAATAGGTTTTCACTGTCCATTATACCAACCGGTATAAGAACATCTCCGTTCATAACCGATGAACGGGTTTTCAACTTCCTTCGAGGAAGTCTCATCATACCAACCGGGTATGATCTACTTACAACTGGTAAGTAGTTTTTTTTTCGCATAATTTTCACATCACTTTCTCTACGTGGTGATGATTAAAATACCACTAAACAGTGGGTTTTTATATCGAGGTAATTATCATCCCTTACCGGGTATGATATAAAATTTCCACTCACAACCAGTAAGTGGCTTTTATCTTTAAGTTGTGCTCATCATCCCAACCAGGTATGATGTTAGTAAACCCACTCACAACCGGTAAATGGTTTTTAATTTTAAGTTGTGCTCATCATCCCAACCGGGTATGATGTTAGTAAACCCACTCACAACCGATAAGTGGTTTTTAATTTTAAGTTGTGCTCATCATCCCAACCAGGTATGATGTTAGTAAACCCACTCACAACTGGTAAGTGGTTTTTATCTTTAAGTTGTGCTCATCATCCCAACCGGGTATGATGTTAGTAAACCCACTCACCCGTTAATGCCGTGAATTCCACTTGACTGGTTCTTTGTATTCACGCGAGCTTGTCCTTGCTGGCGTTCCCGGTATTTCACGTTCCTACATGATATGAACAACCTTGTTCATTATTACTCGGCATAACAGCCTTCATTCATTTTCAATGAATGAGAAAACCCAAACTTTTAGTTATTTGTAATTAGGTCCCTAAAGTTATTTATCTTTAACTTTAAGCCCCTAAGTCGATTTTTCCTCAAATTGAGTCCCGTAACTTTTAAAATTTATCATGGGACCTCAATTTATTCAATTTCACCAAAAAGGGGTTTAATTTCCCAAATTTCCAATTTGGTCCCCCAATTTTTCCAAAATTACCATTTTGCCCTTCTTTTACAAAAATGGTAAGTTTTGCCCCAAAAATTCCAAAATTCCTCAATTGGTCCTCCAACATTATTTTCATGCCCAATTGACCCTCAATTTCATAAAATTGTATTTTGGCCCTTTGAATTTCGAAAATCCCCAAAATTTTACCCCAATTTCAACTCTTCAACACTACCGAATTTGATTTCATCAAATTGCCATATCAAACACTTCTAAGTATTGAAATTGGAGTTGAAATTGAGTTCTTGCATGTTCATACGATTCTAAGAAACTTTGAATCATAGATTTTAACGTCGGAACGAGCTCAAACGAAGCTTCGCTGAAAAACAGACTGTAGAGAGAGAAAGCTTCGATTACTCACCGGTGAAGGCATGGCGGTCCGAGCTTTCGATCTGGGCAGATAGGTCTCGTCCTGAGGTTTATCCTAGAATCAAGAATTGCATCAATTGATGCGGAATTGGATTAGAATTTCGTCATTGAAATTCAGTCGACTCTCTCTCTAGCACCGATCAAAAATTGTAAAGGGGAGCCAAATTGGCTTACCTTTCGGTCCTAATTCGGCCGTGGAAAGGTTGAGGAAGTGTTGGGAGGGCTTGGTTTGGCCTGAGGAGGGCTTGAAATGACCAATTTCAGCTTGGCTGAAATAGGGCATCTTCAGTTCGCCAGAGTTGCTTCACTATTCCATCATGTCGGCGCTTCTCCAACGATTCTCGGATTGACTGTAGTTTGCTATTAGAGCCCGACCTTTGTTTAAGTCGAAGCTCTGGTTCGAGATTTTCCGGGAAATGGAGCAGTAGAGAGAGAGAGAGAAGTGTTAAGGTGTGAGGAGAATGAAATGGGGATGACCTCTTTATATAGGCGTAAAACCCGTGTATTAAATGGACAAGATTTATTACTAGTATTAATATTGCCATAAATTATTGGTATTAATTCTAATAATTAAATTTCGGTATTAAATTATTTGTATTAATTCCAATAATTTAATTTAAGTATTAAATTATTGGTATTAATTACAATAATTAAATATATATTAATTTATGGCTATTTATGATAAGCCGTACCGAAATTTCGGGTTACAAAAAATCATACTTCCTAGGAGGTCACCAATTCTCACACTACTCTAAGGCAAGCACACTTAACTTTAAAGTTCTTATGGAATCTAGTTCACCTGAACCAATTTGGTTTTTGTTTTCTAGTTTGTCTTAAGTTTCTTTTCCAAGGTTTAATTAACCCTTTGAATCACCCGAAAGTTGTAAATTTCCATATTGCTTATTCCCAAATGTAAACCGACTTGCTTTTTCTTATTCGGTTTGACTGGTTCTTTTCCCGGTTTTCCTTAACTCAAATGTGCGGGGTTTAAATAGTAAGCATGACAAGGTCAAATATAAAATTTGGACTGAAATTGTAATGAACAACAAATGAAGGAGGAGTTGAAATAGGACGAAAAGGTGATAACAAGGAAACCTATGAAAATAGTTATGTAATGTTCTAACGGACATCGATCCTCAAAACCGATCGGTCCTCAAACCCGATCATTTGGGAATGGGCAATTTGGAAATTTAAAACTCCCAGGTGATCCAAAGGGTTCATAAAACCTTGAAAAAGAACCTTAGGATATATTGGAAGAGAAAAACCAGACCAGTTTAGATGAACTGAATCCAACTGGATTGAACTGATTTATGAACCGAGTTAGTTCATGAACTAGAACCGATAGAGAAAGGGAAAACCATGAAATTTATGGATCCCAAGTGACTCAAATAGTCCCAAAAGTCGTAGAAATGGACTTGAAAATGAATTGGAGATAAAAACTAAACCAGTTCAAGGGAATTGAATCTGAACTGGATTGAACCAGTTTGGAATGGTTTGAACCACTATTGAACCGAATTCTAAATTCATTTTTTTCTAGGTGGCTTCAAAAATTCAAATTTGAGATTTGAGGCCACCATTGGATAGAAAATGAATTTAGAAATTTTTTGATTTAAAAAATTCAATCGAATTAGGGTTAAACCGACCGGTTTAAGCTTTGAACCCAGTTCGGACATGTTCGGTCCGATTCGGAACAATGTCGTCTTCTTCCTTCAGATGACAACATTGTTCACTCGCCAGAAAATCGCGTAGTGTCGGCAAAGCTAAAAAGTTTTGGCAATGAAAGATCGTCATTAGGGCACCAATCAAACGATCAAGAAGTCCCCGAGCTTTCTATATAAAAACATCCTCCCCATTTATCCTCTCCACACTTGAAAATTTCATTCTCTCTCAACTTCTCCATTTTTCGGTGAAGCTCGAACCAGAGCTCTGACTTGGGCACTTTTCTAAGCCAAACAAGGTGAGGTCAGGTTCTTTAGAATCGGAGAGAAGTCAGCTACACGTCTGTAGTCTCCGTTTGCTCTGAGGGTCGCTGGAGAAGCACCGACGTGATGGAACAGTGAAGTAGCTTCGATGGACCGAAGCTGCCCTATTTTGGCCGAGTTGAAATCAGCTAGTTAAAGCCCTCTTCAGGCCAAACCAAGCCTTCCCAACACCTCTACAGCCCTCCTGCAGCTGAATTAGAGTGGAAAGGTAAGTCAATTCGGCTACCATCTACAATTTTTTACCGGTGCTAGAGAGAGAACTGACATAAGTTTGATGATAAAATTCTCATCCAATTTGACATCAATTGATGCAATTCTTGAGTCTAGGATGAACCTCAGGATGAGAGCTATATGCCTAGATTGAAAGCTCGGACCGTTGTGTACCCGCCGGTGAGTAATTGAAGCTCTCTCTCTCTATAGTCTATTTTCCAGTGAAGCTTTGTTTGAGCTCGTTCCGGTGTCAAAACTTGCGATTCAAAGTGTTATTGAATCGTATGAAGATGTAAGATCTGAATTTTAACTTCAATTTCAACAATTAGAAGTGTTTGATTGGTCAATTTGATAAAATCAAATTCGACTGTGTTAAGGAGTTGAAATTGGTGATTTTTGAAATTCAAAGCACCAAAATGCAATTTTATAAAAAGGGTCAATTGGGCATGATAAGAATATTAGAGGGCCAATTGAGGAATTTTAGTATTTTTGGGGTAAAACTTAATATTTTTGTAAAGGAAGGACAAAATGGTAATTTTGGAAAAGTTGGGGGGACCAAATTATAAATTTGAGAAATTAAACCCCTTTTTGTGAAATTGAATAAATTAAGGTCCCAAGGTGAATTTTAAAAGTTTCTAGACTCAATTTGAGGAAAAACCGACATTAGGGACTTAAAGAAAAATAACTTTATGGACCTAATTGTAAATAAATAAAAAGTTTAATTTTCTCATTCATTTGGAATTAATGAAAGCTATTAGGCCGAGGGATAATGAACAAGGATGTTCATATCGTGTAGGAACACGAAGTACTAGGAAAGCCAATAAGGACAAGCTCGCATTAATATAAAGAACCAGTCTAGTGGAATTCACTATATTAACGGGTGAGTGTGATTTTATATCATACTCGGTTGGAGATGATAAGTATCTCAAAATTAAAACCCACTACTTAGTGGTATTTTAAATATCACAACTTAGAGGAATGATGCAAAAATGACGCAGAAAAACTAATTACAGATTGTAAGTAGATCATACCCGGTTGGTATGATGAATAGTTAAAAATTTATTTTGTCGGAAGTACTCTTCCCTGACTTTGTGCTACTACTTAAACGATTTAGGAAACCTTCTTGACGGAAGCTAGGATAGCTCTGTTAGGCTATTGGCCTCAATTTTGGAACTTGGGGGCTAATATGCCCGATTTTGAAAATCTCGTATAGTGGGCACAAGGCCAGTTGGCACAAGCAGGAGCTCGTAAACAAACATGAGTTATATGCCTTAAAACTTTAAATAAATGAATTGTTTGGCCATGGTACCAAGACAGGACCGACATACCTAGTCAACTAGCGGTAGTGCAATATGACAGGTCAACGGACCAGTCAAGACAAACAGTTGCAGGTTGAGTTGAGGGTCGGGGCCATTGGACCAGTGGTACCATAGATAATATGGAAAGATGTGATAATACTGATTGTGTATGCACTGTGATTAGGGGACCTTCAAGATGCCCAAGAGGGATAGTGATGTGTCCTAGGGCCCTGGATGACCTTATGGGTATAAGGACAGATCGTCGAACTAAGTGACCTTGCGAAGCTTGACGTAGCTTCAAGCGCATGACACTAGGGTGGGGTCGAGATGAGGTCTCTGTCCTCATACGGATAAGGAAAATTGATTTCGGGATTGAGGGTCAGTTGGTGCATACATCCATTCATTTTCAGGGTAGAAGTGGACGTGCTTCTATCTAGGTGGCCAGTAATGTCGCGCCGATGCTACAAGTGGTTTAGTGGACGGGCTGGCCTACGATTGTGTGATTGACCTTCATTATGAAGGATGTGTGTTGGGTGATGACACACTATGATTAATAAGAAATGGTGATAAAAATAGAGATTTGAAATGAAAGGATTTTTGAAAGAAAGGAGTCTAGCATACTCCAAACATATATTTTTAAAAATAAAAATTTTGAAAATCCATTCACTGAGTAGTTGTACTCACCCCCTCTCTTATATCCCTTTTAGGATATCCTAGAAAGCCTACCCTCAAGGGCCCCTAACTAATACGCCTTTGAGATAGGTATGATAAATTTAAAATTTTATGTAGTTTTGATTTATGTTATTCCAGGAATGGTGCAGGTTTAAAAGACGCCTTACTCTATACGATTTATAACAAGGGCAACCCCTTAAATAAACTAAGAGAGTGGCGGGTTGATCATGGGGATCCACCAAATCGGGTTAGGGCATGACAGTTTGACCCACCCTTGCGAACCAAATCAAGGTCAAGCAAAAGACGGACTATGGCCTAAAGAACTACGTGGACAAGATGATGGAGGACACCCCCCATTGAGTTTTTCTTTCCAACAAATGAACTACTGGACTTTAAGGACAAGGTGGGAATCCCCTAAAACATCGAACTCAAGAATGATATAATTGAAGAGGCCCATGAGTCCATATACACAATTTAAACCCTGCCCCTTTAGGATAAGAAAACTAGGGAAAGAACCGATCAACCCAAGAGAGAGAACCGAACCGGTTCACGAACGTTAACTAATAGTAAAAGAGCAATTTGGTAAATTTACAAATCTCAACTGACTCAAAAAGTCATAAAAATCATGGAAAAGGACTTTGGGATGAATTGAAATTGAAAACCAAACTGGTTTAGGTGAACCGGACCTGAACCAGATTGAACCAGTTTGAATCATTTTGAACCACCATTGAACCAGATTCTAAATTCATTTTTCTTGGTAGCTTAAAATATCCAAATTGGGGAATTGAAGCCACCAAAGGATAGAGAATGAATTTAGAAAATTTTTATTTTGAAAAACTCGGTCGAATCGGGCCTGAACTGACCGGTTTTAGCATTGAACCAGATTTGCACTGGTACAATCCGGTTTGGAATAGTGTCACCTTCTTCCTCTAGACAATGACACTGTTCATTCTCCGGGAAAGCGAGCAGCACCAGCGAAGGTGAAAAGTCTATGTTAGGGCATTTCATGCCATGAATGAGCACCATAAAAATGCCAAACAAACGACCAGTGAGTCCCTGAGCTCTCTATATAAAGAGCTCCTCTCCATTCATTCTCCTCATACCTGAAAACTGTATTATCTCTCAACTGCATCAATTTCTGGTGAAACTCAAACAAGAGCTCCGACTTGGGCATTTTTCTCAACCTCAAAAGGCAAGGTCGGGTTCTTTAGACTTCGGGGGAAGTAAGCTATCTGATAGCAACCTCCATTCGATCTGAGGACCAACGAAGAAGTGTTGGCGTAATCAAATAGTGGAGGAGCTCCAGCGGACCAAAGCTGCCCTGATTTGGCTAAGCTGAAAATGACCTAATTCAGCCTTCCTCTAGCCAAACCAAGCTCTTCCAACATCCTCACAACCCTTAGATGACCTTAACTAAGCTAAAAGGTAAGCCAATTCGGGCCTCCTCAGGCGTTGCAGGTCGGAGTTAGAGAGAGAAACTCTAGAATTTCACTGATAAAATCCTCCCTCAATTCGAGGTCAATTGTAGGAATTCTTGATCCTAGAAAATAACTGAAAAAGAGAGTTATCTTCCCAAATAGAGAGATCGGACCACCGCACCTCCGACGGAAAGCTTTCGGAACTTTCTCTCTCAATGTTCAATTTTTCGACAAAGCTCCGTTTGAGCTCAAATCAGACCCAAATGACGCGGTTCAAAGCTCATTTGAATCATATGTAAGTGTAGGAACTGATCCATACCTTCAATTAGCGCAAATAACCCCAATTGTATGGTCAATTTAATGAAATCAAATTTGGCCTATTTGAAAGGGGTATAATTGGGGAAAATTTGGGGATTTTGTAAAATTGAGGGACTAAATTACAATTTCCCAAAATTGAGGGCCAATTAGCCATGGAAAGGATAGTGGAGGACCAATTGGTCGAATTTTGGAATTACTTGCGGTCAAATTGTCATTTTTGTAAAGTAGGGGAAAATGATAATTTTATAAAAGTTGGGGACAAAATTGGAAATTTGGAAGACTTGAGCACCTTAAACAATTTTTCAGTAAATTGGGGTGCCAATGTGAATTTTGGAAGTTTCGGGACTCAATTTGGGAAAAAGTTTGCATTAGGAACATATAGTCAAGGAAAATGAATTTTAGGAATTTAAGTGCAATTAACTGGAAATTTTGAGTTTAGTCATTCATATGTGAGGAATGAAGGCTATTATGCCAAGTATTAATAGATGGGGTTGTCCAAATCGTGTAAGAGCACAAAGGTCCAAAACGCTAGCAAGAGAAGCTCGCGTCGACTTGGGAAAACCAACCGAGGATGAACACGCCACGGTTAACGGTTGAGTGGGCTAATTTACACTTTATACCCAGTTGGGATGACGAGCACCTTTTCTAAATTGGAAGCCACCATTAGTGGTTTTATTCACATCATACTCGGTTGGGATGATGAGCATTTTCGGAATAAAAAAACCACTTCTATGGGAAATTTTAATATCACACCCAGTTGGAGTGATGTGAGAACTATGTGGAAAAACTACTTAGCAGTTGTAAGTAGAGAAATCATATCTAGTTGGTATGATGGACTTCTTGCAAGGAAGGAGAAAACCCACTTGTTGGTTGTAAGCGGAGATGTCATCACACCCGGTTGGTGTGATGAATGAAAAATTATTTTGTTAGAAGTATTCTCCCCTGATAGTGTGCCAATGCTTAAAAATTTTGGGAGTCTTTCTTTACGAGAGCTAGAATAACTCATATAGGCCAAAGGCCTTAGTTTTGGAAATTGAAGGCTAAAATGCTCGGTTTTGGAAAATCACGTACATCGGGCCCAATGCCAGTTGGCACGAGTAGGAGCTCGTAAACAAACATGTGATAATTATGTCATGAAAATTTTAAATGAATAGAATGTGTGATTTCGCCATGGTACCAAGATAGTACCAACATACTTGATGGACTGGTGGCAATGCGTTAGGGCTAGGTCGACGGACCGACCTAGACAAACAGTTGCAGGTCGAGTTGAGGGTCAGGGCCGTTGGACCAGTGGCACCAAAGATAAATGGCATTATGGAAAACTTATTGTTTGTGCATGCACTTGAGGTTCGAGACCATCAAGAAGCCCAAGAGGGGTAGTGATGCATCTTTGGGGCTACTTGATGACATGGTGGAGATAAGGACAGTTTGTCATGCCAACAGTCTGGGAAGCTTGACATAGCTTCATGCACATGAGGCTGGGGTGGGGTTGGGATGAGGTCTCTGTCCTCATACGAACACGGAGTTGATTTCGGGTTTGAGGGTCGAATGTCGCGAACATCCACTCATACCTAGGGTAGAAGTGGACATGCTTCTATCTAGGTAACTGGTAAAGTCGCTCTAATGCCCCAAGTGGATGCAGTGGGTGGGTTACCTTGCAAATGTGTGATTCCCTTTTTGATGAAGGGCGTGTGTTGATTGTTAAACACACCTGATGTGGAAATGAGGAAAATGGTTTGAAAAACTAGGAATTTGAGGAAAGAATATTTTTAAAAGAAATTAGGAGTTTGGCACACTCCGATTAAAGATGTTTTAATTATGAACACTCTCTCCCAACACACATTCACTGAGTTGTCGAACTCACCCCCTCTCTTTACCCCTTTTAGGTAACCAAGGGGAAAACCCTTAATAAACTGAGAGAGTGGCATGTTATTCATGGGGATCCGACCAAACCAAGTCTAGGCGTGACACACAATGCAGCCATGTAACACCAAAATGTACATGACCTCAAAGGAAGGTTGCTGGTGGTCGGGTATGAAAATAGAGATAGCAGAGTGCGTGGCCCAGTGTCTCTCCTATCAGCAAATCAAAGTCGAGCATTAGATGCTGACATGGCCCCTCCAACCGCTCCCCATTCTAGTGTGGAAATGGGAGAATATTACCATGGACTTCGTGATGGGGTTACCCTCATCAGTTCGAGTACATGACTCCATATGGGTCATAGTGGACCAACTTACCAAGGTTGCCCACTTCCTGTCCTGAAGCAGACAAACTTAGTGGAAAAGCTAGCCATGCTATACATCGCAGAGATCATACACCTACAAGGGGTCCAAGAATCTATAGTCTTGGACAGGGATCTCAGGTTCGCTTCTAGATTCTAGACAAGTCTGCAAAAGTCGCTCAGAATGAAAATTCACATGAGCACGACGTTCCATCCCCAGAATGACGGGTAGAGTAAACCCCATTCCCAATAATAAGGATGCCGAAAATGGGAACCGAAAATTTTCGAGTGAAAACTAAGGTTTAAAGCAAACTAGAATTGTTATAGAGAATCTGAAATGGGGATTTGGAAAATTCCAAACGGTTAATAAAAACCCAAAAATTATGGAAAAGAACTATTAATGGAATTGGAAGAGGAAACCAGACCGATTCAGGATGAACCGGACTTGAACCAACCGAAAAAGAAGGAATAAGTTCAAAGATTCATTTTTCTAGGAGGCTTTAAAACATCAATTTATGAAATTGAAGTTGCCATTATGTAGAAAATGAATTTAGACAAATTTAGAAAATTTTAAATTTTAGAAAACCGATTGAATCAAGCCTGAACTGGTCCGACCCGGTCCGACTGAATTGGTTAACAATCTAGCCAATCAACAGATCGCCTACCAGGTCAGTGCGTGCGACACGTGGCAAAGCGTGCCCAGTTAGCCGCCCGATTAATATTTTGAAGCATTGGCCTATTAGAGTGTGACACCTATTCTTAGTTAACGGTTAGATGACGAAAATGCCATGTAACCAAAAACCGACCAATGAGGGAGCATCATGTGTCCTTAGTCAATGGTTAATTGAGGGGAAGCCTCATCAGTAGGGCTGACCGATGAGGTGTTGATATGTGGCAAAGATGCCTAGTAAGCATTCGAGGAGGATGTTAGAGAATGGTCGACCAATCAAAGGTTGATACTTGGTAGAGCCACGTTGGATGGTCCTAGCCAATCAGAGGCTGGCATGTGGCAATGGCATAGTATGTTAGGTGGGAAAACTAATAAATTTAAATTAGCTAATAAGAGAACGCCATGTGTCATGGTCAACCGAGGTATGGATTTGTTCAACGGCCACATCGATGCATGCAACCAATGAGAGGCTGCCACGTGTATGGTCAATGAGTCAACGAATAACTTGGACGCTTATTGAGAAATCACGTCAACGACTCAAGCCAATCACAGCATGACCTGTGGCAGCTCGTATGTGCAAGGTATAGATGTGCGCGTACAGTGTCATCTTCAACCTTTGTATGATAACACTGTGCATAGAATGGGTAATTGGAATGATTCCTTTCCATTTCCTGCGAGACAAGCTCCAGATAATGGAATATTCTCTCCGATAATGGCAATTCCAGAGGAGACAAGCTCGACCAATTTGGAAATTGGTAGAGCCAAGGCTCTCCGAGCTCCATTCCATTCATCCTCCTCATCCCTCAAAAGTCTGAAAAAGAAGAACAACTCCATTTTCCCACCATCTCTAAAATAGATCTCTACCATCGACCTTTTCTCCACCTCTGACCACGCAATTTAGTTCCTTAGAATCTTGAGTAGGTCATCCAACTTCCTCCATACTTCATTCAGCTTGAAAGTAAATAGAGAAGCTTCGGCGAGCTCACACAATACCATCACTCCCTCGACATTTTGTGACCAAAGTTAATCGAGATCAATTCAAGCCACCCTCAGGCCAGCCACGACCAAAACAAGCCCTCCAAACCTTCCCTAGAGGAGTACACACCTTCCCTGAACTGTCGTGTTAGGTCCCCTCCGCCACCCTTTATCGAAATTTACTATTCACAATGCGTTTTTACTCAAAAACTATGTTAAGAAATTAACACTACTTAGGCCATCAGTTGAGGTGTGGTTTGATCCAGGAAGGATCTTCGGGAATAGAGAAAACCATTGGAATCAAAAGCTCCGATTGTTGGACCCTCACCGGTGATTAATCAAAGCATTCTCTCTAGAACGATTTTTTAGTAAAGCTTCATTTAAGCTCATTTATAAGCCAATTTTAGTGATTTAAAGCTTGAAATGGTTCTGGGGACAAAGAGAAGATGATTAGAATCATGTTATGTGTAAACCCCATCCTTTAATAATAAGAAAATTAGGGAAAGAACTGGTATTTTTTAAAGAGAAAACCGAGATGGTTTAAGAATCGGAACTGATAGAGAAAGGGCAAACCGGGAAATTTATGGATCCCGAGTGACCTAAAGAGTCACAAAAGTCATGAAAAAGGATTTTAGGATGAATTGGAGATGAAAACCAAACTGGTTCAGGTGAATCAGATCTGAACCAGTTTGGACTGATTTGAACCACTATTGAACGGGATGCTAAATTCATTTTTCTAGGTGGCTTAGACAATTTAAATTGGAGAATTGAGGCCGTCATTCGATAGAGAATGAATTTAGAATTTTTTAATTTTGAAAAATTTAGTCGAATTAGGCCTAAACCGACCAGTTTAATCTTTGAACTCGATTCAGACCGGTCCGGTCTAGTTCGAAATAGTGTCGTCTTCTTCCTTCAGATGACAATACTATTCACTCACTGGAAAATCGAGCAGCGCTGGCAAAGATGAAAAGTCTCCAGCCATGGAGTTTTAGGCAATGAATGACAACCATTAAGGTGCCAATCGGACGACCAAGAAGTCCCAAGCTTCCAATATTAAGAGCCCCTCTTCATTGATCCTCTCCACACCTAAAAACCTCACTCTCTCTCAGCTACTCAATTTTCTAGCGAAGCTCGAATCAGATCTCTGATATAGGGTATTTTCTGAGCCAAAGAAGGCATGGTCGGGTTCTTTGGATTTGGGGAGAAGTCACCTACACGCCTATAGTCTCCATTTGCCCCGAGAGTTGTCAGAGAAACGCTAGTGTGATAGAATAGTGAAGAAGCTCCGATGGATAGAAGTTGCCTTATTTTGTCTGAGTTGAAATCAGCCAATTAGAGCCCTTTTCAGGCCAAACCAAGCCCTCCCAACACTTCCACAACCATCCTACAGCTGAATGAGATTGGAAAGATAAGCCAATTTGGCTCCCCTCTATAATTTCCGATCAGTGCTAGAGAGAGAACCGACAAAACTTCACTGACCAAATTCTCACTCAATTCGACATCAATTGGTGCAATTCTTGATACTAGGAGGAACCGTAAGACAAGAGCTATCGGCCCAGATTGAAAGCTCGGACCATTGCGCCCCTGACGGTAAGCTTTCAAGCTTTCTTTCTCTAAGTTTAGTTTTCTCGCAAAGCTCCGTTTGAGCTCCTTCTGACGTCAAATCGTACGATTCAAAATGCAATTGAATCGTATGAAGATGTAGGAACTCCAATCTATATTCAATTTCAATAATTAATCTCATTTAATTAGTCAATTTGATAAATGAAATTCGATTGAGTTAGATGGTTGAATTGGGGGGGAAATTTGGGAAATTTTTGGGATTTCAGAAATTCGAGGGACTAAAGTGCAATTTCATAAAATTGAGGGCCAATTTGGGCATTATAAAGATGCTGGAGGACAAATTGGGAAAATTTTGGAATTTTTGGGGCAAAACTTACATTTTTGTAAAGTAGGGGCAAAATGCTAATTTTGGAAAAGTTGGGGACCAAATTGGAAATTTGGGAAACTTTAACCCCTTTTTTGTGATTTTGAATAAATTGATGTCCTAAGGTGAAATTAGAGGTTTCAGGACTAAATTTGGAGGAAAATCGGTATTAGGGACATAATGTTAAAGAAAAAGAACTTTAGGGACCTAATTGCAATAAATAAAAAAGTTTGAGTATTTTTTTCATTCGTGGTGAATGAAAGCTAATAGGCCAAAGGATAAAGAGCAAGGATGCTAATATCGTGTAGGAACACAAAGTACTGGGAACACCAACAAGTATAGGTTCACATGGAGACAAAGAGCCAAATAAGAGGAATTCACTATATTATCGGGTGAGTGGGATTTTAAATCTTAACTGGTTGGGATGATAAGTACCTTAGAAATGAAAACCCACTTCTAGGTGGTATTTTAACCATCACACCTGAGAAGAGTGATGTGAAAATTATGCGGAAAAACTAATTACCGGTTGTAAGTAGATCATACCTGGTTGGTATGATGAAACTTTCTGTAAGGAAGTAGAAAACTTGCTTATCGGTTATATGTAGAGATGTCCTCATACCTGCTTGGTGTGATGGACGATTAAAAGTTTATTTTTGTGGGAAGTGCTCTCCCCTGACTGTGTGCCACTGCTTAAATTTTTTGGAGACCTTATTGACGTAAGTTCAAATAATTCAAATAGGTCAGAGGCCTCAGTTTTGGGAGGCCTGATTTTAAAAATCTCATACAGTGTTCACAAGGCCGGTTGGCACGAGGAGGAGCTCATAAACAAGTATGAGTTAAGCCATGGAAACTTTAAATAAATGATTTGTTTGGCCATGGTACCAATATAGGACCGACATACTCAATGGGCGGATGCCAGTGTGACATGATAGGTCCACGAACTAGTTGAGACAAACAACTACAAGTTGAGTTGAGGGTCGGGGCTGTTGAACTAGTGGCACCACAAATTAAATGGCTTATGTGTAAAATTATTGATTTGTGCATGCACTGAGTTACGGGACCTTCAAGACGCCTAATAGGGGTAGTGATGTGTTCTAGGGCTACTGGACGACATGGTGGAGATAAGGGTGGTAACTCGTGCTAGTAGTCTTGGAAGCTCAACGTAGCTTCATGCGCACGAGATCAAGGTGGGGTCAGGATGAGGTCTTTGTCCTCATACATACATAGGGTTTTGTTTATGGGATTGAGGTTCGGATGTCGTGTACATCCACTCATTCTCAAGGTAGAAGTGGATGTGCTTCTATCTAGGTGGCCAGTAATGTCTCTCCGATGCCACAAGTGGGTGTAGTGAACGTGCTGCCCTGCAAATGTGTGTTCCCTTAATAACGAAGGGCATGTGTTGAGTGATAAACACACCACTGTGATGAGAAATGGCTATGAAAAATATGAGATTTGAGGATGAAATGCTTTAAAGGAAAATAAGGAGTCTGGCACACTCCAATTTAAACTATTTTCTAAAAGTCATACTTTAAACACCCATTCATTGAGTCATTGAACTCACCCCTCCCTTATATCCCTTTCAGGTAACCTTGGGAAAACCTACCCAAAGATTATGAGTGAAACTACATCTATGAGACAGGTATGATAAGTTTAAATTTTATGCAGTTTTTATTTATGTTATTCCATAAAAGGTGCAAGTTTAAAGGATGCCTTACTCCTCCCAAGTTAAAGATAGGGGAAACCTTGAATAAACTGGGAGAGTAGTGGGTTGCTCACGGGGATCCAACCAAACTGGGTCAGGGCGTGACAACTTGAGTGGTATTAGAGCCTGTTTCATCAAATACATAATCAAGAGTAGAAAATATAGTAACTAATAGGATTGATCTTAAAATTTACAGAATGGCTCCGAAAAAAGGAACCAAGAAAACTAGAGTTGCAGTCTCCATTACTGCCCAACCATCCCTACCTATGGAAACTCCTAGAGGAGCCTAGACAAACCCTCCTGGACTTAGCATAGAACACTAGAGGTTGTATGAGGAGTTTACCCATGTATTTGGGCAACCTAACCTCGTCTCGGAGGCAGGCACCAATTCTCGGGTTGAACTAGAGGAAGTACAATCCCATCCTCCCCAGTTAACCATCCCTCTCCAGTAGACATTCCCAGAAATCTCAAGACTCTCCGTCAACTGAGGTGTAAGTCCTTCCTTGGAGAGAAAGATGCTAGTGCCACCATGGATTGGTTGGAAAATATTAAGAAGTTGATGGGAATCATCAAGATACCACCAGAGGATATGGTGATCTTGACAGAATTCTTCCTGGAGGGAAGTGCCAAACGGTGGTGGGACAATGTCCGTAACCTGCATACCCCCATCCCCACCCGGGAATAGTTTAAAGAGAGATACTCGAAGGAGTATCTAGTGCCCCATTTAATTAATGAGAAGAAGCAGGAGTTCATTAGGCTTCAACAAAGGCTTAACTCCATATCGGAATACGAAATGAGATTCAACAAGTTAAGACCATTTGCTCCCGACCTAGCTGGACTGGAAAACATATGTCAGCGGTTCATGGACGGTCTCAATATAGACATACGAGACCGTATGGCAGTACTAGAATGCTCCACAGACCCAGCGGCAGTAATTTGTATGGCTCATGAGTGTGAGGGACTGGTCCAGACCTGACGTTGTCGGATGGAGCAAACGACTCGAAAGGAGGATAAGGGTCAAAACCGTTAGGGAGGACGGAAGGAGCCTAATGGTTCAAAATGGGGAAATAGAATGGCATTTCAAAGGAGAAAGGACATGCCACCACCTCTCCATAAAATAGTCCCCACCTTACTTCAAGGAAACCCTCATTGTCCAAGGTGTCAAAGGAACCATGAGGAAGCATGCTTGACCTACTTTGCATGCGGACAAGTGGGGTACTTTGCAAATGACTGCCCCACTCCCAAGGAGAACAAGTAGAGGAATACCCTTGGACTACCTCAAGGGAATCCCAGGAATCCCAGGCCAGACGCTACAACACGAATACTAGCTAGGGTATACAACCTCACCCAAGAAGAGGCTAGAAGAGACCCTAGCACTATAGCGGGTACATCCCAAAACCCTCCCAACTAGTTCAAGAAAATCTAGTAAACTGAAAATTTTTATTTAATAAAGAAAATCTTTCCTCTAAAATACACGCTTATTCAATTAGGATATATACAATTATGGGGACAACAAGTCTATGCCTTCTTCAACTCAGGAGCTAAGAGATCCTTCATCAAGGAAGAGTTGATTTCAAGTGTACCCCTAGAACTTACTCCACTAGAACAAAGTCTCAACACCCTCATACCTTTAGGAGAAGGGTTAAATAGGAATAAGCAATTAAAAGGATGTGAGATAAAGATTGGAGGAATTAAACTTGAAGCGGACTTGATTCCATTACCCTTGAAGGAGGTTGAAGTAATCCTTGGGATGGATTGGTTAAGTAACTATTAGGCTAGGATGGACTGTGGAAAGAAGACGGTGACCTTCCATACTCCCGAGACAAATGGATTAAAGTTCCAAGGAGATCGAAGGAAAAGCGAAGTACAGATGGTGTCCCATCTGAAAGCAAAAAAGATGATACAAAAAGGCTGTACGACTTTCTTGGCCATGGTCATCAATGAAGAGTTTGAAGAGAAGAGACTTGAAGACATTCCGGTATTTAAGCACTATCCAGAAGTATTTCCAGAAGAAGTACCCGCACTACCTCCAAGTTGGCAAGTAGAGTTCACCATAGAAATAATCCTAGGTACAAACCCCATATCCCAAGCCTCAAATTGTATGGCTCCGGTGGAACTGAAGAATTGAAGGGGCAATTGGACGAATTATTAGAGAAGGATTTCATACGTCCTAGCCAGTCTCTGTGGGGTGCACCCGTCCTATTCGTAAAGAAAAAGGATGGAAGCATGAGACTGTGCATAGACTATAGAAAATTGAACTAGGTCACCATCAAGAACATATACCCACTTCCGTAGATTGATGACCTATTCGAGCAATTAAAAAGAGCAACTTACTTCTCCAAAATAGACCTTCGGTCAGGCTATCACCAACTTAGGATCCGAGAAGAAGACATTCCCATGACGACATTCCGATCCCGATATGGACATTATGAGTTTAGAGTGATGTTGTTCGGATTAACAAATGCCCCTGCAGCCTTTATGGATTTGATGAACCATGTGTTCCAACCACACTTGGACAGGTTCGTGATAGTGTTCATAGATGACATTCTTATATACTCATTAACTAGGTTGGAGCATTAAGAACATTTGAAAATCACCTTGCAGATATTGAGGGAAAATCACTTATATGCAAAATTCTCCAGTGTGAGTTTTGGCTGCAAGAGGTAGGATTCTTAGGACATATAGTGTCCAAGGATGGAGTCAAAGTAAATCTAGCCAAGGTGGAAGCCATATCAGATCGGAAGGCTCCATGGAATCCTTCAGAGATGCGGAGTTTCATAGGTCTGGCAAGATACTACAGATGATTTGTGCAAGACTTTTCTAAGATACCAGCTCCTCTAACTTGGCTTACTAGGAAAAAAGTTGAGTATAAGTGGGATGAAAGCCATGAGAAGTCTTTATTGGAGTTAAAGAATCGATTGACAACCGCACTGATACTCTCCCTACCTAAACCTAATGCGAGAGAGTACACCGTCTATTGTGATGCATCCAGACAAGGACTTGGATGTGTATTAATGCAACAAGGGAAGGTTATCGCTTATGCCTCACAGTAATTTAAGGTACATGAAAGAAATTACCCAACTCATGATCTGGAATTAGCTGTGATAGTGTTTGCCCTAAATATTTAGTGACACTACCTTTATGGGGTTAAGTGTAAGATATACACAGATCACAAGAGTCTTAAGTACTTCCTAACTTAGAAGGAGTTAAATCTCCGCCAGAGGAGATGGATGGAATTGGTTAAGGACTATGACCTTGTGATAGAATATCACCCCGGAAAGGCAAATGTGGTAGTAGATGCCTTACATCGCAAGTACCAAACTGAGGTAGCACAAGTAAAGACGAGTTACATACCTTTGTTGCAACAATTGGGAAGGATGGAGGTGGACCTGAAGATGGACAAGCGGGAAATATGCATGGTGGCTAATGTGGTAGTGAGGCCTAGTTTAACTAAACAGATCCAGGCTCAACAAAAAGTTGATAAAGAGCTTCAATTCTATTTGGATTCGGTTAATAGAGAAACAAAACTGGACTATGACCTACGGAGTGATGGAGTGTTGACCTACAAGGGTAAGGTAAGTGTGCTTCAAATTAAGGAACTGAAGAGGTTAATTTTAGAAGAGGCACACGATTCGGTGTATGCAATGCATATGGGTAGTACCAAGATGTACCACACCCTCAAATAAGGATATTGCCCTAAATATTTAGTGACACTACCTTTATGGGGTTAAGTGTAAGATATACACAGATCACAAGAGTCTTAAGTACTTCCTAACTTATAAGGAGTTAAATCTCCGCCAGAGGAGATGGATGGAATTGGTTAAGGACTATGACCTTGTGATAGAATATCACCTCGGAAAGGCAAATGTGGTAGTAGATGCCTTACATCGCAAGTACCATACTGAGGTAGCACAAGTAAAGACGAGTTACATACCTTTGTTGCAACAATTGGGAAGGATGGAGGTGGACCTGAAGATGGACAAGCGGGAAATATGCATGGTGGCTAATGTGGTAGTGAGGCCTAGTTTAACTAAATAGATCCAGGCTCAACAAAAAGTTGATAAAGAGCTTCAATTCTATTTGGATTCGGTTAATAGAGAAACAAAACTGGACTATGACCTACGGAGTGATGGAGTGTTGACCTACAAGGGTAAGGTATGTGTGCTTCAAATTAAGGAATTAAAGAGGTTAATTTTAGAAGAGGCACACGATTCGGTGTATGCAATGCATATGGGTAGTACCAAGATGTACCACACCCTCAAACAAGGATATTGGTGGAAAGGCATGAAGAGGGACATTGCGGAATATGTAGCTTGATGCTTGTCCTGTCAGCAGATAAAAGTAGAACATCAGAAACCGTCAGGACTACTACAACCCTTACTAATTCCAGAATGGAAATGGGAGCACATCACCATGGACATTGTCACAGGACTACTTGTGATAAGAAAGGGTCAATATGCAATTTGGATAATCGTGAATAGATTGACCAAATCAGCTCATTTTCATCATATAAGAGTGACGAATACAGTGGAACAACTGGTCGTCTTATACATGAGGGAAATAGTGAGACTCCATGGCATTCCAGTGAGTATAGTATCATATAGAGATCTAAGATTTACTTCAAGGTTCTGGCCAAGCTTACAAAGTGTCATGGGAACCAAGCTCCACATGAGCATGACGTTTTATCCTCAGACCGATGGGGAGTCTGAGCAAACCATTCAAACCTTGGAGGATATGTTAAGAGCGTGCGTACTCACCATGAACAAAGGCTGGAAAGAATACTTGTGCCTAATGGAATGTACTTATAATAATAGCTATCATGCCAGTATTCAGATGGCTCCCTATGAAGCCCTTTATGGATGACCATGTCGTACCCCTCTATTTTGGGAAGAAGTGGGGGAAAGGAAATAGGAAAGGGAAGAACTTATAGAGGATGCCATGGAGAAAATAAAACTAACCAGGAGTCATCTTAAGACCGCACAGGATAAATAAAAGAGTTATGCGGATCATAGAAGGAAAGATCTGGATTTTGATGTGGGAGATCAAGTGTTCCTTAAGGTGTCCCCATGGAGGGGAATACTTAGGTTTCAACAAAGGGGAAAGTAGAAACCAAGATATATCGACCCATATCCCATCATTCAAAGGATAGGACCGGTAGCCTATAAATTGGAACCACCTCCAGTCCTGCAGAGAATACACGATGTATTCCATATCTCTGTACTTTGGAAGTATCAGCCCGATCCTAGCCATGTATTAGACCAACCTCCACCTGAGCTGGAAGAGAACTTGACCTATAAAATGGAACTGGTACGAATCATCGACCAGAGGGATAAGAACTTAAAGAACAAGAGTATTCCTATGGTTAAGGTTCTATGGTAAAATGAACCCATGCAG
The DNA here is from genome assembly GCA_030064425.1 of Trapa bicornis. Lineage (NCBI taxonomy): Eukaryota > Viridiplantae > Streptophyta > Magnoliopsida > Myrtales > Lythraceae > Trapa > Trapa bicornis. The sequence goes on from CM057759.1 coordinate 6,182,638, forward strand.
GAAGAGACATGGGAAACAAAAAGTGTAATGAGGGTTAGTTACCCTCAATTATTTGACATTTAATTGTTTTGGGGACAAACCCCCTAAAAGAAGGGGAGAGTTGTAAACCCCATCCTTTAATATTAGGAAATCTGGGAAAAGAACCGATCATTTCTAAAGAGAAAACCATGTCGGTTTAAGAACTTGAACCTATAGAGGAAGGGCAAATCGGGAAATTTATGGATCCCGAGTGACCTAAAGAGTCACAAAATTCATGAAAAAGGACTTCAGGATGAATTGGAGATGAAAACTAAACCGGTTCAGGTGAATCGTATCCGAACCGGAATGAACCGATTTGGATCGGTTTGAACCACTATTGAACCAAATACTAAATTCCTTTTTCTAGGTGGTAGAAAATTCAAATTGGAGTATTGAGGCCACGATTGGATCGAGAATGAATTTAGAAATTTTTTATTTTGAAAAATTTGGTAGATTAAGCTTTGAACCCGGTTCAGATCTGTCCAGTCCGATTTGGAACAGTGTTGTCTTCTTCCTCCAGATGATAGCACTGTTCACTCGCTGGAAAATCGAGCAGCGCCGACGAAGATGAAAAGTTTCCAACCAAGGAGTTTGAGGCAATGAATTACTGCCATTAAGGCACCAATCGGATGGCCAAGAAGTCCCTGAGCTTCCTATATAAAGAGCCCCTCCTCATTCATACTCTCCACACCTGAAAACATCACACTCTCTCAGCTACTGAGTTTTCCGGTGAAACTCGAACCAGAGCTCTAACATAGGGTCTTTTCTAAGCCAAAGAAAGTGTAGTAAGATTCTTTAGATTCGGGGAGAAGTTAGCTACATGCTTGTAGTCTCCATTTGCTCCGAGAGTCACCGAAGAAACATCGGCGTGATAGAACAGTGAAGCACCTCTAGCGGACCGAAGCTGCCTTATTTCAGCAGAGTTAAAATTGGCCAATTCAAGCCCTTCTTAAGTGAAACCAAGCCCTCCCAACACTTCCATAACCCTCCTACAACTGAATTAGAGTAGAAAGGTAAGCCAATTTGGTTCCTCTTTGTAATTTTCGATTGGTGCTAGAGAGAGAACCGACATAATTTCATTAATCAAATTCTCCCTCAATTTTGCATCAATTGATGCGATTCTTGATCCTAGGAGAAACCTTAGGACAAGAGCTATCTGTCCAGATCGAAAGCTCGGACTGGTGTGCCCCTGATGGTAAGCTTTTGAAGCTTTCTCTCTCTAAGTTCAGTTTTGCGGCGAAGTTTCGTTTGATCTCGTTCCTGCGTCAAATCGGGCGATTCAAAGTGCAATTGAATCATATGAAGATGTAGGAACCCCAATCTAACTTTACTTTCAACAATTAAATTCATTTGATCGGTCAATTTGATAAAATCAAATTCTGTTGAGTTAGAAGGTTGAAATTAGGGGGAAATTTGGGGGTTTTGCAAATTCAAGGGACTAAAGTGCAATTTCATAAAATTGGGGGCCAATTGGGCTTGATAAAGATGTTGGAGGACCAATTGGGAAAATTTTGGAATTTTTGGGGCAAAACTTATCAATTTTGTAAAGTAGAGGCAAAATGGTAATTTTGGAAAAGTTGGGGACCAAATTGGAAATTTGGGAAACTTGAACCCTTTTTTGTGATTTTGAATAAATTGAGATCCTAAGGTGAAATTAGAGGTTTTGGAACTCAATTTATGGGAAAATCGGCATTAGGGACCTAAAGTTAAAGAAAAAGAACTTTAGGGACCTAATTGCAATAAATTAAAAGTTTGAGTATTTTATTCATTCGTGGTGAATGAAGGATAATAGGCCAAATGATAATGAAAAATAATGTTCATATCGTGTAGAAACACTAAGTACTGGGAATGCCAACAAGTACAAGCTAGTGTGGAGGCAAAGAGCCAAATAAGAGAAATTTATTGCACGATCGGGTGAGTGAGATTTTATAACATACCTGGTTGGGATGATAAGTACCTCAGAAATGAAAACTCACTACTAAGTATTATTTAAACCATTACATCTGAGAGGAGTGGTGAAAATAACGCGGTAAAACTACTTAACGGTTGTAAGTGGATCATACTCAGTTGATATGATGAAACTTCCTAGAAGGAAGCAGAAAACCCGCTTATCAGTTATAAGCGGAGATGTCCTCATACCCGGTTGGTGTGATGGATGATTAAAAGTTTATTTTTGTCGAAAGTGCTCTCCCTTAACTGTGTGCCACTGCTTAAACTTTTTGGCAGAACTTCTTGATGGGAGCTCGAATAGCTTAGATAGGCCGGATGCCTCAATTTTGGAACTTAGGGGCTAATATACCCGATTTTGAAAATCTCGTACAGTGGGCACAAGGCTGGTTGGCACATGTAGGAGCTCGTAAACGAATATGAGTTAAGCCATGAAAACTTTAAATAAATGATTTGTTTGGTCACGGTACCAAGATAGGACCAACATACTCAGTGGACGGGCGATAGTGTGACATGATAGGTCGATGGACCAGTCGAGACAAACAACTGCAAGTCGAGTTGAGGGTCGGGTCTTTGGACTAGTGGCACCATAAATTAAATGACTTATGTGGAAAACTATTGTTTTGTGCATGCAATGAGTTACAGGACCTTCAAGATGCCCAAGAGGGATAGTGATGCGTCCTAGGGCTACTGGACGACTTGGTGGAGATAAGGGCAGTTAGTCATGCCAACAGTCTTGGAAGCTTGACGTTGCTTCATCCGCATGAGACTGAGGTGGGGTCGGGATGAGGTCTTTGTCCTCATACGGACACAGAGTTTTGTTTACGGGATTGAGGGTTGGATGTCGTGTACATCCATTTATTCTCAAGGTAGAAGTGGAGGTGCTTTTATCTAGGTGGTCGGTAAAGTCGCTCTAATGCCACAAGTGGGTACAATGGACGTGTTGCCCTACGAATGTGTGTTCACTTCATGATTAAGGGTATTTGTTGAGTAATAAACACACCATTGTGATGAGAAATGACTATGAAAAACCGAGATTTGAGAATAAAATGTTTTAAAGGAAAATAAGTAGTCTGACACACTCAAATTCAAACTATTTTCTAAAAGTCATACTTTATACACTTATTCATTGAGTTGTTAAACTCACCCCCTCCCTTATATCCCTTACTATGAGTTAAACAACACCTGTGAGACATGTATGATAAGTTTAAATTTTCTGCAGTTTTAATTTATGTTATTACATGAAATGTGCAGGTTTAAAGGACACATTACTCCTCACAGGTTAAATACAATAGAAACCCTGAATAAACTAGGAGAGTGGCGGGTTGCTCACACGGATCCGATCAAAACGGATCGAGACGTGACATTAGGAATAAATTGTGAAAGATTAAGGTCAAATTGATGAAATTCAAGTCGGAGGACTAAATTGTATTTTTTTGAAAGTTTGGGGATTTAATTGCAATTTTTAAAAATTGAGGATTTTTCTGTAATTTACGAGAAATATTATACCCAATTGAAAATTTGAAAAATTAGTTACCCAAATAAAATATTTGACAATATTAAAGAACTAATTGAAATTAAAGTATATCTTAACAGTCAAATCATAATTATTAGAAAGTTATTAATTTTAAGTATAATTATAATATTACTTGTGGCTTGATTGCCCATTCTATTATTAGGTATTTTAATGAGACCCGAGTCCTTACCCGACCCGAGCGTACCCGAGTAATCTCGGGTCTGTTCGGGTCCCGCTGGCTGGACCCGAAGGGTGGGTACAAAAACTGGACCCACCCTTGTCGTTGCAGCGTCGTTTTATCGCGATATTTCATTAACAAGGCACACCATGCCTTGTTAATGAACCCAAACACGCACCGCCACATCTGCCATGTGCTGCTCCTGCTGAATTGAGTTTCTCTCTCTATAGGAAGGATGGAGGGAGGGCAACTGTCAACAACGGCAGACTCCATTTTTCCGTAACTATCATCCTCTAATGTTCCTCCAACAACAATATTGTTGGTCCATCTTCTTCCTGCTATCCGTGTCAGCTATCTCCTTACTGCCACCGTGGCAATTATCGTTGGTTTTCGACTAGAGAGAATCCCTCACGAAGAGCCTACTCTACTTCGATTCTCAGCGCTCGGGGCGTCTGCCGCACAATCAGGGGATCACATGGCACTCTGACTCTGGCCTTACCTACGGACTCGAACAAAGGGTGAGAATGTAAAAAACATATATACATTGCAGATGTCACTCCACTTGTTCGATTTGGTGTCTCATCATCGATCGTGGTACGTATGAAGGTGGACTTGGTTGGAGGATGCTACGATACCGGGGACAATGTGAAGTTTGGCCTTCCGATGGCCTTCACGATCACGATGCTGTTGTGGGGCGTCATCAAATACCACCAGCAAATGGCGGACGCAGGCGAGCTTGGCCGAAGCGATCAAGTCGGGCACCGATTACTTCATCAATGCTCATACCCATCCCATCTTTCTATGGGTTCAGGTTTTAACTTTTTTATTTGTCTTTCCTCTTACCTATCTATGATCTCCCACTAAAATATTTATATGTGGGAGAGACCCGTAATGACCAGGTGGGGATGGAGACAGAGACCACTATTGCTAGCAGAGGCCGGAGGACATGATGACGTCCAGGAGGGTATACAAGGTCGACGTAGAGAATACTGGGTCGGAGGTGGCGGCGGGGACAACGGCGGCAATGGCAGCAATGGCCATCATGTTTAGGGAACACAATTCCACATTACTCCAACCTGCTGTTGCACCATGCACATGCACGACAGGTAATGCGTGTATGCTATTTAATTAGTTGACAGTGGATTAGATTTATTAGTTCATATACACATACACGTATGGTGGGTGTACGTACCATTTTATCTCACAATTAAACGAATAAATGCGGCTAAGTTTTAGACCATATTAGCATATGTTTTATTTAATTTAAACTAAATTAGTGAGAGTTTAACTACGTGTTAATCAATATATTAAATAGGAAAATTATTGATTTTCCTACCCTTCTTCTCTATCACTATCACCTGCTTGTGGGCGCGGGTGATGTAGTGGGTGGCATTTACAAATTGTGCGAGAAGAAAAACGTGGGAAATCAATTTGAAAATTAAGTGGTATATAAATTGGAATCGATAGATAAAGTACAAAATGAAAAATTTATAATTTAGGAGTGAACTAAATATTCTCAAAAGTTATGAAAAATGATTTAAGGATAAGTTGGAGATAAAAATTAAACCGGTTCAGGTAAACTAGATTAAAATTGGATTAAATTATTTTTGACCAGTTTGAACTACTATTTAATCGGATGCTAAATTTATTTTTCTAGTTAGTTTAGAAAATTTAAATTTGAGATTTGAGGCTATCATTTAATAAAAAATAAATTTAGAAAATTTTTAATTTGAAAAATTCGGTCGAATCGGGGGTAAATCGGCTGGTTTAAGCTTTGTACCCGGTTTAGATTGGTACTGTCCGGTTCGGAACAATATCATCTTATTCCTTCAGATAACAGAACTGTTCACGCTAAAAAGTATCCGACCAGGGAGTTTCAAACAATTAATTACTGCTATTAAGGCGCCAATCGAACGGACAAGAAGTCCACGAGCTTCCTATATAAAGTGCTACTCCACATTCATCCTCTCCACACCTATAAACTCTATTCTCTCTCAACTACTCTAATTTCCAGTGAAGCTCAAACCAGAGCTCCGATATAGGGTCTTTTTTGAGCCAAATAAGGCGTGGTTGGGTTCTTTGAATTTGGGGAGAAATGAGCTACATGTTTGTAGTCTCCATTTACTCTGAGGGTCGCCGGTGAAACGCCGATGTGATTGAACAGTGAAATAGCTCTGACGGACTAAAGCTTCCTTGTTTCGGCCGAGCTAAAATCAACCAATTCAAGCACTTCTCATGCCAAATCAAGCCCTCCCAACACCTCCATAGTCCTCCTACAGCTGAATTAGAGCTAAAATATAAGTCAATTTAGCTCCCCTTTATAAATTCTGATTGGTGCAAGAGAGAGAACCCACAGAACTTCGATAACTAAATTGTCACTCAATTCAGTATCAATTGATGAAATTCTTGATCCTAGGAGAAACATCAGGATAAGAGCTAGCTGCCTAGATTGAAAGCTCGGCCGTAGCACCCCCGACGGAAAGCTTTTGAAGCTTTTTCTCTCTATATCCAGTTTTTCGGCGAAGCTCTGTTTGAGCTTATTCCTGCATCAAATCATGTGATTCAAAGTGCAATTGAATCGTATAAAGGTGTAGGAACTCCAATCCAACTTCAATTTCAACAATTAAACTCATTTGATCGGTCAATTTGATAAAATCAAATTCGACTGTGTTAGAAGGTTGAAATTAGGGGAAATTTGAGGATTTTGAAAATTAGAGGGACTAAAGTGTAATTTCATAAAATTGAGGGCCAACTGGATATGATAAGGATGTTGGAGGACCAATTGGGAAAATTTGGAATTTTTTGGGGCAAAGCTTACAATTTTTTGTAAAGTAGGGACAAAATGGTAATTTTGGAAAAATTGGGGACCAAATTGGAAATTTGGGAAATTAAACCCCTTTTTATGAAATTGAATAAATTGAGGTCCCAAGGTGAATTTTAAAAGTTTCAGGACTTAATTTGGGGAAAAAATAGCATTAGGGACTTAAAGTTAAAGAAAAATAACTTTAGAAACCTAATTGCAAATAAAGGAAAATTTTGGTTTTTCTCATTCATTTGAGATGAATGAGGGCTATTATGATAAAGTATAATGGATAAGAGTGTTAATATCTTATAGCAACATGAAGTACCGAGAACGCTAGCTAATACAAGTTCGAGTAAGGAGAACAAGCCGGCTAAGAGGATATTCACTGCACTATCGGGTGAGTGAGAATTTAATATCATACCTAGTTAGGATAATAAGCACCTCAAAAAAGAAAACCCACTAGTAAATGGTATTTTAATCATTACACATGAGATGAGTGATATGGAAATCAAACGGAAAAACTATTTACCGGTTGAAAGTAGATCATACCTGGTTGGTATGATGAAACTTTCTCGAAGGAAGTGGAAACCCATTCATCGGTTATAAGCGGAGATGTTCTCATACTCGGTTGGTATGATGGACAGCTGAAAAATATATTTTTTCGAAAGTTCTGTCCCCTAATTGTGTGCCACTGCTTAAACATTTTGGGAGACCTTCTTGATGGGAGCTCGAATATATCTATTAGGCCGTAGGTCTCAGTTTTGGAATTTGATGGCTAATATGCCCGATTTTTTTAAAAATCTCGAACAGTGTGCCCTAGGCCAGTTGGCACAAGTAGAAGCTCGTAAACAAACATGATTAATTTACCATAAAAACTTAAGTAATGAGTTATTTGGCCATGGTACTTAGTCAACTACTTAGTCAACTAGCGACAATGCGACATTATAGGTCTCTTGACTAGTCAAGACAAACAGTTGCAGGCATATGCTAGAGGTTCGTGGACGGTCTCAATATGGACATCTGAGACTCTGTGGGAGTACTAGGATGCCCCACAGACCTCACAGCAATAATCAGTATGGCTCATGAGTGTGAGCGATTGGTACAAACCTGACGTCGTTGGATGAAGCAGACGACCTGAAAGGAGGATAAGGGTCCAAACCGTCAGGGAGGACAGAAGGAGCATAACAGTCCAAAATGGGGAAATGGAATGGCATTTCAAAGGAGAAGGGGACATGCCACCACCTCCCCACAGAGTGGTCCCTACCTTACCTCAAGGAAACCCTCGCTATCCAAAGTGTCAAAAGAACCATGAGGAAGCATGCTTTACCTGCTTTGCATGCGAACAATTTGCAAAGGACTGTCCCACGCTCAGGGAGAACAGACAGAGGAATACTCTTGGACCACCTCAAGGGAACCCCAGAAATCCTAGGATAGATGCTACAACATGAGTACCAGCTAGGGTGTACAATATCCTTACACCTTTAGGAGAAGGTTTAAAAAGTTATAAGCAATTAAAAAGATGTGAGATAAAGATCGGAGGAATCAAACTTGAAGCTTACTTTATCCCATTACCCTTAAAAGAGGTTGAAGTAATCCTTGGGATGGATTGGCTGACTAATAATCAGGCGATGATGGACTGTGGAAAGAAGACGGTAACCTTCCACACTTCCAAGATGAAAGGATTAAAGTTCCAGGGAGATAGACGGAAAAGTGAAGTACAAATGGTATCCCATCTGAAAGCACAAAAGATGATACAAAAAGGGTGTACAACTTTCCTGGCCATGGTCGTAGATGAAAAGTCTGAAGAAAAGAGACTGGAAGACATTATGGTAGTTAGACACTACCTAGAGGTATTTCTAGAAGAGCTACCTGGACTACCTCCAAGTCGGCAAGTAGAGTTCACCATAGAAATAATCTCAGGAACAAACCCCATATCCCAAGCCCCATATCGTATAGCTCCAACAGAATTGAAGGAGCAATTGGACGAATTACTAGAGAAGGATTTCATACGTCCTAGCCAGTCTCCATTGGGTGCACATGTCCTATTCGTAAAGAAAAATGACAGAAGTATGAGACTTTGCATAGATTACAGGAAGCTGAACCATGTCACCATCAAGAACCGATATCCACTTCTACGGATAGACGACTTGTTCGATCAATTAAAAGGAGCAACTTACTTCTCAAAAATAGACCTTTGGTCGGGCTATCATCAACTCAAGATTCGAGAGGACATTCCCAAAACGACATTTAGATCTAGATATGAACATTACAAGTTCAAGTAATGTCATTTGGAATAACGAATGCCCCTGCAGCCTTCATGGATTTGATGAACCGTATGTTCCAACCACATTTGGACAGGTTCGTGGTAGTATTCATAGATGACATCCTTATATACTCACGAACTAGGTTGGAACATGAAGAGCATTTGGCAATCACCTTAGAGATATTAAAGAAAAATCAATTATATGCAAAATTCTCCAAGTGTGAGTTCAGGCTGCATGAAGTAGGATTCTTAGGACATATAGTGACAAGGATGGAGTTAAATTAGATCCAGCCAAGTTTGAAGCCATATCATATTGAAAAACTCCAAGGAATCCTATAAAAATAAGAAGTTTCTTAGGTCTGGTAGGATACTATAGACGGTTTGTGCAAGACTTTTCTAAGATAGCGACTCCTCTAACTCGACTCACCAAGAAAGGAGCTAAGTATAAGTGGGATGAAAGTTGTGAGAAGTCTTTCTTGGAGTTAAAGACTCGATTGACAATCACACCGGTACTCTCCTTAACTGACTCAAATGCGGGAGAGTACATCGTCTATAATGGTGCATCCAGACAAGGACTCGGGTGTGTTTTAATGCAACAAGGGAAGGTTATTGCCTATGCCTCACGATAACTTAAGGTACATGAAATAAACTACCCAACTCATGATCTGGAATTAGCTGCAATAGTGTTTGTCCTAAAGATTTGGCGATACTGCCTTTACGGAGTTAAATGTAAGATATACACAGACCACAAGAGTCTTAAGTACTTCCTAACTCTTAAGGAGTTAAACCTCCACAAGAGGAGATGGCTGGAACTAGTTAAGGACTATGACCTTGAGATAGAATATCACCCCAGAAAGGCAAATGTGGTAATAGATGCCTTAAGTCGTAAGTACCAAATTGAGGCGACATAAATAAAGACAAGTTACATACCTTTATTGCAACAATTGGGAAGAATGGAGGTAGACCTATAAATGGACAAGCGAGAAAGGAGCCTGGTGGCTAACATGGTAGTGAGGCCAAGTTTAACGGAGCAGATCCAGGCTCAATAGAAAATGGATAAGGAGCTCCAACCCTACATGGACCCAATTAATAGAGAAACTAATATGGACTACAACCTACGAAGTGATGGAGTGTTGACCTACAGGGGTAGGGTATATGTGTCTCAAATTAAGGAGTTAAAGAGGTTAATTCTGGAAGAGGCACATGATTTGATGTATATTATGCATCTAGGTAGTACCAAAATGTATCGCACCCTCAAACAAGGATATTGGTGGAAAGGTATGAAGAGGGACATTGCGGAATATGTAGTCTGATGCTTGTCGTGTTAGAAGATAAAAGCGGAGCATCAGAAACTGTGAGGACTGCTGCAACCCTTACCAATTTGGGAATGGAAATGGGAGCACATCACAATGGACTTTGTCACAAAACTTCCAGTGACAAGAAAGGGTTGAGATGTGATTTGGGTCATCGTGGATAGATTGAAAAAATCAGCTCATTTCCTTCTGATAATGGTGACAGGCACAACGGAACAACTAGTCGTCTTATACATGAGGAAAATAGTGAGACTCCATGGCGTTTCGGTGAGTATAGTATCAGATAGAGATCCAAGATTTACTTCAAGGTTCTGGCCTATGGAATTTGCTTACAATAATAGTTATCAGGCCAATAATTATATGGCTCACTATGAAGCCCTTTATGGACGACCATGTTGTACCCCTTTATTTTGGGAAGAAGTAGGGGAAAGAAGGCTAGAAAGGGCATAACTAATTGAGGATGCCACAGAGAAGATAAAACTAATCAGGAGTCATCTTAAGACTGCCCATGATAGGAAAAAGAGTTATGCGGATAATCGAAAGAAAGATCTGGAGTTTATGGTGGGAGATCAAGTGTTTTTCAAAGTGTTCCCATGGAAGGGAATACTTAGGTTTCAACAAAGAGGAAAGTTGAAACCAAGGTATATTGGTCCATATCCCATCATTCAAAGGATAGGACCGGGGGCCTATAAGTTGGAACTACCTCTAGACCTGTAAAGAATACACGATGTATTCCACATCATGGTGTTCGTAAGTATCAGCCTGATCCTAGTCATGTATTGTATCGACCTCCATTAGAACTGGAAGAAAATCTAACCTATCAAACGAAACTGATACGAATCATCGACCATAGGGACAAGAATCTAAGGAATAAAAGGATTCCTATGGTAAAGGTTCTGTGGCAAAATGGACCCGTGCAGGAAGAGACATGGGAAATCGAAAGTGTGATGACGGATAATTACCCTCAATTATTTAGCATGTAAATGTTTTGGGGACAAAACCCCTAAAAGGAGTGAAGAGTTGTAAACCTCGTCCTTTGATAATAAGAAAATTGGGGATAGAACCAATCATTTTCAATTTGAAAACTAAGTCAGTTAGAAAGTGCAAACCGAGAAATTTATGGATCCCAAGTGATCCAAATATTCCCAAAATTCATGAAAAGGGACTTAAGGATGAATTGGAGATGAAAACCAAACCAGTTTAGGTGAATTAGATCCGAACCAGATTGAAACGATTTGGACCGGTTTGAACCACTATTGAACTAGATGCTAAATTCATTTTTCTAGGTGGCTTAGAAAATTCAAATTTGAGATTTGAGGCTACCATTGTATAGAAAATGAATTTAGAAATTTTTAAAATTTAAAAATTTAGTCGAATCGGGGGTGAACTAACCGGTTTAAGCTTTGAACTTGGTTTGGAATAGTGTTGTCTTCTTCCTTCAGATGACAGCGCTGTTCACTCACCGAAAAATCGTACAGTGCTGGTGAAGCTGAAAAGTCTCCGGCCAGGGTGCTTCAGGCAACAAATGATGTGAATCCGACTAAAAAGACTACGAATTCACATGTCCAATCAACCGAACATGTAATGGAGCTGAACAGTTTGTCACCAAATGAGATGAATAATCATTTGAGACTTCAAGAGGGCCCAATCACAAGGTTAAGGGCTAAAAGATTCAAAGAAGCTTTATATGGGTTGATTAAAGAGATTGTAGAAAATTCAAGTGGAAGCTCAATAGGATAGCTCAAGATGAGCCCAAGACAAGGTCCGAATTTAATTAATAAGGAGAGATTTATTAATATAATAAAGCTATTAGGATATTAATGATAATATTAGATATTTAATTAGTTAAATTCAGATCTTTAAAATATCCTAGATATTTAGATTAGATATGGTTATCATGTAACCATAATTGATCTTTCCTTATTTCTTAGGCTATTCGGTTATTATCTATGCCTATAAAAGACATACTCCACAGTATTGGAGAACACACTTTGGAATTTCAATCTTGTGAGGTTTTATCTTCTTTCTATCTTGAAAGAACTTTGAACTTATTAGGTTTTTACCTGTGGCATTCAAGCAATCAAGACTTATCACCCGAGGTTTTCTAAGAGTTCTTCTTAGAGGATTTGAGTGTGGCGTCTACATATCCCATACCTTGTTTCTCATATAAACAAGGTAAATTCCATATTTTCGTACTTGCATCGTGAAAGTCTTGGGGTTTTTGCCATATTTGGTATAGGGTGTTGTCAGCATATTGGTGAGGTTCGCATCAGTTGGTTTCACAGTACACGGTTGCACGACAATTTTTATCCTATCTTTTATATCTATTTCTATTTTTTCTTCTCTACCTACTTCTATTCTCTTAAAAAAATAAAAAAATCTCATCTTCTTCTATCTATCTTTTTCTTGGTAAGTGCAAAAAAAAAAGAAAAAAAGCCAAAAAATTCATGCCAAAAAAAGGAAAAAAAAGAGAAAAAAAGAAATTCGTGCAAAAAAAGGCAAAGGAAAAAAAAGAGAGGCACACAATTCTATCTTAAATTTCATTCTTATTCCGATCTATCTAAGTCTATTACTTCATTCCATCTTAATTTCTTATTTTCTTCTCTATTTAAATTTTATTTTTCTTATCTGAGTCTATTCGTACATCACACTTAAATTCCTTTTGAATTGGCTTTTTGAAAACCTTATTGATTTGTCTTGATTGCTCCTCAAGTTGAACTACTTCGTAAAAACGATTTATTTTTAAAGTTCAATTCAGATTGAAAGAAGACATATGAGAGGAAAAATGCAAGAGTGTTTGAATCTATAAGAAAAAGCCAATTGAGTGTGAAAACACGAGTGATTGAGAGAAATACGTAAGGGAGCGTTTGCGAGGTTCTTCTGTTATTTTTATCATTTGTAGGAACTCATGGCACAAAGACGAGGAGATACGCCAAATGAAGAAGATTTCCAACAATCGTTTCCAAACTTACAAATGCAAGCTATAATAAGTGAAATGAGACAGAGGATGAAGTCTGAATTGGAGCTGCTTCATGAGCGAATGGATCAATTGGAGGAAGAAGTGTGGGGTTCACATCAACATATCCCTATTGAACAGTGACCTTGAAGCTTTCAGTCAAGGCATTTTGATCCACAAGAACTCGAGGAGTTCGATCGATATGCTCATAGAGGATGACCCCGTGTTGATGACAACATGGATAATATCAAGTTGAAGATACCCACTTTTCAAGGAAAAACTGATCCAAAAGCATATCTTGAATGGGAAAAGAGGTTGGAGATGTTTTTTTATTGTCATAATTACTTGGAGATGAAAAAGGTATGACTTGCTGCTGTTGAATTTACTGATTATGCTATAATATGGTGGGATCAGTTGGTGAAGGAAAGGAAACGAAATCATGAACGCCCTGTGGTGTCTTGGGATGAAATGAAAGCTATCATGCGACAACGATTTATTCCCAACCACTATCACCAGAAGTTGTTCAATAAACTCCAAAGGCTTACCCAAGGATCAAAAAGCACTGACGAATACTTCAAGGAGATGGAAACTGCGATGATTCGAGCAAATGTGGTGGAAGATAGAGAGGCAACAATAGCTAGATTTTTGCATGGTCTAAACCATAAGATTGCTGACGTGGTGGAAATGCAATATCATGTTGAGCTCTAAGATATGGTACATCAAGCTATCAATGTTGAATAACAACTAAAGAGAAAGAGTTTACACAAAAGGGGATTAAACACTGGTCTCTCAAACTCATGAAAACCATCCTCAAGGTGATTTGAGATTCAGTTTACTCAACCTCAGATCAATATCCGGACCTTTTTTGCTCCACCAAAAGAGACAACCAATCATGTCGTGCCCCAAAATCAAGGTAACACCCATATCACAACTCCCAAAACTTGTGATATTAAGTGTTTTTGATGCCAAGGCAGGGGTCACATTGCAAGTCAATGCCCAAATAAACGGGTAATGGTGATCAATGTTAATGGTGAAATTGAGACCGATGATGAAGAAGAAGATATCGATCCGAAGATGCCACCACTTGAAGATACTGATGATATGCAGAAGAAGGGGAATTGTTGGTTGCATGATGAACTCTCAGTGTTCAAGCCAAAGAAGAAGAAAACAACCAGCATGAGAACTTATTTCATACTCGTTGCTGTGTGAAATAAGGTTTGTTGTGTTATTATAGATGGGGGAAGCTGCACTAATGTAGCTAGCACTGAGCTAGTGGAGAAATTGGCTTTACCAACACTAAGGCATATGAAGCCTTACCGACTACAATGGTTGAACGACCAAGTTGAACTCAAGGTAACCAAACAATTGTTTGTTACATTTTCTGTTGGAAAATATCAAGATGAAATACTATGTGATGTGGTACCAATGCAAGCATGCCATATTCTTTTGGGATGACCATGTCAGTTTGATCGTCAAGTTATGCATGATGGATTCATTAATATGTACTCTTTTGTGATGAATGAGAGACCAATATCTCTTGTACCATTGACTCCAAGGCAAATTTTTTAGGATCAACTGAAAAAGAAAAAGGCAAATGAAGAGAAAATAGAAGAAAAAAAAGAAAGGAGAAATATCATAGATGAAAAAAAAGAGGGAAAAGCTAGGAGTGGAAAAAAAAGAGAGTAAAAACAACTTTATTGCAAGAAAAAGTGAGATCGGGTGAGCTTTACTTTCACATCAGGCTCTTATCGTACTTATGTATAAGGACGCCTTTTTGAGTACTAATGATCTTGTCGGATCTTTGCCGAGTAATATTATTACTATTTTGCAGGAATTTATGGATGTCTTTCCTGATGATATACCACCAGGTTTGCCACCAATTCAAGGAATTGAACATCAAATTGATTTCATCCCTAGAGCTAGGATTCCCAACTGACCAGCATATAGAAGTAACCCTGAGAAAACAAAGGAACTTCAATGCCAAGTCCTAGAGCTGATGAAAAAGGGGTATGATCGAGAGCTGTGTTAGAAGCTTTAAGGCAACATAAGTTATCTGCCAACTTGAATAAATGTGTCTTTTGTTTCGATAAACTTGTGTTTTTTGGATATATTATAAGTTACGAAGGGATTGGAGTTGACGAGGAAAAGATTAAGGCAATTCGTGACTGGCCGACTCCTAATTCGGTAAGTCAGGTAAGAAGTTTTCATGAATTAGCTAGTTTTTATAGGCGTTTTGTTCCAAATTTCAGTAGTTATGTTGCATCTTTTACTGCTGATATAAAGAAAAATGTACCTTTTAAATGGGGTATTAAGCAACAAAATGCATTTCAATTGATAAAGGAGAAACTAACTACTGCCCCATTGCTCTCATTGCTTAATTTTTCAAAAATATTTGAAATTGAGTGTGATGCATCAAGAGTAGGTATTGGAGGTATATTAATGCAAGAAGGAAGACCAATTGCATATTTCGGTGAAAAGTTGAGTGGAGCAACCCTTAACTATCCTACCTATGATAAGGAGATGTATGCCCTAGTTCGAACTCTTCAAACATGGCAGCACTATTTATGGCCGAAAGAGTTTGTAATTCACACAAATCATGTGTAAACCCCGCTCTTTTGAGTTAAGGAAAATTTAGAAAAGAACCGGTCAAACCGAGTGAGAAATACCGGACCGTTCACAAACCCAACCATTTGTGGGTTTATAAAACCTTGGAAAAGAACATTAAGACAAATTAGAAGAGAAAAACCAAATTGGTTCAGGTGAACGAGATTAATATATATCTAATTATTGTAATTAATACCAATAATGTAATATTTAAATTAAATTATTGGAATTAATACAAATAATTTAATACCTAAATTAAATTATTGGAAATAATACCAATAATTTATGGTAATATTAATACTAGTAATAAATATCTCCCATTTAATACACAATTTTACACCTATAAAAAGAGCTCATCCTCATTCATTCTCCTCACACCTGAACACTTCTCTCTCTCTACTACTCCATTTCCTGGTGAAGCTCGAACCCGAGCTTTGACTTGAGCATTTTTCTTAACCTCGGAAGGAGAGGTCGGGCTCTTTAGAACCGAGGAGAAGTCAGCTACACGCATGTAGTCTCTGTTTGCTCCAAGGGTCACTAGAGAAACGCCGGCATGATGGAACAGTGAAGCAGCTCCAACGGACTCGTAGGATCTCAAGAGTAATGGTAAACATGAAAGAATAGCATCAAGGGACGTCATTTAAAGTAAGGTGTCTTCAAGATTAATGAAAAAATATTACGGGAGAAAAGGGTAAGAATCCTCCCAAATAAAGAAATCTTGAGAAATGATACATGGCCTAATAAAGAAGAAATGGAACCAGGTAACGCGAGGCAAGGAGATGGATTTGCAAATAAAATGCATGCTAAGGTGAAAGAAATGCAAGGAAGCATATTAAGAGAATATAAGGAGTAGTTAAACTCAAGAAAATGGTAAGTAGGAAGTTAGCATCAAGAGATGCTGTGACAAGTAAGAACGAGTGAACTATCCATAATAAGGTAATGAAGGAAAGAACGTCTAAGAGACGTTGGGAAAGTGAACCCTCCAATAAGATGTGGTTAAGGAGGGATAACCACAATTGGTAAGACATGTCATAGTCCACATGCGCATACGAAGCTTAAAGAGTGGACGACTGAGCATAGTGTGAAGTGTATGGAATAAGACCGAAAATTTAAAGTATCTCTAGTAAGGAATAAGGGATGAAACAGAAGTTGTAGATAAAAAAGATTCCAATACGGGCAAATGCCCTAACATAGATAGGGGTGCAAAGAAAGGGAGAAATAACCATACAAGGAATGATAAGGACGTTGAGCATGTAACATCTAATATGAACATCTCGGTTCATTATCCTTCAGCCTAATCACCTTCATTCATTCCAAATGAATGAGAAAGTCAAACTTTAATTTATTTTCAATTAGGTCCCTAAAGTTATTTCTCTTTAATTTTAAGTCCCTAATGCCGATATTTCCTTAAATTGAGTCCTGAAACTTCTAAAATTTATCATAGGACCTTAATTTATTCCATTTCACAAAAGGGGGATTAATTTCCCAAATTCCCAATTTGGTACTCCAACTTTTCCAAAATTACCATTTTGCCCTTCCTTTACAAAAATGGTAAGTTTTACCCCAAAAATTTCAAAATTCCTCAATTGGTCCTCCAACATTATTTTCATGCCCAATCAATTTCATAAAATTTCATTTTGATCCTTTGAATTTCAAAAATCCCCAATTTTCCCCCAATTCCAACTTCTTAACATAGCTAAATTTGACGTCGGAACGAGCTCAAACGGAGCTTCGTCGAAAAATGGACTGTAGAGAGAGAAAGCTTCGATTAGTCACCGATGAGGGCACGACGGTCCGAGCTTTCGATTTGGGCAGATAGCTCTTGCCTTGAGGTTTATCTTAGAATCAAGAATCGCATCAATTGATGTCGAATTGAGTTAGAATTTCATCATTGAAATTCTGTCGGTTCTCTCTCTAGCACCGGCCGAAAATTGCAAAGGGGAGCTGAATTGGCTTACCTTTCAGTCCTAATTCGGTTGCGGAAGGGCTGAGGAAGTGTTGGGAAGGCTTGGTTTGGCATAAGGAGGGCTTGAAATGGCCAATTTCTACTTGGCCGAAATAGGGTAGCTCCAGTCTGCGAGAGCTGCTTCACTATTCCATCATGCCGGTGCTTCTCCAGCGATTCTTGGATTGGCTGGAGTTCAAAGTTCTTATGGGATATCGTTCACCTGAACCAATTTGGTTTTTCTCTTCTAATTTGTCTTAAGTTTCTTTTCCAAGCTTTAATGAACCCTTCGGATCACCCGAAAGTTGTAAATTTCCAAGTTGCATGTTCCCATAAGATTGGGTTTGTAAACTAGCTCGGTTTTCTTACTCGGTTTAACTGGTTCTTTTCCTAGTTTTCCTTAACTCAAAAGTACGGGGTTTACAATTGCCCATCACTCCAACTGGGTGTAAGTACATCTCCGATCATAACCGATAATCAGATTTTCTACTTTCTTCCAGTAAGTTAATCATACCAACCGGGTATGATCTACTTACAATCAGTAAGTAGTTTTTTCGTGTGGTTTCTCGCATCACCCCATCCAGGTGTGATGTTAAAATGCCAGTTAGTAGTGGTTTTTTATTCTGAGGTACTCAACATGTAAAGCCCACTCTTTTCAGTTAAGGAAAACCGGGAAAAGGACCGATCAAACTGAGTGAGAAACACCGAACTGGTTCACAAACCCAATTATTAGAGAAGGAACAATTTGGAAATTTACAACTCCTGGGTGATCCAAAGGGTTCATTAAACCTTGGAAAAGAACCTTAAAACAAATTGGAAGAGAAAACTAGACCGATTCAGATGAACTGGATCCAACTAGATTGAACCGGTTTATGAACCGAGTCAGTTCATGATCTGGAATCGATAGAGAGAGGGAAAACTAGGAAATTTATGGATACCAAGTGACCAAAGAGTCCCAAAAGTCATGGAAATCGACTTGAGAATGAATTGGAGATGAAAACCAAACCGGTTCAAGTGAACTGGAATTGAACCGGTTTGAACCACTATTAAACTGGATTCTAAATTCATCTTCTATGTGGCATAAAACAAATTCAAATTTGAGATTTGAGGCCACCATTGGATAGAAAATGAATTTAGATGAATTTAGAAATTTTTAGATTTGAAAATTTGGTCGAATTGGGGGTCAACCGACTGGTTTAATCTTTGAACCCGATTCTGACTGGTCCGGTCCAGTTCGGAACAGTGTTGTCTTCTTCCTTGAGATGACAACACTGTTCACTCATCGAAAAATCGTACAACGCTAGCAAAGCTGAAAAGTCTTCGGCCAGGGATTTTCAGACATGAATGACTGCCATTAAGGTGCCAATCGGATGGCCAAGAAGTCCTCGAGCTTCCTATATAAAGACCTCCTTCTCATTCATCCTCTCCACACCTGAAAAGCTCACTCTCTCTCAGCTGCTTAGTTTTTTGGTGAAACTTGAACCATAGCTCCGATATAGGATCATTTCTAAGCCAAAAAAGATGAGGTCAGGTTCTTTAGAATTGGGAGAAGTCAGCTACACGCATGTAGTCTCCATTTGCTTTGAGGGTCACCGGAGAAGCACCGGTGTGGTAGAATAGTGAAGCAACTTTGGTGGACTGAAGCTGCCCTATTTTGGACGAGCTGATATCGGCTTATTTGAGCCCCCTCAGGCCAAACCAAACTCTCTCAACACTTCCTCAGCCCTCACACGGCCGAATTAGGACCAAAAGGTAAGCCAATTTAGCTATCCTCTACAATTTTCGACCAGTGCTAGAGAGAGAACCGAAAGATTTTCAATGACAGAATTTTAATTCAATTTGGCATCAATTGATGTCATTCTTGATCCCAGGAAGAACCTCAGGAGGAGAGCTATTGAAGCTTTGTCAGACCATCGTGCCCATCGCGCCCTCATTGGTGAGCAATTGAAGCTTTCTCTCTCTATAGTCTATTTTTCGACGAAACTCCATTTAAGCTCGTTCTGCCGTATGAAGATGTAGAAACTCAATTGCAACTTCAATTTCAACAATTAGATGTGTTTGATCGATCAATTTAATGAAATCAAATTCGGCCGTGTTAGGAAGTCTAAATTGGGGGGAAATTTTGGGGGAAATTGGGGATTTTTGAAAATTTGAAGGACCAAAATGAAATTTTATAAAATTGAGGGTCAATTGGGCATGATAAGAATGCTAGAGAGCTAATTGAGTAAATTTTAGAATTTTTGGGGTAAAACATACCATTTTTTAAAGGAAGAGAAAAATGATAATTTTGGAAATTTTAGGGGCCAAATTAGGAATTTGGAAAACTTGAACCCCTTTTTATGAAAATGGGTAAATTGAAGTCCCAAGCAGAATTTCAAAGGTTTAGGGACTTAAAGTAAAGTAACTTTAGAAACCTAATTGCAAATAAAGGAATAGTTTGATTTTCTCATTCAATTAGGATGAATGAGGGCTGTTAGGCCAAAAAATATTGAACAAGAACGTTCATATCGTGTAGGAACATGAAGTAGAAAGAACGCTAGTTGAGTCCAGTTCAAGTAAGGACAACAAAGCTAGCTAAGAGGAATTTCACTGCACAATCAGGTGAGTGAGATTTATATATTATACTCGGTTAGGATGATAAGTATCTCGGAAATGAAAACCCACTACATAGTGGTATTTTAAACAACACAACTTAGAGGCTTGATGTGAAAATGATATGGAAAAACTACTTACTAATTATAAGTAGATCATACCTGATTGGTATTATAAAACTTCCTCGAATAAAGTGAAAAACCCGTTCATCAGTTATGAGCAGAGATATCATCATACTCGGTTGGTATGATGGATAGTTGAAAATTTATTTTTGTCAGAAGTTCTCTCCCTTGACTGTATGCCACTCCTTAAATGATTTGGGAGACCTTCTCGACGAGAGCCCGAATAGCTCTGTTAGGCCGGAGGCCTTGGTTTTGGATCTTGGGGGCTAATACGCCCAATTTTGAAAATCTCGAACAATGGGCCATGGGCCAATTGGCACGAGCAGGAGTTCGTAAACAAACATGAGTTATATGCAATAAAACTTTAAATAAATGAATTGTTTGGCCATGGTACCAAGACATGAAAAACATATTCAATCAACTAGTGGTAGTGCGACATGACAGGTGTCGGGACTAGTACAGACAAACAGTTGCAGGTTGAGTTGAAGATCAGGGCCGTTAGACCAGTGGCACCACATATTATATGGCATGATGTGAAAATACTGATTGTGTATGCACTGTGTGTACGAGACCTTCAAGATGCCCAAGAGGGGTAGTGATGTGTCCTAGGGCCCTGGATGACCTCGTGTGTATAAGGGCTATTCGTCGGACCAGGTGACCTTGCAAAGCTCAACGTAGCTTCAAGTGCACGAGACCAGGGTGGGGTCAGGATGAGGTCTTTGTCCTCATATAGACATAGAGAATTGATTTTGGGATTGAGGGTCTGATATTGTGTACTTCCACTCATTCTCAGGGTATATTTGGACGTGCTTCTATCTAGGTGGCCGGTAAAGTCGCTCCGACGCCACAAGTGGGTTCAGTGGACGGGCTAGCCTATGATTGTGTGATTGACCTTCATTATGAAGGATGTGTGTTGGGTGATGACACACCATGATTAATATGAGATGGTAATAAAATAGAGATTTGAAATGAAAGGTTTTTGAAAGGAAATAAGGAGTCTGGCACACTCCAAAACAAATAATTTTCCCAAAAAAATTGAATATCGAAAACCCATTCATTGAGTCATTGTACTTACCCCTCCCTTATATCGCTTTCACGAAATCTCGTAAAGCCTACACTCAAGGACCACCAACTAATACGCCTGTGAGACAAGTATGATAAATTTTAAAATTTTTTTATGTAATTTTGATTTATGCTATTCCAGGAAAGGTGTAGCTTAAAGGACGTCTTACTCTTTACGGTTTATAACAAGGGGAAACCCTCAAATAAACTAGGAGAGTGTCGGGTTGATCATGGGGAGCCGACCAATCCGGGTCGGGGTGTGACAACTTGAGTAGTATCATAGCCTATTTCCTCGAATACATAATCAAGACAAGAAAATATAGTAACTAATATGATTGATCTTAAAATTTTCAGATGGCTCCAAGAAGAGGAACCAAGAAAACTAGGAATGACTCTACTCAATACCTTGTCTTCGTAGGAAGACAACCCTAGAAGTTTCCCAATACCCGAGGCATGGTAGAAATCTCAAAAGACCAAATGGGGAAGAGGATGGTGCTAGGACTTATTGAGGGCATAACTCTAAGTACGAAGGAAGCCAAGCATTAAGCTATAAACACCAGCAAAGGGTGTATAACCTTACCTAGGAGGATGCTTACCAAGAATCTCGTAGCTCCCTATTTATTTTGTGACCACTTTCTGTAATAGGGCAACCCCTCCTCCCCAACATATTGTACTCCTCTATTAATGAAGTACGCCCAATTCCTAAAAACCTTATCTCTCAAAGGATGTAATCTTGTTAGGAAGATGGCCCTAAGAAAAGTAACCAAACAAAATTGTGATTCCCTAGACACCATGGAGATCAAGGAAAAATGAATGAATCAAAGAGATTATTAGGCAAAGAAGGCATGACAAGAAAACCGTCATGGAAAGGAGTCTAAGAGAACTCTTGGAGTAACTAAGCAAGAAACAACCTTTTATAAGTAAAAAGGAAATAGGACATGAAGTGAAGAACTGTTCCACACCACTAGGATTTAGAACAATACTTTACAAGAAAGTCACCCTCACAACTATAGGTAATCCGAAAGGATACCATCCCAAGAAACACGACTCCAGCTCATAGTTTCAACCACAGACAAGAGGAAGTTCTTCAAGATCTTAGCGAAGTGGCAGGAAGTAAAAAGGACTAAACGTAGGACCTCAATAAAACCACAAACAGAACAAAAGGTAGCTGAAGAGAATTCTCTCTTTAATAAGAAAATTCCAACAATTTAGGAGCAAAGAAAGGAGTACATCCACAAGGGAAGACAAGTTGAGCATTTGACAATAAATGGGATGTCTTGAGATTGCAAGTACAACTTATTTTTTGAAAAAAAATAGAGAAGTAAAAATTTGAGTCTCTAACCAACATAGCAGGAGTAAGCAAACCATAACAACAAGATAGTCAAAGAGAATGAACGATGCCCTAAGGAGGACCAGAAAGTAATAAGGAATACACCCTCAAAAGGGCACTAGAAGGGTCATTAAGGATAAGAAGACTCGAGAGACAACTGCCTCAAAAGAATTAAATAAGGTAAATAGTAGAGGCGAGACAGGTAATGAACTAACTCTCGTTAGGGTCATAGATTAAACTCCAGCAAAGGAGGAAGAGGTGAAAAGGCCAAATATTGGGGAAAATAAGGATGAAAGAAATCCTTAAAAAGACCAATGACCAAATTAATGACAAAATTCAAGCCAAGAAAGGAGTAGGCAAGCCTTTCACAAAATGGTCAAGAAATCTTGAAACAATGAAGATTTAAACTCTCCCTAAAAGAAGTAGACGCGTACTATGGTACGAGTAGGGATAAGGATAGAGTACCAAAGATATACCCGCAAAATTTCAAGAGCAAGGATAAGCAGAAGATGACAACATCAAAGGATGCCATTTAAAGGTAGATATTGCCTAGAACCAAGAAAAAAGAGGAGACTCCTACCGAGGAAGAAACCTTGGAAAGGCATATGTATCCCAACTAAGAGATAATGGAACCAAGTGAAAGGGACAAAGAGATAAACTTACAAATAAAGCACAAGTTGAGGTGAAAGAACCAAGAAAGCATATTGGGAGGACCCAAGGAATAAGTTAAAAGGAATGGGAAATAAGGAGTTAGCATCAAAAGATGTTGTGACAAGTAAGAATGAGTGGACTATCCATAATAAGGTAATAAAGGAAAGAAGGTTCGAGAAATGTTGGGAAAGTAAGCCCTCAAAATAAGAGGTGGTTAAGGAGGAATAACCACAATTGGTAAGACGGGTCATAATCCACACGCGCATATGAAGCCTAAAGAGTGGACGGCTAAGCATAGTTTGGAATGCACGGAATAAAACTAATAATCAGAAGTATCTCAAGCAAGGAATAAGGGATAAAATCAAAGTTGTGGATAGAGAAGGATCTAAAGTAGACAAATGCCCTAACATAGATAGGGGTGCGAAGAAAGGAAGAAAGAACCCTACAAGGAATGATAAGAAGGTTAACCATGTAAGATGGAAATCTCTATTGTGAGGGACATAGTAGAGAACAAAACCGGAAGAAGGGAACCTTCCCAAGCAAAGGAATGGACACATAGATCGAAAGTGATTATTTTAGAATGAATAATCATGAAATAATTACGAGTAAGTAAAATTGGATTAAGGAATAAGGAAGAATCCTTGGATAAAGAATGCCAAAGGACATAAGAAGGAAAGACTCCCAGCTTGTCGATAAACTATTGGGAAACCAAATCATTGGAACTGGAAATACTCAATAAGGAAGTTAAGAAAGGACGAGTGGGTAAGGAGAACTGACACAGTTTGGTAAGTTGATTGGATAATGGTAAGTGGTAGTCAAGGAATACTACCAAATGAAAAGAGGAATGAAGTTATACAATCCCTAAGAGGGGGGAAAGTGGGGAATAACCCTAAAGTAGGTGTTCTAGAAATTTAATGGACATAGAGACAAGATCTAGAAAATGTCATGTTGTAAGGGGCATATACACCCAGCAGTCCCGAGGAGAATATGAATCAAAGTAAGGAAAAGTCAGCTAATAAGCATGAAAAGGTCGAATATAAAAATTTGTAGTGACGTTATAATAAACAACGAATGGAGGAAGGGTCAAAATAGGATGAAAAGGTGATAATAAAGAAAACCGTGAAAACAAGTACGTAATGCTCG
This sequence comes from Trapa bicornis, assembly GCA_030064425.1. Classification (NCBI taxonomy): domain Eukaryota; kingdom Viridiplantae; phylum Streptophyta; class Magnoliopsida; order Myrtales; family Lythraceae; genus Trapa; species Trapa bicornis. Next base: position 6,207,081 of record CM057759.1, read on the forward strand.
AAAGAACATCGAGCTAAGGGTTTCAACTACCAAGAGAATAATTAGACACGAGAATGGTTGGGTATTTTTGAACTTCCAATCCTTAAATCCTGGGCAAGAACACTTAAGAGAAAAAAAATCTTGTCCTAAGTAGAGGAGGAAGTGGACATTAAAGGAAATTAATCCAGACGTGAAATATGCGGATTAAATTTTGGGGACAAAATTCCTTAAAGGAGGGGAGAGTTGTAAAGCCCGCTCTTTTGAGTTAAGGAAAACTGGGAAAAGAATCGGTCAAACTAAGTGAGAAACACCGAACCGGTTCACAAACCCAATCATTAGAGAACGAGCAATATGGAAATTTACAACTCCCGAGTGATCCAAAGGGTTCATAAAACCTTCGAAAAGAATCTTAGGACAATTTGGAAGAGAAAAACTAGACTGGTTCAGATGAACCAGTTCATGAACCGAAGCCAATAGAGAGAGGGCAAACCGTGAAATTTATGGATCCCGAGTGACCCAAAGAGTCCCAAAAGTCATGGAAATGGACTTGAGAATGAATTGGAGATGAAAACCAAATTGGTTTAGGTGAACCAAATCCGAATAGGATTGAACCGGTTTGGACCGGTTTGAACAACTATTAAACCAGATTATAAATTCATTTTCTAGGTGGCTTAAAAAATTCAAATTTGAGATTTGAGGCCACCATTGGATAGAAAATGAATTTAGATGAATTTAAAAGATTTTAGATTTGAAGAATTCTATCGAAGTGGGGGTGAACCGGTCGGTTTAAGCTTTAAACCCTATTTAGACAGGTCCGGTTTGGATCAGTGTCGTCTTCTTCCTTCAGATGACAACACTATTTACTCACCGAAAAATCGTGCAGCACCGGTGAAGCTGAAAAGTCTCTGGCCATGGAGTTTCAGACTTGAATGACTGCCATTAAAGCACCAATTGGACGGCGAAGAAGTCCTCAAGCTTCCTATATAAAGATCCTCTCCTCATTCATCCTCTCCACATCTGAAAAGCTCACTGTCTCTCAGCTGCTTAGTTTTCTAGTGAAACTCGAACCAAAGCTCCGATATAAGGTCATTTCTAAGCCAAAGAAGGTGAGGTCGAGTTATTTAGAACCAGGGAGAAGTCAGCTACATGCTTGTAGTCTCTATTTGCTCCGAGGGTCATTAAAGAAGCGTCGGCATGATAGAATAGTAAAGCAGCTCTGGTGGACCGAAGTTACTCTGTTTCAGCCGAGCTGAAATCAGCCAATTCGAGCCCTCCATTAGGCCAAACCAAGCTCTCTCAACACTTCCTGAGCCCTTCCATGGCTGAGTTAGGACCGAAAGGTAAGCCAATTTGACTCCCCTCTATAATTTCTTACTAGTGCTAGAGAGAGAACTGACAAAATTTCAATGACAAAATTCTAATTCAATTTACCATAAATTGAAATCATTCTTGATCCTAGGAAGAACCTCAATATGAGAGCTATCTACCCCGATAGAAAGCTCAGACCGTCATGCCCTCACCGGTGAGCAATTGAAGCTTTCTCTCTCTATAGTCTATTTTTCGACGAAGCTCCATTTGAGCTCATTCTAGCATTAAAACTTACGATTCAAAGTGCTATGGAATTGTATGAAGATGTAGAAACTCAATTTCAATTTCAATTTCAATAATTAGAAGTGTTTGATTGGTTAATTTGATGAAATAAAATTCGGATGTGTTAGGGAGTTAAAATTGGGGGAAATTTTTGGGGAAAATTGGAGATTTTCAAAAATTCGGAGGACCAAAATGAAATTTTATAAAATTGAGGGTCGATTGGGCATGATAAGAATGCTAGAGAGCCAATTCAGTAAATTTTAGAATTTTTTGGGTAAAACTTACCATTTTTGTAAAGGAAGGGCAAAATGGTAGTTTTGGAAAATTTGGGGGCCAAATTGGGAATTTGGAAAACTTGAACCCCTTTTTATGAAAATGGGTAAATTGAAGTCCCAAGAGAAATTTTAAAGGTTTAGGGACTCAATTTGAGGAAAAATCGACATTAGGGACTTAAAGTTATAGAAAAGTAACTTTTGGGACCTAATTGCAAATAAAGGGATAGTTTGATTTTCTCATTCAATTGGGATTAATGAGAGATGTTAGGCCAAAGAATATTGAACAAGAACGTTCATATCGTGTAGGAACATGAAGTACCAAGAACGCTAGCTGAGACCAGTTCAAGTAGGGACAACAAAGCTGGCTAAGAGGAATTTCACTACACAATCGGGTGAGTGAGATTTATATATCATACCCAGTTGGGATGAAAGTAACTCGGAAATGAAAACTCACTACTTAGTGGTATTTTCAACATCACAACTTATAGGCGTGATGTGAAAATGATACGAAAAAACTATTTACTAATTGTAAGTAGATCATACCCGGTTGGTATGATGAAACTTGCTCAAAGGAAGTGGAAAACTTGTTCATTGGTTATGAGCAGAGATATCATCATACATGGTTAGTATGATGAATAGTTGAAAATTTATTTTTGTTCGAAGTGCTCTCACCTTACTATGTGCCACTGCTTAAATAATTTGGGAGACCTTCTCGATGGGAGCTCGAATAGCTCTATTTAGGCCGGAGGCCTCGATTTTGGAACTTGGGGGCTAATACGCCCAATTTTGAAAATCTCGAATAGTGGGCCATATGCGAGTTGGCACAAGCAGGAGCTCGTAACACAAACATAAGTTATATGCCATAAAACTTTAAACAAATGAATTGTTTGGCCATGGTACCAAGACAGAACCGACATATTTAGTCAACTAGTGGTAGTGCAACATGACAAGTCTCCAGACTAGTCAAGACAAACAGTTGCAGATTGAGTTTAAAGTTGGGGCCATTGGATTAGTGGCACCACAGATTATATGGCATGATGTGAAAATACTAATTGTGCATGCACTATGTGTACGAGACCTTCAAGACACCCAATAGGCGTAGTGATGTGTCTAAGGGCCTCGGACGACTAGTGGGTATAAGGGCACTTCGTTGGACCAGGTGACATTGTGAAGCTCGACATAGCTTCAAGTGCACAAGACTGGGGTGGGGATAGGATGAGGTCTCTGTCCTCATACAGACACGAAGAATTGATTTTAGGATTGAGGGTCAGATATCGTGTACATCCACTCATTATCAGGGTAGTAGTGGAGGTACTTCTATCTAGGTGGCCGGTAAAGTCGCTCCAACGTCACAAGTGGGTTTAGTGGACAGGTTGCCCTACGATTGAGTGATTGACCTTTATGATGAAAGATGTGTGTTGGGTGATGACACACCATGATTAATATGAGATGGTAATAAAACAAAGATTTGAAAGGAAATAAGGAGTCTGGCACACTTCAAAACAAATAATTTTCCTATATAAAATTGAATATCGAAAACTCATTCACTAAGTCATTGTACTCACCCCCTCCCTTATATCCCTTTCAGGAAATTCCGTAAAGCCTACCGTCAAGGACCACTAACTAATACGCCTGTGAGACATGTATGATAAATTTAAAAAAATTTTATACAATTTTGATTTATGTTATTCCAGGAAAGGTGCAAGTAAAATGACGCCTTCCTATTTACGGTTTATAATAAGGGGAAACCCTTAAATAAATGGGGAGAGTGGCTGGTTGATTGCAAAGATCCGACCAAACCAGGTCGGGGTGTGACACATCATCCCAACCGGGTATGATGTGAAAATCCCACTCACCCGATAGTGCAGTGAATTCCTCTTATGTGGCTCTTTGCCTCCACGCGAGCTTGTTTTTGCTGGCGTTCTCGGTATTTCATGTTCCTACACGATATAAACATTCTTGATCATTATCCTTTGGCCTAATAGCCTTCATTCATCATGAATGAATAAAATACCCAAACTTTTAGTTATTTGCATTTACGTCCCTAAAGTTCTTTTTTTAGCTTTTGGTCCCTAATGCCAATTTCACCCAAATTGAGACCCGAAACTTCTAAAATTTACTTTGGGGCCTCAATTTATTTAAAATCACAAAAAGGGGTTCAAGTTCCCCAAATTCCCAATTTGGTCCCCAACTTTACCAAAATTACCATTTTGCCCCTACATTACAAAAATGGCAATTTGACCCTAATAAATACAAAAAATTGACCAATTGGTCCTCCAACATCCTTTTCATGGCCAATTGGCCCTCAATTTTTGGAAATTTCACTTTGGTCACTCAATTTTACGAAATCCCCAATTTCCCCCAAAATTTTTTCCAATTTCCCCCTTTTAAACGGGCCGAAATTGATTTCATCAAATTGACATTGAATTAGGGTTAATTGATCCAATTGAATGTATGGATCAATTTCTACACTTCCACACGATTTAATGGAGCTTTGAATCGCATCATTTGGGTCTGAATTGAGCTCAAAAGGAGCTTCCGCGAAAAACTAAACTTAGAGAGAGAAAGCTTCAAAAGCTAACCGTCGGGGGTGCAGCCGTCACACCCCGACCTGATTTGGTCGGATCCCCGTGAGCAACCAGCCACTCCTCCCGGTTTACCAAGGGTTTTCCCCTCTTTTAAACCTGAGAGGAGTAAGGCGTCCTTTAAATCTGCACCTTTTCTGAGAATAACATAAATCAAAACTGCATAATATTTTAATTTCATCATACCTGTCTCACAGGCGCATGAATTTATGGTCTTCAAGGGTAGGCTTTCTGAAATTTCCTGAAAGGGATATAAGGGAGGGGGTGAGTACGACTACTCAGGGAATGGATTTTTTCAAAACTTTTAACTTTTTAGGAAAAAGACTTGTAATGGAGTGTGACAGACTCTATTCTTTCAAAAATACTTTCAAATCAAATCTCAATTTTTACCACCATTTCCATATTAATCATGGTGTGTCATCACCCAACACACGTCCTTCATCATGAAGGTCAAACACACATTCGCAAGTCAGTACGTCCACTGAAACCACTTGTGGCGTCGGAGCAACTTTACCAACCACCTAGATAGAAGTACGTCCACTTCTACCTTGAGAATGAGTGGATGTTCATGACATCCAACCCTCAATCCCGAAATCAATACTTCATGTCTGTATGAGGATAGAGACCTCATCCCATCCCCATCCAGTCTCACGCGCTTGGTGCTACTCCAAATTTCACACGGTCACCTGGAACGACGAACTGCCCTTATACCCACCAAGTCGTCTAGTGCCCTTATGATGCACCACTACCCCTCTTGGGCATCTTGATGGTTTCGTAATCATAATGCATACACAAACAGTATTTTCATACCATGCCATATAATTTGTGGTGCGACTGATCCAACAGCCTCGACCCTCAACTCAACTCGTACTCGTTCGTCTTGATTGGTCTATCGACCTATCATGTCGCACTGCCACAAGTTGACTGAGTATGTCGGTCATATCTTGGTACCATAGCCAAACAATTTCTTTATTTAAAGTTTTATGGCATATAACTCATGTTTGTTTACAAGCTCCTGCTCATGCCAACTGGCCTTGGGCCCACTGTACGAGATTTTTAAAATCGGGCATTTTAGCCCCCCAAGTTCCAAAATCGAGGCCCCCGGCCTATAAGAGCTATTCGAGCTCCCGTCAAGAAGGTCTCCCGAATTGTTTAAGCATGGCACAAAGTCAGGGGAGAGCACTTCCGAAAAAAAATGTGTTTTCAACTATCCATTATACCGACCGGGTATAAGGACATCTCCGCTCATAACTGATGAACAGGTTTTCAACTTCCTTCGAGAAAGTTTCATCATACCAACCGGGTATGATCTACTTACAACTGGTAATTAGTTTTTCTACATGATTTTCGCATCACTACTCTAAGTTGTGATGTTTAAAATACTACTTAATAATGAGTTTTTATTTTGAGGTACTTATCATCCCCAACCGGGTATGATATAAAATCTCACTCACTCGTTAATGTAGTGAATTCCACTAGACCAGTTCTTTATATTCACGCGAGCTTGTCCTTGCTGGCGTTCCTGGTACTTCGTGTTCCTACAAGATATGAACATATCGGTTCATTATCCTTCGGCCTAATAGCCTTCATTTATTCCAAATGAATGAGAAAAATCAAACTTTCATTTATTTGCAATTAGGTCCCTAAAGTTATTTCACTTTAACTTTAAGTCCCTAATGATAGTTTTTCCTCAAATTGAGTCCTGAAACTTTTAAAATTTATCATAGGACCTCAATTTATTCCATTTCACAAAAAGGGTTTTAATTTCCTAAATTTTCAATTTGGTCCCCCAACTTTTCCAAAATTACCGTTTTCCCTTCCATTACAAAATGGTAAATTTTACCCCAAAAATTCTAAAATTCCTCAATTGACTCTCTAATATTTTTATCATGCCCAATTGACCCTCAATTTTAGGAAATTGCAATTCGGTCCTTCAAATTTTGGAATATCCCCAATTTTCCCCAATTCCAACTTCTTAACACAGCCGAATTTGATTTTATCAAATTAACCAATCAAACACTTCCAATTGTTGAAATTGAAGTTGAAATTGAGTTTCTACATGTTCATACAATTCTCTAGCAATTTTAATTGCAAGTTTTAATGCCGGAACGAGATTAAATGGAGCTTCGCCGAAAAATAGACTATAGAGAGAGAAAGCTTCGATTACTCACTAGTGAGGGCGCAGCGGTCTGAGCTTTCTCTTTGGACAGGTAGTTCTCGTTCTAATATTCATCCTAGAATCAAGAATCGCATCAATTGATGTCGAATTGAGTTAGAATTTCCTCATCGAAGTTCTGCCAGTTCTCTCTAGCACCGGTCGAAAATTGTAGAAGGTAGCCAAATTGGCTTATCTTTCAGTCATAATTTGGTCGTGGGAGGGTTGAGGAAGTGTTGGGAAGGCTTGGTTTGGCCTGTGGAGGGCTTGAAATGGCTGATTTCAACTCGGCAGAAATATAGCAACTTCAGTCTATCGGAGTTGCTTCACTATTCCATCACGTCGGTGCTTCTTCGACGACCCTTATAGCAAACGGAGACTATAAGTGTGTAGCTGACTTCTCCCCAGTTCTAAAGAACCCGACCACACCTTCTTAGGCTAAAAAATGACCCTATATCGGAGCTCTGGTTCGAGCTTCACCGAAAAACTAAACAACTAAGAGAGAGTGAGCTTTTCAGGTGTGGAGAGGATGAATGGGGACTCCTTGGTCGTCCGATTGGTGCCTTTATGACAGGCATTGATGCCCAGAAACATATTGAACGAAGACGTTTCTTCTTCCCTGATGCTGCTTCGATTTTCTAGCGAGTGAACAGTGATGTCATCTGAAGGAAGAAGACAACATTGTTCCAAACTGGACTAGACCCGTTCGAACCAGGTTCTAAGCTTAAACCGGCTGGTTCATCCCTCATTCGAACGAGTTTTTCAAATCTAAAAATTTATAAATTCATTTTCTATCCAATGGTGGCCTCAAATCTCAAATTTTAATTATTTATGCCACTAGAAAAATAAATTTAGGATTTGGTTCAATAGTGGTTCAAACCGGTCCAAACCGATTCAATCTAGTTTAGATCTAGTTCACCTAAACCGGTTTGGTTTTCATCTCCAATTCACCCTAAAGTCCTTTTTCCTGGCTTTTATGGCTCCTTAGGTCACTTAGGGTCCATAAATTTCATGGTTTACCATCTCTCCTTCATTTTCGGTTCATAAATTGACTTAATTCATAAACCGGTTTAATCTGATTCAGATATGGATCACCCGAACCGATTTTGTTTTTCTCTCCAACTTTGTTCTAAGGTTCCTTCCCAAGGTTTATAAATCTCTTTGGGTCACAAGGGAGTTGAAATTTCTCTAATTTGCCCATTCCCCAATAACGAGTTTGTGAACCAGTCGATTTTCTTACTTGATTTCACTGGTTCTTTTTCCAGTTTTCCTTAACTCAAAAGGGCGGGGTTTACAACTCTCCCCTCCTTTTAGGAGTTTTGTTCCCAAAACTTAATTAGCAACCGTGCATGAGGAATCATTTCCTTTGATATCCATTTGGTGTTTGCTTAACAAGCAAACTCTTCTCTTGTTCTTCCAACTAGCCCTTTTCACATCCTTCACTTAAGGAATTTCTTTTCCTTTATATCATTTACTCCCTTCATGGAGTTTATCATAATTAGATATACCTTACTTAAGGGTATATCCTTAGATTCACATCTCTCTTTTCTTTGAGCAACATTTTTCCCTTTGAGATCCCTTACTCAAAATTGGGAGTTCCAAGATACCTAACCATTCCCATGTCTAGTTAACCTCTTGGTCATTGCAACCCTTAGCTCGACGTCCTTTAGAGCGTTACGTACCTGTTTTCATGGATTTCCTTGTCATCACCTTTTTCTCCTATTTCGACTATTCCTTTATATGTTGCTGATTACAATTTAGTCCAAATTTTATGTTTTTCATTGTCATTTTCACTAACTGACTTTTCCTTATTTTGAGTCATGTTTTCCTCGAGACTGTTGGGTTTACTTGCCCTTTACAACATGACATTTCTAGATCTTGTCTCTATGTCCATTAGATTTCCATAACACCTCCTTTAGGATTATTCCTAACTTTCCAACCTCTCAGAGATTGTATAACTTCATCCCTCTTTTCTTTTGGTAGTATTCCTTGACTACCTTTACCATTGTCCACATCAACTTACAAAACTGTATCATTTCTACTTACCCACTCATCCTTTTTCAACTTCCTTATTGAGTCTTTCCAGTTCCAATTATTTGATTTTCAGATGTTTTACTGACATGTTGGGATTCATCCTTTCTTAGGTCCATCCTCATTACCAATAACATCCTTTACTCAAGGACTTCCTTTGGCCTTAATCCACTCTTATTTGTTCGTAATCATTTCATAGTTCATTATTCCCGTTTGACCCTTTTCAGTCTATTGTTTTGTTCGGGGAGTTCCCTTTTTACGATTTCATTCTCTAATATGTCCCTTAAGGTAGAGACTTTCGTTCTAGGAGCTACATGCTCAACCTTCTTACCATTCCTTGAAGGTTTCTTCCTCTGATTTCCTTACTTTCCTTCTATACTATGGCATTAGCCCATTTAGAATCCTTCCCCATCTTAAAATTCCATTTTGTCCCTTATTCTTTATTTGAGGAACTTATTAGTCTTATTTCGTGTACTATGCTTAGCCGTCCCCTCTTTAGGCTTCATTATGCGTGTGTGGACTATGACCTGTCTTACCAATTGTAGTTATTCCTCCATAATCACATTTTATTTGGAGGGCCTACTTTCCTAACGTTTCTCAAACATTCTTTCCTTCATTACTTTACTATGGATAGTCCACTCATTCTTACTTGTTAAAACATCTCTTAATATGCTTCCTTGGGTTTCTTTCACCTTAGCATGCATTTTATTTTCAAATTCGTCTCCTCTCCTCTCGTCACCTAGTTTCACTTCTTCTTTACTAGGTCATGCTTCATTTCTTAGGATTTTCCTTATTTGGGAGGATTCTTATCCTTTTCTCCTATAATTTCTTTTTCATACATCTTTGAAGACACCTTACTTTAAATGATGTCCTTGATGCTATTCTTTTATGCTTACCATTACTCTTAAGATCCTACGGATACGTTCTTCATACTCCATCCTCATTCTCACCCGTACCTCAGCATATGTCTAGAGCTCACATCCACCTAGTTTCAAAATCCCTTAATCACCCTTCGAGAGGTTCACTCAACCATCTCAAGACTTTTAATTATAAATCTAGTTTTTGCCATTGATTTATTTTAAGGATTTTCCTTCGTTCTTCCTTTCTAATGATTTGGCCTTTTCACTTCTCCCTTCTTTATCGTGGTTTAAATCCAAGGTTCTATCGAAGACCTATTCTTTAACTACTTCCTTCTCACTATTTTTCTGATCCAATCATCTGGGCAGCTGTATCACTCGTCCTTCATGTCCATCCTTTTGTTCTTCATAGAGTGTAGTCTTTACTATATCTCAGCCTTTCTTAGGATTCTCTTTGATCATCTCGTTGCTACTAATTTCTACTTGGTTCTCCTGGAATTGTAATTTGGCACTATTACTCTTGCAAAGCAGGTCATAATTGGCCTTCGATGCATCCTTCCTTCGAGAAGTTTCTAATGATGGATTGGTTCATTGCACTCAACGTTATATCCATCCACCAACCAATGATTCCTTCGAGGTACTTAGTTGTATGTATCCCTCCAAAGTTTACTTTCACCATGTATTTCTTTATGGAGCATTCAAATCTTCCTTGTTTCAAGATTTCTTGACCATTATGTGAAAGGCTTTCCTATTCCTTACTTAGCTTGAGTTTAGTCATTAATTTGGCCTTTGGTCCTTTTAAGGATTTCTATCATCCTTCTTTTCCCGAGTATTTTGTCTTTCCGCCTCTCTCTTCTTTGTTGGAACTCAAATTATGGCTTTCTCGTGTATTAGTTCGTTAACTGCCTCGCATCCACCATTCCTTTGGTCTAAGTTTCTTAGGGCAATTGTTTCTCGAGTCCTCCTATCCTTAACGTCCATCTCACTAACCTTTTTATGGTGTAGTCCTTTCTACCTTCCCGTCTTCCTTAGGATGTCATTTATTCTCTTTCACTATCTTGTTGTAATGACTTGCTTTCTTTTGTCATGTTGGTTTGAAATTCCTATTTGGCTTCATTGCTTTTTCCAAGGTGATTCATTCCTGTAATTCCAATACATCCCGTTTGTCGTCAAATGTTCGTCTTGTCTTCTCTGATGGTTGCTCTCCCTTCTTTGCTCCCCATATTTAGAATTTTCTTCTTTCAAGGGAGAGTTCTCTTTGTTCTATTTGTGGTTTATCGAGGTCCTACCTTTAGTCCCTTTCTTTCTACCATTATGCTAGGATCTTGAAGAGCTTCATCTTGGATGTAATTGAAGTTATGAGCAAGAGTTGTGTTTCTAAGGATGGTATCCTTTCGGGTTTCCTATAGCTATGGGGGCATTATTCTTGGAAAATATTGTCCTGACTCCTGGTGGTATGGGACAGTTTTTCACTTTGTGTCTTATTCCCCTGTAGGTTAACTTGATTTCTGTCCTTAGTAGGGTTGGGCACTTCTCCACGTAGTGTCCCTATTATTCATGCTTGTAATTATGTGAACATAAGTGGTTCCTTCTGGCATTTTTCTAGGAAATTGTTAGTTTTGGTGCCCCTTCATCCTTGAGTCTAGATACCTTGAGAGTTTTTCTTTTGGAGTCTTCTTTGTCAATTCATCACTCTAAGAGTCCTTCTAGATTTCTCGATTCCCTAATTCAATTTCCTTAACTTGGATGGGATTCTCCTTAGTTTCTATGGTAGTACAGGCTTATTTGGTCACTTTCTTTGGGGCCATCTTCCTTGAAGATCACATCATTTAAGGAATATGGTTTTTAGGAATTTGGAGTGCTTCATTAATAGAGTAGTACAATATGTTGGGTGTTTTGTCCCTATTACAGAAAATGATCACAAAATAATTAGGAAGCTACAGGATTCTTGGTAAGTGTCCTCCTATGTAAGGTTATATGCCCCTTTGCTGGCATTTTTGGCTTGACGCTTGGCTTCCTTTATACTTAGAGTTGTGCCCTCAATAGTTCCTGGTACCATTCTCCATGATATTTCACCATTTGGTCTTTCGAGATTCCTACCATGCCTCAGGCATTTAGGAAGCTACTAGGGTTGTCTTCCTACGAAGATAGGTTGTTGAGTAGAACCATTCATAGTTTTCTTGGTTCCTCTCCTTGGAGTCATCTGTAAATTTTAGGATAAATCCTATTAGTTACTATATTTTCTAGTTTTGATTATGTATTCGAGGAAACAGGCTCTGATACCACTGTAGTTGTCATGCCCCAACCCGATTTGGTCAGATCCCCGTGAGCAACCCGCCACTCTTCCCGGTTTACTAAGGGTTTTCCCCTCTTTTAAACTTAGGAGGTGTAAGGCACCCTTTAAACTTGCACATTTTCCTGGAATAACATAAATCAAAACTGCATAATATTTTAATTTTATCATACTTGTCTCATAGGCATCTTAGTTGATGGCCTTTAAGGGTAGTATTTCCAGAATTTCCTAAAAGGGATATAAGGAAGGGGGTGAGTAAAACTACTCAGTAAATAGGTTTTTTCAAAACTTTTAACTTTTTAGAAAAAAGACTTATAATGAAGTGCGTCGAACTCCTTTATTTCAAAAATCCTTTCATATCAAATCTTGATTTTTACCACCATTTCCTTATTAATCACAGTGTGTCATCACCTAACATACATCCTTCATCATGAAGGTCAAACACACATTCACAAGTCAGTACGTTCACTGAGCCCACTTGTGGCATCGGAGCGACTTTACCGGCCACCTAAATAGAAGTACGTCTACTTCTACCCTAAGAATGAGTGGATGTTCACAACATTCAACCCTCAATCTTGAAAGCAATTCTTCGTGTCCGTATGAGGATAGAGACCTCATCTCGTCCCCACCCGGTCTCATGCGCTTGGTGCTACTCCAAATTTTGCACGGTCATCTAGTACGACGAACTGCCCTTATACACACCAAGTCGTCTAGTGCCCTTAGGACAACGCATCACTACCCCTCATGGGCATCTTGATGGTCTTGTAATCATAGTGCATGCACAAACAATATTTTCTTATCATTCCATATAATTTGTGGTGCCACTGGTCCAACGGCCTCAACCCTCAACTCAACTCGCAATTGCTTGACTTGACTGGTCTGAAAAACCTGTCATGTTGCACTACTGCTAGTTGACTGAGTATGTCAATCCTGTCTTGGTAACATGGCCAAATAATTCATTTATTTAAAGTTTTATGGCATATAACTCATGTTTATTTACGAGCTCCTACTCATGCCAACTGGCCTTGGGCCCACTGTATGAGATTTTCAAAATTGGGCATTTTAGCCCCCAAGTTCCAAAACCGAGGCCCCAGCCAATAAGAGCTATTTGAGCTCCCATCAATAAGGTCTCCCAAATCATTTAAGCATTGGCACATAGTTAAGGGAGAGCACTTCCGACAAAAATATGTTTTCAACTGTCCATTATATCGACCATGTATAAGAACATCTCCACTCATATCTGATGAATGGGTTTTCAACTTCCTTCAAGGAAGTTTCATCATACCAACCGGGTATGATCTACTTACAACCGGTAAGTAGTTTTTCTGCATGATTTTCACATCACTTCTCTAAGTTGTGATGTTTAAAATACCACTTAATATTGGATTTTCATTTTGAGTTACTTATCATCCCCAATTGGATACGATATAAAATCCCACTCACTCGTTAATGTATTGAATTCCACTAGACCAGTTCTTTATATTCACGCGAGCTTGTCCTTGCTGGCGTTCTCGGTACTTTGTATTCCTACACGATATGAACATCACGGTTCATTATCCTTCGGCCTAAAAGCCTTCATTCATTCCAAATGAATGAGAAAAATCAAACTTTCATTTATTTGCAATTAGGTCTCTAAAGTTATTTCTATTTAACTTTAAGTCCCTCATGCCGGTTTTTCCTCAAATTGAGTCCCAAAACTTTTACAATTTATCATAGGACCTCAATTTATTCCATTTCACAAAAAGGGGTTTAATTTCCTAAATTTCCAATTTGGTCCCCCAACTTTTCCAAAATTACCATTTTGCCCTTCCTGTACAAAAATGGTAAATTTTACCCCAAAAATTCTAAAATTCCTCAATTGGCCCTCTAACATTTTTATAATACTCAATTGACCCTCAATTTTAGGAAATTACATTTCGATCCTTATTTTGGAAAATTCCCAATTTTCCCCTAATTCCAACTTCTTAACACAGTCGAATTTGATTTTATCAAATTGACCGATCAAACACTTTCAATTTTTTAAATTAAAGTTAAAATTGAGTTTCTACATGTTCATACGATTCTCTAGCAATTCTAATTGCAAGTTTTAATGTTGGAACGAGTTTAAATGGAGCTTTGCCAGAAAATGGATTGTAGAAAGAGAAAGCTTCGATTACTCTCTGGTGAGGGTGCGGTGGTCTGAGCTTTCTATCTAGATAGGTAGTTTTTGTCCTGGGGATTATTCTAGAATGAAGAATCATATCAATTGGTCCCGAATTGAGTTAGAATTTCATCATAAAAATTCTACCGATTCTCTCTCTAGCACCGGTCGAAAATTGTAGAAGGGAGTCGAATTGGCTTACCTTTCAGTCCTAATTCAGTCATGCGAGGGCTGAGGAAGTGTTGGGAAGGCTTGGTTTGGTTTGTGGAGGGCTCAAAATGGCTAATTTCAACTTGGCCGAAATAGGGCAGCTTTAGTCCGTTGGAGCTACTTCACTGTTCTATCACGCTGGCGCTTCTTCGGCGACCCTTAGAGCAAATAGAGACTACATGCATGTAGCTGACTTCTCCCCGATTCTAAAGAACCCGACCTCACCTTCTTTGGCTCAAAAATGACCCTATATTAGACCTCTGGTTCGAGCTTCGCTAGAAAACTAGCTCTAGTTTGAGCTTCGCTAGAAAACTACGCAACTGAGAGAGAAAGAGCTTTTCAGGTGTGGTAATGATGAATGGGGAGGCGGTCTTTATATAGGAAGCTCAGGGACTCCATGGCCATCCGATTGGTGCCTTTATGACAGGCATTGATGGTCGGAAACGTATTGAATGGAGACGTTTCTTCTTCGTCATCGCTAATTCAATTTTTCGGTGAGTGAACAATGATGTCATCTAAAAGAAGAAGACGGCACTGTTCTTAACCGGACCGGATCGGTTCAAATCGGGTTCAAAGCTTAAACCAGCTGGTTCACCCATCATTCGACCAAGTTTTTCAAATCTCAAAATTTATAAATTCATTTTCTATCCAATGGTGGCTGCAAATCTCAAATTTGAATTATTTAAGCTACCTAGAAAAATGAATTTAGGATTCGGTTCAATAGTGGTTTAAACTAGTCCAAACCGGTTCAATCTGGTTCACTTGAACCAGTTTGGTTTTCATCTCCAATTCACCCTAAAGTCCTTTTTCCTGACTTTTATGGCTCCTTAGGTCACTTAGGGTTCATAAAATTCCCGGTTTACCATCTCTCTATCGGTTCCGATTCATAAACTGACTCGGTTCTTAAACCAGTTTAATCTGGTTTAGATCCGGTTCACACGAACCAGTGTGGTTTTTCTCTCCCACTTTATTATAAGGTTCCTTCCCAAGGTTTATAAATCTCTATGGGTAACAAGGGAGTTGAAATTTCTCTAATTTGCCTGTTCCCCAATAAACGAGTTTGTGAACCGATTTGGTTTTCTTACTCGGTTTCACCGGTTTTTTTCCCGGTTTTCCTTAACTCAAAAGGGCGGGGTTTACTGCGGCGGTCGGAGCTTTTGATCTAGGCAGATAGCTCTTGTCTTGAGGTTCCTCCTAGGATCAAGAATCACATCAATTCATGTCAAATTGGGGCAGAATTTGGTCAGTGAAGTTTTCCCGGATCTCTCTCTAGCACTGATCAAAATTTACAGAGGAGAGCCAAATTGGCTTACCTTCAACTCTAATTTAGCCGTATGAAGGTTGTGGAAGTGTTAGGAGTGCTTGGTTTGGCCTGAGAAGTGCTCAAATTGGCCATTTTTAGCTCAATTGAAATAGGGTAACTTCAGTTCATCGGAGTTGCTTCACTATTCGATCACACCGACATTTCTTTGGCAATTCTCGGAGCAAATGGAGACTACTATCATGTAGCTAACTTCTCCTTGAATCTAAAGAATCTGACCTCACCTTCTTTGGCTTAGAAAAATACCCAAGTCGAAGCTCTAGTTCGAGCTTCACTAGAAAATGGAGCAGTAGGGGGAGAGTGGAGTTTTCAGGTGTGAGGAGGATGAATGAGGAGGGGCTCTTTATATAGGAAGCTCAGAAACTTGTTGGCCATCCGATTGGCACCTTTATTGTAGTCATTCATTGCCTAAAACTCTCTGGCCGGAGACTTTTCATCTTCGCCATCGCTGCTTGATTTTCCAGCAAGTGAACAATGTTGTCATCTGAAGGAAGAAGACGACACTGTTCCGAACGGGACCAGACTGGTCCGAACCAGGTCCAATGCTTAAACCGACTGGTTTAGGCCCGATTCGACTGAGTTTTTCAAAATTAAAAATTTGTAAATTCATCTAAATTCATTCTCTATCCAATGGTGGCTTCAATTCTCCAATTTGAATTTTCTAAACCACATAGAAAAATGAATTTAGGAATCGGTTCAATAGTGGTTCAAACTGGTTCAAGTTTGGTTCACTTGAACCTGTTTGGTTTTCTCCTCCAATTCATTCTAAAGTTCTTTTTCATGACTTTTGTTACTTTTTAGATCACTTGGGATTTATAAATTTCTCATTTTGCCCTTTCTCTAATGGTTGGGGTTTGTGAACCAGTTCAATTTTCTCACCCGAGTTGACCGGATATTTCCCCGGATTCCTTATTCTTAAGGGACAAGGTTTACAACTCTCCCCTCCCTTTAGATGTTTTGTCCCCAAAACTGAATCAGCAATTTTCACTGTTGGATAAACTTCCCTTAATGTTAACTTGGACATGTTAACACTTCAGTTGTTCTTTCACTTGGGCCACTTTAAATCACACACTTAAGGAATTTCCTTTCACATTATTTACTCCTTCCATGGAGTTTATCATAACTAGTATGTCTTGCCTGGGAGTCCAAAGGTATATCCGTAGGTTCACATCTTACTCTGCTTAGGGAAAGATTCTCCCCCTTGAGGTTCTTACTCAAGATTTCTGGATTGGGAGTTCTAAGATGCCCAATCATTACTATGTCTAGTTATTCTCTTCATCATTGAAACCCTTAGCTCGGTGTTCTTTCGAGCATTACGTACTTATTTTCACAGGTTTTGGTGTTATTACCCCTTTGTCCTATTTTAACCCTTCCCCCATCAGTCATTTTTTTTACAACTTCGGTCAAAATTTTGTCTGAACTTGTCATGCATACCAACTGACTCTTTCTTACTTGAGTCATATTTTTCCTAGAGACTGATGGGCTTACATGCCCCTTACAGCATGATATACTCTAGAACATGTCTTTGACCATTTAAAATTTTTTAGAACACCTTCATAATGGTTGTTCTTAACTTTCCAACCTTTCAGGGATCGTATAATTTCATCCCTCTTGTCGTTTGATAGTATTCCTCGATTATCTTTACCGTTATTGTAAACCATGTCCCTTAAAGACAAGGAAACCGGAGAAAGAACCGGTCAAACTGAGTAAGAAAACCAAATCGGTTCACAAAACTAATCATCAAGAGAACTAGCAAATTTGGGAAATTTACAACTCATGAGTGACCCAAAGGGTTAATAAAACTTTGGAAAAAGACCTTAGAACAATTTGGGAGAGAAAAACCAGGAGAACCAGATTCGAGCTAGATTAAACTAGTTTATAAACCGAGTTAGTTCATGAACTGAAACTGATAGAGAAAGGGCAAACCGGGAAATTTATGGATCTCGAGTGACCCAAGGAGTTAAAAAAAGTCATGAAAAAGGACTTTAGGATGAATTGGTGATGAAAACTAAACAGGTTTAGGAGAATCGGATCCAAACTAGATTGAACCGTTTTGGACCAGTTTGAACCACCATTGAACCAGATGCTAAATTCATTTTTCTAGAAGGCTTAGAAAATTCAAATTTGGGAATTGAGGCCACCATTGGATAGAGAATAAATTTAGATAAATTTAAAATTTTTTAATTTTGAAAAACTTAGTTGAATTGGGCTTGAACCTCTCGGTTTAAGCTTTGAACTCAGTTTGGACCGGTATAGTCCAGTTCATAATAGTGTCATCTTCTTCCTTTAGGTGACAGCACTGTTCACTCATCGAAAAATCGAGCAGCGCCGGCAAAGCTGAAAAGTCTCCGGTCAAGGAGTTTCAAGCAATGAATGACCGCCATTAAGGCACCAATCGGATGACCAAGAAGTCCCTGAGCTTGCTATATAAAGAGCTCCTCCTCATTCATCATCTCCACACATGAAAACTCCATTATCTCTCAATTGCTCCAATTTCCAGTGAAGCTCGAACCAGGGTTCCGATATAAGGTCTTTTCTAAGCCAAAGAAGGTGTTGTCGAGTTCTTTGGATTCGGGGAGAAGTCAACTACATGCATGTAGTCTTCATTTGCTTCGAGGGTCACTGAAGAAACGCTAGCATGATAGAACAGTGAAGTAGTTCCGACGAACCGAAGCTACTATGTTTCGGCCGAGCTGAAATCGGCCAATTTGAGCCCTCCTCATGCCAAACAAAGCTCTCCCAACACCTCCCCAGCCCTCCTAGAGCTGAATTAGTGTGGAAAGGAAAGTCAATTTGGCTTCCTTCTATAAATTTCGATCGGTGCTAGAGAGAACCGGCAGATTTTCAATGACTAAATTCTCAGTCAATTCGGCATCAATTGAACTCATTTGATCGGTCAATTTGATAAAATCAAATTTGGCTGAGTTAGAAGGTTAAAATTGGAGGAAAATGAGGGAAATTTGGGGATTTCAAAAATTTGTGGGACTAAAGTGCAATTTCATAAAATTGAGGACCAATTGGGAATGATAAAGATGTTGGAGGGCCAATTGGGCAATTTGTAAAACTTTAGGGAAAAACTTACCATTTTTGTAAAGTACGGGCAAAATGGTAATTTTGGAAAAATTGGTGACCAAATTGGAAATTTGGGAAACTTGAACCCCCTTTTTTTATTTTGAATAAATTGAGGTCCTAAGGTGAAATTTAGAAGTTTCGGGACTCAATTTGGGGAAATCGACATTAGGGACCTAAAGTTAAAGAAATAGAACTTTAGGGACCTAATTGCAATAAATCAAAAACCTTGAATATTTCATCCATTCATGATTAATGGAGGTTATTAGGCCAAGATATAATGAACAAGGATGTTCATATCGTGTAGGAACTCGAAATACCAAGAACGCCAACAATGATAAGCTCGTGTGAATATAAAGAACTGGTCAAGAGGAGATCACTGCACTATCGAGTGAGTGAGATTTAATATCATACCTGGATGCGATGATAAGCACCTCATAAATGAAAACTCATTATTAAGTGGTATTTTAATCATCACACCTGAGAGGAGTGATGTAGAAATTTCACGAAAAAACTACTTACCGGTTGTAAGTAGATCATACCCGGTTGGTATGATGAAACTTCGTGTAAGGAAGTAGAAAACCTGCTTATCGGTTATAAGCGGAGATGTCCTCATGCCCGG
Organism: Trapa bicornis; assembly: GCA_030064425.1. Classification (NCBI taxonomy): domain Eukaryota; kingdom Viridiplantae; phylum Streptophyta; class Magnoliopsida; order Myrtales; family Lythraceae; genus Trapa; species Trapa bicornis. Next base: position 6,226,208 of record CM057759.1, read on the forward strand.
TTGGTGTGGTGGATAGCTAAAAGGTTATTTTTTCCAGAAGTGCTCTCCCCTGATTGTATGCCACTTCTTAAACTTTTTGGGAGACCTTCTTGATGAGAGCTCGAATAGCTCAAATAGGCTGGATGCCTCAGTTTTGGAACTTGGGGGCTAATATGCCAGATTTTGAAAATCTCGTACAGTGGACCCAAAGCCAGTTGGCACGAGCAGGAGCTCATAAACAAGCATGAGTTTAAACCATGAAAATTTTAAATAAATGATATGTTTTGCCATGGTACCAAGACAAGACTGACATACTCGATGGACTGGTGACAGTGCGACATGATAGGTCGATAGACCAATTGAGATAAATAGCTGCAGGTTGAGTTGAGGGTCAGGGCCGTTGGACCAATGGCATCAAAAATTAAATTTCTTATGTTTAAAAACTTTGTTTGTGCATGCACTTGAGGTTCAGGACCATTAAGATGCCCAAGAGAGGTAGTGATGCATCCTAAGGTTTGCAAGATGACATGGTGGCGATAAGGGAAAGAGAGGCTAGTGGGTTTGTGTTTCTCATCATACCAGTTAGTCATGGAGTTCTATGTTTGTACTCCATACAGTTTCTGTGTTTGGACTCCATAGAGCTACTATGTTTGGGGCTTCTTAAAGCTTTTGTGTTTGAGTTTCATGCGTACGAGACCAGGATACGGTCTCTGTTCTCATACGAAAATGAAGTTTTGTTTACAGGATTGAGGGTCGGATGTTGTGTACATCCACTCATTCTTAGGGTAGAAGTGGACGTGCATCTATCTACGTGGCCGGTAAAGTCGCTCCGACACCACAAGTGGGTGCAGTAGATGTGCTGTTCTGCAAATGTGTGTTCCTTTCATGATGAAGGGTGTGTGTTGATTGATAAACACACCGTGGTAATGAGAAATGGCTAAGAAAACTGAGATTTTAAGGATGAATGGTTTTAAAAGAAAATAAGGAGTCCGACACACTCCAATTCAAATATTTTTCCTAAAAGTCAAACTTTAAAAACCCATTCACTAAGTGATTGTACTCACCCCTCCCTTATATCCCTTTTCAGGTAATCGAGAGAAACCTACCCAAAGATCTCCTGTTAGTCACACCTGTAAGATAGGTATGTAAGTTAAAAAAAATTATGTTATTCCAGGAAAGGTACTGGTTTAAAGGACACCTTACTCCTCTGGGGTTAAAGAAGGGAAAACCCTCAGTAAACCGAGAGAGTGGTGGGTTGCTCACGGGGATCCAACCAAACCGGGTCGGGGCGTGACAGTTATCAAACCAACTTACATAACTGTGTTAGTTTTTCCTTACCCACTCGTCCTTTCCCAACTTCCTTATTGGGTTTTTCTGGTTCCAATTATTGGGTTTCCAGATGATTTACCAACAACCTGAGATTCTTCCTTTCTTAGTTCATTCCTCATTCCCAGTGAAATCCTTTACTCAATGATTTTCCTTTGTCCTTAATCCACTCTTACCTACTCATGACCATTCACGATTTCTTTGTTTCGAGTTGATCACTTTTTGGTCTATGTGTTGATTGTTTTGGTTGGGGAGTTCCCTTCTTACGGTTTCATTCTCGACTATATCCCTCAAAGTAGAGATTTTTAACCTTAAAAACTACATGCTCAACCTTCTTACCATTCCTTGAAGATTTCTTCCTTCATTTCCTTACACCTTCTTCTATGTTGAGGCATTTTCCCACTTTAAATCCATACTCATTTTAAAATTCCATTTCATCACTTATTCCTTATCTAAGGAATTTCTGATTATTGGTCTTAATTCGGATACTCCACACTATGCCCATCCGTCCATTCTTTAGGCTCCATTAAGTGTGCGTGGACCACGACCCGTCCTGGTGTCAGTGATTGTTTCCCTAATTCACTTCTTAATTGAGGTCTTACTTCTCTAAGGTTTCTCATACATTCTTTCCTTTATTTCCTTATTATTGTAGTCCACCCATACGGCATATTTTGATGCTACCGTCATATTTACCCGTTCCTTGTGTTTAATTTACTTCTTGGGCCCTCAAGAGTATTTTTCCTTTGCACTTGATCTTTCCATCTCAACCAACATTTCATTGATGAGCTTATCTTTATTTCCACTTCGTTGGCTCCTTTACCTCTTAGTTGGGATACGTATGCATTTTTGGGGCTTCCTTTCTTGGTAGGATACTTTCCCTTTCTCCTAAAATTCCTTTTCCATTCGTCCTTTGGAAATATCTAATCAATAAATGACATCATTCCTATGTACCCTCCCTAAGAAATCTGGAGGTATGCCCTTGTACCATTTTCTTAATTCTACTTGTATCTCGCACAAGTTTTCTTCCTTTAGAAGGGTTTAGACACTGTTTGTTTCAAGACCTCCTTGTGTGAGGCTTAGTTAATCCTCTTCATGGCTTGAGTATGGTCCTCACTCTGTTTTCGGCCATAATTTCCTTTGAAGATTTCCTTTATCCTTCTTTTCCAACATTTGGTTCTCCTGGGTTTAAATCCATAATTCCTACGAGGGTCAATTCATTAATTGTCTCGTCCCTACTACTTTCCTTGTTTACTTGTCTTTGGTTAGTTGCCCTTCGAGTTCACTTTTCCTTGGCGCCTATCCTATCACCCCTTTTTTAGTGTAGTCTTTACTACTTTCTGGTCCCTCCTAGGGTGTCTCCTCCCACAGTTACTAGTTACATCTGTCCGCTAGATTCTTCTTGGCTACTCTGATTTTCCATAGTAGGTTACTCCTTGCTATCCCAAGACATCCTATTTGTCTCTCAACATTCGAGGCTTGTCTTCTCTGGTGAAGGTGATTCCTTCTTTGCTCCTAGATGGCATGTAGTTCTCTTGTAAGGGAAGATTCCCTTCATCTATATTATATTCTTATTTTCGATTTCTCAAGGTCCTACCTTCGGTCCTTCATGCCTTCCGTGGCTTTGGATTTTTTTTGGTAGTCGACATGTTTCTCGGGAGGTATTGCCCTAAATCCATGGAGTTTGGGACAGTCCTCCATTACATGTCCTATCCCCCTACAAGTTAACTTGATTCATGTCCATTGTACAGTTGGGCACTACTTGTAATTACATGGACCTAATTGGTTCCTTCTAGCATCTTTCTAGGGAATTACTGGTTTTGGTGCTTTGTCATCCTTGAGTCTGGATACCTTGAGAGTTTTCTTATGGAGTCTTCTTTGCCAAAGGATCACTCTAAGAGTCCTCCTAGATTTCTTGATTTCCTAATTCAGTTTCTTAACTGGGATGAGATTCTCCTTAGTTTCTATGGTAGCGCATGTTTGTTTGGTTACTTTTCTTGGGGCCATCTTCCTAGCAAGATCACATCCTTTGAGAGATAAGGTTTTTAGGAATTTGGAGTACTTAATTAATAGAGGAGTACAATATGTTGGGGGTTTTAACCCTATTACAAAAAGTGGTCACAAAATAAATAGGGATCTATGGGATTCTTGTTAAGCATCCTCCTAGGTATGGTTATACACCCTTTGCTGGCATTTCTAGCTTCAGGCTTGGCTTCCTTCATACTTAGAGTTGTGACCTCAATAGGTCCTAGCACCATCCTCCTAGATACTTCCCCATTTGGTCTTTTGAGACTTCTACTATGCCTCGAGCATTGGGAAGCTTCTAGGGTTGTCTTCCTACGAGGATAGGGTGTTGAGTAGAGTTAGTCCTAGTTTTCCTGGTTACTCTACTAGAAGCCATCTAAAAATTTTGAAACTTTCTCTTAGTTACTATGTTATATAGTCTTGATAATGTATTCGAGGAAACATGCTCTAATACCACTCAAGTTGTCACGCCCCGACCCGGTTTGGTTGGTCCCCATGAGCAACCTGCCACTCTCCCAGTCTATTAAGGGTTTTCCCTTTCTTTAAACTGTGAGGAGTAAGGCGTCCTTTAATCCTATACCTTTCCTGGAATAACATTAATCAAAACTGCATAAAATTTAAACTTTCATACATGCATTGTAGGTTTAGCTAGCTGAAGGTCTCTAGGTAGGTTTTTCCATTGATTACCTGAAAAGGGGTAAAGGGAGGGGCTGAGTTCGACAACTTAGTGAATGGATGTTTGAAACATGAGTTTCTGAAAAATAGTTTGAATTGGAGTGTGTCAGACTCCTTATTTTCTTTAAAAACATTATTTCATCAAGTTCTAGTTTTCAAAACCTTTTTTCATGGATTACCAATTCTTTTCCAAGGATTCTCAAATCCTTTCCAAGGTTTTCATAACCTTTTTCCCATTTCCATATTAGGTGTGTTTCACAAACAACACATGCCCTTCATCAAGAAGGGTTTACACACATTTGCGAGATGCAGTTACGCCGACTGCACCCACTTGTGGATCGGAGTGTCTTTACCATCCACCCTGATAGAAGTCTCTGACTTCTACTCGAAGTCTAAGTGAACGTCCCCGACGTCTTACCCTCAGACCCAAAATACTTCGTGTCTATATGAGGATGGAGACCTCATCCCAACCCTACTCCAGTCTCATGTGCATGAAGCTACATCAAGCTTCTCTGACTGCTGGCACGACAAACTGCCATTATCTCCACCATGTCCTCCAGTAGCCCCTAGGACACATCACTACCCCTCTTGGGCATCTTAATGGTCCCGAACCTCAATGCATGTACAAAAATAATAATTTTCCATATAAGCCATATAATCTATGGTGCCACTGATCCAACGGCCCTGACCCTTAACTCGACCCGCAATTGTTTGTCTCGACTGGTCCGTCGACCTATCTTGTCGCATTGCCGCCAGTCCATCGATTATATCAGTCATGTCTTGGTACCATGGCCAAATCACATCATTCATTAAAGTTTTCATGGCTTAACATCATATTTGTTTACGAGTTTCTACTCATGCCAACTGGCCTTGGGCCCACAATACGAGATTTTCAAAATCGGGCATTTTGGCCCTCAAGTTCTAAAACTAAAGCCTCCAGCCTATCTGAGCTATTCGAGCCCCCGTCAAGAAGTTCTCCCAAAATCTTTAAGTAGTGGCACACAGTCAAGGGAGAGCACTTCTGACAAAAATAACTTTTCAATTGTCCATCACACCAACAGGATATGAGGACATCTTCGCTTATAACCGATAAGCAGATTTTCTACTTCATTCTAGGAAGTTCATCATACCAACCAAGTATGATATACTTACAACCGGTAAGTAGTTTTTCCACGTGTTTTCTCACATCACCCCATCCAGGTGTGATGTTAAAATGCCACTTAGTAGTAGTTTTTTATTCCGAGGTATTCATCATCCCAACCGGGTTTGATGTGAAAATTCCACTGACCCGATAGTGTAGTTAATTCCTTTTATTTGGCTCTTTGCCTCCACACGCACTTGTCTTTGCTGGCGTTCCCGATATTTCATGTTCCTACAAGATATGAACATCCTTGTTCATTATTCTTTGGCCTAATAGCCTTAATTCATCGCAAATGAATAAAATGCCGAAACTTTTAGTTATTTGCATTTAGGTCCCTAAAGTTCTTTTTTTAGATTTAGTTCCTTAATGCCAATTTTCCCCCAAATTAAGTCCTGAAACTTCTAAAATTTACTTTGGGACCTTAATTTATTCAAAATCACAAAAAGGGGTTCATGTTTCCCAAATTTCCAATTTGGTCCCTAACTTTTCAAAAATTACCAGTTTGCCTCTGCTTTACAAAAATGGCAATTTGACCCTGATAAACACAAAAATTGATCCTCCAACATCCTGGCCAATTGGCCCTCAATTTTGGAAAATTTCACTTTGTTCCCTCAATTTACGAAATCCCCAATTTCCCCCGTTTTAAACTGGTCGAATTTGATTTCATCAAATTAACCATTCAATCGGGGTTAATTGATCTAATTGAAGGTATAGATTAGTTCCTACACTTTCACACGATTCAATGGAGCTTTAAATTGAGTCATTTGGGTCTGAATTTTGCTCAAACGAAGCTTTGTCAAAAAATTGAATTTAGAGAGAGAAAGCTTTGAAAGCTTACCATCGGGGGTGTAGTAGTTCGAGCTTTCAATCGAGGCAGGTAGCTCACGTCCTAAGGTTTCTCTTATGATCAAGAATCACATCAATTTATGTCGAATTGACGGAGAATTTGGTCAATGAAGTTTCGCCAATTCTCTCTCTAACATTGATCGGAATTTATAGAGGGGAGACAAATTGGCTTACCTTTCAGCTCTGATTCAATCATATGAGGACTGTGGAAGTGTTGGAAGAGCTTGGTTTAGCCTGAGAAGGGCTCAAATTGGCCATTTTTAGCTCAGCCAAAATAGGACAGCTTCGGTCCGTCGAAGCTGCTTCATTGTTCGATCACATCGGTGTTTCTCCGACGATCCTCGGAGCAAATGGAGATTACCGCTGTGTAGCTAACTTTTCCTGAATCTAAAGAATCCGACCTCACCTTACTTGGCTCAAAAAAATACCCAAATTGGAGCTCTGGTTCGAGCTTCACCGGAAAATGGAGCAGTAGGAAAAGAGTGGAATTTTCAGGTGTAAGGAGGATGAATGAGGGGCTATTTATATCGAAAGCTTGAGGACTCCTTGGCAGTCCGATTGGCGCCTTTATGGCGGTCATTCATGGCCTGAAACTCCCTGGCCAAAGACTTTTCATATTCGCCAACGCTGCTTGATTTTTCGGTGAGAGAATAGTGTTGTCATCTAAAGGAAGAAGACAATGCTATTCCGAACCGGACTGTACCGGTCTGAACCGGGTCCAATGCTTAAATTGACCGGTTTAGGCCCGATTCGATCGAGTTTTTTAAAATTAAAATTTTTAAAATTCAACTAAATTCATTTATATCCAACGGTGGCTTCAATTCTTCAATTTGAATTTTCTAAGCCACCTAGAAAAATGAATTTAGGAACCAATTCAATAGTGGTTTAAACCGGTTCAATCTAGTTCAGGTCCGGTTCACCTTAACCGGCTTAGTTTTCACCTTCAATTCATCCTAAAGTCCTTTTTCATGAATTTTGTGACTATTTAGGTCACTCAGGATTTATAAATTTTCCATTTTGCCATTTCTCTAACGGTTGAGGTTTGTGAACCGGTTCGGTTTTCTCACCCGGGTTGACCGATTCTTTCCCCGATTTCCTTGTCCTTAAGGGACGAGGTTTACACATAAGCTCCAGGTAACGTTGTGCACAATTACAAGAAATGGCCTTGAGTGCCATCTAATGATTGTGAGTCATATTGTTTAAACCAATATTAGTGGTGGTATGACGGAGGGGCACCTAAGCAGTGGTGTCATCATTCGAGGGGAAAATGGAAAGGAGATGGGGGGAGGTACAATGTGATTACTTCCATGTTTTCCCAGGACACCCGGAATATGTTCGGATATTATCCCAGTACACCTTTAGGGTAGGTAGATTGTGGGGTGAGTCATATATGTAGGAGCCATAGGCCGGTGATAGGTGGTAATGCGGCTATGACCGGGGTGCTTAGAACAATAGTTGTGAGTACAACATAGGTTCACAACCCCTTCACTCTTGTCTCTATCTAGTACCGTCGAGCGATGCAATTCATTATGGGATGTTGCTATGTTTATGTGGGGCCTAAGTAGCCAATATATGTATGGGCTTGAGAGCCCAAGGTGTGCGTAAGAGTGACATGAGTTTCGCCCAGACTACGGGGTGCTAAGGCATCGAGCTTGAAAGTCGGCACATGTGATGCGTGGGGTGATGGGGATGAGAGTCGTAATGCCTCCCACACTCTAGCTCTTGGTCGAGATCGAATAGTTATCCATTCTAGGTGGATTTGTGCTTATCTTATTTAGGGCACAGGTCGAGATAACTCAGGAGTGTCGCCTGAGCGGAGGCCTTGTGATTGTGTGAGACCACATCACTTGTTTGAATTGTGTGAAATAGATATGGGAATACCTAATAAAGTTGAGATTGATAATATCTTGACCCTGGGATAAAAGCAGGCTAGATGACCCGAGACTATGTCTTAAAGGGGAGGAAGTAAATCACGGGACTTGTATGTGGATACAAGGCAATTAGAGTAGATCTTGTATGTTAGGTGGTTTATGGGAAAGGTATGGGTCGTAAGCCATATAGTGGTATGATGTCATCATCTCACTCACTGAGTTGTGAGCTCATCCCCTCCCCAAACCATTTTGCAAGTAACCTAAGCACGCGAGAAAAGGATGAGAACCTTACGCCTGAGACATCCTATTGCTCAAGTAATCACATGACATGCACACTAAATACTACTTATTATTTTGGTATTATTCCTGGGGTTTATAATGATAAACATCAATTTAGGCTCATGTTGCATTTCATATATAAAAATGTTGAAATTTCTACTACTTTTAAAGAAGGAAATTAAGGGTCAAAGTATAGGTTCCGTCAGTCTTACCATTGCGAGCCGATTCAATCGATTTTGCCCATCTCTTAGTTGATTCATCACTAATTCGATCGGTTTTCAGTTCAATTTATTTTTCTAAAAATTATAGATCCAATTCCATAATAATTTGACTCAATAATTATCATTTTTATTTATATTATCATTTCTAAAAATTGAAAATTTTGTACCATGTCGGTTTGATCCAAAATTTAACCAGCTATCAATAATAATTTTTATGATACTTGGTTTCCAATAAATAGGGTTATTGGAGTGAAATTAATAGATTTTTCCATTTTTTAAATTTATATTTCAAAGTAATTTTCCATTTGTATGGATTTTAAATCTCAATTATTAAATTTTTATTATTGATTCAAAATCGATTAATAGTACAATTCGATATAAATTTCATATTTAAAAATTCTGATTTTATAAAATCGAAGCTCATGTTCAAAGAAAGCTATAAAAAATTATCTAATTAAATTTAATTTAATCCAATTTAAATTTTATTATGAACAATTTATTCTAAATATTCAATTTACGAGTCAAATTATAATTTTAAATTTAATCAAACTTAAATTCTTATTTAAGTGGGTCTCCCTAATTCAATCCTATTTTTCGTTCTAACTCGAGTGGTTTGCTGAAATATTCTTTGTCAATTTGGCCAAGACAAGTAATCTTTACATACACGTGAAATTGTTTACAAGTGCGCTCCCTCTTTGACTTTTAACTTAGATCATTATTTAGTTTAATTGCTTTAAATGATCCAAATTTATTTCAATAAAGACCAGTTTTGAATTTTATTTATTTTTATAAAATTATTTATTTACAATTGAAATGTTAACTTTTTATTTTTCTTTTTTTATCTGTTTTAGAAATTAATTCTCAACTCGAATTAATATATTTTATTTTAATTTATTAATCTATTATCTCATTTATAATCTCAAATTTTTTATTTACCTTTAATGTTATTTCAAATTATTTAACTTATTTTATAATTTTTAAGTTTTTTGTTTGAATTTTTTATTTTGATCTAATCTCAATTTTTTTAATAGATTTTTTTTCAATACAATTTTCATATCTACTCATTCTTGATTTCTTTTATCAATAAAATTTATTTGTTATTAGAACAAGCTTTTTTAACCGATTTCCAATATTTTAAATTAAATATATTTCTTATAATATTTAATTTTTAAATTTCTAATTTAATTTAATTTGTGTAAATTGTGCTATTATACATGATCATAAATATGTTGCAGACAAAAGTAGACGAGGTCAGTTGATAATTTTTTTTATATATACGAGGGAGTAAAAAATGTTATTTAGTTTTCTTAGTATTGTCTATTGCTATTGAGTTTCCTTAGTATTGTCTATTGCATCACATCATATTAATGGGTTAGTTAACTATTGTACTAATACTATTGTATACTGTTAATAATTTGGTAGGAAATTAAATAGTACGTTTACTATTTTACTTAAACTATATTTTAAATAGACAAAAACATTACGCCAAATGACCGATGCAAAGGTTTAATGAAATTACATTTACTATTTTACCTAAACCATTTTTTAATAGACAAAGACACTACGATCAATAAAGGTTTTCAAAAAAGTAATTTTAAAGAATTTAAATAAAAAAAAGAAATTAAGATGGAATGAAATAATAGATTTAGATAGAGTATAATAAGAATGAGATATAAAATAGAATTGTTTGCCTCCTTTTTTTTTCTTTTACCTTTTTTTATAAAAAAAAAATTTTTGCCCCATTTTTTAGCACGAACTTTTTTGCTTTCTTTTTTTTGCACGAATTTTTTTGACTTTTTTTTCTTTTTTTTTAACCTTCTGAAGAGAAGATAGATAGAAAAATATGATAATTTTTTTTCTAGAGAATAGAAATAGGTAGAGATGATAAAAAAAGAACTAGATAAAAAAAATAGTATGGAACTTACCGTACAACCGTGTGCTCTAATACCAACTGATGCGAATCTCGCCAATATGCTGACGACACCTACACCAAATATGGCAACGATCCCAAGACTTTCACGACGCAAGTGCGAAAAGATGGAATATACCTTGTTTATGTGAGAAACAAGGTATGGGATATGTAGACGCTACACCCAAATCCTCTAAGAAGAACTCTTAGAAAATCCCGTGTGATAAGTCTTGATTGCTTAAACGCTACAGGTAAAAACCTGATAAGTTCAAAAAGCTCTTTCAAGATAGAAAGAAGACAAAACCTCACAAGATATAAATTCCAAAGTGTGTCTCTCCAATGCTGTGGAGTATGCATTTTATAGGCTCAGAAAACAACCGAATGACCCACATAATGAGGAAAAAATTTATTATGGTTATAAGCTAACCTTATCTAATCTGACTACCTAATATTATCCTAAAAGATTTATTATATTTATAAATCTTTCCTTATTAATTAAATATGGACCTTCTCTTGTGCTAATCTTGGACTTCTATTTGAATACTCAGCAATCTTTTTAATCAGCCCATATAAAGTTTTTTTAAATCTTTTAGCCCTTTACCTTGTAATTGGATCCTCTTGTATACTCAAATGATTATTCATATCTTTTGGTGACGAACTGTTCAGCTCCATTGCAGTTTCGGTTGATTGAACTTGTGAATTCGTAGTCTGTTTAGTCGGATTCACATCATTGGAGAGATTTAATGAAATTAATGATTGTGAAAAAAAATAAGAATAAAATTATTTTGGGGCAAAAAAACAGTTCACTTGATCCCTTAGTTACACGTCCAAAAACATTGAATTTAAGCATTGTTCACTTGATACCAATAAAAAATCTCTTGTTCACCTCGTATTTTCAAAATTCCTATGTACATTCTCAATCAAAATTTGTAACAAAAAATCAATTAACACACAATTCATGAAAATTTTAATGCCATATAACATTGCGATGTTTCATTAACAAAATAATTTTGAAATATTTTAACTGAAGATTTACAAGGAATTTACCTAATTCACTTGATATATTTAATGTTTGATTTTGTGATGCCCCTCTTTAACTCACGTCAAAAAAAGTAATTTTTATTCAATTTTTCTTACGGGTAGGGTTTAATATGATATTACATATACTTTACATGATTTCACGACTCTATCATAAATTTTAATTAAAACAGATAATAGGATATGGTTATAGATCAAAGTGGATTATTTAGCTAGCTTACCACCATTTTTCATATAGCAAAAAAAACACCCTTTTTCATTAATTAGAAATTTTAGGTTCTAATTCTTAGAAATTAAATTTTATATTACGAGAATTTTACGCTTAATAGGTCTGTCTAATTTGAATTCAGTTATGAGGTATAATTTTTTTGTTAAAGACTAGAAAATATAACAATTTATCAGAACAGAAGAAAAAAGGGGAAAAATGGAAAATCAGTTTTATGGGGGTGCCCGCCAACTTCGGTTTGCCCATTGAGCAGAAAAAAACCTCAGTTTTCCCGATCTCTATCTCTGCGCGATTTCTCTATTCGTACGTTGTTTTCTTAGTTCAGGCAGCTTGCGCGCTATTCTGGCCTCTGCTTTGTCTTATGCCAAAATTAGAATCCGCCAATGCTTCAACCAATCCATAGAATGGGAATCTGCATCCCCTACCTAATCATATGCCCCATATCTCTCGTCCCCTCTTTCCCTTCCCCCACAAAACCGGTGATCGTCACCGTGAGTCCATAATCTTGTCCAATCGGTTTGAGGTATGGCACCTGAACAACCCTTCAACTGCTTCCATCGGGGATAATCCGCAAGATTTCAAGCTAATCTCATTCGAGGTCTAAATCTATCTCTTGATTATCACCCCTTCTTCTTCTTCTTCAGGGTCTGCCTTCATGAACATTGTCCAGTTATGCTTGATTTCTTAGTTTTTCAGGCATGCAGAAGGGATGAAAAGTGGCAACATGTTTTTAGCACCGAGTATAATTCCTTTTGTTAAGTTTTCCAATTAAAAGATCCAAAACTTTGCTTTCTCTCAACAATAACTCCGACTGCTTTCTTTCTGTCATTTTATCTAAATGAAACTGTTGATTTTGACAAACATTTGACGGCTAAATAACTTGTTTAGGTCAACATTGAGGATTAGATCTCTTGGTTTTAACCATATGATAATAATTGATAAAACATTTAAAGGCAAAACATTGGGTTCTGTAAATGATAGAGTTAAATCTTTTGGTTTTGACCATCGCATTTTAGCCCTTAATATTTTCCATAAAACCCAACAATTTAGGCCTCAATGTTTTTCAAAAAAGTCTAATATTTTGGTTCGAAGTGTTTGATAAAGGTAGGATGGCACGTTATTGTGATTAACACTGATGAAAGCATGGCCTAAAATTGAAAAAGAATTCGGCTGATGATTTCTGTGGACCCTCCAAAAGGTGTTCTTATATTCTTACACAAGCCTATTCTTATTGTTGATCAGACGATGATCATTCACAGTGCAGGAGAAATAAGCTTACTTGGAGACTCGAGGATGCAGCAGAACCTCGCGCAGCTGGAAGAGGAGCTCCAATTCCTGAAAGACCAGTTGAGCTCAACAGAGGAAGAAAGAGACTGGGCACTCAATGAGCTCAAACAGGCGAGAAAAGAGGCGGACGATGCCAACCAGAAGCTCCAAGAGGCGATCACCCCTCGGAAGGTGCCAGGGATATACACAGAGCTGAATTCCGTAAAGAAATTGCTTACCAATGCGAATTTCGAATTGAAGACGAGGGAAAATGAACTGGAAGCCCTGAGAATTGATGCTAAGAAGGCGAAGCAGCTGGAGCAGGAGCTGAAGAAGTTGAATGATGAAGTGGCTGGGCTGATGGATTCCAAAGCCGAAGCAGAGAATGAGAGAACCCACGAAATGGAGGAGGAATTGCCCGGCTGTAAAGAGACAGATTCGAAGGTCCTCGAGTCCTTGAAGACGGTGGAGGTGCTTAAGGAGTCGAAGAACGAAGTCCTCTCTCTGCAAGAGAAGTTTGAGAGGTTTGAGGGCTCAGCTTCCACCGACATCTCATCAAGGAATTACCAAGAGGACGACAACAACTTGATGGAGGCAATAGAGTCCCTAACTTCAGAGCTCCAATCAGCAAAGGAGAGCGAGAAGCAAGCGCTTATGAAGGCCCAGAACCTACTAGGTGAGATCAGGAAACTGAGGAACGAGCTGAAGTCGGCAAATGATGCCGAGGAGAACAGCAAGAAGGCAATGGACGACTTGGCATTGGCATTGAAGGAGGTGGCGACTGAATCGACTGAGGTGAAGCTGAAGCTCAACCTGGCACTTGGAGAACTGGAGCACCGGAAAGGGGAGGCTGAAAACGTGAAGGCAAAGGCCAAGAATGCAGAGGAGAAGTATAAGGCTGTCCTAGATGGGTTGAGGAAGGAGAACGAGATGTACAAGAACACTGCCGAGAGGCTGAGGCAGGAGGCTGAGGAGTCACTTTTAGCCTGGAATGATAAGGAGACTATGTTCGTGGGATGCATTCGGAGGGCCGAGGAAGAGAAAGCTCTTGCCCAACAAGAGAACATTCGGCTTGTTGAGTCTATCAGAACAGCAGATAGCATGGTCAGGTAATAGTTCCAAACGACAGATAATTCTGTGATGATGATAATGAAAGATGTAGAACACTATTTCCTGATGTCTTGTGAGCTCAAATTGGTTGATAGGACATCAAAAGAAGAGAACTTCAAATTGAGGGACATACTCAAGCAGGCGATAAACGAGGCGAACGTGGCAAAGGAGGCTGCCAACATTGCGAGGAATGAGAATTCTCAGCTGAAGGATTGCATGTCAGAGAAGGATAAAATGTTGGATTTCCTCAGCCGGGAGATAGAGATCCTCCGGGCCAATGAGATCGCAGCAATGGAGAACATCAAGGAGCTGAAGAGGCTGATTGCCGAGGCATCATCACCGCACAGCGAAGGCAGAGATACACCACGGAAATTCCACAAGCAGAGCTCAATGGAGAAGGACCAGAGCAAGGATGGCAGAAGGCTTGGCAAGGCATTCAGCTTCAACCTCAAGGATCTAAGGATTCACACCAAACATAGGGACATGGACAGTGGGGAGGAAAACAACAACAACAACAGAATCAAAGATGGCGAATGTAATAAATCCGAGGAGACCAACTCCGAGGAGGACCCTGAGCTGGCCGATCCCCTGAAGGGGTCCATATTTGATGCAGTGGACGACTCACCGGGCTCTGCATGTCACCATAGGAGGAAGTCATCCTTGGTCTTCACGAGCGATGGAGAGGTCATGAATCCTGAGGAACTCGATCACCTGGAGGCAGCCCACTTCGATGACTTGGAGAACGGGAGATTCTCGTCAAGGAGGAGGAACCGACTACTGAAGAGGTTCGGGGATCTTCTCATAAGACGGAGAAGCTCCTGTGAAATCAAACACCGCTGAAGGATGATGATTTAGTGTTAAGAATCCTTCTGTTTGGTTGATGTTAAGTATTTGCACATAGAAGACGAAATATTCAGTACAGAGATTTACTTATTAATGTAAAACCAATCACTATAAACTTGAATTCATTCGTACAAGACAACATTACTGTCCAGAAGACCAAAATCATTGTACATCGGATCGGATAGATTAATACCCGAGAGATTCCCATTGCCCAACAAGAGATGTCTCACTCTTAATTCCACCATTCCCTACAACTTCAAGCCATTGCTAATATATATGACGTAAAAATAAGAAGAGATTCCTCCATCCTTTCACTATGCAAAAATAAATCCTTCATTTATTCACCCTTAATGGTCATGTAACAACTTCAATATGAAGCCATTGCTAATATATATGGCATAAAAATAAGAAGAGATTCCTCCATCCTTTCACTATGCAAAAATAAATCCTTCATTTATTCACCCTTAATGGTCATGTATGTATCCTTTGACTTTTATTTCCTGCTATAGAAACTCTCATCTATCTTTCTACTCCTTGCAATTTTTATCATATGGGATAAAAAGACAAATTGAGTTTTCTAAGTGTGATCATGAAGAAATTATATTTTTAATGAAGGAATCGATTCAATGTATAAAATATCCCAAAATGCACAAATTTCCTTTTTGAATTTTTCTTAATAAATGGATTACATCTCATATTCTATTATGATTTAACTAACCCCTACGTTATTATCCTAAATAACAAACTCAAAGTTCTATCATAAGACCCAAGGAGAAAGGAATTATTTCAAGGCAGCAGAAAGTTATCTATTCATTGTCAAGGTAGTCCCTCCATCTGCTCCAACGTGATAACAAGAATTTTCTGGTACTCATCCGCCTGTGCATTGGTTTTGGTAACTCCCTTCTTCCTCTTTGAAATCAATGCAAAGATGATTAAAAAGAATTCAAATACGTAAATGAATAAAAAACCATTGGCGGCGCATTGGTTTTGGTAACTCCCTTTTCCTCTTTGCAATCCTTGCAAGATAATTGAAAGAATTCAAATATGTAAATGAATAAAAAAACTATTGGCGGCACCAAGCTTGATTTCCGTATCTTTAATTCTCTATTCGGCCTTGTATTCTCTATCTTTAGATATAGGATAAATCTAAAATAGCTGGGAAAAAATATTGAAATATTAGTATTTTATATGGAAATAATTATTTATTAATAAATAATTTAATAAATTATATAATATATATTTATAATTTAAAAATAAAATAAATATATAAATAAATAATATGATAATATATAATATAATTTATTTATTATATTATATATTATAACTAATTAACTAGAATATTATACTAACAATATATTATAATATTTAAACAATTTCAAATTGAGTTAAATAAAATATTTATTTTACAAAATAATAAATGCAAACTATTAAATGTGAACTCAATTCTAACTAATTAAAATTTATTTTATATTACGCAATATAGTAGATAACAATCAAAATCCATTTTTTTTATTATGCTGGTATATAGTATATTAATTAAAATTATTTTTTATTTTAATATTTTAGCGTAAATCAAGCAAAATTCGTTTTGTATTTTATCGGGACAGTTTATTCATATTTTAAAAATATTGAATTTTACTTAAATTATATTATATAGTTAATAAACTTGTCCCATGTTTTGCTGCATAATCTATCAAATTGTATTTGTTTTAATACATTTTAGAAATTTAAAATATAAGAACAAAAAATGTTAAAATATATATTTAGTAGACTATAAGTATAAGTTTTATTGATAATTGACTCGATTAATTATATAATAGAAGTGTCTATTATAAGTTTAAAATAATACAAATATGAAAATAAATAATATAAGTATACATCATATAATTTTAACTAAGAGTATTTCAAGATATCGTTTAGGTATAAAATACTCATTACTCTCATAACACTCCCGAATGTTATTTTATGGTACTGATCAGATTTATGTGAGTGTAGCAGTCATATGTATTTTTTCACAATAGATACCTGTCAAACTTTTCTGTCACTGGAATAACTTTGCATTTGGAATCATTGCCAACTTTCTCACTAACATCCTTGCTAAATACCCCTTACACTTGTGATTAGTTTCACTTTTTTCTAATTACAATAGTATAATTGGGAAATACCTATATATCAAAAGGGTATATCGAGAAATTTGGAAACTCAAAACGTGTCCCGCTAACACATGCACCACTTTATATTAGTATTTTAAAAGTATAATAAAAGTAAAATAATTAATTTTATATGTAATATTCTACAATATCTTAATATATTACTATTATAGTACTCATTCAATCACCTATGTACAATTCATTATACAATCAACATATCAGTCAAATTTTGGGAGTTTTAGTTCATTACATAACCAACTTTGTTCAAACAAACACAATGGACATCAGGCCCCAATAGATAATCCTATCATTACTCTAAAATTTGTTACTCCCCTTAATACCTCTCTCCCTTTTCTTAATCACTTAAATGATATTTTATTTAGTAGAGTACATTTAAGCCATTTTACATTTCTTATATAAGTTTCAAAATGTAATATTTATCATCCTTTTATGACACAATCACAATAATAGCAAAGTGATTCGGGCGGTTCAATTGTAATTATCGTCATTACTCTCGCTTGCCATAATTTTCGGAACTTGTTCCTATAGATTTCCCATGAATTTGATACTTAAAGTACTAAGATATCTTATTTTTTTATAGTGTTTAAAGAAAGTAAGTACATCAATTTCAAGCACCTTAGCGCCCTTAAACTGGTGCTCTGTGTAATATTGCATTTTTTTAATTCAAAAATTTCAATTGGAAGTTGAATATAAGAGAATTATTTAATTAAACTAGAGGTAATAAATTGAATTTTATTAAAGTGTTATTGAGTTAATTAAGATCAAATGATCTAATTTAGACTTGTTAAAGTAGATAATTAAATGTATATAATATATATATATAGGTGGATAGAAATATAATTATATTTACTTATATAAAAATGATGTTAAATTAAAGAAAATGCTGGAGAGAGAACTTCTCGATATACAACACATTAATAAGATAAATATATAGGTCTGGTAACAAAAGGGGAGGACCCACTTGAATATGGGATAAGCTAAATTATAATGTACAATAAATAGACTATAAATATTATAAACCATTCTAAGGGGAAGCCTCACATAAAGCCTAATCTATAGTACCAAATAAGTAAAATAAAAAAGCCTGAATTATTTAGACAAATGGTGGGCTGGAATGGAGAAGATGGTTTGCCTAAAAAAGCATAAGTCCAAATATAAAAGAAACCGAAACAAAATACTAGGAGACCTAAGCCCATACTCAAAATTCAAAATAAAATAAAAGGGGTCGATGATATGTTTTGGATTAAGCAAGCTTGAAGGGAAAACAACAAAAAAATCCACCTAATCATCTATGTGGGTAAATGCATTGTGGAATGACCTATTGAAGCTAGATTGTATACTAACCAGAACAACCTAAGTCAGAATGTGTCTACCTGTAGATTCACTCATTTGAACAATTGACCAACTAAGCCTCTCACCATTCGGACAAGCCTGATTTCAATCGAGACATTCATCTGCTAACCTAGAGGTAATAATTAATGCTTCCTACATCAAATTTGAATCCAAAGGTTAGTTCCAAATTAGAATGATAACGAACTCTCAAAACATAACAAAACAAATTAAAAAGGAAAGGGGATGGGGAAGTACTTATACCACTAACCAATACAAGGCTCAAGCCAACACACCCCTTGGAGACACATAAAGACTAATTTAATCCATAATTGGAAAGGCTATAGAAAGAAAATGGACCACAAATAGCTAAGCCCATAATTTACTAGGAGTTAAGCTTTGGACCCCTAATGGATCACACAATCCAATGACATGTGCACAGTACTTAGATCTTGTCATTAGTAATTGAACTCTCTTACTCACATGATAAATTTTCCATGTAAATTTTATCCATGCATTGAAGTTAATCTCAAAATGGACAAGTAATGAGAATATACTTCTTACAAAAGGATTTAATGACATCCTAAATGATGGACATTAAATAGAGCTTACATGTTTCATATATACATGGGCTTACAAACCAGCAATCAAAATATACTAATAACAACAACCTAAGAAAATGAGAGGCATCAGGAGTGATAGGAGAAGAGGAAGTTACTTGAGAAATTGAGAGGATGTCCGGAGAAGGGGCCAAGCCAAGGTCATTATTCCTGTGGGAGTTGTGTCACGTTCTAACTTGGTTTGGTTGGATCCCCATGAGTAATCCGCCACTCTCCCGGTTTATTAAGGGTTTTCCCTTTCTTTATTTTTTGCACAATAGTTTTCCCTTTCTTTAAACCGTGTGGAGTAAGACATCCTTTATACCTGTACCTTTCCTAGAATAACATTAATCAAAACTGAATGAATTAAACTTATATACATGTCTTGCATGTTTAGCTAGTGGAATGTCTGTAGGTAGATTTTTCTCTCGGTTACCTAAAAATGGGTAAAGGGAGGGGGTGAGTTTGACAATTCAGTGAATGAGTGTTCAAAACATGAGTTTCTATAAAATAGTTTGAATTGGAGTGTGTCAGACTCCTTATTTTCTTTAAAATCATTCTTTCCTTGAATTCAAATTGGTGTGTTTAACAATGAACACATGCCCTTCATCATGAAGGGATCACACATTCACAAGGCAACCCGTCCACTGCACCCAGTTGTGACATCGGAGCGACTTTACCAACCACCTAGATAGAAACCCATCCACTTCTACCCTAGGAATGAGTGGATGTTCGCGACATTCGACCCTCAAACCCGGAAAGAAACTCTGTGTCTATATGAGGACAAAGACCTCATCCCGATCCCACCCCGATCTCATGCGCATGAAGCTACGTCCAGCTTCCCTGAGTGCTGGCATGACAAACTGCCCTTATCTCTACCATGTCGTCCAGTAGCCCTTAGGACACATCACTACCCCTCTTGGGCATCTTAATGGTTCCGAACCGTAAGTGCATGCACAAACAAAGTTTTTCATATAAACCATTAATCTTTGGTGCCACTGGTCCAACGGCCCCAACCCTTAACTCTTCCTACAAATGTTTGTCTAGACCTATCCGTCGACCTGGTCTTGTCACACTGCCGCAGTCCATTGAGTATGTGGGTCCTGTCTTGGTACCATGTCCAAATCACATCATTTATTAAAATTTTCACAGCTTAACATCATGTTTGTTTACGAGCTCCTACTCGTGCCAACTGGCCTTGGGCCCACTATACAAGATTTTAAAAATCGGGCATTTTAGCCCCTAAGTTCCAAAACCGAGGCCTCCAACCTATTTGAGCTATTCGAGCTCTCATCAAGGTCTCCCAAAATTTTTAAGTAGTGACACATAGTCAGGGGTGATCACTTCTGACAAAAATAACTTTTCATTCATATTTCACACCAACCGGGTGTGATGACATCTCCGCTTACAACTGGTAAATGGGTTTTCCACTTCCTTTTAGGATGTTCATTATACCAACCGGGCATGATCTACTTACAACCAGTAAGTAGTTTTTATGCGTAGTTTCCACATCGCTCCAACCAGGTGTGTTGTTAAAATTTCATATAGTAGTGATTTTTCATTCCGAGATACTCATTATCCCAACCGGGTATGATGTGAAAATTCTTACTCACATGATAAGTGCAGTGTATTTTCTCATAAAACGGCTTTTTTGCCTCCACGCAAGCTTATCCTTGCTGGCGTTCCCAATTCTTCGTGTTTCTACACGATATAAACATCCCTGTTCATTAACATTTGGCCTAATAGCCTTCATTCGTCACAAATGAACAAAATGCCCAAACTTTTAATTATTTGCATTTAGGTCCCTAAAGTTCTTTTTTCTTAACTTTAGGTCCATAAAGTAAACTTTTCCCTAGATTGAGTCCCAAAACTTCTGTAATTCACTTTGGGTCCTCAATTCATTCAAAATCACAAAAAGGGGTGCAAGTTTCCCAATTTTCCAATTTGGTCCCCAACCTTTTAAAAATTACCATTTTGCCCCTACTTTACAAAATGGCAATTTGACCCCAATAATTCAAAAAATCTACCAATTGGTCCTCCAACATCTTTTTCATGGCCAATTGGCCCTCAATTTTGGAAAATTGCACTTTGGTCCCTCAATTTTATGAAATTCCCAAATTTCCCCAAAATTTTCCCCTTTTCAAACTGACCGAATTTGATTTCATCAAATTGACCATTTAATCGGGTTCAATTGTTGAAATTGAAGGTAAAATTGAGTTCATACACTTCCACATGATTCAATGGAGCTTTGAATCGCGTCATTTGGATCCGAATTGAGTTTAAACGGAGATTCGTCGGAAAATTGGACTTAGAGAGAGAAAGCTTCGAAAGCTAACCATCGGGGGTGCGACGGTCTGAGCTTTCAATCAGGGTAGGTAGCTCTTGTCCTGAGGTTACTCCTATGATCAAGAATCGCATCAATTCATGTCAAATTGAGAGAGAATTCGGTCAATGAAGTTTCACCGGTTCTCTCTCTAACACTGATAAGAAATTATAGAATGGAGTCAAATTGGCTTACCTTTCAGCTCTAATTCAGTCGTATGAGAGTTATTGAAGTATTGGAAGAGCTTGGTTTGGCTTGATAAGGGCTTAAATTATCCATTTTTTGCTTAGCCGAAATAGGGCAGTATCGGTTTGCCAGAGCTACTTTACAGTTCAATCACACCAATGCTTCTCCAATGATCCTTGAAGCAAATGGAGACTACTATCGGGTAGCTGACTTCTCCCCGAATCTAAGGAACTTGACCTCACCTTATTTGGCTAAAAAAAAATGCTCAAGTTGGAGCTCTGGTTCAAGCTTCACCAAAAATTGGAGCAGTAGAGAGAGAGTGAGAGAAGAGTTTTCAGATGTGATGAGGATGAATGAGGAGTAGCTCTTTATATAGGAAGCTCAGGGACTCCTTATCCGTCCGATTGACGCCTTTATGACGGTCATTCTTTGCCTAAAATTCCCTGGATGGAGACTTTTCATCTTTGCGAGTGTTGCTCAATTTTCCAGCGAGTGAATAATGCTGTCATCTAAAGGAAGAAGACTGTGACACTATTCCGAACTGGACCGGACCGGTCCGAACCGGGTTCAATGCTTAAACCGGCCGGTTCAGGCCCGATTTGACCGATTTTTTCAAAATTAAAAATTTCTAAATTCATTCATTCTCTATCTAATGGTGGCTTCAATTCTCCAATTTGAATTTTCTAAGCCACCTAAAAAATGAATTTAGAAACCGGTTCAATAGTGGTTCAAATCAGTTTAATCAGGTTTAGGTCCGGTTCACCTAAACCGGTTTGGTTTTCACCTCCAATTCATCCTAAAGTCCTTTCCCATGACTTTTGTGACTCTTTAGGTCACTCGAAATATATAAATTTATAAATTTCTCAATTTTCCCTTTCTCTATCGGTTACAATTCATAAACCGACTCGGTTTTCTCTTTAGAAATGACCGGTTCTTTTCCTAGTTTTTCTTATTATCAAAGGACAGGGTTTACAACTCTCCCCTTCTTTTAGGGGTTTTGTCCCAAAAGATAGTTATATGTCAAATAATTGAGGGTAACTATCCCTCATTACACTCTCAGTTTCCCATGTCTCTTCTTGCACAGATCCGTTTTGCCAAAGAACTTTGACCATAGGAATTCTCTTATTTCTCAAGTTCTTATCCCTTTGGTCGATGATTCGTACCGGTTTTGTTTGATAGATCAAGTTCTCTTCCAGTTCTGGTGGAGGTTGGTCTAACACATGGCTAGGATCAGGTTGGTACTTTAGAAGTACCAAAATATGGAATACATCGTGTATTCTCTGTAGGTATGGAGGTAGTTCCAATTTATAGGCCACCGATTCTATCCTTTGGATGATGGGATAAGGACCAATATACCTTGATTTCAACTTTCCCCATTGTTGAAACCTAAGTATTCCCCTCCATGGGGATACCTTCAGAAACACATAGTCTCCCACATCAAACTCTAGATCTCTTCTCTGATGATATGCATAACTCTTTTGCCTGTCCTGGGAGGCCTTAAGGCGACTCTTAATTAACTTGATTTTTCCTATGGCATCCTTGATTAGCTTGACCCTTTACATTTTCCTTTCCCCCACTTCTTAAAATAAAGTGGTATGACATGGTCGTTCATAAAGGGCTTCATAAGAAGCCATCTGAATACTGGCCTGATATCTATTATTGTAAGCAAATTGCATTAGGCACTAGTATTCCTCTCAACCTTTGTCCATGGTGAGTGCGCATGCCCTCAGCATATCCTCCAAGGTCTGAATCGTTCGTTCAAACTGTCTATCGGTCTGAGGATGAAACACCGTACTCATGTGGAGCTTGGTTCCCAAGGCACTTTGTAAACTTGGCCAGAACCTTAAAGTAAATCTGGGATCTTTATCCGATACTATACTCACCAGGACACCATGGAGTCTTACTATCTCCCTCATGTATAAGACGACCAATTGTTCCACTGTATCCGTCACTCTTATAGGGAGGAAATGAGCAGATTTGGTCAATCTATCCATGATGACCCAAATTGAATCTCGACCCTTCCTGGTCATAGGCAATCCTGTGACAAAGTCCATGGTAATGTGCTTCCATTTCCATTCTAGAATTGGAAAGTGTTAGAGCAGTCATGATGGTTTTTGATGCTCAACCTTTATCTGCTGATAGGACAAGTATCAGGCTACATATTTCGCAATGTCCCTCTTCATTCCCTTCCACCAATATCCTTGTTTGAGGGTGTAGTACATCTTTGTACTGCTCAGATGCATCACATATACTGAATCGTGTGTGTCTTCCAGAATTAACCTCTTCGGGGTATTTGCGCTACCTCAGTTTGGTATTTGCGACTTAAGGCATCTGCCACCACTTTTGCTTTTTCGGGGTAATACTCTATCACAAGGTCATAATCTTTCATCAATTCTAGCCATCTCATTAGGCAAAGATTTAACTCTTTCTGAG